>OX451736.1:60407542-61740501 GCA_948472305.1 Vicia faba | reverse complement strand
GGATTTCCATAGCACTCAGACGCTCTTCTAACAGCTTATACTTTTCATCAGCAGGAGGGTACTGCTCCTCATTATAATTAGTTTCATTGTCAGACTCTTTAGGACTAGGGTCCTCTTCTCTGGCTCACCCTCTTGATTCTCTCCCTCTTTAGATGAAGAAGCTAAATCAACAACCCGTCTTGGTGGCCCTCTAAACCTTCTGCTCATATGTGCCACACCGGTTGTCCTCTTGGTCTTCTTAGTGTTCTTCTTAACAATCAGAACCTTCAGCTCTTCCTGTCCTTTGGCCAGAGCCATAATCATTTGCTGGAACTGCGTGTTCTGAGTCTGAAGATCTTTCACAGTTTGTTCAAGAGCCATTGCTGAAATAAACAGCGAAGGAGATGAGAAACCTGTTATAAATCCTGTTATGCAATGATATGTATGATATGTATGCAATGTTTGCAAGGGTTCTTAAAGGCTCAAATTTGATTAAACAAAAAGGAACAAACGTGAATTGTATTAGTAAACTTGAATTGTTACAAAGAATGTATTTTGAGAGTACAATTAAGCAAAATAAAACAAAAAGAAGACTAGGTTTCCCATGAGCGCATCCTCTTTGGCGCGATGTAGGCGTTGATATTCCTTTCTTCATTATTCAAAGTAGATCTGGGTAGGTGCGAAATAAACCACCTAGCCAATAGAGGAGTACAACACTGGAGGGTCCCCCTTCTTTTTAGAGTGCGAGCATGCAAAAAGTGTAGAATATCCCCGAGTAATGTAGGTACCGGATTCCGAGACAGAAAAACCTGGATTATGCTCACATCTACGAGTTTATCCGCATTAGGGAACAGTACCATCTCGTAGACAAGGAGCGCCAAATCCTCTTCAAAATCTTGTAGATCCAGGTTATCCCAAAAGTAGTAAGCCTTCTCGAATAGAAATTTAACCGGAATTCCTTGAACACTCCCTCTAGTTTCCCAATTTATCACTATGTCGGACCATTGTAAGGATAGAGCTTTAGCAATTTCTTCAAGATTGGGATGTCTTTCCGTACCGCTGAAAGGTAGTTGATCAAGAATGGATATCCATAATAACTGAGAAAATTCCTCCATAGTAGGCACTAACTGGTAATCCGAGAATGTGAAACAGTGATGCCGAGGATCGAAAAACTGAAACAGCACTTTCAACATTTCTTCGTCAGGTTTTGCAGTGACCAAATTGAGAAACCGGCCATGCTTTTCAGTGAAAGGAGAGCTTTTCGGGATCCTTACTGCCAAGTCCCTTAATTGGGGAGATACTTTCACTAGGTTAATCTGAATAGTGTTCCTGTGGGCGGATGCCATATCCTACAAAACAGAGCAAAGATGAGCCCTAGAAACCCTTAAAATAGTTAGTATGATATACTATGGTATGATGTTTATAATGTCATGATAAATCACAGGTATAGCGAACACAGACAAATCACACCAAGTCCTTAGGTTTAAGGCCTTCTCGAGTTTTAAGGTCAAACCCTCTTGAAGCTGGATTGGTTCAACCTGTCCTATAAATATGTAACCGGGTTCTAAAGGGATCTCAATATCACCGATCTTTCCCCCAAGCCTTGTTCAATCGATGATTGACTCGTAATCAAACAAAAATCAGAAGTCAAACCTCAATGAGTATAGCATCGAGTATCTGTCGACCTTGGGCATACACCAAAGTCGGCCATCTCGCTACGTCCTACTGGCCAAGTTGTGCAATTAAAGGTTCTAAGGTCAGTTGATGCTTTATGACACCACGCGATGGCCCCGTACATCTCCCTGATTGACTCAAGGGTTACGGGTACCAACCAAAGTGCCACATCAACGTAGCTACTGCTTCAACCGTGTCGGTATACCCCAGTACAGCTCCCTCACAGTTTATTTCTACTTACCTAAAAGGTGTTTCCCTATCCGGGTGTAGGATCAAATAACCCAAACAGTTCCCATAAATATAAAGCAAGCAAGACAATCAAGAGAAAGCAATATATGACCTAGATCCTAAGGTTTACCCCACTTTATATTTTCATTCCCCAACAGAGTCTCCAGTTTTGTGATAAGGTGGCAGAACCGACTGTTAATACTGGTTTGCGTTTTTTGTTTGCAAATTTCACGGTAAGCAAGAATCGCCATCGACTTTTATTTTATCTAATCAGGAAAAGGAAAAAGAACAGAAAAACCTTTTTTGAGATGTTTCTGAGTACGGGGGGTAGATTATAGAAAGGGAAGGTGTTAGCAACCTTTCTATCCATGGTTTTCCATGAGCTCTTAGGTACTTGCTCATTTTGAAAACTGCTTGTGTGTGCTTGTTTTGAAAAGTTTTATTTTACTTCGTGTTAGCCGTTGTTTTTGTCCTCAAGAGTGTTATGAAGTTGTTTTTGAAAACTTTGTTTGAAAAGTGTTAGTGTAAAAAAGTTTTTGTTTGTTTGAGCAAGTACCTAGGAACTAATCTACCTACTCGAAAAAGGTCTGTTCGTTTTCCTTTTAGACAATGCTATCCCGTTATTGAGAAATAGGTAGCATCATCGTTGGAGTTTTTTAGGGACATTCGAAGGTACAAATACGATCACAAAAGCAATGTTAGGAAATGTTAGTAATCACCCTAAAGCCTTAAAGATCTTTTTCCGAGACAACATCCGAATGGGTCATTTTAGATCTTTCGGGGCTAGAGGATAACCACTAAAAAACCCTATACTTCATGACTGTTTACCGAAGGCAACCAGAGTGGAGTAAACCCTAGGAGTGAGCATGTGCGAGTGTAATTTTCCGTTAACTTATCTTTGCACATTTAGGGTTTTCTACCGTATTAATTTTCAATTTGTCTTTCCATATAATCCTATTAACATACATCTAAGCAGTTTATAGTTTGCGAAAATTAAAGCGAGAAAGTTAAAGTCCTAGCTATTACAGGGCTTTTGCAGATACATAATTATTTTGACCAAAAATAAAGATGCGGAATTGAAACCCTAATTACTATTACAAACTCGAAGTAGTTACAATAATAATAAAAAGGAAATTAAAAATGCGTGGCAGCGAGTTAAATGCGAGGGAATAAATTAGGAAACCTAAAACTCTAATTGAAAAAATATTTTGTTATTTTTTGAGAAAAGATTAGGTTACGTACAAATTAAACCCTAATTTCTAATTATTTTTAATTATGAAAAGAATTAAATTACCCTAATTTTAATTAAACTAATTAATTAAAGAAATAGAATATATTATGAAAAAATAATTTTTGATGTTTTTGTGATTTTTGATTTAATAAAAAAATGATTTTTTTGGTGTTATTTTAATAAAGGAAAATAATTAGTAAAACAATTAAAAAAATTAAAATCGAAAAGAAAAGAATGGGCCTGTATAAGCAGTTGGGAGAGGTGCATGCTGAATTTGTTTAGGCCCAAAAGTTGTTGAGCCCATTCCCACGTTTGATTCAGTGCTGGTCCTTGTTGATGGTGCACCATGATCATCCCTTGATAGGCGTTGGATCTGCCTAGGAAATGATCCATTGGTTGGATCAGTGGGGTGCATGGAAGGCGCTTGGCAAGGAGATGCATGGGAACTGCTGAAACAAAGTTAGAAAAATAAAATTGTTGGGACCTGGGATCGAACCCAGGTCCTTCCACTCATACTATGCGCGCCTTGCCATCTGAGTTGTGTGTCTGAATTGTTAATACAATAACAACAATTAATAATATATGAAAAACAAGTGGATAACTGAATAAAAGAAAACGCGCGCCAGCCATTCAAATGGTCCAATACTATGGTGCCATGTCATCATCTCCTTTGTTGAGACCGTCGTTTTAGGTATGGACTTATACCTACAGCCTGTGTCTATAGCTACAAGACCTGCAAACTCCAAAATTCATATCAAGCAATGTAAATAAAATTTAAAGCCACAGATCAACTCGTTTTGATCTCACGAGTGTGATGGTACTCTTCTTTTGGCCCAAATGTACCTGTATAGAGAAACCCTAAAATGGAGGGAAAACCCTTTTAATGGCAACTCATCGTTTATGCATCAAAGCTAGGAATTAAGTATACAGAAAGTTTCCAGGAATCCATATGAACATAAATATGCAATCAAAACATATTAACAATGCATGAATGAAGAGATACGAATTTGGAAAAAGTGACGAACCGTGAGAGTATTTTTCGATGATTTTGGGCCTCTTGAAGCTTGCAAATGATTTGAGAGTGTTCTGGAGATGTCCAAGAGTCTATTCGTAGTGTTAGAATGGCTTGAATCACCCTCTAGGTCCAAGAACGATCCACCACTTTCTTGCAAATTTTTTAGTTTTGTTCTTGTATTCTCACGACTGTAATCCTTGTTTTCGTGCATGTTTATGTTCAATATATATGCTTGAGTGAATTAGGGTAACAAAAACATATTCAATCTCTTGGAATCATGAAGATTGAATTTGATTTTTCTCTTATACCATATCTTTATAAATGCCTCTAAATCATGCCAATTTTGATTCAATTTTCCTTGATTTGATTTGGTCTGATTAATCCAACTTGAATACATTTGATTCCTACAAAAAAATCAAATCAAATTCAATCTTTTGTATTTTTTTCCATTTATTTGATTTAATTTGAATTTTAAATAATAAAAAATCAAAAGAAAGTAAATTATGAAGAAAATAATGTGTGGATGCTGATTTGGTTCGTGGACCGTGTTTCCAACAAGATACAATCACGATATTCTAGGCCCATTTGACAAAAAATTCACTTTTGAGCACATTTGACTTTTGGCAATTTTGCAAAAATGGTCAACTTTGACAAGGCATATCTCCTCCAATTTTAACCCTAGAGAGGTGTTCTTGGACTTTTTAGAAATATTAGGTTGTCCCCTAAACAACCCTTTTGGTTTCATCTCAATTGGGCCTTCCATGTTCATGTAAGAAGCTTTAACCCAAAAGGTGTTTTTGTTGACTTTTCAAAAGGACCTATAATGTAGAAATTCATATATTTTGAGGAGTGCATATTTTGAACGTATGGGATGAAGATGAATTGTAGGGAATTGAATCCTATTAAAAATGATCCTTGGATGTAAAATTTCTGATAAAGTATTAAGAAGTTATGCCTGGTCAAACTTTGGTTGACTTTTCCTATGAAACCCTAATTTAGCAACTTTTGGGTTTTGATGAATTTGGGGGCATTCCTTGAGGAATCATGATCAACCATTGATAAAATGATGGATATCTATTAAAAATGTTGATGTTGACCAAAAATCTTGAAGTTTGACTATATGTGGGCCACAGTTGACTTTTGACCTAGTATCGTTGATTTTCAGGCATATGGGCAATTGACTGAGCAAACTTCTTGTGCAAGGCATGAAACTTGACATGGATGATCTTGAGAACATATTGGGACCATGGAAAGAATTTGGGACCCTTGTACTTCAACCATCTTGATGAGGATTGAAACCCTAGTTTGAAGCTTGTTGCCTTAGTAGGAGGATTTGTCTGGTCAATCCTTAGTCATCCCTGAGCAATTGAGGACCTCTAGAGGCATGTCTTGAGTGAAATGAGAGGGAAAAATTTTGGGTACAACACCCACAAATCCTGAATAAGGTGCGCTTAAAAATAGGAAATATAAAAATTTGAAAAAACTCTTAGATCAGCAGCAGATGTTAAGACATCGTCTTTGACATCATTCCAAATCAGTTGAGTTGTTTTACTTCAAATGTCAAGACATTAAGAAAAACATTACTAAGGCAGTGTTTTACCAAAATTGCTGACAACAAACATTTACAAACTCCTCCTTTTGCAAATTTTGGCTATAACACTATTTGAGCACATTATCAGAGCAGCAGCAAAAAATCAGTTAGCAGAAATTGAGTTAGCAGTGGAAGATGTTAGGACATCTTTTGAGACATGAAGCTCCCCCTCAAATAATGAAGCTCCCCATCAAACTTAGCAGTTAGTCAGTTAGCAGTCAGTCAGTTTCTTTTCTCTCCCCCTTTTTAGACATAATATGCCAAATAAACATGCATTCGAGAGAGTAGTAGTAAAAGAAGTACAGACCAGAATATCCAAGTGTCAAGCACATACAAGTGCCAAGAATAACATAGGGATCCAAAAAAATAGAACACAAAAAAAGGCATCGGAACCTAGTCTAACTGTCTTCAGGTCTAGTACACTTGGTAGTTTCAGAACTTCCTTCATTATCAGAATCTCCTCCTTCAGTACCGACATTGTTATCCTTCTGCAGATCCTTGACCATCTTTTCAAATTTTAGCTTCCTTGCTGAGCTAACTCGGATTACCTCATCAAGTTCTTTGAAGTCTTCCATTAACTCAGTAATCATATCATCTTTGCTTGAGGAATTGTTTTCAGAGGATGCAGATGTCAAAACAATGTCTGGAACATGTTTACCTGAAAACAACTTGAATGAAGGGACATGGCAGACTCCCTTTTGCAAATTGCATCAGTGCCACATAGAATTCCAGGATGTTGATTTAGAATAATTACACAAATAAGAGATGGAAGGGCAATAGGAATCTTGATGGCACATGTTCATGCATGCTTTACAGTCTGGTCAAAAATGTGAGCACCATAATCAAATAATTTCTTATTTCTAACAGCATAGATAAATTTTCCTAAACCAACTGTAATGGTTGAGGTATGATTGGTAGGGACCCAGTTAGCAGCTCCAATTCTATGCAGGATAGCATATTTCACACTTAATTTACTAACTGAGAGCTTATTCTTCAATGGTCAGTCACTCACTTGGTTTGCATTGATGGCTTTTCACACCTGATTATCAGTCACTTCTCATTCACAATAATCATCTTCAGACTTATCCAGATATCTATTGATGACAGTAGAGGAAAACTCAACACATCCACCTCTAACAAACACCTTCCTATATTCCTTACTTCTGTGATCAGCACGGTTTATAGGAATATTAACAATAAATTCCTTAACAAGAGTATCATAACATTTTGCAAACCTGGTGACAGTCTTCATCAAGCCAGCAAAATAAATCAGTTACATAATCTCTTTGTAATCCAGTGCATCTTCTCCCAACTCTCTTTCAAGAGCAATTCTTCTTTGGAAGGCATATTTCCATTTTTCAGCATTGCCAACAAAATGGAAGGAGGTGTTGTCAATAAGAGCATCAGGCACCCTAACAGAAAGCTTCTTGCTTGCAGACTTTTTCACAAGAGAGATGTCCTGGACATCATCCTCATCATTATTTGAGGAGCTATCAAGTCTAACTTCTCTTTTGTTGGAGGGAGGAACCACTTTAATACAGGGCTTTAGGGGACCATACATAGTCTTCTTCTTGATACTCTTGGCAGGGGGTGCGACATTCACAACCTTCACCTTTCTAGACTTGAGCCTTTTAGAAATTCCAGGCACCATATTGGTAATAAGGTCATTGTCATACAACTCATCAACATTCACCACATTATCAGCATTTGTATTCTTTGCAGTTTTGGAGCCTGCACCATCTTTCTTATCAGAAGAGTCCTTCTCAGCAGATGATGTCTCAACATCTTTTTCAACCTTAGCTTCCACTTCTTCTAGAACAGATGTAGAAAACTTGCCAAGTTCACTTTCAGCAACATCTTTCTTTAAGGTAGATGATTCAACAGCATTTTGAGGATCAATACCTTTGTCAGATTAAGCAGGAATTCGGGCAAGAGGAGTAGAAATCCCAGGCACAACAAAACCCTCATTTAACACCCCATCTACCAGCCTTCTAATACTCCTATCAAAATTAACAATGTCTTCTTCTGACCTATAATCAATAGTATTGGGACCATTACCTTTAGAAGTGTCAAACTCGTCTTTGGATTTCTTTGCATGTGACGATCTGGGTTTCTTGACCTTCTTCTCAAGAGGTGGAATAGTTGTCAGAAGAGCGATGACCAGGAATTTATCAAGGGAGAGATCATCAGGATGGTTGACAAACTTTTACATGGAAGCCTTGGCTTCATCAGAAGAACACTTTGAGAGAGATGAAGGATGATGTTGCGACATCTTTGAATATTTTTGAATAGTGAGATGGAAAATAGAAAGGGTTCTTTTTCTGTAAAGGAGAACAAAGAGGTTGTGAAAAAAGAATAAGGTAATGTCGTACTGTGTGGGAGAATATTTAAGATATTCTTCAAATGATTGCTTAAGATATTTGATTTGTTGGAAACATAAATGATATAATATTGCTTTAATGATATTCCCACATGCCCTTAATTGCTACAAACCCCCATATATGCAGATCCATAGTTTCCTCTTATGTTCTCAAACTGGTTTGCATCCAGAGCCTTAGTGAAAATGTCAGCTAGTTGTAATTCAGTAGCTACATGTTCTAAGGTAACAATCTTTTCTTCAACAAGCTCTCTTATGAAGTGATGACGGATATCAATGTGTTTGGTGCTACTGTGTTGAATAGGATTTTTTGAGATATTTATGGCACTTAGATTGTCACAAAATAATGTCATGACATCCTGTTTGACATTATATTCTGTCAACATTTGCTTCATCCAAACCAACTGAGAACAACTTCTTCCTGCAGCAATACACTCAGCCTCAGTAGTGGACAGAGACACACAATTTTACTTCTTACTTAACTAAGATATGAGATTATTTCCTAGAAATAAACATCCTCCTGATGTACTTTTCTATCGTCATAACTTCCTACCCAATCAACATCACAATAGCCAATTAAAGAAGAGCTAGATCCATGAGAGTATATCATACCATAGTCACTTCTCCCATTCAGATATTTAAGAATTCTTTTCACATGGTTGGCATGGCTAACTTTAGGATCAACTTGATATCTAGCACACACCCCTACAACAAGGCAATCTCAGGTCTACTAGCTATGAGATATAGAAGACTTCCTATCATACTTCTGTACAGGATTTGATCCACACTTACTCCTTTTTAATCTTTAGACAACTTTAGATGTGTGGGAGTAGGTGTTGTTTTGTGACTGGCATTTTCCATCCCAAATTTCTTTACTATATTCTTTGCATATTTGCTCCGAGATAAGAATATGGAATCTTCCATTTGTTTAACTTACAGACCAAGAAAGTAGGTTAATTCGCCAACAAGGCTCATCTCAAATTCTGACTGCATTTGCTTAACAAAATGTTGAACCATCTCATTTGACATCCCACCAAACACAATATCATCAACATAAATATGTGCAATCGTGATCTTTCCTTCTTCTTCCTTGACAAAAAGAGTTTTGTCTATGCCAACTTTCCTATATCCATTCTCAACAAGAAATTATGTCAATCTCTCATACCAAGCTCTTGGAGCCTACTTTAATCCATACATAGCTTTCTTCAGTTTATACACATGGTTAGGAAATCTTGGATTAACAAATCCCTTAGGTTGTTCCATATAAACTTCCTCATTCAGATAGCCATTTAAGAAGGAACTTTTTACATCCATTTGAAACAACTTGAATCTTAGAATGCAAGCAACTCCAAAGAGTAGTCTGATTGATTCAAGTCTGGCCACAGGGGAAAAGGTTTCATCAAAATCAACTCCTTCAATTTGAGTGTATGTATGTGCAACTAATCTTACCTTATTTCTAGTTACCACCCCTTTTCGTCAGATTTATTCTTGTACACCCATTTAGTGCCAATCATATTTGTCCCTTCAGGTCTTGGAACCAGATCCCAAACTTCGTTTCTTCTAAATTGGTCTAGCTCTTCTTGCATAGAATTAATCCAGAACTCATCAATTAAGGCTTCTTTGACATTCTTAGGCTCGATTTTTGAAACAAAACAAGAGTTTGACATTCCTTATCTTGATCTACTAGTAACTTCTTTATTTAGATCTCCTTTAATAAGATCCTTAGAATGATCTCTCTAAATTTGGATAGAAGGCCCTTTGTTGAGTTGACTGAGCACAGGATATTCCTGAGTTGGATTAGAATCAGTACTTCTGTCATTGGATTCTGTTGGAATGTCTGGCAAATATGTTCCAACATCATCTAAGACATATTCTTCATCATTCCATCCTCTATCATCAATAATAACATTTATGGATTCCATCATAACCTTAGTTCTGGAGTTAAATACTTTGTAAGCTCTGCTATTTGTAGAGTGCCCCAGGAATATTCCCTCATCACTCTTGAGATCCATCTTCCTTCTCTGTTCACGGTCTGCTAAGATGTAACATGTACTTCAAAAAACATGAAAGTATTTGACAATAGGTTTTCTCCCCTTCCATATTTCATACAAGGTGGTTGAGGTGCCTTTTCTTGTAGTGACTCTATTATGGATATAGCATACAGTATTCATAGCTTCATCCCAAAACTGGTAGGGTAGCTTCTTAGCGTGAATCATAGCTCTGGAAGATTCCTGAAGAGTTCTGTTTTTGTGTTCCACAATCCCATTTTGCTGAGGAGTAATGGGAGAGGAAAATTCATGACTTATTCCTTCAGAAGAACAAAACTCAGCAAATTTATTATTCTCAATTTCCTTTCCATGGTCACTTATGATTCTGATGACATGACTATCCTTTTCTCTTGGAAGTTTTTGACGAAGATCTTTAAAGACTTCAAAAGTTTTTGATTTTTCTCTGATAAAACTTATACATGTGTACCTAGAGAAGTCATCTACAACAACATAGGCATACCTCTTTCTACCAAGAATTTCAACCTGCATAGGTCCAATCAAGTCCATTTGAAGAAGTTCCAAAACTTTTGATGTGGTGAGATGTTGGATCTTCTGATGTGACATCTTAGTTTGCTTTCCAATATGGCATTCACCATATACTCTCCCTTCATCTATCTTGAGCTTAGGAATCCCTCTCACGGCTTCTATAGATATGATTCTCTTCATTCCTTTTAGATGCACGTGTCCCAGTTTTTGATGCCACAATTTAACTTCATTTTCTTTGGCTAAATCACATGTTGAGGAGCAATTCAACTCTTGGGGAACCCATAAATAACAGTTGTCTTTAGATTTTATTCCTTTCATAATAACTTCATTCTTCTCATTGAAAACGAGACATTCTGTTTTGGTGAAGTTTACTTTAAACTCTTGATCACACAGTTGACTTATACTTATTAGGTTAGCTGTTAACCCTTTAACAAGTAACACATTATTAAGTTTTGGGACTCCTGAACATTCCATCTTTCCAACTCCTTTAATTTCACCTTTGGCTCCATCACCAAAAGTCACATAACTGGTAGAGTGAGATTTGATATCTACTAAAAAATTCTTAACACTTTTCATGTGTCTAGAACAACCACTATCAAAGTAACAATCATCTTTGGTTGAGACTCTGAGAGAGGTATGTGTTATAAGACTAGCAACTGTAGTTTTGGGTACCCATTGTTTCTTCTTTTTGCTATTTTGAGAGATCTGATTAATCTTGGGAAGAGGAGCAGTTTTGGGGTACCCATACAACTTGAAACAGAAAGGTCTTATGTGACCAAACCTTCCACAGTGGTGACACCTCCAGGGATGGAATTTCTCTCTGGTGTTATTAAATTTTTCTTGCCATGATGTTTGCCCTGGTGTTTTTTCTTGCCATGATGTTTGTCATGATATTGAGACATCTGATTTGACATCTTTGGTTTAGACTTGGCATGAGTGAAATCTAATGAAGGTTCTCCATAATAGAGTTCCTTTTTCTCATTAAACCCTAGACCACTCTTGTCTCCTGTCACTCTTCCCACTTGAATAATTTCATCTAATGTGTCAGACCCATTATTCAGCATCTTGAGTGATTTGACCATTTTGTCAAGATTAGAATTCAAGGAAATCACTTCACTTTCCAGACTAGAGATAGTTTTTCAGATGCACTTTTGTTTCTGCCTTAGCTGAGTTATGAGACCTTTCTATTTCTCCCCTTCTTGGCAAACTTCTGCACTCCTGAGACATAGTTCTCTGTACGAGGCAGCTAACTCATCAAAGGTTAGTTCACCATCACTGGATTCATCATCAGAAACATATTTTCCTATCAACTCTTTAACGTACTTGGTAGATTCCTCTTCAAGATCACTCTCAGAGTCCTCTTCAAACCTAGTAACAGATAGATTCTTCTTCTGTTTCTTAAGATATATAGGACATTCAGCTCTAATGTGACCAAAACCTTCACATCCATGACACTATATTCCCTTCCCTTGAGTGGATTTATTTTCAGCCCTTTTTATTCTAAACTCATTTGAATTATGGATGTCAGATGATATGTTCTTGACATTTGATCTTGGGTTCCTATCCATCTTCTTTATCACTCGGTTGAACTGTCTTCCAAGAAGAACTAATGCATTATATATTTCCTCGTCTGTATCCAGATTATAGTCCTCCTCTTCATCTTCAGAATTGGTTACAAAAGTTATGCTTTTGTTTTTCTTTTCAGATATTTCATGGATTCTTAATTAAAATGTATGAATGGATCCAACAAGTTCATCCACTCTCATCTTTTCAATGTATTGTGCTTCTTCTATGGCAATCACTTTCATATCAAATCTCTTGGGGAGAGACATGAGCATCTTTCTCACCAATTTTTCTTCGGGTATTTTTTTTCTCCTAAAGCACTAGATGCATTAGCAATCTCAATAATTTTCATATGGAAGTCATTTATACTTTCATCATCCTTCATTCTCAGATTTTGAAATCTGGTGGTGAGCAACTGAAGTCTTGACATCTTAACTTTGGATTTTCCTTCATGGGTAGATTGAAGAATCCCCCAAGCATCCTTAGCAACTTCACATGTGTTTACTAATCTGAAAATGTTCTTGTCAATTCCATTGAATATAGCATTCAAGGCTTTAGAATTTCCAAATGCAATTTCATCCTCTTCTTTAGACCAATCTTCTTTTGGCTTTAACACAAAAGTAGGTTCTCCATCTTCTCCTAATTTTACAGGGTGTTTCCATCCTTTTAAGACGGCTTTCCAAGCCCTGCTGTCTAGAGACTTTAGAAAGGCCATCATACGTGATTTCTAATAGTCATAATTTCTTCCATCCAGAATGGGTGGTCTATTCACAAATCCTCCATACTTGTCTATAGTACCAGAGAGTATCTTCCCTAGATCTCACCCAGACATAGAGCAGTATGTCTGCTCTGATACCAATTCAAATTCTGGTATTAGATATGTGATGTCAAAGGAGATGTCACGACACAAATATCTTAGGACAATATAAAAGGAAACAATATTAAAAGCAATAAAAATACAAGGGATTGTTAACCCAGTTCGGTGTACAACAACACCTACTCTAGGGGCTACCAAGTCAGGGACAAGTCCACTAAATAGTATCAATTCATAGACCCTCAGTAAACAACCAGTTTACAATCTAATCACATAATCACTACCCGTCTTATACTTCTACCTAAGACACACCTAAGTATGAGGCCCTCCTCAAATCCCTTTAATCACTACCAGTGAAAAACAACAGATTTATCAAGTTTAAAAAACCTCAATCATTTAATACTTAAAAGCTTATGAATGACACAACTTACAACTCAAATTACAACTCCAGTATTGAAACAATACTAGAGTGTATCAAAATTAATATACTTAGACTTTTAAAATGCATAGAGTATATTTTTCTTCAAAATGTTGCAGTAGTACGAGTAAGGATGCAAGTCCTTATAAAGGCGCAACAGCTTCTTTTTGGGCTTGGGCGGAAAAACCAATATTGCAAAATATTGAATCCCTTAAAGATCTCCATGAAAGTAGGCCAAGATATAAACCATAAATATGAGACAGATCAAAAAATATTCCTCCATATTTTTCGCAAGTTATAACCCATAAATCTTGAATAAGGCACACTTAAAAACGGGAAATAGAAAATCTGAAAACACGTTCAGATCAGCAGGCGGATGTTAATACCTGCCTTAACATCATTCAAAATCAGTTGAGATATTTTACTTCAAATGTTAAGACATTAAGCAAAACATTACTAAGGCAGTGTTTTACCAAAATTGCTTCCAACAAACACTTATAGTGTGTGTGTGTGTGATTTGTTTGAAAATATTTTGAAATCGCCAATGTAAGGTTGACTTTGTAATGATTCTTGTATCAGTCCTCAAGAATGCGTACAAAGTGTTTTGAAAATATTTTTTTGAAATTAATGTGTGAAAAAATGTTTTGTTTGCGAGAAAAGTTTGTGAGTAAGTAATTAGGAGCTCTTACCCACTAAAGGTCTTTCTTGTTATTTTCCTTCTCCTTTAGAGATACTACTATCCATACCATTAGTTGGTAGTTAGCCTCATCTATTTGATGTGAAGGGAAAGGCGTAGGGTCATCGTATGATCATCGAAGCCAACATGTAAGGATACTTTAGCTATCGTGTCAAATGGACTATCATTGTTTGTTCGTAGGGACTAGATCATTTTATAGGCAGCTCGAAGGGTCATCGAGGGATTATGATATTTGTTCGAAAGGGACTATGATGATTTGATTGAGGGTCTTTTGCTAAAGTATCCCCACTTTCAAGGGACGTGACCAAGTATCGTAAGGCACCAAGAGAGAATACCCTAGAGGTGCATGTGTGAATAGTGTATTGATTTCAGTTATTTATCTTGGGAATTAGGGTTTTCTACGTTTGTTTTTAGTGTTGCCATGCAAACCCTAGTTACTAGAAATTAAATATGTACAAAAAATTAAAGTGCGGAATGTAAAACCAAACTATTACATGGATTTGGGAGAGATACATAGGTATAGAAATTTGTAGGAAAAATAAACCTACGCTATTACATCCTTGGAGCAGATACATAATTAGAAAAAAGTGCGAGAAAATATATCTACGCTATTACATCGATAGTGCAACCTATACAGTTTGTCTAATAAAATTAAATACAGAAAGATGAATAAGAAAAAGAATGTTAAAATATTAAAATGTTTTTGTGGTTTTTGTGTAGAAAATAGTTTAAATGATAATAGTAATTAAAAATCTAATTCTAATTAATTTTAATATTAAGAAGAAAAGTTTAGTTAATTAATTAATTAATTAATTAGTAAAAAAAATATAAGAAAATTAAATACTAGTTTAAAACCCTAATCCTAATTTATTAGTATTAAGAAAAAAGATTAGGTTAGTTTAGTTGATGATTAATTAGAAATTAATTAGGGTTAGAAAAGAAAAAGAAAAGAAATTAGGTTAGGAGAATATAGGGTGAAAAAATTGCATGGGGTGGATGTTGAACCCACGCCCCTAAAGTCATAGGTGCGCTTCCTTGCCACTGAGCCAACGGGCTGATTATGATTGGAAAACAGGAACTGATCAATATAAAATATGCATGCACGTTAGTTTGAAAAATAGCAAAAAAAAATATTGCAAGACGCAAGGATCAAACCCACGCCCTTCACGTTACATGCCTCTATCTAAACCAACTGCGTCGTGCTTCAATTCTGTTAACATAATAGAAACAAACAAATATATAAAAAACAAGTGAACCAGGGAAGCGCTGGAACCCTAGCTCCAGTCGTCTTCTCCGGCGAGGTCATTTTCAAACCTGCAAAAGTAACATGCGTTAGAGATTAAGAGGGACCCTATCCCCCTAATTTGGACCTCTTGAATCCAATGGTGATGTTGTTTTGGCCTAAAACTGACTATATCGTGAGTTTCAAAACAAAACTCAGATTATGCCCTTATAATGGTATCTCCTTATTCCCGCGTTAAAGCTGGCAAACAATGGATCAAAACAACTCTAAAAATCATCATGAACATGTATACATGCATCAAATTAACTGAATATGCATAGATTAAAAGTTTGAAGAATTAATAAAGTTACCAAACCAGTATACTTGGGTGTAGCTGTTTTGCATGCTTTGAGATTCAAGGATGGATGGGATGGACTCCTGGGATCTTTATGAAGATGATGGAGTGCTTGGAATTATTTGAAAGTGGCTGCATATGAGGTTTTGATTTTGCCCTAGTTTTGACAAATTTTGGAATTTTTTTGAGAGTGTGTTCTTAAGGAAATTTCGTGTCTTTGATGGTCTGAATATGTTCTCTATTTATAGGCCATGAATTAGGTCAACAAAAATGAATCAAATCTTTATATTTTATGACAAAATATTTCATTGGAATATTTGCATGAAATCGTCATTTTTTAAGCCAATCGTGTACCAATCAATCCCACATGTTTTTTCCAGCTGGTTATCTGATTTTTAGCCTTAGTATGTGATTCAAATATAGATCCACGTGCATTATATCTTTGATTTGGTATTTTATTTGATTTATTTTTATTTTAATTGAATAAAAACAAAATAAAAAGAAATAAAAACCACAAAAATAAGTGAATGGATTTAAGAGTCTATTATGAGTTTAGGAACACGTTTGGACCTTAAAAGATAAGCTCATTAGCCTAAAATTCAAATTTGCTCAATTTGGATTTCATGCATTTTCTCAAAATTGTCCAACTTGCACAAATCATATCTCGCTCAATTTTTGTCATATGAAGGTGATCTTGGAATTTTTTGAAAACATCTAGATATCTCCTACAACTTTCATGTTAGACATTTTTACATTTGAAAAAATGTGTCTTTTTGTTGACTTTTAAAATGACCTGTAATATTTTGGCCCATATCTCTCAAATGAAGCTTGAAGACGTGTCTACAATTTCTGGTACTCCTATAAGGATCACTTCTAAGGGTCATGTGAAGATTATTCTCGATCCTAGAGTTTTACCTATCATCATTAATACACCTAGGTCAATTCCATATTCCTATGATAAGGATATCCCTTGGAATTGCTAAGCTGGTGTCTACTACCACAACGTCAAGCAAGAACCATTTATTGTCGAAAATGAAAATGCTGAAGTTACTGATCCCGATGTTGGCAATATTGCTGGGACTAGTAAGGTTACCAAAAGTGGAAGAGATTTCTCTCCAAATATCTATCTGAAGGTTGTTATGGCACCAGTTCGTATCACTACTACTGAATCAACTACTGAAATTCGAGGTAAAGAACATATGACTGAGCCTGCCCAGACTGAGGCACCAAAAGAGGTCACTGTTTAAGACACCTCCAAGCAAGAGATTGAGGAAATACTGAAGATTATTTGAAAGAGTGGCTATAAGATTTTTGAACAGTTAGGGAAGAACCCCTCCAAAATATCTATGATATCTCTGTTGTTATGCTCTGAAGCCCATGTTCAGGCTTTGGTAAAATTTCTGAAATCTGCTCATGTATCGCAGGAAATCTCTATTGATCAGTTCGAAAATTAAGATGCTAACCTAACAATTTATAATGGGCTAGGCTTTTCTGATGCTGATTTGACTCCCGCAGGAAGGAACCATAATAAGGCCTTACATTTTTCTATTGAGTGTAGGGGCACTACCTTATATCATGTGTTGGTGGACATAGGTTCCTCATTGAACGTATTGCCAAAAGTTGCTTTAGACAAACTTGACTGCGAGGGGATTGTGCTAAAACCCAGTGACATTGTGGTGAGAGCTTTTGATAGTTTAAAAAGAATAGTTCATGGAGAGGTTGATCTTCCGGTTAAAGTGGGTTCCCAAGTCTTGGACTCTACTTTCTATGTGATAGACATTCGTCCAGCCTATTCTTGTTTGGTTGGATGCCCTTGGATTAATGGGGCAGGTGCTGTTACTTCTACCTTAAACCAAAAATTAAAGTATCCCGTTAAGGGAAAGATTATTACAGGTTGCGAAAAAGAAGAATACATGGCGAGCCATTTGAACTCCTTCAAGTATGTTGAGATGGATGGTGAATTTGTCGAGTCTCCTTGCCAGACTTTTGAAGTTGTTTCTCAAATAACGCCGGTTGATAAAGTTGCTCCTTTTGTTCCTAAGGATACCAAGATTCCATCAAAAATGGATTCTCTGAAAGACGCTAAGGATGTGGTTGAAGAAGGTGGTTGCACTGTTTGGGGTCAGCTTCCCGACATTCCTTACAAGTCCGAAAAATTTTGTATGGGTTTCACCTCACAAGCTCAGAGGGTTGTCTTTCATGCTAGTGCTAATTCTTGGAGACCACCATTCTGTATCAACAACAATGAAGTTCACAACAATCATGTCAATTCCGTGGAAGACGCTGATAATGATTGTGGCATAGACAATGGGGTCTTCCCTACTATCGGCAGTGGGCTCAATAATTGGAAGACGGAAGACTTTATACCAATCTCCTTTAGTCAGGAGTAAATTCTATTTTCTTATTTCTCACTTTCAAGTTTTTTGGTTATGTAATTTAAACAATACACTTTAAGCCTTGTGCCTTACCCGGGGCACAATGGTCCATTTGTTAGAGTTATCATTATTTATCAGCATATTTTCATTTAATAAATCATTGGACGTTTGCATTCAAATTTTGCGCTCTCTGTTTTTATTTTACTTTATTTTTCTTCAAAAATGGATATATGTTTCTTACACACACCCACACAATAAATTGTAGATCCATATCCACCCTAGATCCCACTGATAACAATTCTGCTACTGTCAATTATGACTTTGAAAATCCGATCTACCAAACCGATGACGAAGGTGGGGAAGATTGTGAAATACATGGAGAATTTTTTAGGCTCGTAATACAAGAAGAAAGAGCCATACGAACGAATGAAGAGCCATTTGAGGTTGTCAACTTGGGCACTGGAGAGGACAAGAAAGAAGTCAAGATAGGATCTAACCTAGAAGACAACGTCAAAAAGAGATTAATCCAGATGTTGCGTGACTATGTTGAGATATTTTCTTGGTTGTACGAAGACATGCCAGGGCTTGATACTGACATTATGGTTTACCATCTACCGATGAAGTAAGGTTGTACTCCTATAAAGCAGAAGGTTCGTTGTATGCATCTCGAGATGTCTGAAAAGATCAAAACTGAGGTTATGGAGCAGTTCAATGCAGGTTTCTTAGTTGTTACGTCCTATCCTCAATGGGTTTAAAATGTGGTTCCATTACCTAAGAAGGATGGTAAGGTGCGTATGTATATAGACTATAGGGATTTGAATAGGGCAGGCCCCAAAGATGATTTTCTGCTTCCACATATTGATGTTCTGGTTGACAACTCCGCTCAGAACAGAGTATTTTCCTTCATGGATGGTTTCTTCGGTTATAATCAAATCAAGATGGCACCCCAAGACATGGAGAAGACTACTTTTGTTACATATTAGGGCACTTTCCTGTTACAAAGTTATTTGTTTCGGTTTGAAGAATGTCGGTGCAACATATCAGCATGCTATGGTAGCTTTGTGCCATGATATGATTCATCATGAGATAGAATTTTACGTTGTTGACATGATAGCCAGGTCCTATACTGAAGAAGAACACCTTGACCACCTGCACACGCTATTTTAGAGATTGAAGAAGTAAAAATTGAGGCTGAATTCAAACAAGTGCACCTTTGGGGTAAGATCCGGTAAACTCCTAGGTTTCTTTCAGAGGTAAAGGTATTGAATTTGATCCCGACAAGGTTAAATCCATTCAAGAAATTTCAGTTCCATGTACTGAGAAAGAATTCAGAGGTTTCTGGGGATGTTTGAACTACATTGCCAGATTTATTTCCCATTTGACTGCTACTTGTCAGCCAACCTTCAAGTTATTGAAGAAAGATCAAGTAGTGAAGTGGAATGATGATTGTCAGATAGCCTTCGACAAAATCAAGGAGTATCTCCAGGAACCTCCAATTCTGATACCATCAGTTGAAGGAAGACCTCTGATCATATACTTGACAGTATTAGAGAACTCAATGGGGTGTGTGTTGGGGCGGCATGACGAGTCTGGTCGAAAAGAGTATGCAGTATACTACCTTAGAAAAAAGTTTACCGACTATGAAACAAGAAACTCACTACTCGAGAAAACTTTTTGCGCTTTGGCATGGGTTTCTCGCCGACTAAGACAGTATATGTTGACTTATAATACTTTGTTGATCTCTAAGGTGGATCCAATAAAATATATTTTCGAGAAACCTCCTCTCTCTGGAAGAATAGCAAGATGGAAAATGGTCTCAAAAGAATACGACATTCAGTACATTACTCATAAAGTAATCAAAGGAAATGTATTGGCAGATCATTTGGCTCATCTGGCTGTAGATGACTATCAGTCTATGAATTTTGAGTTCCTGGATGAGAATATTATGCTAGTTACTGATTAGGAAGAACCTGGAGCATATGAAGGACCAGAGTCGGGATCCCGATGGACTATTGTTTTTTATCGAGCTTCCAACGCACTTGGTAATGGGATTGGTGTTGTGGTTGTCTCCCCCAAGGGTTGCCATACGCCCTTCATCGCCAGATTATGTTTTGACTGTACCAATAACATGGTCGAGTACGAAGCATGCATTATGGGTATCAAGGCTTCTATCGATATGAGAATTGAATTCTTTAATGTATATGGGGACTCAGCCCTATTAATCATTCAGATTAAGGGAGAACGAGATACAAATCATCCAAGTCTCATTCCTTATCGAGAGCATATGGTGACATTAATTTTGTACTTCGATGAAATCACTTTTGAACACATTCCACGAGAAGAGAATCAATTGGTAGACGCATTAGCTACGATGTCATCTATGTTCAAAGTCAGATGCGATAATGATGCTCCTCGAATTACTATTGAGAGACTAGACGAACCAGCACATTGCTACGAGGATTATACCGGTGGAGTAGAGGAAAAGCCTTGGTACCACGGAGTAAAAAGATACCTCAAGACTCAAGAGTATCCTGAAGGGGCATCTATCAATGATAATAAATTTCTAAGGAGGTTCTCTTCCAAATACATTATGAGTAATAGAATCTAGTACAAGCACAACCACGATTCGACTTTGCTTCATTGTGTAGACAAAAAGGAAGCTAAGAAGATTATGGTAGATATGCACGAATGAGTCTTTGGTACTCACTCCAATGGACATACAATGGCTAAGAAAATTCTGAGAGTGGGTTATTATTGGTCTATCATGGAAACTGATTGCCATCGTCATTCCAAAACTTGCCACAAATGTCAGATCTATGCTGACAAAGTACATGTGCCTCCGGTTCCTTTGAATCTTTTGACTGCTCCATGATTGTTTGCAATGTGGGGCAAAAATATGATTAGAGAGATTAAGCCTAGTGCTTCCAATGGTCATCATTTCACCCTTGTCGCTATTGATTACTTCACGAAGTGGGAAGAAGCAGCCTCGTTTTCCTCCATTACGAAGAATGTTGTAGCTCGGCTCATTAAATATAACCTTATCTGTCGGTATGGAATCCCTGAAAATATCATCATGAACAATGGTACCAATCTCAACAATACTATGATCACGGAACTCTGCATGCAATTCAATATTAAGCATCACAATTCTTCTCTATACTGCCCAAAGATGAACGGCACAGTGGAAGCCTCCAACAAGAATATCCAGAAGATTTTGCAGAAGATGACGGTGACATACAAAGACTAGCATGAGATGTTACCATTTTATCTTCATGGTTATCGTACTTCAATATGTACATTAATTGGGGCAACCCCGTTCTCTCTAGTCTATGATATGGAGGTTGTCTTACCTATCGAAGTCCAGATTCCTTCCTTAAGGATTACGAAAGATGCAGGTTTAGATGAAGATGAATGGATTCAAACTAGACTTGACCAGATAAATTTGATTTATGAAAAAAGGCTTGTGGCTGTTTGTTATGGTCAGATGTATCAGAAACATATGATTAAGGCCTTCAACAAGAAAGTCAAACATCAGGTTTACCAGGCTGGTGATTTAGTAATAAAATGCATCATCCTACCACAAGGTGATCCCAGGGGAAAATGGACTCCCACATACGAAGGGCCATTTGTGATCAAGAAAATATTTTCTGGCGGTGCTATGATATTTACCACCATGGACGGTGAAGATTTTCCACACTCTGAACGCGGACATAGTCAAAAAATACTAAGCATAAAAGAGACCCGCTAGGTTGACTTGCCTAGGAAAAAATAAGGGCATCCCGGCGGACCAAAAGGGTTCGGGAAAAATTTAGGGATATATATATATATATATATATATATATATATATATATATATATATATATATATATATATATATATATATATATATATATATATATATATATATATATATATATATATATATATATATATATATATATATATATATAATATACATCCGACAAGTCGAAAACCTAAAAAAGCTGCTTGGGCAAAAAAGGATATCCCAGTGGACTGAAAACCCAAAAGGGTGTTACAACGGTATAACGGTAAGCAAAAAGTATGTTATTAATTTACAGGGTGATATTTAGGTTATATTATATCGTGTCCATAGAGATTGGTTATTGATTCTCCGTTCAACAAATCATTCGTTAATGAATTTGGATTTGAATGGGTTTGGTTTGAATAGAAAGGAAAATAAGTGAACATAAAAGTTATACACACAAGAAGAATTTCATCATTCGAATAGGATAGAACTCTCAAATTTGTATCTCGTCTACCCCATCAAATACTTAAAATTACTACCTAGTTGTACTTAACCTTAACTACTCGTCAATATCATCACGTGTCACTCACATAGAGGTCATTTCTAACACAGCGAGATATCAACTATGTCACTCCATGTCGACGATCTCTCAGCACAACAAAAACAACACGGAGGCATTAAGAGTCAATACCTAAGTGACTATTAAGCCTAAATATATCTATAAAATCTAGTCTCAATAGATATTCATCCTAAATCTGGATTCAATCCATCCACCTTTGCAACAACTCAAACCTAGACACTTAGCGAGCTAACATTGACAAACATCAATAAAGATTTGTAAAGAAAGTTTCATACAACATCATGAGAAATAAATATACATATAATCAAGGTAAATGTACATATAAAATCCAACAAATAATGGTTACAAAGAGAGGAAGAGGAGAAGAAACCAGATTTCCCACAGTGTCAAACAGGATCCATCAAGCTGCCGACCCCGAATCATCCATTTGCAAGCCACAATTGTTGTTGTCTAAGCTCTAACTATCAAAAATGAAGGTGATGGAATTTGAGAACAAATACCCCAAAAACCATCCACCCAAAATGAAACAAAAATGAAAGTATAAATAAATTTTGTTCTACGAGAATCGCCCGGTGACATAAAGCATCGCCTGGTGACGTCTCTTATTCACTTGGCCCAGGATAAGCCACGTCCTCAGCAGGTCAAAAATATCCTCCATTGCCTGATGAAAGAAAGCTTCTCCTGGAGGAACCTTTATTCCTCACCTAGCGATGCAGCAGCGAAGCAAGGCAGACGCAATCTTCAAAAATGGCCTTCAAATTTCGTGCGGCGACGGCTTTTTCGCCTCACGATCCATGACAGTCCTCCAACTTCTGTTGCTTTCCTACATAACTTCCAATGGCTCTAATCTTTCTCCTTATTTTTTTATTGATCCAAAAATGCATCTTTGAGCTTTATTCCTCTTACTCCAACAATGCTCAAATACCTATAAAATAAGTATAAAACTATCAAACGATACACTTTATACACGAAAATGCATTATACCCAAACTAAACATATTTATACATAAAGTTGGGTTATTCAACTGATATTAACAACCAAGAGTCGATAAGTGCAACAAAAATTATATATAAATAACTACAATTTTGCACTTATCAAAGGGAGGTCTAGGAAAAAGTTAGGGATTAAAGCGTACGACAATGTCCAGTTGGATCACCCATCTATTTACAACTAGCATAATTACTGATGTCAAGTTCAAATGCTACAGATTAGTTTAATCAGCTTCTTCCAACAGCAAGGGATGAGATGCTTAAAGACATAGGGGAAATATCAGAGTTGAAACTCGACGTGATCATTTCCACACAGTTGTTTTTCCGTGTTTCTCTTTGTACCCCTTTTTCCTTTTTACGACAATTTCCTCTTACTAGAATTTATGTCTCCTTGTATAAAATTTTCCGTTTATAGGCAAACCTTCTAAATCAATGCAATCAATTTCAAATTCAAAATTGTTTTTACTTTCTATATTTTTTGTTTGCAAAAACGTCCAATGATTATATTGAATGCACATATGCATTTGAATATGATTACTGTTTAAAAATATATGCATGAAAATAGGATTAACATTAACTATAGACTCTAGGAGTCGGGATAACATTCGAAGTTGACCATAAATTCCCACAGAGCAATCTCATCAGAGTTATTTTCACAAGCTAATCCCCATTAGAGTTTATTTCCTCAACACAATCTACAGGGTTTATTTCCCCAACGGAGTTTATTTCTATGATATTGCAATTCCCCGACAAGATTATCTTCCCCGGCCAGATATCATTCAAAGTTGTCCTCCCTAGAAAAGCTAATACTCATATATGAAACCTGGTCAGACAACACATAAGAGGATTATCCATCTTTTTTATCCCCAATTAAGAATCAAATCCTCCAGAAGAACGACAAATGACCGACTCTCCTTGAATGCTTCTATCCCCAAGCAGAAATCGAACACCCCAGCGAAATGTCCTCAAACAGAATGCAGAAATCCTCAGTAGAGGCATTTTAAACAAAGCTGAAGAATTAGTATCTCCATCCCCAACAATAATCAGGAATTTATTTTCCCCATCCAGACATGATTATACGAAGCTAATTATACGCACCAATAACATATTTCATCTACACATCAATCAAAAAATATCATACTGTTCTACCCCAAAATTTTCCCTCCCATATTTCTCAGAATATTTCAAGAAAGATCCTCAAGTTGCTCAAGGAAGTCCAAGGGTTAACCAGACAGGCTCTCTCCTAAGGCAGTCTACCTCAAATTAGGGTTTCATGTTGCATCAAGATATTTGAGTCCAAGGGATCCCAAATTCTCACCATTATCCTAATATGTTCTCAAGATCATCCATGTCAAGTTTCAAGCCTTGCAGAGGAAGTTTGCTCGGTCAATTGCTCAAAGGCCTGAAAATCGACTGTGCTAGGGCAAAAGTCAACTGTGGCCTACATACAGTCAAACTTCAAGATTTTTGGTCAACATCATCATTTTGAAGTGACTTTCATCATTTGATCAAGGGTTGATCATGATTCATCAAAGATTGCTCATAATTCATCAAGAACCAAATGCTAAATTAGGGTTTTGTAGGAAAAGTCAATTCAACTTTGACCAAGCATAAATTTCTCATACTTTATGGGAAATGACCCATCCAAAGCTCATTTTGAATAGGATACAATGCTCTACAATCCATCTTCAGCTCCCAAGTTCAAAATATGCACTCACAAGAAGTTATGAATTTGGACATTATAGGTCATTTTGAAAAGTCAACAAAAACACCTTTTTTTGTCAAAGCTTCATACATGAACATGGAATACCAAATTGAGATAAGACCAAAAGGGTTGCTTAGTGGACATCTCAAGCTTTCTAAAAAATCAAGGAAACACCTTCAAAGAGTCATTGAGGAAGTTATGCATTGGTGAAGTTGACCTTTTTTGCAAAATTATCAAAAGTCAACTACACCTCAAAGTGCAATTTTTGTTAATTGGGCCCAATCTTTTGCACTTGTTTTTAGTTGGTAGCATGGTTCACGACCCAAGGCAGCAACCACATCTTATTTTATCCATTTATTTATTTTATTATGGTTTTTATTTATTAAAAACCATTTTAATTCAAATAAATAATAAAAAATACCAAGATTTGTTTTGAAGATCTGATTTTGATGAAAATCAAATCCAAATGAGCTGGCCAAATCAACCAAATTTGAATCAAGGCAAAAGGGCATGATTTGTATGGTTATGGAAAGATTTCATATGGCTTAAAGACCAAATATTCCATTCATGAATTCATGAGATCTTGGCCAAAAATAATTAACCTAATGTGATTCACTACTTATGCTGAAGATCATTGAACCCTAAACACAAGAATTTTCGTGCAGAGCTGCCTCCAAGAACAACAGCAAAGTCTCAAAATTCCAAAGAAAAGTGTGAGACGGATAATCTTCTGTAGGCCAGTTCAAGGTGTGTTAAAGCTTCCAATCGCTTGTTGGCAATCTCCAGGAGCTAACCCAATCTTCTACAAGGCTTGAAACGCCCAGAATTGTCCTACATCACTCATACGGTTTTCCTTCAAATTCAAAATCGTTTTCAATATTTCATGCAGCCTAAACACATTCTAATCACATATTCTTGTTCAGTGAAACGTTTTCAAGCTATTAGTCATAATTAATTGCATTTTTTCTAACCATACAGAGATCACCCATTGTTAGGTTTTCTTGGTTTGTTTTAGGGTTTTCTTATATAGGAACAATTGGCCCTAGGCGGAGAGACCATTGTGATCAGCAGGTCAAACCCGGTTGACCCATCGTTTTGATTTTTATTTATGTTGCTTGTATGCAGTTTCTGAATTGTACAGGGTTATAGCTACAGCGTCATGTCTGTAGGTAAAAGTTTAGAGTTTTAAATGACAGATCCAGGAGGAAGACGATGGAGTGTCATGACTCTATTGGCCGGTTTAAATTTTGGGGCGTTATTCTGGCCAGCAACCTGTAGATCTGATATATTGTTGTTTCTCTTATGTTAATGAACTAACATCTAGCGCAGTTGGCCAGAAGAAGGAAATCAAAGGTTCAGTGTTCTGGGTTCGACCCCAGGCAGAAGCTTTTGGTATATTCTCATTCGTTTTTGCCAGAGCCAGCACGTGCATCTTCTGAAGGTCACCACCTTCTGGATCCACCAACCAGGAGTAGGCCCAGTATCATCATCTTCTGGATCACCATCATCCTCTGATCATTATCATCTTCTGGATCACCATCCTCTGATCACCATCATCTTCTGGATCATCATCCTCTTATCAGAATCGTTGATACCAGACCCATTTTCTTCTTCTTTTCTTTTATATTTTCTTAACTAATTTATTTAGACTATTTTTATTATCACCAAATTAATTCTTTTTTTCATAAAAAACCATAAAATCAATTCTCATCCAATTAGGTTTAGGTTTTTTTTTATCAAAAAAAATAATTTAATTAGTTTATTTAATTTTAGGTAACTTTAATTTATTTTTGTAAAATAAATTAAAATTAATTAGAACAATTAGGGTTTTAGCTTAATTTAAATTCTATTTTCTATAACCAAAAATACAAAAATAGGCCATGAAAATTATTTTCTTTGAATTAATTTAATTATTAATTAATTTTGTATTTAATTTAAAAACCTTGTTCTTTTTCTTAAAAATAATCGAAAACAACAAAAACAATTTTTTTTCTTTCAATTAGGTTAGAAGGGGTCAAAACCCTAGTTCTCTCTCGTTCTTAACTCCTCGCGCACGCTTTATTTATTTTTACCATATTGATGTAATCGCTCACAAGTTGTAATAGATTAATTAGGACCTTTTACTTTCATTTATCATTTTTTTTACGGGTTGTTTTTGGCTATGTAATTAATACCCGAAGCCTTGTAATAGCGTAGCTTATTTTCCGCACTTTAAATTCTGCAAAATATTAACTGTTAGATGTATGAATATTAGGAATGCATGACAAGAATGTATGATTAACTTTAAAATAGTTAGCAAACCCTAAATTTGCAAAGATAATAACTTGAAATTGAATCACTCGCACATGCGCACTCCTAGGGTACACTCCCACTTCGGTTGCCTTCGGTACACGATCATTAAGTATAGGTTATTTTAGTGGTCGCTCTCTTGTCTAAACAAAGATCAAAGTCCCGTTCGGAAAGTTGCCTCGTAATGGTTGCCTTGAATATTATTGCCTCGAATAATTGATCTAAGACATTAGGGTTACTACTAAGACGTCCTAATATTACTTTAGTGATTGTACGTCCCTTTCGAACTAACTTTTAAAACTCCAACGACGGTGCTACCTACTCACTAATAGTGCGATAGCACTGTCTAAAGGAAAAAAACATAGAACAATTCTATTTCTCTAGTAGGTAGATTAGTTCTTAAGTACTTGCTCAATCCAAACAAACTTTTTCACACCAAACATTCTTTTCAAACAAAGCTTTCAAAAACACTTCGTAACACTCTTGAAGATCGAAGCAAGGGTTAAATCGAATTCAAAAACTTTTTTCAAATCAAACACACACAAGCAATTTTGAAAATGATGAGCATGTACCTAAGAGCCCGTGGAAAACCACAGATAGAAAGGGTGCTAACACCTTCCCTTTCTATAATCTACCCCCCGAACTCAAAATCTCGAAAAAGGGAATTTTTTTGTGCTTTTTTCCTTTCCTATTGGATAAAATAAAAGTCGGTGGCGACTCTTGCTTACCGCAAAATTTTGCAAACACAAACGCAAAGTCGCAAACCAGCATTCCTAAAACAGTCCGGTTCTGGCCACCGTACCACAGAACTGGCGACTCTGCTGGGGGTTTAGTAAGTGGGGTATACCTTAGGATTAGTTCATCATATTTGCTTCTATTGTTTGATTTGATTGCTTTATCTTTGTGGTTTTTGTATTGAAGTTACTATAGATCCTAACTCGGATCTGGGGAACACCTTTTAGGTAAGTAGCAATAAACTGTGAGGGAATTGTATGGTGTAGACCGATACGGTTGAAGCAGTAGCTATGTTAATATGGCACATTAGTTGGTACCGGTATCCCTTGTGGAGAAACAAGGAGAATACGGGGCTGCTATATGGGTCGTTAAGCATCAACTGACCTTAGAACCTATAATTGACCAACTTGGCCATAGGAAGTAGTGAGATAGCCGGCCTCGGTATAGAGCTGAGAACTGGTTGATACTCGATACTACACTCATTGAGACCATACACTCGAGATAGTTCTGGCTGCAAGAAAAGATTGTGTGAGCTGAAACCATGACCGATGGAGGATGGTCAGTGATATTGAGAACCTCTAGAACCCGGTTACTATTATTAGGATAGGTTGAAACCAACTAAACTTCAAGAGGGTAGTACCTAAACCCCATGCAAGCCTGAAAGTTAAGGGCTATTGTGTGACTTGTTTGCCTTTACCATGTCTGCTATCTGCGATACTTGTTGTGTGTTTTATCATGACATCATTCATCATGACATAGCATGCATATTTCATTAGACTAACCATTTCAAAGACCGAGGAGATTTATCTTTGTTCTGTTTTGCAGATCATGACTTCTATGCGTAGAAATACCATTCGAGTCAACTTCGTGCAAATCCCTGCTCAGCTCAGAGAGTTAGTCTCAAAAGTTCCTGATACTTCTTCATTTGTTAAGAGACATGGTCATCTCCTTAGCCTGGTCACTTCAAAGTTGGATGAGCAGATGATGAGCGTCATTTTCCAGTTCTTTGATCCGTTGCATCATTGTTTCACCTTCCCAGATTATCAGCTAGTCCCCACTTTGGAGGAGTTTTCTGATTTATTAGGCATATCTATCCTTGATCAGACACCCTTCACGGGTTTGGAGGAGGTTCCTAGACCTGAGGACATTGCTTCAACTTTACACTTGAAAAAGACTGATGTAGTGTCTAATTGGGAGACACAGAGCGGGGTTAAAGGTTTCTTGGCTAAGTTTCTAATGGATCAAGCTCAACAGTTCTGGGATGACTTGGACTTTCAAGCTTTTGAAGACACTTTGGCTCTCCTCATCTACGGCTTGGTTCTTTTCCCGAATCCAGATTCTTTCATAGATGTGAATGCAGTCAAGATCTTCTTGTCTCGTAATCCAGTGCCTACTCTTCTGGGTGATATTCTACATGCTCTCTATACTCGTACTATGAGAAGAAGAGGGACCCTCATGGGTTGCACACCGCTGTTGGCGAGGTGGTTTATTTCGCACCTCCCCAAGTCTGTTTTGAAGAATGAGGAAGGTGTAGGTTGGGCTTACAGAATCATGTCCCTTGCTCATACGGACATCCTTTGGATTTCTAAGGATATGGAAAGAGTAGCTGTCATTGATCGATGTGGGGAATACCCTAATGTCCCGTTGCTTGGAATTAGATGGGGTATAACCTACAGTCCTTTCTTGGCTTCACGACAGTTTGGACGCGCTCGGAGAGACGGTCCCCATGAGCTGCTTCTTACAGACATTGTCTTTGACTATAAGGGAGACGTGGATGAGCATCACCGAAGATTTATACGAGCCTGGAGCATTGTGAACAGGTCTGACCCTCAAGAGTTAGGACTAAAGACCTCTCTCCCTATGCAACCTTATCTCCAATGGGAATGAGCCCGTGCTCAAAAGCTGGGGATACCTTATGAAGTTGTTTTTCCGGTGATTGTATAGCATACTAATGAAGAAGGGGTTCCTTATACCATGCTTTATCCCTACATGCCTACTGATCTTGGGGCATTAAAGAGATCCTGGATTCAGCTAAAGGAGGAGAGGGATACCTACAGGGAGAAGTATCATGAGCAAGAGAGGGAGATCTTAAGGCTTATGAGGCAACTTGGGAACGAAAGGACGAATAATGATTATGTCAGCACGAAGGGAAAGAGACCACGGGATTTTTGATTTCGGCTTGTTTCTAGTTTAGATTTGTTTTCTGTTTATTTCTTTTTGTAACGCCTTAAAGGAATTGTTAAAAAATTTACAAGTTTGAATCTAATAAAGTTTTCTTATTTCTTGATTCGCAAATTTAAATCTCCCAAAGTCTTTGAAATCATTTCATACGCATTCCATTATCATGCACCTCATTACAGATACCGTCACAGGTTTCTTATCTTCATCGCTGTTTATTTCAGCACAGAATGTCTTCTGAAACACCTACCGATCAAGCCATCAAGGCTCTTCAAGCACAGAATGCTCAATTCCAGGAGATGTTCCTGAGCTTGGCCAAAGGGCAGCAAGATTTGAAGACTATCATCCTGAAAGAGAAGAAAAAGAAGAAGAAGAAGAAGAAGGTGGTCCTCCTGAATATGGGTCACAAATTTGGGAATATGTTGCGACAGGAAGCTGATTTGTCTCATTCGTCTGGAGGAGGAGAGAATCAAGAGGAAGGAAAGGGTCCTAGTCCTGTGGTCTCTGATAATGACACTGATTTTGATGAAGAACAGTATCCTCATGCCGAGGATAGGTATAAGCATCTCGAAGACCGGCTGAGTGCAATGGAGATTCAGAAGATACCTGGGTTGGACTTCGGAGATTTGGGACTGGAATCTGGGGTGGTGATCCCTCACAAATTCAAAGCCCCTATCTTTGCTAAGTATGATGGAGTATCTTGTCCAAAGCTCCACCTCTGCTCGTACGTCAGAAAGATTCAACCCCACACTGCTGATAGGAACCTGTGGGTTCATTTCTTTCAAGATAGTCTGTCAGGCACTCAGCTTGAATGGTTCTATCAATTGGAAGGAGCTAATGTCCGCAACTGGGAGGACCTTGCTGCTGCTTTTTACAAGCAATACTAGTATAACGCCGACCTTGCTCCCACGCGTACCCAACTTCAGGGAATTTCTATGGGTACAGGTGAAGGCTTTAAGGACTATGCTCAGAAATAGAGAGATCTAGATGGAAGAGTTCAACCCCCTCTGTCTGATAGGGAGTTGGTGGATATGTTTCTTGGGACTTTTTCGGGTCTATTCTTCAATCATTTGATCGGAAGTTCATCATCTGGGTTTACTGAATTGATTTTGACTGGGGAGAGGGTAGAAGCTGGCATCAAAAGTGGCAAGATACAAAAAGGTGTTTCATCAAGTACAGAAAAGAAGCCTTTCAGAAAAGAAGCTAGTGCAGTTTACAGCTCAAGGAGCCAAAAACGACCTGAACGCCGCCATGCAGTTAACGCGGTAGTAATATCAAGACCCGTTGTTGCCCCACAACACAACAATCAGCAAAGAGTAGAGAGACCGTAAAGACAGTATACTCGGCTCAGTATGACCTTATCTCAAATCCTACCACAATTGTTGAAGACTGACCTAATAACTCGGAGGGAAGCCCCGAAGAATCCCAGTACTACATCACCGCTGTATAAACCAAACGCCCGCTGCGCCTATCACTCTGATAGCCCAGGGCATGATACCAACAACTGCTGGGCCTTGAGGAATAAAGTGCAAGATTTTATTGAAGCTAAATAAATTGAGTTTGACGCACCGAAAAAGCCCAATGTCATGATTGCTCCTATGCCCAAGCATGGGGTAAATGTTGTGGACGATGATTCATTTGTGACCTCTGTGGAAGATGTTTCTACTTCGTTGATGACAGTGAAGAAGAACCTATTGTTGGCCAGTTTATTTCCGGGCTATGGTGAAGGTTGCCACCTATGTTCAATCCTGCCTGCTGGTTGCCATTTATTAAAGTCAGGTGTTCAACGCCTGATGGATAACAAAGAGATCCTGTTCGAGAAAACTTTGACTTCGTTGATTCCTGTTGAAGATGTGTCCATCATAACCATTTCCGCCAATCCTTCCAAGGTTTCCTCGAGAAAGCCTGTTAGGATTACATCCGTTACAAGAGTTGTTCCATTGATCATTACTATTCCTGGTCCTATCCCTTACACCTAGGATAAGGCTGTCCCGTGGCACTATGGGGCCGATGTGTATTATCATGGGATTAAACAAGACTTGAAGGCTGAAGAGGCTGATACTGATGTCAGCAATGTTGTCGGGTCTAGCAAGGTCACCCGAAGCGGAAGACTCTTCTCTCCTGAGATTTCCCCTCCGACTGTTCAAAAGCCTGTTGCTATTCCATCTGCAAGTACATCAGCTACTGTCCCAGTTCACATTCCAATTATCACCCCTATCCCCGAGTCATCTGACGCTCGGGGCAACGAGATCACAGGTGAGCCTGCCAGGACGGAGGCACCTAAGAAGATTGTTGTAGAAACCTCTAGGCAGGAGATAGAGGAAATTCTGAATATTATCAAGAAAAGCGACTACAATGTAGTCAAACAGCTGGGGTAAACCCCGTCCAAGATCTCCATGTTATCCTTATTGTTGTGCTCGAAAGCCCATGCAAAGGCTTTAATTGATTTCCTTAAAACTGCGCATGTGCCGCAGGAATCATCTGCTGATCAATTCAAAGACTGTGTGGCTAGTTTAACCGCTGACAACGGGTTGGGTTTCTTCAACGCAGATCTGACTGCCAAAGGAAGGAATCACAATAACACTCTACATGTTTTGATCGAGTGCAGGGGCACTACTCTGGCCCACGTATTGGTGGATACTGGGTCCTCATTAAATGTTTTACCCAAGAAAGAGTTAGACCGTTTAAACTGTGAATGGTTGGTTCTGAAGCCGAGTAATATTGTGGTTAGGGCCTTTGACGGGTCCAAAAGGATGGTGCACGGGGAGGTGGATGTTCCTGTTAAAGTTGGCTCTCAAACTTTTGCGTCTACATTCTATGTGATGGACATTCGACCGTCTTATTCTTGCTTGCTAGGTCGCCCGTGGATTCATAAATCTAGGGCAGTGACTTCCACACTCCATCAGATGTCAAAATATCCAGTAAAGGGGAAGATTGTTACAGAACGAGGAGAATAGGAGTACAGGGTGAGCCACCTTAACTCTTTTTGGTATGTGGAGATGGAGGGGGAGTTCATCGAAACCCCGTGTCAGAACTTTGAAGAAGTCCCCCAGACTCTGGCGTCGACTGAAGTTGCTATTGAAGAACCTCCAATGAAGATGGCTTCCCTCAAGGATGCCCGGGCTGTAATAGAAAAAGGTGGGTGTGCAAATTGGGGTCAACTCCCTGACTTCGCACACAAGACTGACAAGTTTGGTTTGGGTTTTACTGCAGAAGCTCAAAGGAATGTTCGGCGTACGCAGATTGGAAGACCTCCCATGCGTATCAGTAATCCGGGAGTGAATGCAATTGAAGACGATGAAGAAGAGTCAGAGTTTGACAGCTGGATTTACCCGAATACCGACGGTGGATTGAGAAATTGGACGGCAAAGGACTTCATGCTCATTTCTTTTATTACACAGTAATAGACTTTTGTTTTGAAAAATTGTAACAGGCAATTTAAAACTTTACGGCCCAATGCCTTACCCGAGACACCGTGGCTTTGTTTGTGAGGGCTTATTATGTGTCATTTCCATATATCATCAATAAAGCATTGGATGTTTTCTTGCATTACAAATTTTGTGCGCCTTGTTTTTTCTTTTCTATCTTGCACTTTATTAAAACAGCTATTGTCTTACACACACTCACATATCATAATGCAGATCCACATCCACTCTGGATCCCACTGATAACGACTCTGCTACTGCCAGTTATGACTTCGAAAGTCCGATCAACCAAGTCAAGGACGAAGGTGAGGATGATTGCGAAGTGCCTGGGGAACTTGCTAGACTGTTACTACAGGAAGAGAGGGCCATACAGCCTCATGAAGAGCCTGTGGAATCAGTGAAACTGGGTATAGAGGAAGACAAGAAAGAGGTCAAGATCGGTGCAAATCTGGAGCCTAGTGTTAAGAAAAGGTTAATACAAATGTTGCCTGACTATGTTGAGATCTTTGCTTGGTCTTATGAAGATATGCATGGGTTGGATACTGACATTGTGGTACACCACTTTCCAACTAAAGAAGACTGCCCTCCAGTGAAACAGAAAGTACGCCGAATGCGTCCAGAGATTTCTGAGAAAATCAAAGCTGAGGTTATGAAACAATTTGACGGCGGTTTTCTAGCAGTTACTTCTTGCCTGCAGTGGGTTTCCAACGTGGTTATAGTGCCGAAGAAAGATGGTAAGGTGCGGATGTGTGTGGACTATAGGGATCTGAATAGGGCAATCCCCAAGGATGATTTCCCACTCCCTCACATCGACATTCTGGCCGACAACACCGCGCAGCATAAGGTCTTCTCCTTTAAGGATGGATTTTTTGTTTACAATCAGATTAAGATGGCTCCCAAAGACATGGAGAAGACAACATTCGTTACACAGTGGGGTACCTTTTGCTACAAAGTCATGCCGTTCGGATTGAAGAATGATGGGGCAACGTATTAGCGTGCCATGGTCGCTTTGTTCCATGACATGATTCATCATGAGATTGAGGTGTACGTGGACGACATGATTGCAAGGTCCCAGACTGGAGAGGAACATCTTGAACATCTCTAGAAACTATTTGACAGGTTGAAGATGTACAAGCTGAGGTTAAACCTGAACAAGTGCACCTTCGGGGTGAGTTCTGGTAAGCTGTTGGGCTTCGTCGTTAGTGATAAAGGTATTCAAGTGGATCCTGCAAAGGTGAAGGCTATACAAGAGATGCCATCTCCCCGAATAGAAAAAGAAGTCAGAGGCTTTCTGGGACGTCTGAACTACATTGCCCGATTCATTTCATACCTGACTGCTACTTGTGAACCAATCTTCAAGCTGTTGAAGAAAGATCAAGTAGTAAAGTGGAATGATGAATGTCAGGCCGCTTTCTAAAGGATCAAATAATATCTCCAAGAGCCACTTATTCTGATGCCTCCAGTTGAAAGAAGATCTTTGATCTTATACTTGACAGTACTCGACAATTCGATGGGGTGTGTGTTGGGGCAGCATGACGAGTCCGACGGAAAAGAGCATGCTATTTACTACCTTAGCAAAACATTTACCGACTATGAGACCCGATACTCACTTCTTGAGAAAACTTGTTGTGCCTTGGCATGGGCTGCTCGCCGGCTGAGACAATATATGCTGACTCACACTACTCTATTGATATCAAGGATGGACCCAATCAAGTATATCTTTGAGAAGCCTGCCTTGTCCAGAAGAATAGCGAGATGGCAGATGATCTTAACTGAGTATGACATCCAATACACAACCCAAAAGGCAATCAAGGGAAGTATGCTGGCAGATCATTTGGCGCATCAGGAAGTGAATGATTACCAGTCTATGAATTTTGAGTTTCCGGATGAGAGCATCATGTTGGTGACCGACTGTGAAAAACCTGGACCAGATGAAGGACTTGAGGAGGGATACCGATGGTCTATGTATTTGATGGAGCTTCAAATGCGTTTGGTAATGGAATTGGCGCCATGATTATATCTCTTGAAGGTTGTCATACTCCATTCACTGCCCGATTATGTTTTAATTGCACCAACAACATGGCGGAGTATGAATCGTGCATCATGGGCCTTTGAGCAGCTATTGACCTAAGGATTAAGATTCTGAGTGTGTTTGGAGATTCCGCTCTCGTGATCAGTCAGATAAAAGGCGAGTGGGATACGAAGCACCCGAATCTTATTCCTTACAAAGAGTATGTATTGACGTTGCTCCCACACTTCCAGGAGATAACCTTTGAACATTTCCCTAGGGAGGAGAATCAGTTAGCGGACGTGCTAGCTACCATGTCTTCTATGTTCAAGTTCAGGTGGGACAATGAGGCTCCCCAGATTATCATTGAGAGGTTGGACGAACCCGCACATTGTTGTGACATCGAGGCTGAAGAGGTAGCAGATAAACCCTAGTTTCACGAGGTAAAGAGGTATCTTGAGGCTCAAGAGTACCCCGAGGGTGCATCTGTTAATGACAAGAAGTTTCTAAGAAGGTTCGCTGTGAAGTTCTTCATTAGCAATGGCATTCTTTACAAGCGTAACCATGATTCAACCTTACTGCGATGTGTGGATAAGAACGAGGAAGAAAGGATTATGGCAGAGTTACATGAAGGTACTTTCGGGACTCATTCCAGTGGACATACCATGGCGAAGAAAGTCCTTCGGGAAGGATATTATTGGTCCACCATGGAAGCCGACTGTTATCAACATTCTCGAACTTGTCATAAGTGCCAAGTATATGCTGATAAGGGGCACATACCTCCGGTTCCTCTGAATGTTTTGATAGCTCCTTGGCCCTTTGCAATGTGGGGCATCGATATGATTGGTGAGATCAGACCTATTGCGTCCAACGGGCATCGTTTCATTCTGGTAGCTATTGACTACTTTACGAAGTGGGTTAAGGCAGCTTCTTTTGCTACAGTGACCAAGAACGTCGTGGCACGGTTTATTCGGCACAATTTAATCTGTCGATATGGTATACCAAAGAGGATCATTACGGACAACGGCACAAATCTCAACAACACGATTGTTGTACCCCAAAATTTTCCCTCCCATATTCCTCAAGATTTGTCAAGAATAATCCTCAAATTGTTCAAGATGGCTCAAGAGGTAGACAGTCAAACCACCTCCTAAGCCAGTTCAAAACTAGGGTTTTTGTTCTTTCAAGGAATTTGAGGTTTTCAATGGTTCAATCAAGTCTCATATGCCTATATACATTCTCAAGCACCTACATGCCAAGTCTCAAGACTCACAGTGCCAATTTGCACAGTCAAAAGCTCCATTTGATCTACAGTCAACTACAAGGGCAAAATGGTCATTTCACAGTCAAAAGCCAGAATTTTTGGTCAACATCTTATTTTGAGGTCACAATAATCATTTGATCAAGTCTTGATCATGATTCCACAAGGATAGCTCAAAAATCATCAAGATGCAAAAAGTTACTATTTTTGGACAGTAAAAAAGTCAACTGTATCTTGACCAGGGCATAACTTTTTCATGGTTTGTCAGAAAAATACCATCCAATGCTCATTTTGAAGGGGATGGCATTTCCTACAATACATCTTCACATTCCAAGTCCAAGAAATGCTCTCACAAAAAGTTATGATTTTCTACATTATAGGTCAATTTCAAAAGTCAACAAAAATGCACTTTGAGTCAAAGGCCATAACTTGAGATTGGTAAATCCAAATGACATGGGAACAAAGGCATTGGTTAGAGGACTTCAAGACCTTTCCAAAATGTCCAAGAACATGTTTATATGATTAAAATTGAGCAAGATATGCATTGGAGAAGTTGGGAAATTTTCATGAATTTGCAAAAGTCAACTTTGCTCAAAACACCTTATTTTTGCTAATGGGCCTCAAATCTCTTCTTGAAACTTCATCCATGGCCTATGCACGACCCATCAAGCTTAATTGAATTTATTTTCTTATTTTTAATTAATTAATTGGATTTTTAATTGATATTAATTCATTTAATTAATTTAAATTGTAGGAAAATACAAGATTTGATTTTTTCAATCTTTTGTGAAGCAAATATGGTCAAGATATGCTGGCAATTTCGTGCACCAAGTCAAAGATACAAAATCTCCAAAATTGGCAACTTTATTCAATCATGAAAATGCAAAAAGATTTGATTTTTCAATCAAAGATTCAATCATCAATTCAATGGATTTTTGTTCAAGATCTTGACCTAATTCAGTTGCTCTATATATATGCAAGCAAACCCTAATCCCATACACGTGAGAGAAGCTGCAGAAAAGCCATAGCATATTGAAAAATTTCCAAGAAAACTCAAAACTGACTTTGGCATTCTAGAACGATTCAAAGGTTTTTATTGATTCCAATACATTGCAGAAGATCCCAGGAAGGTTTTGCAATCAAACTCAGGCCTTAAAGCTCAAGAAATTGTTGAAAACAGAATCACGGTTTGCACATTTTATCCATAATCGTAACTCTTAAATCATGCATATTTAACATGTTTTCTTGATTGTTTTGTGTTAACAGGGATCATACGAAGCTAATGATATCATTTAATTGAATTATAATGCACTGAATCGAAGAATGCCATGAACGAATTTTTAGGGTTCATAAGCTTTGAATTGGGGCTTTACAATCCAGGAACAATTAGGACTTATAAGAACCATGGTTGGAATCGTTAGGACAAGACGAACAAGAAGGAACCCTCGCGAAATATTTATATAAACCATAGCTCTAATCGCTATTTTTCCTCATAGCATATTGTGGGGGTTAAAAACCCCCGCTAATTGATTATGTTTTACATGTACAAAGGAAGAAGATGAAGACGTGTTAGCGTCTGGTTGGACCATTTGAAAAGAAGCGCGCGTTTTTATAATTACAACATATTGAATAATTTCTTAATATAATAATTGTTTGTTATTCTACTAACGATTGAAGCGTGATGGTGGAGTGGTTAGCATGCTGGCTTGGAAGCATTGGGACCTGGGTTCGAATCCCAGGTCCCCCAAACATTATTTGTTCTTTTTCCTCAGGTATTCTAGTACAAAGCTTGCAAAGGTGGTACACCATACGCTTCCAATTCCCAAGCGCCAAGTGGCCACAAACTCAAATCCAATGGTCCTGAGTGGAAGACCATCATACTCCCAGTCAACACGCACCATGGAGAAGCAGGAAAGTCAAAAGGGCTTGCAGTTTGTTGGGCCTGAAAATTTCTAACATACCTCTATATTGGGCCAGTCCCCCCCCCCCCCTGGTTTATTCTTCTTATTTTTTCTTTTATATTTTCCTTTTAATTATTTTACTATTAATTATTATTATTATTATTATTTAATTAACCAAATTAACTCTTTTTTTCATAATAAAATTCAGAAAACAGAAAAATGTAATATTTTATTATTATTATTATTATTTATTAATTTCACCCTTTATTATTTTTGTAAATAAATACTAACATCATTAATTTAGTTTAATTAGGGTTAATTTTAACTTTTTTTTACAATAAATAAAATTAACATAGAATTAGGTTTTTTACTAACTTTTGACTATTTTTTTATTTATTTTATTAAAACATAAAAAACTCAAAAAATATTTCTTTTTATTAATTAATTAGTTTTAGGTTTAATTTAATTCATAAACAACCAAAACTTCTTCCTTTCTCAAATAAGGGTCAAAACCCTAAGGACTTTTCCAATTTAATTTTCTCTCGCGCGTATGTTTATTTTGTTCATATTTTTTATCCATATTTATGTATTTGCTCCGAGGATGTAATAGCTTTAATTAGGACTTTTTATCGCTTTCATTTAATTTCCCGCATTTACTTTTTCCAAGGGTTTGTTTTTGGCGATGTAAATACCCGACGCCTTGTAATAGTTTAGCTTTATTTTCCGCAACTATTAACTGTTAGATGTATGTTAATTAGGCTATGCATGACAAGACTTATCTGAAAATTAAAATCAAAACGTAGCTCACCATAAAATGTGTAAAGATAACTTAACTGAATCCTGACACACTCGCACATGCCACTCCTAGGGTACGCCTCACTTGGTTGCCTCGACGTGGTCATTGAGTATAGGGTGTTTTAGAGGCCGCCCTCCTGTCTAAAGATCCAGTTGCCTCGAAGCGGTTGCCTCGGATAAAAAGGATCTAGGACATTAGGGTTACCGCTAAGGCGTTCTACTATTGCTTTGGTGACCACATGTCCCTATAATCGAATTGACCCGAAACTCCAACGACGGTGCTACCTACTTCTCAATAGTGGGATAGTACTGTCTAAAGGACATTTACACAGCTTAATTTCCTTTGAGTAGGTAGAAGTTCTTAGATACTTGCTCTTTCAAAAAACAAAAATACTTTTCGCACCTACACTTTTCTGACAAAAGTTTTCAAACAACACTTCATACACTCTTGAGGACAGATACAAGAGTTAAATCGAAGTTTTCAAATAAACTTTTTCAAAACCCACAAACACAAGAAAAGCAAACATTTTTTGAAAACATAGTGAGCAAGTACCTAAGAGCCCGTGGATAACCACGGATAGAAAGAATGCTAACACCTTCCCTTTCTATAATCTACCTCCCGAACTGAGAAACATCTCGAAAAGGAATTTTGATGTGCTTTTGTCCTTTCCTTGTTAGAGAAAATAAAAGACGGTGGCGACTCTTGCTTACCGCGACATTTCGTGAACCAGCATTTCAAAACAGTCGGTTCTATTTCCACCGATCACAACGATGATCACCGAGCTCTGTAAGTAGTTCAAGATACAGCATCACAACTCTTCTCCCTACCGGACGAAGATGAATGGGGTTGTTGAAGCGGCTAATAAGAACATCAAGAAGATTATGCAGAAGATGACGGTGACATACAAAGACTGGCATGAGATGTTACCATTTGCTCTTCATGGGTATTGAACCTCAGTGCGAACTTCAACAGAGCAACACCCTACTCTTTGGTGTATGGCATGGAGGCAGTCTTACCCATTGAAGTCCATATACCCTCTCTTTAGGTTATGAAGGATGTAGGTTTGAGCGAGGACGACTGGATCCAGACCCGACATGATCAGTTGAACTTAATCGATGAAAAGAGACTTACTGCTATTTGTCATGGTCAAACCTATCAAAAGTGGATGATCAAGGCATTTAACAAGAAAGTTAGACGACAAGAGTATCAAGTTGGGGATCTGGTGATCAAACGCATCATACTGCCACAAGGTGATCCTAGGGGCAAATGGACCCCTACGTACGAAGGGCCATTTATGGTTAAGAACATTTTCTCAGGAGGAGTTATGATTCTAACCACCATGAATGGTGACGACCTCCCTCACCCCGTCAATGTAGGCATAGTGAAAAGATACTACGCCTAATCAAAGACCCGCTAGGTTGACTGGCCTAGGCAAAAATAAGGGCTTCCCGGCGAACCAAAAGGGTTCGGGCAAAATAAGGGATGAAAATGAAAAAAAAATGTACACCCAGCAAGTCAAAAACTTGAAAAGGCGGCTTGGGCAAAAAAGGGTATCCCGGTGGACTGAAAACCCGAAAGGGCGGTCCAGGAAAAAATTAGGGATTAAAGCATAACACTATATCTAATTGGATCATCTTGCAACCAGACTTCGGTATCGACTATCAAGCTCAGACAGCACTAATCAGTCTGATCTACCTTCAACCAAGTAGCAAAGTGATAAGATGCTCGAAGATATAAAGGCAATATCAGAGTTGGAACCCAGTGGGATTGTTCACATATCTGTTTTTCTTTGTTTTACATAAATTGTATAAATTCTATCTTTCGGCGGCGTTCTCTTACTAGGACGTCAGTCTCTTGTACAAAAACGCCTATTTACAGGCCAACTTCAAAATCAATACAATTCATTTTCACAAAGAAATTTCAAAATGTTTTTCTTTTTTTTTTGTTTTGTTTTGCAAGAACGTCTAATGTTCATTTTTGATATATGCATTTGATAATAATTGCTGCTCATAAATATTTACATGCGAAACAAAAGACGATTACTCGTAATATCAGGAACAGGGGCAAACAAGAAATGTCCAAGCTTTACAATTGTTCTGTCCACCAAGTATAAGGATAGACCTAACTGGAGAATACGACTATAGGTACATTCACTCCCCACAGAGCAAAAGGTATCCAAAAACATCGATTCTCCCCAAGCAGAGTTTATCCATCACCACCACTAGAAGATTATCCCCAGCGGAGTTCATTTCTTTCACAAACAGAAACTCAACCCCCGACAGGTTTCGTTATCGCCAGCAACGGTAATCCATCCCCAGCCGAGGTTATTTCTCCAAATCAACAGATCTTCTAGTAAAGTATCTCTTCCCCACATAGTCATTTTCTCGTCAGTTTATTCTCCAACAGGGTTATTCTCAAACAGAGTCTCTCCCGGCGGAATATTCTCGAGCAGAACGGATGCAAATCTCCAGCTAATCATCTTCGATCACTATCCCCAGCGAGAAACAAAGAACTCAAATCTTTGTACTCTCCAACAGTAGTCCAGGATTCATTCTCCCCAGCCGGAGAATATCATAAAAACATCGCATATCCATACATCATGACATATGCATACGCATCATACAACACAGTCTCATTTATTCTGAGAACATCATTGCTTGATACATATCATGCATTACATACGATTAACCTTTACCTTTCAGGAACGATACAACCAAATCCTCACAGATTCAAGCTATGAAGCCCGGATTCGACCGGATAGTACCTTGATTTCTACAGTATATTGTGAAGCCCGGATTCGACTGGATAACAGTATCAAACACCGCGAAGCCTAGATTCGACCAGATAGTGGTTTATCTTTAAGCTATGAATCCCGGAGAACGGCCGGATAATAGTTTTATCCCCAGCAAGTATTGTGAAGCCTGGATTACGACCAGATAGCAATACAAGTTACTGTAAAGCCTGGATTACGACCAGATAGCAGTGCAAGACGCCATGAAGCCTGGATTCGACCAGATAGTGGTATGTCATAAACATAAGCCGTGAAGCCCGAATTACAACCAGATAACAGCTCAGCAAGTTATTGTGAAGCCTGGATTACGACCAGATAGCAATACAAGTTACTGTGAAGCCTGGATTACGACCAGATAGCAGGCAAAGACACCGCGAAGCCTGGATTACGAACAGATAGTGGTATATCTTTAATACAAGTTATGAAGCCCAGATTACGACCGGATAGTATCTTGATTTTCTCCAAACACCATGATGCCTGGATTCGACCAGATAATGGTATTAGACATCGCGAAGCCTGGATTACGACCAGATAGCAGTAAAAGACACTGAAGCCTGGATTACGACCAGATAACAGTACAAGACACTGTGAAGCTTGGATTTCAACCAAATAGCAATTTACCTGGATAATTACTAAGAAGCCCGGAGCCGACCTGATATCAGTGTGCCCTAAATTCAAGTGGAAGCCCGAATGCAACCGGATAACAACTTAATTATTTCTGAAGCCTGGATTACGACCAGATAAGAATCGAGAAATTGGGAAGCCTGGATTACGACCAGATAGAAAGTTTAATCTCATCTCCCCAGTAAGTCACTGTAAATCCTGGATTACGACCAAATAGCAGTCGGTCTTATCACTATGAAGCCTGGATCACGACCAGATAGTAGTTCATTTTCACCTCTTCAACCGAGAGACGACTTCCCAGTAGAATAACGGACGACCAAAGTTCCTAAAATTCTATTTATCCCAAGACAGAGATCGTCATTCCCCAGCGGAATCTTCCTCAACAACAAACATACAAGGAATCTCTTATGCGATTGACACTCCTTCGGGTGGCATCTTTAAGCCCATCTTCCATCATCAATCTCCAAATGGCATCTTTAAGCCCATCATCCGTCATCAATTTCCAAATGGCATCTGTAAGCCCATTCCCGACATCACAAGACAAGTACCACTTCATGCGACTGAAAATTTTTAGGCACTCTAGTGTTCAATCATCTTCAACCTTCGGATCACGAAAGGCAGACAAGCCAATCTACATCCTCAAGTTTAAGAAGATTGAACAGGGGCAGCTGTTGTACCCCAAAATTTTCCCTCCCATATTTCTTAGAACATTTCAAGAAAGATCCTCAAGTTGCTCAAGGAAGTCCAAGGGTTGACCAGACAAGCTCTCTCCTAAGGCAGTCTACCTCAAATTAGGGTTTCATGTTGCATCAAGATATTTGAGTCTGAGGGATCCCAAATGCTCACCATTGTCCTAATATGTTCTCAAGATCATCCATGTCAAGTTTCAAGCCTTGCAGAGGAAGTTTGCTCAGTCAATTGCTAAAAGGCCTGAAAATCGATTATGCTAGAGCAAAATCAATTGTGGCCTACATACAGTCAAACTTCAAGATTTTTGGTCAACATCCTCATTTTAAAGTGACTTTCATCATTTGATCAAGTGTTGATCATGATTCATCAAAGATTGCTCATAATTCATCAAGAACCAAAAGTTGCTAAATTAGGGTTTTGCAGGAAAAGACAATTCAACTTTGACCAAGCATAACTTTCTCATACTTTATGGGAAATGACCCATCCAAAGCTCATTTTGAAGAGGATACAATTCTATACAATCCATATTCATCTCCCAAGTTCAAAATATTCACTCACAAGAAGTTATGAATTTGTACATTATAGGTCATTTTGAAAAGTCAACAAAAACACCTTTTTTTGCCAAAGCTTCATACATGAACATGGAATACCAAATTGAGATAAGACCAAAAGGGTTGCTTAGTGGACATCTCAAGCTTTCTAAAAATTCAAGGAAACACCTTAAAAGAGTCAAAATTGAGGAAGTTATGGATTGGTGAAGTTGACCTTTTTTGCAAAATTGTCAAAAGTCAACTACGCCTCAAAATGCATTTTTTGTTAATTGGGCCCAATCTTTTGCACTTGTTTTGAGTTGGTAGCATGGTCCACGACCCAAGGCAGCGACCACATCTTATTTTATCCATTTATTTATTTTATTATGGTTTTTATTTATTAAAAATCATTTTAAATCAAATAAATAATAAAAATGACCAAGATTTGTTCTGAAGATCTTATTTTGATGAAAATCAAATCCAAATAAGATGGCCTAATCAACAAAATTCGAATCAAGGCAAAAGGGCATGATTTGCATGGTTATGGAAAGATTACATATGGCTTAAAGACCAAATATTACATTCATGAATTCTTGAGATCTTGGCCAAAAATAATTAACCTAATGTGATTCACTACTTATGCTGAAGATCATTGAACCCTAAACACAAGAATTTTCGTGCAGAGCTGCCTCCAAGAACAAGAGAAAAATCTCAAAATTCCAAAGAAAAGTGTGAGACGGATATCCTTCTGTAGGCCAGTTCAAGGTGTGTTAAAGCTTCCAATCGCTTGCTGGCAATCTCCTGGAGCTAACCCAATCTTCTGCAAGGCTTGAAACGCCCAGAATCGTCCTACATCACTCATATGGTTTGCCTTCAAATTCAAAATCGTTTTCAATATTTCATGCAGCCTAAACACATTCTAATCACATATTCTTGTTCAGTGAAACGTTTGCAAGCTATTAGTCATAATTAATTGCATTTTTTCTAACCATACAGAGATCAACCATTGTTAGGTTTTCTTGGTTCGTTTTAGGGTTTTCTTATACAGGAACAATTGGCCCTAGGGGGAGAGACCATTGTGATCAGCAGGTCAAACTCGGTTGACCCATGGTTTTGATTTTTATTTATGTTGCTTGTATGCAGTTTCTGAATTGTACAGGGTTATAGCTACAACGTCATGCCTGTAGGTAAAAGTTTAGAGTTTTAAATGACATATCTAGGAGGAAGATGATGGCGTGTCATGACTCTACTGGCCAGTTTAGATTCTGGCGCGTTATTCTGGCCAGAAACTTGTAGATCTGATATATTGTTGTTTCTGTTATGTTAATGAACTAACATCTAGCGCAGTTGGTCAGAAGAAGGAAATCAGAGGTCCAGTGTTCTGGGTTCGACCCCAGGCAGAAGCTTTTGGTATATTCTCATTCGTTTTCGCCAGAGTCAGCACATGCATCTTCTGAAGGTCACCACCTTCTGGATCCACCAGCCAGGAGCAGGCCCAGTATCATCATCTTCTGGGTCACCATCATCCTTTGATCATCATCATCTTCTGGATCACCATCCTTTGATCACCATCATCTTCTGGATCATCATCCTCTGATCAGAACCGTTGATACCAGGCCCATTTTCTTCTTCTTTTCTTTTATATTTTCTTAATTAATTTATTTAGACTATTTTTATTAACACCAAATTAATTCCTTTTTTCATAAAAAACCATAAAATCAATTCTCATCCAATTTGGTTTAGGTTTTTTTTTTATCAAAAAAAATTAATTTAATTAGTTTATTTAATTTTAGGTAACTTTAATTATTTTTGTAAAATAAATTAAAATTAATTAGAACAATTAGGGTTTTAGCTTAATTTAAATTCTATTTTCTATAACCAAAAATACAAAAATAGGCCATGAAAATTATTTTCATTGAATTAATTTAATTATTAATTAATTTTGTATTTAATTTTAAAACCTTGTTCTTTTTCTTAAAAATAATCGAAAACAACAAAAACAATTTTTTTTCTTTCAATTAGGTTAGAAGGGGTCAAAACCCTAGTTCTCTCTCGTTTTTAACTCCTCGTGCACGCTTTATTTATTTTTACCATATTGATGTAATCGCTCACAAGTTGTAATAGATTAATTAGGACCTTTTACTTTCATTTATCGTTTTTTTTTACGGGTTGTTTTTGGCTATGTAATTAATACTCGAAGCCTTATAATAGCGTAGCTTATTTTCCGCACTTTAAATTCTGTAAAATATTAACTGTTAGATGTATTAATATTAGGAATGCATGACAAGAATGTATGATTAACTTTAAAACAGTTAGCAAACCCTAAATGTGCAAAGATAATAACTTGAAATTGAATCACTCGCACATGCGCACTCCTAGGGTACACTCCTACTTCGGTTGCCTTCGGTAAACGATCATTAAGTATAGGGTATTTTAGTGGTCGCTCTCTTGTCTAAACAAATATCAAAGTCCCATTCAGAAAGTTGCCTCAGAATGGTTGCCTCGGATATTATTGCCTCGAATAATTGATCTAAGACATTAGGGTTACTACTAAGACGTCCTAACATTACTTTAGTGATTGTACGTCCCTTTCGAATTGACCCTTAAAACTCCAACGACGGTGCTACCTACTCACTAATAGTGGGATAGCATTGTTTAAAGGAAACAAATATAGAACAATTATCTTTCTCTAGTAGGTAGATTAGTTCTTAAGTACTTACTCAATCCAAACAAACTTTTTCACACCAAACACTCTTTTCAAACAAAGCTTTCAAAAACACTTCGTGACACTCTTGAAGACAGAAGCAAGGGTTAAATCAAAGTCAAAAACTTTTTTCAAATCAAACACACACAAGAAATTTTGAAAATGATGAGAAAGTACCTAAGAGCCCGTGGAAAACCACGGATAGAAAGAGTGCTAACACCTTCCCTTTCTATAATCTACCCCCCGAACTCAAAATCTCGAAAAAGAGAATTTTTCTGTGCTTTTTTCCTTTCCTATTGGATAAAATAAAAGTCGGTGGCGACTCTTGCTTACCGTGATATTTTGCAAACACAAATGCAAAACGCAAACCAACATTCCTAAAACAGTCTGGTTCTGGCCACCGTATCACACACACCATTTCCATGCGAAACGCATATATTATTCTAATTTATTTTGCAAGCATCATTACACAATGCATTACATACATCATGACATTACATAAATTTATCTTCTTCTTTTCTGGTTAAGTTCACAAACAGACGAATATTGTCAGAAATTTAGAAATAGATTGTAGATCACCTCCCGAAACAGGACGGGGCGACTATCTACATAAAAAGCATTCCCCTTCGGAGACTGAATACTAAAAAGAATCTCCTTCAGGGCTTCTTCCTAAAAAGCATTCCTCTTCACAGACTGAATTCTTAAAAGCATCTCCTTGTTCTGAAAAGCATTCTCCTTTAGAGGTTTATTTTGAAAAGCATTCCCCTTCAGAGACTTTATTCTAAAAAGCATCTCTTTCAGGGAATTGTTCTGAAAAGAGTTCTCCTTCATAGGTTTATTCTGAAAACAATTCCCCTCCAAAGGTTTATTCTGAAAAGCATTCCCTCTTAGAGACTGAATTCTGAAAAGCATCTCCTTCAGGGCTTCATTCTAAAAAGCATCTCCTTCAGGGCTTCATTCTGAAAAGCATTCTCCTTCAGAAGTTTATTTATAAAAGCATTCCCCTTCAGAGACTGAATCTGAAAATGATCTCCTTCAATGCTTCGTTCCGAAAAGCATTCTACTTCAGAAGTTTAATCTGAAAAGCATTCCTCTTTAGAGACTGAATTTTAAAAAGCATCTCCTTCAGGGCTTTGTTCTGAAAAGCATTCTCCTTCAGAGGTATATTGTGAAAATCATTCCCCTTTAGAGGTTTATTCTAAAAAGCATTCCCCATTAGAGACTGAATTCTGAAAAGCATCTCCTTCAGCGCTTCATTCAGAAAAGCATCTCCTTCAAGGCTTTGTTCTGAAAAGCATTCTCCTTCATAAGTTTATTCAGAAAAGAATTCCCCTTCAGAGACTGAATCTGAAAATGATCTCCTTCAAGGCTTCGTTCTGAAAAGCATTTTACTTCAGAAGTTTAATCTGAAAAGCATTCCTCTTTAGAGACTGAATTCTGAAAAGCATCTCCTTCAGGGATTCGTTTTGAAAAGCATTATCCCTTTGAATGTTTATTCTGAAAAGCATTCCCCTTCAGAGATTGAATTCTGAAAATCATCTCCTTCAAGGCTTTGTTCTGAAAAACATTCTCCTTCAGAGATTTTATGAAAAGCTTCCATCAGATCAAGTCGAGCGTGGACTCATTTTGGTACTCCTATCAACAGTTACTTCGGATGGTATCTTTAAGCCCATCTCCGATGATACTCTATCACCTCTCTGAATGGCATCTTTAACCCCGTTCATGAAATATAATCAACCAATAGTGTTACTTCTGGCATATGTGAGTGCAAATTTCTCGGCACTTAAGTGTTCAATCCTCTTCCACCTTCAGATCACGAATGGTGAGCATGCCAATCTAACTCTTCAAGTTTAAGAAGATTTGACAGAGGCAGCTGTTGTACCCCAAAATTTTCCCTCCCATTTTTCAAGACAACATGATTCAAAATACCTTCTCATACTCCTAAGGTTCACAAGTACTCAAGACGACTCATAAAATGATCAGATGAATCCTCCTCCTAAGTAGTGGCCTACGACTAGTTTTGATTTTCTAAAGGAAAATTGGACTTCTAATGCCTCTGTACTTCATGGTTTCTCATGTGCTTCAAAGTATCCTCATGCCAAATTTCAAGCATTGCAACACAAGTTTGCTCCGTCAAATAATCAGATGATTGAAAATCAACTATACTGGACAAAAAGTCAACTTTGACAATTTAAAGTCAAACTTCAAGATTTTTGGCCAACATCAAGATTTTGAACTCATATTCATCATTTGATCAAGAAATGATCATGATTTATAAAGAAACCTCAAGATGCATCAAAAGTCAAAAGTTTCTAAATTAGGGTTTTCTTTAGGAGAAGTCAATTCAAATTTGACCAAGCATAACTTTCACATACTTCATCATAAAATTCTCAGCCAAAGCCTATTTTGATGGAAATTCAATTCTCTACAACTTTATCTCTCTAAGCTCAAGCCAAAAATGCTTCATTTCAGAGATATGAGCCAAAACATTACCGGTCATTTTAAAAGTCAACAAAAATACACTTTTTGTCAAAGCAATTTACATCAAGTTAAAATCTTCAAATGGAAAAATGATCAACATGAAAGTTGGGAAATTTTGAGAAAATGCCTGAAATTCAATCTGAAGCAAACTTGACTTTTGGGCTAATGGACCTATCTTTTAAGGTCTAAACAAGTTCATGATACCTTAGAAGACCTCTAACTCCCCTCATGCATTATTTTAATTTTTATTTTATTAATTTTGATTTTTATTCATTTAAATTCAAAATTAAATCAAATAAATATTAGATAAATGTGTAAGGCATAAAAGGCTTGTGATTTGATTATTTTGGAGGCCCAAGATCATGATAGAAACCATGCATACTTATTTTTAAACCAAATATGCATAGTTTTGTCACTTTTCAATCTATTTCCAAAACAAATCAAAGACATGCTTTACATGAGGTCCAAGCCCATGTTTTTTACCTAATCTCTTCATATATATATATATATATATATATATATATATATATATATATATATATATATATATATATATATATATATATATATATATATATATATATATATATATATATATATATATATATATATATATATATATATATATATATATATATATATATATATATATATATATATATATATATATATATATATATATATCCATCACATTCAAACCAAAGGATACACGAAAAGAGGCTGCAAGAAACAAGGGTTTGTGACCAAAAATTTGCAAGAAGAAGGTGGAAATTGAAACCCTATTTGCAAGCATCCTCAAGGCCATTCAATCATCCCAATCAAATCCTGAGGTATGATAGAGTAAGTATGGATCATTCTTGATGACCAAATGTGCCTGAAACACGCATCTATGCATTACCGATTTCACATATTTCATGAATCTTGTATTTTAATATTTATGATACTTTGCTTGAAACTAACCATTATAACGTGTTCTAGAGATCAATTAGTGCAGGTTTCACCCCTTGCATGAGTCCCATAATGCTAGAACACTCCATTTCCATAATCGTGTCGTTTTACTTTATTTTAGTCGTATCTCGTTATGTAGGTCGAATTAGCCAAAAATAACACCACCATTGGATTCAGGAGGGTTGATTTAGGGGGATGGGGTCCTCCTTTGGCTCTAATGTGCGTTATTCTTGCAGGAAAAAAAAGGTCTAGCCGGAGAAGACGACCGGAGCTAGGGCTCTGGCGCTTCTCCGGTTCACTGGTTTTGTTTATTATATCATTATTTTATTGTGTTATATTAACAGATTAAAGGCATAGCTCAGTTGGTGAAGGACGCGCGCGATGAATGAGAGGGCATGAGTTTGATCCCTGCATTTTCACATTATTTTTTTTATTTTCCAGACTAACATTCAGGTTTCAAATATAATAATCATGTTCTATTTCCTAACACCAATAGGCGCTTGGCCTAGTGGCGTGCAATGCACGCTGTGAACCTTAGGGGCGTGGGTTCAACACCCACCCAATACATTTTTTTACCTTGTTTTTTTTTCTAACCTATTTTCCTTTTCTTTTCTTAAAATTAACCCTAATTATTTCTTTAACATTCAATTAACCTATTTTTTTCTTAATACTAATAAACTAGGATTAGGGTTTTAATTAACAATTAATTTTTGTCTTTTATTTTTACTAATTAATTAATTTAATTAATTGATCTTTTTTTAAAATATTAAAATCAATTAGAGATTTAGGTTTTATTAATTATTTTTATCACTTAAAATTATTTTCTAAAATACTATAATTTTTTTAAAAAAAATTGTTTCTCATATTTTCTTTTCTTTCAATTTAAATTCTTAGATAAAATGTATAGGTCGTATTATTCGATTGTAATAACTTAGGTTTATTTTATGGCGTTTTTCCTAGTTATGTTTCTGTTCCGAGGATGTAATAGTTATAGGTTTAATTTCTCGCACTCTACTATTATGTAATTGCCCCAAAGCTATGTAATAACGTAGGAATTTTACTTTCTGCACCTTTTTTTATTGTATACTTTATAACTGCTAGTAATTAGGATTGTATGGAAAGATTAAAAATAAACGTAGAAAACCCTAAATCTCAAGATAAATAACTGAAATTAATACACTCTTCACACTTGCACCTCTAGAGTACCCTCTCTTGTTGCCTTATGATTAATAGTCATGTCCCTCGAAAGTGGGGATACCTTTACCAAAAGACCCTCTATCAAATCATCATGTCCCTTTCGAATAAAGATCATAATCCCTCGATGACCCTTCAAAGTTTCCTATAAAATGATCTAGTCCCTACGAGTAAATGATGATAGTCGCTCTGCTACAATTGCTAAAGTATCCTTATATGTTGTCTTCGTATATATGATGATAGACCCTATGCATGTCCCTTCATATCCAATGGATAGGGCTACCTACCAACTTATGGTATGTATAGCACTATCTCTAAAGGAGAAGGAAAAGAATAAGAAAGACCTTTAATGGGTAAGAAACTCCTAATTGATTGCTCACAATTTTCATCACAAACATTTTTCACACATCAATTTCAAATAAATATTTTCAAAACACTTTGTACGCATTCTTGAGGAATGATATAATAATCATTACAAAGTCATCCTTACATTGGAGATTTAAAATATTTTCAAACAAATCACACACATACACAAAGCATGTCTTCAAAAGTGAGCTAAGTAATTAATAGCCCGTAGATAACTACAGATAAAAAGGGTGGTAACACCTTCCCTTTTCATAACTTGCCCCCCCGAACTCAAAATCAATCAAGGTCTTTCTTATTCTTTTTACCATTTCCTAAACATTGGATAAAAGAAAAGCCGGTGGCGACTCTAGCTATCTGCATATTTTGGATAAAACCAAAAAGTCAGTTATCCCACCGTATTACTGGCTCGCATGGTGAACTTCGACGTGCGACACATCTTGGTCGATCAGAGTAGCTCGGTAGACATCATGTAGACCTAGTTGTTTACTACCCTACATCTGAATGAAAGCCATCTGAACTTGTACGTAGGATCGGATCTCCAGGGCTTCAACGGGGCTAATGAGAAACCCTAAGGATATGTCGAGTTGATCGTCACCTTTGGGAGAGGGGTGAAAACCAGAGCCATCAAGACCCAATTTTTGGTAGTGGATTTCCCGTCTCTCTACCAGTGCATCTTTTGGAGACCCACTCTTGTCGAACTAGTCACAGTGCCCTCCACCGTGCACCTCAAGATGAAGTACTACATTGCTGAGGGTTTGGTCACCACTCTCCACTGGGACATCCAAGAAGCGAGGAGATGTTTTGAAGCCTCATACGGAGGCCACAGTTCCATCAACGTTCAACCTCGAATGACCATTGGGGCCACACTGCCTTCCAGCTCTGAGGAAGCCAAGCCACTCCCAAGGGTCGACGCCATCGATCTCGACAACCGCTTCTCTAAAGAAGGTCGTACCGAACAGAGAAGTAAGGGCAAAGAATCCATGGTCGAATGCAAGGATTCAAACCCATTTACATGTAGTGAGGAACTCTCGGATCCTGCACGATCTATCCCAGACGGAGACTTCAAACTCATCCCCCTCTTGAAGGACCCCACCAGAGGAGTGAAGATCAAAGTTGATCTCCCCGGCTTGGCGAAGAGACAACTTAAAGTTTTCCTAAGGGAGAATGCTGACCTATTTTCCTGGAGAGATATCGATATTCCCAGATTAGATCTAGAAATTGCATGCCATCACCTTACCATAGATCCTGCCCTCAAGGAGGTCACCCAGCGTAGGAGAAAACACTCCCCCAGAAAAAATGGAGGTTGTCGAACTAGCTGTAAAAGACTTCCTAGAGGCACATTTTATTTATAAAGCTCAGCACACAACATGGCTCTCAAATATAGTCCTTGTGAAAAAAATATAATGGAAAATGATGCATTTGCATTCATTATACTGATCTTAATCGGGCTTTCCTGAAAGATGCTTATACCCTCCCCAATATTGACAAATTGGTGGACAACTCGGTTGATTTTAAATTACTATAGTTTATGGACGCATATACTAGCTACAAATAGATTCCAATGGCAAAAGCGAACAAAAAATACACTGCTTTCATGACCGAGTTGGGCAAGTACTACTACAATGGAATGCCCTTCGGTGTGAAAAATGCGGGTGCTACATATTAGCGCATGATGAACAAAGTCTTCTACAATGAGATATGCAACGTGCTCTAAGTCTACATGGACGAAATGATTTCCAAATAAATGGAAGAGGTCAACCATATCCTCCACCTAAAGAAAGTGTTAGATGCAATTTAATCTAGAAAAATGTACTTTGGTGTGATCGCGGGCAAATTTCTCGGATTCTACCTAATAGAATGAGGAATTGAGGCAAACCCCGAAAAATGTCGAGCATTTTCTGAGTTCCCATTACCCATATAAAAAACATCCATTCAAATCTTGAACGGCATGCTCGCTTCCCTCTCTCGATTCGTGGAGAAATATGCCCAACACACGCTCCCCCTCTTCAAGCTCCTTCGCAAAGAAGCGGTCTTTGAATGGACGCTCGAATGTGAGCAAGCTCTCAATCACTTGAAGCAAGCACTATCGCAACCTCACGTCCTATCTCAACCAGAGAAGGATGAAATCCTCTATCTCTATCTGGTTGTTGCCTCCGAGGCAGTAAGCGCAATGCTAATCAGAGAAACCCTGGAAGGACAAAGACCAATCTACTTTATGTGCAAGGCCTTGTAAGGCCTGGAAATGAGATATTATCAAATTGAAAAGTTTACCCTAGCCCTTGTTAACACAAATAGGAGACTCAAGAATTACTTTCTGGCCCACACCATAGTCGTCTGAACGGATTAACCGATAAAACAGCTACTCGGAAGACCTGACATGGCGGGAAAATGTTGAAATGGTCCTTAGAACTCTTCGAATTTGATATTCAGTATGAAGGAAGGAAATCCATCAAGGCTCAAGCATTGGTTGGCTTTGTGGCTGAAATGACCTTGACCAGACCCCCGGACGGAGCACACGGGTGGACAATCTTCATTGACGGTGCCTCTAATTTGACCGGAAGCGGCGCTGGCATTATATTAGAAAACGAAGAAAGAAACTTAATCGAGGTCTCTCTTGCATTATCTTTCCCAACCTCGAACAACTAGGACAAATACAAGGTAATCATGGCAGGCTTGAAGCATATTGTGAATCCTATTTCTACAGCATGTTGTGAAGCCCGGATTACGACCGGATAATAGTATCAAACACCGCGAAGCCTGGATTCGACCAGATAGTGGTTTATCTTTAAGCTATGAATCCCGGAGAACAACTGGATAATAGTTTAATCCCCAGCAAGCCGTAGAGCCCGGATTACGACCGGATAACAGCTTAGCAAGTTATTGTGAAACCTGGATTACGACCAGATAGCAATACAAATTTCTGTGAAGCCTGGATTACGACCAGATAGCAGCCAAAGACACCGCGAAGCCTAGATTACGACCAGATAGTGGTATATCTTTAACACAAGTTATGAAGCCCGGATTACGACCGGATATTATCTTGATTTCCTCTGAACGCCATGAATCCTGGATTTCGACCAGATGGTAGTTCATGATTCCTTAGTAGAATAACGAACGACCGAAGCTCCTAAAATTCAACTTTCCTCTTCAATAGAGATGATTCCTCAGTAGAATAACGGGTGACCGAAGCTCCTAAAATTCAACAGAGATGATTCCTCGGTAGAATAACGGACGACCGAAGTTCCTAAAATTCAATAGAGATGGTTCCTCAGTAGAATAACGGACGACCGAAGTTCCTAAATTTCAACAGAGATGGTTCCTTAGTAGAATAACGGACGACCAAAGTTCCTAAATTTCAATAGAGATGGTTCCTCAGTAGAATAACGGACGACCGAAGTTCTTAAATTTCAACAGAGATGGTTCCTCAATAGAATAACGGACGACCGAAGTTCCTAAATTTCAACAGAGATGATTCCTCAGTAGAATAACGGACGACCGAAGTTCCTAAATTTCAACAGAGATGGTTCCTCAGTAGAATAACGGGCGACCGAAGTTCCTAAAATTTAACAGAGATGATTCCTCAGTTGAATAACGGACAATCGAAGTTCCTAGAATTCAACAGAGATGATGCCCCAATAGAATAACGGACGACTGAAGCTCCTAAAATTCTATTTCTCTCAAGACAGAGATCAACATTCCTTAGCGGAATCTTCCTCAACAACAGGTATACAAGCTCTCGCTAAGGAATCTCTTATGCGATCGACACTCCTTCGGATGGCATCTTTAAGCCCATTCCCTGTCGGCAATTTCCAAATGGCATCTGTAAGCCCATTCCCAACATTGCAAGACGGATACCACTTCATGCGAGTGCAAATTTCTGGGCACTCTAGTGTTCAATCATCTTCCACCTTTGGATCACGAAAGGCACGAAAGCCAATCTACATCCTCAGGTTTAAGAAGATTGAACAGGGGCAGCTGTTGTACCCCAAAATTTGCCCTCCCATATTTTTAAAAACATTTCAAGAAATATCCTCAAGTTGATCAAGGAAGTCCAAGGGTTGACCAAACAAACTCTCTCCTAAGGCAGTCTACCTCAAATTAGGGTTTCATGTTGCATCAAGATACTTGAGTCCAAGGGATCCCATATGGTCAAAAATGTCCTGATATATTCTCAAGATCATCCATGTCAAGTTTCAAGCCCTACAGAGGAAATTTGCTCAGTCAATTGCTCAAAGGCCTGAAAATCGACTATGCTAGGGCAAAACTCAACTGTGGCCCACAAACAGTCAAACTTCAAGATTTTTTGTCAACATCCTCATTTTGAAGTATATTTCATAATTTGTTCAAGGGTTGGTCATGATTCCTCAAGGATTGCTCATAATTCATCAAGATTCAAAAGTAGCTAAATTAGGGTTTTGTAGGAAAAGTCAACTCAACTTTGACCAAGCATAACTTTCTCATACTTTATGAGAAATGACTCATCCAAATCTCATTTTGAAGATGATGCAATTCTATAAAATCCATCTTCATCTCCCAAGATCAAAATATGCACCCACAAGAAGTTATGAATTTGGACATTATAGGTCATTTTGAAAAGTCAACAAAAACACCTTTTTTGTCAAAGCTTCATACTTGAGAATGGAATATCAAATTGAGATGATACAAAAAGTGTTGCTTAGAGGACATCTCAAGTTTTATAAAAAGTCCAATAACACCCTCAAAGAGTCAAAATTGAGGAAGTTATGTATTGGTGAAGTTGACCTTTTTTGCAAAATTGCCAAAAGTCAACTATACCTAAAAACTTCAATTTTTGCCAAATGGGCCCAATCTTTTTCACTTGTTTTGAGTTGGCAACATAGTCCACGAGCTCTAGCCTTTGCCACTTGTCATTATCTTATTTATATTATTTATTTTGATTTTTATTTGAATTAAATTATTTTAAATCAAAACAAATTATATAAAATCCAAAACATTGAAATTCAAAGATCTTGTGCTTATTTCAGGTCTTAAATTCCAGCTAGCATGAGATCAAATTCGTGTAAAGGCATAGTGTGCACAAAAAGATTGAATTAGGCCATTTTTGGAAAGATATTCAAGGTATATTAAATCAAAATCAAATCCATTGATGGAGGAAGATTGAGATCAGTTTTGGAACCCTAATCTATTCCTCAATACATATAGAAGGAATGCAGACCAAAAACGAGGTTAGAATGAGGCGTGTGATCAAGAACAAAACTTGGAAAAAACAAGAAAAAGTGGTGAATTGAATTCCTACTTAAAGTCCAATTCAAGACCCTTGGACCATTCCAATCCTTCTTGGGATTCCTAGCAAGCAAAAGCAATCAAGAACAAGCGTTTCCAGGCCCAATATCGCGATGTAAGTCCATTACGACATCCCTGTATTTTTGAATTCGATTTTCATGATTTAGACATTGATAGCATGAATTAATGATATATTCTTGATCACCGTCATGTTTGCAAGCTTCTTGTAACATTTGATTGCATTTTCATGGCTTGTATTGGATTTCACCATAGCTAGGGTTTTATGGTTCGATTTAGGAGTTTTGTTTACATGCAAAATTAGGCCATGAAAGGGCCACCAGTGAACTCAACAGATCCAGACGAAGCTGCCCATGGCCTTCGTTTTTATTTATCATGCTTGTGTTGAGTTTTGAGATTTGCAGGACTTATAGCTACGGACAAACGTCCGTAGGTAAAAGTTTGGAACTTTTACCAACAGATCCAAGGAGGAAGATGACTAGCTGGCAAGCAACCATTGGCATGTTTAAAAGAACACGCACTGATTTGATACATAGGGCCTTTTTAATATTTGATTATTATTTTGTATTATTATAACAAATAGAACAATTGGCCCAATGGTAGCCAGGCAAGCGTTAAGGCGTTGGGAAGCTTGAGGTCAGGGGTTCGACCCATGCCTCCAACATTTGCATTTTTCTTGATTTCTTTCAGGTGATCTCATGCGTACATGAGCCAAAGGTCCACCATATGACCTCACCATCCCATCAGCAAAATGTCCTGAGATCCAAATCCAAAGGCCAGCAATGAGGGAGCATCATGAGGCACAGTCAACGTGTAACACCAGATCCTGAGAGTCAAACGTGGAACTTTTGGTCTTGGGCCAGAAATATGATTTTTGCACCCCCCTCAAGCTACTAATTGCAGGCCCAATTTCTTATTCCTTTTCTTTTTATATTTCACTTGATTAATTTATTTATTTTAGTTTGCTAACCAATTAATTAATTTTCTTTTTATCAAAAAAATCACAAAAATATTTTTCTATTCAATTAAATTTAAGATATTTATTTTTTATACAAAAAATTAAATTAATTTAATTAGGTTATTAATTTTAGATAATTTTAATTCTTTTTGCAAATAAATTAACAAATAATTAGAAAATTAGGGTTTTGACTAAATTTAATTATATTTTATTTTTCCTAAAATAATCAAAAACCAAAAAATAGGCCATGTATTTACTTTCATTAATTAATTTAATAAACTAATTATTTTGTATTTAATTTCAAAACCTAATTCTTTTCTTAAAAATAATTAAAAACAACAAAAAACAATTTTCTTTTAATTAGGTTAGAAAGGGTCAAAACCCTAGTTCGCTCTCGTCCTAATTTTCATCGCGCGCTTTATTTTATTATTTTTACCCTATTATTGTAACTGCCTACAAGTTGTAATGGTTAATTAGGTCTTTACTTTTATTGCTTTATTTTCAAAGGGGTTTGTTTTTGGCTATGTAAATACCCGAAGCCTTGTAATAGCGTAGTTTAATTTCTGCATTTTAAATTTCGCAAAATATTAACTGTTAGATGTATGATATTAGGATGCATGACAAGAATGTATGATTAACTTTAAAACAGATAGATAACCCTAAAATGTGCAAAGATAAATAATCAGAAATTGAATCACTTGCACATGCGCACTCCTAGGGTACACTCCCACTTGGTTGCCTTCGGTAAATGGTCATTGAGTATAGGATGCTTTAGTGGTCGTCCTTTTGTCCAAAGATCAAATTTGCCTCGGAATGGTCGCCTCGGATATTGTTGCCTCGGATAATTGATCTAAGACATTAGGGTTATTACTAAGACGTCCTAACGTTGCTTTAGTGACCGTACGTCCTTTTTCGAATTGATCCTCCAAACTCCAACGATGATGCTACCTACTCACTAATAGTGGGATAGCGTTGTCTAAAGGAAACAAACATAGAACGATTCTTTTTTCGAGTAGGTAGATTAGCTCTTAGATACTTGCTCAATCAAAACAAAAATTTTCACACTTACACTCCTTTTCAAACAAAGTTTTCAAAAACACTTCATTACACTCTTGAAGACAGAAGCAAGAGTTAAATCGAAGTCAAAACAAAAGATTTTCAAATCGCACAAACACAAAGAAAACAATTTTGAAAATGATGAGCAAGTATCTAAGAGCCCGTAGATAACTACAGATAGAAAGGGTTCTAATACCTTCCCTTTCTATAATCTACCCCCCGTACTCAGAAATATCTCGAAAAAGGAATTTTTCTGTGCTTTTTTCCTTTCCTTGTTGGATAAAGTAAAAGTCGGTGGCGACTCTTGCTTACCGCGACATTTTGCAAACACAAACGCAAAGCGCAAACCAGCAAATTCCTAAAAAAGGGAAACAAGTCCCGGTTCTGGCCACCGTATCACACCGTGGAGATGAGAAATCCTCTAGGTGAACCGAAGCTCCCCAAGACGAGGAGATGAATGACATCGCCCTTCAAGAGGTATTAGATCTGGTTGAAGAAATCAAAACAGAAGCGTCTTTACGAGAGTCCTCTCTCAAACAAAAGATAGTCATGTGCTATGACGCCAAAGTCATACGATGAGAGTTCGAGGTCGGTAGCCTTGTCTTAAAGAGAAATTGCAAAGAATCTCACGAAGGCAAGCTCGAAGCGAATTGGGAAGGCCCTTATCGCATCTACGCAAAAATGAGGACCAGGGCGTATTACTTAGAAAACCTACAAGGGGAACCACTTGCTCAATCATGGAACACTGAAAAGCTAAAATAATATTACAGTTAAAACACTAAGCAGTCGGCAAGTCTCGTCGACAAGACAAACTCATCCAGGCCTGACCACGCGTGCATGCCTAGGTACAAGCATAACACCCAAATTATATTGAAGGGGAGATACTTTGCTCCTTAAATGAGTGTGTCCTCATCCTAGAATGGATAACTCAATCAAGCTCCATTGCCCCTGCACCACGATGGAAGAACACCCGACTCATGATGGAAAATTCATGCCACTGAGCTTAGGTCCTCGAAACGAAACCTGAGTTCCGACTCACGCCCGACATTCACCCTGGCAGTTTTCCCGATTTTCCCACACTGATGAACACGCATTAAATGAGCAATTCCCTATTACAAATCCATAGAAAAATAGAATATGTCTTGAGCAGACAAGCATGACAGCTAACATGCAAACATGAATATTTGAATTTGAAACAAACTACCGTTAAGGCTGCCATTGTAAGAATTTTTATAAAAAAATAGGCTTCTGACCCCACATCCATAGCAAAATCATGGTCGCAAGAACCACATCTGTTCAAAAATTACATAAACGGGAACATGCCCAGAAACAAGATTACAAAATAACGGCACACAAGCCAGAACATTAATAAGAAAACTATCAAAACATCATTATTTCGTTCTTTCCTAGGCAACAGGCGATAGCTGAGAAGGTTCCCCTGCAGGCTAGGCAACAAGCTCTTCAAGGTAGTCCGGGACCAGGATCTTACCAGTAGCCACATAATAATTAACCCCCATGCCAGAGGTATTGAGCTCGACCCCAGGGTTCAGCATGTGTAGCTACTTCATCAAATTCTCGAAACTCCTCTCGGAGGTGGCCTAGGCGTCATCCATAGCCAATTGAAAATGAGAAACCAACTCAGCCTAGGTCTTCAAATCCTTTGTGTCCTCTGGCTCGTCTTTGGCGGGCGCAGCCCTGGAAGTCAGGATCATTACCTTTTCCTCCAAAGCCTTCTTTTCTAGCAACCAAGCTCTGCACTCCTCGGAAATCCTCCCTAAATCATCCGTTGACAGCTTTCGAGCCTTTTCCTCGTCACTCTGCTCCTTCTAAGCAGCGGCCAACTTAACCCGCATCTTCTTCATCGCAGCGTCTTGTGAGGAGATCCTCTCGGTGTAAGCAACGAACATCTCCAGTATCCTCATTAGTCCACCAGCGTCCTACAATAACACCGCCCTCTTTTCCAGACGATCCAAACCCTCGAGGTGAGGAGACGCAGCCCGGGGAAGTTGAAGAGCAGCGCCCATGAAGAAAGCCCTCTCTAGCTAGAAAGGGGGCATGTCGTACTTACCTTTCCCCTTCTCCCTAGTCAGATAAACACTTTCCTCGACACACGGCCTCTTTGCCTTCAAGGACACTGGAGCGGGAGAAAGAGCTATTGTAGCTTGGCTCGTGGACGAGTTGCCCGACCCTGATGTAGGAGCAGTCCCTGAACCGGTGAGAGCATCCTTCAAGGATTTCTTTGCTTTAACAATAAAATTCCTGGATATATGCTCTTGAGCGGTATTCATGTTATCTTCAGAAAAAACAAAAAATCATAGTTAGAAAACGAGGACCCAAAAAGCGTCGACCACATATAACTATTTAAAATATAAAACTAAATTCCCAAGTATTTGATAGGATCCTTGCTCTCGAGGATCTCCTTAATGACTATCAAATCGGGCTCGTATACGACCTCCCCGTTCTTTTCCCTTATAGGTTTACCTCCCTAGCCTGCTCGTTGGACGCGAGAATCCGCGCCACAAAAGCGGTCAAGACAGCAAAGCTCTCCTAGTCCTCGACACCGAGCTCCCTCTCCTTCTTGACATAGGAACCTAATTTGTTATCAAAGTGTTTCCTCGTCCATTGGAAAGGGAACTTGTAGACCAGTTTGTTCACATGCTCTCCCAACTCGTTCAGAATGGGGGCCCCATTCTCATTATGCACTGGTGCAATCCTGAAAACATTCAGCATCGCCATGCTCGAAAGAAGCTGCACCAGAATATATTTGTCCATGAAATGCCAGACAGACTCCAAATAAGCTTTGAACAGCTTCCCGTTGCCTTACTTCAGGGTAACCCATCCCCATTTACCATCAATCCTGCTCATCTGGAGATGGAAACACTAAAAGAATGGAGGGATGGTGGCTCCAATCTTCAAGTAGTCGCAAATAATCTTGAATGCCCACATGAAAGAAACCCTGTTCGGATGCAAATGGGAAGGGGCCAGTCGAAGATGACGGAAAACGGCCACTTGAAAATCTGAGAAGGGGAGTCAGAGGCTTATATCCCAGAACATGATATCGTACATAGGGATTCGTCTATTATCATATTTGAAGCAGATCCCACTGTCTTTCCCAGGAATCCAAAGTGATCAATCCCCTCTACCTCCATCGTCGTGTGCGTATACTTTGGTGAAGACCTCATCACAGTGTTCAAAGAAATAAGAAACTCAATCCCAAGGGTCTATGGTGACCTAAGACCACAGGTCCTCATCTTCGTCAGGAAGAAACAGGCCACCCTAATCGATGGGCGCCATCTCTGTGTCCTCTCCCCCTAACTGCTAATCTGATCGATTCGGTTCATCCCCAGAAATCTCATGGGCGCTCCATGTACTACAAGTATCGTTCGTAGAGCTCTGAGAGGATCTAGTTCATCCATCTGAAAAATTATCCCCGGTATTGTCAATCATAGTACATGGAAAGCAAAGTATATAGGTCAGTTCGACATCATTGCCAAAACCATCCTTCCACCACTAATCAAGTGAAAGGGATCTGATAAACAAGGACTATGTACCCAACCAGAACCCTCACTAAATCATCAGAGCGAATGAACACTTCTTTAATAAGACAGGCCCTAATAAGCTAAAATAGCCTAAGTCCTCAAGGGTCACCCGCAGTACGTCGCAAATATCTGGAGGAAACCCGTGTCAACTCCGGCGTTTCTAAAAATGCAGAACCACCATCCGCTACCAACACTCATCGAAAAACGTCCCAACCGACAAGATCCTAACCCTAACAACATGCATTTCTAGGGAAAACATCCCGAAAATATAAACTGCAGAAGCCAAAAGACAATGAAGATTAGAAATCTTACCAGTTGGAAAAGGAAAGAAGGCTGAAAAGGGCAGCGGAGAGCAACAAATATTCAAGAAGCAACGCCGGTCAAACAAGCGAGCAATAACAATCAGTGTGAGAGAAGAATGAAAAATACAGAATGCCTTACTCCTCTCATATTTATACCTAGAACCGCCCGCGCGTGAGAGACACGCACCTAAGGAACCCTAGGGTGGCCATCATTGCACCCTAGCCCCTAGGTCATCAGTGTATCGCTTCGTCAGTGCATTACCCAAAACATGCTACCTCTCTAAATTAAAAGCTCATAATGACCAACTACTTATCTCATGGCGAGAAAGATGCAACGGGCGACGTTCATGCTCCCTATAAGAAGCACCCTATTTCACGAGCAGGCGTTCAAGTCATCACTCCCATGCCCGGAAGCAACGATTTGGAGGGCTACTTTTCTAGACTGGCCCAACAACCAGAGTGAGCCCAGTCTAAACTCCTCCTTAGGCACGGCCCATACGACCATGGCCCGAATCTCCCCCACCCCCCTTCGGGTGCCATCGATCATTTGTCCTCCTGAACCGGCACTAACCCACAGTGATTGATGAGCACCTCTTGGTCTTCCCACGTCAAGTCACCCAGACAACCAGGAATCGACCAGACTGCTGCTTGTGACCTACCTCTTCCTTGGACCTAATGGCTAGTTACATGAACACCTACCCGGTATGACCATGTCCTGGCAGTTACCTATTTTTCCGGACCCGCATATCTAGGCCCAAAAATAGGAACCAATGGTTACACGCCAGGGGCATTATATAAACCCTCACATATGTGAGGGCCATGTATCAAATATTTACTATTCACCACTAAAACCCTAACACTTTTTTCTGTATCTCTTTTCTCTTGTACTTACTTGATCGTCAGAGTGCCTTGTAGGTATAACACTCCTTTTTCATTCTCGATAATCCATCCTGGAAGAAGATCATCATCCAGCCACCTTGCAGGTTCTGATCAACTGGTAAGATCACTAACTATTGGTGAAAGGATTGAAGTAGACATAAAGAGTGGTAAGATACAAGGGATATCATCTAGTACCACTTATAGTTCCAAAAGACATGTTCCTAACTTCTCAAAAAGAAGGAAGGAGAAATTAATGTTGTCACATCACATCCAAGGGCACAACAGCCATTGGTAATTCAACGAGAATAGCAACAACATAACAGGTTTGAAAGGCCACTGAGAAGATTTCATCCTTTCCCCATGCCTCACAGTCAATTACTGCAATATCTACTCAAGGCATATTTGGTAGAGCAGAAGCCACTAGCTCTTCCAATTGGGGAACTCCCACCAAAGTACGATGCAAATTCCTAGTACGAGTATCATGCCAATTCTTCGGGGAATACCTTAGAAAAATGTTGGGCCTTCACACACAAGGTTCAAGATTTATTGGATTTCCAAGATATCACCTTTGACAAACCAAATACCAAGGAGAACCCCATGCCTCCGCATGGAGGGCCAACTATAAATGCAATTGAAGTGGTGAATGGCTTTGGGGCGGCCAAACAAATAAATTCCCTGATAAACCTTTTGAGGGAATATTTGTTAGAGTGTGGGTTCCTTTTGGAACACAACGAAGCCTTTGAGAAGACATTACAAAAATTGGGGAATCAGGGGATAGTCAAATTCGGGAAACACCCTAAAGAAGAATACGTAGCTGCGATCGATGGAAGTGCGAAGAAGCCATTGGTATTTCCTTACCAAGGGTCGAATCTTTCTAAGAAGACTCTTGTGATTCCTTGCGGAGAATCAACAAAGGCACCAGTGATGATATCATTCCAGACTATGAGAATTCCAATAGTTCCAAAGACTACAATGGTGATTAAGGGGGCATCTCCCACTCCGTACAAAAGTGACAAAGTCGTACCATAGAGTCATGATTCGAGTGTCTATGTCAATGGTTTAAAGAAACAATATGAACCATCAACATGTCAGGGACCGGGGATCAACAATATAGCTAGAAGAGGGAGCATGACTCGTAGTGGTTGAATTCATGCTCCCAAACCACTAAAGAAAAATGATGTTATGGTTAAGAATAAGGGGAAACCTATGATAGAGGAAAGCCAAGAACAAGAACCTCCAAGCAAGGATTCTACCGACCAAGAGGCCGATGAATTTTTAAAAAAGGTCAAAAGGAGTGATTATAGGGTGGTGGATCAGCTGCACCAAACCCCATCCAAGATTTCAATACTCTCATTTCTCCTCAATTTAGAGGCGCGTCGAGACTCTCTGATGAAGATTCTAAGTTCTGCTCATGTTGCAAAGGATATTATGGTGAATTAGTTTGACAATGTTGTAGCAAATATGACATCTGGATCATATCTAGGTTTTAATAACAGTGAGTTTCCTCCACAAGGTAGAGCTCACAACAAGGCGTTGCACATTTCCATTCAGATAGGTACAACTAGCCTATCCCGGATACTCACCGATACTGGTTCTGCCCTCAATGTATTACTAAATTCTAGCCTGGTGAAGTTAACACTAGATGGAGTCGTTATAAGGCCAAGTTCTACGATATTTAAAGCTTTCGACAGTTCTCAAAGTTCAGTATTTGGAGAAGTGGATATTCTTGTCATGATCGGCCCGCATATGTTTTATATCACTTTTAAAGTAATGGATATAGAACCAGCATATACATGTTTGCTTGAATGACCTTAGATTCATGCACTAGGGGCTATTACTTCAACTCTACATCAAAAATTGAAGTTCTTCGTTGAAGGAAGATTGGTTATAATCGACGATGAAGAGGACATCTTTGTAAGTCACATAGAGTCCTACAGATATATCTGTGCAGATGAGGATTGCATAGCAACACCATTTCAAGTCTTAGAGGTTGCCTCAATGGTAACCATACCAGTGGAGAAAATCAAGAAACCTATTGTGACTTCATGGAGAGATTTACTAGCAGCTATGGAGAGTGGTACCTCAAAAGGTTAGGGTAAACTTGTGGAGATACTTGAGAAGAAGAATCATTTTAGTTTGGGCTATGAATCATCAAAGGCTACCCTGAAAGACAAGGTGCAGTTTCCTCCTATCCAGGAAACCTTCATCAACAAAGGAACAGAGCATGGCAGACAAGTGGCGATGATATCTAACAAGAGCAACACCAAGAGAGCATGTGACTTCATTCGTGAATATGCTCCAAGCGAAGAGCTCAAGAATTAGACAGTCATGGAAATTCCAGAGATCTTGTCTTTCCAAAGTAATTTTTCTTGTTTTTGAATTGTATTCTCAATTAATAAGCGTTATATTTCACATTCAATTAATATCCTTTTCTTTCTCTTGAATTTGTTCCTTATGTTTTTAAAATGGAAATACTTTTCTTCATATGAATTTTTCAAATTCACATACTAAAACTGCACCAAAACATGATAAATGTGTAGATCCATGCCTAAAATCACCGATAATGTTACTGTTGTTATGCGATATAATTTTGATGCACCCATCAACCAAGCGGAAGAGAAAGATGATGAAGATATTGAAATCTCCAAAGAATTAGCGAGGGAATTAGAGCAAAAGGCTGACAATATACAACCATACCAGGTTTCCATTGAGACCATTAACCTTGACACAGAGGAGGATCCAAAAGTGATCAAACTAAGGGCAAATTGGAGGAAAGCGTCAAAGAAAGACTGATCAAACTTTTACATGAATATATGGATATATTTGCCAAGTCTCACATAGATATGTCAGGATTGGATACAGATATGGTAGTGCATAGACTACCTCTCAAGGAAGGTTGTTCTCTAGTTATACAGAAGCTCAGAAGAACTCGGCCAGACATGCCTAGCAAGATTTGAGAAGAAGTCCTTACACAATTGGATAGCTAACATCATGACAGTGCCCAAGAAGGACAGAAAAGTACGCATGTTTGTAAATTATCGGGATCTGAACAAAGCAAGTCCCAAAGATGATTTCCCGTTACCTCACATTAATGTTTTGGTAGATAATACAGCTCAAGCTTCGGTATTCTCATTCATTGATGGTTTCTCAGGTTATAATCAAATCAAAATGGCACCTGAGGATATGGAAAATACTACTTTCATGACTCCTTGGGGCACTTTCTGTAACAAGGTAATGCCTTTCGGTCTGAAGAACACATGGGAAACTTATCAACGGACTATGGTCACACTATTTCACGATATGATCCACAAAGAAGTTGAGGTATATGTAGATGATATGATTTCCAAATCTCATACATAGGAGGTTCACATCATACATTTACAAAAGTTATTCGAGCGTCTGTGAAAGTTCAAACTAAGGTTGAGTTCGAACAAGTGTACATTTGGTGTCAGGTCAGGCAAGTTACTAGGTTTTATTGTAAGTAAGTGTGGTATTGAGGTAGGTTCCGACAAGGTGAAGGCCATACAAGAAATTATATCTCCAAGGAAAGAGAAGGAGGTTTATGGTTTCTAAGGGCGACTTAACTACATTTCGAGGTTCATATCGCACCTAACTGCTATGTGCGAGCTTATATTTAAATTACTTTGAAAAGATCAAACAGTGGTGTGGAATAAGAGATTGTCAAATGTAACGCCCCAGGATGCCTTTAGGATTATCGACTGGCCCCACAAACCAACACGGGTCTTTTCAGCATGTTTTATCCTTACTCACACGCTTTATGGGAAACTTCCCAAAAGGTCACTCATCCTAGAATTGCTCCAAGTTAAGCACGCTTAAAAATGGCGCTCTTATAAATTATCTACCAAAAATAAGATGCATCTTATTAGTATAGGTAGTGCCAATTAATCCATATAAGCCTTTCTTCAACCATGCAGTCCCATACCTGCATAGCCTCGGGATCCCTGTTATTCCAATGTGGCAACCACCTTTGCCCTCTTAGGCCTTGGGTGTTACATGTGGTGCAACCACTCCTCGCCTTTTTTGGCCTTGAGTGTTACATGTCCACCAGCTTCCACATGGTTCATCTTAGAAACACATCGTACTTGGAGAGGTATGGCTCCGATACCATTTGTAATGCCCCAGGCTACCTTCAAGATTACCGACTGATCCCACAAACCAACACGGGTCTTTTCAGCGTGTTTTATCCTCACTCACACGCTTTCTGAGAAAATTCCCAGAAGGTCACCCATCCCAGAATTGCTCCAAGTCAAGCACGCTTAACTGTAGAGTTCTTATGAATGGGCTACCGAAAAGAAGATGCATCCCGGAAGATTCCATACTGAACCTTCTGCGCTGGAGTGCAGTCCATCACACGAAATATTCTCTCAATCTCCTTCAACTAATCCAACGCTCCATAAAGGTCATACTTACCCTTGAAGGTAGTTGGATTCTCCTTCTGGAAGGTTGCCAAACTACGAGATCCAGCATTCCCGCCAGCGCTAAGATGATTCTCCTAGCATGCGCCATTTCTTCTAAAGCAGTAGCAAGTGCAGCGTTATTCCTTTCAGTCATCTCAACTTATCACTATAACACAAACACAAGTTAGAACTCAAGTTAACAATGCTTGATTATTAGAAAACTACGACTCGACAACTTGGTCGGACCGACCGACTTTCTCTAATACCAACTTGTAACACCCTAATTCTACCCAACAATTATTATAAAATCAGTTATAAAAATTCAACAACCAAATCAGGATGCTACAATTTCAACTTAAAACAACGGCATTCGTTACAGATACATAACACATTAAACTTGGATGAACCAACGACAACATAATTTAATCTTTTGAAAACAACAACTTTTATGACTACGCAGCGGAATCATAAAATTAGACTATAAAGAACATAACATCTTTGTCCAACTGAAACAAATTCAAATAACAAGTATTTAACGAACGACAACTTAAAGTTCAATCAACTAAAATAATAACAACAATAAAATATCAAGTTTTCATCCCCCCCCCCCCCCCCCGAGTGTTACGTATCAGAGCAATGACATCGACTCGAACTACTGAAGATAAACCGCCTTCACTCTGGATTAATTGCATGTTACCAACATTGGGGTAAGATTCAAACAGAAGGGGTGAGATATCTAACAATATAATTGAGCGTATGATAAACATTATATTAGAATCAGTTCATGCAAGATCACCGCTTTACAACTTATAAACAATAATAATCACGAAAAAAGATCAACAAAATATAAAGATTAGTTCAGCAACACAACAACTCCAATATGCAACGTGAGATGCGACTTGTTACAATGTGTATGCATGTGGTACCAATGGAGCAGAACTCCCAACTTAATAATTCGCCAATTAATAGAGGCATCAACAAGGCATAAGCCTTCAACTTTATATTTTCCAATCCAGGACAACTTAACGAGCATCAGTTCTAACATGATATGCTATGTATGCATTAACACCATGAACGTAATAACAACAACAACAACAATTCAACTTAACTCAACATTGACCATAAACTTACAACTCAATAATTGCCAATCAATAGAGGCAACAGAACAAAATCCATCACCTGCAACTTCAACAATTAATAACAACAACACAACCACTTACACATGCCAATACTGTTATTAACACAGTCCTACTAAAATGCTTCTACTAAATTATTATGCTAATAAGCCTTATTAATAGTTTTATGTTAAATTAATGGAACTATTATTTTCCTGCTACTTAAATTATCTCTAATGCTACTATATTTTAGTTACTAAGGTTTTTGTTATTTACCTCTAGCTCTGCAACTTAAACCATACCAGTTACTAATTATGTAACTCATTAATCTTGCCTGCTAAATATTTACTACTGTTACTGTCCCAAATTACTGCTACCAACAATTATCATTATATTATCTGCTATTACTAATTTCCTGCATGCATTTACTAACTTTGTTGCTTATTATTGTTAACTCTATAAGCAACCAATTACCTCTGCTACATGCACACCTACTCTGATAAATGAATTGAATTAATAACTCTGCCAATTTAGTTAATCTTTGGAATACCATGGTTCCCCTCGGTACACACACATGCCACTCGGAACCCACACCACCAAACTGTGTCGCTCGGCACACCCTTCACGATGACCGTCCCAGGGGAAGATACCAAACAATAATTTGTTCATACAACAATCACACACAGCAAAAATTTTACACAACCCAATTCCTACGTAACATGCATCATAATTCCCATTATAGAGTAAGAACCCAACCCTTACCTTGTATTGAAGGTCGCTCTACGATTTTTTGATCGAAACTAGACTTGTACCTCTTCTCCTTATCTATGTAACTTCTCACGTACAACACTTTCTATACTCTTTCTCTTAACCCTTTTTAATTAACCTAATTTTTATTATTTAACTAAACTCAATAATATTATTATTTCTATTGGGCCTAATATTCACACCCCCTTAATACTATGTCTATTACCAAAACAAGCCCAACAACTAATACTATTAATATTCTACAATTCTAATATTATTACTAATATCATTAATCAACTAATTTAACCAACTAATAGTAACACCGCAACTTATGTCAACAACTCACAACATAACACAACATGTCAATGATTTCAACAAATAATTCAAAATAAATCAAAAATATCTAATTAAATAATTAATTAAATCAATGGGCATTACAACTCTCCCCCACTTAGAATATTTTTGTCCTAAAAAATTTACCTTGTTCAAACAACTCGGGATAGGAGTCCCGCATCTTGCTTTCCAACTCTCACGTCATGCTTTCTCCGGTAGCTCCTAGCCAGACTACTTTCACCAAATCAATCTTCTTGCCTCTTAGAATATTCATTTCACGATCCGCGATTTGTACATGCATCGTCTCCACAATAAGATTATCTCGTACTTGAACATCATCCATATGAATCACATGAGATGGATCTGAAATATACTTCTGGAGTTGTGACACATGAAACACATCATGCAAATTTGAAAGATTAGGCGGTAAAGCCACTACATATTGAAGTGGTGAAAAACACAAGAAGGGGGGGTTGAATTGTAAAACTGAAATCTAATGCAACGAACAAGATATTTTTATCCTGGTTCGTTTGATCTCAAACTACTCCAGTCCACCCGTCAAGGTGATTTCGCCTCTCTCCAACGAGGTCTTAATCCACTATATTCAACTGAATATTACAGACTGCTTTAACAACTGCTAAAGCCTTCTTGATCCAAACCACAACCCGGTTTGTCAAGGTAACACTTTCTTACAAAGAGATAAAACTAAGTGTGTGAATGTTTTCTACAAAACTTTATCACAACTGTAATGTATACACAAATTGAAGCTTAGAAACTAGATTGCTAAACAATGATAGAATATCAGAGTGAGTGGTTTAGCAAAACTAAGAGAAAGAAGATTATAATGAGCTTTTGTGCGTGTAGAGATTTGGAGAGCATTAGCCATTTCAATCTTCAAGGCCTTATTTATATAGCACTGAGATGATGAACGTTGGGTGCAATATTCTTGATTCAATGCTAATAACAAGCTTTCCTTATTGAGCAGATCTTGTCTGGAATGAGGCCGTTGGAATTAATTTGCTTTCAATGCACAGTACCGTTGCTTACTTAATGCAAGTTCTGGCTTGGCTCATTCTGACTCTGCTTCGCTGCTGATGAACTATTGTGTTTCTTTATCAGAGTGTTGAGCGGAGTCTTGTTCATCAGGCTTCAGCATGTACGTGAGTTGATCATCTGATTTTGACATTCTGATATGGCAACTTCTGATGCTGGTGTCTGAAATCAAGTTCTGATGCTGAATAGATGTGATCTTGCTTATATCAATCAGAGTATCTGCAAGTCAGAACATAATAATTTTAGGCAGCAGATAGTTCATACATGAAACTTATAAATACTATATCTTTTCACTTTATTATCATCAAAACTTAAATATAGGGTAGTAGATTCAAACTTTGTTCTAACAATCTCCCCCTTTTTGATGATGACAAAAACTAGATATTTTAAATGAAAATAATGTGAAAAGGTATCTAGAATATGTATCAGAATAAGAAGTAAAAGGATAAGGAGTAAAGAGATATCAGAGTTGAGAGATACTCCCCCTGAGTTTATTACTTCCCTTTGATTACACGTGTTCTTCAGGATCAGATCTTTTTGCCTTTCTTTGAACATCAGAGTATCAGAGTCTTTGACTTATCAGAAGCTTTATGTCAGAGCAGAGCTTCAGAGTTTTTCTTGTCAGAGCTTTGCTTTGGATCAGAATATTAGAGCGGATCAGAACTTCATAGTGATCAGAGCTTCAGAGCTTCTAGTCTTCAGAGTGTCCAGGAGCTTCCTTGTACCTGTAGAATTTAGGCAAAACAGAAAAACATTTTCAAGTAATAGAGTTAGAATGTTTGAGAACTTCTGTCTAGTTAGCCGTTATTGATTAAAATATCATTCTTGTTCTCCCCCTTTTTGTCAGCAATCAAAAAGTGTAGGTGATGTGCTAAAACAATCAAGATCAGAAAAACTAATCATATTGAGAGAGTTCAGAATCAAAACAAGAAAATATTACAAAACATATTCAAACGGTACATCAGAAAATCACGGAAAACATGAAAAAGGTCATGAATGAAAAAAGATTAAGGTTGAGGAGGCAAGCGTGTGAACAGGTTCTCCAGCATGGCTTGGATCTTTTCAGCAGTCTCATTCTGCTTGTACACCATGCTGACAACAGTGTCAATCTTGCTATCCTGCACATCCATTCTCTCTTTCATCTTCTGATCGCTTTCATCCATCCGCTGCTGCAGACGCATGTCATTCAGCCTTAGTTCTTCCAGAGTCTGCCTGTCCAAGGCAGCTTGAGAAGCATCAGAAGCAGGAGGCTTCTGAGAACTTTCAGCAACATCCTCTGCTTGACTTTCTTCAGTTTGAATGGTCTTGTCTTCTTCTGATTGCACCTTTGCAGCTTGTTGTTTCTCAGACCAAGGTTCACTGTCCAGAGGGAGCACAGCTTCCTGAGGCAGCTGACTTTCAACTTCCTTCAGCAGCTTGCTGAAGTTCTGTTGTGCCTGCTCATAGTTGATATCCTGCAACTTGAGGGCTTCAACACGTACCCAAAGTCTGAATTGTGACCAGAGCTGATCAGAAGCAGCTGGGTCAATCATTCCAGGACAGACTTGCTTCAAAGAAGCAATCCATTGCAGCATACCTGTTTCAAAATTCATAATACCAGAGCCAACATCTGGTTGCTTTGGTTTTGGGATGGCAATTTTGTGTTTCATATCAGCAAGACGGTCAAGACTGGTTAAGTCTATGAAAGTTCTGCTGGGGTTTTCGGAGGTTTTCTGAGCAGCTGTTTGTTTTGGAGATGGAGTATCAGTATCAGAAATTATGATTGGACTGGGTGGTGTTTTGGGAGTATTTGGTGGTGTAGATTCTGGTGAGGATGGTAACTGGGGCATGATAACAGTTGTTCCACATGGCAGCTGGATTGCCAGAGGTGATGGTTGAGGTGAATGAGGTTCAGATGGTTGAGGAGAAAGAGTTTCAGAGTGATGAAACTTTGTTTGAGGTGATGGTGGATTAATTTCTGGTTGGGGAGAGGGAGACGGAATTTCTGATTGTTCAGGGATAAGGGGTTCTTATGGAATTGATGAGAGTGGTTGTTGTTGTTCTGGTTCTTCAGCAGATTGCTGTTGTTCTGGTTGTGGAGGAGGAACAGTTTGTGGTTCAGAGTTTGGTTGATCAGAGGTGTGTTGATCAATGTCAGACAGCACTTGGTCAATTGCTAATGTTGTTGAGATTGTTGGTTGTTTGGGATGTTTGGTTCTGGGTCTTCTGAGTTTTAATGCCTCGGAAGGGTCCTCTTCTTGTACAGTTTCATCTATGGTAGGGATGGGAATTGAGATTCTATGAGAGGTTTAAGGAGGAATAGATGCTGGAATAGTAGAAGAATTTAAAACAGGAGCAGCAGATGAATTACCTCTTTTTCTGGGCGTCTGCTGGGATGATCCTTCTGATGGTGCCTTCCTCTTCTTCGTCTTCTTCAGAGTCACTTCTGGTTGAGGTTGATGCAGATCTCTGATATTCAGATTTGGATCTGTACCATCTGCCTTGCACGCATCCAAGTACCTGAGAATCACCTCTGGTTTGGATTCAATTTCAGAAAATAACGGAAAGTCACTCAGAGGCACTCTTCTGCTGGAGATATCAGCAATAGAAGTGGCTCTGGGTTCCTTCTGAATATTCTCTATCAGCTTCATCTTCTTCAAGTTCTTTGCATTCAGAGGTTTCCCAATTGTTGGTTCAATAGTGCTTAGCTCTTGAGCTTCTATCAGATGTTCAATCAGCCTATTTTCTGTCAGAATATCTGATATCAACCTTCCAAAAGGTATCCAATCCCTCTTGGTTCTTTCTTCTTCCCTTGTTTCCTTCACACTTGTTCTGAGGTGGTTGAACAGGAAGTGAGCCAGATTGATCTTTACCTTCTGATCAATAAAGTAGATCAGAAACTGCTGATCCACATTTATGTAATCAGGAGAACTGGTTGGTTTCCTGTGGTTGAAGCACCCCAGAATTATCTTAGCCCACACTCTGTAATGATCCTTCAGATCTTTAATCTTGCTGCTGGGCACCCCAAGAGTGAAAATCCTTGCAGCTATCACACCTACATCAGCACATCTTTCAGCCATGTCCACACAACGGACGCCACCGCCACTGTGACCGATTAGCCTTGCAATGTGATCCTCAGTGATCACAATCTTCTTCCCCAAAACAAAGGAGGTGACTAGATGTGTTGAAGCCTTGGCGTGAATCCAGAATTCCTTGACTAGCATTGGGAATGTTGGTCCAACCAACCTATCGAAATACCTTTCCCACTTCTGAGCCCTAACTTCTTCAGTTAGGTCAAAACCGTTCTCCTTCAAGCTTTCAAAATCAATGATTAATTCAGAAAGCACTTCAAGATTCTTCACAGGAGTGAGGAGAGTTCTGAATGGCACTTGATATTGCTCAGATGATGCTTTCTTCTGAGGACCTGCAGAAGCGCTTCTGGAGGTTGCCATGTTCACACTAAAAGGGTTTTGAGAATAAACTGAGGAAAATAGGTTGCAAGAGATGAACACAGAAATATGCAGAAAATGCTCTAGTATTAGTGAGAAAGCGTAAAGAATGAGAATGAGAGATTAATGTGCTTAAATAGAGTTTTCAAAACTGTTTTGAAAAGATAAACGTTTTTTAAGAGAGAGAAAAATCATGATTGCATTTTAAAAGCATGATTACTTTTCATTAAATGCTTGCTGATTTTGGGGGATTTGAGAAAGATACTTAAAAACGGTTACCAGACATGTGTCTCAATGCACCCAATCAGCGCTTTGCCTTCTCAGAAGCGTGCACGCGTTCTGCTTCAGAGATATGCTGATGATTGGATGACACTTGTTTGATGTAGTGATCAGCACGTCTGTCTTTGAGCTTAGACTCTCAGATCTTTAGACTTGCATCTGATACAATCTGCATGTTCTATCTTTCTGAAAGGAGATTGATCAGAAGTTCACAGTAAAACAATTACATTCTGAAGGTAAATATATGGAATTAAAACATTTTCACTCTGGACATACTTTCATGCTGAGATGTTTCAGAATGAAATTAAACCTATCTTCTGAAAGGGGTTTAGTAAAGATATCAGCCCATTGATGGTCTGTATCTATAAATTTTAAGTTCAAAATACCTTTCTGAATATAGTCCCTAATGAAGTGATGTTTTATTTCTATATGCTTAGCTCTAGAATGTAAAATGGGATTCTTACTTAAGCAAATAGCAGAAGTATTATCACAAAGTATAGGAATGTTACTCTCAAAAATCTGGAAGTCTTCAAGCTGACTTTTCATCCAGAGCATTTGTGTGCTACATCCTGCTGCTGCTATGTACTCAGCTTCTGCTGTTGACAGAGCAATTGTTGATTGCCTTTTGCTGGACCAAGAGATCAGATTTTCTCCCAGAAACTGGCAGCTTCCAGAAGTACTTTTACGTTCCACTCTGTCTCCAGCAAAATCAGCATCACAGTAGCCTACTAAGCTGTAATCACTAGATTTTCTATAAAACAAACCCAGATTAGTAGTACCTTTCAGATATTTGAAAATTCGCTTAACAGCTGTTAAGTGAGATTCTCTAGGATCTGATTGGAATCTAGCACATATACAAACACTGAATAATATGTCAGGTCTTGAAGCAGTCAGATAGAGGAGAGAACCAATCATACCTCTGTAGACTTTCTGTTCTACATTTTTGCTTACCTCTTCTCTTTCCAGAATGCACGTGGGATGCATTGGAATCTTTGATGGCTTACATTCTGAGAGGTCAAATTTCTTCATAAGATCTCTGATGTATTTGCTCTGATGAATGTAAGTTCCTTCTAGAGTTTGATTGATCTGAATTCCTAGAAAGAATTTCAGTTCCCCATGAGGCTCATCTCAAATTCTGCCTGCATACACTTAGCAAATTTTCTTCCAAGAGAAGGATTAGTAGAACCAAAAATAATATCATCAACATAAATTTGATAGACTAAGATGTCACTCTTAACTGATTTACAGAATAGAGTAGTGTCCACCTTCCCTTTGGTGAATTCATTTTCCAGCAGAAAGTTACTTAGCCTTTCATACCAAGCTCTGGGAGCTTGTTTCAGACCATACAGTGACTTCTTTAGTTTGAAAACATGTTCTGGATGTTTTGTATTTTCAAAACCTGGGGGTTGGTGTACATAAACTTCTTCTTCTATATAGCCATTTAAGAGTGCACTTTTGACATCCATCTGATACAAAGTGATGCCTCTATTAACAGCAAATGAAATTAAAAGTCTGATAGATTCTAACCTGGCGACTGGGGCAAAGGTTTCTGTATAGTCTATCCCCTCTTGCTGACTATAACCTTGTGCAACCAGTCGTGCCTTGTTCCTGATGACTTCACCTTGTTCATTTAGCTTGTTTCTGAACACCCATCTTGTTCCAATGACGTTGAATCCTTTTGGTCTGGGAACGAGATCCCATACGTCGTTTCTGGTGAATTGATTCATCTCTTCTTGCATTGCCAGAATCCAGTCATTATCCAGAAGTGCTTCATCAATAGAAGAAGGTTCAATCAGAGACACAAGTCCCATAAGTGTTTCTTCAGAGTTTCTGAAGCTTGCTCTTGTTCTGATTGGATATTCCTTTCTTCCTAGGATAGTCTCTTCTGGGTGATCCAAGCTGCTTCTGGGTAATCTCTTCTGAGGTTGATCAGCAGCTGTTGTAGGATTGCTAGCAGTGCTCCTTTCAGACGTTGAAGGAATGTCTATGTTGAGAGCTTCTGATGACTTGTCTTCAGAACCTGCAAATTCAATTTCTATACCTGCAAAAACTTCATTCTGCTTTGACTTTTCAGAGTCAAGCTTATCATCAAAACGAACACTGATTGATTCTTCCACAATCTGTGTTTCTGTATTGTATACTCTGTACCCTCTTGAGCGTTCAGAGTATCCTAACATAATACACTTCTGTGCTTTAGAGTCAAACTTGTTCAAATAATTCTTTGTATTTAATATAAAGCAAGTACATCCAAATGGATGAAAATATGAAATGTTGGGCTTTCTGTTCTTCCACAATTCATATGGAGTCTTTTCCAGAATAGGTCTTATTGAGATTCTATTCTGAATGTAGCACGCTGTGTTTATTGCCTCTGCCCAGAAGGTCTTAGCAATGTTTGTCTCATTGATCATGGTTCTGGCCATTTCTTGCAATGTTCTGTTCTTTCGTTCTACAACTCCATTTTGTTGGGGAGTTCTAGGACAAGAGAAATCATGCAGAATGCCTCTGTCATTAAAGAATGACTCAAAATCTTTGTTTTCAAATTCTCCACCATGATCACTTCTGACTTTAACGATTCTAAGATCCTTTTCATTCTGAACTTGGTTACAGAAGGTAACAAACACAGAGTGTGACTCGTCCTTGTGTCTTAAGAACTTTACCCATGTCCATCTGCTATAGTCATCTACGATTACTAACCCATACTTCTTACCACTGACTGAAGCAGTTTTAACTGGTCCAAATAAGTCAATGTGCAGAAGTTCTAATGGCTTAGAGGTAGAAACAACATTTTTGGATTTAAAAGAAGGTTTTGCAAATTTTCCTTTCTGACATGCTTCACACAGAGCATCTGAATTGAACTTCAAATTAGGAAGTCCTCTGACCAGATTGAGTTTGTTAATATGAGATATTCTTCTCATACTAACATGTCCCAATCTTCTGTGCCAGATCCACTGCTCGTTGTTAACAGACAGAAGACATTTTACATTCTGACTCTTTAGTTCAGAAAGTTTGATTTTGTAAATGTTGTTTTTCCTCTTACCATTAAACAGGATAGTCCCATCTTTCTGACTAACAGCTTTACATGATTTTTGATTAAAGATTATATCATAACCGTTATCACTTAATTGACTTATGGATAACAGATTATGCATCAATCCATCTACTAGCAGAACATTATTAATAGAGGGAAGATTTCCATTACCTACAGTTCCAGAGCCAATTATCTTTCCCCTCTGATTGCCTCCAAAGCCAACGTGGCCTCCAGGCTTAAGTTCCAGGCTTTGGAACATATGCCTTCTTCCCGTCATGTGTCGTGAGCAGCCAGAGTCCAGGTACCATGACTGGTGTTTCTGACTTGCTGCTAAAGATATCTGCAACATGTATTATTTTATCCTTAGGTACCCAGATTTTCCTGGGGCCTGATTTGTTAGTTTTACCAAAACTCTGGTTGAATTTTGGTTTCACAGAGTGCTTACTGCTAGTGTATTTGATATCATGTGTGTGACCATATACAAAATGTGAATTCAGAGGAGTGTGTTTAATGGTTAAGTCCATGACATTCTTTGGTGTAGGAACCTTACCTTGGTATCCTATTCATTTCCTGCCGTTTCTGCTAACTCCATAGATCATTGAAGCCATTCTGCTTCTATCTATGCTTTTAGCTAGGAACTTCTGGAAACTGTGATCATACTCCTTGATGATCTCATCAGCGTTGCTAGGAGTTTCAGAAATTGGTTCCTTCTGAGAGTTTTGTAAAGTGTTTTCTAATTTTGAAATCTTATTTCTCAGCTCAGAATTTTCCAATTTGAGACTCTCAGTCTTATTAGAGTCAGATTCAAGATTCCTTTTCAGGTCTCTGAATTTAGCTCTAATTTGCTGATAACGTTCCAGAATCTCATTAAGGCTTTCAGCAAGTTCAGCCTTTGTAAAGTTAACAGCAAAGTTAGGAAATACCTCTTCAGTGTCTGATTCTGAGTCTGATTCAGAAGCTTCACTATCTTCTGAAATGTTAGCCATGAGAGCTATGTTTGCCCTTTCATCATCTGATTCTGAGTCAGCTTCAGACGAGTCAGAGTCATCCCATGTAGCCATGAGACTTTTCTTCTTCTCTCTTCCAAACTTCTTTTTGGGCTTTTCCCTCTGAAGCTTTGGGCAGTCACTCTTATAGTGTCCTTGCTCATTGCACTCATAGCAGATGATGTCTTTGGTGTTTGGCTTTTTGCTACTGGAGGAGCCTTCAGATCTTCTGTATCCAGAGGAAGAATCTGTCCTTCTGTATCTGGAAGAAGACTCGTTCTGATCAGATCTTCTGGGATTCCTGAACTTCCTTTGTCTTTGCTTCCACAGTTGATTTACTCTTCTGGAGAGAAGGGAGAGTTCGTCTTCTTCTGATGAGGATCCATCAGATGTTTCTTCAACTGCCTGCAAAACTTTAGACTCAAATTTTCTGTTAGATTTTAATGCTAAAGGCTTACCTTGCTTCTGAGGCTCATCAGCTTCTAGCTCTATCTCATGACTTCTGAGGGAGCTGATAAGTTCCTCCAGAGTGATTTTGTTGAGATCTTTAGCTAGCTTCAGAGCTGTAACCATAGGTCTCCACTGCTTGGGTAAACTTCTGATGATTTTCTTGACATGGTCAGCAGTAGGGTATCCTTTGTCCAGAACTTTGAGACCAGCTACCAGAATCTGGAATCTAGAGAACATGGTTTCAATGGATTCAGATTCTTCCATTTTGAACGCCTCATACTTCTGAATGAGCGCCAGAGCTTTTGTTTCTTTGACCTGAACGTTGCCCTCATGCGTCATTCTGAGTGAGTCAAAAATATTCTTTGCTGTGTCTCTGTTGGAGATCTTTTCATACTCAGTATAGGAGATGGCGCTGAGGAGGATGGTTCTGGCCTTGTGGTGATTCTTGAAGTCACACTTTTGTTGATCAGACATTGTTTTTCTATCAATCTTCTGACCACTTGCATTCACAGGGTGCGTGTATCCATCTGTCACCATATCCCACAGATCAGCATCATGTGCCAGAAAGAAGCTTTCAATTCTGTCTTTCCAGTAATCAAAGTTTTCTCCATCAAATACTGGAGGTTTGCCACTGAATCTGTCTCTGTCCTCATTGTTGTCATTGCTGATGTGAGAATTGTTTCCTGCCATTGTGTTTTTCTGACGCTGGATCTTGTACTGACACGGTTAAGTGTTTTAGCTCAGAACCAGGCGCTCTGATGCCAATTGAAGTGGTGAAAAACACAAGAAGGGGGGGTTGAATTGTAAAACTGAAATCTAATGCAATGAACAAGATATTTTTATCCTGGTTCGTTTGATCTCAAACTACTCCAGTCCACCCGTCAAGGTGATTTCGCCTCTCTCCAACGAGGTCTTAATCCACTATATTCAACTGAATATTACAGACTACTTTAACAACTGCTAAAGCCTTCTTGATCCAAACCACAACCCGGTTTGTCAAGGTAACACTTTCTTACAAAGAGATAAAACTAAGTGTGTGAATGTTTTCTATAAAACTTTATCACAACTGTGATGTATACACAAATTGAAGCTTAGAAACTAGATTGCTAAACAATGATAGAATATCAGAGTGAGTGGTTTAGCAAAACTAAGAGAAAGAAGATTATAATGAGCTTTTGTGTGTGTAGATATTTGGAGAGCATTAGCCATTTCAATCTTCAAGGCCTTGTTTATATAGCACTGAGATGATGAACGTTGGATGCAATATTCTTGATTCAATGCTAATAACAAGCTTTCCTTATTGAGCAGATCTTGTCTGGAATGAGGCCGTTGGAATTAATTTGCTTTCAATGCACAGTACCGTTTCTTACTTAATGCAAGTTCTGGCTTGGCTCATTCTGACTCTGCTTCGCTGCTGATGAACTGTTGTGTTTCTTTATCAGAGTGTTGAGCGCAGTCTTGTTCATCAGGCTTCAGCATGTACATGAGTTGATCATCTGATTTTGACATTCTGATATGGCAACTTCTGATGCTGGTGTCTGAAATCAAGTTCTGATGCTGAATAAATGTGATCTTGCTTATATCAATCAGAGTATCTGCAAGTCAGAACATAATAATTTTAGGCAGCAGATAGTTCATACATGAAACTTATAAATACTATATCTTTTCACTTAGTTATCATCAAAACTTAAATATAGGGTAGTAGATTCAAACTTTGTTCTAACACATATGCAACCTTGCTAACTCTCTCTGAAATCTGATACGGACCAATAAAACAAGGAGTGAGCTTCTTAGACTTCAATGCTCACCCAACACCAGTCACAGGTGTAACTCTCAAAATCACATGGCCACCTGCTTAAAATTCTAAATCTTTCCTTCGCTTGTCATGATAACTCTTCTACCTACTTTGGGAAGCTTTCATCTTTTCTCGAATCAACTTCATCTTCTCAGTAGTCTCACGAATAATTTCAGGTCCAAGCACTACACTTTCTCCAGATTCATGCCATCATAAAGGAGTTCTACATCTCTGACCATACAACGCTTCAAAAGGTGCCATTCCAATACTAGAATGGTAATTTTTATTATAAGTGAACTTTATTAATGAAAGATAAGTATCCCACGAACCTCCCTGCTCAAGAACACATGCTCCCAAAAATCTTCCAACGACTGAATAGTCCTTTCAGTTTGACCATCCATCTGAGGATGATACGCTGAACTCAGCCTCAAATTAGAACCCATCGCCTCTTGCAAACTCTTCCAAAAATCTGAAGTAAACCTCGGATCTCTATCCGACACAATACACAAAGGAACACCATGCAACTTTACAATTACACTAGTGTAAATCTCTACCAACTTTGATACTGGAAAACTGATGTTAATAGGAATAAAATGAGCTGACTTCGTAAGCCTATGAACAATCACCCAAATTGAATCATGTCCTCTTGAAGTATTAGGTAGTCTTGTTACAAAGTCCATCGAAATGCTATCCCATTTCCATTCTGGAACTTCTAACGGTTGTATCAACCATATGGGCTTCTGATGTCCAACTTTCAACTTATGACAAGTTAAACATGCATATACAAACTGAGACACATCCTTCTTCATCCCAGGCCACCAAAACAAATTCTTCAAATCTTGATACATCTTTGTAGCTTCCAGATGAATGCTCAACTTGCTTCTATGACTTTCCTCGAGAATCACTTTCTTCATCTCTGCATCATCAGGAATACAAATTTGATTACGGAATCTCAACACACCTTACGCATCTAACTTAAAATCAGTATTCTCATACTGATCGATCCCAACCATCAAATCTACCAATTTTACATCCAATTTCTGAGCTTCACTAATACTGTCTATAAAACCATTATTAATTTTCAACATCCCCAACATAACACTATGCGGTGTCACCTTGCAAACTAAGCTCATATCTTTGAACTGCTCAATTAATTCCAAATATTTAACCATCATTGTCGACATATGTACAGTCTTTCGACTTAACGCATCAGCCACCACATTTTCCTTTCCTGGATGATAATTCAAATCGAAATTGTAATCCTTTAACAACTCCAACCATCTTCGATGTATCATATTCAATTCTTTCTGGTCAAATAAATACTTTAAACTCTTATGATCGCTAAATACTTCAAATCTAGAACCATAAAGATAATGCCTCCAAATCTTCCACACAAAGACAATTGTAGCAAGTTCCAGATCATGCATAGGGTAGTTCTTTTCATGAGTCCTCAACTGCCTTGACGCATAAGCAATTACCTTTTTATTCTGCATAAGCACACCTCTTAAACCTATCTTAGAAGCATCACAATATACCACAAAAGGTTCTCCTAGGTTAGCTAATGTCAAAATCGGAGCCGACGTCAATCTCTTCTTCAATTCCGCAAAACTTTCTTCACATTGAACGTCCCATACAAAAGCTCTACCTTTACAAGTCAACTTAGTAAATGGAAGTGCCAACTTAGAGAAACCTTCGATAAAACTTCTATAATAACCCGCTAATCCCAAAAAGCTTCTAATCTCGGTAGCCGACTTTGGAGTTTTCCATTGCAACACAACATCTACTTTAGATGGATCTACAACAATGCCACTACCTGAGATAACATGACCAATAAAACTAGCCTCCTTTAACCAAAATTCACACTTAGATAACTTTGCATATAACTTCTTCTCTTTCAAAACTTGCAATACTACTCTTAAGTGTTTTGCATGCTCTTCTTTCGATTTAGAGTAAATCAAAATGTCATCAATGAACACCACTACGAACCAATCCAAATAAGTATGAAAGATATGGTTCATGTATTCCATGAATACTCCCGACGCATTAGTAACACCAAAAGGAATCACCAAATACTCATAATGTCCATAACGCATTAAATCAATCTAATGGTAACCCGGCCTTAAATCAATCTTACTAAATAAACGAGTATCCACCAATTGATCCATCAAGTCATCTATTCTTGGAAGCGGATACTTGTTATTAATGGTACTTTATTCAATTGTCTATAATCAACACAAAACCTCATACTTCCATCTTTCTTATTTAATAGCAACATTGGAGCTCCCCACGGAGATACACTTGGTCTTACAAATTTCTTTTCAAGTAAATCTTCCAATTGCTTCTTTAATTATGACAATTCAGATGTAGACATCCTATATGCTGCCATAGAAATAGGTCTGGTACCAGGTACAAGATTAATAGAAAATTTGACTTCTCTCTCTGGCGGCGCATGAGGAATTTCATCAGGAAAAACTTCAGGAAATTCACACACCACTTGCAATTCCTCAATTACAGTTTACTCTTGACATATAACGATGCCATCAACGAGAAAATTTGAGCCTCTTCTTGCATCAACTGCCTTAACTGTCTAGCAGACAACAAATCAGCTTCCTCTTCTTCAGGAGTAGAAAACCTCACAGACTTGTTATAACAGTTAATATGAACATAGTTATGCTCTAACGAGTTCATACCTAAGATTACATATAACCCACTTAAAGGAAAACAAACTAAATCAATAGCAAAGTCTATGTCGAAGATCGACAAAGGACACTTTAAACACACAAGAGATGTAGTCATCGATCCCTTGGATAGAGTATCGACGACCATCTCTCCATTCATAGAAGACAACACAAGACCAAATCTTTCAACATATTCAGCAGTAATAAAGAAATGAGTAGCACCGGTATCAATAATAGTAATTAAAGGAGTTCTATTAATGAAATATGTACCTCTGAGGAGTCTGTCCTTATTAGTCGTCTGATTCTCAGCCAAAGCGAACACCTTTCCACTAGTTTGCATCTTCTTTATTTTCTGACACTGACTACCAATGTGTCCTTCTTCACCATAATTGAAGCAAATCATCTCTTTATGCTTGAACTCAGATATAGCATGTCCCGTCTTAATCGCACCATTAGGCTAGGCCCATTCTTAATCACACCTCCCTGTGTTTTTATTTTTGCTACTACGTTCAAAACAACACTCCACATGCATCTGGGTCTTCTAAACAGATTATGGGCTTAAGCATGTTGCTAAGCACACTCTACAATTTTACTGCCCTTGTCAAATGACACCCCCCTGGATTTGGGGCTTAAATCTAACATATGGATTTAGGACCATGATATTTACACCCCTAACCTTGTACTAACCAACTAATTTTGCTCCCCCCTTGCGTTTTTAATTAAAATTAATTTTATTTTTATATATTTTATTTTATAATTAATATTTTTATTTAATATATTTATTTTAATAAATTCTAATAAATTGTTTTTTTAATTCAAATCATTTTTTAATACTAACTCATTTTTTTAATACTTTAATTGCATTAAATTCCTTTTGCTCATGCATTAAGAATATTATTTTCTCATATTGCATAGTATATTCGAAAACATCTAATCGACAAATGACTACCAATTTTCTACTAACTTAATTCAAACCTATACATATATATATATATATATATATATATATATATATATATATATATATATATATATATATATATATATATATATATATATATATATATATATATATATATATATATATATATATTCAAAAAGGATTATGGAGATATTTCTTATTAACTACGAACTGATTCTACTATTCGGCAATTTACAAACTCAAACTTCGTTCAAGGAGAATTCGAGATATTTCTATAATTCATAAAAAAAACACTAACCAAACACTAATAACTACGAATTGGGACTATGATTCCTCATAAGAGGATACGTAGGCATACGAATTAAAATCATGGTGAGTTCCCCTAATTAAAAATTAAAACCATATTCCTACACATTTAACCTAAACCCTAGTATCCTTGTGAACAAGGTAGATGAGGGGTGCCTAAGACCTTCCTTTCGTCTAAAACGAGTCAACAACTTAGAATCTCTGATCAAATTAGGAGTATCTGGTATATTATCTTCCCTAGGATAAAAATTAATGGTGGAGACTCTTATTTTTAAACCGGATACGACAGAATGCATGGACTCTCATCATACAACAACAACAACACATACACATTGGCCATCTTCTGACCATGTATTCCCCCAACAACATAATAAACATAAACATATCATATATATAATTAAATATGCAACATTTTTAACAATTACCACGATTACTCATACACAATAATTCAATATCAACACAAACAATCATGTTCAATACAACATTATTTATAACCACATCAGTGTTACAACATCGTCAATATTCACCATTTACATTGTTAACTAATTATAATTAACATTCTCACATCAACCATCATCACAAGATAACATCAACAAGTACACACACATCTTATCAATTATTCATGTTATCACGATACATTTAGACCCATAAATTAATTCTATTTGATGGTAAATTGTGTTAGCTTTCTAATACTTCGAAAGGGGCGGCATTTGGACTTACGAATGAAAAGTTATAACCAAAATAATTTCGATAGAAAAAGACGAACAACAACTTCTGCACTGAGTGCGGCCACGACAGACTAAATGCATAATTTTTTGCGTTTCTTATTGTTGGAGGCCTTCCGGACCTCCGATTTTAATTCCGTAAAAACCCAAACGCATAGAAAATTATAACCTATACAATAATCTAATTATCTCAAGTTAATTCATAATTTTAACACAATTAAATCATGAATAACTCATCAAACTCATGTCCTAAAACATATAATTCACACCAATTTCCTCATAATTTAATTGATTTATGGACACCACAAACTCCCTACTTTACCCTTACCTATTACCACAATACCCACTACAAAAAAACACTCATTTGCGACGTGAATTTCACGTCACAACATGAGGAAACACGTCACTAACCAATACTTGCGATGTGTTTGTTCACGTGGCTGGAGAGGAGGTGGCAAAAAGTTTGCGACGTGATTTTCATGTCACAAAGTTGTGACGTGAAAATCACGTTGCAACATAGTTTTATACAAAAAACCATCTCTGCAAAAGGGCAGGCGTAGCAGGCATATAATTAATTTACTTGTGACGTGTTTTTCACGTCACAAATTAGTGACATGAAAAACACGTCACTAAATAGTTTCATTTATTTGTTTCTTATAACGTCTGCCATTCACCTTTTTTTTTTATAGAAAGTAAGTTGCGACGTGATTTTCACGTCACAACTTGTGACGTGAAAATCACGTCACTAATATTTTTTTAAAAATTTAAAAACTGAATATGTTTTTCTTTTATTTATTCAATTTAATAAATTCAATATAATAAATTAAAATAATAAATTCAAGATATAATAAATTCAATATATTAAATTTAATATAATAAAATTAATAAACTAAAATTATAAATTTAAGAATTAATTAGTATCGTATACAAATTCAAGTTTGAAAGTAAAATAAAAAAAATTAAAGTTTACGGGTCATAATTATCAATGTCAAAATTATCTTCGCTTCCGTCATCCTCCGGCTCTTGACCGTGAAAGTTTGGATTTCCACCAAACCCTTACATAAATTGTCTCATTTGTTGCTCCATATCAGCTTGCCTCTTCGCCATGGTCTCCATTTGTCGTTGTTGCTCTTGCCTCGTTGCCTCCATTTGGGCCTCCATTTTGGCTTTCATTGTCGTCTCCCGTTGCACTGACTCGCATCTCGCCTCATTTAATGACAATTGTCTTACGGTTTCAAGTTGTTCTGGTGTTAAATTTGGTTGACGTGACCCCCCCTTCCCCATCTCTAACTCTTTGAAATAGAGTTCTATCTCCACTTCTCAAGGTGCCCACCAAATTTCCACCACCAAAAAAATAATCGTTAGGGCCTTTTCCGCCAATGACTTGATCCCAAATATAAAAGTCCACATCTTGATGAAGCGGCTCTCCCTCTCCCGGAGTATATTGAGGATTATGACTCAAAATTTGCGAGCAATGTCTGATGATCCTCCTATACATTCAATAAAAAAAATTAAGTTAAATATTTAATAAATTAAATTAAATTAAATTAAATTATATTTAAAAAGTTGCCACGTGATTTTCACGCCACGACTTCTCAATTGCCACGTGATTTTCCCGTCACAGTTTCTCAATTGCCACGTGAAAATCACGACACAAAATTGTCATTAAATAAAAAAATATATAAACAACAACTTAAATTAAATAACTTACGAAAGCTTTTAGAGTGTGTTCGTCAACAAAATTCTCAGTTTTCTTTGTCCGAGTCTTTTTAACCAACTCAATCATCAATGGAGGTCTCCCCAAATTCTTGGTATAAATAATAAAAAAAATTAACATTAATTAATAAAATATGAATCAAAATATAACTTAAAAAGTGGTAATATTTATCATGCGTCGAACATGCTCCGCGGTACTTATACTTTCAACTGCATTAACGCAGCCCCCTTTTTCAGATGCCCTCATCTTCTTAAAATTTTCAGATTTAGTCCAAAATTTGGGTGACTCCCAATATTTAAGAAGTTCGTCAAAAACATCTTTCCCTATCCAATTGGGACGGATACCCTGAAGTTCCCAACGCTCTATAACACGACGCATTACGTCAGTAAGACGTCTTGAGGTTCAGCCATAATAAATTTTTTTTATCATCTTCTCGTTCAATGGGTCCCACACACATTTTTCCTACAATATTGTATGATATTAAAATAAACAGTTAGATAATTATAATGAAATAGTCATTTAAAAAACAATAACTAAAAAATAAATTAATTATACCTTAAATTTGTTAAACCAAGCTTCTTTATTTTTGACATCTTTGAAGGTCTTCCAAAATTGTTTATACATCTACTGAATTATATAATTTATAACCTTGGCAGCAGTCTGACTCGGCAAGAAACTAAACAACAATAATTTGAATTAGTTATATTAAATATGAATATATATTAAAAATGAAAATGCATTATCTTAAATAAAAATTTGTAAATAAGAAACCTACGAGTTTCCTTCGGGGCAAATCCAAAATCTCTCGTCAATGACATGAATCTCACTCTGATCATCATTCCCTCAAAGATCATTTCCATCCAACACATCATCATCCCCATCCACACGATCATCATCACCATCATCTGCTTGCGTATGATCATCCTCACACGCGGGTACATGTGTGAGATGTGGGGTGCGGGATCCTCCAGTCTGTGTGGGGTGTGGGGTGCGGGATCCTCCAGTCTGTGTGGGATGTGGGGTGTTGGATCCTCTAGTCTGCTGGAAGGATAAAGGAATATGTGTGGGATGTGGGGTGCTGGATCCTCCAGTCTGCTGGAAAGATAAGGGCATCTGTATGGGATGTGGGGTGCTAGATCCTCCAATATGCTGGAAGGATGAAGGCATCTGTGTGGGATGTGGAAAACTGGATCCTCCAATATGCTGGAAGGATGAGGGCATTTGGGTCTGCGGGAAAAGAAAACCAGGCGGCCTAACAAAAGATGGTACCTCATATGGTCTAGTAAAAGAAGAAGTCTCAGATGAGAATGGCATATTCTGAGAGGAGAATAATGGCACAAAAGGCTGAGTACTGGCCATGGACATAGGATCGACCTGACTCTGCGGAGGAGGGAACGTGGCCGACTGAGGTGCCTCACATGTTACTAACCTCGGGCGTTGGGACTTTTTACCACTATCCTTACTCTTATCAATTCGAGGTGGCATTTTACCTACCTATTTATATAGAATACACAATTAATATTCATCACTAAATTTGAAATATACATTCTCTTCAATACATATTCATTAACATATTTAATAGATGATTCTTTATACTCATCAATACATATTCATTAACACATTCAATAAATATTCATTAACACATTCAATAAATATTTCATTATTCTAAATCTTCATGCTCGTCATCCATATCATTCTCATCATCTGATGTGATATTGTCCTCGGACCCAAACCCTTCATCATGCTCTTCATCCACATTATTATCAACCAACAATATAGATGCATAAACTTGATGTCCCTCAACCATTGTATCAGACAAACTTGTAATTTGTTCATCTGCAATCAAATCATTAATTTGCTCAACTTCATCAACTTGGTAAGCAGCATCTTCCACTAGATCGCCAATTTCAATATGACCCATGGGTTTTGTTTTTATTACAACACACCATCCTCGTTTACGTAGTACAAATGAAGGATAAGGAACATAATAAACTTTCCTAACAATATATAACATTATGAAAGGGTCATACTTTTTGTATCTCCGATCCATTTGAATCTTAACAGTACCATATGACTTATCTATTTTTGTGCCTCTAGTTGGATCATACCATTCACAATAAAACAAGACAACTTTATTTTCTGAGTCCAAGTAATTGTATACCAACTCGTAGATATGTTTAACAAAGCCATAGAAGTCATCTTCACTGCCATCTGTAACTCCTTTTACAAATACACTACTGTTTATGGTTTTTTCCCTTCGGTCCATGTCTCAGTGTGAAATTTATATTCGTTCACGAAGTATGTGTGCCATTCATTTTCACTTTGAACAGGGCCTTCAAACAAGTTTCTCAAATGGAGTATTTCTGGAGTCAATGCAACAATGCTAGACAATCTCTCCTTAAACCATGTTGGAAATTGAGCATGAATGACACCAGATGTTGATTATACACCGACACTATGAAAATAGGCGATGTTAAATTCCCTAAAAAATAAACACACTATAAGTTTCAAGATAATAAGTTTTATATTACCACTGCAAAGAAAATTAAAATTTTGGGGTATACTTACTCAAGATATGGTTTAACTTCAACGCAATTGATCAAGACATAGACATGTACGAATTACATTTCTTTTTGGGTCAACCAATGCACACCCTTCTTTCCAGAGGGAAGACTTGGACGCCCGAAGACTGATAAGGTGAATTGACTTCTCTCGTTGACATTTATAGGATTTCGTATGGTTCTAGGAGTTAACATCAACTGATGGAAATAATGACTACAAAAATGTGATGTTTCCCGATGCAAGTAATGTGCATATATAGATCCTTCAACTCTAGCTTTATTTTTCACTGATCGCTTTGAATCACCCATGAACCTTTCAAACGGATAGATCCACCTATGTTGAACAGTTCCACCAAGATAAGCTTCATATACAATATGTACAGGTAGATGTTCCATGGAGTCAAAAAAACCAGGCGGGAAAACTTGTTCCAACTTACAGAGAATGAGTGGAATGTTTCGGTCCAACTTAATGATGTCATCCACTCTTAAAGTGGACGCACAAATATCTCTAAAAAATTGATTAATTTCAGTTAGTGGATTAAGCACATGTTTGGGTAGTGAACCAAATGCAATTGGTAGCAATTGTTCCATAAAAACGTGGCAATCATGACTTTTCATACCATGCAACTTCCCAGTGTTAGCGTCAGCACACCTTGCTAAATTTGAAGAATACCCATCCGGCATTCTCAAATCTTTTAAGCATCGACAAACCGCTTTAGCTTCTTGGGAAGTCAGACTAAAACAAGCTTTGGGTTTTAATAATTTTCCATTCGGTTGAGGCTTCAACTCCAACTCTTTCCGGTTACACCAAAATTTCATGTCCTGTTTAGCCTTCTCGTTATCTTTTGTTTTGCCTTTAACATCCATCACTGTGTTAAATACATTATCAAAAAAAAATTTCTCAATATGCATAACACCAAGATTATGGCGCAACAAATTATCTTTCCAATACGGGAGGTCCCAAAATATACTTCTTTTTGTCCAATTGTGTCTGACTTCATATCCTTCAATTCAACATGCTTTGCCAGTATCTGTAAACTTTGGTTGTTCACAAACTTGGTTCCATATATCACCTGGTGACAATCAAGGAGGAGGCAGATCTGATACTCGTTCGTCTTTTTTAAAATTTGTCTTGTTTCTTCTATAGGGATGATTTGTTGGTAGGAATCTGCGATGACAGTCAAACCACGAGCTTTTCGCCACTTTATCCAATGTAAACACTTTGGTGTATGCCATGCAATACGGGCAACCCATTTTACCATGCGTACCCCAACCAGACAACATGCCATATGCTGAAAAGTCATTAATGGTCCACATCAAGGCCACTCGTAAAGTAAAGTTTTGTCTACGAGATATATCATAAGTCTATTCTCCAATCCACAACCTCTTCAAATCATCAACTAAAGGTTGTAAGTACACATCAATTCCGGCTTTTGGACCAGACCTGGAATGACACACGTCAAAAACATGTATGGTTTTGTCATGCACATCTCAGGAGGCAGGTTGTAAGGAGTTACAATAACTGGCTAACAAGAATGCACACTTCCTGACGCTTGCACATATGGGGCAAAACCATCAGAGCATAATCCAAGCCTGACATTTCTAGGTTCTGCAGCAAAATCAGGATGTGTCCGATCAAAGTGCTTCCACGCCTCGCCATCAGATGGATGTCGCATAGTGCTTGAACTTATTTGGTTTATATGATGCCATGTCATTTGACTTGCAAGTTGCATTGAAGCAAACATTCTTTTTAACCTTGGTATTATCAGAAGATAAAACATGGACTTTACTGCCACACGTTTTTTTGCTTGTTGTTAATGGCTCTACTGCGAACTTGATATCTTAGACTCTTACAAAACTTGCATTCCTCCAACAATTCATCTTGAGTACCAAACTCGTTGTCATAAAACAACATGCAACCACTAATGCAACAATCAATCTTTCTTATTTTTAAACCTAACTTTGACACCCACTTCTTTGCATCATAAAAACTTGTAGGCAAATTGTCTTTTGCTGCGGTGAAATCCAACATCATTTTTGCGAAATGTTCCAAACACTGATCAGGAACATTCCAATTTAACTTGGTAGCCAATAATCTCACACACATTGATAACTTTGAGTCTGATGACCCCTCGGACAATGGTGTATTCATCTCATTCAATAACTGATAAAATCTCTGCGCATCTCCATTCGACAACTCTTCCCCGTCAAAATCTTCAGTTTGATCATATGTCATGTTCACACCAAAAGCATCCTCAACCATCTCACCGATCAGATTAAAGTTTTCCTCATATTCCATAGGCGGTCGACTACTTGAAGCATGCGTGTTGCTAGTATCTGGTACGTTACTCGGTAGTTCTTCACCATTATATGTCCAAACCCAATAATTTTCAATGAAACCCCTTTTATGCAAATGACGTGCTACTTCCTCCGGGTCACTAATTATTGGTCTACATTCACATTTAAGACAGGGACACCTAACTCCTCCTTCGATTCGACAACATTCCTGAGCAAACGCCCATGTGATAAACTCATTAACTCCTTCTATAAAATGGGGTTTAAGTGCACGTTTTCCTGAATACAATCTATCGTACATTCAACTACGACCATACCGATAATATTCCATATTGCACATTTATACAATCATTGTCTTATTATTAACTATAAGTAAACATTTAACTATACTAACTATAACTAAATTTTATAACTATTATATATATATATATATATATATATATATATATATATATATATATATATATATATATATATATATATATATATATATATATATATATATATATATATATATATATATATAAATAACATAAATACCAATTCTTGAAACTCCTTCAACTTCTTGTACAACCCTTGAATTTTCCTTTTAATCTTTTCAATTTCTTGACAAAAAAAATTCAGTCAATCATAAAATATAATTAACCTAAAACGAAAATATTAAAAATAAAATGAATAAATATTATACTTTTATTACAAAATAAATTTGGAATTGGTGATGGAATTGAGATTTGATAATGTAACAATGGAAGAATAGAGAAGAGGGAAAGAAGAACAGAACAGAGAAAGAAGAAGAAGAGAGAAAGAAGAAGAAAGTGGAGGAAAAAATAAGAAACACAATGGTTTCTGGAAAGAGAGCGTTGAAGTCTCTAATAGCCAATCTGCGACGTGAATATCACGTCGCAACCTTGCCACGTGATATTCACGTCGCAACGCCAACGTTACATTTTTAAAATAAATCAATCAGCGACGTGAATATCACGTCGCAACCTTGTCACGTGATATTCACGTTGCAACTTCTTCAACGGTTATTTTTTTAATGTTAATCTGCACATTTCAGAATGCATCAGAACCACATCTTGTCAAAGTTCCCTCAAAATAGTTGCGACGTGTTTAACACGTCACAATTTTTTTTTTGAATTATTAAAACTCCCCTCTTCAAAACGCCTGCAGCTTTAACATTATTTTTTTCAAACTTTTATGTTGTGACGTGTTTTCCACGTCGCAACTTTTATATATAAAAAAAAACCAAACTGGCGCAGTCTATACATTACTTTTATTATTTAATTTATAAAATATTGTAGTGACGTGATTATCACGTAGCAATTGCTAAAATTTAATGACATTACTTTTATTATTTAATTTATAAAATATTGTAGTGACGTGATTATCACGTAGCAACTGCTAAAATTTAGTGACATGATAATCACGTCACTAAATTACTTCACTGGAGAGGATATTTCTTGTAGTGACCATAATGCCCCTACTTCCTCATAATTATTTTTATTTTACTATTAAATTCAGTAATTCAATATTGTACCAATATTATCATTTCAATTAAATAAACCTACTAAAATTGCTATTATTTAATTATTTAAAATTTTACATAAATTTTAAATAATCCAAATCAATTCTAACTCTCTCTACACTTCCCACCTCGGGCATAGATACCCGCACAACTACACAACAATAAATTATATCCTATAAATTCATAATAATTTAATTTAAAATGATAGATAAATCGATTGAAATAAATTAATTGAAAATGGGGTGTTACACTATTAATACCTTCAACTATCTACTTGGAAACTGTGTCAACCTACTTGAGAGAATGCTTTCTTCGCTAGCATTCACTCTATCAGATATGTTTAAGCGAAGAATTCATAATCCTTTTATAGTCTCTCTTTCGTTCATCTTTCTTAGTGTATATACCAAGTCTTTTATTTCTAATCAAGTCTTATATTGTATGCTTCAGGTGAATGCACTCATCAATTTTGTGGCCATGTCTTTTATGAAACCTGCAGAATTTCAATTTATCAGTCAAACTTAACTCATTGATAGTGTGAGTGTAATTTTGCTCAACTTCCTTGAATTCAATTTGACATCCTCTTGTAAAATTATTTTTCGTGAATGTATTCAGTGGAGATTTATTAAGAGATTTTGGATCGTGGTACTTTGTGTCTTTTCTTATCTATGTCCTTGAAATGCTTGTTGTCCCCTTACCTCCATATTCTAGTGTTTCTAGAGGCTTTGTTTATCTTGACATCTTCAGCCATCAAATTCTCTTCATAAACATGCAGTTTAGGCTTAACCGTTTTCTAAAAAATCCAACACTTCCGTTTGTCATTGACTCCTCCTATTTTTATAATTACTTTAATAAATCTATCAATGTATTTTTGAAACATAACTTTCTTCTTTTGATGAATGTCATTGAATACCATTATTGTTTGATAAAACAATGTTGAGACTTCAAAAAATCTATGTATTTTTAAAATGTAAATTAGAAATAACATAAACAAAATCATTTAACCTTTAAAGTTAGTAAGGCTCTCAACACTTTCTTCTTTTGGCCATATTGGTACATCTGTGGAGGCTGTGTTCAAACTTAGTAAGGCTCTCAACACCAAGAGTGTAATCAAACCAACATCAGTATAACATGAAAATAGAGAAGGGCTAGACAAAGAATTGAGAAATTGGTGCTAGACAAAGATGTGCCATTGGAAGACTACATTCGTGATTTTATAAGTGGAGGCATGGGTGAGTGATACATTCAAATTTGGGTAATGGCGAATGTGAATAGGAATAGAGAAGGGCATGTTTCAATTTGAGGAGGGTTGCGTCTGATACTTGGGTGCATCCTCTACTGGTATTTAAGTAACGGACGTGTTGAATGAATTTTCATGATGATTCATTCAATTCGTTCGCCGGGAAGTGCAAGCTTTGCGAACCAAAAAAGCCTGCCGATGAAACCCGTTCCCTCGTGCTTCCATTAATGACAGATACATCAGCAGAGGTCGGCCAAGCATGATCAAGGCAGGTGAGCCCTTCCCGCAAGAAAATTAGGTTAAATTGAATGTTGTTACAGGGCTGGTCATAAGGAATTACGTGGGCGCTGTTAGTCTGGAAGCTTGTAGACAAAGTGAGGACGAGTTGAGTCATGTATTTGCAGAGACATTGAATTTGAGATGGTGCCTTTTGGTAGATGGAATCAAACATCCAAATTTGACACCAAATTGAATAAGCAACAAAATTATGTAAATGGAATTAGAGGTTAAGAGATATTTAAGTTAAACCGCGTGTTTTGAAAGCACTACAGAAATTTTATTATATATAGAGAGATTACAACTAATTATATGACATAATCAATGTGGGACTATTCTACATACAAATTTTTTTAACACTATATTTACAAATATCAACACTCCCCCTTTACCTAGAACTTATAAGTCAAATGTACCAAACTTGTCTCATATATAATTAGTTCTAAGGCTTCGCAGAGATTTTGTAAATACATCTGTCAATTAATCATTAGAGTTGACAAAGCTTGTGACGATGTCGTCAAATTCAATCTTCTCTCTGACAAAGTGACAGTCTATCTCAATATATTTGGTTCTCTCATGGAAGATTGAATTTGATGCAATGTGCAATGCAGCTTGATTATCAAATACAAATGTCATTACTCTTGCTTCTTCAATTTGAAGTTCTTTGAGAAATTGTTTTAATCAAATGAATTCACATGTTGTCATTGTCGTGGCCCTATACTCTTCCTCGACGCTTGATCTTGCAACTACATTTTGTTTCTTACTTTTACAAGATATAAGGTTTCCTCCAACAAGTACACAATACCCAGAAGTGGTTTCTCCATATATACTTTCTCTTCAAGATCACCACGTAAAAATGCATTTTTGATGTCAAGTTGATTTAGAGGCCAATGTCAAATGGCTGCAATGGCTGGAAAAAGTCTAACAGATGCCATCTTGGCTACATGCGAGAATGTATCACTAAAATCCATCCCAAAAATCTGAGTGTATCCTTTGGCTACCAAGCGAGCTTTAAATCGATCAATCTTACCATCTGTACCAACTTTCACTGTATAAATCCAATGCAACCTACTAAAGATTTCTCAGGGGGTAAAGGAACAAATTCCCATGTACCACTTCTTTGAAAAGCACACATTTCATCAATCATTATTTGCCTCCACTAAGAGTGAGATAATACTTCACCTGGAGTGTTAGGAATAGAAACAGAAGATAAATAAGACAAACAAGTATACTGTAAAGGGGAAAGATGATGATAACATAAAACAATATAAATCAATATGCTGCCCCATAATGGTTCTCGACTATATCTTATGCGAATAACGCGACATAGACATCAAGCCGTCATCGAAACCAAAATGAAATCAAACTATCGCAACAAAGTGGTACCGTAACTGAATTAAACCTTGAATTCATAACAGCATGCATCAAAATCTCTTTCAAATTTTCTCACACAAAGTGACACAATATTGAATTCAAACCCGAAACTCTAACAAATAAAACAAAATGGGTAGCCCCAATAGTTTCTCGATTAGTTTATACACGAATAAACGCGACATCAACATCCAACCTTCATCGAAACTAAATAAAACTGCACAGCCTAACAAAGTTTATATCACTAACTAATCAAAATTATAAACAGGTCACGGGTTTTGCAAAAATGTAGAAGGAAGTATCTAGAAATGTAGAAGAAAATGAATACCTAGAAATGTAGAAGGAAATGTTGAACCAATCTTAACAAAACCAAATGTTGGCGAAATGGTTGATAGAAGTCCTACAAGAGAGTCCAAAAAACAAAATGTTATAAACCAAATACCCAAAGAACCATAGCAGCAGTAGAGATAGGAACAAGCGAAACTTACCTTGAGATACGGTGGAGGAAGGCAATTGAGGGACGGCGAAAGGAGGGAGGTCAGAGGAACGGCGGAACGAGGGTGGTCGGAGGGACGGCGGAACGAGGGCGGTATCGAAGGAACAACGAAAGGACGAAGAGAAAAGTATTACGTTTCTAGAGGTCTGTGAATAGAAACGAGTTCTGAAGGGATTCTATTTTTTAATTCTAATTATATGACTTTAGACAGCGCTTTTGAAAAGCGCTGGCTAATATGGGCCTTTAGCAGCGCTTTTAAGATTATTTTTTTTAATTTATATGACTTTAGACAGCGCTTCGGAGAAGCGCGGGCTAATGTGGTCCTTTACCAACGCTTTTTTAAGCCCTTTCTAAAGCAACCCTTTTAGCAGCGTTTTTAAGATTTTTTTTTTTAAATTTATATGATTTTAGACAGCGCTTCAGAGAAGTGCTAGCTAATGTGGTCCTTTTCTAAAGCAACACTTTTAGCAGCGCTTTTCACAAGTATTGTCTAAAATAAGTCTTTTAGCAGCGCTTTTACTCATTTTCGTATACAGTTTCCGTGTTTTATTTTTTAATTTACTTATAACAGCGCTTTTGTATAAAAGCGCTGTCTAGTGTGCGCTGTCTAAAGGCCTTTTTGCCATAGTGTATTTAATATAGTTAAGTTTCTATAATTATTATTTATTTCAAGTTTAATTATATTATATTTATTGCGTCTAAATTTATTTAATTATATTTATGTCTTTTTCTTTATATCAGTAAACTAATAATTTACATTTTTATTATGCAAATTGCTCATAGTTACTCATATCGTTCAAAAAATACTACACCAGAAAAAATTCACATGTACGGGAGCACGAGTCTCTAACTAGTTTTTCATTAAAATTAACTATGTGCAACGTGAAAAATCATCAATAAAGGTGATAAAATACCTAGACTCAAGAGTAGAGATGGTACGTGAGGGACCCCAAACATCGGAGTGAACTAAAACAAAAGGGGACGAAGCTCGTTTATTGAATCGATTGGGAAATTGACTACAGGTGTGTTTCCCTAACTGACAAAATTCACAATGTAAATTAGATACTTTCGATAAACTTGACATCGACTTTTGTAATTTGGGAAGACTAGGATAACCTAACTGAACATGAATTGTGAGTGGAGAATCTTTGGCTGAGCATGTCTGAGATGACACTGAGAGGTAATAAAGGCCTTGAGACTCACATCCGACGCCAATTGTTTGTCTTGAACTCCGATCCTGCAGGGTGACATTACTATTAGTGAAAGTGACAATACAATCAAGAGAACGAGTTAAACGATCGACTGAAATTAAATTAAATGGACAATTAGATACATAGAGAACATAAGTAACATAGAGAGAAGGTAGAATTTGAACAATACCAATTCCTTCAGATCGGGTTTGAGAACCATTGGCAGAAGTTATAATAGGTAAGAAACCAGAGGTAAAGAGGAAAGAGAAAATATTTTTATTACCAATTACATGATCAGACACACCATAATCAAGGACCCATGGTCCAAGAGAAGATGATTGAGAGAAGCAAACAAATGAATTACCAATGTGTACAACTGAAGCAATAGAATCTGAGTTCTGATAATTCTGATACCACTTGAGGAAATCATCGTAGTTTGGCTAAAGTTCTGAGGAGTAGCCATGAGGATCAGATTTAGATAAGTTGCACGGTGGTGAGTGCAGCGGTGGAAAAATCGTTGAAATCGGCCGGATCAAAGGAGGCACTTTTGCGGGTAGGGTTAGTTTGCCGAAAAGTCACCGAAATTAGTAGCGCGGATAGCGGCAGCAATCTGGTGGTTACTGGAGAATTTTGGAAAGTGAGAGGTAAATCGGAGGGATGACACGATTTGCAAAAAAAAATTGTCACCAGAAGACAATGGCTCAACCGGAAAAAGCACAACGAAGAATTGCCTCTTAGTAGGCTCTGATACCATATTGAATTAGGAGATAATTAGGTTAAACCGTTTGTTTTGAAAGCACTACGGAAATTTTATTATATAGAGAGAGATTAGTATTAATTACATGATATAATCGATGTAGGATTATTCTACATACAAATCTTCTTAACACTATATATTTATAAATATCAACATGGATAGCCATTCTTGGGATTGGCCCCCATGTTTGTTGATCCTTAGCCTCCATTCCATATGTTCATTTTCTTTATTCTGTTGCATGTGCATATGGTGATCAAGTCTAATAAGTTGTTCTTGCAAAAAGACAGTATTTTCAAGCCTTTGATTGCCCTGTGCATTCTTTGCAATCTTGTCTTGCTGTTGCAATTGTTGTATCAAATGATCCTTGCTCTTTTTTTCCTTGTAAGTTGTAGACTTTCTTGATATTACTTTCTTTGTTGTTGTCTATCCATTTCCACCTGATTGTCATTGTTCCCGCGTTGTGATAATTCCACATGCTTACTCTTGATCCTGACTTGTCGTTTATATCCCTCTTGCTGATGAGGTTCTCCGCTGAATTCTTGCTGATGCATTCCTTGTGGATCATACTCAATCTGTTGTGTCATCCCTATAAGATGAGGCAGGGCATGCTCCTGATGTTGAATTCTTGTTTCCTTGATTTCCTGCTTCGTAGAAGTTATGTTGAGCTTCTGATGTTGATTTATAACTTACTGTGCATTGTCTCTGATGTGGTCTGACTAATTCTCATGCTTTTGGTTTCGGTCGTGCCAGTTTTTGCATTTCTATTGAGTAGGAATACTAATTAATGACCTGCTGATGTTGATTTGTATCTACACTGAGCTTCTCAAATTCCTGCTCCTGGTGTTGATATATGCCTTGTTGAATTTTGGATTCAGGTTGAGTAGTATGACTGATGCTCCCTTGTTGTTGATTTATATGTAGTGCTTCCTCTATCTTCTTACCAACATCTTTGAGTTTCTCAAAATCATCCTCCTACTGTAGATTTGTTTCTCATTTATTATAATCTCGTTGCTTAGTATAACTGATGGTTTTTTGCTGGTGTTGAGATATACCTGCCACATCCTCCACCTGTTTTGTAAAATCTCTATTCATCTCTAGAACCTACTCATGTTATTGATTTATGTATTTTTGGATGTTGAATTTCTGTTGATGAGTATTTGTGTTGCTCTCTCTGTAGCACGACACTTCTGAAAAATGCGTGTCCATGTCCAGCATGACATGACACAAAACCGACACTTATGATTATTGTCGGTGTCGACGTGTCAGTGTCGATGTTCGTGCTTTATAGGTTACTTTCTTGATTTTGAAATATATATGTGCCAGCCTCTAGCTGGTTTGCAATGCCTGTGATCTTTCCATAATTAAGGAGTAACTAGAGATAGAATGACATTAGTATGTCTTGTTGAGTTAACACTTAGTGTCTGTTTGGTTTGGAATTTGGAGGCTCAAACATTCAGTCCAGTTTTAGTTTTTCCAAGTATTTACCTATTTGTTGAACTACTACAAAATATGATTGCCAAGTATTTACCTATTTGTTGAACTACTACAAATACAATTCACAAATTCAGTAAATTTTGTTTAACCTATGTCATTTCTTTGTGCTATCTACTTGTGTATGTATAGTAAAGCTTTTCAATACGTGAGAAACTTTTTAATTGCAAAAAAATAAAAATCAGATGAGAAATAATTATGAGAAAAGATAGTTACATAACTACACAATAAAATAGGATAAAGAGTGTTAAGAAAATGAAATAAATGTGAAGTACTTATTTTTTGTTTTTTTAATGGAAAATGTAGAAATAAAATTAATTTGATGTTTTTTGACATAAGAAAAAGATAGTAAAAAATTTATATTTTTTAAAATAAAAAACTTCAATTAATTTTTTTAATTTTATGTTACCTAAATATTATATTTAATTAAGTAGTCTAGTAGTTAAGTGCGATGTCACGAGGTGGAATATGCTGCATAACTATCCATTGACTGATCACTAGGGATGAGTCCCCATATACATTCAGGATTTTAATTATCATATCGATGGCAACTTTGATACCCAAGATGCATGCTTCTTACTCGGCCATATTGTTGGTACAATCAAAACACAATCATGCAGTGAAGAGAGTATGGCAACCCTTGGGAGAGATAATCACGACACCAATTTCGTTACCAAGTGCTTTGGAAGCTCCATCAAAAACCATAGTCCATCGGAATCCCGGTTCAGGTCCTTCATATGGTCCAGGTTCTTCATAATCAGTAACTAACATGATATTCTCATCTGGGAACTCAAAATTCAAAGACTGATAGTCATCTATATCTTGATGAGCCAAATGATCTGCCATTACACTTCCCTTGATTGCCTTCTGAATAGTATACTGAATGTCGTATTCTATCAAGACTATTTTCCATGTTGCTATTCTTCTGGAGAGAGCGGGTTTCTCGAATATGTATTTTATTGGATCCATCTTAGAGAACAACAGAGTAGTATGAATCAACATATACTGTCTTAGTCGGCGAGCAGCCCATGCCAAAGCACAACAAGTTTTCTCGAGCAATGAGTATCTTGTTTCACAGTCGCCAAACTTTATTCTAAGGTAGTATATTACATGCTCTTTTCGACCAAACTCGTCATGTTGCCCCAATACACACCTCATTGAGTTCTCTAATATTGTCAAGTACATGATCAGAGGTCTTCCTTCAACTGGTGGCAACGGAATTGGAGGTTCCTAAAGGTACTCCTTGATTTTGTCAAAGGATATTTTACAATCTTCGTTCCACTTCACTACTTGATCTTTCTTCAGTAACTTGAAGATTGACTCACAAGTAGCGTTCAAATGGGAAATAAATCTGGAAATGTAGTTCAATCGTCCTAAGAAACCTATGACTTCCTTCTCAGTATGGGGAGCTAGAATTTCTTGAATGGCTTTAACCTTGGCAGGATCAACTTCAATACCTTTACCACTGATGACGAAACCTAGGAGTTTACTGGATCTTGCCCCAAAGGTGCACTTGTTTGGATTCAACCTCAACTTATACTTCTTCAATCTCTCAAACAGCTTGTGCAGGTGGTTGAGATGTTCTTCTTCAGTCTGAGACCTAGCTATCATGTCGTCAACGTAAACCTTTATCTCATGATGGACATGTCATGAACAAAGCTACCATAACACGCTGATATGTTGAACTGGAGTTCTTCAAACTAAAGGCATAGCTTTGTAACAGAAAGTGCCTCACTGTGTGACAAAATTAGTCTTTTCCATGTCTTCAGGTGTTATCTTGATTTGATTATAATCAGAGAACCATCCATGAAGGAAAATACTTTGTGCTGAGCGGTGTGGTCTGTAACACCCCACTTTCCCATAATAGAAATTACGTTAACATATATCAGAGTACATAAGCAGGATGTCACATAATTCAAATATTCATAAAATTCAAAGTCACTTTATTACTTCATTTATTCTAACAATCAATTCGGCAACAGAATAATAAGATTAGTTCATTTCCATGTCATTACAACTTCAACAACAATTAAAACTCCACAAATGTGTGGTCCAACATAAGTCAAATGTAAGATATGTAACAAATGAAATAAAGAAAAACATAACAAAGATCCCCAATTCCTATTTTACGTATCAGAGTGACTCTTAGGACTCGATCAGGTAACACTCACTCCAAGCACTACTCGGGTACCTGATTATCTGCACTCCCAGGGGAGCACAAACACAACAACACAAAAGGGGTGAGAATTTCATTCAATAAATACACGGTGAGTATCACATGCTAAGGAGGAGTAATCACATAATTCACATATCATACAACACTTTGCAGCATAACACATCATTCATGTAATACAACATCAACTCAAAACAATGCAATGCAATGAGACTGACATCAACTCAATGCATGTGGTACCATCAAGGCATAAGCCCTCATCTCGCATGCCAATTTGGGCAATAGCGGGGCATAAGCCCTCATCACAAGGTCATTGTAGGCCAAGAACAAGGCATAAGCACTCATCACTATGCAACATGCGACATTATATGCAACAACATAATTATGCAACCACAAGGCATAAGCCTTCAACATTCGTCAATACAGACCATCATCATCGTCATCACACGACATAAATTCCACAAAAAATCCCATGTTTCAAACTTAACTTATTATTAATACTAGCCTCCTTATGTCCACCTAAGCCTTACTAATCATTATTTATCAAGAGAATACACTCCACACGCGAGAACAAGAAGAAATCACGAAAACGAGAATTTTTACACCTTCACCTGCCCATACGCATATTGCTGCCTACGATACGCATCTGCACTCAAACCTCATACGCGTACGAGCAGAAGCATTTTTCCCCTTCAACCTTTTCCCAAAACTCACCATACGTGTATGACCCTTCCATACGCATTTGGCCTCTCTCCATACGCGTATCATATGCGTATTGGCAGAAGGTTGTGTTGGCACTGGGGACAGGTCACGTACCATATGCGTACGGCCCTCTGGGACGTCCCCCATACGCGTATCATACGCGTATGACCAGTTAGCTTCACAAATTTTCCTGAAATCACATAGGTTCATTTTCTACTCATTTTGAGTACTTCTAACCTCCGATCTTGGGTCCAAAACAACATTCCTTCACATATTAACTTAGATATTTCATTCTACTTCGTCATTCTACGATCCTACACCAATTCCTACATCAATTCTTCCAATTTTCATCACATCCCTAGATCTACAGTTTTTAAGATTTGGGATTTTTATAAACAACACTAAAAATAGCAGAATCACAACAGCAACACATCAATAACATCATTGAGTTCATGAATTTCACATAACAATCATATAAAACAACATAATTCAGACCAAGATGACATTCATCAATTCATTCATGAAAAACCTAAAGAGGGAAAGGAACCCTCACTACCCTCTCATGTTAATATCACCAATTTAGAGAACCCAATCACCCTCCTAACCTTAATTTGCAGCTTTGATGCTTCAACAATGGAGAACTTCCTTAGCCCTAGTTCTCTCTTCTCTTCTCTTCTCTGTTTCTACGTGACAATAGTTTTTCTTCCCAATGGTCTAACCCTCTTCTATTGCATTTTATTTTTACTAACACTCCACTAATAATAATAAAAATAATAGAAATATTAATATTAATAATAATATTAATAATAATATTAATAACAATATTAAAAATCTTCATAACCTCATAAAAGACTTCTAAATCCATTCATTTATTTTTGTGGTTTTTATTTCTTTTTATTTTGATTTTATTCAATTAAAAGAAAAATAAATCAAATAAATACCAAATAAATTATATAAGGTGTGTGGACTTTTGTTTTGATTAGATTTGAAGCCCAAAAAGCTCATGACAACCTAGCAAAACCATGTGAGGGTGATTGATACAAGATTGAGCTTAAAATAGAAAATTTTCATGCAAAATTCAAATCAAATATTTGATCATGAAATACAATGATTCATTCCATGTTTGTTGACCTCATCCAAGCTCATATATACTCAACATATTCAAACATAAAAAAAAAACACGCATGTTGCTCAAGAAACAAGGGTTTGAGGTCGAAAATTTGCAAGAGAAAGAGTAAATTCACATTCCAGTTTTCAGCCATCCTCAAGGCTAGATAACTACTCAAATCAATCCCAGAGGTATTATATAATAAGTTCCAATCATTCTTGATGATCAAATGTGTCTAAAACATGCATTGAAAACGTCATCGGTCATGCCTATATTTTGAAATTCATATTTTAATGTTTACGATGATTTGTTTCAAACTAACAATTTTCAATGTATTCCTGAGGTAAAATAGCACATGTTATACCCCTTACATGAGACACATGATGCCAAAATATCCAATTACCATTATTGCACCGTGTTATTTTATTTTGATCGTATCTCACTGTATAGGTTGAATTAGCCAAAAAGGAGATCACCATGCTGGATGAATTGAATCAATTCTTTAGAAATGATGTATGGGATCTGGTACCTAGACTAAAGGAAATCATGTGATTGAAACTAAATTGGTTTTTAGAAACAAGTTGAAAGATCAAGGAGATGCGGTAAGAAACAAAGTCATACTGGTTGCACAATGCTATAGTCAGCAAGAAGGAATTGACTATACTGAAACATTTGCACCAGTGGCCAAGTTATAATCCATTTGTCTTCTTATTTTGTTGGATGTTAATCATAATATAATTTTATATCAGATGGATGTCAAGAGTTCATTTTTGAATGGTTACATAACATAAGAATTGTATTTTCATCAACCTCTTGGTTTTGAAAACCATAAAAATCCTAACTTTGTTTATAAACTTAAGATATTGTTGTATGGTTTGAAACAAGCTCCCAGGTCGTGGTATGAAAAACTAAGAAACTTTCTTCTGAAAAATGATTTTACTAGAGAGATGGTTGACATAACTCTAGCCTGTAAAACTTTCAAAAATGATATATTCTTATTGTTCAAATCTATGTGGACGATATTATTTTTGGTTCTGCTAATGCCTCCCTGTGTGAGGAATTTTCTAAGTATATGCAGGTATAGTTTGAGATGAGTCTAATGGGTGAACTTAAGTTCTTTATTGGAAATCTGATCAACCAAAGCTTAAAAGGAACCTATATTCATCAAAGAAAATACACGAAGAAGCTTCTTGAGAAGTTTGATCTATCAAAATGCAAGACAGTTAAAACTCTTATGCACCCAACATGTATTCTTGAGAAGGATGAAGCATGTAAGAAGGTCAAATAAAATTTATAAATAGGTATGGCTGGTTCTCTTATGCATATGACTGCTTCTAGACTTGACATTCTCTACATTGTTTGCTTATGTGCTAGATTCTAATCAGATCATAAAGAATCTCACTTAACAACCGTTAAGAGAATCTTCAGATATCTGAAAGGAACTTCTAAACTTGGTTTGATATATAGAAAATAAAAATAATACAAGTTAGTAGGTAATTGTGATGTTGACTATGCTGGAGATCATATTGAAAGAAAAAGCACCATTGGCAGCTGTCAGTTTCTGGGTGAAAATCTTATCTCATGGTCTAGTAAGAGGTAGTCAACAATAACTCTATTTACAGCAGAAGCTGAATACATTGCAACCTCTGGATATAGCATGCAACTACTCTAGGTGAAAAGTCAGCTAGAAGACTACCAGATTAAAGAATGTAACGTTTCTATTTTGTGTGATAACACTTTAGCTATTTGTTTATCCAAGAGTCCTATATTACACTCAAGGGAAAAAATTGAAATTAAACATAATTTTATAAAGGATTATGGTTAGAAAGGTATTTTAAATCTAAAATTCATTGACACAGAGCATCAATGGGCTGATGTTTTTACAAAACCCCTTATCGAAGACATGTCCGTTTTCATCTTGAAAAATCTAAATATGGAATTGTGTCCAAAATGAAATTTTTTTTTACTCTTATAATGTAATATAAGACTATGGAAAAAGAAACCCGAAGTGTTATCCTTTTGGATACTGAAGGTTTATATACTCAAAAGCGATCTTAATCCGATTCTAATTTAATAAAATCTTATGACTAAATTTGAGGAACAAGCAAAAGTCGCGCTTAAATTGATTGAGATTCTGAGTTGTGACATATGTCATACATACATATATCCAAATCCATTTGATTAAACTTTTGGGATACTCCATGCCTTTTGAATAGAATAAACTCGACCCTATATCTCTCCTAAGTCATTAATTGACGGCTTGTTACTGTTCTTTACGACAACTGTCATTTCATTCATTCGTTATCCAAATTAAATCTTTTTGGACATCTTTCATTCTTCTTTCCCTCCCTATTTAAACTCCTCTATAGTTCTTTCATTTCTCACATCCTTTTCTCAAACTACCTTCTTTTTCTCCTTCGCCCATATTTTATCAAAATGTCTGTCAAAACATTTTTGGGGGATGAAGAACTCCTTTTGCAATCAATGAAAAATCTACCAACTTCTCTGAGTTGAATGAGCAGGGTTTTGATTTGGTAATGAGAGTTCTTAAACAAAGGTGGGTAAACTATTTCACTATGTTGAATGGTCTCATTTACTTGAATCTCGTAAAAAAAATTTGGGTTTATGCTTCCATTAGGTATTAATGGAATGGAAATGTGTTCCTTTGTTTATGAAATTCCTTTAATAATCACTCATGCATCCATTGCTTCTGCAATTGGTTTCAAGGAAAGATAATCTATTGTCTAACACCACAAGTTCAACAATACATTCTCTAAATCCTTAATCTTCAACATATATGATAACTTTGACATGCTCAACAGTCTAGTAACTCTTCGTCTTGAAGCTAGAGTTTGGCATCAGATTTTGATGGTAACCTTCATCCCAGAGAGAAAGAAGTGGAACTTCTGACCTACGAGGACAAACACTTGTTGTACTTCTTGATGTTCAATGTTCACATTGATCTTTCCTCTACTATGTTAAACTGCATAAAGGAAACAATCGTTGCTTCTAGAAGCAAGATGTATTTACTCATACCATATGGAAGAATTCTCTCCGAACTTTTCATAATGGTTGGGATAGTTGATCGAGTAAAAAAGGGATACGGATGCAGTTTCCCTAGTAAAGGAAGTTTGTGAAAAGTTTGAGTTTCTTGAATAAGTTGTTGGTTGTTGATTATTGTTCTTTTTCTATCTGATGCTCCGTTGTACAATCTCTATCTTTTAATTAATGAAATTTATTTTTCCTAGTATTCATATTATCCTTTTTATTCAATATTTATGCTTATTAACATTCTTTTTTATTGATGATAAAAGGGGCGAAAAAGGTGAATGATTTTGATGTATCAGTTTCCCTAATAGAACCCAAACATATGATATATCTTATGGCAACTCTGTTAAGTTGAGCTAAATCTGAGTTTTACATCTCTATTTGCTCTGAAGATTTTCTATGTGCAGAAAACTCTGATATATTATTTACTTGACACAAACTCTAATTGTTAGCACAATTAGCTCTGATTAAAATTTTCTTTCTCTCAGAGTGAGCTTGAAAACCTCACTCTAATGAGACAAAAATTTTAATATGTTTAATATCATAGGTAGCTTACAAACCTAACTTTGTTGTTCTAAACTATCGTGCATCTTTTAGATTCGTTAAACCAAGCACATTCATATTGATTAAATTTTTCTAAACTATCAAAAATTTTCTAAATGATACTTTTAGGGGAACCTTGTAAACCTAACTCTGAAGTAGTCATGAAAATTTTCGATATTATTCACTGCGGGAGCTTGCAAATCTCACTCTATTGAAGTTGAAAATTTTAGTAAGTGTTAAACTCAGGGGGAGATTGCAAACCTAACTTTCATGTTATTAATTATTGTGCATTTATCAAAGGAAAATTGTTCATCAAAATACATGGTACTATCATCATAAAAAAGGGGGAGATTGTTGGAACAAGTTTGGTTCTCTAACTAATCCTTGGAGTTTTGATGATAACAAGTATTTTTGTATGGAGAAAAATTTTATACTCTAACGGTTTGTTTAAGTGTGTAGATGTTTTTCATAGATTTTGGATTCTAAGTATTCAAGTTATGGACTCTAGACAAGTGTAGTTCTAGATTCTGAATTAAAGCAACTATGGACTCTGGGATATCCCAACGCACTTTAAATCATTGAAGAAAGAAGCGTTTACAATGACAAATCTGCTTCTACAAAGTATCAAGTCATCTACTGAATGCAGTTTATCCATATCAACTCTGATAACTCAAGAATATGAAGACTCGACGTTTCTCAAAGCACTGAATACTACTATGACCAAGCTTTATCTCAAATCTATCATAACCCTCTGACTTGAACAATTTGAAGTGAAGAAAGCTAGTAACTATGGACTCTGAACAAGCTTCATCTCAATTCTATCAGAAGCCTCTATCAAAAAGAGATTACTACAAAGGAAGTTAGTATCGAAATATTAAAATAAGTTCAAATCATCATCATTTCCACTTCCTTGTAAAAGAGGATAAAAGGATTGTGTCAGTAACAAATTTTGCTTTACAAAACGTCAGATCCTAACCTTCCACGATGGCGCTATTGCTACTCTACTGTTGTAATACTCAAACGTCTCCATGCAAGCTATGGATTTCTAAATTCAAACTTTACCCTCTAACGAATCTATTTTTTCATCTGTTTAAAGGAGTGTTTAAATCCATGGAAAACATGATGCACAATGAAGAAATCAATTACAACAAGTCAAACATATTCAAAAGAGAGAAACACAAAAAGTCGAGCATCAACAAAAAGAAGAAAGTTGTTATAATTTTTTGAAAGCTTCATAAATTTTATTCTTTGTAAATCTCATTGTATTGTAACTATGTGTATCTTCTTGTTAAGAAGCACTTTGTAAACACGACTCTTTGTAACATTTAACCAGGTTGGTTAAGATTCCTTAGTGGATAAATATTTAGTCAGAAGCCTTGAGAATGCTTAAACATGTTTTCTTTGTGGTTGTAATCAAATGTTTTGATTAGTATATTAAGTCCTTGCTGATAAGGCAAATCAAATGGGTTGGATGGACTGGAGGTACCCTAGTTAACGGTGAACCAGGATAAAAATCGTGTGTTTTTTATCCTTTATACTATCCTTTAGTTTGTCTTGGGTGTTCTAAAAAGAGTTAAATATTGAAACCCAATTCAAATCCCCCTTCTTGTGTTTCATTGAACCTTCAGTTGACCTGTAAGAAACCATTTTATGTTACCTGTATAAAATTATTCAACGTATCTTCCAACGAAGAACTTTAGTTCTACTTGCACTTGCTGCAATTTTTGATTGGTATTACCATTGATCGAATTCACTTATTCTGAATTTATTTATTTAGCACAATTACCTGCAAAATTTTCTTCACCATAATTATTGCAAAGTATAAATAATACATGATTTACAGACTCTTGAAAAGTTGGAGCTGCGGCCAATTTCTGATTGAGTAGTGCCATTTTTTCATCAATGCTTCATAATATGTTATGGTTAGCTCCTCGTGTGGGTGAATTTCTATTTCTACAATCTTGACTTCTCTTTTATTGGTAATGTTGTACACATTTAAGCTCATCTTCTCAATTAGTTCTATTACTTGTGGTTCAGTTAATGTTCTAATTGTACCTCCTATTAACGCTTCTAAAAGCACCCTTGCTTGGTTTTGTAACCCTTTCACAAAATTTTACATCTGTCAATATTGCTCATATTGTGATTGGGACATCTTTGTAGTGTCAATTTGAACCTTTCCCACGCGTCATGCAATTTTTTCGATTTCTTGTTATTCAAAATTTGAAATATTTGCCCTTCTTTTGTTAAACTGTAGAGTTGTGAGAAATCTGTCAAGAAATGTATCCTCTAGTTCTTTCCAAGTTTTAATGGTTCCATTAGGAATACATAGTAACCAATCTTTTACTCTCTCAACTAATGAAAAGTTGAACAACCTCAATTTGCCTGATCTTTGGTGATAACTTCTGGTTGGCACATTGAAGATATTTCGTAAAAGCAGGCTAAATGTTCCCAAGGGTCACGAATTGCATTTCCATCAAACTGATTATCCACAAGACCCGAAAGTATAGAACTCTTTATGTTAAAATTTATGGGATTAACGGGTACAAAATGCATAGATGTTTGTCATGCATCCGTTTGTTTGCAATAGTCTCCCATGGTTTGAGGTTGTGGTATGACTGCCATGGTCATTTCTTCGTCTATTTCACTATCCAAAGAAACAAGTAAATTTTCCTGCACTAAAGTCTCATGTGCTAGAGTGGCTTCTCTAATAGCTTTCCGGCTTTCCCATGTGGTTCTTTCAATCGCTAGATCAATGGATATCAACTTTGATCCTGCACTGCACATACACAAACAAAATACCTTAGTAGTAATATGTAATGATAAAATAAATAAATATTTAAAATAACAAAATTAAAAACTAAACAAAAATGTTACACAAGTGTTTCCTTGTTAAAATTATCAATAGTCCCCAACAACGACGCCAAAAACTTGATGACTTCTCGGTAAGTGTACCGATAGTGTCGAAGTAATAAAATAAGATTGTATTCACAAGGACTACTATTTAAAAAAAAATTGTGCACGTTCAAAAAGTAACAATTGGGGTGGGGGGTCAAGTTTTTTTTTAAAATAAAAAGTTGTTCTGAAAATAATACGAAAGTGGTCATGTTTTGCATAAAATCCCTTATTTCTCCCCTGTTGATATTTAATGCACTACATGAAAGATAAAGTCGTTATATTTTCACGACGAATTAAAAAAACCACTATACCCAATCCCTTAGTGTATAGCTCACTAATTTCTACTAAAGGTCTCATATCATTGTTCAACCGCCGTAAGTGAAATTATGCGATGCAACATGACGTTAATTCCAATGCCACTACTAGAGGTCTCTTATCCCTATTCAAACGATGTAAGTACAATAATTGTCCTAGTTCCATCGCATATATTTATGGTCAGTAATCCTTATGTGCCCATAATCAGATTAACAAAGTATCTCAAATAAAAAGCATTACACATAAGAGGCAGTTAAATACAAATATAACTTCAATTATTTATGCACTGACAAATTAAACATATATCCCAACAGGTTCAAAATAAGTTCATCAAACAAAACCTAACCTATAAGTGTTTAATTACTCATACTGGTATAAAAAATACCAATTGATACAATTAATATTGCATGAGAAAATCCTTGAAGAAATGGCATCCAAGGCTCTCGAAATCGCACTCTCGGTACTCCTTTTCGTCACTTTTAGCCAAAATTCACAGAACCCCCTAAAAGATGCCAAACATCCCCTTTTAAAGTAGTCTGAATCAGTCAAAACGCGTCAGAAAAAGCCTAGAAAAAGGGCCCATCACAAGTCAGTGATAGAATCACGCGCGATGCAACTTTTACAGCTCTATCACGCACGCGACAACGCGTTATGGCCAACGTGATTATTCCATACAGTTTGCTCATTTTCAGCCAATTTTCTCAAAGTCCCTATTTCTTTGATTAAATATATGCAATGATAAAGTGTTATCACATGTCTATCTTCATGTTCTGTATCTGATCTTTGTTATTATATATCCTTCTTAGCATTTTAGCCTATTTGTTCATTTGGAATTACTTGTTTGTGATTGTTTATTTGGTTTATATACCCATTTTGATCTATCTCTTTTTGATTATGTCAAATGGGGAGAAGTTGTAATGGAGTCTAGAATTGCTTTATGTGTTTTATGATGTGTTGTTTGTGTGCTATGTTTCACGGGAAGCCAAAAGTAAAACTCTAAGTCGACTCAATTCCAAGTGAAAGCTTTCCAAGCATCAAAAGGGGGAGACTGAAGTTGCATGTCCCTAGGGGAGACTGAATTTGCATGTCCCTAATACATTCATGGGAGAATCTCTGATCGATTATTTTGCTTATCTTATCGCTTTCGTTTTTCAATTGATTATTATCGTTTATTGAGTCTCCTTCATAATTTCACATTTATAGATCAGTTTTGAATCGATTCATTTTTAGCATGCATAACTCAATTGTTATATTTCAGATTTGATTATGATGGTTTAAGTCAATTGCTTGAGTTAGTGAAACAAGAACCATAAGTAAAATCAATTCAAGTCATGTGGGAAGTGGAATCTCAAACTATTTTGAAATTTTTAAAAATTTGAAATTTCGTGTGTGTGATTCGAGTAACTCAAAATCCATGACTGAAATCAAGCAAAATAGAGATAAAATAGGAAAATTTCGGTGTCTGTGACTCAAATCACATATTACACCTGATTTAGATCATGCAACTCTGTGACTCAAATCACAGTTTGTGCATGGCTCGAATTAAAAACTTCTTGGTATCCACTAGTTTATCTAATTTGAATCAGGCTTAACACATGATTTAAATCATAAACATTTGTGACTTAAATCACAGCCTAATCACATGAAAATGGGTCATTTTCTTTATGCTATCTTATTTCACACTACATGCTCTTTTGACTCAAATCATGAAATGAAATTGACTCGAATATAACAAACTTTTTCCATCTATTTTTGTGCTTAATCTCAAGCACAATATAAAATTATTTTTTCATTATTTTTCAAAAAAAAAAATTACTAGTCAAAAATCATTTTTTATTGTGATTTTTGTGAAATCAACACCCTCTCATTTTTTAAAGTTAAAAAACTCTTGCAATTGAATTTCTTTCTTCTTCAACCTCTAATTTTGATTTCAGATCTTGATAATAATAGTTTTGTATTGATTGAGGGAGGCGTTGTCTTGAAACTAATCTTTCTTGAAGACTGGGTCAAGTTTTTTAGGGTTCTTGCAAGATTGAAGTTGTTGCCATTGGTGCTGATAAAATCCAGTGAAAAGAAGGAGGTTTTTCTCTCCAGATTACCTTGGTAGTGAATATGTGAAAGGCTACAGACAAGGTGAAGTTCTTCTCAAATATTCAGATAGTTCATCGCTCAAGGAATCAGTAGGATCAAATGGGCGATTGCTACATACAAAGGCTTGGAGCATATTGGTGATACTGGACGATTCAAGAAGTGTGAATCGAGTAAAAACTATGTTGAAAAGTTTGGCATTAAGATCCAAATAGGAGATTTATTTTTCTTGGCATTATTGTGGATAAGTGATTGTATGAACTTTTGCAATATTTGTTAAAATAAAATGGAACAAAACAAGTTCCAATGGGAAACCATTGAAGAGTACGGTGGGGAAAGCAAGGACGAACACTGAAGTACTATAAATCCCGGTGTCTTCTCTCTCTTACTCTTACAATTAATTTTCATAGGATATTGAATACTTAGGTTTTTCAATTCTTATAGTAGTTTATTATTTATTCAATTGATATCAATTTACTACATAAGGTTAGTTTTTGTTATAATTGGTGCCTAATCGAGCTTTAGTGGTGATTAATTCTGAGAAACTATTGAGTTTAGAATTTGTTGAAATTGGATCCTTATATAAACACATATCGTGAAGTATACAACTAAATCAATTGATTACCTTTATGTATTATCATTAAACCAGTTCTTATATTAGTGAAGTGATTAAGTGCTAACGTTATCAAGTTTCAATAAAAGTATAATTTTCATATCTTCGCTCTAAATCTTCCTCACGCAACTTTGAAAAATATCTGATAATCCTTTTTTAGAAAATCAGTTGAGAATAATTTAGTTTTAGTCTATTCCCCTAATTAAATTTTATATCATCTACCAAGATTGGATCAAGATAAACTCTGAACAACTCCCTCGCCTGATTCCCTTTGAGCGGGATAAAAGAGCAAGTATGTGTCAAAGCCTCGTCGTAGTTATCCACATATGCCCATGAAGAGAGACGTGGAAAGTGTTAAAAGATCCATGTTTAAAAATGGTTCTGATAAAATATTAGTAACAGTGTAGCACACATTTTATGCAATATCAATAACAATAAAGGTGAAAACATATTACCGTAAATAGGGCGTTGTTTGTTGTCATGTGTCTAGTCATTCATAAACAAGCTTCATCTAACTTAGAGTATAGATAAATAAAACAAGAGACCCGTCAATTATACTCATGAATCATCTCCAAGACAATGAAGTCTATCAGGTAGACGACTTTGACATAGTATTCACTTTTGTCCACGAATATGGACGTGCAAATCAGATACAAGAGTATGACATCGATGCACATACTCTATAATGTGCTACCTTTGCATCATCACCATCAACCTCAACCTCAACTGCAACATCCAGGTGGTATATATACAACCTTCCTGAAATTCAAACTTGACATGATATCCTTTGGTGTTATCCATCTTTTGCTGGACATCTAGAGAGGTCCAACAGAAAATGAGAATAGATGATGAACAAGAACAATAAGAATAATAGTTAAAGAAGAATATTGGTTGTATGGACCAGAATACAAGAACATAGATACATGATTCAACTTTGTGTTATGTATCGACTCCAGATACAAGAGTATGACCTCAATGCACATATTCTATAATGTGTTACCTTTGCATCATCACTATCAACTGCCTCATACAAGTTATATATGTACAACCTTCATGAAATCCAAACTTAACATGACATCCTTTAGTGTTATTCAATTTTTGTTAGACATCCAGAAAAGTCCAACCGAAAATAAGAGTAAATGAAGAACAAGAACGATATGAACAATAGTTAAAAAGGATAATGGTTTTATGGACCAAAATGCAAGATTATGAATACATAATTCAAATTTGGTTTAACCTCGATTAAACTTTAAATCTCGAATTTATACCTACATCATATTTTGATTTCTTTGTTGAAAACAATAAACATAAATTTAATAAAAAAATAAAACAACAAACATAAACATATTTAAACATATAAATATAAATGTAATGCTGGTAAGAAAGCTACCAAATTTATTTACATAATAATTTTTATTAATGGATGATTACTTAATTATTTCAATAATAAGAATAAATTATAAATGTAAGTAATAATAATGGTTTGTTTAAAAAAAAGGTTTAATTGTAAACTATTTTTACAAAGAAAAGATAATAGTTCATCACCGCCTTATTCTCCAAATATTTAGGACCGTTGCGCCCTAATCCGCCAAACATTATAAAATACAACAACTAAACAATAACAACAATAACATCAACGTTGTTTCAATCAAATCCTCTCTCTAACAATCTTGTTTCTCAATCTTTTGTCTCCCTCACTCTCATTCTTGCTGTGTTCAATTCTGGTTGTGATGGATTCACCACATTTATCACCATGTTCTCATGTTTCATTTTCGTCACCTCCACCGGCACCAAAACCTAATAAGAAACGAAAGATAGAGTTTTTAGATGATGAGATTCCTCAAACCATCACTCTATCATCACCTCATCATACTCCCTCACCACTGCTGAAAAGACGCATAGAATTCATGGATGAAATTATTGAGCTTGGTGAGATGCGTTTAGAACTGTATCGTCTCTTGGAGGAGACCCAAGAAGCCATCGAGGCTAAAAGAAAGTGGAAAATTGCAATCTTGATGTCATTTAGATAGTAACAACTTATTATTCCATTCAATTGATTATGCATTTGTGTATTCTTGATCATTTGTCAGGTCTATAGCAGGAAAATTTTGGAGGACAAATGACTGGGAGCATGCCCACCCTTTTTTCATGTTCTTCAAGCACCACGTTACTTCAGTTAATCTCCAATGTCCTCCGATTATCATGAAGGATAGCTAAGGAAGCCTATAGATCTCGTCTTCGAATGTATGAGTTGTTAGCATAAATTGCAGCTATGAAGAGTACCGAGTTACTTTGGTTAATCTCCAATGCCACACATTGATTTGAGGAGTAATAAGTTTGCATTCCGTAGACCCCATAAATTTGTGTTATCATCCCGTCTCATGTTCACACAGAATTCGGTCTCTTATTTTCAGCTCATTAAGAATTACTAACACTGTCAGTCTCATGGTCCTTAAATGTTGAATCTATTTTTTCTTTGTTCTTTGTCTGTCTCTAAATGATATGGTTTACTTTTTTATTGCAAAAATAAGAAAGAGTAAAAGAGAAATAATATTGAGAAAAGATAATTACATGATTATACAATAAAGTTATGTTACACAGTTTTTGAAGGGACTCAATTGCATGTTGTGATCATAAATGTTAGTGCACGAGATGATAATGATCGGAAAAAATGAACGAATATATATTTATTACTCTGCAATGATGATTATAAAAGTGTAAAGATTGATTACAAATGACAGTTATCACTAGTCTATTTATATGCAAAATAAATTGTCACGTAGGTCCTAGCAAAAAATAAACATAAAGATTAAGTTAACAAGCAGATTAAACTTAACAGCTACGCTAACAAAATAAACTAGAATCCCAGAAGTTAAACATTCTTCTGGACGTAATCTCAGAAGCTTCTGCTTCTAACTAATAACCTCAGAAGCTCCACTGCTTCTGAGAAACACTACTTCTGACTCTAATAACTTCTGAATATGAATTACTTCCAACACTGTCTCTTAATTTATATTCAGCTAATCAAAAAACTACAACACTAATTTCATCCTTCAAACGAATAAAGTGTTCAGTCTTGACATCCTTCGTTAGAACATCTACAAGTTGCTTCTGGTTGCTATAGCATGCAACTTCTAATACTCCATTTAGAAATGCAGATTTCTCGTTGAAAACCCATCTGACGCCGATTGCTTTATTTCCTTTGAAAGCTCAGTTAACTCCCAAGTCTTGTTTCTTTGTGGCCTATTGACTTGTTCAGAATCTCTTTATGATTCTGTAACAGAATCTCCTTCTAGACTTTCTTCAGAAGTTCAACTACCACCAGAAGCTCCACCTTTGCTAGCTTATGGACTTTGTCTAGTACCACTACCTTCAAAAATACCATCTTCAAAAGTTTGATCGCCTTCAGAAGCTCTGTCTTCAGAAGTTTCACTTTCAGAATTATGACCACCTTCAGAAGTTGGATCACCTTAAGAAGCTCTTCCTTCAGAAGGTCCATCTTCAGAGTCATGATTACCACCAAAAACATGATCATCTTCAGAAACTTGTCCTCCAAAACCTACGTCTTTAGAGTTTTTTCTTTTAGAAGCATGATCACCACCAGATTTAAAATCTGGATCAAAATCAGATTCACCATTTGACTCAACTTCACAGTCTTCAGAAGATTCTTCATCTTCTGATTCTGACTCACCTTCAGAACTTTCATGTTCTGACTCATCTTCAGAACCTTCAGGTTCTGATTCATCTTCAGAAGTAGGATCTCCTTCAAATCCTGACTCATCTTCTGATTCTTTTTCAGACTCATAATCACCTTCGGATTCTGACTTGTCTTCAGCTTCAGAGTCATCTTCTAACTCTGACTCATCTTCAGAAACCTCAGAATCTAACTTATCTTCAGAATCTTCAGATTCATCTTCTGATTCTAACTCATATTCAAACACTTCAAAGTTAGAATATTCAGAGTCATCTTCTTCTCCTTCAGAATCAGAAAATGACAATCACACTGGTTCCTCATCAGATTCATAAGCCATCAATAACACAGGTTCATTATCAGAGTCTCCTTTGGCTATTTTTTCTTCTTCTTTGTTTGACCAACCGTTTTTAGCAAAGTGGCCAAACCTATTACAACCGTAACACTGAACCATTCTCTTGTCATACTTCTTCTTTCCCTTCTAATGTTTCTTCTCATCAGAATAGAAGACTTCTGACTTCTGAGACCTACCATGTTTTTTTTGCTTCTGGTCCTTCTTCATAAAATAAGTTTTCAGGGCATGTTCAACCTCCCTCTCAGAAGTTCTTTTAGTCAGATGCAACTCTTGCGTCTCTAGACTACTTTGCAGCTCTTCTATTCTCATGATCTCCAGATCTTTAGAATGTTCAATTGCGACAAGAATGTAATCAAATTGAGGAGTAAGAGACCTCAATATATTCTCAATGGTTACTTGTTCAGAAAGAGTTTCTCCACAAGCTTTCATCTCATTAGTGATCAGAACCACTCTGGAGATGTACTCAGAAACATTCTCGTTGTTCTTCATGTTGAGATTCTCATACTGCTTTCACAGGGACTGAAGCTTCATCTTATTCACTGATGTGTCACCACCGTAAAACCTAACCAATGTGTCCCATGCAGCCTTCGGCGTCGTCGAATCAACAATTTTCTCAAACACGTTCAAATTCACAAATTGATGAATGTAGAATAACGCTTTCTAATCTTTCTTCCATTTGTCTCTCTGCGCGTTTCTTTGTTCCTCTGTAGCATCTTCTACAACTAGAACGTAACATTCGGTAACAAGCTCAAGAACATCTTGAGCACCGAATAACACGTGCATCTGAATCATCCATCTATTTCAGTTCTTGCCATCAAAAACTGAAAGTTTGGTGCTCAGATTACCGTTTCCATTCATGTTCAACCTTGTAAAAAATTCTCAGATCTCACTAAACACAGTGTTTCCCAACCCCGCAGAATCAGAAAATATGATTTTGTTCCGATTTTGTTCGAGATTCAAAGACACATTCAAGAACCAAAAACAATCACACAACGCCTCATTGTTTCACTCGTGTTTCTCGTGGATTTCAACCAGAACTCTAGATACCAATTGTTAGTGTCCAAGATGATGATGACAGAAAGAATGAGAATATATATTTATTACTCTTCAATAAAGACTACAAAAGTGTAAAGATTGATTACAAATGACAACTACCACTAGTATATTTATACGCAAAATAAATTTTCACGTAGGTCTTAATAAAAGGTAAACTTAAAGGCTAAGTTAACAAGCAGACTAAACTTAACAGCTACGCTAATAAAATAAACTAGAACTCCAGAAGCTAAACAAATTTTGAACGTAATCTTAGAAGCTTCTGCTTCTGACTAACAATCTCAGAAACTCTACTGCTTCTGAGCAACACTAATTCTGACTCTAATAACTTCTAATTATGGATTATTTCCAACATTAAAAAGTGTGTTTGTGGTGAGAAGAAAGATGTGAGATAGAGTTCAAAAAGAATTAAATCAATGATAAATAATTTTATCTTCTTTTTTGAATGTCAAATGTTAGAAATAGAATTAATTTGATTTTTTTCGGAATAAGATAATAAAAAATTTAATTATACTTGCAAATATTAATTTAACTCAAAATTTCTTCAATAAATAATTATTGAATTCTCTCACTCTCTCGAGCAATATTTTTTGACACCCCAATAAAAGTGCACTTGAGTGATGTCTAAATGCTAACTACTCTCACAAATTAAATATTTGAGTTTAGAACATGCCTTATAAAGAGTGCTTAAATAAGTTTCATGCTACAATTTAAATGTTAATTTTTTTAATGGTGGTCCCACACATAAGAGATGAGAGTGGTTATGATATCTATTACACTCTTATTTTTTGCATTTTCTAATAGGAGATATTTGATAGGATTGATCTCTATTAGGTAAAAATATCTTTCTTTGGAGATGATATATATGTTTTATAGTTTATAAATTCATATTTTTAAGATAAATTTAATTGATAAGTATAATGTTTTACGAATTTACAATTTAATTTATTATTTATGGTTTTTATATTTTAATTCAAGTGTGTTATAATTTATTTTTTCTCTTAATTTTATTTATGATTGAGAAATTAAAATTAATTTAATATAACTATTTTAGGATAAGAGTAGGTTCGGTCGAACATGAATAATTTTTTGAGATCATTTCTATAAATTCTTATCTTTTACTTTTTACTATTTACTTTATTATTTTTTATTTTTTGATAGTTCAATTATTTCTGATCTTAAAAAATATTAATACAACTCATTCGTTTTTAAGTAATAAAATTTTCATTTTAATTGTAAATTTTAAATGCGATAATTCACATTCTCTTTTGTATTTAAAATCACTTGTCTGATATCTTATTAACTCTTAAATTACAATAAAAAAAGAGCCGATGAGAAATAATAATGAGAAAAGACAGGTATAGGATTACACACTAAAATATGAGAAAGTGTGAAGAGAATGAATTAAATGAGAATTACTTTTTTTTTTCTTTTTTGAATGGCAAATGTTAGAAATAAAATTAATTTGACGCTTTTTTCGCAAAGATAGTAAAAAAAAGTGGATTATAATTAAAAATATTACTCTTATAACTTCTCTCTTGTCGCATCTTTAAGGTAAAATTCACCACACCAGAATTTAACAAAATTATGAAACATCGCTCTGGCGACAACGGTTGGTTTTCACTGGATTTTTTTTCACGACTACCTCTTTCTCTTCCTTCCTATTTCTTTGACAACGGTTATAAATGTGAAGAAATCAAATCATCAAGCAGTAAAATCCTCTGACATCTTTAACAATGTTTGTGATATACCACTAAGCAAACTACTAATCTCTTGCCTTAAAGGTTATAGACTTGTGATTAACATACCTAAAAAGAAATACAACTTGGGGTTGAAGCCTGAAAACACCATCTTCATGGAAGAGTGGTTTGGCCCAATGGATCAACGCCATTAAGAGTTGCAAACCTAAAGCTCAAACTCATGGATCCATGGCCTTTAATTGGGTAACGAGGATGTTACGTCATTAGGAAAGGGTTTCTTTGAATTTGATTTTCCTTCTCTAGAAGACGTTGAAAGAGAGAAATCAACTAATGTCAGGACCTTAAATCAGGGAATCTTCAAGCTTTTTCCCTGGTTTAAGGATTTTGTCCCCTCTATGCTTAAGCAAATTTCTGCTCAAGTTTGGATACAGATACATTATCTCTCCCAAGAATATTAGAGGCCACACATGATCTTTGCAATTGCAAGCAGCATGGGCACACCTATCTCCATTGATTCTGCTTCCAACACATCCTCTTTTGAATGACCATTGGAAACTTTGTACATGTATTGGTTGATCTTAACTTAACAAAAGAATTCAACTACAAAATATTAGTGGAGCGTGTGTGTGATACGGTGGGAGAACTGACTTGGGATTTTGCGTTTGTGTTCGCAAATGTTTCGGTTTAGCAAGAGTCGCCATCGAGTTTTTTATTTTATCCTAAGGAAAGGTCAAAAAGCACATGAAAGACCTTTGAGATGTTTTCTTGGGTTCGGGGAGTAGATTATAGAAAGGGAAGGTATTAACACCTTTTCTATTCATGGTTATCCATGGGCTCTTAGTTACTTGTTTAGATCACTTGCTTTGCTTTTCAATTGTTTGAAATGGTGCTCTTCAATTGTTTGAAATGGTGCTTTGTGTGTGATTTTGAAAGATGTTTTGAAAAGAGGCCATCGTTGTGACAACCTTTGTAATGATTCTTGTTTGAATGTATACAAAGGTGTTTTTGTCTTTTGAAAGTTTTCAATGTTTGAAAGTAGGGTTTTTGAATTTGTGTGGTGAAGTGTGTTTTGAAGATAGCAAGGATGTTTTTTGCAAGCTTTGATCAAATAACTAAGAGTTATCTACCCTATTTTAGTTAAAGATCTTTCTTATGTTTTTAACCCTATTAACAGTGTGTTTACCGTGGAAATTGGTAAACAACCGTTGATCTTCCAAAAGGTTACTTATTTGGTGACTCGCAGGATCGACCAGATTGATCCTAAGACATGGTTGATTTTCTGGAGTTTGACTAATCCTAATGGTGATTAATGCCGGTAAAGTAAAGACACTTTAAGTAAATTGCATGAAGAAAAGCTTGATAGAATAAATAAAAGCGTTAAATAAAAGGCTTCGACGGAGATGAGTAAATGAAAAGCAATAAAGTGCTTGAATATAAAAGACTTTGATTAATTTAAATGGTGTTTCACACATACATTCTCAACGATTTTTTCGCTCACACTGGGTACTTGAATCTAGATGAGTGACTTGTATAAAATGATGAACACCCTCGAAAACTACGTGAACAACTAGTATTTATACTAAAACAAATCCTAAGTAACCGTTGGGCAGTTACATCGCTTCGAGATGACGCCACATGGCACGCTCACAACATTCGACGCTCCTGATCTCGGCACGTTGCACTTGGTAACTGCTGGGAACCGTTTTCCCTCCAAGCATTCAAATCTCAAACCGTTCGACCCTGGGCATCAGGTACCTTTGTCGAGAGGTTCCTTCGACGTCGAAGACGACAAGATTCCCACTTAAAGGAAATTCTCTAAGTACCTTGTCATTCTCTGATGAGCCTTCGACAGGATCAGCTGGTCGAAGCCTTCTTATGTAGGAAACTCTTCTGACTCATAATTAATGGTCTATATTGATAACAAACAAGGGTGTCGAATTTAGGAGCCAACAAATTGCCCCCCAAGAATGTCTTATTTCGATGCTGAAAAGAAAAAGGCATTCTTTGAGATTCCACTCGACACCTGTCCTTCACTCTTAGCCACAGATTAGTTTGTGCACTTTTCGCCTCCTACCAACCAACTGACAATCTCAAAAAGCCATTATTCCACCTGTTCCTTAGACGTCACTTCAGTAAGGCGTTTGGCACGCCCAATGTCCTTTCACAGATTGTCATCATGACGATTCCCTGAAATCTAGGACGCACACTGCACCGCTTCTGTTCTGCAGAACGGCTACATCACCAAATGAGCGCCACGTGCCCCACTCTTGTCTGAGACATTAAATGACCTCGAGTCTTGTGATTTTCCAATCACTATAAATAGCACTAAGTGCCCCTCGTGGGACTCTTTACGCTTTCCTTCATCCAAGCCTTAAGTCGAACAAATATTTCTGCAAGAACCTTTGTTCTTCATCCATCTTCATCTCAAACCAAAAAATGGCTTCAGGTTCTCGTTCTTCCAATGTCCCCAGTTCTAACACTCCCTCTAAAACTACTCAACCGACAATCTTTTCAACCGCTCCAACAGTTAACTCCATGGGAATGCGAAGGGTTCCCGAACCCATGGGAGATGCTGAGCGTGAGACTTACTCTTCTCAACTGCTGATTCCTGTTGGATATTCCAACCAGGTTTTCGCCATGTTTGGTCCTCTATCTGCATGCATCGCTGACCCAACGAAGATCAAGGTTTTCTTCCCCGTGCATGAGGCACTCAAGCCCATTGGGTGCTCCAAAAAGGCGACAGACGATAACGAAGATCCTGCAAAAGAAAAGATAGATCTTCGTTTCTTCAACAGAGGGGTTAGGGCTTTTAGGTCTAGCCCTAGCCTTACACCAGAATACAACGCTTGGCTCGACAAGATGGAGAAAAGCCAGGCTTCGATTTGGAAGAACATGGGGATTTATGACCTAGTCATGCTGTCAAAGACTTGTCTCAACTATTCTCCTGAAATGTTGGTAGCTTCTTTGCTATTTTGGGACTATACTCACTTCACCTTCCACCTGCCTTGTGGAATGGTAACACCCACTCTCTTCGACGTGGCTGCCATTACTGGTCTTCGACCAACTGGGGATTACTTTGACCCAGAGGAAATGTCTGAAGACCAGATTGGGTTTTCAGCCACCAAACCCACTTACACCACCTACACCAACCACTATCATGACAAATCGACGGTTGTGGTGACGGACGTGGAGCACATTGCGTTTCTAGCCCTTTGGCTGTCACGCTTCGTGTTCTGCACGAAATCTCTACAGGTGACGAAGAAAATGGTCACCCTTGCTACTCAGCTTCATCACGGTCAAAACATCTGTTTGGCCGAATTAATACTGGCGAACCTATATGAGTCTATAAGCAGTGGGGCGACTCTATTAAAGGTAATAGAAAATAGAGCCAGCTTGCTGCTCGCTGGACCCTTCTGGCTACTACAACTATGGCTAAACGCCACTTTTGAGTCTTTTCTACCCCAAAAGGCTCAAATAAACGAACAGGCTCCTGAGATAGCCAGAAGGCGTATCGAAGGTACCAGGCTGGCTTTACTGACTCCCACTGAGGATGGGCTGGAACTCCAAAAGACCTTTGCAAACTTCGTTCAGATGTTTGCAGGGAGGAAGGAATTTACCTCGACCATGGCTCCTTTCGCCCGTCGAAAGTTTGGTCCAGGGTGGTTCACCAGGCCCCATCCCAAGTCATTAGAGGATCCTCACCTCGAAGAGCACACAACACTGTGGGAAGCATTTCTCACTCCCAGGATAATGCCATTGCGCTTCAAGAGTTAAAAGAATCATCTGAACCTGATTGCTTATCAGCCAAATCTTGTCTCTCGACAGTTTGGCATTATCCAATCGCTTCCTTCTCCCATTTACCCTAGGGAGAAATCAGTGTTGTACTTTTGTAATGATTACACTGAGGATGCTGATACCAAACACATTGGTAGGTACGCTGGTCGGACTGTACTTTCATTGTTCGACTACCAACTCAACTTCCTCTGTTCACCATCTTTTGAAGACTGGTGGAAGAGTTATTATGTCGAAGAATTCTTTGATGAAAAGGATTTTGCGGACGAACTCCAGAAGTCATTCGTTTTGGTTCTCGACAAAATAAAGAAATGTACGTTCACTCTTCAAATTATATTTGTCTTTCCATTTCGACCTATAACTTGTCAATTATAACTTGTGAACGTGTCTTCTTTCAGTTGTTCAAAAACCTGTGGCAAAGAAAGCCACAAACAGCCATCAGGGTGGAGGTCCCTCTACAAAACCTCCAGCACAGGTAACCAAAATTTTCTTGTTTCCTGCTGGTTTTAACATCCTGGTTTTCAATGTTGCGCTCTAAATCAACTCCATTTGGGGGTTTCAGGAACCTGTGCCTAAGAAACGACCTGTATTAACGGTCGAATCTGCGAGTGGCGACGAGGATGAATCTCCCCCTGTTCCTCTCAAACGGAGAAAGGTGAAGAAGGCTGCCCCTGCTCCTGAGCCTCGACCTACGATCAAAATCAAGGTCGCAGGGAAAAAATCCAGGCCACCTCCTGTGATCATCGAAGAGCCCACGGAGGAGGAGCTGAACGTCTTACTCAGCAAACCCGTTGAGAGTGATAACTGTAGCCCTGGGGCTGAAGTTCCTCTACAGGTAGTGCCTCCGACCACTTTTAACTTAGGTGTCGCCGATCACGTTCGATTGTGTATCTCTCTAAACCAGAATATTTTTCCTCTTCTATTTTCAGGAGACCGCTGGAACTTTAGCACCAACTGGGCATCCTGGCGAGGGTTCCGGTTCCTTTGTAAACAGCGCGGGGGAACCCATTCACCATCCTTCCTCCTTCGTCAGTTCTGCTAACGAAACAAATCAAACTTCAGAGCCACAAGACTCTGTTGACCATAGTAGACAACGAGAGGAGGAACTGGTGGATGATGAAGTCCTTGCTGAAACAGAGGAACACCAGCAAGAGGAAGCTCAAGTGGTCAATGAGACAGAGGAGCAACATGATGAAGAGGGTCATGTTGATGCTGACGCTATTGAACAAACTCAGCCCCAAGCCACCACTGCTGTAGGAACGACCACCTCGACAAAGCCCAAGTCTAAAGAAGACTTGGCCCTTTTGAAGCAAACTGATCCAATTGGCTACCTGAATGCCATCATTGAGAGTAGGGAGAATTCATCTGACCCTAGTCATGATGCTTCTACTACATCAGGGAAGTCCACTTCGACTTCTCCTCTTGATGAGGTTTTGAAGAAGGTCAAGGCTCAGTTCTTCAAAAAGGATCTAATGAAGGCTTTGGAGGGGGATCCTACTGCCCCGTCTTGTCTGGGAGCTGTTCTGGGTGCGGTTGATTTGCTTGCTGTTTCTCCAGAAGTTTCCAGCTTCATCTTGGAGTTATACTCCATCATTGACCAAGTCTCTGCGGACTATAGACGTCGAAGGGGGTTCAACAGCCAACTCGAAACACTACATGGCAAGAGTTCTTCTGCTTGGATCGAAGTAGCTGAATCAACTTCTCGAATTGCAGAATTGTCGAAACAGAAGACATCCAAGCAGCAGGAAATCGACGCCATAGATCAAGATAACGCCTCTATAAGGGCGCAGATCGCGGAGTTGGAGGCCAAGTTAAATGCTAACACCAAGCGCAAAGAGGAACTCCTTTCGACTGTTTCGGACGCAGAGAGCCAAGATGAAGTTACCCGAGGCTTAGAGTTTGCTGAAAGGGCTCAAGCCCTTGACGACCAGATTGCCAAACTTTCTCAGGCGACTGCCTTGTGTAACAAACGGCTGGAGTTGCAGCAAGCCAAATATCTTCGACTTAAAGCATCCATCCCTTTCTAATTTGCTCAGCACCTCATTGACCATGTACTGTAATATTTGTAATACAATGCAACCATTTTGGTTAATCAATATATAATTTTCCATTTTGGCTCTTTATGGTTAACTTGGTCATTAACTGTTATTTATTTTGATCTCTTGGAGCATAGGTTTATATTTTTTCAAATATTTGCCGTTTACTCTCAAGAGTCTTTTATCTTCGCCTAACTCTTCAACCTCATAAGCTCCACCAGAAAAAAATTGGATAATTCTGAACGGTCCTTCCCACTTGGGTGACCATTTTCCCATGCTTTGATTTCTTCGATCCATGGGGAGAATCACCTTCCAAACTAATTCTCCAGGCGAGAATGCCTTAGGTTTTACTTTTTTATTGTAAGAGTCTTCCACTCTTTTCTTCTGAATTCTCAGTAGGTCGAGAGCGTGTAGTCTTTCCTCGTCTAAATCTACTAGTTCGTCTAACATCATATCCCAATAAACCTCAGAGGGAATATCTTGATGTCTCTGAACCCTTGCTGATTGAAGACAAATTTCTGCTGGCAGTAATGCGTCATGACCGAAATTTAGCCGACATGGTGTTGTACATGTGGCTTCTTTTGGGGACGTTCGACAGGCCCACAAGATCTGGTCTAACGTCTTATGCCAATTTTTTGGCTTCTTTCCTACATGCTTTTTTATCAGGCCGATCACTATTTTATTCGCTGCTTCGACTTGACCATTTGCCTGTGCATAATAAGGTGTTGATGTTAGGAGTCTAAAGCCTGTCTCTTGAGCGAATTCCTGCATCTTTCGACCAGTAAACACTGATCCTTGATCAGTTGTTATAGTCTCAGGGATTCCAAATCTGTAGATAATGTTCTTTTGAATAAATTCAATGACATTTTCTTGGTCTGCATTGACTAAAGGGATAGCTTCGATCCATTTGGTGAAATAATCAATGCCTACCAGTATATACTTCTGGCTCTTTGATGATGCTGGTAGAATCTCTCCAATAAGATCCAACGCCCATCCTCTAAAAGGCCAAGGTTTCACTATTGAGTGAAGTTCGCTTGCTGGTACATGTTGGATGCCCGTATGGGCTTGACATTCCTGGCAACCCTTCGCGAACTCAACACAATATTTCAAGATAGTGGGCCAGTATAGTCCTTGTCGAAACAACAACCATTTCATCTTATGGCCTACTTGGTGAGCCCCACATGCTCCAGCGTGCATAGTCAAAAGGGCTATGTATGCTTCAGTTTCGCTTAAGCACTTTAGCAATACCCCTTCAGGCGTCTTTTTAAATAACTCATTACCCATGAGTACGTAACTCAACGCCCTATATTTTATTTTTCGTTCTGTCAAAGCTGCTGGATTTTGTAGATAATCTACAATGGGTTTCCTCCAATCTTGCTCTGACAAATTGTCTATGAACGATATTTCAAAGTTCCTTTGATCAGCATACCCTAGTCTTGTCGATTTCAGATCTGTTGGAGACAGGCTGGTTGCTTTTATTTTTTCTCGAACTTTGATTGCTCTTTGTAATCTCGTTTTTGAAATTTTGTACCCAGATGCAATTTGTGCCAAATCATTGGCTACTTGATTTTCCAATCTAGGTATGTGTCGAATGTTAACCACTTCGAATTTTTTCAATAAACGATTTGCTATCACAAAGTACATAATAATATTTTCTCTTATGCATTTATACTCTTTTGTGACTTGCTTAATGACTAACTCTGAGTCTCCCATTATTTCGACTCGAGTTACCCCCAATTCCAACAATATCTCAAGGCCAGTAATTAGAGCTTCGTACTTAGCCTCATTGTTCGAACAAATACCTACTATCTTGTACTTGAATGTTGTTGGAATTTTTTCTGGAGAAATAATCAAGACCCCTACTCCTGTTCCATCTTTATGGCTGGAACCATCGAAGTAGAATTTCCAAGGCTCTATCTCCATGTAATTTATATTTTCAACCTGAATTGAGTGGTCGACTATAAAGTCTGCTACCACTTGCCCTTTTACTTCCCTAAGAGGCATAAAGGTCAATGAATACTCAGTTAATGCTAGCGCCCACTTGCCAATTCGGCTGTGCAAGATGGGTTTCGACAACATGTATTTGAAAACATCAAAATGAGACGAAACATACACATCAACTGGTTTTATATATTGTTTGAGCTTTGTACAAGAGAAATAAAGACATAGACATAATTTTTCAACTTCGCTATATCTAGTTTCTGCATCGTTCAAAACTCTGCTAAGATAGTAAATGGGTCTTTCGACTCCATTTTCATCTTCTTGGGCTAACATGCTTCCCAAAGTTCTGTCGGATGCAGCTATGTACAATCTCATACTCCTGTTGCTGCAAGGAGGCACCAAAATAGGTGGCTTGGTGAGATACCCTTTGATCTTGTTGAAGGCTTCTTGTTGCTCTTGCCCCCACTCGAATCTTTCCTTATTCAATCGAAGTAAGGGTGAGAAGGCTTGAGCTTTTCCACTTAGGTTAGATATGAATCTCCTTAAGAAATTTATCTTGCCCAACAGGGATTACAGTTCCTTCTTGTTCGTTGGCGCTTTCGCTTCCAAGATTGCCTTCGTCTTGTTCTGGTTGATTTCGATTCCTTTCTTGTGGACGACGAAGCCCAAGAAATCTCCAGCTTTTACACAGAGCGCACACTTCAAAGGGTTCATTTTCAGACCATGTTCTCTCATTCTTTCAAATGATTGTCGAAGGTGATCTATATGGTTCTTCCTGGAAACAGATTTTACAACAATATCATCAATATACACTTGCATAAAAGTGTTAATAAAATCATGGAAGATAGAATTCATCGCTCGCTGATATGTTGCCCCAGCGTTTTTTAGGCCAAAAGGCATCACTACCCATTCGTAAGTGCCTAAAGCCCTGGGGCATCGAAAAGCTGTTTTCGACACATCTTCTTCAGCAATGAAAATTTGATTATATCCTGAGTAACCATCGAGCATGCTCAGGTACTCATGGCCAGCGGCAGAATCGACTAGCATTTCTGCCACAGGCATATGATATTCATCTTTGGGTGTGGCAGCATTCAAATCTCTGAAATCTATGCATACCCTCAACGTACCATTTTTCTTAATTACTGGCACAATGTTTGCAATCCATTCGACATACCTCGTAGCTCGTATGAATTTGCACTTCAGCAGTCTTTCGACTTCCATTTTAATCTTCGACAATATTTCTGGAGCGAAGCGTCTTGGACTTTGCTTGACTGGCTTCTTCCCAGGTTTGATTGGCAACTGAAGTTCTACCAATCCTCTGTCGAGACCAGGCATCTCGTCGTAATCCCATGCAAAGCAGTCCTTGAACTCCTTTAACAATTGGATCACTTCAAACCTGAGCCCTGGGTCTATTTTGGCGCTGATGTAAGTTGGCTTTTTCTCTAACCCTTCGCCCAAGTTGATTTCTTCTAAAGGATCCTGTGCTAACATTTTGATGTTGTTCGCCAGGGGGTCCTTTTCGAATCCCAAAGGCTCATCTTCATAGATGGCGTCGAGCCTTTTCTCCTGCATTCCTTCTGTCATGATATCAGGAGGTTCTGGGTCGAAATCCTTTCCAGGACCTGCAGAAGATAGCTCTTGATCGTTGGCCTGAGTGGCCATATATTTTACTTCGGCTTCGAGAGCCGCTATCATCCTTGTTTCGGCTACATAAGCCGAAATTCGCTGCAGTGATTGTGACTCAGTCATTATCACTGAATTCACTTCCCCAACCAGTTGGCTGGATGTCAGTTAGCCCACTGAAATCAATGTGGGACAAGTCTTCTCTGTCCCATTGAAAAGCATGCTCAGGGTGCAGGTACAAGGAACAAAAAGCATTTGGCGCTGACGCCATGTCGAAGTCAGGTGCTGGGCATGGCCCAATGTGAGCCAAATTTTTGTCGAAGTCAGCTCTCCCCAGGTGATTTACTTCCCCCAAGTAATAGCTCTGATCCGCTTCTATATTTTCGACAATTCCATCAGGACGCCATAGTATTAACCTTTGGTGCATTGATGATGGTACTGCTCCAACACCATGTATCCATTCTCGGCCCAACAAAAGATTATAATTTGGTTTGGTCGATATGACCATAAACATAGTTGGTCGAAGGATGGATCCTACTTTGAGGTCTAGTTGGATCACACCCATAGTGGTCCCTATCCCGCCTTCATAATTCGACAGGACCATGTTATGAGGCTTGATGTTTTCATCACTCTTGCCTATTTTTCTTAGCATGAAGTGAGGGATGATGTTGATGGTTTCCCCACAGTCCACCAAGATCTTATTTATGGTGGCTTCTTCGAGTTTTGCCCTTATGAATAAAGGCTTGAGGTGATTTTTCATCGCCTCAGTAGGTGGTTCGAAGAAACCATTTTGCTCTTCGGTACGGCCATTATCCATAACGAAGTAGCATACTGGCCTATGCTTGGCCATTTCTTATTTGACTTCCCAGTCATTCGATTCGACCTCCATCTGGCGGTTGAACTCTCTTGGCAAAACTGAGACTATGTTCACCATGATATCTAGGGTGTCATCAGACTCAGAGCCATCTTCGTCATCAACTTCGCCCTGGTTAGGCCATACCAGTCTATTGGTTACTGGTTGCCTCTCCAGAGGCTTTCTCTGATTTCGCTGAGGTACATTTGAACTTGATTCTGGCTTTGGTTCGTTGATAGCTGCCCTCTCAGCCTTTCGCCACCTCTGGTATCTTCTCCATTGGGATCGAGACATGTGATTATTTCCCTTGTAGTTACTTGATACCTGGGTCACTTTGGAGGCAACAACCTGAGGTTCTTTCTTGTGTGTCAAAGATGAACTTCTTGGCACTTCGAAGGAGTGCCACCTTTCTTCGCTCAGTCTCTTTCGACCCGATGTTTTATGCCACGTATCAACTGGCACATTGGTAGGAGGCCTGAAAGTCAGTGGCCTCTTTTCTTGATTTGAACCCTTTTGGTAGGTTCTTCTGGGGTCATGTCGAACATCAACACCTTCCCTTCTTTTGTTTGCTGCTCTTACACCTTGGATGTGTTCAGCAACTTTCTTGTCGAAAATCGAGCTGCATCGAGGACACAGCATCACTTCTGACTTCTTCTTCTGGCATCTTTGCAGGAAATCTGCCAGATTTTCGTTTTCCCGAGGGAAAGCCGTTTTGTTTGCTTGCTCTTGCCTAATGGCCTCCTCTGAAGCTTTCGATTCAGAGATTTCGACCATGTTGACATTCATGGTGTCTTTGGTAGCAAGAGTCATCTGCTTCATATGGGCCTCCAGGTCTTCTGTCTGGCGTTGGACTGCAGCCAAGTAGGAACTGGGTTTAGCTCCAAATTTTGAGGCTCCACCTGTCTCCAGTTTTGGGCCTTCAGCAACTTTTTGGACTGCTTCGATTGTTTTTCTAGAAAGATTCCCAGAAAAACTGCCAAAGATTGGCATGTTGATATGATCCTTGGTGACTTCGACCATAGTTATTCATGGCCTTTTCACCTGACTTCTGGAAGCCTCGATCACATTCACCTCTGAAGGTTCAGCATAATGGGCTTCAGCCTGCAAAGGGTTAGAGTGAACAGTCATGGGGGTCTTATCGGCGAATTTCAACCTCCCTTCTTCGATAGCATTTTGTACGAGATCTCTGAAAAGAAAACATTGAGATGTTTTATGGCCCAGAAAATTATGATATTTACAAAAGCCTTTTTTCTTTCTTTGATCAAGAGGAGGCACTTTTACCCCTGGGGGTATTATCATTTGGCCATCTTTTACAAGTAAGTCAAAAATTTCATCACATTTTGTAATATCAAAACTGTAAGTCTTTTTACGGAACCTATCGTTGGCCCTTTCAGGACCAGTGGGGTTTTTTCCACTTGAGGGGACTAGTAGTTTGCAAGAGTATGGTGGCCCTTGTTTTAACTCCGCTAAATCGACCTCACTTTCTTCGACGGTTATAGGTTCGTCGAATGTTTCTGGATCTTCATCGTCCATTTCGACATATGTTATCCTTTCTCTTTTATGAGTTTTTGTCGCCCTGGCTTTTTCAGCTTTAAGGCGTTCTACCTGTCGAACCCTATCGGCCAATTGGGCCATGTCTCTCAGGTATTGAGTGTCTAATTTCTTCCTAATGGAATAATCTAGACCTCCTGCTGCTATTTCGACTAACTCATGTTCTGGCACTTGCGTAAAGCATCTTGCTTTGAGCAACCTAAACCTATTTAGATATTCGTCTATAGGTTCAGTGAATCGCCTCTTTACACTGGCCAATTCTTTCAGGCTTATCTTGGTTTGTCCCATGTAGAATTGCTCATGGAACAATCTCTCCAACTGTGTCCAATGGTGGATCGAATTGGGGGGAAGAGTTGTGAACCAAGTAAACGCGTTCTTTGTTAGGGAACTTGGGAAATACTTAATCCTCGGGTTTTCATTGTTTGAAATCTCTCCTTCTTCGATCAAGTATCTCGCCACATGTTCGACAGTGGATTCTGTCGTGTCCCCTGAAAATTTAGTGAACTTAGGGACTTTGCATCTAGGAGGTAAGTCCGTTTGTAACACATATTCTGACAGTGGGGATGTAAAGTTGGGCCTACGGAAGCCCGTATTCATCCCATTTTGCATCATGATTCTTTCGATCATGGCTGTCAAGTTATTTTCCAAACCAATATTCTGGTATTGGATCTGCTGAACTACTTCGTCAACATTTTGGTTTCTATTGACTATCCTTACTTCCGGGGCTATGACTCTAGGTTCTTCGACCCCGGGTTGTTCCATTCGCATCCTAAGGTTTTCTTCGACAGGATGCTGGACTTGGTTAATAGTGGTTTCTTCCTCTAGAAGTATACCTTGGTTTCCCCTCATCTGTACCCTTTGGGGCTGTCGAATAGGTTGGGGTACCCCAAAAAAGTCATCCAGATGAGCCATTTGCGCTGTCATTTGCTGATTCGACTGGGTGGTATTTTGTATTAGAGGATTTAGCACTGTGCTTAAAGTTTGTGCCAACATTTGAACCATATCGTGGTTGCTTTCGTCCATTTGCTGCCTCAAGACTACTGTCGAGGCATTCATAAGGCCATGCATTACTTGGGACGTTCCTCCTAAGAGTTGGGTCCTACCCCTGTTCGCCATACCAACTCCAGAACCTTGGAGTGGCGAAGAGGCGCTCACTAAAGGGTCTGAAAAAGTGGACGCAACATTCGTCAGGCTAGCCAATTCAGAAGTTGGCATGCCATAGAGTGGTTCTCGATTTAGACCGACTGTCGAAAAACCTGGGGGAACATAAGGCCTAGTTCCTTGGTTTCCCCTTGGTGGGGGAGTTCCCAAAGGCATTCTGGGGCCAGTAAATGGAGGTAATGGCCCCGTTTGTGTGACCGTTACTGCTGGTGTTGAACCAGCAGTTACCATTTCACTTACGGTTAGGATGACCGTTGTTCCCACGTTTGTTTGTGGGATTTCGCCATTGTTTGGCGGATTCGCCATCGCTTCACTTCTTCTCCTAGTATTGGTATCGTTGGTGTATATTCTACCACTTCTCAATAACATGCAATACTCTCGAAAAAGGAGGATATTTTGTATAAAACGGTTAAACTTAAAAATCAACACAAGGTCCCACCAGGTGTTCCAATTTGTTTACCGTGGAAATTGGTAAACAACCGCTGATCTTCCAAAAGGTTACTTATTTGGTGACTCGCAGGATCGATCAGATTGATCCTAAGACATGGTTGATTTTCTGGAGTTTGACTAATCCTAATGGTGATTAATGCCGGTAAAGTAAATACACTTTAAGTAAATTGCATGAAGAAAAGCTTGATAGAATAAATAAAAGCGTTAAATAAAAGGCTTCGACGGAGATGAGTAAATGAAAAGCAATAAAGTGCTTGAATATAAAAGACTTTGATTAATTTAAATGGTGTTTCACACATACATTCTCAACGATTCTTTCGCTCACGCTGGGTACTTGAATCTAGATGAGTGACTTGTATAAAATGATGAACACCCTCGAAAACTACGTGAATAACTAGTATTTATACTAAAACAAATCCTAAGTAACCGTTGGGCAGTTACGTCGCTTCGAGATGACGCCACATGGCACGCTCACAGCATTCGACGCTCTTGATCTCGACACGTTGCACTTGGTAACTGCTGGGAACCGTTTTCCCTCCAAGCATTAAAATCTCAAACCGTTCGACCCTGGGCATTAGGTACCTTTATCGAGAGGTTCCTTCGACGTCGAAGACGACAAGATTCCCACTTAAAGGAAATTCTCTAATTACCTTGTCATTCTCTGATGAGCCTTCGACAGGATCAGCTGGTCGAAGCCTTCTTATGTAGGAAACTCTTCTGACTCATAATTAATGGTCTATATTGATAACAAACAAGGGTGTCGAATTTAGGAGCCAACACAATGTTGCTTCACCATTGTATTTGGTGAACAACCTTGTGTTAGGATGTTAAACGGGACAGACGCGGGTCATCGTATAGACCATGATAGCAATTGTGTCAAGTATCTTTGCCAATTTTCTTGAGGGACTTGATCATTTTGTTTAGGCAACTCAGATAGGATCATCGAGGGACTATGATCTTTTATTTTCTTTTTGTTTTGCCAAAGTACTTGACATGCATACTGTTGTACCCCAAAATTTGCCCTCCCATATTCTTCAAGATTTGCAAAGAGCATGCTTCAAAATCTCCCCAAGGGTTGCACAGTTCAAAGGCCTCCTAACAGTCAAAAAAACTAGGGTTTTGGTTCTGACAAAGAAATTGAAGTTTCCAAGGGTCCAATCAAGTCCCACATACCTACAAAAATTGTCAAGCATCCTCATGCCAAGTTTTAAGACTCACAGCACAAAATTGCACAGTCAAAAACCCTAATTGCTCAGCAGTCAACTGTAGGGGTAAAATGGTCATTTGATAGTCAAAAGTTCAATTTTTTTGTCAACATCTTATTTTGAAGCCACAAACATCATTGGATCAATTCTTGATCATGATTCTCAAGGGATGGCTCAAAAAGTCTCAAGATGCAAAAGTTTCCATATTTGGACAGTTGAAAAAGTCAACTGTAACTTGACCAAGGCATAACTTCCACATGGTTCATCAGAAAAATTCCATCCAAATCTCATTTTGAAGAGAAAGACATTTCCTACAACTAATCTTCACACTTCAAGTCCAAGAAATGCTCTCACAAAAAGTTATCAATTTCAACATTATAGGTCATTTTCAAAAGTCAACAAAAAGGCACTTTAAGTCAAAGACCATAACTTGAGATTGATAAATCAAACTGACATGGGACCAAAGGCATTGGTTAAAGGACTTCAATACCTTTCCAAAATGTCCAAGAACATGATCAAAGCTTAAAAATTGAGCAAGATATGCCTTGTGGAAGTTGGGAAATATTTGGGAATTTTGAAAAGTCAACTTTGCTTCAAATGCCTCAAAATTGCTAATGGGCCACATTTTCTTCCAAGAATCATAATCCAAAGGCTATGCACGACCATTTGGCCCAAAAGGGAGTTATTTCATCATTTTTTATTATTATTTGAATTTTTAATCACCATTAATTCATTTAATTAAATAAAATATGAAAAAAATACAAAAGCATGTATTCTAAATCTTTTTATGCAGCTAATAGGTCTAATAAAACCTAAGGATTTCGTGCATGCCCAAAGGAGAAAGATTCCATGCAAATTGGCTAGGTTTCATGATAAAAAGATTTGAAAAGATTATGCAAAATCATAAAAATCAAAAGCATTGATTCCATGGATATTGGACTTGTTTTGTTGACCTAAAACATTCCATATACATATACAAAGGCAAACCTAATCAGGAGAACCTTCAAGTTGCGCCTCATATCAAAACCAAACTTTGCCTTTTTTGAAGAAAATTTCAAAACTGTTTTCCTAGTTTCAGCAGGTTTCAAAGCAAAACAACTATTCCATTGCACTCCTGATACATCCAGGAATCTTCTCCAATCGAAATCAGACCTCTGCACCTCAAGAAACGAATGCTTGCATATATGGAGAGTTACCATGGACGATGCCTAGGGTTTCAGGAACCTTGAATTGGGGACTTTTGCATATGGTAAAATCAGACCATGAGACTTATACCATTGAAATCGTGACGTTCCAAGGAATCTAAAACATCCATCACGCCTTTTTTATATTTGTTTAATTCCTATTCGCTATTTTTTGTATTTCAGATTGTGGGGGTTTAAAACCCCCGCTATCTGGTTTGTTTTTTCAGGCAAAAATGAAGAACAAGTGGGGAAGATGATGCGTGTTGTACTGCAATTGGCTGATTCAAACAATTGGTGCTTTTTTCTATTTGTTCCACTAACCTGTATTCTCTCTCTTTTATTATTCACGTCCCACTATATTAACAAAGCAACACAACAGCGCAGCTGGCAAGGCGTTAGCATGGTAAGTGTTGGGACCTGGGTTCGATCCCCAGGTCCCCCACTTTGTTTCAATATTTTTCTTTCCAACATGATTCTATGCAGTATGCTTCCCAATGACCATCATGTGTCCTCATCATCTGGCTTGCCACGCGCCCAATAATCCCAATCCAAAGGTCAAGATTCGCAGATCACCATGGGCACTAGTCAGCCATGGCATACACGCGCTGGAAAAAGTCAACAGGCCTTGAATCTAGTGGGCCAAGATTGCTTCAGTTATACCTCCAAAGCTGGGTCTACCACCCCTCTAGTTTGCATCTCTATCCCTTTTCTTTTCTTTTTTTATCTATTTATTTGTGATTTAATTGTTTTATTTAATTTCTTAAATTAATTTTCATAAAATATAAAAAATAATTAAAAAAATCAGAAAGTCACAAAATAAAAATATATTTTATTTAATGTTTTTTTTGTAAACAAACTTTATTAATTAATTTAGTCTTTTAATTCTAGGTTTAATTCTAATATTTTTCTTAATAAACTAAAAAATGTAGAATTAGGGTTTTAAATACTTTTATCCTTTTTTCTTTTCTTTTCACCATATTTAATAATTAAATATTTATTTTGTAAATAAATTGCCATGTAAATAATTAATTAAAATTAGGTTAAATTTAAACATTTTTTTTAACAAATTAAAAATAGTTTAGAATTAGGTTTTTAATTCCATTAATTCTCATTAAACTCCATAAATACAAAAAACTCAAAAAATAATTTCCTTTTCTCATTTAATTTAATTAATTTATTAGTTGTAATTTAATTTCTTTAAAAGGGTCCAACGCCCTCGCATTCCCGACTTTACTTCTTCTCGCATTTTATTTTAATTTCTTTTTCGTGAATATAATGTAATTGTCCCAAAGCCGTGTAATAGATTAATTAGGCATTTATCTTTCCGCATTTTTATTTTATTTCAAATCGGGTCTTGGATTAATTTGGCGATGTAGACCCGCGCCTTTGTAATAGCGTAGGACTTTTAATTCCGCATCTTTTTAACTGTTAATAATTTACATGAAAGAATGAATGCCAAAAATAAAAACAAAGCGTAGATCACTAATGCATGACAAGACAAAAATATCTGAAAGCGACACACAAATCACACACCACTCCTAGGGTACGCCTCACTGTTGCCTTGCCTCTCGAAAGGTGGTCGTCGAGTAGAGGATGTTTTAGTAAGTCCTCATGTCCATGAACATGGCATGAGGGTAGCTTCTAAGGTGTCTTCCTATTGCTCTGGTGACCACCATGTCCCGAACCCTCGAATTGACCCGAACACCTCTAATGGTGGTGCTACCTACCTCTCAATGGTGGGATGGCACTACTTCAAGGACATTTACACAGACGAATTCCTTAGGGTAGGTAGACGACTCTAGATACTTGCTCTAATTTCAAAAACAAAATCAAAACTCTTTTCACACCGACACTTTCAAAAAAGCTTTCGAAAGAAACTTTTCAAACACTCTTGAGGACTGATACAAGAGTCGAATTGAAATTTTCAAAGAAACTTTTTTAAACCCACAGTTGAAAAGCAAACAAACCATTTTGAAAACACAAATGAGCAAGTATCTAAGAGCCCATGGATAACCATGGATTGAAAGGGTGCTAACACCTTCCCTTTCTATAATCTACCTCCCGAACCGAGAGCAATCTCTATAAGTAATTTTTCTGTGCTTTTATCCTTTCCATTTGGAGAAAATAAAAGACGGTGGCGACTCTTGCTTCCGCGACATTTCGCGAACCAGCGTTAAACAGTCAGTTCCAGATCCACCGATCACAGAACTGGCGACTCTGCTGGGGAAATCTTTTTAAAGTGAGGTGTACCTTAGGATAGTTCATAACTGTGTTTTCAATTGTATTGACTTGTTTGCTTTAAATTGTGGGTTGCATGGAGTTACATAGATCCTAACCCGGATCTGGGGATACCCTGTTTAGGTAGCATAAGCTGTGAGGGACCTGTCCGGCGTAGACCGACACGGGTGAAGCAGTGGCTACGTTGGTGTGGCACCTTGGTCTGTACCGACATCCCTTGTGTTGCAACGAGGAGAATATGGGTCTTCTGAGGAGTCATTAAGCACCAACAGACCTTAGAACCTTAAATGACACAACTTAGCCATTAGAACAGTAGCAGTATGCTACGCCCATTGAGGCTAAACTCTCGTGATGGTTCTGGCCGCAAGAAAAGATTGCGATGCTGGAGTTATGACCGATTGAGGGTAGTCAATGATATTGGGATCCTCTAAGAACCCAGTTACTTTTGATAGGACAGGTATGAACCAACAAACTGAAAGAGGGTAATACCTAGACCTCATGCTGGCCTAAACTTTAAGGGTTTGTCTTGTGTGACTTGTGTGCCTTTACATGTGTGCCTTTGTAACTATTTGTGGTGTGCTTTATCATAACATCATAACATCATGAGCATTGCATGCATCCTGCATAAGGACTGACCATTTCAAAGACAAGAGGGTTTCACCTTTGCTCTGTTTTGTAGGACATCATGATGCTTGTGCGAAGGAATACTATCCGGTTCAACTTTGTTCACCCACCTGAGTTGCTTGAAGAGTTGGTTAGCAGGATTCCAAACACCACTTCCTTCATCCAGAGTGTAAGTACCCTGGCTGGAGAGTTGGCTTCATTTGTAAAACAAATAAGAAAGCAAGTTTACCCATATTTCCTCTGTTGTTTTAATATGTTGGGTTGAAGAAGTTCAACATCTGGACCAACATGTTATGTAAGATGTCACAACATCAGCATATGACATCGCGCCTGAAATTAAGTTAATATTAGTTAACTATGTTATATGTTGAATGTTTGTAACAGCTGTGACTTGTAACCTAACTATTTTAAGTGATCTAAATTATGAAAGAGGTTATTTGTTGTGTTGAAGAAGTTCAACATCTAGGACAACATGTTAGATGTAATGTCATGACACCTGACTTGACATCACGCCAACGGAATTGGTAATTCAGTTACAGTTCTGGTACTTAAATTCTCTGAGAATATATGTGGCGTTTCTTATGGAGAATCTGAAGATCAATCAAGAATCAATCAAAATATTTGAAGAAAATATTGTTTCTAAATATGGAGATATTTTAGGAACTAGAAGATTGAAGACCTTGATTATAGCAGAAGTTTGTTGCTGAGTTGTAACAGCAAGGAAAAAAGCTTGCTGAGATTTTGAAGGCCCAAATCCAGTTGGGTAATAGGTTATAAATAGCAGATTGTAACCTAGGGTTTGTAAGCCTCATATAATGTAACATTGGGGGTGTTCTGTCAGGTAAACCTGTCGGTCTGTGGCAAGGTTACCATGTGTGTAACTCGATACCTGTAGGTAAGAGTTTGAGTGTTCTTGGACGAAGCTATGAAGCAAGTCTAAGTATTTCTGCATTACTTCATATTCATTGTAATGTAGGAAACCAAGTGGGAGGGCTCTACTTCTTGAGTAGGAGTAAGACTTCTGTTGCTGCGGCAATAGGAATGGAAACTGGTAGGTTTCTATCTAGGAGTTCCTAGGTATAGGTTGCACTGGGTAAATGATTAAGTGAAGGATGGGAACTTGTGAAGTTTAGTCCTGAATTAGTATTGCTGATAGTGGATCTTCTTCCTGGCTTGGTATGCCCCCAGAGTAGGTGTGTTTCACCGAACTGGGTCAACAACTGATTTGTGTTTTTACCTTCAACACTTTATAATTCTGTCTGTTATATATCAAGGTAAAACTGTAATGTTGTAACAGATGATGTCTCAGAACATGTTAAGACATCATGCTGATATCTGTGCAGAAGAAACAGAACTGTGAAGGTTGTTTGCTCTCTGCTGATCATGTGCAACAGATGAACAGAACTAGGTACATCGTTGTTCTATCCTTTGCACCTTCAAAGTATATCTGGCACAACTTGGATAAACTGTGCTTCTGTCATTCTTTAGTACTGAATCACAAAAAATTGGGTATCTACCTTGCAGTATATTTATTATGTCATATCAGATGTCTAGACATTGAGTATAACATCTGAAGACTGGCATACACCAGAATTTCAATTGGTATCAGAGCAGGCATCCTGTTCTGTTTCTGGATGAGATCCATGGGTGATACTTTCTGGTATCTGCAAGGTCAACCTTAGTACTGGAGATTGTAACCTGGAAAGGTTTATTATTTCCCTGAATGGTCCCTTAAAGTGGGAGGATGGACTATTCATGACAGGAACTGTGTGATTGGCATTTGGCCTGGTTGTGTGGTAGCTGCTCTAGGTTTGATTTATTTTCAAACCTAGGATTTGTGTACGCCTAAAGTGTGTGTGCAAAGATTGAGTTGTATTATGTTCTTCCGCTGTGTAATACTTGGCAAAACTCAACCTCTGATGTGTTTCCCCTCTTGTGGATTGAAGGCTACTGTATTCAAGAATTCAACATAAGGTATTGAAGATGTCACCGATACTTGAGTCCTCTCAAGTCCACTCATGAAGACGTTCTTCGTTCAGAATGCATGCAGCTACTAGTTGAAGAGCATATGTTTTGGGTGTCAAACAAAGGGATACTTTTGTTTGGGACCTACTCCTGACCTGGAAGAGGAGACATCTGTGTGTGCAAAGTTGACAATGGTAGAGTCAACTATGTCTGTGTGCTCCCGAAGGTTACTTTTAGGAGTCAGAACTCTAGAAGTGAAGCTGGTTGAGATGTGACATTGATCAGGGCTGAGCAGTTGTTCCCTGGAGTACTATGGTGTAAATAAAGACTAGCTCATTGGTTAATAAAAGTCAATAATGGTGCAGCATTATCGCTCCTTCATAGAAGTAGATTGGGATCATGAATCTTGTCATTTAAACATCATGATTAGAAGTGGAAGATCTTTCAAGATGTGAGAATTTGAAGACTCAGAATTTGGTTAAGGTAGTATGTTCTGGCAATACATATCTGCTGATGATTGGTGTTGTTGTCTTCTCTGAAATACTTGAGGTCAGCTGAAGTCTGATTGGTGTGATTGGAGTATGAACAGGTATAACTCTTGGAGTTACTTGAATCTGGTAGGGATGTCATATGTCATGTCGAGACATTTGTGTACAATGCATGGATATTTTGTGTGGAGCTTCCATGATTGGTAGTTTGAGGGGAAGATTTGGTTAACCTCCTCACATTAGTTCAGCCTGGTGTTTAGCTGGCTGTTGACCTATGTCACATGGGTTCTGGGTGTTGTGTGACATATTTGCAAGGAAGGATTCATCTCTCTCATTCCTAAGGATGAATCTGATCTGGTAGGAGTTTCAAATCTGTTAAGGTGAGTAGAGTTTGTTCAGAGAACCTAGATATCTCAACTCCTTGGTCTCTCAAAGAAAGTGCTTGCAAGAAGAAGATATTAACACACGAAGAGTATGTCAAAGTATTCAAATGGTGAAAGTATCTTACAGGATAATGGGAAGGATTTATGATCAATTGCTATTCGTGACAAGTACAAGTATTTAATTGATTATCCTTGGAGTTCAAGATAACTGATGTTCTTAAAGATGCGGGAACATTCCTTCTTCTAGACCCTGTAAAGAATCACAGGAAGAGTGATGCTTTAGAGCTATCTCTTTGGTGACAGCAAAATCATTTGATCCTTGAAAAGGTTTCCTGGAAACGTGTTCGGACTCGAAGCTACAAGAAGAAGAAGACATCATAATCTTGATGATGGTTACTTGGGTCAGTCTGGTCCTGATCTAGGTAAGGAAGTAAATTAGAAAAGGAGCTGAATTCAACAACTAGATGTTATAACATAATGTTGTGACATTTGGTTCAACATCAGATTCTTGGTTGGTGAAGTGGCACATCAACTTAAGATAGGATGATCTACGAAGTTGAAGGTTGGATACTTCAAAAAGATTGTCTCTTTGCAGCTCTTTGGAGTTGTTGGGTGGAGAAGATGTTACATGTTCCTGTCTTAGTGTATCTAATCCTTTTGTGATAACTTGTAGCTTGAAGTTCAAATTTCAATTGGAAGATCAGAATATCTTTGGGAGAAGTCTGATAAACATGGAGAAGTCAAAAGGTGGCATTTGATTTTTTCATATGAGGATTCATGAAGGAGATAATCAAACAGTGGCATTTGGTCTATCTCAGCAGTGGATTCAGAGAATCAAGATAATCAACATGTGGCAGCTGATTATTATCGAGAAAGTTTGATTCAGAGTATGAATGCGTTCAACCAATATTGTTGAACAGAGGGTGCGCTCTTGAAGACATGAAGATGCGTCTTATGTTTTCCATTCATCAAGGGGTCTTATTTACTTTGAATCAGACGTTGTCTTGAAGGTCCAACTGAGTACTGAATGTGACCTACTTGTTTCCATGAGGAGAAGTGATTGTCCCTAACAGGGGGAGTATTGGTTTGTACGAAAGGTCTTCATCAAACTCGTAGGATATAAAGTGTGGCACCTTATTAACTATTGGGATGATGTGTTCAAGACTGAAGAGGACTATGTCTGACCGAATGTCATCACATTGGTAATGACATTGTTCCTAATTTCCTCTAAAACTACAGACAGGGGGAAAATTGGATGAAGTGTGGATTATTATTAATAAACCCATGTGTGTACAACTGTATGACTCAGAGGGAGTAACCATCCTCTTTGTGAAATTGGAATGGTTTCAAACTGCTAATATGAAAATAGCAGAATGTATGACGACATAGGATTTGAGCGTGTTTTCATCTGCTAAGAAAACAGGGCGGTTGTGTCTCATTATGAAGCAGTTTAGTGAGCTGGAATGTTTAGGTGATAACTTGTCATCTAATAAAGGTATTATATAACTGAGGCATAGTGTAATATGCCAACGATGTTTCTTGGATAGGGGATCCGAAGACAAGTACATAAAGGGAGTAGTCGGTTCTAAAAGACAAATGTCTGTTTTAAAAAAGGGCAAGACATACTTCATCCTGACAATGGTCAAAGGGTCAAACCCAAGGGTAGGTACCTGCATTAAAACCAGTCCTAGGGTACTGAAACTGTCAGAGTAAAGTACCAAGATCGTTACTATCTATGCCAAAGTTGCATTATTTATGAAGACTCTCTCTATTCTTTCTCTTCATCAGAGGGTTTCAGCAATATGAAGTTTGTTAGCATCTGGGAAAATTGTGCATGGGTATGGATCTGTATGGGCAGTCTTTGTCAAATTCTAGCCAAAAAGGGGGAGAAAGATAGGGACCCAGACTCAGGCGAGACTCAGGTGAAAGCAACAGACGGCAATGTCCAACATGCTGAATGGAACGCTCTAACTAAGTGACTTTGTTTGTGTCTTGTGTTCTGAGTTAAGAGGATAGTTGTGACTTGTGATCTGAGTTACATGATCACAAGTAATCAGTATCAAGATTATCAACAATAATCTTGAGAAAAGAAATCCTCTTGGGCCATCGATGGCTTGGAGTGGCTCACAGATAAGGGATAGAGGTTTGTTGTTTGCTCAAAGGACATCAGCCTCTGCAAAGAAGATGTTGGACAAGATGTTGTAACATCTCAACTGTGTTGTGGCCTGGTCCCAAAATGTAACTTGCACTTATTTGTTTTAGCCAAAATTTGCCAAAGGGGGAGATTGTAAGTGCCCTGGCTGGAGAGTTGGCTTCATTTGTAAAACAAATAAGAAAGCAAGTTTACCCATATTTCCTCTGTTGTTTTAATATGTTGGGTTGAAGAAGTTCAACATCTGGACCAACATGTTATGTAAGATGTCACAACATCAGCATATGACATCGCGCCTGAAATTAAGTTAATATTAGTTAACTATGTTATATGTTGAATGTTTGTAACAGCTGTGACTTGTAACCTAACTATTTTAAGTGATCTAAATTATGAAAGAGGTTATTTGTTGTGTTGAAGAAGTTCAACATCTAGGACAACATGTTAGATGTAATGTCATGACACCTGACTTGACATCACGCCAACGGAATTGGTAATTCAGTTACAGTTCTGGTACTTAAATTCTCTGAGAATATATGTGGCGTTTCTTATGGAGAATCTGAAGATCAATCAAGAATCAATCAGAATATTTGAAGAAAATATTGTTTCTAAATATGGAGATATTTTAGGAACTAGAAGATTGAAGACCTTGATTATAGCAGAAGTTTGTTGCTGAGTTGTAACAGCAAGGAGAAAAGCTTGCTGAGATTTTGAAGGCCCAAATCCAGTTGGGTAATAGGTTATAAATAGCAGATTGTAACCTAGGGTTTGTAAGCCTCATATAATGTAACATTGGGGGTGTTCTGTCAGGTAAACCTGTCGGTCTGTGGCAAGGTTACCATGTGTGTAACTCGATACCTGTAGGTAAGAGTTTGAGTGTTCTTGGACGAAGCTATGAAGCAAGTCTAAGTATTTCTGCATTACTTCATATTCATTGTAATGTAGGAAACCAAGTGGGAGGGCTCTACTTCTTGAGTAGGAGTAAGACTTCTGTTGCTGCGGCAATAGGAATGGAAACTGGTAGGTTTCTATCTAGGAGTTCCTAGGTATAGGTTGCACTGGGTAAATGATTAAGTGAAGGATGGGAACTTGTGAAGTTTAGTCCTGAATTAGTATTGCTGATAGTGGATCTTCTTCCTGGCTTGGTATGCCCCCAGAGTAGGTGTGTTTCACCGAACTGGGTCAACAACTGATTTGTGTTTTTACCTTCAACACTTTATAATTCTGTCTATTATATATCAAGGTAAAACTGTAATGTTGTAACAGATGATGTCTCAGAACATGTTAAGACATCATGCTGATATCTGTGCAGAAGAAACAGAACTGTGAAGGTTGTTTGCTCTCTGCTGATCATGTGCAACAGATGAACAGAACTAGGTACATCGTTGTTCTATCCTCTGCACCTTCAAAGTATATCTGGCACAACTTGGATAAACTGTGCTTCTGTCATTCTTTAGTACTGAATCACAAAAAATTGGGTATCTACCTTGCAGTATATTTATTATGTCATATCAGATGTCTAGACATTGAGTATAACATCTGAAGACTGGCATACACCAGAATTTCACAGAGGCATGGTTCTCTTCTCAGTTTAGTCACTGCAAAGCGGGATCAATAGTTGATGAGTGTCCTAACCCAGTTCTATGACCCTCTGTACCAGTGCTTCACCTTTCAAGACTTCCAGCTGGTCCCTACCCTGGAAGAGTTCTTTGATTTGCTTGGCATCCCTATCTTGGATCAGACTCCTTACACTAGTTGGGAAAAGACCCTCAGGCTTGAGGAGGTTGCTGCAGCTCTTCCCTTGACACATCAAGAAGTAATGGACAACTGGGTGACTAGAAGCGGAGTTAAGGGTTTCTTGGCCAAGTTTCTGATTGGTAAAGCTAACAGTTTCTGGAATGACTTGGACTTTAGGGCATATGAAGACATCTTGGCTCTCTTAATCTATGGGCTAGTCTTATTTCCTAATCCTGACAACTTCATCAATGTCACTGCCATAAGGATCTTCATGTCTCAGAATCCTGTGCCCACTCTCTTGGGTGACATCCTGCAACAACTTTATGCTCGTACTGCCCGAAGACGAGGAACCCTATGGTGTTGTATCCCTTTGTTGGTGAGGTGGTTTATTTCGCACCTCCCTAAGTTCGTACTGAAGAACCAAGAAGGAAGAGGTTGGGCTCATAGGTTAATGTCTCTCACTGATAAAGACATCATTTGGACTTTCAGAGGTTTGGATGAGATAGCTGTTATTGATCGCTGCGGGGAATACCCTAACGTTCCTTTGATTGGTACTCAAGGAGGAATCTCTTACAATCCATGTCTAGCACTCCGACAGTTTGGAAGGGCCGGAAGAGCAGGGCCTCATGAGATGTTGGTGCCCCACATCAGTTTTGAGTTTCAGGTGGATAGTGACGAGCTGCGTCGTAGGTTCATCAAGGCTTGGGACAAAGTTCATAAAGCTGACCCACAAGAGTTGGGGCCAAAGACTTCTCTACCTATGGAAGCCTACTACAAATGGGTTCGCATCCGTGCTCAGAAGTTAGGTATGCCATACGAAGCTGTCAGACCCATCATTCTTGAGTATCCTGACAAAGATGGGGCTCCTCCAACTGTCTTCCCTCCTCAGATACCTACGGATTATGAGACATTAAAGAGGTCTTGGTTGCAACTGCGAGAAGAGCGGGATTCTTACCGGGAAAAGTTCAACGAGCAGGAATTGAAGATCCAGAAGCTGACCAAGCAACTGGAGAATGAGCGAGCTCTGAATGACTACATCCGTACTGAGAAGAGGAGACCATGGGATCAATAAGGAGCTCTGGATGTTCTTTTACAGTTTTATTTCCCTTTTCAGTATTTCACTTTTATGTAACGCCTAAGGGCAATCTGTTGAACAATTTAAGTTTCAAAGTTGGATCTAATGATGTGTGTTCCTTTTTGTTTACAAAGTTGATTCCCGATTGTCTTTGAAAACATAAATCATACGCATTCCATTCATCATGTGCATAACATGTATTCTTCTTTTCAGGTTGCTTACTGTTCTTCGCTGTTTATTTCAGCATCATGAACCCTGACTCATCATCAACTGAGATGTCTATCAAGGCTCTTCAGGCGCAGAATGCGCAATTTCAGGAGCTAATCATGGGTTTGGCTCAAGGCCAAGAAGAGCTGAAGGCTTTACTCCTGAAGAAGGAGAAGAAGAAGAAGAAGAGAACTGTTCTTTTCAACTCGGGCCGAAGGTTTGGCAACACTCTGCAGAATGAAGAGGCTAATTCTTCTGTAGGCAAGAGCAGTCCCCAAGGGGGAAAAGGTCCTAGTCCAGTAGTCTCTGACAACGAGACTGACTTTAATGAGGAACAGTATCCTCCGGCTGAAGACCGCTATAAGCAGTTGGAAGACAGACTGAATGCAATGGAGATCCAACAAGTGCCTGGGCTGGATTTCGGAGACTTGGGTTTGTCTACTGGTGTGATCATTCCTCATAAGTTTAAGGCACCATATTTCACCAAGTATGACGGGGCGTCTTGTCCCAAGCTACACCTCAGATCTTATGTGCGGAAGATTCAACCGTACTCAGTGGATAAGAACTTGTGGATCCACTTCTTCCAGGAGAGTCTTTCAGGGACTCATCTCGAATGGTTCTATCAGCTGGATGGGACCAAAGTTCGTAACTGGGAGGAGTTGGCTACTGCTTTTTATAAGCAGTATCAATATAATGCCGACCTTGCCCCTACACGTACCCAACTCCAGGGTATGTCGCTAGGGTCAAGCGAAGGTTTTAAAGAGTATGCACAGAAGTGGAGGGATCTGGCTGGCAGGGTACAGCCTCCGTTAACTGACCGGGAGTTGGTAGACATGTTCTTGGGGACCCTATCTGGGCCATTTTTCAATCATCTTATCGGTAACTCATCTGCAGGGTTTACTGATCTTATTCTGACTGGAGAGAGAATAGAGGCTGGAATGAAGTCTGGTAAAATTCAGAAGGGTGCATCTGCAAGTTCTGAGAAGCAGCCCTTTAAGAAGGAGGTCAGTGCTGTATATGGGTCTAGAAGACAAGAGAAACCAGAGCGCCGCCAATCTGTTAACGCGGTAATGATTGCTAAGCCTGCTTCCGCTCCTCGGCAAACCAATCCACAAAGGGGTGAAAGACCCAGAAGAGAGTTTACCCGTCTAAGTATGACTCTATCACAAATCTTGCCGCAGTTGCTATCCACCAACTTGGTGACTGTCAGAGAGGCCCCAAAGGTTGTAAATACTGCCTCTCCGAAGTACAATCCAAATGCCCGTTGTGCTTATCACTCCGATAGCCCGGGGCATTCCACTGATGACTGTTGGGCCTTAAGAAATAAGGTGCAAGACCTTATTGACACAAAGGAGATACAATTTGAAGCGCCTGAGAGGCCAAATGTGGTGACTGCTCCTATGCCCCAGCATGGAGTAAATGCCATTGATGAAGATGTGTATGCCGTTTCTGTGAATGATGTAGCTACTCCTCTGATGACTGTTAAGAGGAACCTACTACTGGCCGGTTTATTTCCGGGTTTTAGTGAAGGTTGCCTTTTCTGTGCTGTTTCCCTTTCTGGTTGTCCTTTGCTGAAGTTGGGCATCCAAAGCCTGATGGACAGTAAAGAGATTCTGTTCAAGAAGACTGCTGTTCAGTTTGTTCCGGTGGAAGAAGTTTCTGTTGTTACAATCTTTAATAATCCGATCAAGGCTCTCCCAAGGAAGCCGGTTAAAATCATGACTGTCGCACCCATTGTGATTACTGTTCCGGGGCCTCTCCCCTATGAATCTGATAAGGCTGTCCCCTGGCACTACGGGGCAGACGTGTATGTACATGGAATCAAGCAAGAGTTCAACACTGGCACCAGCATCAGCAATATCACTGGTCCAGCCAAAGTTACCCGCAGTGGCAGGCTCTTCTCGCCTGACATTGCGCCACCAGCTATTCAAAGACCCCTCACTATAACACCTACAAGTGTACCTGTTCCCAGTTCTGATCAAGTTGTGTCCCCTGCTGCCGAGTCATCTAATGCTCGGGGCAAAGGGATTGAAGATGAGCCTGCCCGGATGGAGGCACCAAAGTCTGTGAATGCTGAGGCCTCCCAACAAGAGATGGAGGAAATCCTGAAAATAATCAAGAAGAGTGACTTTAATGTTGTCGAGCAGCTGGGGCATACACCCTCCAAAATCTCTATGCTCTCCTTACTACTGTGCTCCGAGGCCCATGCTAAGGCCTTGATTTCATTTCTCAAGACGGCCCATGTGCCACAGGAGACATCTGCAGTCCAATTTACTGATTGCGTAGCCAATCTGACAGCGGACAATGGTTTGGGTTTCTCGGATGCTGACCTTACTGCTAAGGGAAAGGACCACAATGATGCCCTGCATGTCTCTATTGAATGCAGGGGCACTACTCTTGCGCACGTGTTGGTGGACACTGGTTCTTCCCTAAATGTGCTACCCAAGAAGGCCTTAGACCGGCTGGATTGTGAGGGCCTGGAGCTGAAACCTAGCAACATCATTGTCAGAGCCTTCGACGGTTCTAAAAGGATGGTCCACGGAGAGGTAGACATTCCTATTCGTGTGGGTTCTCAGGTATTCGACTCTACTTTCTATGTGATGGATATTCGTCCATCTTATTCTTCCCTACTAGGTCGACCTTGGATTCACAAAGCTGGGGCAGTGACTTCTACCCTACACCAGAAACTCAAGTACCCCGTCAGAGGGAAGATTGTCACTGTGCAGGGAGAGGAGGAGTATATGGTGAGCCATTTGAATTCCTTCAGGTATATTGAGATGGACGGGGAGTTTATTGAAACCCCCTTTCAGCATTTCGAAGAGGTACCTCCAACATTGGCAGCAGCGGAAACAGTGGTCGAAGAGGATGTTCCTTTGAAGATGGCTTCCTTGAAGGATGCCCGGGCTGTGATCAAGAAAGGTGAATGTGCTAACTGGGGCAGGCTCCCTGATTTTACACAAAAAACTGATAAGTTTGGACTGGGTTTTACTGCAGAGGGTCAGAAGGCTGTGCGCAAGGCAAAGATCAGAAGACCTCCTGTGCTCATTACCAATCCAGGAGTGAATGCCATTGGGAATGAAGATGAGGTGGAAGAGTCAGAGTTTGAAAGATGGATCTACCCGACGACTGATGGTGGATTGACCAATTGGACTGCTAAGGATCATACTCCTGTTACTTTTGTTACGCAGTAATAAACTCCTTTGTTTTGTTATTTGTAATAAACAATGATTTGAAACTCTATGGCCCGGTGTCTTACCCGGGGCACCGTGGCTTCATTTGTGAGGGTTTATTAATTGTCATTTCATATATCATGAATAAAGACCTTGGTCGTTTTCTCTCATTTCAAATCTTATGCTCCTTTTCTTTCTTTCCTTTCTTTATATATTGCAAAACAACTGTACTTACACACACTCACTCATACAGGTTTCAATCCACTCTGGATCTCACTGGTAACGACTCTGCTACTGCCAGTTATGACTTCGAAAATCCGATCAACTTAGCCGAAGACGAAGGTGAAGATGATTGTGAAGTGCCTGGCGAGCTTGCAAGACTGTTACTCCAGGAAGAGAGGGCAATTCAACCACATGAAGAGCCAGTGGAAACAATTAATCTGGGTACTGATACAGACAGGAAGGAGGTAAAGATTGGTGCCAACCTAGAGCTCGGTGTGAAGCAACGGTTGACTCAGATGCTACATGACTATGTGGAGATCTTTTCCTGGTCCTACGAAGACATGCCCGGGTTGGATACCGACATTGTGGTCCATCATTTGCCTACCAAGGAAGACTGCCCTCCGGTCAAGCAAAAGGTCCGCCGTATGCGTCCAGTGATGTCTGAGAAGATCAAAGTCGAGGTTATGAAACAGTTTGACGCCGGTTTCCTTGCAGTGACTTCTTACCCTCAGTGGGTTGCTAATGTGGTTCCAGTACCTAAGAAAGATGGAAAGGTCAGAATGTGTGTCGATTACAGGGATCTGAACAGGGCCAGCCCCAAAGATGACTTCCCCCTACCTCACATTGATGTCCTTGTTGACAATACGGCTCAGCATAAGGTGTTCTCTTTCATGGATGGTTTTTCAGGGTATAATCAGATCAAGATGGCTCCTGAAGACATGGAAAAGACTACCTTTGTTACTCAGTGGGGCACCTTCTGCTACAAGGTCATGCCATTCGGGTTGAAGAACGCTGGGGCAACCTACCAACGTGCCATGGTTGCTTTATTTCATGACATGATCCATCATGAGATAGAAGTGTATGTTGACGACATGATCGCAAGGTCCCAGACTGAGGAAGAACACCTAGATCATCTTCAGAAATTGTTTGACCGGTTGAAATTGTACAAGCTGAGGTTGAACCCGAACAAGTGCACCTTCGGGGTAAGATCTGGAAAGTTGCTAGGCTTCGTGGTAAGTGACAAGGGTATTCAAGTGGACCCTGCCAAGGTTAAAGCCATTCAAGAGATGCCAGTTCCTAAGACAGAGAAAGAGGTCAGAGGCTTTCTAGGACGCCTGAATTACATTGCTCGATTCATCTCGCATTTGACTGCCACCTGTGAACCAATCTTCAAGCTGCTGAAGAAAGATCAGGTAGTACGTTGGAATGATAAATGTCAGGCTGCTTTTGACAGAATCAAAGAGTATCTCCAAGAACCACCCATCCTTATGCCACCAGTTGAAGGGAGACCTCTGATATTATACCTGACAGTACTTGACAACTCAATGGGGTATGTGCTGGGGCAGCATGACGAGTCCGGCCGAAAAGAGCATGCCATTTATTACCTTAGCAAAAAGTTTACCGATTGTGAGACCCGATACTCACTGCTTGAGAAAACTTGTTGCGCTTTGGTATGGGCTGCTCGCCGGCTGAGACAGTATATGCTGACTCACACTACCTTGTTGATCTCAAAGATGGATCCTATAAAGTATATATTTGAAAAGCCTGCTCTGTCTGGGAGAATAGCAAGATGGCAAATGATCTTGACAGAATACGACATCCAGTACACGACCCAGAAAGCCATCAAAGGAAGTGTATTGGCAGACCACTTGGCACATCAGGAAGTAGACGACTATCAGTCAATGAACTTTGAGTTTCCGGACGAGAGCATCATGATAGTGACTGATTGTGAAGTACCTGGACTGGATGAAGGACCTAAGGAAGGATCCCGATGGTCTATGCACTTTGACGGAGCCTCTAATGCTTTGGGTAACGGTATCGGCGCTGTGATCATATCCCCTCAAGGCACTCATACTCCACTCACTTCCCGGCTATGTTTCAACTGTACCAACAACATGGCGGAGTATGAGGCATGCATCATGGGTCTTCAAGCTGCGATCGACCTAAGGATCAAGTTTCTGAGTGTCTTCGGAGATTCCTCTCTCGTGATCAATCAGATCAAAGGAGAGTGGGATACGAAACATCCGAATCTTATTCCTTACAGAGAATGTGTGTTGACCTTAATCCCCCACTTCACAGAGATAACCTTTGAACACTTCCCGAGAGAGGAGAATCAGCTGGCGGACGCGTTAGCTACAATGTCTTCTATGTTCAAGGTCAAATGGGATAACGAGGCTCCCCGGATCATCATCTGGAAACTGGACGAACCGGCATACTGTTGTGATCTCGAGACTGAATTGGTAACTGAGAAGCCTTGGTATCATGAGGTGAAGAGATACTTGGAAGCTCAGGAATACCCTGAAGGTGCATCTGTCAACGATAAGAAGTTTCTGAGAAGGTTCGCAGCCAAGTTCTTCCTTAGCAACGACATCCTGTACAAGCGAAACCATGATTCGACCTTACTGCGTTGTGTGGATAAAACTGAAGCAGGAAGGATCATGGAAGAGCTACATGAGGGGACCTTCGGAACACATTCCAGTGGACACACTATGGCAAAGAAAATCCTTCGGGCAGGGTATTTCTGGTCCACAATGGAAGCCGACTGTTACCAACACTCTCGGACATGCCATAAATGCCAGATATATGCAGACAAGGTGCATGTTCCTCCAGTTCCTCTAAATGTTCTGACTGCGCCTTGGCCTTTTGCAATGTGGGGCATAGATATGATCGGCGAGATTAAACCTACAGCGTCCAATGGGCATCGCTTCATCCTGGTAGCGATTGATTACTTCACAAAGTGGGTTGAAGCAGCTTCCTATGCTACGGTAACCAAGAATGTGGTGGCACGGTTCATTCGGGATAATCTGATCTGTCGATACGGTGTCCCAGAAAGAATCATTATAGACAACGGTACCAATCTCAATAACAAGATGATCACTGAGCTCTGCGAGCAGTTTAAGATACAGCACCACAACTCTTCTCCTTACCGGCCAAAGATGAATGGGGCTGTAGAAGCAGCGAATAAGAACATTAAGAAAATCGTGCAGAAGATGACAGTGGCTTATAAAGATTGGCACGAGATGTTACCGTTTGCTATACATGGGTACCGTACCTCAGCCAGGACGTCAACCGGGGCAACTCCTTTCTCCTTGGTCTACGGTATGGAGGCAGTCTTACCGATCGAAGTACAGATACCCTCTCTCTGGATAATGAAGGATGGAGATCTGAGTGAAGATGATTGGATCCAGACACGACTTGATCAGCTAAACCTAATTGACAAAGAGAGACTTGCTGCTATTTGTCATGGTCAGACGTATCAAAAGCGGATGATCAAGGCATTCTACAAAAAGGTCAGACCACAAGAATATCAAGTTGGGGATCTGGTAATCAAGCGCATCATTCTCCCTCAGAGTGATCCAAGGGGCAAATGGACCCCTACGTACGAAGGGCCATTTGTGGTTAAACATGTGTTCTCAGGAAGAGCCATGATTCTAACCAATATGGATGGTGACGACCTTCCTCACCCCGCCAATGCAGACATAGTAAAAAGATACTACGCATAAAAAAGACCCGCTAGGTTGACATACCTAGGCAAAAATTAGGGCTTCCCGGCGAACCAAAAGGGTTCGGGCAAAATGAAGGGATGAAATGAAAAATCTGTACACCTGGCAAGTCGAAAACCTGAAAAGGCGGCTTGGGCAAAAATGGGTATCCCGGTGGACTGAAAACCTGAAAGGGCGGTCCAGGCAAAAGTTAGGGATAAAGCGTAATACTATGTCTCATTGGATCACTTTGCATCCAGAACCCGATATCTACATCAAGTTCAGACGGCATTGATCAATCAGCTTCATCTTCGGTTAGGTCATCAAGTGATGAGACGCTCGGAGATATAAGGGCGATAGCAGAGTTGGAACCCAGTGGGATCATTCATTTCACACAGCTGTTTTATTGTCTTTTATACAAACTTGTATAAATTCTTTTGTTCGGCAGCGTTCTCTTACTAGGACGTCAGCCCCTTGTACATAAACGCCTATTTACAGGCAAATTCAAAATCAATATAAAATCACTTTTCAGTTAAAATTGCCAATTGTTTTTCCTTTTCTGTTTTGTTTTGCGAAGAACGTCCAAGGTTCAATTTGTGATATATGCATTGAAAATAATTTGCTCACTCATGAATATTTGCATACGAAACAAAGAATTAATTACAGGTAACAATAGAAACAGGGGCAATAAAGAGTTGTCTAAGCAATCTAATTGTTCTGTTCTCCAATGTATCAAGGTAGGTTCAGCTGAAGAACATAACCAGCGTATCTTAATTCCCCAGAGAGTGAACCAGCAAGTCAATACACTCTCCCCAAACAAAGCTATTATCAGCCTTAGGGAAGTTGGGTATCCTCCAGCAGATCTCAACGTTCCCCAGCAATATACATGTATTTCTTAACAAGCATCCCCGGCAGTCTTGACCTAAAGATTGTTCCCCGGCGGTATACCAGACATTCAATGGAGTCACTTCCCCAATATAGTTCAAATTTCCCCAGGAGAGTCCAATCAAGATTTCCCTAGGAAAGTTGGAATCCATCTCCCCAAAGCAGTAAGCTTATCCCCAGTAGATTCTGGAAGCTTGTCATCCGCAGAGCACGAACGCGTCCCTCGATTTTATTCAAAGAGTTATTTCCCTACCAGGATATAACTGGGTTATCCTCAGCCAAAAACCACGGAAAGATCATTCTCGGCAAAGTCTTCTTATCCCCAGCACTTCCAACACAACAATGGTATCCCCAACAAAGTTACCATCAACATTTCGGCAAAGTACCTCTCTCCCCACAGAGTATTGTTCCCCAGCAAGACCACTAGAGTAATTTTCTCCCTGCAGAGTATTCCATTCGCCAAGTTTATTCCCCAACGGAGTTATCTTCTCCTACCGGTATACTTGCAACTATCATCCCAAGCGGAAGCAAAGATCTATTCTTCAACATCAGCCCAGGAGTGACTTCCCGGCACCCGTCAAGGATCTATTTTCCTAAGACAAAAAGATACATTCATAAACATCACATTTTCATACATCATAGCATGCATATACGCATCATATCTTACAAATCTCATTTATGTTGAGAACATCATCGCTTGATTCATATCATGCCTTGCATATGACTGACCGTTACCTTTCAGGAAAGATCCAGTTAGGTTCTCAGCTATATTCCAAGACCTTGTCCGGTTCAATTAAATCGACCCTAAGATTTTCCTAATTCTTATCCAGTCAAAGGCCTTCTCTGGTTCAGTCAGATCGACCCTAAGATCTCCCTGTTTCTTATCTAGTTGAAGATTTCAAGACCTTGTCCGGTTCAGTTAAATCGACCCTAAGATTTTCCTGTTTCTTATCCAGTCAAAGGCCTTCTATGGTTCAGTCAGATCGACCCTAAGATCTCCCTGTTTCTTACCCAGTTGAAGATTTCAAGACCTTGTCCGGTTCAGTTAAATCGACCCTAAGATTTTCCTGTTTCTTATCCAGTCAAAGGCCTTCTCTGGTTCAGTCAGATCGACCCTAAGATCTCCCTGTTTCTTATCCAGTTGAAGATTTCAAGACCTTGTCCGGTTCAGTTAAATCGACCCTAAGATTTTCCTGTTTCTTATCCAGTCAAAGGCCTTCTCTAGTCCAGTTAGATCGATCCCTAAAGATTTTCCTGATGAAGACTCAGTAGAAGACATCTAAGATTCTCTCAGCGTTACTGTTGAGGTAGTAATCGTCCCAAGATTCTCTCAGCGTCCCTGTTGAGGTAGTAATCGTCCAAGGTTCTCTCAGCGTTCCTGTTGAGGTAGTAATCGTCCAAGGTTCTCTCACCGTCCCGTTGAGGTAGTAACCATCCCTGGTTCATTCATCACCTTTTTGAAGATCCAGATTCAATTCCTGTAACCAGTCAGGGCACATCTATACAAAGAGTTTGAAGACCAGCTCCTGTAACAGGCCAGGTAATCATTTTCTTTTTCAGGTACGCAAGTTCTCGCTAAGGAATCTCTTACGCGATCGACACCCAGATGGCATCTATAAGCCCATCCACCTACCCATCACCTCTCAGCATGGCATCTATAAGCCCATCCTTCTATCCATCAATCTCCAAATGGCATCTGTAAGCCCATTCCCATCATCACACTGCTAACATGTGAGCGTAAATTTCTGGGCACTCTAGTGTTCAATCATCTTCCACCTTCGGATTACGAAAGGCACGTCAGCCAATCTGCATCCTCAGGTCTAAGAAGATTGAACAGGGGCAACTGTTGTACCCCAAAATTTGCCCTCCCATATTCTTCAAGATTTGCAAAGAGCATGCTTCAAAATCTCCCCAAGGGTTGCACAGTTCAAAGGCCTCCTAACAGTCAAAAAAACTAGGGTTTTGGTTCTGACAAAGAAATTGAAGTTTCCAAGGGTCCAATCAAGTCCCACATACCTACAAAAATTGTCAAGCATTCTCATGCCAAGTTTTAAGACTCACAACACAAAATTGCACAGTCAAAAACCCTAATTGCTCAGCAGTCAACTGTAGGGGTAAAATGGTCATTTGACAGTCAAAAGTTCAAATTTTTGGTCAACATCTTATTTTGAAGCCACAAACATCATTGGATCAATTCTTGATCATGATTCTCAAGCGATGGCTCAAAAAGTCTCAAGATGCAAAAGTTTCCATATTTGGACAGTTGAAAAAGTCAACTGTAACTTGACCAAGGCATAACTTCCACATGGTTCATCAGAAAAATTCCATCCAAATCTCATTTTGAAGAGAAAGACATTTCCTACAACTCATCTTCACACTTCAAGTCCAAGAAATGCTCTCACAAGAAGTTATCAATTTCAACATTATAGGTCATTTTCAAAAGTCAACAAAAAGGCACTTTAAGTCAAAGACCATAACTTGAGATTGGTAAATCAAAATGACATGGGACCAAAGGAATTGGTTAAAGGACTTCAAGACCTTTCCAAAATGTCCAAGAACATGATCAAAGCTTAAAAATTGAGCAATATATGCCTTGTGGAAGTTGGGAAATTTTTGGGAATTTTGAAAAGTCAACTTTGCTTCAAATGCCTCAAAATTGCTAATGGGCCACATTTTCTTCCAAGAATCATAATCCAAAGGCTATGCACGACCATTTGGCCCAAAAGGGAGTTATTTCATCATTTTTTATTATTATTTGAATTTTTAATCACCATTAATTCATTTAATTAAATAAAATATGAAAAAAATACAAAAGCATGTATTCTAAATCTTTTTATGCAGCTAATAGGTCTAATAAAACCTAAGGATTTCGTGCATGCCCAAAGGAGAAAGATTCCATGCAAATTGGCTAGGTTTCATGATAAAAAGATTTGAAAAGATTATGCAAAATCATAAAAATCAAAAGCATTGATTCCATGGATATTGGACTTGTTTTGTTGACCTAAAACATTCCATATACATATACAAAGGCAAACCTAATCAGGAGAACCTTCAAGCTGCGCCTCATATCAAAACCAAACTTTGCATTTTTTGAAGAAAATTTCAAAACTGTTTTCCTAGTTTCAGCAGGTTTCAAAGCAAAACAACTATTCCATTGCACTCCTGATACATCCAGGAATCTTCTCCAATCGAAATCAGACCTCTGCACCTCAAGAAACGAATGCTTGCATATATGGAGAGTTACCATGGACGATGCCTAGGGTTTCAGGAACCTTGAATTGGGGACTTTTGCATATGGTAAAATCAGACCATGAGACTTATACCATTGAAATCGTGACGTTCCAAGGAATCTAAAACATCCATCGCGCCTTTTTTATATTTGTTTAATTCCTATTCGCTATTTTTTGTATTTCAGATTGTGGGGGTTTAAAACCCCCGCTATCTGGTTTGTTTTTTCAGGCAAAAATGAAGAACAAGTGGGGAAGATGATGCGTGTTGGACTGCAATTGGCTGATTCAAACAATTGGCGCTTTTTTCTATTTGTTCCACTAACCTGTATTCTCTCTCTTTTATTATTCACGTCCCACTATATTAACAAAGCAACACAACAGCGCAGCTGGCAAGGCGTTAGCATGGTAAGTGTTGGGACCTGGGTTCGATCCCCAGGTCCCCCACTTTGTTTCAATATTTTTCTTTCCAACATGATTCTATGCAGTATGCTTCCCAATGACCATCATGTGTCCTCATCATCTGGCTTGCCACACGCCCAATAATCCCAATCCAAAGGTCAAGATTCGCAGATCACCATGGGCACTAGTCAGCCATGCCATACACGCGTTGGAAAAAGTCAACAGGCCTTGAATCTAGTGGGCCAAGATTGCTTCAGTTATACCTCCAAAGCTGGGTCTACCACCCCTCTAGTTTGCATCTCTATCCCTTTTCTTTTCTTTTTTTATCTATTTATTTGTGTCAATTTAATTGTTTTATTTAATTTCTTAAATTAATTTTCATAAAATATAAAAAATAATAAAAAAATCAGAAAGTCACAAAATAAAAATATATTTTATTTAATGTTTTTTTTTGTAAATAAACTTTATTAATTAATTTAGTCTTTTAATTCTAGGTTTAATTCTAATATTTTTCTTAATAAACTAAAAAATGTAGAATTAGGGTTTTAAATACTTTTATCCTTTTTTCTTTTCTTTTCACCATATTTAATAATTAAATATTTATTTTGTAAATAAATTGCCATGTAAATAATTAATTAAAATTAGGTCAAATTTAAACATTTTTTTTAACAAATTAAAAATAGTTTAGAATTAGGTTTTTAATTCCATTAATTCTCATTAAACTCCATAAATACAAAAAACTCAAAAAATAATTTCCTTTTCTCATTTAATTTAATTAATTTATTAGTTGTAATTTAATTTCTTTAAAAGGGTCCAACACCCTCGCATTCCCGACTTTACTTCTTCTCGCATTTTATTTTAATTTCTTTTTCGTGAATATAATGTAATTGTCCCAAAGCCGTGTAATAGATTAATTAGGCATTTATCTTTCCGCATTTTTATTTTATTTCAAATCGGGTCTTGGATTAATTTGGCAATGTAGACCCGCGCCTTTGTAATAGCGTAAGACTTTTAATTCCGCATCTTTTTAACTGTTAATAATTTGCATGAAAGAATGAATGCCAAAAATAAAAACAAAGCGTAGATCACTAATGCATGACAAGACAAAAATATCTGAAAGCGACACACAAATCACACACCACCCCTAGGGTATGCCTCACTGTTGCCTTGCCCCTCGAAAGGTGGTCGTCGAGTAGAGGATGTTTTAGTAAGTCCTCATGTCCATGAACATGGCATGAGGGTAGCTTCTAAGGTGTCTTCCTATTGCTCTGGTGACCACCATGTCCCGAACCCTCGAATTGACCCGAACACCTCTAATGGTGGTGCTACCTACCTCTCAATGGTGGGATGGCACTACTTCAAGGACATTTACACAGACGAATTCCTTAGGGTAGGTAGACGACTCTAGATACTTGCTCTAATTTCAAAAACAAAATCAAAACTCTTTTCACACCGACACTTTCAAAAAAGCTTTCGGAGGCAACTTTTCAAACACTCTTGAGGACTTATACAAGAGTCGAATTGAAATTTTCAAAGAAACTTTTTTAAACCCACAGTTGAAAAGCAAACAAACCATTTTGAAAACACAAATGAGCAAGTATCTAAGAGCCCATGGATAACCATGGATAGAAAGGGTGCTAACACCTTCCCTTTCTATAATCTACCTCCCGAACCGAGAGCAATCTCTATAAGGAATTTTTCTGTGCTTTTGTCCTTTCCATTTGGAGAAAATAAAAGACGGTGGCGACTCTTGCTTCCGCGAAATTTCACGAACCAGCGTTAAACAGTCAGTTCCAGATCCACCGATCACACATACCATGGCCCATTTTTGAAGGCAACAAGTGGATTGTAACCCTAGGGGTGCAAGTGTGCATTGTGTTTGTTTTTCATGCATTTTTGTCTTTGATTAGGTCAAACTATTTGTTGGTTTTAATTTTTGCATACAAACCCTAATTCTCTAATCATGGCATAATTGAAAGCTTAAAGGTGCGAGAATTTAAACTCTAAGCTATTACAATATGATATAGGGAGGGGATACAAATTTAAATAAGGGATTATTTTGCAAAAAATTAAACCCTAAATTATTACAACCAAATTGAATTTGCAAGACATAATATTTAAATGTACAATATTTAAATAAATATAATAAATAAATATTAAATAAAATATATTATGCAAAAGAAAGTTTTTTATGTATGTAAAGTATCTTTAAATAGAAAGAAATGCAAAGAAATAAATAAAAATTTAATTTTAATTATTTTTAGGGTAAACCCTAATTTCTTAAAGAAATAGTATTATTTATTATTTATACAAAAATGTATCAATATGTACAAAAATAAAAGTATATTGAAAAAAGTATTTTTTAGTATAAAATATCAATAAAGATAAAATGTATTATTTTTGTGTTTTTTATTCTATGCTTTTAATAAAATAAAGTATATATATATATATATATATATATATATATATATATATATATATATATATATATATATATATATATATATATATATATATATATATATATATATATATATATATATATATATATATATATATATATATATATATATATATATATATATATATATATATATATATATATATATATATATATATATATATATATATATATATATATATATATATATATATATATATATATATATATATATATATATATATATATATATATATATATATATATATATATATATATATATATATATATATATATATATATATATATATATATATATATATATATATATATATATATATATATATATATATATATATATATATATATATATATATATATATATATATATATATATATATATATATATATATATATATATATATATATATATATATATTAAATATATTAAGTGTGTAAAAAATAAAATAAATTATTTACAAAAATGTATATATTTCAAGAAAATATTTTCAAATGTGAAAAAAAATAATAAATGAAAATAAAAGTATTTTTTTACATTATTTTTAAAGTTTAAACAAAATAATATAAAGTATTTAAACATTTTTATGTTAGAAATAATTAAAATAAATACCAAATAAATATAAAAATTTATGAAAATATTTTTTAGGCATTTTTTATGTTTGGAAATAAAATGATAAAATCAGAAATGACATAAAAATGCAAAAATAACAAATATACAAAGAAATGGGCCAAGGGGTGTGAAACTGAAAATGGGGGTGTGAAAAGCAGGAAATAGCCAGGCCCAGCCCAGCTACTTCATCTTCTTCCTCTGTCCAACAGAAATTTGAAAAACGCGCGCTTGCTACACAATCCTGTATCTCCTGTATTTATGATCTTTTGACAAAACTCAAAACATGAAACTTGTAGAGCATCAAACTACGATTCTAACCATATAAAAAACTTAATCTAACTCTCAAAGACCAAAGAGAATTTCTCTGGCCCTAATTTCTAACCTAGTTTTTTCAGAAAGTTCGTGGATGAAATTCTCCTAGCACGATTAATATAAATCAAAACTAAGCACATGTATGGTTTCAGGGCAATGAGTACAACATCTTTCATTCACAAACCTAAGTCTAAATATTCCTAAATAGAGAGATAGAAGTTCATGAAATACCTGTTTCAGTTGAGTTCGAGCTAGACAATGCAACAACTTTCAATGGGGCCTGAGGTTCTTTTGAGCTTGCTTGATGTCCCCTGAACCTTTCCCAATGCTTAGTTTGTTTTGAAGTGGCCTGAATCGTGCTATAGAACTCAATCTGCAAAGCTTCCAAACAAAAATGGTGATGTGTTTTAATGGAGTTACAACAACTTGTTAATGGTCTGGATAGCTTAGGTATATGGTTTGGAATGTGTTTGAAGTGATTTTGGACAAAACGCACGAGGGGATTTGATGGTGGCTTATGATTTGCAGAATTGGCCCTGTTTTGCAAGAAAATGTGGTTTTTGAGTATGAGTAGGTTTGAGAGGTCAAGGGCTCGTGCTTCTGGCTTGCTAGGGTATACAAAACTTGTTTCAAAACTTTGCTTGAGTTGGTTTTATCAGATATGTGAGATTTGAGCTTTTGGCCATTTGACTTGTTTTTTAAAGCAAAGATGTGAAATGACCAAGCTATGGCCTGTACAGGATAGTTACAAGCATGCTCAAGTTGGTGTACTATGCCTGAGATTAGGGAACTTGTTTGCTGCAAAGGAAAAGGTCCAAGGCTCAAGAAAATGCAATTTGACATAAAGTGGCCTTTATGAAAATGGAAGTGTGACCTTTATGCTCAAAATGGAAATGTTCATTGTACAATGCTCTCTTGATCAGAATAATGCCAAAGTATAATGTATTTGAATTTAATTTTGGAGTGTAAATTGGTTTAGAGGCCTGTAATTATGTACTAAGCTAGTTTGGTTAGATTTGCAACTTGGTATGAACATGTATTGGCCATGGTTACAAAGTGAGTTTTTGCCAACTTCAAGCATTCGATTCTCCCTAACCACAAAGGTGTTTGAGGAGTTCTTGGAAAATTTGGAAATATTGCAACATGTACTATAATCCATCTTTGAAATGCAACTTTAAACTTCAAGTGGAACTATGTGAAAAATGGCCAAGAAGATGGGTCAAAATCCTGCCTAAAGTAGGGCAAAATTTCTCTAAGTTAAAAGTTTTAGGTACCCTTGTTCCAAAAATCATAACTTGAGATCCAAGCTTCTTTTGGGAAAACTTTGTGAATCAAAGTTGTAGACTTTGTGATGGAATACAACTTTCATGTTGTAAGTTTTGTTTACATCCATTTGCATCTTGGTGAAAAAATGGGACAAAGTTAGGAAAAAGTAAGAAAATTTTATAACTTAGAAAATTTCTAAGTTATGAAAATTTTCCATTTTAAACCCTAATTTGTAATTTTGGGTTTCTTGATGAAAAAGTTTCATAATTTGACACGTCTTGATGAAAAATGACCCTTGGCACTTGATTTTGACCAAAAAGTCAAAGTTTGACTTTTCAGTATATAGTCAAATTTTGATCAGTTGACTGAAAAATTCATCTGTCAATCCTATGCATTTGAGATCTTTTGAACTTGTTGAATGGGTCAATACAATGTCATTGAGTCCTTGAGTTCATGGTTGAGCTTGATTTGCCATTGGTTAGGTCAAACAGTCAAAAATTGCCTTTGCACAGTCAAAACCCTAAAAATGACCATTTTGCCCTTTTGGTGATCTGATCAAATTTATTGTGGAATTGTGATCCAAACTTGATCAAATGGTTCATATGAGTTCATAATGTTGATGTGGGTCAAAATTCATGAGGTTTGACTGTCAATTGGCCACATTTGACTTTTTCCCCAATACAACTGATTTTTGGGTCAACTGTCCAATTGACTGGGCAAAAATTTGAATCAAGGCTTGAAACTTGGTATGGACAAACTTGTGAGTCCGAAATGAAGTATGAAAGTCACTTTGGGCATTGTAGGTCAAAACATCCCTGTGCAAACTCAAACCCTAGTTTAGGTCAACAGTGCAAGGAGGTGTCTTGAGCAGAGCAAACCCTAGCTTGATCTTGAGTTCCAAGAGTCTTGTGATGAGAAATTTTGATAAAATGAGAGGGAAAATTTTGGGGTACAACAGTTGCCCTTGTTCAATCTTCTTGAACCTGAAGAGTTAGATTGACAAGTTTGCCTTTCGCGACTCGAAGGTAAAAGAGGATTGGACACTAGAGTGCCCGTAAATTTGCACTCGTCAAAATATAGCTGGGGAAATGGGCTTAGAGATGCCATTTGGAGATGGTAGAATCTTGATGGAGATGGGCTTAAAGATTCCATCCAAGAATGTTTGTTGAATTGCAATGTTGTAGGTCTGAAGAATGAGCATCAAAATGGTATCCGTGTCTGGAATGCATTTGAACTGTATCTGGAGACTGAGTCTGTATGAGAAAAAGAATGGCGTCCGTGTTTGGAGCGTATCTAAGCTGTAACTGCATTTGAACTTTGAACGAATATCAGAATGACTGTCGTGTCTGGAGTGTATCTGTATTGTATCTGAAATTGAGATCTGTATGAGTAGCAGAATTACTTCCGTGTCTGGAGTGTATCTGAGACTGTAACTGGGATCTGAATAAGTGACAGAATGACTTCCTTGGCGACTGCACTGGGGAGAATCAAACTTCTGGTGTAAGGGACAGAATTACATTCGTGTCTGGAGCGTATATGAACTTGTAGTTGATAGTTGAATCTGAATGAGAGATAGAATGGCTACCGTGTCTGGAGCGTATCTAGTCTGTATCGGATTGCTGAAGTCTGAATGAGTAGTAGAATGACTGCCGTGTCTGGGGTGTATCCGTACTATATTTTGACTTGAAGTTATGAATGAGTAATAGAATGACCGCCGTGTCTAGGGTGTATCCATACTGTATCAGAAAAATTGTTAACGGTAGCCTTTTAATCTTATCCTGAAAAGAGTAAAATGTTAGCTAAAACGTAAAGTTATGTTGCATGATATGTATGATGCAATGAACTGTGTTTCATCAATGTTTATGATATATGAATGTAATGGATGGGCATGTAAGCTGAGTGGCTGTCTTGCTGAGGCAAATAAATCCTTGATAACTGGAGATAATGAAATCCTTGACTGCTGCCGGGGAAAGTAAATCCTTCACCAATGCTGAGGATTCAAAAACTTTGATTGTTGAAGATGAGAAATCCTTGCTGACTGCTTGGGGATTAAAGATCTCTGATTGTTTGAGAAGGAGAAATCCTGGGACCACTGCTGGAGATTGAAAATCCTTGATGATTTGTGGGGATTAACAAGGTCTTTGACAACTTATGCAGGGAATGAGAATCCTTCATGACTTTCCTGGGAAATAGGGAAAACTCTGAAAATCTCTACTGGGGAATTAAAACCTAGGAGGCTTCTGCTTGGAGAAATGAGACTGAGAATCTTCGATCTTGCTGGGAGATAACTCTGTGGGGGAGAATGTTTACTCGGCCGATGAAATCAGGAGCTTGGGTTGTATGCCAAACTACCGGGGAAGCATCCTAGTTGGGGATAAGCTAAAAAGTTAATTGTTATTTGCTTGGTTCTTAGACTTTTAAGATAGCCTGCTGGGGAAATTGGGGGAAGTTGAACAGTTCCCACCGGGGGTTGGTGGTTGGAAATTTGACTTCGTTGGGGAAGAAAGTTTAGAATATTCTGGTTCTGATGGGGAAAGGTTTTTCAGGGCTTTCGGGCTCCGCTGGGGATCTTGAAATTTGACTCCGCTGGGGACACATACTTTAAGACTTTGGCTTTATTGAGGATCTGAACAATGTATTGCAGGGGATTTCTTCTGGAATGGCACAAAGATATCTTCCTACACCTTCAACCTATCAATAATTATCCTTTCTCAATTTCGTTTTATTTGTAAGCAGTGATTATATTCAAATGCATATGCCTATTTAACAAAACTTTGGACGCTTTCAAATAAAAACATAAGTGTAAAAAAAGAAAGAAAGGCAAGCAAAATTCTGCATGTTGAACTATCTTTGTATTAACTTTTGTAAGTATCTTTATACAAAGGAGACAGACATCCTAGTAAGAGAATGTTATCGTAAAAATTGAAAAACCTTATACAAAAGAAAGATGGCTATGTCTAACAATTCCATGGGATTCCCATTATTCTATAGCCTTCACAACTTTGAGTATCTTGTCCATTCGCTGCTTCGTCCGCCGATGACTGGATTGATCAGAAGCTTGGAGCTTGTTGGTGAAGAGATTGTCCTTAAAGTGATCCGACGAGACATAGTCATACGCTTTAATTCCCTAACTTTTGCCTGGACCGCCCTTTCGGGTTTTCAGTCCATCGGGAAACCCTTTTTTGCCCAAGTCACCCTTTCGGGTTTTCAACTTGCCGGGTGTACAAATTTTTTTGTTTTATCCCTAATTTTTGCCTGAACCGCCCTTTCGAGTTTTCGATTCACCGGGATGCCCATTTTTGCCCAAGTCGCCCTTTCGGGTTTTCAACTTGTCGGGTCGTTTTATGCGTAGTATCTTTTGACTATGTCTACATTCGCAGGGTGCGGCAAGTCGTCACCGTCCATGGTGGTCAGAATCATTTCCCCACCAGAAAAAATGCTCTTGATCACAAATGGTCCTTCGTAAGTAGGAGTCCACTTGCCCATGGGATCACTTTGCGGCAAAATAATCCGCTTGATTACAAGATCTCCGACTCGATATTCCTGACACCTGACTTTCTTGTTGAAAGCCTTGATCATCCATTTTTGATACATCTGACCATGACAAACAGCGGTAAGTCGCTTCTCGTCGATAAAGTTAAGTTGATCAAGCCGTGTCTGAATCCAATCGTCTTCACTCAAACCAACATCCTTCATAATCCTCAAGGAAGGAATCTGAACTTCCATGGGTAGAACAGCTTCCATGCCATATACCAAAGAAAATGAGGTTGCCCCTGTTGAAGTACGTGTCGTAGTATGATATCCATGCAGAGCAAACAGTAACATCTCATGCCAGTCCTTGTAGGTGACTGTCATCTTTTGAATGATCTTCTTGATATTTTTGTTCGCGGCTTCAACAGCACCGTTCATCTTTGGCCAATAGGGAGATGAATTGTGATGATAAATCTTAAACTGTTCGCATAGAGCGGTGATCATGGTGTTGTTCAAATTTGTACCATTGTCCATGATAATCCTATCGGGGATACCATACCGGCATATGATGTTCTGCTTGATGAAGCGGGCAACCACATTCTTTGTAACTGAGGCATAGGAAGCTGCTTCGACCCACTTGGTAAAATAATCAATAGCGACCAAGATGAAGCGATGTCCATTAGATGTCGTGGGCTTGATCTCTCCAATCATGCCAATTCCCCACATTGCGAATGGCCAAGGAGCTGTCAGAACGTTGAGAGGAACAAGAGGAATATGTACCTTGTCGGCGTAGACTTGGCATTTGTGGCAGGTACGGGAATGTTGATGACAATCAGCTTCCATGGTAGACCAGTAATAGCCTGCCCTTAGAATCTTCTTAGCCATCGTATGTCCGCTCAAGTGGGTGCCAAATGTGCCACTATGTATTTCGGTCATGATCAACTCTTCTTCAACCTTGTCCACACAACGAAGTAGAACACAATCATGGCTGCGCTTATAAAGGATGCCATTGCTTAGGAAGAACTTGGCAGCAAATCTCCTTAAGAACTTTTTGTCATTGACGGAAGCTCCTTCAGGATATTCTCGAGTCTGGAGATACCTTTTTATTTCATGAAACTAGGGTTGTTCCACTACTTCTTCGGTGTTAATCTCGTGACAGTGCGCAGGTTCATCCATTCGCTCGATGGTAATTTGGGGAGCCTCGTTATCCCAGTTGAGTTTAAACATGGAAGACATTGTAGCCAGAGCATCGGCTAACTGATTTTCTTCTCGCGGGAAATGCTCGAAGGTGATCTGCTCGAAATGAGGCAACAATGTCAAGACATGTTCTTTGTATAGGATAAGATTAGGATGTTTGGTGTCCCACTCTCCTTTGACTTGACTGATAACCAAAGCCGAGTCCCCAAATACGACCAAAGATTTGATTCCCAAGTCTATAGCAGCCTTGAGACTAAAGATGCAAGCTTCATATTCAGCCATGTTGTTGGTACAGCTGAAGCAAAGTCAGGCAGTGAAGGGTGTATGGCAACCTTCCGGAGAAATGAGTACTGCACCGATACCGTTGCCAAGTGCATTTGAAGCACCATCAAAGTACAGGGTCCATCGGGATCCTTGTTCAGGTCCGTCATACGGTCCGTTACCTTTAATGTTGTCCAATGTCATGATGTCCTCGTCAGGGAAGTCGAATCTCATAGATTGGTAATCTTCGACGGCTTGATGAGCTAGATGGTCAGCTAGTACACTCCCCTTTATAGCTTTTTGGGTAGTATACTGGATGTCATACTCAGTCAGGATCATTTTCCATCTAGCGATTCTTCCAGATAAAGCAGGCTTCTCGAAGATATACTTGATCGGATCCATCTTGGAAATCAGCAAAGTGGTATGAGCCAACAAATACTGCCTTAGCCGGCGAGCAGCCCATACCAAAGCGCAACAAGTTTTCTCGAGCAGTGAGTAGCGAGTCTCACAGTCGGTAAACTTTTTGCTAAGGTAATAAATGGCATGCTCTTTTCGGCCAGACTCGTCATGTTGGCCCAGTACGCACCCCATTGAGTTATCCAAAACAGTCAGATACATGATTAACGACCTTCCTTCGACGGGTGGAATCAAAATAGGAGGTTCCAATAAATACTCCTTGATCTTATCAAAAGCAACTTGACAATCATTGTTCCATTCAACTACCCGATCTTTCTTCAGCAGCTTGAAGATTAGCTCACAGGTAGATGTCAGGTGAGAGATGAACCTCACAATATAGTTTAAGCGTCCCAAGAATCCTCTAACTTCCTTTTCAGTGCGGGGGGCAGGCATTTCTCGTATAGCCTTTACTTTAGTTGGATCAACCTCAATGCCTTTGTTGCTGACAATAAATCCCAAAAGTTTACCAGACCTCACTCCAAAAGTGCACTTGCTTGGGTTCAGTCTGAGCTTATACTCCTTCAACCTGGCAAACAACTTTTGCAAATGATCAAGGTGTTCTTCTTCCGTCTGTGATCGAGCTATCATGTCGTCTACGTAAACTTCGATCTCATGATGTATCATATCATGAAACAAAGCTACCATGGCACGTTGATAGGTTTCCCCTGCATTCTTCAGTCCGAGCGGCATCACTTTGTAGCAGAAGGTACCCCATTGCGTGACAAAAGTAGTTTTCTCCATGTCCTCGGGGGCCATTTTGATCTGGTTGTATCCCGAGAATCCATCCATGAAGAAAAATACCTTGTGTTGAGCTGTGTTGTCAACCAAGATGTCGATGTGTGGCAGTGGAAAATCGTCTTTAGGGCTACCCCTGTTTAAATCCCGATAGTCCACACACATTCTGACTTTGCCGTCCTTCTTAGGCACGGGCACAATGTTAGCAACCCATTGTGGATAGGAAGTAACAGCCAGAAAGCCAGTGTTGAATTGCTTCATTACCTCAACTTTGATCTTCTCAGACCTGTCGGGCCTCATTCGGCGGACCTTTTGTTTGACCGGTGGACAGTCTTCTCTTGTAGGGAGACGGTGAACCACGATATCTGTGTCTAGTCCCGGCATGTCTTCATAAGACCAGGCGAAGATTTCAACATATTCGTTCAACAACTGCACTAAGAGCTCTTTGACACTTGGTTCCAGGTTGACACCCACCTTAACCTCTTTTTTGTCTTCCTCTGTCCCCAAGTTGATGGTTTCTAGCAACTCTTCATGAGGCAGAATAGCCCTCTCTTCTTGTTGCAAAAGTCTGGCTAACTCTCCCGGCACTTCACAGTCTTGGTCAACTTCTTACTCAGCATGATTGACCAAATCTTCAGAGTTACCGAAGGCTAAAGCAGAATAGTCACCCATGGAATCCGGAGTGGATGGGTACCTGCATTTGTGAGTGTGGGTGTGTGTAAGGGATCGCCATTCTTAAACAAAACAAAATGCAAAAGGAAAGAAAATGAACACAACAGTTTGTAGATGAAGACGTCCAACGATTCATTAAAACATGGCATATGATAATGAAGAAAATCAAGCTCTTACAATTGGACCTACATGCCCCGGGAAAGGCATGAGGTGAAAATAGTGTACGAATTGTTTAGTTATTTCAGACCAAAATAAGAAATTGTTCAAAGATAAAATTACTGGTTGATGAAGGTGATGGGAATAAAATCCTTTGCTTCCCAGTTGCTTAAACCCCCTTCGACGGTTGGAAAGATCCAATCTTCAAAGTTGTTCTCTTCATCCTCATCTTCTACAACATTAATTCCATGGTAGGTGATTTTGACGGGTGGACTTCCAGTCTTGGAGCGACGCATAGCCTTTTGTCCTGCAGCAGTAAACCCTAATCCAAATTTGTCCGTCTTATGGGGAAAATCAGGCAATTTCCACCATACTATGCTCTTCCCTTCTTTAATTACAGCCTCTGCGTCCTTGAGAGATGCCATCCTAGATACATGCTTGGGAACGATAGGCACCTCAACCATTGTCTTCGCAACTTCTACCTTAGGAGAAACGTCCTCAAAATGTTGGAAAGGCGTTTCGATGAATTCGCCATCCAACTCCACATAGCGGAAGGAGTTGAGGTGACTTATCATGTACTCTTCCTCACCGTGCACCGTTATAATCTTACCCTTAACAAGATACTTCAGCATTTGGTGCAAAGAGGAGGTAACTGCCCCAGCATAATGGATCCACGGTCTTCCTAACAAACACGAATATGAAGGACGGATGTCCATCACATAAAAGGTGGAGTTGAAAACTTCTGTGCCTACTTTGATAGGAATGTCAACCTCTCCGTGAACCATTCTTTTGGACCCATCAAAGGCCATAACAACGATGTTACTGGGTTTAAGGGTCAATCCTTCGCAGTCCAAACGGTCCAACGCTTTCTTCGGCAGCACATTCAAGGAAGAACCAGTATCAACTAAGACATGGGCGAGGGTGGTTCCCCTGCATTCAACTGATACATGTAGCGCGTCGTTGTGTTTCCTTCCCTTGGGAGTCAAGTCAGCATCGAAAAAGCCAAGGCCATTATCAGCAGTAAGACTGGCCACACACTCTTGAAACTGGTCAGCCGAAGTTTCTTGGGGCACGTGTGCCGTCTTTAAAAATTTGATTAAGGCCTTAGCGGGGGCCTCAGATAGAGTAGAAGAGCCAACATGGATATTTTAGAAGGGGTCTGCCCTAGCTGTTCCACGACGTCGAAATCTCTCCTTTTGATTATTTTCAAGATTTCCTCCATTTCTTTCGGGGTGGTTTCGGGGATAACCACAGCATGAGCCTTCGTCATGACAGGCGCTTCTAGTATCCCCTTACCCTTATCGGTAGTATCAACAAATGGTCTTACTTTAGGAGTATCCAATTCTTCAATTATCGGGTCTTGCACAGATGACTTAATAGGTACAGAAGCTTTCGAGGGTCCGAAAACTGCTCGGGGGGGAGCAATCTCCGGAGAAAAAATCCGGCCGCTGCGGGTTATCTTGCTTGTTCCCACAATGTTCCCTATATCAGGGGTTTCCTCTTCAGAATTCTCTTGGACTGCTTCAATCTGTTTGATACCATGATAAAAGATTTCTCCTCCATAGTTCCATGGTATCGTTTTGCTAGATTGATACGGGACAGGCCCCGACATGGTGACTTTTAGAGGTACAAATTTAGGATCAGGTGTAATCTTGACATTCCTTTTGCAAGCCTTGGGAAGATTGTCGGATATGGTTATTATTGCAATATCATTGGTTGAAGTATCAAAAGTAGCAGGAGTAACAGGAGTGAAGGTATCAACAGGGGTCTTTTGGAAGAGTATCTCTTGGGTATCCATCAGGCATTGGACACCTGATTTCAACATTGGGCAGTCAGCTCGTATGTTTAAACAAAAGTAGCAGTCTTTTCTGCAGCCTGGGAATATCTCGGCTCTTATCAAATTCTCTTTAATCACTAGTAATGGAGTCAAAAGGTCAGCAACATCAGTAACATGAAGGTCTTCCATAACGGCATGAACATTATGACCGTGCTTGGGCATTGGGGCATAAATCACATTGGGCTTCTCAGGAGCATCAAATTCTACTTCCTTGGCGTCAATCAGGTCTTGGATTTTGTTCTTAAGCGCCCAACAATTATTGGTATCATGCCCAACACTGTCAGAGTGGTAAGCACACTTGGCATTGGAGTGGTAGTATGGAGAGGAGGTATTAGGGTTCTTTGGCGCTTCCTTTAAACTGGTCAGATTCAGCTTTAACAAATGAGGGAGTACTTGAGCTGGCGTCATGTTGATTCGGGTGAACTGCCGTTGTGGCCTTTCTACCCGTTGTTGATTAGGTCTTGACTGATTGCCGCGAGGTTGATCATTTGAAGAGTTTTGAATCATCACAGCCCCTACAGTTGGCCGGCGCTCCGTTCTTCCTTGACTTTTCTGAGAATAAATAGCAGAGGCTTCCTTCTTAGCTGGGAAGGTTTTCTTAACAATGGTGGATGCGGAGGCATCTTTCTGAATCTTACCACTTTTAATACCGGCCTCGACCCTTTCGCCGATCAAAATTAGTTCGGTGAATCTTGTGGAAGAATTCCCGATTAAATGATTGAAGAAAGGTCCAGACAGGGTCCCTAAAAACATGTCAACCAGCTCTCTATCCGACAATGGTGGCTGCACCCTTCCAGCCAGATCACGCCACTTCTGGGCATAATCTTTAAATCCTTCATTGGAAGCTATCCCCATACTTTGTAGCTGAGTACGAGTGGGCGCCAAATCAGTATTGTATTGGTATTGACGGTAAAAAGCAACATCTAAGTCTTCCCAGTTATGAACCTCAGACCTCTCAAGTTGATAGAACTAGTCCAATTGTGTGCCTGACAAACTGTATTGAAAAAAGTGTACCCAGAGGTCTTTATCAGATGAGTGGGGTTGGATCTTTCTGACATAGGATCTCAGATGCATCTTTGGACACGATAGACCGTCATACTTAGCAAATTTTGGTACTTTGAACTTGGGAGGAATAACGATCCCAACGACCAACCCTAGTTCTTCAAAATCTAAACCAGGTACCCTTTGCAACTCCATGGCTGCCAATCTATCCTCAAGATTCTTATATTTATCATCCGCTAGGGGATATTGCTGTTCAGAGTAGTCTTCGTCTTCTTCCTCTTCCTCCTCTTCAACTTCAGATTCAGAAGGTCCCGCACCTCCTTTTCCTTTACCAGCCCCTTCATCAGACGTTGAGGGGAACTCGATAACTTTTCTAGCATTGCTTTCAAACCTTCTTCCAAAAGTGGCTACTCCGGGCCTTTTCTTCTTTTTCTCTTTATTTTTCTCCAACGGTGCTTTAAGGTCCTCTTGACCCTTTGCTAAGGTCATGAGGAGTTGCTGGAATTGAGAATTATGTGCTTGCAGATCCTTAACCGCCTGCTCTAAATCCATCTTGCTGAAATAAACAGCAGAAAGATAAGGAAACCTGGTGTGAAGACCTGTTTATGCATATGATGAATGGTATGTTATTCATGTAATGCATTCAAGGATTCAGAAATTCAAATTTGTTGCCAACAAAAAGGAACACACGTCATATTAAGAAGAAATTGTTAGTACATAAGTTCCCCATGGGCAAAATATTACAAAATTCTTAATGTAAAAAGACATTGCGCATCCTCTTTGGTGCGATGTATGTGTTGAGAGTTTCTTCCTCATGAAGTCGGCGGGTAAGTTCCAAAACCTTCTTCTCAACGGCATAGAAGCTGGCTTCAAAAGTATTCTGTTCTTCCTTGAGTTGGATCCAACTCTTTTGCATTTCTTCCCATGATGTTGGCATGTCAGGATGTAGGAGGGTGTATGGAACCTCTCCTTCCATAACAGGCTCTTTGATCAAGGGGAAAATGTGAGGGTACGACATCATAAGATTCTGGGCGCGGGTTCGTACCCACTTGAGATAAGGCTCAAGGGGGATGGAATTCTTGTGCCCCAATGTCTTACTATCCACCTTGTTGGGCATCCTCCAAGCTCTGATGAACCTTTGTCGAAGTCCTTGCGCATCGTTGTTGAAGTCAAAAACTAGGTCAGGAATCAGCATGTCATGGGGGCCATCCCTCCGAGCATATCCAAACTGTCTTAGAGCTAAACAGGGGTTGTAGGTAATGCCTCCCCTAATGCCAAGTAGTGGGACATTGGGGAATTCCCCACAACGATCAATGATGATGACATTTTCTCTGGACCAAGAACACCAATGTACATCAGAATGTGTGAGGGTCATCAATCGTTGTGACCACCTTAAACCCTGCTCATTCTTCAAAACTGATTGTGGAAGGTGAGAAATAAACCACCTTGCTAGGAGAGGAGTACAGCACATGAGAACACCTCTTTTCCTCATTGTTCGTGTGTAAAATGAGTGTAGGATGTCCCCAAGAAATGTAGGTACGGGATTCTGAGATATGAAAATCTTGACAACATTCACATCTATAAGTTGATCAGGGTTTGGGAACAGGACCAACCCATAGATAAGGAGTGCCACAATCTCTTCAAAGGCTTGTAGATCAAGAGAATTCCAACAGTCTTGTGCCTTCTCAAACAGAAACTTTGCCAAGAAACCCTTGACACCACTTATGCTTTCCCAATGTCCCTTGATGTCAGATGGTTGCAAGTGTAATGCTTGAGCAACATCTTCAGGCTTTGGTTCTTTTTCCGTACCGTTGTAGGGTAGTTGATGAAGAATAGGAATTCTCAGGAGTTGAGAAAATTCCTCCAAAGTGGGTACTAGTTGGTAATCAGGGAATGTGAAGCAATGGTGTAGGGGGTCAAAGAACTGGAAGAGAACTTTCACCATGTCTTCTTCAATGTTGGAGTTGACCAAGTTGAGAATCCTACCATGTCTTTCACTGAAGAGAGAATTCTCTGGAATCCTGGAAGTGAGCTCCTTGAGTTGAGGAGGGATTCTCACAAGGTTGACTTGGATCGTTTTCCTGCGAAGAGATTCCATGAACTACAAAACAAGAACAAAGATGAAGATCCAAACCTTTGAAATGGTTAGTGGATGCATATGATGCTTTATGATGTTCATGATGTATGCACAAGCACATGTACAAGAAAGTCACACAAAACCCTAGTTTCTGGCTTGCATGAGGTTTCATAGGTAAGTACCCTCTTGAGTTTAGTTGGCTCAAACCTGTCCTATAAATAGTAACTGGGTTCTAAGGAGCTCAATATCACTGGATTATTTTCTATGTTCATTGTTTTGGTTTAGCCACTTAACTAGCGACCAAAATTTTCCAAGAAAACAACCCTCAATGAGTGTAGTATCGAGTATCTACCAACTTCGGACTGCACCAAAGCCGGTCATATCACTACCCCTAATTAAAAGGCCAAGATGGTCAAGTAAGGTTCTAAGAGTTCATTAGTGCTTTATGACATCACTCAGTGGCCCCGTATTCTCTTTGATTGACTCAAAGGCTACCGGTACTCACAAACATGTCGCACTAATATAGCTATTGCTTCAACCATGTCGGTATACCCTGCACAGTTTCCATAATGTATTACTATTTACCTATGAATGTTTCCCAAATCCGGGTGGAGGATTTCAAGCCCAAACAAGAGAACCAAATGTAAAGAAATCAAAGCAAACAATATAATCATGCAAAGGGTGATCTAAGCCCTAAGGTTACTCCACTTTTAAAGTTTCTCCCCATCAGAGTCGCCAGTTCTGTGATACGGTGGGAGAACTGACTTGGGATTTTGCGTTTGTGTTCGCAAATGTTTCGGTTTAGCAAGAGTCGTCACCAAATTTTTATTTTATCTTAAGGAAAGGTCAAAAAGCACAGGAAAGACCTTTGAGATGTTTTCTTGGGTTCGGGGAGTAGATTATAGAAAGGGAAGGTATTAGCACCCTTTCTATCCATGGTTATCCATGGGCTCTTAGTTACTTGTTTAGATCACTTGCTTTGCTTTTCAATTGTTTGAAATGGTGCTCTTCAATTGTTTGAAATGGTGCTTTGTGTGTGATTTTGAAAGATGTTTTGAAAAGAGGCCATCGTTGTGGCAACCTTTGTAATGATTCTTGTTTGAATGTATACAAAGGTGTTTTTATCTTTTGAAAGTTTTCAATGTTTAAAAGTAGGGTTTTTGAATTTGTGTGGTGAAGTGTGTTTTGAAGATAGCAAGGATGTTTTTGCAAGCTTTGATCAAATAACTAAGAGTTGTCTACCCTATTTTACTCAAAGATCTTTCTTATGTTTTTAACCCTTTTAACAGTGTTGCTTCACCATTGTATTTGGTGAACAACCTTGTGTTAGGATGTTAAACGGGACAGGCGTGGGTCATCGTATAGACCATGATAGCAATTGTGTCACGTATCTTTGCCAATTTTCTTGAGGGAATTGATCATTTTGTTTAGGCAACTCAGATAGTGTCATCGAGGGACTATGATATTTTGTTTTGTTTTTGTTTTGCCAAAGTACTTGACATGCATACCATGGCCCATTTTTGAAGGCAACAAGTGGATTGTAACCCTAGGGGTGCAAGTGTGCATTGTGTTTGTTTTTCATGCATTTTTGTCTTTGATTAGGTCAAACTATTTATTGGTTTTGATTTTTGCATACAAACCCTAATTCTCTAATCATGGCATAATTGAAAGCTTAAAGGTGCGAGAATTTAAACTCTAAGCTATTACAACATGATAAGGAGGGGGGTACAAATTTGAATAGGGGATTATTTTGCAAAAAATTAAACCCTAAATTATTACAACCAAATTGAATTTGTAAGGCATAATATTTAAATGTACAATATTTAAATAAATACAATAAATAAATATTAAATAAAATGTATTATGCAAAAGAAAGTTTTTTATGTATGTAAAGTATCTTTAAATAGAAAGAAATGCAAAGAAATAAATAAAAAGTCAATTTTAATTACTTTTAGGGTAAACCCTAATTTCTTAAAGAAATAGTATTATTTATTATTTATATACAAAAATGTATCAATATGTACAAAAATAAAAGTATATTGAAAAAAGTATTTTTTAGTATAAAATATCAATAAAGATAAAATGTATTATTTTTGTGTTTTTTATTCTATTCTTTTAATAAAATAAAGTGTATATATATATATATATATATATATATATATATATATATATATATATATATATATATATATATATATATATATATATATATATATATATATATATATATATATATATATATATATATATATATATATATATATATATATATATATATATATATATATATATTAAGTGTGTAAAAAATAAAATAAATTATTTACAAAAATGTATATATTTCAAGAAAATATTTTCAAATGTGAATAAAAATAATAAATGAAAATAAAAGTATTTTTTTACATTATTTTTAAAGTTTAAACAAAATAATATAAAGTATTTAAACATTTTTATGTTAGAAATAATTAAAATAAATACCAAATAAATATAAAAATTTAGGAAAATATTTTTTAGGCATTTTTTATGTTTGGAAATAAAATGATAAACTCAGAAATGAAATAAAAATGCAAAAATAACAAATATACAAAGAAATGGGCCAGGGGGTGTGAAACTGAAAATGGGGGTGTGAAAAGCAGGAAATAGCCAGGCCCAGCCCAGCTACTTCATCTTCTTCCTCTGTCCAACCGAAATTTGAAAAACGCGCGCTTGCTACACAATCCTGTATCTCCTGTATTTATGATCTTTTGACAAAACTCAAAACATGAAACTTGTAGAGCATCAAACCACGATTCTAACCATATAAAAAACTTAATCTAACTCTCAAAGACCAGAGAGAATTTCTCTGGCCCTAATTTCTAACCTAGTTTTTTCAGAAAGTTCATGGATGAAATTCTCCTAGCACGATTAATATAAATGAAAACTAAGCACATGTATAGTTTCAGGGTAATGAGTACAACATCTTTCATTCACAAACCTAAGTCTAAATATTCCTAAATAGAGAGATAGAAGTTCATGAAATACCTGTTTTAGTTGAGTTCGAGCTGGACAATGCAGCAACTTTCAATGGGGCCTGAGGTTCTTTTGAGCTTGCTTGATGTCCCCTGAACCTTTCCCAATGCTTAGTTTGTTTTGAAGTGGCCTGAATCGTGCTACAGAACTCAACTTGCAAAGCTTCCAAACAAAAATGGTGATGTCTGTTAATGGAGTTACAACAACTTGTGAATGGCCTGGATAGCTTAGGTATATGGTTTGGAATGTGTTTGAAGTGATTTTGGACAAAACGCACGAGGGGATTTGATAGTGGCTTGTGATTTGCAGAACTGGCCCTGTTTTGCAAGAAAATGTGGTTTTTGAGTATGAGGAGGTTTGAGAGGTCAAGGGCTCGTGCTTCTGGCTTGCTAGGGTATACAAAACTTGTTTCAAAACTTTGCTTGAGTTGGTTTTATCAGATATGTGAGATCTGAGCTTTTGGCCATTTGACTTGTTTTATAAAGCAAAGATGTGAAGTGACCAAGCTATGGCCTGTACAGGATAGTTACAAGCATGCTCAAGTTGGTGTACTATGCCTGAGATTAGGGAACTTATTTTCTGCAAGGGAAAAGGTCCAAGGCTCAAGAAAATGCAATTTGACATAAAGCGGCCTTTATGAAAATGGAAGTGTGACCTTTATGCTAAAAATGGAAATGTTCATTGTACAATGCTCTCTTGATCACAACAATGCCAAAGTCTAATGTATTTGAATTCAATTTTGGAGTGTAAATTGGTTTAGAGGTCTGTAATTATGTACTAAGCTAGCTTGGTCAGATTTGCAACTTGGTATGAACATGTATTGGCCACGGTTACAAAGTGAGTTTTTGCCAACTTCAAGCATTCGATTCTCCCTAACCAAAAAGGTGTTTGAGGATTTCTTGGACAATTTGGAAATCTTGCAACATGTACTATAATACATATTTGAAATGCAACTTGAAAATCCAAGTGGAACTATGTGAAAAATGGCCAAGAAGATGGGTCAAAATCCTGCCTAAACTAGGGCAAAATTTCTCTAAGTTAAAAGTTTTAGGTACCCTTGTTCCAAAAATCATAACTTGAGATCCAAGTTTCTTTTGAGAAAACTTTGTGAATAAAGGTTGTAGACGTTGTGATGGACTACAACTTTCATGTTGTAAGTTTTGTTTGAATCCATTTTCATCTTGGTGAAAAAATGGGACAAAGTTAGGAAAAAGTAAGAAAATTTTATAACTTAGAAAATTTCTAAGTTATGAAAATTTTCCATTTTAAACCCTAATTTGTAATTTTGGGTTTCTTGATGAAAAAGTTTCATAATTTGACATGTCTTGATGAAAAATGACCCTTGGCACTTGTTTTTGACCAAAAAGTCAAAGTTTGACTTTTCAGTATACAATCAAATTTTGATCAGTTGACTGAAAAATTCATTTGTCAATCCTATGCATTTGAGATCTTTTGAACTTGTTGAATGGGTCAATACAATGTCATTGAGTCCTTGAGTCCATGGTTGAGCTTTATTTGCCATTGGTTAGGTCAAACAGTCAAAAATTGCCTTTGCACAGTCAAAACCCTAAAAATGACCATTTTGCCCTTTTGGTGATCTGATCAAATTTCTTGTGGAATTGTGATCCAAACTTGATCAAATGGTTCATATGAGTTCATAATGTTGATGTGGGTCAAAATTCATGAGGTTTGACTATCAATTGGCCACAATTGACTTTTTCCCCAATACAGCTGATTTTTGGGTCAATTGTCCAATTGACTGGGCAAAAATTTGAATCAAGGCTTGAAACTTGGTATGGACAAACTTGTGAGTCAAACATGAAGTATGAAAGTCACTTTGGGAATTGTAGTTCAAAACATCCCTGTGAAAACTCAAACCCTAGTTTAGGTCAACAGTGCAAGGAGGTGTCTTGAGCAGAGCAAACCCTAACTTGATCTTGAGTTCCAAGAGTCTTGTGATGAGAAATGTTGATGAAATGAGAGGGAAAATTTTGGGGTACAACAGTGTGGTATTTGCTTTCTTCATTCACATTGAATATGAAAGGGTTCCAGAATATTTCTCCTTTTTCTCTTGTATTGGTCACTCTATAAGCAATTGTAAATGAAATGACCAAAATATTGGGAAAGATAAAGTGTAACACCCTAACTCCCTGGAGTAATTTATAAATAAAAATCAATGTAATTTAAAACAATTAAGAAATTAGGGTTCCACATTCACCAAATCAACATGCACATTCGATAGGATATGCAACACATGTGGTAATTATAGAACACAACATGAGTATGAACTTCAACGTTTTATTATGAAACGAAAAACATCACAATTGAATCATTTGACTCTTCAAATATCATTATAACAAATGTAGTTATAAGAAAATTATCAACACAAGAGATTCACATAACAATCTCCACCAATATAGAATAAAGAAACAAGCATTCTCCCTTATAATATTACAAATCAGAGTCGGTGCCGGCTCAACAAAGCATAAAGAAGAGCAATATATTCCACTCACTTCTACACGACCTACTCCTAAGTATCTGTAGGTTACCCACGTAGAGGCAACATTCAAACAAAAGGGGTGAGAATTCATAATCATATAAGGAAATTGCATAATAATATGTAAGTGTATAAATACCACACATATATAATCTATCATACAATAATTCTCACTCTACACAGATCAAAAATCATAACACCACATATATGTAATGCAATGAGACTCAACACCACGACTCCAATGCATGTTGTTAATTCTCTAAATTATGTTATATGCATTATGTTTGGTAAAACTAATATAGCAGTAATATATTACATAGGAGATGTTAACTTGCTAACAGGAATATGTTGAGAAGGAAGTCATATCTTATGTTAGGACATATTGAGTTGAAGTGTTTCAACATCTGGAAAAACATGTCGGATAATATGTCCTATGAAAGAGCATATGTCATCGCGTCTGAGCTGAATTGGATTGTTATATTCTGTTAAGTCACAGACAAAATATACTTTGAGGATATTATATTATCCTATGTGGCGCTGATTTGTAGGTCAAGAAGAACAAAGAAGAATATTAAAGAATATTAACTTTTTAAATATGGAGGTAATTTAAGAAGATTTGATTGAAGACCTATTTTTATGTAGAATTTTCTGCAGTTTTGTAACAGCTGATGAGCTGTGTTTGAAGGCCTAAATACAATTGGGTATAAGTTATAAATAGAAGAATTATAAGCTAAAGAAAGGTACCAGCCGAAATTAAAAAAGATGTAATTATTAGGGTTGAGTCTGTTAGCCACTCTCTAGGAGAGTTGGTATGTGTGAACCAATTGGGTTGTGAGATGGTCATTTTAATCTCCTTAAAGCTGTGAAGCAAGAGTGAGTATTATTATTAGAGGAAGCTTGTAAGAAACTCCAAGTTGTTGTCTTAGTCAAGATTCTTTGCTAGTGAATATCATGGAAGTGTGTCTGCTATTTTGCTGTCATGGAAGTGTGTCTTCCTGTTTGTGTCTAATTGTTGTCTGTAATTGTAGAGGAATTGAGGAGGGCCCCATATCTAGGTGATTATTACATATAAGTCTAGTAAGGGTAGTGATTAAATGATTAAATGATTAGGCCCTGTAAGTGTTGGGTTATTGGCATGTATTTTTGGTAAAACCAGGTGTGTGAATGTCATGACTGATGTCATAACATTCTGGGTTACTAGGTACTTTCTGCAGAAAAAGAATGGCATACAGTAGCTGCTCATTATGAGTGTGTAGCTGATCATTATGCAATGATCACATTTATTACATTCTACCAAAATCAGTAAACAGGATTCTTGTTGTCATAACCAATGTTAAGGCATCCTGTACTGATCTAACAGTTATGCAGTTTTGTTAATTCTGAGATTTTTCAGGAATATGGTTCATACATTCCAGAACAAAATCTCACGTGGACTTTAGGTTAACTTGGCTTAACCCTAATCTGGTTGATAAAGTCTTGTGACCAAGTCTTGAGGTTAACCATAATTAACCCTAGCTATTTTCGTGGAAGCCCTAACTGAAGAACAGTTGCCTATATATTCAACAGGAAGGTTGTTGGTGAACTCAACTTTTTGACAGAAGATCAACAAGGGGCTGTATAGTTTTAACTACTGTAATCCAAGAAAGTATCATTGTGATAAGTGACTTGGAGTAGGTTTTGATTGTAATGGTTGTGTATCACTCAAAGCTTTGAAGCACGAGTGTTTGTGTCACTTAATTAAAGCTTTGAAGCAAGGTCAAGTTAGGTTTATGTATCACTCAAAGCTTTGAAGCACGAGTGTTTGTGTTACTTGATTAAAAGCTGTGAAGCATAATCAAGTGTATGTTTGAAGAGTGTCTTCATAATTTCATTAGTCAATTGTTTAGTATCACTGCTGTGATTGAGGGGGAGTGAGTAGGAACTCAGGTTTAAGTTGAACTTAGATTGAAGTTGCATTGGGTAGGTCTTAAGTGAAGGAGATAAACTGGTTGGTTTATTCCTGAATTAATATCTCTTATAGTGAATTTCCTCCCTGGCTTGGTAGCCCCCAGAGTAGGTGTTGTTTCACACTGAATTGGGTAAACAATTGACTGTGTTCTTTACTGCTTTTTGATTTACTGTCTTATAGAAAGTCAGATACGGTGTCATTACATTCACTGTGACATTGAGTATCTGCTGCCAGAATTTCAATTGGCATCAGAGCGGGCACCCTGCCTGTCTTACTGGGTGAGATCTAGGGATATCACTTTCTGGCGCTATGGACAAAGAAGGAGTTTTTGGAAACAGACCACCCATTCTGGATGGATCAAATTATGACTACTGGAAACCTCGTATGATTGCCTTCTTAAAATCACTGGACAAAAAGGCTTGGAGAGCTGCTGACAAAGGATGGAACCATCCCACCATAACTGAGAAAGATGGGACAATCAGTCTGAAACCTGAGGAAGAATGGAGCAAAGAAGAATATGAGTTAGCCCTGGGTAATTCCAAAGCATTAAATGCCTTGTTCAATGGAATTGATAGAAACATATTCAGACTAGTACATCAATGTGAACTAGCCAAGGAAGTTTAGGACACTCTCAAAACTACCCATGAGGGCACATCCAAAGTAAAAATGTCAAGGCTTCAGATGCTGACTACCAAATTTGAGAACCTAAGGATGATGGAAGATGAAACCATTCATGAGTTTCACATGAACATCTTGGAGATTGCCAACACCTCAGGAGCATTGGGAGAAAAGATGTCAGAAGAAAAACTGGTGAGAAAGATTCTCAGATCCTTTCCTAAAAGATTTGCAATGAAGGTAACTGCTATAGAGGAAGCCCAGGATATCAGCAATTTGAAGGTGGATGAACTCATTGGGTCTCTTCAGACCTTTGAGATGGGGATCAGTGACAATGTCGACAATAAAAACAAGAGCATAACACTTGTATCTAATACTGAAGATGAAAACAAGGAGGATGAAGAAGAAAATGTTTCAGAAGCTATAGCCATGCTTGGAAGACAATTCAACAAACTCATCAAGAGAATGGATCCAAAGTCAAGGTCAAATGTTAAGAACATTCCTTCTGACATTAACAAATCTTATGACTCCAGCAGAAGACCAAAGTCTGAAGAGAAGGGAAATCAAAGCAGAGGAATTCAATGCCATGGATGTGAAGGATATGGGCACATTCGAGCTGAATGTCCTACCTTTCTTAAGAAACAAAAGAAAGGAATGTCTGTTACTTGGTTGACTGTGATTCAGAAAGTAATTCTGAAGAAGAATCTGCCAAACTAGTTACTGCACCAACTGGTATTTGTAACTCTGATAGTGACTCTAGTGATGAGGAAGTGACATTTGAAGAACTGGCTGATTCCTACAAGAAATAATGTATCAGAAGTGCTGAAGTCTGTCAGCAAAATGAGAGACAAACAAAACTCATAATAAAGTTGGAGGCTGAGAAAAAGGCAGACATTGATACTATAAGTCATCCAGAAGGGGAAGTTCAAATGCTAAACTCAAAACTGGACCAGATGACCAAATCTGTCAAGATGCTGACAAATGGAACTGACAAATTGGAAGAAATCCTTCAGGTTGGACAAAATGTGGGAAACAAGTCTGGTCTAGGATTTGTGGCAGCAAAGAAATCTGGTATAGACAAGAAGATCAAGCCTGATAAACAAATGTCAAAGCAGATGTCACAACATAGCACTCAACATCGAGAACAGAGAAATATGAAGAAAAAGTATCAAAGATGGAGATGTCATCATTGTGGGAGGTTTGGTCACATAAAGCCATTCTACTTCAGATTATATGGATATCCTAATCAGAACCCAGGTGTCAAACCTAAGTCTAACAAGGTACCATATACTCCACAGTGGAAGAAAAAGGCTACTGCCCTGATAGCTCACACTTCCCTTAGAGTCTCTGCAAAGGAAGACTGGTACTTTGACAGTGGATGTTCTAAGCACATGACTGGAATCAAGAATCTTCTCAATAATGTTAAACCTCACACCACTAGTTATGTGACCTTTGGAGATGGTGCTAGAGGAGAAATCAAAGGAGTTGGAAACTTGGACTGCCCTAGAGTTCCAAATCTAAATGAAGTATTACTGGTAAAAGGCTTGACTGCTAATCTCATAAGTATCAGCCAATTATGCGACCTAGGATTCAAGGTCAACTTCTCCAAATATGAATGTCTTGTAACTAATGAGAAACAAGAAGTTGTAATGAAAGGAGTCAGATCTAAAGACAACTGCTACTTGTGGAAGCCTGGGAACACTAATTACTCTACTGTGTGTTCTATTGCCAAAGAAGAAAAAGAAGTGAAACTGTGGCACCAAAAACTTGGTCATCTACATCTAAGAGGAATGAAAAGGATTATATCCATGGAGGCAGTCAGAGGGATTCCAAGACTGCAAATTGATGAAGGGAGAGTCTGTGGTGAATGTCAGGTTGGTAAGCAGACTAGGATGTCACATCCAAAGTCAAGACATCTGACCACCTCTAAGGTTCTAGAACTTCTACATATGGATCTGATGGGACCAATGCAGGTGGAAAGTCTTGGTAGAAAAAGATATGCCTATGTTGTTGTGGATGATTTTTCCAGATTCACCTGGATTAACTTCATTAGGGAAAAATATGATGTATTTGAAGTTTTTAAAGAATTGTGCAAAAGAATTCAAAGATAAAAAGAAGGGTGCATTGTCAGAATCAGAAGTGATCATGGCAAGGAATTTGAAAACAGTAAGTTTAATGAGTTCTGTTCCTCAGAAGGAATTAATCATGAATTATCTTCACCTATAACTCCTCAACAAAATGGAGTTGTAGAAAGGAAAAACAGGACCATACAGGAATCTGCCAGAGCAATGATACATGCCAAAAGACTTCCTATTCATTTTTGGGCTGAAGCTATGAATACAGCCTGTTATGTCCATAACAGGGTCACCTTGAGAAAGGGAACCTCATCCACCATTCATGAACTCTGGAAAGGAAGAAAGCCAACAGTGAAGTACTTCCATGTATTTGGTAGCAAATGCTATATTCTGGCAGATCGTGAACAAAGGAGAAAGCTGGACCCTAAAAGTGATGAAGGAATATTTCTAGGATACTCCACCAACAGCAGAGCTTATAGGGTATTCAATTCTAGGACCAAAGTCATGATGGAATCAATAAATGTCATAGTTGATGATTATCATGAGGAAACAGATGTCCCTTGTAATGTTGAGACATTCTTTGAGACTTCAACTCAACAGAATGATCTACCTAACACTACTGCATCAAACTCTGAATCAAAGGAAGCTAACAAAAACCCTTCCATCAGAATTCAGAAAGATCATCCTAAAGAACTCATCATAGGAGATCCTAACAGTGGAGTCATTACAAGATCTAGAGAAATCATCTCAAACTCTTTCTTTGTGTCTAAAATTGAACCAAGAAATGTTAAGGAGGCTTTAAATGATGAATACTGGATTGGAGCAATGCAAGATGAATTGAACCAATTCAAGCAACATGAAGTATGGGAGTTAGTTCCTAGACCAGAAGGAACAAACATCATTGGCACAAAATGGATCTACAAGAACAAATCAGATGCTGAAGGAGTTGTCACCAGGAATAAGGCAAGACTTGTTGCTCAAGGATACACTCAAGTTGAAGGGGTTGATTTTGATGAGACCTTTGCCCCTGTAGCCAGACTGGAATCAATTAGACTCCTATTGGGAATTGCTTATCTCCTAAAGTTCAAGTTATTTCAGATGGATGTAAAAAGTGCCTTCCTAAATGGGTACTTAAATGAGGAAGTTTATGTGGAACAACCTAAAGGATTTGTGGATCCAAACTACCCTGATCATGTCTACAAATTGAGGAAAGCTTTATATGGCCTGAAACAAGCTCCTAGAGCATGGTATGACAGGTTGACAAAATTTCTCTCTGACAAAGGATACAGAAAAGGAGGCTTGGCTAAAACCCTTTTTGTCAAAAATGAAGGAGGAAAGATAATGGTAGCTCAAATCTATGTTGATGACATAGTGTTTGGGGGAATGTCAGATAAAATGGTTAAACATTTTGCTGACCAGATGCAGGCTGAATTCGAAATGAGCCTCATGGGACAATTGACCTACTTTCTTGGACTGCAAGTCACACAGATGGAAGACTCAATTTTTCTGTCTCAAAGCAAGTATGCAAAGAACATTGTCAAGAAGTTTGGAATGGAGAATGCCAGTCACAAAAGGACTCCTGCACCTACTCATTTAAAGCTATCCAAAGATTCAAGTGGGGTTAAGGTGGACCAAAGCCTGTACAGAAGCATGATAGGAAGTCTGCTATACTTAACAGCCAGCAGACCTGACATTGCTTTTGCAGTTGGAGTATGTGCAAGATACCAAGCTGATCCCAAAGTCAGTCATATCAACCAAGTGAAGATAATTTTGAAGTATGTAAGTGGAACTTACAACTATGGCTTGCTGTACTCTCATGGTTGTGAACCAACTCTGACTGGTTACTGTGATGCTGATTGGGCTGGAAGTGCTGATGATAGAAAGAGCACCTCTGGAGGATGTTTCTTCTTAGGAAATAATCTGGTCTCCTGGTTCAGCAAGAAACAGAACTGTGTGTCTCTCTCTACTGCTGAAGCTGAATACATAGCAGCTGGTAGTAGCTGTTCTCAAATGATCTGGATGAAACAGATGCTTACTGAGTATAATGTCACACAAGATGTTATGACATTGTACTGTGATAATCTGAGTACAATCAACATTTCCAAGAATCCTATTCAGCATAGCAGGACCAATCATATTGACATTAGACATCACTTTATCAGAGATCTTGTAGAGGAGAAGACGATTAAACTGGAACATGTTGCCACTGAACTACAGCTGGCTGACATTTTTACCAAGGCACTTGATGCAAATCAATTTGAAAATTTGAGGGGCAAGTTGGGTATTTGCAAACATGAGGAAATGTAGCAATTAATTTTTCTTAAAACAAGGGATGAAGGAGATTTTTGTGTTAAGTCTATTTTGATTGGGTTAGTCATATGTTTCCCTATTTTTTTCAAAATTATTAAGAAGTTTAATAGACACTCATTTACCTCCTTCCTCTCTCGGCTCTGCAACAATCTCCATTCTCTCAATCAAAGATTTCACTCTCGTTGTTACTGGTTTTCTAAGACTCTCAAAATGTCTCAACTGTCCATGACATCATCCTCTTCAAAGACGACTGTTTCTTCCGCATCCTCTGATCGAGAACCTAGGGCAATCACAACCTGCATGGATTCTGATGTTCTGGAGATTACTCCTCTTAGAGAACTGGAAGCTAACCCCTATAAGGTTAAAAAGCTGAGAACAAGGCATGCAGGAAGGTCTCAAGCTTCTTCATCTGGTAATCCCTCTCAACCATCATCTTCTGTTCCCTCAGAAATAGCAAATAGGGAAGGCTCAGCTTATGTTCATCAAGCAATAGCTAGACTTGTTACAAGAATTCTGAATGAGAACCACTCGGTACCTGGCATTTCTGTTCCTTTAAATCAAGAATCTGCTAGTCCAAATGTTGAAATGAATCTAGATGTCACTAAGAATGTTGAGACACCGGATGACAACATTCGGAAATCATCTGAAAATCTTGATGATCTCTAGAACCCTTCAGAGAAGGATGTTGAACCCCCGGTTATTGATGTGGATGAAGAATACTTTGACAATGACCTAATTGCAAATATCAACCCTAGCATAGCTAGAAGGATGATGAACAGAAAAGGAAAGCAGGATGCTGCAAAATGTCTGACCAAAGAGAAGACTGCTGATATTGTTCATAAGAAAACCAGGTCTGAAGACAAGACTGGTGTAGAAACTGTGAAGACTGGATTATCCAAAGGGAAGGTGAAAACCCGAGTACCTACTGGTAGTCTCTCAAAGCTTGTGAGACAACCAATAGCAAAGAAAAGGAAAGAGCCTGAACCTTCTGATTCTGATGAGGAATCAGAATTTGAAGTTGATGCTGAAGACATTCCTCTCAGAAGGAAACTCCCATCAAGCAAAATGGCTAAAGTTCCTGAAGTCCCCACGGACAACATTTCTTTTCACCACCCTGAAAATGCTAACAGATGGAAGTATGTTTGTTTGAAAAGAATAGCCTTGGAAAGAGAACTGAACAATGGTGCCATGGAATGTAAGGAGATCATGGACCTAATCAAAACTGCTGGTCTAATGAATATTGTGGTAAAGTTTACCAACTTCTATGAAAATCTTGTCAAAGAATTCATAGTGAATTTATCTGATGGATGTGATGATGGAAGGTCAGCTGACTTTAAGTGTGTCTATGTGAGAGGAAGAAAGGTAAATTTCTCTCCCTCTGAAATAAACAAATTCCTAGGAAGACCAGATGAGGCTTGCCCTGAACTAGAGGTTACTGACAACCAAGTATGCCAAACCATCACTACAAATCAAGTCAAGAGCTGGCCCTTAAAAGGCAAGCTGAATGCAAGCAAGCTCAGCATGAAATTTGCCATCCTGCACAAGATTGGTGCAGCCAACTGGGTTCCCACCAACCATAAATCAACCATCTCCACAGGATTGGAAAGATTCATTTATGCTGTTGGAACCAGGACAGAATTTGACTATGGCAAGTATATCTTTGATCAAACTTTAAAGGCAAAATACCCTTTTTAGTCCTTTAAGTTTACCCCAAGGTCCATTTTGGTCCTTTATCTAAAAAAAGTGTCAAACTGGTCCTATAATTCTTTTAAAAGGACCATAGGAGTCCTTTCCGTTCATTTTGGTCCTTTTTGGTTCAACCCATCCTTCTTTATTTCAATTTGTAACTCCATTATCTTATGTTTCAGCCCATCCTTCCTTTCCTTTAGATGATGTATCTCCATCTTTGCTCCATCAAGCTCATTTTGCAGCTTCTCCAATGAACCAAAAAGGACCAAAATGGACGGAAAGGACTCCTATGGTCCTTTTGAAAGAATTATAGGACCAGTTTGACACTTTTTTTAGATAAAGGACCAAAATGGACCTTGGGGTAAACTTAAAGGACTAAAAAGGGTATTTTGCCAACTTTAAAACATGTTGGAAGCTATGTTGTTAAAGGCCCTATTGCCTTTCCCTCCCTCCTATGTGGTATTGTCCTTGCTCAGTATCCTGACATTCTAGTTGAAAAAGATACTGTATGCAAAAGAGCCCTTGCTCTTGGGTTGCACTATAAGCTATTTCAGGGAACTCATGTTCCTGACATTGTCATGACATCAGCTGAGACATCAACTGTCAAAACTCAGTCCAAAAAATCTGATGTTATAGCTGTGCTGAAGGAAACCTGCAAAGAGCTGGAGACAAGGAAAAGGACTCTTGAGAACCTAATTGCTAGACTAGAACAGGAGGAGACTGAAGGACAAAGAAGGGAAGAAGATGCTGCTGAAGATCAGCTTAATGCTGAAGATAGTGCCTCCTCTGAAGATGACAGTGCTTGAAGATCAGTGGAGTTGTCAAGCTTGCTGCTGGTACCTGTTGCTGCAAGTGATTTCAGATTTTTTTGTTTTTATTTTGGATGACTGTATAACCTAAAAGTACATGTATCTTTGGCCTATTTATGGCTAAAGAGGGGGGAGAAGATTTTGTGTTAATTATACTTGGTAGACATTATTTTTCTGCAGACATATTATTTCTGCTGCTCTCTAATCTCTGATTGTTTAGGGGTTTTAGCCAAAAAATTTCCAAAGGGGGAGTTTGTAAGTGTTGGGTTATTGGCATGTATTTTTGGTAAAACCAGGTGTGTGAATGTCATGACTGATGTCATAACATTATGGGTTACTAGGTACTTTCTGCAGAAAAAGAATGGCATACAGTAGCTGCTCATTATGAGTGTGTAGCTGATCATTATGCAATGATCACATTTATTACATTCTACCAAAATCAATAAACAGGATTCTTGTTGTCATAACCAATGTTAAGACATCCTGTACTGATCTAACAGTTATGAAGTTTTGTTAATTCTGAGATTTTTCAGGAATATGGTTCATACATTCCAGAACAGAATCTCACGTGGACTTTAGGTTAACTTGGCTTAACCCTAATCTGGTTGATAAAGTCTTGTGACCAAGTCTTGAGGTTAACCCTAATTAACCCTAGCTATTTTTGTGGAAGTCCTAACTGAAGAACAACTGCCTATATATTCAACAGGAAGGTTGTTGGTGAACTCAACTTTTTGACAGAAGATCAACAAGGGGCTGTATAGTTTTAACTACTGTAATCCAAGCAAGTATCATTGTGATAAGTGACTTGGAGTAGGTTTTGATTGTAAGGGTTGTGTATCACTCAAAGCTTTGAAGCACGAGTGTTTGTGTCACTTGATTAAAGCTTTGAAGCAAGGTCAAGTTAGGTTTATGTATCACTCAAAGCTTTGAAGCACGAGTGTTTGTGTTACTTGATTAAAACCTGTGAAGCATAATCAAGTGTATGTTCTGAAGAGTGTCTTCATAATTTCATTAGTCAATTGTTTAGTATCACTGCTGTGATTGAGGGGGAGTGAGTAGGAACTCAGGTTTAAGTTGAACTTAGATTGAAGTTGCATTGGGTAGTGTTGTACCCCAAAATTTTCCCTCCCATTTCATCAACATATTCTCATCACAAGACCCTTGGAGCTCAAGAACAAGTTAGGGTTTACTCTGCTCAAGACTCCTCCTTGCACTGTTGACCCAAATTAGGGTTTGAGTTTGCACAAAGATGTTTTGACCTAAAAGGCCCAAAATGACTTTCATGCTTCATGTTGGACTCACAAGTTTATCCATACCAAGTTTCAAGCCTTGATTCCAATCTTTGCCCAGTTAATTGGACAGTTGACATAGAAATCAGCTGTATTGGGGAAAAAGTCAACTGTTGTCAATTGATAGTCAAACCTCATGATTTTTGACCCACATCAACATTATGAACTCATATGGACCATTTGATCAAGTTTGGATCACAATTTCACAAGAAATTTGACCAGATCACCAAAAGGGCAAAATGGTCATTTTTAGGGTTTTGACTGCACAAAGGCAATTTTTGACTGTTTGACCTAACCAATGGCAAACCAAACTCACATATGGACTCAAGATCTCAATGGCTTTGTCTTGACATGTTCAACAAGTTCAAAAGATCCCAAATGCACAAGATTGACAGATGAATTTTCCAGTCAACTGAGCCAAATTTGACTCTATACTGAAAAGTCAAACTTTGACTTTTTGGTCAAAATCAAGTGCCAAGATTCATTTTTCATCAAGACATGTCAAATTATGAAACTTGTTCATCAAGAAATCAAAAATCACAAATTAGGGTTTGAAATGAAGAAATTTCATAACTTAGAATTTTTCGAAGTTATGAAAATTCCTAATTTTTTCTTAACTTTGTCCCATTTTTTCATCAAGATACATTTGGATTCAAACAAAACTCAAAACATGAAAGTTGTAGTCCATTGAAAAATCTATAACTTTGATTCACAAAGTTTCCTCAAAATAAGCTTGTGGATCAAGTTATGATTTTTGGAACAAGGGTGCAAAACATTCTTAACTTAGAAATATTTTGACCTATTCTAGGCAGGATTTTTGCCCAACTTCATGGCCACTTTTCACATGCTTCCACTTGGAATCTCAACTTTCATTACAAAGATGGATTGTAGTACACATTCCAAGCTTTCCAAAATGTCCAAGAACTTCTCAAACACCCTTGTGGTTAGGGAGAATCGAATTTGTCAATATGGGCAAAAGTCACTTTGATTCATGGCCAAATACATGTTCATAACTTTGCATTTTTGAAATCAGAATGGTTCGAGCTAGTTACAGGCCTCTAATCCTTTTCTTACTCAATAATTAAATGCCAATCCATTGTGTTCTAGCATTATTTTGCTCATTTGATCATTACATGAAGAATTAAGCCATAATTAGAAAAAGCACATTATCCATTCTTGTAAAGCATTACTTTATGTCAAACACAAATCCAAGAAGTACAATGCAGATCTTTTGGGCACAAGTTCATGAGCAAAGTCCACTGATCAAGGAGATATTATGCAGCATGCTTGAGGGGCCTGTAGGAGCCTATAACCCAAGTTGACAAACTTTGCTTCACATAGAAGAAACATGGCATATTGAACACCAACTCACATTCCTGTCAACACAAGCCTAAGCAAACTTCTTGAACACATTCCAAACATCATAACTGAGCTAAAACATGAGCCAACCACCTCCAATACCTCCTTAAACACAGAAACACCATCTTGCTGCACAAAACAGGGCATTCTGCACTTTGACTTGGCCAGCTCATTTCCATCGTGCATTTTCATCCAAACCACTTCATACACACTCCCTACCACCTATACAAACTATCCCAAGCATTGGACACGAACTGTAACATCCCTAACATCATTTGCCATTTTCACTTTTCTCTCTTGCAGGTTGACTTCTGTAGCTTGATATAGCAAGATTCAAAGCACACCAAGCATTGGAGAAGCATCCCTGAACTTCAAGCAAGCTGTACAAGTCCTCACATTGCACTGAAAGTACCTCCATTGTCATACACGAATCAAGTTGAACAGGTAAGTTCTTGAACTTCTATCTCTCAATCCAAGCATATTTAGGCTTAGGTTTGTGAAGAAGTTATGTTCTATTCATGGCCCTGAAGCTACCTGTATCCTAACTTTTTATTTATATTGTGTGTGTTAAGAGAATTTGGAACCTGAACATTAGGAAAAAATTAGGTCAGGAATTGGGGGAGAAGAAATTCTCTCTCATTTCTGAGAGTTAGATCAAGTTCTTGGTATGTATGGATTCGTGACTTGATGGTTGACATTTTTTGTGTTATAAGTTTATGCTAAAACTCAAAGAATCAGGATGTTTGAACAAGGCAAAGAAGTGCGCGTTTTTTAGAACATGGATGGATGGAGGTTGAAGAAGCTTGTCCTTTGGGCTGGGCCTGATTCATTTTCCTTTTTGCACCACTTTATTTCACATACACCCCCTTGGCCCATTGTGTTTATTTTTATCATTTTTTGACTTTTTCTTTTTGTTCCTGACTTATTATTTTTTGCCAAAATATAAAAAATATTAAAAACATTTTTTCAACCATTTTTGCATTTTATTTGGATTTTTGTTTGTTTTATTTGAATTTGTACATAAATAAACAAAATACTCTTTTTTTATTCAAAATACAAAAATAATACAAATACATTTTTATTTTCTGATTTTATTTTGTTTTATCTTTTGAAAACATTTTATAAAAAATATTCTTTTTTTATAAATAATAAATATTTTATTTTGTACATATTTAATATATTTAGTAAATAATATAAATACTTATATATTTATTAGAATATTTAGGGGGAAAACATAAAAATAATACATTTTTATTTTTGTTAATATTTGACCTCAAAAATCACTTTTTACAATATACTTCCTTTTTATTTATTTTTTGTATATAATTAATAAACATTGTATATAATATATAATAAATACCTTTTATTTATAAAAATTAGGGTTTTGCCCTAAAAACACAAAATATCAAAAATTAACTTTTTTTGTTTTTTTTTGTTTATTTGACACATAAAAAAATACTTTTACATACATATAAAAATCATTTTTTGCATCTTGCATATTTATTTTATTTTATTTTATTATTGTACAATTAAATTAACTTGTATATTCAATTTGGATGTAATAGTTTAGATTTAATTTTTCTTGCTAAATATCCCCATTTGAACATTTGTACCCCCATTCCCACGATTACTTTGTAATAATTTAGGACTTTTAATTCCGCACTTTAAAGCTTTCTAAATATGCCATGATAGACTTAGGATTTGTATGCAAAAATCAACCAAACAAATAGCTTGACCTAATTCAAAGATAACAAAGCATGAAAATGGACAACACTAATCACACTTGCACCCCTAGGGTTACTCCACTTGTTGCCTCCATGTTGCATGTTAGGTGTTTTTGGCAAAACAAAACAATATCAAATGATCATAGCCCCTCGATGACGCTTTCGAAAGTTGCCTAAAAATGATCAAGTCCCTTAAAGGAAAAGTTGCCAAAGACACTTGGCACCATTGCAATCACGGTCTAAACGATGACCCGCGCTTGTCCCGTTCACATCCTAACACAAGATTGTCCACCAAATACAATGGTGGAACAAAATTGTTAAAAGGGTTAAAACATAGAGAAAACCTTTGAGTAAATTTAGGGGTAGACAAACTCTTAGTTACTTGCCAACTTGCAAAACAAAAACATTTGCCTATTTTTCAAAACACACATCACAACACACTTTCAAAATAACTTTCAAAAACATTGAAAACTTTTCAAAAGACATACACCTTTGTATACATCCAAACATGGGTCATTACAAAGGTTGCCACCACATTGGCCTCTTTTCAAAACATTTTCAAACCCACACACAAAGCACCATTTCAAACAATTGAAAATCAAGGCTAGTTGATATAAGCAAGTAACTAAGAGCCCATGGATAACCATGGATAGAAAGGGTGCTAATACCTTCCCTTTCTATAATATACCCCCCGAACCCAAGAAAACATCTCAAAGGTTTTTGCTGTGCTTTTTAACCTTTCCTTAGGATAAAATAAAAAGTCGGTGGCGACTCTTGCTCAACCGAAACATTTGCAAAAACAAACGAAAAACCTCAAGTCAGTTCTCCCACCGTATCACAGAACTGGCGACTCTGCTGGGGACTTTCTTAAAAGTAGGGTTACCTTATGGTTTAGATCACCTTTGTTTTCAATTGCTTGCTTTGTTTGCTTTTATATTTGTGGGCTTTGCATCAGAGTTTCATAGATCCTAACCCGGATCTGGGGAATACCCTTTTAGGTAGCATAAGCTGTGAGGGACCTGTCCGGCGTAGACCGACATGGGTGAAACAGTGGCTACGTTGGTGTGACACCTTGGTCTGTACTTATATCCCTTATATTGCAACGAGGAGAATATGGGTCTTCTAAGGAGTCATTAAGCATCAACCGACCTTAGAACCCTAAATTAACCCAACTTGGCCATAGAACAGTAGCAGTATGCTACACTCATTGAGGTTAAACTCTCGCGATGGTTCTGGCCGCAAGAAAAGATTGCGATGCTGGAGTTATGACCGATTGAGGGTAGTTAATGATATTGAGATCCTCTAGAACCCAGTTACTTTTGATAGGACAAGTCTTAACCAACAAAACTAAAAGAGGGTAACACCTAAACTTCATGCTGGCCTAAACCCTAAGGGTTGTCTTGTGTGAATTGTGTGCCTTATCATGTTTGCCTTTGTGAATACTTATGCTGTGCTTTATCATAACATCATACCATCATACCATTGCATGCATCCTGCATAAGGACTGACCCCTTTCAAAGACAAAAGGATTTCATCTTTTCTCTGTTTTGTAGGACATCATGATGCCCATGCATAGGAATACTATCCGGCTCAACTTTGTTTAACCACCTACTTTGCTCAAGGAATTGGTTGATAGGGTTCCAAACACTACTTCCTTCATCAAGAGGCATGGTTCTCTCCTTGGGTTAGTCACTTCAAATTGGGACCAACAACTGATGAGTGTCCTGACCCAGTTTTATGATCCCATGTATCATTGCTTCACCTTTCAAGACTTCCAGCTGGTCCCTACCTTGGAAGAATTCTATGATTTGCTTGGTATCCCTGTTTTGGAGCAGACTCCATTCAATGGTTGGGAGAAGAATCTTAGGCCTGAAGAGATTGCTGCAGCCTTTCCCTTGACCAAAGAAGAGGTAATGGCTAACTGGGAACTAGAAGTGGAGTTGAGGGCTTTTTGGCTAAGTTTCTGGTTGGCAAAGCTAATAGTTTCTGGAATGAATTAGACTTCAAGGCGTACGAAGACATTCTGGCTCTCTTAATCTATGGTATAGTTTCGTTTCCAAATCCTGATAACTTTGTCAATATCAATGCCATAAGGATCTTCATGTCTCGAACCATGTATCCACTCTCTTGGGTGATATCCTGCAACAACTCTATGCTCGTACTACCCGAAAATGGGGAACTCCGTGGTGTTGTGCTCCTTTGTTAGTGAGGTGGTTTATTTCGCACCTCCCTAAGTTCGTGCTGAAGAATGAAGAAGGAAAGGGCTGGGCTCATAGGTTAATGTCTCTCACTGATAAAGACATCATTTGGACTCTCAGAGGTTTGGATGAAGTAGCCATTATTGATCGTTGCGGAGAATATCCTAATGTTCCATTGATCGGTACCCAGGGAGGGATCTCTTATAACCCATGTTTAGCTCTCCGTCAGTTTGGAAGAGCCAGAAGAGCAGGGCCTCATGAGATGTTGGTTCCTCACATCAGTTTTGAGTTTCAGGTAGACAGTGACGAGCTACGTCGTAGATTCATCCGGGCTTGGGACCGAATTCACAAAGCTGACCCACATGAGTTAGGATCAAAGACTTCTCTACTAATGGAACCCTATTGCAGATGGGTCCGCATTCGTGCTCAGAGGTTAGGTATGCCATACGAAGCTGTCAGGCCTATCATTCTAGAATTTCCTGATGAAGACGGGGTTCCTCCAACTGTCCTCCCTCCTCAGATACCCACTGATGTTGATACACTAAAGAGATCTTGGGCGCAGCTACAGGAAGAACGGGATTATTATCGGGAAAAGCTCAACGAACAAGAACAGAAGATCCAGAAGCTGACTAAGCAATTGGAGGAAGAGCGGATCCTAAATGACTATATTCGTACTGAGAAGAGGAGGCCATGGGAGCACTGATGAGCTTAGGATGTTTCTTTTACAGCTTTTATTTCCTTTTCAGTATTTTCATTTTTTGTAATGCCTAAGGGCAAGTTGTTGAACAATTTAAAGATTGAATATAATGAAGTGTGTTTACTTTTTGTCTACAAAGTTGAATCCCGTTTGTCTTTGAAAACATAAATCATGCGCATCTCATTGCATCATATGCATAACAGGTACCCTTTTTCTACAGGTTGCTTAATCTTCTTCGCTGTTTATTTGAACAGTCATCATGAATCCTGAATCATCCAATGAACAAGCTATCAAGGCCCTCCAGGCCCAGAACGCCCAGTTTCAAGAGCTGGTCATGAGCTTAGCCCAAGGTCAACAGGAATTGAAGGCTCTTCTCTTGAAGAAGAAGAAGAAGAAGAGGACTGTGCTGTTTAACACTGGACGGAGGTTTGGGAATACACTGCAAAATGAGGCTGATCAGGCTACTTCCTCTGCAGATAAAGACAGTCCCCAAGGGGGAAGGGCTCCTAGTCCTGCAGTCTCCGACAACGAGACGGATTACAATGATGAACAGTACCCTCCTGCTGAAGACAAGTACAAGCAACTAGAGGACCGTTTAAGTGCCATGGAGATTCAAAATGTGCCGGGGCTGGATTTCGGAGATATAGGTTTATCTTCTGGGGTGGTGATCCCACACAAGTTCAAGGCACCTGCCTTTGCGAAGTACGACGGGGCTTCCTGTCCTAAGCTGCATCTCAGATCATATGTAAGGAAGATCCAACCTTACACTGCAAACAAGAACCTTTGGATCCATTTCTTCCAAGATAGCCTTTCGGGGTCTCAACTCGAATGGTTCTATCAGCTGGATGGAACCAGTATTCGACATTGGGAGGACTTGGCTACCGCATTTTATAAACAGTGTCAATACAATTCTGATCTCGCTCCCACGCGTACCCAACTCCAGGGTATGTCACTGGGGATGGGCGAAGGATTCATGAAATATGCGCAAAAGTGGAGAGACCTGGCTGGCAGGGTGCAGGCACCTTTGACTGACCGTGAGCTTGTGGACATGTTTATAGGGACCTTGTCTGGTCCATTCTTCAACCATCTGATTGGTAATTCTTCTGCTGGGTTTACAGACCTCATTCTGACTGGTGAGAGAATAGAAGCTGGTATCAAGTCGGGGAAGATACATAAAGGTGCCTCCGCAAGTACTGAAAAGAAGCCCTTCAAGAAGGAAGCCAGTGCTGTTTATGGTCCCAGAAGACAGGTTAAGCCGGAACGCCGCAAAGCTGTCAACGCGTTGGTAATTTCAAAGCCTATTGCTGCTCCTCAGCAGTATAACCAACCAAGGGGTGAGAGACCCAAAAGGAAGTACACTCGGCTCAGCATGACCCTGTCTCAGATTTTGCCGCAACTACTGTCAACCAATATGGTAACTGTCAAAGAATCTCCGAAGGTAGTGAACACAACTTCTCCAAAGTACAACCCCAACGCCCGCTGCGCTTATCACTCTGATATCCCGGTGTGATCGGTGGATCTGGAACTGACTGTTTAACGCTGGTTCGCGAAATGTCGCGGAAGCAAGAGTCGCCACCGTCTTTTATTTTCTCCAAATGGAAAGGACAAAAGCACAGAAAAATTCCTTATTGAGATTAGCTCTCGGTTCGGGAGGTAGATTTATAGAAAGGGAAGGTGTTAGCACCCTTTCTATCCATGGTTATCCATGGGCTCTTAGATACTTGCTCATTTGTGTTTTCAAAAGGTTTGTTTGTTTTTCAAGGTGAGTGGGTTTGAAAAAGTTTCTTTTAAAATTTCAGTTCGACTCTTGTATAAGTCCTCAAGAGTTGTTTTTGAAAGCTTTTTTTTTTGCAAAGTGTCAGTGTGAAAAGAAATTTTGATTTGTTTTGAATTAGAGCAAGTATCTACGAGTCATCTACCCACCCTAAGGAATTCGTCTGTGTAAATGTCCTTAAGGTAGTTCCATCCCACCATTGAGGGGTAGGTAGCACCACTGTTGGAGGTGTTCGGGTCAATTCGAGGATTAGGGACAGTGTGGTCACCAGAGCAATAGGAAGACACCTTAGAAGCTACCCTCATGCCATGTTCATGGACATGAGGACTTACTAAAACATCCTCTACTCGACGACCACGTTTCGAGGGGCAAGGCAACAGTGAGGCGTACCCTAAGAGTGGTGTGTGAATTGTGTGTCATTTTTAGTTATTTTTGTCTTGATCATGCATTGAGTGTTCTACGCATTGTTTTTATTCGGGCATACATTCTTTCATGAGATAGTTAGCAATTAAAAGGTGCGGGAATTAAAAGTGCGGAAAATAAAGGTCTTACGCTATTACAAAGGCGCGGGTCTACATCGCCAAATTAAACCAAGACCCGATTTGAAATAAATAAAATGCAGAAAGTAAATATCCTAATTATCTATTACAAAGCTTTGGGGCAATTACATGAAATTTTAAAAAGGAAATAAAATTAAATGTGCGAAAAGAAATAAAAATCGAGAATGCGAGGGCGTTGGACCCTTTAAAGAAATTAAATTGAAATTAATGATTAAATTATTTAAATGAGAAATAGAACTTATTTTTTTTATGTTTTTGGATTTATGAAATTTAACGGGAGAATTAATTGGAATTAAAAGTTAAAAAAAACCTAGTTCTAAATTGTTTTTAATTTATTAAAAAAATGTTTAAGTTTGACCTAATTTACATTAATTATTTAAATGGCATATTTATTTACAAAATAATTAATTATTAATAATAATAAGAAGAAATTTTAATTATTGAAAAAAAAAGAGTAAAAAAGCTAGAAACCCTAATTTTTATGTTTTTATTGGTTATTAAGAAAAATATTAAAATTAAGCCTAAAATTAAACTAATTTGGTTATTAAAACTTATTTACAAAATTAATAGAAATTAATATTAACAAAACATATTTTTTATTGTTTTATGATTTTATGATTTTTATGTTATAAGGAATTATTTTTATGAATTTAAAACAAATTGAAAAGAATTAAAATTAAAGAGGAAAATTAGAAAGAAAATAAATATACAAACATGGGGGGTTTTCTGGCCCAGTAGGAGGTGTATGCAAGCAATCAGGCCCACTCAATCCCAGGCCTTGTTTGACTTTTGATGGTCACGTGTAGACCCCTTGACTAAAGTGCATGATGGAACTCACATCCTGGCTCTTGGATTGGTCTCAGGGACACAAGGCAAGCATATGCGTTGGGGCGTATGGTGAACTGTAGGACGGCCAGTGTACCTGAACATATTGCAAGAAAAAATATTAAGAGTATAGGGGACCTGGGAATCGAACGCAGGTCCCAATGCTTGTAAACACTCCTTTCCACCAACTGAGCCAGCGCATTCATTCATAAGCATAGTGGAACATAATTATTATATACAAAAAGTGCCAATATTCTGGAACAAAAGAAAACTCGCGCCAATTATTTGAACGCACCATTCATGTCCCTCCACGCATCATCTTCTTCCATTGTTCTGAAACAAAAAGCAATTAAATAGCGGGGGTTTTAAACCCCCACAAACTGAAAACGTGAAAATAGCGAATAGCTATGTAATCAATATAAAAAAGGTGCGATGACATCAATCGTTTCGTCTTGTTCTGACGAATTTTCCTGTATTAATTTGATGGTCCAATTTTCCTTTACGTGAAAAACCCTAAATCAAGGTTTCTGGAACCCTAACGTGCGTTCATGGTGGATTATGGTACAGGCGGCGATTCTTCAATTGGGCGGTACCATTAGCTTCAGAGCAGTCATGTTAGTACAAATCAACAAGAAAAATGTATGGATAATGCGTGTAAATCAAAATACGAATATGCAAATTTTAGAAGAAAGTCCAGCTTCTATCTACCAATTCTTTGAGTATGGAAGCGTGATTTTGATTGGGACAGATTCCTGGTAACCTTGGCAAGCTTGTGGGATGGTTCTTTTGCTTTGAATTGCGCTGGAACTGTGAAAACAGTTTTGAGTTTTTTATGAAAATAATGCAAAGTTGTTTGGTGTTCTTGGGCGCAGCTTTTTTGTTCTTGTGATTAGGGTTGTGATGTATATGTATATGTCAATGAATTAGGTTTACAAAACAAGTCCAAAATCCATTTAATCAATGCTTTTCAATTTGTGATCTTCCATGATTTTTTTCAATCTTTTTTCATGCCAAATATGCCAAATCATGAATGATTCTTGCCTTTTTTGATGTGCACGAAATCTTGAGTGAATAAGGAGCCTATTAGCTGCATAAAAAGATTTAAAATACATGCTTTAGTATTTTTTCATATTTAATTTCAATTAAATGAATTAATAGATTTAAAAATTCAAATAATTAATAAAAAATAAGAAAATAACTCCCCTTTGGGTCAATGGGTCGTGCATAGCTTTTGGGTGATGATTCTTGGAAGAAATTGTGGCCCATTAGCAATTTTGAGGTATTTGAAGCAAAGTTGACTTTTCAAAATTCCCAAAAATTTCCCAACTTCCACAAGGCATATATTGCTCAATTTTTAAGCTTTGATCATATTCTTGGACATTTTGGAAAGGTCTTGAAGTCCTCTAACCAACACCTTTGGTCCCATGTCATTTTGATTTACCAATCTCAAGTTATGGTCTTTGACTTAAAGTGCCTTTTTGTTGACTTTTGAAAATGACCTATAATGTTGAGCTTGATAACTTTTTATGAGAGCATTTCTTGGACTTGAAGTGTGAAGAGGAGTTGTAGGAAATGTAATTCTATTCAAAATGAGCTTTGGATGGAATTTTTCTGATAAACCATGTGGAAGTTATGCCCTGGTCAATTTGCAGTTGACTTTTTCAACTGTCCAAATATGGAAACTTTTGCATCTTGAGACTTTTTGAGCCATGCCTTGAAAATCATGATCAAGAATTGATCAAATGATGTTTGTGGCTTCAAAATAAGATGTTGATCACAAATTTGGACTTTTGACTGTCAAATGACCATTTTACCCCTGCAGTTGACTGTTGAGCAATTAGGGTTTTTGACTGTGCAATCTTGTGCTGTAAGTCTTGAAACTTGACATAGGGATGCTTGACAATGGTTGTAGGCATGTGGGACTTGATTGGACCCTTGGAAACGTCAATTTCTTTGCCAGAACCAAAACCCTAATTTTTGACTGTTAGGAGGCCATTGGACTGTGCAACCCTTGGGAGATCTTGAAGCATGCTCTTTGCAAATCTTGAAGAATATGGGAGGGCAAATTTTGGGGTACAACAGTTGCCCCTGTTCAATCTTCTTAGACCTGAGGATGTAGATTGGCTGACGTTCCTTTCGTAATCCGAAGGTGGAAGATGATTGAACACTAGAGTGCCCAGAAATTTGCGCTCACATGTTGGCAGTGTGATGGTGGGAATGGGCTTACAGATGCCATTTGGAGATTGATGGATAGGAAGATGGGCTTATAGATGCCATGTTGAGAGGTGATGAATAGGTGGATGGGCTTATAGATGCCATCTGGGTGTCGATCGCGTAAGAGATTCCTTAGCGAGAACTTGCGTACCTGAAAAAAGAAAGATGATTACCTGACCTGTTACAGGAGTTGGTCTTCAAATTTTTTTGTGTAAAGGTACCCTGACTGGTTACAGGAATTGAATCTGGAGCCTCAAACGGTGATGAATGAATCAAGGATGGTTACTATCTCAACGGGACGATGAGAGAATCTTGGGTGATTACTACCTCAAAAGTAACGAAGAGAGAACCTGGGGCGATTACTACCTCAACAGTGACGATGAGAGAACTTGGGGCGATTACTACCTCAACAGTAACGATGAGAGAACCTGGATGCCTTCTACTGAGTCTTCATCAGGAAAATCTTTAGGAATCGATTTAACTGGACTAGAGAAGGCCTTTGACTGGATAAGAATCAGAAAAATCTTTAGGAATCGATTTAACTGAACCGGACAAGGTCTTGAAATCTTCAACTGGATAAGAATCAGGGAGATCTTAGGGTCGATCTGACGGAACCAGAGAAGGCCTTTGACTGGATAAGAATCAGAAAAATCTTAGGGTCGATTTAACTGAACCAAGCAAGGTCTTGAAATCTTCAATTGGATAAGAATCAGGGAGATCTTAGGGTCGATCTGACTGAACCAGAGAAGGCCTTTGACTGGATAAGAATCAGAAAAATCTTAGGGTCGATTTAACTGAACCAAGCAAGGTCTTGAAATCTTCAACTGGATAAGAATCAGGGAGATCTTAGGGTCGATCTGACTGAACCAGAGAAGGCCTTTGACTGGATAAGAATCAGGAAAATCTTAGGGTCGATTTAACTGAACCAAGCAAGGTCTTGGAATAACTTCAACTGGATAAGAATCAGGGAGATCTTAGGGTCGATCTGACTGAACCAGAGAAGGCCTTTGACTGGATAAGAATCAGAAAAATCTTTAGGAATCGATTTAACTGAACTGGACAAGGTCTTGAAATCTTCAACTGGATAAGAATCAGGGAGATCTTAGGGTCGATCTGACTGAACCAGAGAAGGCCTTTGACTGGATAAGAATCAGAAAAATCTTAGGGTCGATTTAACTGAACCAAGCAAGGTCTTGAAATCTTCAACTGGATAAGAATCAGGGAGATCTTAGGGTCGATCTGACTGAACCAGAGAAGGCCTTTGACTGGATAAGAATCAGAAAAATCTTAGGGTCGATTTAACTGAACCAAGCAAGGTCTTGAAATCTTCAACTGGATAAGAATCAGGGAGATCTTAGGGTCGATCTGACTGAACCAGAGAAGGCCTTTGACTGGATAAGAATCAGGAAAATCTTAGGGTCGATTTAACTGAACCAAGCAAGGTCTTGGAATAACTTCAACTGGATAAGAATCAGGGAGATCTTAGGGTCGATCTGACTGAACCAGAGAAGGCCTTTGACTGGATAAGAATCAGAAAAATCTTAGGGTCGATTTAACTGAACCAAGCAAGGTCTTGGAATATCTTTGACTGGATAAGAATCAGAAAAATCTTAGGGTCGATTTAACTGAACCAGACGAAAGTCTTGAAATAACTTCAACTGGATAAGAATCAGAGAAATCTTAGGGTCGATTTAACTGAACCAGAGGAGGTCTTGGACATATCTTTGACTTGACTGGATCTTTCCTGAAAGGTAAAGGTCAGTCATATGCAATGCATGACATGGATCAGGCAATGATGTTCTCAACATAGGAGAGATTGTAAGATATGATGCGTATATGCATGCTATAATGTATGGAAATGCGATGTTTATGAATGTATTATTTTTGTCTAGGAAAGTAAATCCTTGACGGGTGCCGGGAAGTCACATCCTGGGCTGATGTTGGAGAATAGTGCTTTGTTGTTTCCGCTGGGGATGATAGTTGCAAGAATACCGGTGGGAGAAGATAACTCTGTTGGGGATAAACTTGGCGAATGGATCACTCTGCGGGGAATAACTGTTCTAGCTACCTTGCTGGGGAACAGTACACTGGGGAGAGAGGTACTTCGTTGGGATGTTGATGGTAACTTCGCCGGGGATACCGTTGTTATGTTGGAAGTTTTAGTAGATTCCGCTGGGGATAAGAAGACTTCGCCGAGGACGATCTTCTCGTGGCTTTTGCCTGAGGATAACCCAGTTATATCCTGGTAGGGAAATAACCTTTGAATAAAGCCGGGAGACGCGTTCGTGCTCTGTAGGGGATAAGCTTCCAGAATCTACTGGGGATAAGCTTCCTGCTGGGGAGATGATTCAAACTTTCCTGGGGAAATCTTGGACTCTCCTGGGGAAATTTTTGAGATGTATTTGGGGAAGTGGCTCCGCTGAATGTCTGGTTGACCACCGGGGAACAATCTTAGATCAAGACTGCCGGGGATGCTTGTTAAGAATGTTCGTATATTGTGCTGGGGAATGTTGAGATCTGCTGGAGGATACCCAACTCCCTTAAGGCTGACGGGATAACTCTGCTTGGGGAATTAAGATATACTGGTTACGTTCTTCAGCTGAACTTACCTTGATATCTCGGTGGACAGAGCAATTAGATCGTTTGGACAACTCATCATTGCCCCTGTTTCTGAGGTGGGAGAGGAAGACCTGTGAAGGTGTTTAATGACTGCCGTTTGACAAATCTTCTTCTGGTAGGCAAGTGACGAGATACCGGGACATAGTCGTACGCTTTGATCCCTAATTTTTGCCTGGACCGCCCTTTCGGGTTTTCAGTCCACCGGGATACCCATTTTTGCCTAAGCCGCCTTTTCAGGTTTTCGACTTGCCGGGTGTACCAAATTGTTTTTCATTTCATCCCTCATTTTTGCCCGAACCCTTTTGGTTCGCCGGGAAGCCCTTATTTTTGCCTAGGTGTGTCAACCTAGCGGGTCTTTGATTACGCGTAGTATCTTTTCGACTATGTCCACGCTCTCAGGATGTAGGGAGTTGCCCCTGTTAGAAGTGTTTTGCCTTGCCACCAGAAGATGTTTGACCAGGCAAGATTCGTTGCTGGAATGCCCCCAAGTGACTTAGGCGGAGATTTGCCCCAGGCTATTTGGCTTTTGAGAGATTCTCCGAATCTTGATTGGACTGCCCCAGATAATAGACCATGATCATGTCTGCCCCTTGATTGGAAGTGCTTTTGTTCATTAGACATTCGTCGTGCGAACTTCTATGTTGTTCAAACAAATAGTCATATACGAACAATGTTATATCAGGAATGCAAAGCTTATGTCTGTCTTGAAGTTTTTGACAATGCATTTTTTAGTAAAAATAAGTGAATTTTGTAAACTGCGATGTCAACTCGTTATTTTACCGCAAGCCTTAAGGAGTCAGGATACCTTTTGTAACAGTATGCTTTCGAACTAACCCATGCTTCAGCTAGGACTTTTTAAGGGTTATAACGTGGCCTGGTTCACGGTTTAAGAAACAAAGGATAAAGGCTCAAATTATTTGTACCCACCCGTTCTTCGTGATGTTCTTCAAACCTAAGCTCAGTTGATCGTGCGTTAGACCTTATTTGAGTTTTTGTACTGATATTCCCGTGATGGTTCGGATGTTGATAGTTTATTTTGAATAGGCAGTCATTCCTTTTTGTTATTGAGGGTTTGTAAGACCTCTTTCTTTTTTTCCTTTTTTTTTATTCTGTTGTCCCTATTTTTTGCCTGAACTGTTCTTTTGTGATTACAGTCAGCGGGATGCCCCAGCTTCGTAAGTCTCCTTCATAGGTTTTTTGACTTATTGGGCTTTTTATTTTGAGAGATAATGACTGCCTGTCTTTATGATTATTCAGAACCATCACTGTCTTTTGTTTTGTAAGAACTCCGTTGGTGCTATTCGTTGTGCACTTGGATCAACTGAGAGGACTACCCTGCCCCAGGTTATGATTAAAGGGTTTTAATTTTTTTTTGAAAAGAGAAACTCCTACTTCTTTGGCTCGACAAAGGGGGTAACGAGGGATTATCTTCCTTATAACTCCAGTGTTTAGGATTTGAAACAATGCTTGTACCTCATCAGCGGGGTCTGTTCAAAAGCATACTGTAAAGATCGCGGTATCGTTTTCGTCATCCTCCCTCAAGAGGCTTAGAATTATTAATTGAGAGTTGACATCAAAAAGAATGAAAGCAGTTTGAATATAGAGAATGCGAATATATTGCTTCAAAACAGACATATGTGATGCATTAATGAAATAACAACGTTTAACATGAATAAATGTTTGAACAATCAAAAGAAAATTACAACTTGAAAAATTCTAATGAACAAAAGTTTTCTAGTCTCAAGGCTTGTTACTTCAAATGGTGAGCCTTGGAGGGATGGTAGAAAAACTCAGCCTGACCATCTTGTGTGAACTCCAATGCTCCTTCATCAATCAGGTCCTGGATCTTGTTCCTCAGAGCCCAACACTCATTTGTATCATGTCCTGGACTGGCAGAGTGGTAGGCACACCTTTTATTGGGATGATAGGTAGGAGATGATATGTTGGGGTTCCGGGGATGAGCCCTTAATGTGATCAGATTCAATCTCAACAGGCGTTGTAAAGCTTGAAACAACGACATGTTGAGCTGGGTGAATTGCCTCCTGGGCTTGTCTGGCTGAAGCTGGTGAGGTTGATGCTGAATTTGTGACACTGGAGCCATTTGAGGAGCTCTCCCCTTATCTCCTTGTCTCAAAGATGATTGAATGATGACTGGCTCTTTACCCTTAGACGTTTTCCCCAGTTGGTTACCCTGAAGCAGTTGGTTGATGAGAACTCCGAGCTCTTCTTGTCTTTGAGCTAAACCTTGAATGGCAGTCACCTGCCCCAGCATCTGGGCTTTCATTGCATCCACTTCAGCTTGCAGATGTTTCAGCCGTTCGTCCTCAGCGCTGTTCCTGACCAAAGTCCCCATGAGAAGTGTTCTCAGCTCCTCCTGCCCCTTGGATAGATTCAGGAGGATTTCCCCGAACCGAGTCTCTTGAGCAAGAAGGTCCTGGTTATCTTGTTGGGAAGCCATTGCTGAAATAGACAGCGAGAAAGGTAAGTGACCTGCAACAAGGGTACCTGTTATGCAATGATGAATGGAATGCGTATGATTTATGTTTTCAAAGACAATCGGGAATCAACTTTGTAAACAAAAAGGAACACACTTCATTAGATTCGACTTTGAACTTTAAATTGTTCAACAGATTTCCCTTAGGAGTTACATAGAAATACTGAAAAGGGAAATAAAACTGTAAAAGAATATCCAGAGCTCCTCATTGATCCCAGGGTCTCCTCTTCTCAGTACGGATGTAGTTATTCAGAGCTCGCTCATTCTCCAACTGCTTTGTCAGCTTCTGGATCTTCAATTCCTGCTCGTTGAACTTTTCCCGATAAGAATCCCGCTCTTCTCGCAGTTGCGACCAAGACCTCTTTAATGTCTCATAATCAGTAGGTATCTGAGGAGGGAGGACAGTTGGAGGAGCCCCATCTTTGTCAGGGTACTCAAGAATGACGGGTCTGACAGCTTTGTATGGCATACCTAACTTCTGAGTACGGAGGCGAACCCATTTGTAGTAGGCTTCCATAGGTAGAGAAGTCTTTGGCCCCAAATCTTGTGGGTCAGCTTTATGAACTCTGTCCCAAGCCTTGATGAACCTACGACGCAGCTCGTCACTATCCACCTGAAACTCAAAACTGATGTGAGGCACCAACATCTCATGAGGCCCTGCTCTTCTGGCTCTTCCAAACTGACGGAGAGCTAGACATGGATTGTAAGAGATTCCTTCTTGAGTGCCATTCAAAGGAACATTAGGGTATTCTCCGCAATGGTCAATAACAGCTATCTCATCCAAACCTCTGAGAGTCCAAATGATGTCCTTGTCAGTGAGAGACATTAACCTATGAGCCCAGCCTCTTCCTTCTTAGTTCTTCAACACGAACTTAGGGAGGTGAGAAATAAACCACCTCACTAACAAAGGGATACAACACCACAGAGTTCCTCGTCTTCGGGCAGTACGAGCATAAAGTTGTTGCAGGATGTCACCCAAGAGAGTGGGCGCAGGATTCTGAGACATGAAGATCCTTATGGCAGTGACATTGATGAAGTTGTCAGGATTAGGAAACAAGACTAGCCCATAGATTAGGAGAGCCAAGATGTCTTCATATGCCCTAAAGTCCAAGTCATTCCAGAAACTGTTAGCTTTACCAATCAGAAACTTGGCCAGGAAACCCTTAACTCCGCTTCTAGTCACCCAGTTGTCCATTACTTCTTGATGGGTCAAGGGAAGAGCTGCAGCAACCTCCTCATGCCTAAGGGTCTTTTCCCAACCAGTGAAGGGAGTCTGATCCAAGATAGGGATACCAAGCAAATCAGAGAACTCTTCCAGGGTAGGGACCAGCTGGAAGTCTTGAAAGGTGAAGCACTGGTACAGAGGGTCATAGAACTGGGTCAGGACACTCATCAACTGTTGATCCCGCTTTGCCGTGACTAAACTGAGAAGAGAACCATGCCTCTGGATGAAGGAGGTGGTGTTTGGAATTCTGCTAACCAATTCTTCAAGTAACTCAGGTGGGTGAACAAAGTTGAACCGGATAGTATTCCTTCGCATAGGCATCATGATGTCCTACAAAATAGAGCAAAGGTGAAACCCTCTTGTCTTTGAAATGGTCAGCCCTTATGCAGGATGCATGCAATGCTCATGATGTTATGATGTTATGATAAAGCACACCACAAATATTTACAAAGGCAAACATGATAAGGCACACAAGTCACACAAGACAAGCCCTTAAAGTTTAGGCCAGCATGAGGCCTAGGTATTACCCTCTTTCAGTTTGTTGGTTCATACCTGTCCTATCAAAAGTAACTGGGTTCTTAGAGGATCCCAATATCATTGACTACCCTCAATCGGTCATAACTCCAGCATCGCAATCTTTTCTTGCAGCCAGAACCATCACGAGAGTTTAGCCTCAATGGACGTAGCATACTGCTACTGTTCTATTGGCCAAGTTGTGTCATTTAAGGTTCTAAGGTCTGTTGGTGCTTAATGACTCCTCAGAAAACCCATATTCTCCTCGTTGCAACACAAGGGATATCGGTACAGACCAAGGTGCCACACAAACGTAGCCACTGCTTCACCCATGTCGGTCTACGCCGGACAGGTCCCTCACAGCTTATGCTACCTAAACAGGGTATCCCCAGATCCGGGTTAGGATCTATGTAACTCCGATGCAACCCCACAATGATAAAGCAAACAAGTCAAAGCAATTGAAAACACAGTGATCTTAGTCCTAAGGTACACCTCACTTTATAAGATTCCCCAGCAGAGTCGCCAGTTCTGTGATCGGTGGATCTGGAACTGACTGTTTAACGCTGGTTCGCAAAATGTCGTGGAAGCAAGAGTCGCCACCGTCTTTTATTTTCTCCAAATGGAAAGGACAAAAGCACATAAAAATTCCTTATTGAGATTAGCTCTCGGTTCGGGAGGTAGATTTATAGAAAGGGAAGGTCTTAGCACCCTTTCTATCCATGGTTATCCATGGGCTCTTAGATACTTGCTCATTTGTGTTTTCAAAAGGTTTGTTTGTTTTTCAAGGTGAGTGGGTTTGAAAAAGTTTCTTTTAAAATTTCAGTTCGACTCTTGTATCAGTCCTCAAGAGTTGTTTTTGAAAGCTTTTTTTTTGCAAAGTGTCGGTGTGAAAAGAAATTTTGATTTGTTTTGAATTAGAGCAAGTATCTACGAGTCATCTACCCACCCTAAGGAATTTGTCTGTGTAAATGTCCTTAAGGTAGTGCCATCCCACCATTGAGGGGTAGGTAGCACCACCGTTGGAGGTGTTCGGGTCAATTCGAGGATTAGGGACAGTGTGGTCACCAGAGCAATAGGAAGACACCTTAGAAGCTACCCTCATGCCATGTTCATGGACATGAGGACTTACTAAAACATCCTCTACTCGACGACCACGTTTTGAGGGGCAAGGCAACAGTGAGGCGTACCCTAAGAGTGGTGTGTGAATTGTGTGTCATTTTCAGTTATTTTTGTCTTGATCATGCATTGAGTGTTCTACGCATTGTTTTTATTCGGGCATACATTCTTTCATGAGATAGTTAGCAATTAAAAGGTGCGGGAATTAAAAGTGCGGAAAATAAAGGTCTTACGCTATTACAAAGGCGCGGGTCTACATCGCCAAATTAAACCAAGACCCGATTTGAAATAAATAAAATGCGGAAAGTAAATATCCTAATTATCTATTACAAAGCTTTGGGGCAATTACATGAAATTTTAAAAAGGAAATAAAAGTAAATGTGCGAAAAGAAATAAAAATCGAGAATGCGAGGGCGTTGGACCCTTTAAAGAAATTAAATTGAAATTAATGATTAAATTATTTAAATGAGAAATAGAACTTATTTTTTTTATGTTTTTGGATTTATGAAATTTAACGGGAGAATTAATTGGAATTAAAAGTTAAATAAAACCTAGTTCTAAATTGTTTTTAATTTATTAAAAAAATGTTTAAGTTTGACCTAATTTACATTAATTATTTAAATGGCATATTTATTTACAAAATAATTAATTATTAATAATAATAAGAAATTTTAATTATTGAAAAAAAAAGAGTAAAAAAGCTAGAAACCCTAATTTTTATGTTTTTATTGGTTATTAAGAAAAATATTAAAATTAAGCCTAAAATTAAACTAATTTGGTTATTAAAACTTATTTACAAAATTAATAGAAATTAATATTAACAAAACATATTTTTTATTGTTTTATGATTTTCTGATTTTTATGTTATAAGGAATTATTTTTATGAATTTAAAACAAATTGAAAAGAATTAAAATTAAAGAGGAAAATTAGAAAGAAAATAAATATACAAACAGGGGGGGTTTTCTGGCCCAGTAGGAGGTGTATGCAAGCAATCAGGCCCACTCAATCCCAGGCCTTGTTTGACTTTTGATGGTCACGTGTAGACCCCTTGACTAAAGTGCATGATGAAACTCACATCCTGGCTCTTGGATTGGTCTCAGGGACACATGGCAAGCATATGCGTTGGGGCGTATGGTGAACTGTAGGACGGCCAGTGTACCTGAACATATTGCAAGAAAAAATATTAAGAGTATAGGGGACCTGGGAATCGAACCCAGGTCCCAATGCTTGTAAACACTCCTTTCCACCAACTGAGCCAGCGCATTCATTCATAAGCATAGTGGAACATAATTATTATATACAAAAAGTGCCAATATTCTGGAACAAAAGAAAACTCGCGCCAATTATTTGAACGCACCATTCATGTCCCTCCACGCATCATCTTCTTCCATTGTTCTGAAACAAAAAGCAATTAAATAGCGGGGGTTTTAAACCCCCACAAACTGAAAACGTGAAAATAGCGAATAGCTGTGTAATCAATATAAAAAAGGCGCGATGACATCAATCGTTTCATCTTGTTCTGACGAATTTTCCTGTATTAATTTGATGGTCCAATTTTCCTTTACGTGAAAAACCCTAAATCAAGGTTTCTGGAACCCTAACGTGCGTTCATGGTGGATTATGGTACAGGCCGCCATTCTTCAATTGGGCGGTACCATTAGCTTCAGAGCAGTCATGTTAGTACAAATCAACAAGAAAAATGCATGGATAATGCGTGTAAATCAAAATACGAATATGCAAATTTTAGAAGAAAGTCCAGCTTCTATCTACCAATTCTTTGAGTATGGAAGCGTGATTTTGATTGGGACAGATTCCTGGTAACCTTGGCAAGCTTGTGGGATGGTTCTTTTGCTTTGAATTGCGCTGGAACTGTGAAAACAGTTTTGAGTTTTTTATGAAAATAATGCAAAGTTGTTTGGTGTTCTTGGGCGCAGCTTTTTTGTTCTTGTGATTAGGGTTGTGATGTATATGTATATGTCAATGAATTAGGTTTACAAAACAAGTCCAAAATCCATTTAATCAATGCTTTTCAATTTGTGATCTTCCATGATTTTTTTCAATCTTTTTTCATGCCAAATATGCCAAATCATGAATGATTCTTGCCTTTTTTGATGTGCACGAAATCTTGAGTGAATAAGGAGCCTATTAGCTGCATAAAAAGATTTAAAATACATGCTTTAGTATTTTTTCATATTTAATTTCAATTAAATGAATTAATAGATTTAAAAATTCAAATAATTAATAAAAAATAAGAAAATAACTCCCCTTTGGGTCAATGGGTCGTGCATAGCTTTTGGGTGATGATTCTTGGAAGAAATTGTGGCCCATTAGCAATTTTGAGGTATTTGAAGCAAAGTTGACTTTTCAAAATTCCCAAAACTTTCCCAACTTCCACAAGGCATATATTGCTCAACTTTTAAGCTTTGATCATGTTCTTTGACATTTTGGAAAGGTCTTGAAGTCCTCTAACCAACGCCTTTGGTCCCATGTCATTTTGATTTACCAATCTCAAGTTATGGTCTTTGACTTAAAGTGCCTTTTTGTTGACTTTTGAAAATGACCTATAATGTTGAGCTTGATAACTTTTTGTGAGAGCATTTCTTGGACTTGAAGTGTGAAGAGGAGTTTTAGGAAATTTCATTCTCTTCAAAATGAGCTTTGGATGGAATTTTTTTGATAAACCATGTGGAAGTTATGCCCTGGTCAATTTGCAGTTGACTTTTTCAACTGTCCAAATATGGAAACTTTTGCATCTTGAGACTTTTTGAGCCATGCCTTGAAAATCATGATCAAGAATTGATCAAATGATGTTTTTGGCTTCAAAATAAGATGTTGATCACAAATTTGGACTTTTGACTGTCAAATGACCATTTTACCCCTGCAGTTGACTGTTGAGCAATTAGGGTTTTTGACTGTGCAATCTTGTGCTGTAAGTCTTGAAACTTGACATAGGGATGCTTGGCAATGTTTGTAGGGATGTGGGACTTGATTGGACCCTTGGAAACTTCAATTTCTTTGCCAGAACCAAAACCCTAATTTTTGACTATTAGGAGGCCATTGGACTGTGCAACCCTTGGGAGATCTTGAAGCATGCTCTTTGCAAATCTTGAAGAATATGGGAGGGCAAATTTTGGGGTACAACACCCAGGGCATACTACGGATGATTGCTGGGCTCTGAGGAATAAGGTTCAAGACCTTATTGACGCTAAAGAAATATAGTTTGAGGCGCCCGAAAGGCCCAATGTTGTGACTGCTCCCATGCCCCAGCATGGAGTGAATGCTGTGGAAGAAGACCTGTATGTAGCCTCTGTGGATGAGATTGTTACTCCGCTGTTGACTGTCAAAAGGAACCTGTTGCTGTCCGGTTTATTTCCGGGATGTGGTAAAGGTTGCCTTCTATGTGCTGTTTCACCTGTTGGTTGTCCTTTGCTAAAATCAGGTATCCAAAGCCTGATGGATAGCAAAGAAATCTTGTTCGAAAAGATTGTTGTTCCTGCTGTCCCTGCCGAAGAAGTTTCTATTGTCACTATTTTCAACAAACCACCTAAGGTTCTCTCAAAGAAGCCTGTCAAAATCATGTCGACTCAGAAGATTGCTCCTATCATCATCACTGTTCTGGGGCCCCTCCCCTATACATCCGACAAAGCTGTCCCATGGCACTATGGGGAAGATGTTTATGTGCTTGGAGTTAAACAAGAGTTTGATATTAGTACCGACGTCAGTAACATCACCTGTCCTGCCAAAATTACTCGCAGTGGTAGGTTGTTCTTACCAGATATTGCGCCACCAGTTATTCAGAAACCTCTTGTCATTACACCTGCAAGTGTGCCTGCTTCCCTTCCTAATCAAGTTCTTGTTTCTACCCCTGCTGTCGAGTCATCTGACGCTCGGGGCAAAGGGATTTCTACTGATTTTCCTGCCCTGACGGAGGCACCAAAGACAACCAATGTTGAAGCTTCCCAACAAGAGATGGAAGAGATCCTCAAGATTATCAAGAAAAGTGATTTCAATGTAGTTGAGCAGTTGGGGAACACCCCATCAAAAATTTCTATGCTATCACTGTTGTTGTGTTCAGAGGCCCATGCCAAGGCCCTGATCTCCTTCCTAAAGATGGCTCATGTGCCACAAGAAACGTCTGTTGATCAATTTACTGATTGTGTGGCCAACTTGACTGCTGATAATGGATTGGGCTTTTCTGACGCCGATCTGACTGCCAAAGGAAAGAACCATAACGACGCCCTGCATGTCTCCATTGAATGCAGGGGCACTACTCTTGCCCATGTGTTGGTAGACACCGGTTCTTCATTGAATGTATTACCCAAGAAAGCCCTAGACAGGCTGGATTGTGAGGGTTTAGAGCTCAAGCCTAGTAACATTGTTGTCCGAGCCTTTGACGGTTCGAAAAGAATGGTACATGGCGAAGTTGACATTCCAATCAGGGTTGGTTCTCAAGTTTTTGATTCAAAGTTCTATGTGATGGACATTCGTCCATCCTATTCTTGTTTGCTGGGTCGTCCATGGATCCACAAGGCTAGAGCTGTGACCTCCACACTACATCAAAAGCTGAAATACCCGGTCAGAGGGAAAATTGTGACAGTCTAGGGGGAGGAAGAGTATATGGTCAGCCACCTCAATTCGTTCCGGTACATAGAAATGGATGGGGAGTTCATTGAGACCCCCTTTCAACACTTTGAAGAGGTGCCTCAGACACTGAAATCAGCTGAAACTGTGATTGAAGACCCTCCTTTGAAGATGGCTTCCTTAAAGGATTCCCGGGCTGTGATTGAGAAGGGTGAGTGCGCAAACTGGGGCCGACTTCCTGACTTTACTCCAAAGACCGACAAGTTTGGTTTGGGCTTCACTGCAGAAGCTCAGAGGGCTGTTCGTAAGGCAAGAATTGGAAGACCTCCTGTGTTCATCACCAACCCGGGAGTGAATTCTATTGAAGACGACATGGAGGAATCTGAATTCGACAGCTGGATCTACCCAACAACCGACGATGGACCAAGCAACTGGACTGCCAAAGACTTCACACCTATTACTTTTGTCACTCAGTAATGAACTCTTTTGTTTTGAATTTGTAACAGACAATATTTTGAAACTTTTATGGCTCGGTGTCTTACCCGGGGCACCGTGGCTTCATTTGTGAGGGCTTTTGTGTGTCATTTTCATATATCATCAATAAAAAAATTGGACGTTTGTTGCATTTCAAAATCTTACGCTCCTTTTCTTTCTTTATTATATATTGCAAAACAGCTATATTTACACACACTCACCCATACAGGTTCCAATCCACTCTGGATCTCACTGGTAACGACTCTGCTACTGCCAGTTATGACTTCGAAAATCCGATCAACTTAGCCGAAGACGAAGGTGAAGATGATTGCGAAGTGCCTGGTGAACTTGCAAGACTGCTACTCCAGGAAGAGAGGGCCATTCAGCCACATGAAGAGCCAGTGGAAACGGTAAATCTGGGTACTGAGACAGACAGAAAGGAAGTCAAGATTGGTGCCAATCTAGAGCTCAGTGTGAAACAACGGTTGATTCAGATGCTGCATGACTATGTGGAAATCTTTGCTTGGTCTTACGAAGACATGCCTGGGTTGGATACCGACATTATGGTTCATCACCTGCCTACCAAGGAAGATTTCCCTCCGGTAAAACAGAAGGTCCGCCGTATGCGTCCAGAAATGTCTGAGAAAATCAAAGTTGAGGTTATGAAACAATTTGATGTCGGGTTTCTAGCAGTGACTTCTTACCCTCAGTGGATTGTCAATGTGGTTCCGGTGCCAAAGAAGGATGGTAAGGTTCGAATGTGTGTTGATTACAGGGATTTGAACAGGGCGAGCCCTAAGGACGATTTCCCTCTGCCTCATATCGACGTTCTGGTTGACAACACTGCTCAGCATAAAGTATTCTCCTTCATGGACGGCTTCTCCGGTTATAATCAGATCAAGATGGCTCTTGAAGACATGGAGAAGACCACTTTTGTTACTCAGTGGGGCACCTTTTGCTACAAGGTCATGCCTTTTGGGTTGAAAAATGCTGGGGAAACCTACCAACGTGCCATGGTTGCTTTATTTCATGATATGATTCACCATGAGATAAAAGTATACGTCGACGATATGATTGCAAGGTCCCAAACTGAGGAGGAACACCTTGACCATCTACGGAAGCTGTTCGACCGTCTGAAGTTGTACAAGCTGAGGTTGAACCCAAACAAGTGCACCTTTGGGGTGAGATCTGGAAAATTGCTAGGCTTCATCGTAAGCGACAAAGGCATTCAAGTGGACCCTGCCAAAGTGAAAGCCATAAAAGAGATGCCAACTCCCAAGACAGAGAAAGAAGTCAGAGGCTTTCTAGGACGGTTGAATTACATTACCCGATTCATCTCGCATCTCACTGCTACTTGTGAGCCAATCTTCAAGCTGCTGAAGAAAGATCAAGTAGTACGTTAGAACGATGAATGTAAGGCCGCTTTGAAAAGATCAAAGAGTATCTCCAAGAACCACCCATTCTTATGCCACCGGTTGAAGGGAGACCTCTAATCTTATACTTGACTGTACTTGACAACTCAATGGGGTGTGTGCTGGGGCAGCATGACGAGTCTGGCCGAAAAGAGCACGCTATTTATTACCTTAGCAAAAAGTTTACCGACTGTGAGACTCGATACTCACTGCTCGAGAAAACTTGTTGCGCTTTGGTATGGGCTGCTTGCCGGATGAGACAGTATATGTTGACTCACACTACTCTGTTGATTTCAAAAATGGATCCAATCAAGTACATATTCGAAAAGCCCGCTTTGTCCGGAAGAATAGCAAGATGGCAAATGATCTTGACAGAATATGAAATCCAGTACACGACTCAAAAAGCAATCAAGGGAAGTGTATTGGCAGACCATTTGGCACATCAGGCAGTGGACGATTACCAGTCGATGAACTTTGAATTTCTAGACGAGGATATCATGGTAGTGACTGATTGTGAAGTACCTGGACCGGATGAAGGACCTGAGGAAGGATCCCAATTGTCTATGCACTTTGACGGAGCCTCAAACTCTTTAGGTAATGGTATCGACGCTGTGATCATATCCCCTAAAGGCACTCATACTCCACTCACTGCCCGGCTATGTTTCAACTGCACCAACAACATGGCAGAGTATGAGGCATGTATCATGGGTCTTCAAGCTGCAATTGATTTAAGGATCAAGTTTCTAAGTGTCTTCGGAGATTCCACTCTCGTGATCAATCAGATCAAAGGCGAGTGGGATACGAAACACCTAAATCTTATTCCTTACAAGGAGTATGTGTTGACTTTGCTTCCCCACTTCGAGGAGATAACTTTTGAACACTTCCCAAGAGAGGAGAATCAGTTGGCGGACGCGTTGGCTACGATGTCTTCTATGTTCAAAGTCAAATGGGACAACGAGGCGCCCCGGATCATTATTTGGAAGTTGGATGAACCTGCACATTGCTACGATCTCGAGACCGAAGAGGTAACAGAGAAACCCTGGTATCATGAAGTGAAGAGGTACCTTGAAGCTCAAGAATACCCCGAAGGTGCATCTGTTAATGACAAGAAGTTCCTAAGAAGGTTTGCGGCAAAGTTCTTCCTCAGTAACGGCATTCTGTACAAGTGGAACCATGATTCAACCTTACTGCGTTGTGTGGATAAGACTGAAGCAGAAAGGATCATGGAAGAGCTACATGAAGGTACCTTCGGAACACATTCCAGTGGACATACCATGGCAAAGAAAATCCTTCGGGCAGGATATTTCTGGTCCACAATGGAAGCCGAATGTTATCAGCATTCTCGAACTTGTCATAAATACCAAATCTATGCTGATAAGGTGCACATTCCTCCGGTACCTCTGAACGTCTTGACAGCACCTTGGCCTTTTGCAATGTGGGGCATTGATATGATCGGCGAGATCCGACCTACGGCATCCAACGGGCATCGCTTCATCTTGGTAGCGATTGATTACTTCACAAAGTGGGTTGAGGCAGCTTCCTATGCTACCGTAACCAAGAACGTCGTGGCACATTTCATTCGGCACAACCTGATCTGTCGATACGGTGTACCTGAGAGGATCATTACGGACAATGGTACCAATCTTAACAACAAGATGATCACTGAGCTCTGCGAGCAATTCAAGATACAACACCACAACTCTTCACCTTACCGGTCGAAGATGAATGGGGCTGTAGAAGCAGCGAATAAGAACATCAAGAAGATTGTGCAGAAGATGACAGTGACCTATAAAGATTGGCACGAAATGTTACCATTTTCTCTTCATGGGTACCGTACCTCAGCACGGACGTCAACAGGGGCAACTCCCTTTTCCTTGGTCTATGGCATGGAGGCAGTCTTGCCTATTGAAGTCCAGATACCCTCTCTCCGGATAATGAAGGATGCAGATTTGAGCAAAGATGACTGGATCCAGACTCGGCTTGATCAATTAAACCTAATTGATGAAAAAAGACTCACTGCTATTTGTCATGGTCAGACGTACCAAAAACGGATGATCAGGGCATTTAACAAGAAGGTCAGGCGACAAGAGTATCAAGTCGGAGACCTGGTAATCAAGCGCATCATTCTTCCTCAAAGTGATCACAGGGGCAAATGGACCCCTACGTACGAAGGGCCATTTGTGGGTAAACATATCTTCTCAGGAGGAGCCATGATTCTAACCACCATAGATGGTGACGATCTTCCTCACCCCGCCAATGCAGACATAGTAAAAAGATACTACGCATGATAAAAGACCCGCTAGGTTGACACACCTAGGCAAAAATAAGGGCTTCCCGGCGAACCAAAAGGGTTCGGGCAAAAATAAGGGACAAAATGAAAAAATTTGTACACCCGGCAAGTCGAAAACCTGAAAAGACGGCTTGGGCAAAAATGGGTATCCCGGTGGACTGAAAACCTGAAAGGGCGGTCCAGGCAAAAGTTAGGGATAAAGCGTAATACTATATCTCATTGGATCACCTTGCATCCAGAATTCGGCATCAACTATCGGGCTCAGACGGCGCCAATCAATCAGCTTCATCTTCAACTAAGCAGCAGAACGATGAGACGCTCGAAGACATAAAGGCGATAGCAGAGTTGGAACCCAGTGGGATTATTTTTCACATAACTGTTTTGTTTCCTTTCACAAAATTGTATAAACTCTATTTTTCTCGGCGGCGTTCTCCTTCTAGGACGTCAGCCTCTTGTACATAAACGCATTTTTACAGGAAAATTTCAAAATCAATACAAGTTCAATTTTTCAGACAAATTACCCATAGTTTTTCCTTTTTCTGTTTTGTTTTACAAAGAACGTCCAATGTTCATTTTTGATATATGCATTTGACATTAATTGCTAACTCATAAATATTTGCATACGAAACAAAGGACTAATTGTAGGTGACATTAGAAACAGGGGCAATAATGAGTTGTCTAAGCGATCTAGTTGCTCTGTCCACCAAGGTACCAAAGTAGGTTCGGCTGAAGAATGTAACCAAGTTACCTCAACTCCCCATAGAGTAAGACCAGATTCAGCAATACTCTCCTCAAGTAGAGTTGGTTTCCCATCAGCCCTGAAAAGGTACAATATTCCCCTAGCAAGTCAGCAATACTCTCCCCAAGCAGAGTTAGTCTACTGTCGGCCTTAAGGAAGTTGGGTATTCCCAGAAGATCTCAACATTCCCCAGCGGAGTATAGACATTCCTCAGCAAGCATCCCCGGCAGTCTTAATATAAGATTGTTCCCCGGCGGAATACCAGACATCCCAGTGGAATCCATATCCCCAGTAGATTCTGAAGCTTATCCCCAGTAGGTTCTGGAAGCTTATCCCCTGCAGAGTACGAACGCATCTCCCTGACTTTATTCAAAGTTTATTTCCCACCAGGGCTTATAACTGGGTTATCCTCAGCTAATTACCACGGAAAGATCGTCCTCGGCGAAGTTCTTCCTATCCCCAACGGAGTTCATCAAATTCCCCAACATAACTTATCAGTGGAATCCCCAGCGGAGCTCTCATCAAAACCCCAGCGAAGTATCTCTTCCCACAGAGTAATTCCCCACAGAGTAATCTCTCCAACAAGTTTATTCCCCAACGGAGTCATCTTCTCCTACTGGTTTATTCTTGCAATCAACATCCCCAGCGGAAACGAAGAACTCTAATCTTCAACATCAAGCCCAGGATTCAACAAGTCCCCGACACTCGTCAAGGATTTATTTTCCGAGACAAAAATACATTCATAGACATTTCACATTTCATACATCCTGCTTACATACATGATAAAGTGCATACAACACTGTCTCATTTTGAGCATCATGACATCATGACATTGCATACAACTAATGTTTTGCCTTTTCAGGAAAAAATTCAATCCAAAAATGATTACTATCAACTATCGCAATTCCAGATTCGATACCTGTATCTAGACAAGGAATATCTGTGAGTAATTGATTGTAGATTCGATACCTGTATCCAGCCAGGGCATATCTGCATGAAGAGTTTAGAGATCCTATTCCTGTATCCAGCCAGGGCACATCTGTAGACGACCAATTCCAGATCCGATTCCTGTATCCAGCCAGGGCACATCTGTAGATGACCAATTCTAGATCTGATTCCTGTATCTAGCCAGGGCACATCTGTAGACGAGCAATTCCAGATCCGATTCCTGTATCCAGCCAGGGCACATCTGTGGACGACAATTTCCAGATTCGACACCTGTATCTAGCCAGGGCATATCTGTGAGTGATTAATTGTAGATTCGATACCTGTATCCAGCCAGGGCACATCTGCATGAAAAGTTTAGAGATTCGATACCTGTATCCAGCCAGGGCACGTCTATAAACAACCTTTTGAATTTCCAGATTCGATACCTGTATCTAGCCAGGGCACATCTGTGAGCAACTGATTGTAGATTCGATACATGTATCCAGCCAGGGCATATCTGCATGAAGAGTTTGAAGATCAACACCTGTAACAAGCCAGGAAACCATCTTTCTTTCTCAAAATACGCAAGTTCTCGCTAAGGAATCTCTTACGCGATCAATACTTCCAAATGGCATCTATAAGCCCATTCCCGACAAGGTTCAGTCACACCTCCAGATGGCATATATAAGCCCATCCTCCTATCCACCATCTCTCCAAATGGCATCTATAAGCCCATTCCCGCCATCACATTGCTGATATTCCAGTATGCGAGTGCAAATTTTAGGGCACTCTAGTGTCCAATCTCCTTTTACCCTCGAGTCGCGAAAGGCAAACTTGCCAATCTAACTCTTCAGGTTCAAGAAGATTGAACAGGGGAAACTGTTGTACCCCAAAATTTACCCTCCCATTTCATCAGCATATTCTCATCACAAGACCCTTGGAGCTTAAGAACAAGTTAGGGTTTACTCTGCTCAAGACTCCTTCTTGCACTGTTGACCCAAATTAGGGTTTGAGTTTGCACAAAGATGTTTTGACCTAAAAGGCCCAAAATGACTTTCATGCTTCATGTTGGACTCACAAGTTTATCCATACCAAGTTTCAAGCCTTGATTCCAATCTTTGCCCAGTCAATTGGACAGTTGACCTAGAAATCAGCTGTATTGGGGAAAAAGTCAATTGTGGTCAATTGACAGTCAAACCTCATGATTTTTGACCCACATCAACATTATGAACTCATATGGACCATTTGATCAAGTTTGGATCACAATTTCACAAGAAATTTGACCAGATCACCAAAAGGGCAAAATGGACATTTTTAGGGTTTTGACTGCACAAAGGCAATTTTTGACTGTTTGACCTAACCAATGGCAAACCAAGCTCACATATGGACTCAAGATCTCAATGGCTTTGTCTTGACATGTTCAACAAGTTCAAAAGATCCCAAATGCACAAGATTGACAGATGAATTTTCCAGTCAACTGAGCCAAATTTGATTGTATACTGAAAAGTCAAACTTTGACTTTTTGGTCAAAATCAAGTGCCAAGATTCATTTTTCATCAAGACATGTAAAATTATGAAACTTGTTCATCAAGAAATCAAAAATCACAAATTAGGGTTTGAAATGAAGAAATTTCATAACTTAGAATTTTTCTAAGTTATGAAAATTCCTAATTTTTTCTTAACTTTGTCCCATTTTTTCATCAAGATACATTTGGATTCAAACAAAACTCAAAACATGAAAGTTGTAGTCCATTGCAAAACCTACAACTTTTATTCACAAAGTTTCCTCAAAAGAAGCTTGTGGCTCAAGTTATGATTTTTGGAACAAGGGTGCAAAACATTCTTAACTTAAAAATATTTTGACCTATTCTAGGCAGGATTTTTGCCCAACTTCATGGCCACTTTTCACATGCTTCCACTTGGAATCTCAACTTGCATTACAAATATGGATTGTAGTACACATTCCAAGCTTTCCAAAATGTCCAAGAACTTCTCAAACACCCTTGTGGTTAGGGAGAATCGAATTTGTCAATATGGGCAAAAGTCACTTTGATTCATGGCCAAATACATGTTCATAACTTTGCATTTTTGAAATCAGCATGGTTCAAGCTAGTTACAGGCCTCTAATCCTTTTCTTACTCAATAATTAAATGCCAATCCATTGTGTTCTAGCATTATTTTGCTCATTTGGTCATTACATGAAGAATTAAGCCATAATTAGAAAAAGCACATTATCCATTCTTGTAAAGCATTACTTTATGTCAAACACAAATCCAAGAAGTACAATGCAGATCTTTTGGGCACAAGTTCATGAGCAAAGTCCACTGATCAAGAAGAGATTATGCAGCATGCTTGAGGGGCCTGTAGGAGCCTATAACCCAAGTTGACAAACTTTGCTTCACATAGAAGAAACATGGCATATTGAACACCAACTCACATTCCTGTCAACACAAGCCTAAGCAAACTTCTTGAACACATTCCAAACATCATAACTAAGCTAAAACACGAGCCAACCACCTCCAATACCTCCTTAAACACAGAAACACCATCTTGCTGCACAAAACAGGGCATTCTGCACTTTGACTTGGCCAGCTCATTTCCATCGTGCATTTTCATCCAAACCACTTCATACACACTCCCTACCACCTATACAAACTATCCCAAGCATTGGACACGAACTGTAACATCCCTAACATCATTTGCCATTTTCACTTTTCTCTCTTGCAGGTTGACTTCTGTAGCTTGATATAGCAAGATTCAAAGCACACCAAGCATTGGAGAAGTATCCCTGAACTTCAAGCAAGCTGTAAAAGTCCTCACATTGCACTGAAAGTACCTCCATTGTCATACACGAATCAAGCTGAACAGGTAAGTTCTTGAACTTCTATCTCTCTATCCAAGCATATTTAGGCTTAGGTTTGTGAAGAAGTTATGTTCTATTCATGGCCCTGAAGCTACCTGTATCCTCACTTTTCATTTATATTGTGTGTGTTAAGAGAATTTGGAACCCGAACATTAGGAAAAAATTAGGTCAGGAATTGGGGGAGAAGAAATTCTCTCTCATTTCTGAGAGTTAGATCAAGTTCTTGGTATGTATGGATTCGTGACTTGATGCTTGACATTTTTTGTGTTATAAGTTTGTGCTAAAACTCAAAGAATCAGGATGTTTGAACAAGGCAAAGAAGCGCGCGTTTTTTAGAACAGGGATGGCTGGAGGTTGAAGAAGCTTGTCCTTTGGGCTGGGCCTGATTCATTTTCCTTTTTGCACCACTTTATTTCACATACACCCCCTTGGCCCATTGTGTTTATTTTTATCATTTTTTGACTTTTTCTTTTTGTTCCTGACTTATTATTTTTTGCCAAAATATAAAAAATATTAAAAACATTTTTTCAACCATTTTTGCATTTTATTTGGATTTTTGTTTGTTTTATTTGAATTTGTACATAAATAAACAAAATACTCTTTTTTTATTCAAAATACAAAAATAATACAAATACATTTTTATTTTCTGATTTTATTTTGTTTTATCTTTTGAAAACATTTTATAAAAAATATTCTTTTTTTTATAAATAATAAATATTTTATTTTGTACATATTTAATATATTTAGTAAATAATATAAATACTTATATATTTATTAGAATATTTAGGGGAAAACATAAAAATAATACATTTTTATTTTTGTTAATATTTGACCTCAAAAATCACTTTTTACAATATACTTCCTTTTTATTTATTTTTTGTATATAATTAATAAACATTGTATATAATATATAATAAATACCTTTTATTTATAAAAATTAGGGTTTTGCCCTAAAAACACAAAATATCAAAAATTAACTTTTTTTGTTTTTTTTTTGTTTATTTGACACATAAAAAAATACTTTTACATACATATAAAAATCATTTTTTGCATCTTGCATATTTATTTTATTTTATTTTATTATTGTACAATTAAATTAACTTGTATATTCAATTTGGATGTAATAGTTTAGATTTAATTTTTCTTGCTAAATATCCCCATTTGAACATTTGTACCCCCATTCCCATGATTACTTTGTAATAATTTAGGACTTTTAATTCCGCACTTTAAAGCTTTCTAAATATGCCATGATAGACTTAGGGTTTGTATGCAAAAATCCACCAAACAAATAGCTTGACCTAATTCAAAGATAACAAAGCATGAAAATGGACAACACTAATCACACTTGCACCCCTAGGGTTACTCCACTTGTTGCCTTCAATAATGGGCCATGTTGCATGTTAGGTGTCTTTGGCAAAACAAAACAATATCAAATGATCATAGCCCCTCGATGACGCTTTCGAAAGTTGCCTAAAAATGATCAAGTCCCTTAAAGGAAAAGTTGCCAAAGACACTTGGCACCATTGCAATCATGGTCTAAATGATGACCCGCGCTTGTCCTGTTCACATCCTAACACAAGATTGTCCACCAAATACAATGGTGGAACAAAATTGTTAAAAGGGTTAAAACATAGAGAAAACCTTTGAGTAAATTTAGGGGTAGACAAACTCTTAGTTACTTGCCAACTTGCAAAACAAAAACATTTGCCTATTTTTCAAAACACACATCACAACACACTTTCAAAATAACTTTCAAAAACATTGAAAACTTTTCAAAAGACATACACCTTTGTATACATCCAAACATGGGTCATTACAAAGGTTGCCACCACATTGGCCTCTTTTCAAAACATTTTCAAACCCACACACAAAGCACCATTTCAAACAATTGAAAATCAAGGAAACTTGATCTAAGCAAGTAACTAAGAGCCCATGGATAACCATGGATAGAAAGGATGCTAATACCTTCCCTTTCTATAATCTACCCCCCGAACCCAAGAAAACATCTCAAAGGTTTTTGCTGTGCTTTTTAACCTTTCCTTAGGATAAAATAAAAAGTCGGTGGCGACTCTTGCTCAACCGAAACATTTGCGAAAACAAACGCAAAACCTCAAGTCAGTTCTCCCACCGTATCACAGGTAGGTCTTAAGTGAAGGAGATAAACTGGTTGGTTTATTCCTGAATTAATATCTCTTATAGTGAATTTCCTCCCTGGCTTGGTAGCCCCCAGAGTAGGTGTTGTTTCACACTGAACTGGGTAAACAATTGACTGTGTTCTTTACTATTTTTTGATTAACTGTCTTATAGAAAGTCAGATACGGTGTCATAACATTCACTGTGACATTGAGTATCTGCTGCCAGAATTTCAGGCCCCATATCGACCCTCGCGTTTCTTCCATGTCATCCTTAGCTCACGTTGTATGTTGATGCTTTGGATTTGTGCAGATCATGTGAATCGAGTTGGTCAAGTGGAAAAGGTTTTCAAAATCAAACCCCCTCACTTTGTTAGGAGTTCGCAATGGCCATTCCTGACACTTTGCTACCCGCTTGTTTGCTTCTGGTGATCCACTTCCCTTAGCTAGAGAAATTCTTTTCTTTTTTATTTCATCTCAATCTCCCGCTTTTTTGCTTCGGGTGATCCGCTCACCTTAGCTAAAGCATTTTCTCTTCATACCCCCATCCCCTAAGTCAGTATACTCTAATTGTGTGCTTTTGCCAAAACACTTGTTTGTATATATCATGCTCCCTTATGATGTGCTTGTTTCTTTCCTGACGCAAGCTAGACATTAAGATATGTATCCATGCATGATAACATAGGGTAGAGATTTCCCTTTCAAAGCTCAACCTTAGGATCTATTATTGTATGATAACATTAGGGATTAGATTCTAGATAGGCTCCGATAGATGTTTTCTCTTGCATTTAAGACTAAAAATTTCTTTTTCCTTAAACTAATAAAAACACTCTCTAAAAACTTAAACCATTTCTTAAGGTAAAAAAAACACTAACTAACGCCTATCTTTTTGCCGATCGGCTTTTCCCTTTTAAGAGCATGTTAGTTCCTTTCCACTACAAGTCGTAAGTCTCCAAAGTTCGAGCAACGGTGAAATCATTGAATTTAACATCGTTCAACTAAAAAACACAAACACACTAAAACAAATGAGCCGAACTACGGCATCTCTGATTCTTTAAAAGGGATATGTAGGCATTGAGGTAGGGCCTGATCGAGCACAACTTTATTTTCCCTACATTATTTTCTCTTTTCTTTTGCATGCAGTCCCTCTTTGCATTTTCTTTTAGTTCTTAAGCATTAGATTTGACCACACCCATTAGATTAGAATAACAAGAGTGGATACCGTAGAATACTACGGGGGTGTGGGGTGCTAATACCTTCCTCTCGCATAACATATGCCCTTACCCGATCTCTCAGTCGTTTGACTGTGATTTCTCCCTTCTCAAGTTTACTCGATGTCTGCCTTTCCCTTCCCGTGAGATAAAAAATGTTCGATAGCGACTTCATTGATTTCATTATCAATTAACAGTTTAACCGGTTATTTCAGCAGGGACTCGCACCCAATTCCCACCATAGGATTGAGGCTCACACAAAGCGGACCACTCTCCAAACACCATGATGCATGATTCATCAATGACATGCAACAACAACAAATATGTACAATGATATTCACCTTAATCAATATACTATACCAACACCAGCCACCAGCCACCAAAATAAATGTTACATGCATTTAACATTAGCATTATAGTAACACATCGTATACCAGAATACAATCCATACAACGACATCACACTACAACGTATAACCACATAACATACAACACCATTAAACATCATTTAAATTATTTCCAGGAACATAAACTATTTTTAAATGCAAGTACATTGTGTCAGCTTCCTAACACTTTGAACGACACCTCAATCAGACACCCAAAACTCAAATTATGAATTTATTCATTTTCAGCATACAACAGTGGTATCAGTTACACAAAAACTGGTAACCAGTTATGCCATGTCCCGAAATCATGGGTACGTGGTTTTTCCAGTGGTAACCGGTTATGCCAAAATATGTAACTAATTACGCCTCCCCAAAATACCCAGTATTACAAAAATTAGGCTGTGTAATCGGTTATACCAAATTGGTAACCAGTTACACTCGCGAAAATTGGTTTTCCAGAAAAACATTTCAGGTGTAACTGGTCACGCCAAACTCGTAACAGGTTATCACTAAACTAGTAACAATTTTTGCATATTTTATGTTATGAAAATCAGTTTCAAACTAGTCCCAAAATCCTAATTTTTTTATGAAAATCATGTTCCCAAGTTCTAGACTTTGATTGCCAATAACACACTTCATTCCACGAATACATAACTCATATAAACATACCACACAATCACATCAATGTGTATCAGAACATAGAAAAATATAATAACTACCCTAAAGATTAGAACATCCACCCACATGTTATCATGCAATCCCTTATATAAGAGAAAATCTCACCCTTGCCTTAGATGATGAGCCTGAACTTCTCTAATGGAGGTTCTTCTTCCTATGCCCTAGCTCTCTTCCTTTTCTCTTCTTTGTTTTCATGTTCTGTCAGTCTGTCTCTATATTCCCTTCTTTTTCTTATTATAATATTATTGTTATTCCTTATCCCAACTAATTAAAATAAATAATATCCCAAATAGATATTTATTTAAATAATATTCTTCTTGATATTATTTAAAATAAATAAAATAATTCTAATTAATTATTAATAATTAGTTTTACTTCTATCACCATCAATCTCTATATTATTACTCAAACACCCTTAATACTTTAAATCTCATAATGCTAAGGTTATTACCCTATACCTAAGGTTCCCCCAACACATCAAAACATGAACTAACACATACCATCACACAATTTATTTTCATAAATTATTTAAATAAATTGGGGCGTTACACAAAGAGCTAGTTCATAAAACAAATAAGTCAATGTATGTTCTACTTGGAAAGAAAACAGTCCATGACGAAAGCAAAAACATTGTTCTAGAACCTGTTATTGAGGATAATGTAGAGACAAAACCAATTATAGACACAAGGGACATTAACAATGGTGAGCACACCATTGTTATGGATCATGGATGTACTATTAAAATTAGGGGAAAAAATGAAAGCTCTACAAATGAGTTTGCATAGGCTACACATGTCGAAGAAGTTGTTCCTGAAACTCAAGCAATTGTTGAATTTTAGAAAGAACAAGTGAAATATTTTTTTGGAAAAATATTAGGAAAACATGGCTGATTTGGCTAAAAATGAGGATAAAAAATAGACTATATTGTTAGAAACAGAGAAGCAAGAGTGAAGGGAAGAGAAAGGGGAGAGAGAGAGAGAGAGAGAGAGAGAGAGAGAGAGAGAGAGAGAGAGAGAGAGAGAGTAAAAGAGAGGGAAAACAGAAAGTTGTTATATTCAATCTACATTCTGTTACATCATCTTCCTTTATATAGAAGGAATAAGGGGTTAGGGATGGAATTAGACTAGTGTCTAATTCCCTTTTTACAGGATATTACAGAACTACCCTTATAACTCTAATACTCCCCTCTCAAACTTAGGGTGGTTGATCAAGTTTGAGCTTGTCAACAACTCTAAGTTTGGATTTAAGAAATAAGAATCTGTTGGTGGAGAGAGGCTTGGTTAGCACATCAGCCCACTGATCTACTACAGGAATGTGGGAAACAATGAGGTTCTTGCCAATCACTTTCTCCCGAACAAAGAAAATGTCATGTTCCATATGCTTGGTTATTGAGTGCAAAACAGGGTTGTGAGCTAGAGATACAACACTGAGATTGTCACATAGTATCTTGGGAGTCTGATGGGTGATCTGAAGTTCCTGCAGAAGAGACTGAAGCCAGAGAATCTCTGTTGTAGCTAAGGCCAAACTGTTAGAACAATGTTTGAATCTAGTACCCTATATTTAAGTTTTGATGATAACAAAGTGAAAAGATATAGTAGTTAAATATTTTATGATTGAATTATATGCTGCCTAAAATTACTATGCTCTGACTTGCAGATATGCTGATTAAAATAAGCAAGATCACGTTTTCAGCATCAGAATATGAGTTTGCACATCAGCATCAGAAGTTGCTGAATCAGAACGTCAAGATCAGATGATCAACGCTTGCACATGCTGAAGCTTGATGAACAGAACTGCGCGTAAAACACTCTGATACAGAAACAAATTAGTTCATCAGCAGCGAAGCAGAATCAGAATGAGCCAAGCCAGATCGTGCATTGAAGAAGCAACGGTACTGTGCATTGAAAGCTAATCAATATCAACGGCATCATTCTAGACAAGATCTGCTCAAAAAGGAAAGCTTGTAAATAGCATTGAATCAAGAATATTTGCTTCAACGTTCATCTTCTCAAAGTGCTATATAAACCAAGCTTTGAAGATTATCACGGCTAATGCTTCCAAACTCTCTACACGCACAAAGCTGAACAGTAATCTTCACTCTACAAGTTTTGCTAAACCACCAAACTCTGATACTCTATTAGCGTTTAGCATCTTAGTATTCTAAGCTTCATTTGTGTAAACATCACAGTTGTGATATAGTTTTTGTAGAAAACATTCATACACACTTGTTCATTCCTTTGTAAGAAAGTGTTGCCTTGACAAACCGGATTGTGGTTTGAATCAAGAAGGTTTTAGCAGTTGCTAAAGCAGTTTTGTATTCAGTTGAATATAGTGAATTAAGACCTCGTTGGAGAGAGGCGAAATCACCTTGAACGGGTGGACTGGAGTAGTTTGAGATCAAACGAACCAGGATAAAAATACCTTGTCATTTGCTTTAAAGTTTCCAGTTTTACAATTCAACCCCCCCCCCCCCCCCTTCTTGTGTTTTTCACCCCTTCACAAACTTCTGTATTCTGCCTCAGCACTGGATCTGGAAACAAGTGTTTGCTTCTTTTCCCACCAAGTAACAAGATTAGGTCCTAGGAAGATGCAAGCCCCAGAGGTAGACCTTCTATCGTCAGGATCAGCTGCCCAGTCTGCATCACACAGGCCTGTGATAGTGATAGGCAAAGTGAGGTTAGCAGGTGAGAGAAGAAGACCATGTGAAACTGTCCCTTGGAGATACCGGAGAATGCGCTTAACAGCTTTCCAATGATCCTCAAGAGGGTTTGAGAGAAATTGGCACACTTTGTTGACAGCAAAATAAATCTCAATTCTTGTGACAGTAGCATACTGTAGGGCTCCCACTATAGATCTGAAGTAGTTGGAGTCAGCAACAGGAGCAGAGCCCACTTTAGATAGTTTGGTGCTTGAGGCCATAGGGGAAGCAATTCCTTTGGCAGAAGCCATGTTGGCTCTGTGAAGCAGATCCCTGACATACTTTCTTTGAGAAAGCAGAAGAGAACCATTGGGAAGATGAGATACCTCTATTCCCAAAAAATAATCAAGCGTGCCCAAGTCTTTGAGAGAAAAGGCAAGGTTGAGTCTAGTGACCAACTGCTTGATGAAAGAAGAGGAAGAGCCAGTGATGATAATGTCATCAACATATACCAACACTAAGGTGTAGCAGGATGGTGTGAGCATCATGAACAAGGAGGGATTACACCTGCTGGCAGTAAAACCCAGTTGGAGAAGAGACCCTTTGAGCTTATCAAACCAGGCCCTAGGAGCCTGTTTAAGGCCATATAGGGCTTTGTGAAGCTTGCAGACAAGACCAGGTTCACCCTTTTCAAAGCCTGGTGGTTGAACCATATAAACCTCTTCATTAAGCACTCCATTTATAAAAACATTGTTGACATCAATTTGCTGTAAGATCCATCCTTTAGATATGGCAAGCGTTAAAACAATCCTCACTGTGATAGGTTTCACAACTGGTGAAAAGGTTTCAGTGTAGTCAAAGCCTTCAACTTGATGGAAACCCTTAGCAACCAATCTTGCTTTATATTTGTTAATTGTCCCATCTGCATTTTCTTTAACCCTAAAAACCCATTTGCAGCCAATAGGTTTTCTGTGAGTAGGAGCAGGAACTAGAGACCAAGTGTGGTTCTTGATTAATGCTTCATACTCAGCTTGCATAACAGTTTGCCACTCAGGAATGGATAAAGCCTGTTTATGTGAGGTTGGTTCCAATTGAGTGAGAAGGAGAGTGGGGTGCAGCTTAGGTCGAACAATGCCATTCTTGGCTCTAGTGACCATGGGATGAGTGTTAAGAGGTTGAATAGAGGTAGAAGGGGAGGAGTGTTCAGTGAATGGAGAAGAGATTATGTTGTTGCTAGTGCCTACTGAGGAGGACTCAATATCAACTTGAGGAGACACAGTTGAAGAATCAGCTGAAGATGTCTCAGGATGAACAGAATATGAAGAAGTAGAAGCAGACTGGGAGGGAGAAACAGGTGAACCAGGATCAGGAGTAATGCTGCTGAAAGAAGGTTGCCTGTTAGAAAAACCAGGGGAATTAGTAGGTGACTGGAAGTGTGAGTGAGGACCAACAGAGGTAAGGGGAATAGGGTGGCCAGATGAAGGTCCAGAAAAGGGAGTAGAGGAGGGTTTTGAAACAGATGTAGATGGTGAGTCAGGAAATAGAGAAGTATAAGGGAACCTGTGCTCATTGAATATAACATCCTTAGACACAAATATTCTGCCAGTAGGATCAAGACATTTATAGCCTTTGTGGGATGGAGAATAGCCAAGAAATAAGCACTCCTTAGAATGCATAGCAAGTTTGTGAGGATTATAGGGTCTGAGATGAGGAAAGCAGGAGCAGCCAAAGGTCTTTAAGAATTTGTAGTCAGGAAATTGAAAATACAGCAAGAAAAAGAGTGATTTATTATGTAGGGAAGGAGAGGGAAGCCTGTTTATGAGATAGGTAGCAGTGAGGAAAGCATGATCCAAAAATTTTAAGGGTAGGTTAGCCTGAGCAAGAAGAGTAAGACCTGTCTCCACAACATGTCTGTGTTTATGTTCCACAAAGCCATTTTGGTGATGAGTATGTGGGCATGTGACTCTGTGAGTTATGCCATACATGGTTAGAAAGTGTGTCAAAGGTTTGAATTCACCTCCACCATCAGTTTGCACAGACTTGATTTTGAAGTTAAGTTGTAGTTCAACAAGAGCTTTAAACTGAATAAAGGTGGCAAGTGTGGCATATTTTAATTTTAGAGGATAAATACAGGTGTAACGACTGTAAGCATCAACATAGGTGAGAAAGTATGAATAGCCAGAGATGGAGGGAACTGGTGAGGGCACCCACAAGTCACAGAACACAAGTTCAAGGGGTTTGGAGTAAACAGATTTAGATGAAGTAGATGGTAACCTATGTACCTTACCCAAACAACAAGCATTACAGAAATCAGAAAACTGTTTATTAGGAATGGAAATATTACACAATTTGAGAACTTGTTTAAGAACCTCAGGATGAGGGTGACCCAACTTGTGGTGCCACAGTTTGTACAGACTGGAAACAAAATCTAAGTTCCTATTATTACAGCTGGAATTGAACACAAAGCTAGACTGCAAAGAAGGATGTTGAGGGCCAGATGTCTTGCAAACAGCACTGAGGACTTGAGAGGAAATAGGAGGAGGAGTGCAGTCGAAATTATAAAGACCATCACTCCCAAGGGAACCACTCAAAAGAACTTTAGAAGTACCCTGGCATTTTAAAAAACAGGCATTAGCATGGAACTCAAAGAATACAGCATTATCTTTGGCAAATTGACTCACACTCAGCAGATTTTTAGTAATGGATGGAACAAGAAGAAGATTATTTAGTTTCAAAGAAGTGTTAGGGCATAAATTTGAAGAAAAATTCATAGAGCCAAGAGAAGTTATGGACAGACCTTGGCCATTGCCAATGTGGACCTGATCATTACCAGGCAAGGATACATAATCAGTAAGATTTGTGGCATCTGGAGTCACATGATGTGAAGCTCTGGAGTCAGGATACCACGCCTGGTTGTAGAAGGGAGAGTAGTCAGTGCCAGTAATCATTGCCTGAGGCCTTGCACCAGAGTACTGAGATGCCATGACAGGCGCCACAGATCTAGCTTGATTCACAGCTGAAGAACCTGGATCCCTAAAACCAGGTTGAGTCCACACATTTGGTTGACTGAAGCTAAAATTTCCAAAGGAAGCAGGAGCACCATAAGAAGGATAGACACCATAAGAGTCTTGAGAGTGTCTGTAGCAGCAATAGCTAGCATCATGACCTGGTTTATAGCATATCTGACATTGCACAGAGTTTCTATAGCCGTTGCGGCCACCACGTCCTCTGAACCTTCCTCCTCTATTGTTTTTGCCACGAGAATAGCTGCCATGACCAAAGCTTTGGAAGTTTCCACCACTGGAGTCAGGGATATCAAAATCTTGGGGACTGAGATTGGAACTTGGCATATTACCTTGAGTGAGGTTCACAGACACAGTCTCAACAACTTCTTTCTTGGATTTCTCAATTCTGGCTTCTTGAGTGAGGAGAAGAGATTCTAATTCATCAATTGAAATGAAATCAGTCTTGGAGTTAACAGCAGTAACAACTGAGTCAAATTCCGATGGTAACGCCTCAAGAATCAGTTCAATTTGGTCACGATGAAGGACTAGATCACCAATCGACATTAAAGTATCGACAATAGTGCAAACTCGAGCAAGAAAATCAGAAATGGTTCTAGTACCTTTCGAGAGAGAGCGGAGTTCCGATCTGAGTTGGCGAGACCGAGTCTTCATTTGCGTATGGCAGAACGCATGAATTTCTTCCCAGACTTGCCACGAGTGACGAAGGAGAACGAAACGAGAGAGAAGCGAGTCTGAAATCATGGATAACAACCACGTGCACAACAGCGCATCCTGTTCTTCCCATGCGACGAAGCTAGGGTTCTCACTTCCGGTGTCACGATCGGCAACAGTGAGGTACCGTTCCGGTATCTGCGGTGAGACGACAAACCGCACCATTTTCGTGCCACGAAGAACTCCTTCAACCTGTTGTTTCCACTGTCGATAGTTGTTCTCATCAAGCTTGACTGAAATTTTTTGTTTGAAGGTGGAGCTAGCAGCGGCGGTGCTGCCACCGCTTGCGGTGGACAGCGGCGATGGAGAAGCCATGAGCGCCGAGGATCAGAGATGAGCTCTGGATACCATGTGTTATACCCCAAAATTTGCCCTCCCATATTCTTCAAGAAATTGCCAAGCCAGGTCACAAAATTCCCCCAAGGGTTATGCATTCAACTGTCTCCTACACAGTCAAAACTAGAGTTTGGGTTCTGATCAAGAAAAGGAAGTTTTCAAAGGCTCAATCAAGTCTCATATGCTTACAAACATGGTCAAGCATCCTCATGTCAAGTTTCAAGGCATTCAGCTCAAGATTGCACAGTCAAAACCCTAAATTGCACTACAGTCAACTGTAGGGGCAAAATGGTCATTTGGCAGTCAAAAGTTCAAATTTTTGGTCAACATATCATTTTGAAGCCACAAACATCATTTGATCAATGCTTGATCATGATTCTCAAAATTTGGCTCAGAAATCATCAAAGATGCAAAAGTTGCTATATTTGGACAGCTGAAAAAGTCAACTGAAATTGACCAGGGCATAACTTTCACATGGATTATCAGAAAAATTCCATCCAAAGCTCATTTTGAAGAGAAAGACATTTCCTACAACTCATCTTCATACTTCAAGTCCAAGAAATGCTCTCACAAAAAGTTATCAATTTCAACATTACAGGTCATTTTCAAAAGTCAACAAAAAGGGACTTTAAGTCAAAGGCCATAACTTGAGATTGGTAAACAAAAATGACATGGGACCAAAGGCATTGGTTAAAGGACTCAAATACCTTTCCAAAATGTCCAAGAACATGTGAAAAACTTAAAAATTGAGCAAGTTATGCCTTGTAGAAGTTGGGAAATTTTTGTGAAATGGCAAAAGTCAACTATCCTTGAAAATCCAATTTTGACAAAAGGGCCCCATTTTTCTCACTTTGTTCATCCTTGTCATGCCATACACGTGGCCCATGGTTAATTTCAAGACCAAATATTGACTTTTGTATTTTATTTAATTTTTGATGATTTAATTCATTTTAAGTCTTTGAAAATTCAAATAAAATTTAAAAATCAATGAAATAGTGTCAAATGAACTTGGACAATTCTTATGTATCATGAATCAACTCAAAAATCAGGCTAAGGTTCATTTGCACACTAGGTCTAGGTTTTGGCTAAAAATTAGGAAAAATGGTTAATGGAAGAAACCCTAAGGCCAATTCTCTAACAAGCATGAATTAAGGAGAGTTAGCAAGCCTATTCAATTCTATGATGATCACTGAGTCCAACCCTACCTAGAACATAGCAAAAAGCTCGCTGAAAAAGCCATTGGACATTTGAAATTTTGGCCATAAAATGCAAAACTGAAGTCAGTGCTAGGGATCTTCTCAAGCCTTAATCTTTGTACCAATAGCTTCCTGAGATAATTCTGAACGATTTTCAATTCATAACCTCAATCAAAGCTCCTTGAACTGGTATCTACAAGTGAAACTGTACAGCAAAATTTTTGAATTCGTGTTCTTGATTATACGCATCCTCTTGCATTTTTAATTACACATTCATGTTCCTCACAAAGTTTCCAAGCTGTTCATGGTATTTAATTGCATTTTCATAAGCCATACACGATTTTACCATTTTCATGTTCTAGGTTTTCCAGCTTCTTAAATTGGGGCTTTTGTAAATAAGAAAAATCAGAACTTCAGAGCAACACCATCACACTCAGCATCTTGAGACGAAGAAGAAGACATACTCGCGCCTAATTTATATTAGGAAACGAGCTATTCGCTATTTTTTTGTAGCTTCCCTAACACTACGTTTCAAAACCGTTGCTTTATTTGTTTGTGTTACAGGGGACACGAGGAAGAAGAAGACGTGTCCACCAGAGATTTGTCCATTCAAAGTTCGCGCGCTTCAAGTCACTAGCGTGTTGCCTTTATTTTATGTGATTTATTTGTTTATTATATAACGAATGAATTAATTAGCTCAGCTGGCCAAGACACGCGCATGTAACCACAATGACCTGGGTTCAAGTCCCAGGTCCTGCAAAAATTCAATATTATTTTTCCTTTCCAGGTTCCATGCAACGCTCACATTGATGCTCACCATACACTTCAACATCAGCTCATCCACGTGTCCCAGGGCTTCAGATCCATGGCCAAGATGAAGAGTGCACCATACATCAAGTCAACAGGCGTGCACAGGATTAGAAAAGTCAACCAATTCAAGCAAAAATGGGCCAGGCTTTTTCAAATCCACACCTCCCTGGTTATATCTTTTTTTCTTTTTTCTAATTTTCTTCATATCCTATTATTTTTAAATTTACTTGTGTTTTTATTTTCTGATTTAATTAATTCTTACAAAAATACAAAAAACATTAAAAATACAGAAAGGACAAAAAAAAATATAATTAATTTTGATTACTTTTATAAATAAATTAAAATGTAACTCATTTAGTTTAATTAGGTTTTAATTTTAATTTTAATTCTTTTTTCATAATAAAAATCCAAAAAAATGTAGAATTAGGTTAATTATTAATTTTTTATATCCTTTTTAATTTTTTCCTTTTTTCTCACAATATTATTATTTATTATTTATTTTCTATAAATCAAAAATTGTACATAAATTAGTTTAGAATTTACTTAGGTTAGAAATTAAATCTTTTTTTCATAATAAACTTAAAAAACATTAGGTTTAGCACTTTAATTCTAATTAATTTTTTCCTTTTTTCTTTTAGACCTAAAAAACACAAAAACATTATTTTTCATTTAATTTTTAATTTTAGATTCCTTGATTAATTTTTAATTGTTTGTAAAAGGGTCCAACGCCCTAATTTTGTTAATCTCTTTATTTCGCGCATTTGTTTTATATTGTGTAAATAATTATGTATATGCCCCAAAGCCATGTAATTTAAAACTCTTGGACTTTTATTTATTCGCTTTATCTATTTTCAGTCAAATCGGGTTCGGTTTTTTTTGGCGATGTGGACCCGCGCCGGTTGTAATAGTTTAGATTTATTTTCTCGCAAATATAACTGTTAATAAATATGCATGAAAGAATGAATGCCCAAAAATAAAATCAAATCGTTAGATCACAAATACATGACAAGACAAACAATAAACTGAAAAGGACACACAATTCACACACCACCCCTAGGGTACGCCTCACTGTTGCCTTTCGAAAGGTGGTCATCGAGTAGAAAACGTCTTAGTAAGTCCTCATGGTCCGGGAACCTGGCATGAGGGTAGCTTCTAAGGTGTCTTCCCATTGCTCCGGTGATCACCATGTCCCTAAAACTCGAATTGACCCGAACACCTCCAAACGGTGGTGCTACCTACCTCTCAATGGTGGGATGGCATTACTTTAAAGGATATTTACACAGACGAATTCCTTAGGGTAGGTAGGTTCTCGTAGATACTTGCTCTCTTTAAAACCAAACAAATCAAATCTTTTCACACTAACACTTTCAAAAAACTTTCAAAACAAACTTTTCAAACACTCTGACGTACGAGTTAAACTGAAACTTTTCAAAGAATATTTTTGAAACCCACAATTGAAAAGCAAGCAAACAATTTTGAAAACACATTGAGCAAGTACCTAAGAGCCCATGGATAACCATGGATAGAAAGGGTGCTAACACCTTCCCTTTCTATAACCTACCTCCCGAACCGAGAGCAATCTCTTTAAAGGAATTTTTCTGTGCTTTTGTCCTTTCCATTTGGAGAAAATAAAAGACGGTGGCGACTCTTGCTTACCGCGACATTTCGCGAACCAGCTTTAAAACAGTCTGTTCCAGATCCACCGATCACAGAACTGGCGACTCTGCTGGGGAAAAACTTAAAGTGAGGTGTACCTTAGGACTAAGATCATTGTGTTTTCAATTGCTTTCCTTGTATGCTTTAAAATTGTGGGACCGTCTTGGGAGTTCTATAGATCCTAACCCGGATCTGGGGGATACCCTTTTAGAAAGTAGCAACAAGGCTGTGAGGGAACTGTGCGGGGTATACCGACATGGTTGAAGCAGTCTGCTACGTTGATGTGGCATTTTGGTGTGTACCGGTAACCCTTGAGTCAGTCAAGGAGAGTACGGGGCCTCCATGTGGTGTCATGAAGCATCAACAGACCTTAGGAACCTTAATTGAACCATCTTGGCCTCTTTAGGGTAGTGAGATAACTGACTTTGGTACAGTCCGAGGTTGGTTGATACTCGATACTACACTCAATTGAGGGTTGCTTTCCTGGAATATTTCGGTCGCCAGTTCAGTGGCTAAATCGAAACGATGAACAATGAAAGCAATCCCGTGATATTGGGAACCTTAGAACCCGGTTACTTTGATTAGGACAGGTTGAACCCACCAACTTCAAGAGGGTACTACCCAGACCTCATGCTGGCCTTAAACCTTAAGGGCCTGTCTTGTGTGCCTTGTGTGCCTTACATGTTTGTCTTTGTAAATATCTGTGCATCATGACATCATCCAGCATCATATGCATTAACTAACCATTTCAGGGGTTCGAATTTTCATCTTTGTTCTTGTTTTGTAGGACATGGAAACTGTTCGTAGAAAGACAATTCCAATCAGTCTTGTAAGGATCCCTCCTCAGCTTAAGGAGCTTATATCCAGGATTCCCGAGAACTCTTCATTCAGTGAAAGGCATGGAAGCCTCATCAGCTTGGTCAACACCAACATTGAGGAAGATATGATAAAAGTCCTGTTCCAATTCTTTGACCCTCTGCATCACTGTTTCACTTTCTTGGACTATCAGTTGGTACCTACATTGGAGGAGTTCTCCCGAATCCTGAAGATCCCTATTCTTGATCAGCTACCCTTCAACGGTACAGAAAAGGAACCTAAGCTTGAAGAGATTGCTAAAGCCTTGCACCTACAGTCATCTGACCTCAAGGGACATTGGGAAGTTAGAAGTGGTATCAAAGGGTTCTTAGCCAGGTTTCTGTTTGAAAAGGCCTATGATTGTTGGAACTCCCTTGACTTACAAGCTTTTGAAAAGGTTGTGGCCCTTCTTGTTTATGGTTTGGTGTTGTTCCCTAACCCAGATCAGCTCATTGATATCAGTGTTGTCCAGATCTTTATGTCCAGGAATCCTATACCTACGTTGCTGGGAGACCTCCTTCACTCATGTTACACTCGAACCATGAGAAAAAGAGGTGTCCTTATGTGTTGCACTCCCCTCCTGGGAAAGTGGTTTATTTCGCACCTTCCACAATCAGTCCTGAAGAACGAGCGGGGTTTGAGATGGTCACAACGGTTGATGACTCTTACACATGCAGATATACATTGGTGCCCTAGGTCCAGAGAAGATGTCACTATCATTGATCGTTGCGGGGAGTATCCTAATGTTCCTTTACTTGGAATCAGAGGGGGTATTACTTATAGTCCATGCCTGGCTTGGAGACAATTTGGTTATGCTCGGAGGGATGGTCCTCATGACATGTTGATTCCTGACATAGTTTTTGACTTCGACAACGATACTCAAGGACTTCGCCAGAGATTTATCAGAGCTTGGAGGATGCCTAGTAGGATAGACAGCAAGACACTGGGGCACAAGAACTCCATCCCTTTGGAGCCTTACCTTAAGTGGGTACGAGCCCGCTCTCAGAAGTTAGTAATGCCTTATCCTCACATGCTTCCAGTAATTAAAGAGCCTGCCTTGGAAGGAGAGATGTCTCATGTTATTCAGCACCCTGATATGCCCACATCCTGGGAAGAGATGCAGAAGAGTTGGATCCAGCTTAAAGAAGAGAGGAATTCTCTTGAGACTAGTTTGCATGCCAGTGAAAAGAAGGTTTTGGAGCTCACTCGCCTGTTGCACGAGGAAAGGAATCTTAACACTTACATAGCTCCAGAGAAGATGCGCAACATATTTTGGATGTGACTTGATCTTTTTGTATTTTTGCCCATGAGGCTTTGATGTATTAAAACAATGATTTTCTTAAATAATAAAGTGTGTTCCTTTTGGTCTACAACAAACTTGAATTTTCGAACTCTTGAATACATTGCATAAACACATATCATTCATCATGTGCATCATAAATACTCTTCTTTTCAGGTTGTTTACCGTTCTTCGCTGTTTATTTCAGCATCATGAACCCTCCTGAATCATCAACCGATGCGGCTATCAAGGCTCTTCAGGCGCAAAACGTCCAGTTTCAGGCGCAAAACGCCCAATTTCAGGAGCTGATCAAGGGCCTGTCTCAGGGTCAACAAGAGTTAAAGACCATGCTGTTGAAGAAGACTAAGAAGAAGAGGAGGACTGTGCTATTTAACACTGGGCGCAGACTCGGGAACACTTTGGTTGTTGAAGCTGAAAGGACTCCTCCATCTGTGACGGAAGGTAGTCACCATGAAAGGGAGGTCACTACTCCTGTGGGCTCTGATACTGAAACAGACTTCAATGACGATCAGTACCCTCCTGCTGAAGACCGGTACAAACAGCTGGAAGACAGATTAAAGGCTGTGGAAGTTCAACGGGTACCTGGATTGGATTTCGGAGACTTGGGGTTATCTACTGGAGTGGTGATCCCACACAAGTTCAAAACACCTGCCTTCGTGAAGTATGATGGGGCTTCCTGTCCCAAGATGCACCTCCGTTCTTATGTAAGGAAGATCCAGCCTTACACAGCAGACAAGAACCTTTGGATCCACTTCTTCCAGGAGAGTCTTTCAGGGACTCACCTCGATTGGTTCTATCAGCTAGATGGAATCAGCATTCGTAACTGGGAGGATCTGGCCACTGCTTTTTACAAGCAGTATCAGTATAATGCCGACCTCGCTCCTACGCGTACCCAGCTCCAGGGCATGTCGCTAGGGTCGGGTGAAGGTTTTAAGGAATATGCTCAGAAATGGAGAGACCTGGCTGGCAGGGTGCAGCCACCGTTGACGGATCGGGAGCTGGTAGATATGTTCTTGGGGACCTTATCTGGTCCATTTTTCAATCATCTCATTGGTAATTCCTCTGCTGGGTTTACCGATCTAATCCTGACTGGTGAAAGGATTGAGGCCGGTATAAAATCGGGGAAGATACAGAAAGTTGCCTCCTCCAGTACTGAGAAGAAGCCCTTCAAAAAGGAGGCTAGTGCTGTATATAACTCCCGGAGAACAGAGCGACCTGAACACCGCCAATCTGTCAGTGCGGTAATGATTGCCAAACCTGCTGCCGCTCCTCGGCCCACTAATCCTCAAAAGTTTGAGAGACCCCGGAGAGAGTTCACCCGGTTAAGCATGACCTTATCACAAATCCTGCCACAGTTGCTATCCACCAATTTAGTGACTGTCAAGGAGGCTCCAAAGTTTCCCAACACTGCATCTCCCAAGTTCAATCCAAATGCTCGCTGTGCTTATCACTCTAATAGCCCGGGGCATAACACAGATGACTGTTGGGCCCTAAGGAACAAAGTTCAAGACCTCATTGATGCAAAGGAGATACAGTTTGAGGCGCCCGAGAAGCCGAATGTTGTAAATGCTCCCATGCCCCAGCATGGAGTGAACGCTGTTGAGGAGAATTTGTATGTAGCTTCGGTGGATGATGTTGCTACTCCGTTGCTGATGGTCAAGAGGAATCTGTTGCTAGCCGGTTTATTTCCGGGATGTAGCGAAAGTTGCCCTCTATGTGTTGCTTCCCCTGTTGGTTGTTCTCTGTTGAAGTCAGGCATCCAAAACCTGATAGATAGTAGAGAGATTTTGTTTGAAAAGACTGTTGTTCCTGCTGTTCCTGTTGAAGAAGTGTCAATCGTTACCATCTTCAACAACTATTCCGAGGCTCCTTCAAAGAAGCCTATACAAATTTTGTCAGTTCACAAGAATGTTCCCATCACCATTACTGTTCCGGGGCCTATACCCTACAAATCTGATAAGGCTGTCCCATGGCACTATGGGGCGGATGTTTATGTTCTGGGTGTGAAACAAGAGTGCAACATTAATACTGGTGTCTCCAACATCACCGGGCCTGCTAAGGTCACTCGTAGTGGAAGACTGTTCTCGCCAGACATTGCTCCTCCAGCAATTCATAGGCCTTTGATCTTCACACCTGCCAGAGTGCCTGTTTCTCCTTCTGACCAAGTATCCACCCCTGCTGCTGAGTCATCTGATACTCGGGGCAAGGGAATTGCTGCTGATGTGCCTGCCAGGACGGAGGCACCAAAGACCATTGTTGAGGCTTCCAAGCAGGAGATGGAAGAAATCCTCAAGATAATAAAGAAAAGTGATTTCAATGTTGTGGAACAGCTGGGGCACACCCCCTCTAAAATTTCCATGTTGTCACTGCTGCTGTGTTCAGAGGCCCATGCAAAGGCTCTGATTGCTTTCTTAAAGACTGCCCATGTACCCCAAGATACGACTGCTGACCAGTTCACCGATTGTGTGGCCAACCTAACTGCTGATAATGGCCTGGGTTTCTCTGATGCCGATCTGACAGCAAAAGGGAAGAACCATAATGATGCCCTGCATGTCTCCATTGAATGCAGGGGCACTACTCTTGCTCATGTGCTGGTTGACACAGGTTCTTCATTAAATGTGCTGCCCAAGAAGGCTCTGGATAGACTGGATTGTGAAGGTCTAGAGCTCAAACCAAGTAGCATTGTTGTCCGGGCCTTTGACGGGTCCAAGAGAATGGTGCATGGTGAAGTGGACATCCCAATCAGGGTTGGGTCACAAGTATTTGATTCAAAATTTTATGTGATGGACATCCATCCGTCCTATTCTTGTTTGCTGGGTCGCCCATGGATCCACAAGGCTGGAGCGGTGACCTCCACATTGCATCAGAAGCTCAAGTACCCGGTCAGGGGGAGGATCGTAACAGTGCAAGGGGAGGAGGAATACATGGTCAGCCACCTCAACTCTTTCAGATACGTGGAAATGGATGGGGAGTTCATTGAAACCCCCTTTCAACATTTTGAGGAGGTACCACCAACCTTGGCAACAGCAGAAGATGAAGAGGTTTCTCCTATGAAGATGGCCTCCTTAAAGGACGCCCGGGCTGTGATCGAAAAAGGCGAATGTGCAAACTGGGGCAAGCTCCCTGATCTTACTCCTAAGACTAACAAGTTTGGGCTGGGTTTCACCACGGAAGCTCAGAAAGCGGTGCGCAAGGCAAGAATTGGAAGACCTCCGTTGCTCATCACTCAGCATGGAGTGAATGCTATTGGAGAGGAAGATGAAGTGGGAGAGTCAGAGTTCGATAGCTGGATCTACCCAACGGCCGACGGTGGATTGACCAATTGGACTGCTAAAGATTTTACTCCCATAACTTTTGTTCCCCAGTAATGAATTTCTTTGTTTTTGATTTGTAATAAACAATAATTTGAGACTATATGGCCCGGTGTCTTACCCGGGGCACCGTGGTTTTATTTATGAGGGCTTTTTGTTTGTCACTATCATATATCATGAATAAAAGCATTGGACGTTTTTCACATTTCAAATTTTGCGCTCCTTTTCTTTCCTTTCTTTACATATTGCAAAACAACTGTATTTACACACACACTCACTCATACAGGTTTCAATCCACTCTGGATCTCACTGGTAACGACTCTGCTACTGCCGGTTATGACTTCGAAAATCCGATCAACTTAGCCGCAGACGAAGGTGAAGATGATTGCGAAGTGCCTGGTGAACTTGCAAGATTGTTACAACAGGAAGAAAGGGCAATTCAACCCCATGAAGAGCCAGTGGAAATAATAAACTTGGGTACGGAGGAAGACAAGAAAGAGGTGAAGATTGGTGCCAACCTAGAACTCAGCGTGAAGCAACGGTTGACTCAGATGCTGCATGACTATAAAGAAATCTTTGCCTGGTCCTACGAAGATATGCCCGGATTAGATACCGACATTGTGGTCCATCATTTACCAACTAAAGAAGATTTCCCTCCGGTTAAGCAAAAGGTCCGCCGTATGCGTCCAGAGATGTCTGAGAAGATTAAAGCCGAGGTTATGAAGCAGTTTGATGCCGGATTTCTTGCTGTGACTTCTTACCCTCAGTGGGTTGCTAATGTGGTGCCGGTACCTAAGAAGGACGGTAAGGTCAGGATGTGTGTCGATTATAGGGACCTGAATAGGGCCAGCCCCAAGGATGACTTCCCTCTACCCCACATTGATGTCCTTGTTGATAATACCGCTCAGCATAAAGTGTTCTCTTTTATGGATGGCTTTTCAGGCTACAATCAGATCAAGATGGCACCGGAAGACATGGAAAAGACTACCTTTGTTACTCAGTGGGGCACCTTCTGTTACAAGGTCATGCCGTTCGGGTTAAAGAATGCTGGGGCAACCTACCAACGTGCCATGGTTACCTTATTTCATGATATGATCCATCATGAGATCGAAGTGTATGTTGACGACATGATCGCTAGGTCCCAAACTGAGGAAGAGCATCTAGATCATCTGCAGAAGTTGTTTGACCGGTTGAAATTATACAAGCTGAGATTGAACCCGAACAAGTGCACCTTCGGGGTAAGATCTGGGAAATTGCTAGGCTTCGTGGTCAGTGATAAAGGAATTCAAGTGGACCCTGCTAAGGTCAAAGCCATTCAAGAGATGCCAGTTCCTAAGACGGAGAAGGAAGTCAGAGGCTTTCTAGGACGCCTGAATTACATTGCTCGCTTCATCTCTCATCTGACTGCCACCTGTGAGCCCATCTTCAAGCTGTTGAAGAAAGATCAGGTAGTACGTTGGAATGATGAATGTCAGGCTGCTTTTGATAGAATCAAAGAATATCTCCAAGAACCACCCATCCTTATGCCACCAGTGGAAGGGAGACCTTTGATACTTTATCTGACAGTACTTGATAATGCAATGGGGTGTGTGCTGGGGCAGCATGACGAGTCTGGCCGAAAAGAGCATGCCATTTATTACCTTAGCAAAAAGTTTACCGATTGTGAGACCCGATACTCACTGCTTGAGAAAACTTGCTGCGCTTTGGTATGGGCTGCTCGCCGGCTGAGACAGTATATGCTGACTCACACTACTTTGTTAATCTCAAAAATGGATCCTATAAAGTACATATTCGAAAAGCCTGCTCTGTCTGGGAGAATTGCAAGATGGCAGATGATCTTGACGGAATACGACATTCAGTACACGACCCAAAAATCCATCAAGGGAAGTGTATTGGCAGACCACCTAGCACATCAAGCTGTGGATGATTACCAATCAATGAACTTCGAGTTTCCAGACGAAAGCATTATGATAGTAACTGACTGTGAAATACCTGGACTGGATGAAGGTCCTGAACCAGGATCCCGATGGTCTATGCACTTTGACGGAGCCTCCAATACTTTGGGAAATGGTATCGGCGCCATAATAGTATCTCCACAAGGTACTCATACTCCACTCACCGCCCGGCTGTGTTTCAACTGTACCAACAACATGGCGGAGTATGAAGCATGTATTATGGGTCTTCAAGCTGCGATCGACCTGAGGATTAAATTTCTGAGTGTCTTCGGAGATTCCGCTCTTGTGATCAATCAGATCAAAGGAGAGTGGGATACGAAACATCCAAACTTGATTCCTTACAGAGAATGCGTGTTGGCTTTGATCCCCCACTTCACAGAGATAACCTTTGAGCACTTTCCAAGAGAAGAGAATCAGCTGGCGGACGCGTTAGCTACAATGTCTTCAATGTTCAAGGTTAAATGGGACAACGAAGCTCCCCGGATCATCATCTGGAAACTGGACGAACCGGCATACTGTTGTGATCTCGAAACTGAATTGGTAACTGAGAAGCCTTGGTACCACGAAGTAAAGAGATATTTGGAAGCACAGGAATACCCTGAGGGAGCATCTGTCAATGATAAGAAATTCCTGAGGAGGTTTGCAGCCAAGTTCTTTCTTAGCAATGGCATCTTGTACAAGCGAAACCAGGATTCGACCCTACTGCGTTGTGTAGATAAGAATGAAGCGGAAAGAATCATGGAAGAGCTACATGATGGGACTTTTGGTACACACTCCAGTGGGCATACCATGGCGAAGAAGATCCTACGGGCAGGGTATTACTGGTCCACCATGGAAGCTGATTGCTACCAACATTCCAGGACATGCCACAAATGCCAGGTTTATGCAGACAAGGTGCATGTTCCTCCGGTTCCCCTGAATGTTCTGACTGCGCCTTGGCCATTTGCAATGTGGGGCATAGACATGATCGGTGAGATTAAACCTACGGCGTCCAATGGACATCGCTTCATCCTAGTGGCGATCGACTATTTTACGAAGTGGGTTGAAGCGGCATCCTACGCTACGGTAACCAAGACCGTTGTGGCACGGTTCATTCGGCACAATCTGATTTGTCGGTACGGCGTCCCTGAGCGGATTATTACAGACAACGGTACCAATCTGAACAATAAGATGATCACCGAGCTTTGCGAACAGTTCAAGATACAGCACCACAATTCTTCTCCTTACAGACCGAAGATGAATGGGGCTGTAGAAGCAGCTAATAAAAACATCAAGAAGATTGTGCAGAAGATGACAGTAACGTATAAAGATTGGCACGAGATGTTACCGTTCGCTCTGCATGGGTATCGTACCTCAGCCAGGACGTCAACTGGGGCAACTCCTTTCTCTCTGGTTTATGGCATGGAGGCAGTCTTGCCGATCGAAGTACAAATTCCTTCTCTCCGGATAATGAAGGATGCAAATCTGAATGAAGATGATTGGATCCAGACACGACTTGATCAGCTCAACCTTATTGACGAAAAGAGACTTGCTGCTATCTGTCATGGTCAGACGTATCAGAAACGAATGATCAGGGCATTTAACAAAAAGGTCAGACCACAGGAATATCAAGTCGGGGATCTGGTAATCAAGCGAATCATCCTTCCTCAGAGTGATCCAAGGGGCAAATGGACCCCTACGTACGAAGGGCCATTTGTGGTTAAGCATGTGTTCTCAGGAGGAGCAATGATATTAACCAACATGGATGGTGACGACCTTCCTCACCCCGCCAATGCAGACATAGTTAAAAAATACTACGCATGAAAAATGACCCGCTAGGCTGACATGTCTAGGCAAAAATTAGGGCTTCCCGTCGAACCAAAAGGGTTCGGGCAAAATGAAGGGATGAAAATGAAAAAATCTGTACACCCGGCAAGTCGAAAACCTGAAAAGGCGGCTTGGGCAAAAATGGGTATCCCGGTGGACTGAAAACCCGAAAAGGCAGTCCAGGCAAAAGTTAGGGATAAAAGCGTAATACTATGTCTCATTGGATCACTTTGCATCCAGAATCCGGTATCTACATCAAGACGGCATCGATCAGTCAGCCTCACCTTCAACCAAGGTCACCAAGTGATGAGACGCTCGGAGTTATAAAGGCTATAACAGAGTTGAAACCCAGTGGATCATTCATATTTCACACAGCTGTTTATTTTCTTTTGTACAAAACTTGTATAAACTCTTTTGTTCGGCGACGTTCCGCTTACTAGGACGCCAGCCTCTTGTACACAAAACGCCTATTCACAGGCTATTCAAAATCAATACAAATATACTTTTCAGTTAAACGTGCCAAGTGTTTTTCTTTTTCTGTTTTGTTTTGCGAAGAACGTCCAAGGTTCAATTTGTGATATACGCATTGACAATAATTTGCTAACTCATAAATATTTGCATATGAAACAAAGAACTAATTGCAGGTGACACTAGAAACAGGGGCAATAAAGATTTGTCTGAGCAGTCTAATTGTTCTATCCTCCAAGGTACCAAGGTAGGTTCGACTAAAGAACCTAACCAGACATCTTAAATTCCCCAGAGGACAGCAAGTCAGTGCATTCTTCCCCAGCATATCAAAACTTCCCCAGGAGAGTCCCATCCAAGTTCCCCAGGAAAGGTGGAATTCATCTCCCCAAGCAGTAAGCTTATCCCCAGTAAATTCTGGAAGCTTATCCTTCACAGGACACGAACGCGTCGTCTGGCTTGATTTAAAGAGTTATTTCCTCAACAGGATATAACTGGGTTATCCTCAGCCAAAAGCCAAGGGAAGGTCGTCGTCAACGTAGTTCTTTCCTATCCCCAGCGAAGTCAATTTACACTTCCAATACAGCAACGGTATCCCCAACAGAGTTACTATCAACATTCAGCAAGGCATCACTCTTCCCACAGAGTATTGCTTCCCAGCATGATCGCTAAAGTATCTTTTCTCCCCGCAGAATCTCCCATCCGCCAAGTTTATTCCGCAACGGAGTCATCTTCTCCTACCGGTATTCTTGCAATTATCATCTCCAGCGGAAGCAAAAGCTTATTCTTCAACATCAGCCCAGGATACGACTTCCCGGCACCCGTCAAGGATTCATTTTCCTAGACGAAAACATACATAAAACATCACATACAGCATTATAGCATGCATAACGCACTGCATCATACAAATCTCATTTATGTTGAGAACATCATTGCTTGATCCATATCATGCATTGCATATGACTGACTTTTACCTTTCAGGGAAGATCCAGTTAAGTTCTCAAGCTACATTTCAAGACCTAGACTGGTTCAGTCAAAGGCCTTCGCTGGTTCAGTTAAATCGCCCCAAGATTTTACTGATTGCTTATCCAGTTGAAGACATTTCAAGACCTAGACTGGTTCAGTCAAAGGCCTTCTCTGGTTCAGTTAAATCGTCCCAAGATTTTCCTGATGCTTATCCCATTGAAGACATTTCAAGACCTAGACTGGTTCAGTCAAAGGCCTTCTCTGGTTCAGTTAAATCGTCCCAAGATTTTCCTGATGCTTATCCCATTGAAGACATTTCAAGACCTAGACTGGTTCAGTCAAAGGCCTTCTCTGGTTCAGTTAAATCGTCCCAAGATTTTCCTGATGCTTATCCCTTTGAAGACATTTCAAGACCTAGACTGGTTCAGTCAAAGGCCTCCTCTGGTTCAGTTAAATCGTCCCAAGATTTTCCTGATTGCTTATCCAGTTGAAGACATTTCAAGACCTAGACCGGTTCAGTTAAATCGTCCCAAGATTTTCCTGATTGCTTACCCAGTCAAAGGCCTCTCTGGTTCAGTCAGATCGACCTTAAGATCTCCCTGATTCTTATCCCAGTAGAAGACACCCCAGATTTTTCTCAACGAGCGTTGTTGAAGTTAAAGTCGCCCAAAGCTCTCTTACCATTCATGCTAAGGAAGTAATCATCCCTGCAACGTGTCAGGTACTCATTTTCTGTTTTGCAGGTATGCAGGTTCTCGCTAAGGAATCTCTTACGCAGTCAAACATCCAGATGGCATCTATAAGCCCATTCCATCACACTGCTAATATGTGAGCGCAAATTTCCGGGCACTCTAGTGTCCAATCATCTTTTACCCTCGGATTACGAAAGGCACGTCAGCCAATCTGCATCCTCAGGTCTAAGAAGATTGGACAGGGGCAACTGTTATACCCCAAAATTTGCCCTCCCATATTCTTCAAGAAATTGCCAAGCCAGGTCACAAAATTCCCCCAAGGGTTATGCATTCAACTGTCTCCTACACAGTCAAAACTAGAGTTTGGGTTCTGATCAAGAAAAGGAAGTTTTCAAAGGCTCAATCAAGTCTCATATGCTTACAAACATGGTCAAGCATCCTCATGTCAAGTTTCAAGGCATTCAGCTCAAGATTGCACAGTCAAAACCCTAAATTGCACTACAGTCAACTGTAGGGGCAAAATGGTCATTTGGCAGTCAAAAGTTCAAATTTTTGGTCAACATATCATTTTGAAGCCACAAACATCATTTGATCAATGCTTGATCATGATTCTCAAAATTTGGCTCAGAAATCATCAAAGATGCAAAAGTTGCTATATTTGGACAGCTGAAAAAGTCAACTGAAATTGACCAGGGCATAACTTTCACATGGATTATCAGAAAAATTCCATCCAAAGCTCATTTTGAAGAGAAAGACATTTCCTACAACTCATCTTCATACTTCAAGTCCAAGAAATGCTCTCACAAAAAGTTATCAATTTCAACATTACAGGTCATTTTCAAAAGTCAACAAAAAGGGACTTTAAGTCAAAGGCCATAACTTGAGATTGGTAAATAAAAATGACATGGGACCAAAGGCATTGGTTAAAGGACTCAAAGACCTTTCCAAAATGTCCAAGAACATGTGAAAAACTTAACAATTGAGCAAGTTATGCCTTGTAGAAGTTGGGAAATGTTTGTGAAATGGCAAAAGTCAACTATCCTTGAAAATCCAATTTTGACAAAAGGGCCCCATTTTTCTCACTTTGTTCATCCTTGTCATGCCATACACGTGGCCCATGGTTAATTTCAAGACCAAATATTGACTTTTGTATTTTATTTAATTTTTGATGATTTAATTCATTTTAAGTCTTTGAAAATTCAAATAAAATTTAAAAATCAATGAAATAGTGTCAAATGAACTTGGACAATTCTTATGTATCATGAATCAACTCAAAAATCAGGCTAAGGTTCATTTGCACACTAGGTCTAGGTTTTGGCTAAAAATTAGGAAAAATGGTTAATGGAAGAAACCCTAAGGCCAATTCTCTAACAAGCATGAATTAAGGAGAGTTAGCAAGCCTATTCAATTCTATGATGATCACTGAGTCCAACCCTACCTAGAACATAGCAAAAAGCTCGCTGAAAAAGCCATTGGACATTTGAAATTTTGGCCATAAAATGCAAAACTGAAGTCAGTGCTAGGGATCTTCTCAAGCCTTAATCTTTGTACCAATAGCTTCCTGAGATAATTCTGAACGATTTTCAATTCATAACCTCAATCAAAGCTCCTTGAACTGGTATCTACAAGTGAAACTGTACAGCAAAATTTTTGAATTCGTGTTCTTGATTATACGCATCCTCTTGCATTTTTAATTACACATTCATGTTCCTCACAAAGTTTCCAAGCTGTTCATGGTATTTAATTGCATTTTCATAAGCCATACACGATTTTACCATTTTCATGTTCTAGGTTTTCCAGCTTCTTAAATTGGGGCTTTTGTAAATAAGAAAAATCAGAACTTCAGAGCAACACCATCACACTCAGCATCTTGAGACGAAGAAGAAGACATACTCGCGCCTAATTTATATTAGGAAACGAGCTATTCGCTATTTTTTTGTAGCTTCCCTAACACTACGTTTCAAAACCGTTGCTTTATTTGTTTGTGTTACAGGGGACACGAGGAAGAAGAAGACGTGTCCACCAGAGATTTGTCCATTCAAAGTTCGCGCGCTTCAAGTCACTAGCGTGTTGCCTTTATTTTATGTGATTTATTTGTTTATTATATAACGAATGAATTAATTAGCTCAGCTGGCCAAGACACGCGCATGTAACCACAATGACCTGGGTTCAAGTCCCAGGTCCTGCAAAAATTCAATATTATTTTTCCTTTCCAGGTTCCATGCAACGCTCACATTGATGCTCACCATACACTTCAACATCAGCTCATCCACGTGTCCCAGGGCTTCAGATCCATGGCCAAGATGAAGAGTGCACCATACATCAAGTCAACAGGCGTGCACAGGATTAGAAAAGTCAACCAATTCAAGCAAAAATGGGCCAGGCTTTTTCAAATCCACACCTCCCTGGTTATATCTTTTTTTCTTTTTTCTAATTTTCTTCATATCCTATTATTTTTAAATTTACTTGTGTTTTTATTTTCTGATTTAATTAATTCTTACAAAAATACAAAAAACATTAAAAATACAGAAAGGACAAAAAAAAATATAATTAATTTTGATTACTTTTATAAATAAATTAAAATGTAACTCATTTAGTTTAATTAGGTTTTAATTTTAATTTTAATTCTTTTTTCATAATAAAAATCCAAAAAAATGTAGAATTAGGTTAATTATTAATTTTTTATATCCTTTTTAATTTTTTCCTTTTTTCTCACAATATTATTATTTATTATTTATTTTCTATAAATCAAAAATTGTACATAAATTAGTTTAGAATTTACTTAGGTTAGAAATTAAATCTTTTTTTCATAATAAACTTAAAAAACATTAGGTTTAGCACTTTAATTCTAATTAATTTTTTCCTTTTTTCTTTTAGACCTAAAAAACACAAAAACATTATTTTTCATTTAATTTTTAATTTTAGATTCCTTGATTAATTTTTAATTGTTTGTAAAAGGGTCAAACGCCCTAATTTTGTTAATCTCTTTATTTCGCGCATTTGTTTTATATTGTGTAAATAATTATGTATATGCCCCAAAGCCATGTAATTTAAAACTCTTGGACTTTTATTTATTCGCTTTATCTATTTTCAGTCAAATCGGGTTCGGTTTTTTTTGGCGATGTGGACCCGCGCCGGTTGTAATAGTTTAGATTTATTTTCTCGCAAATATAACTGTTAATAAATATGCATGAAAGAATGAATGCCCAAAAATAAAATCAAATCGTTAGATCACAAATACATGACAAGACAAACAATAAACTGAAAAGGACACACAATTCACACACCACCCCTAGGGTACGCCTCACTGTTGCCTTTCGAAAGGTGGTCATCGAGTAGAAAACGTCTTAGTAAGTCCTCATGGTCCGGGAACCTGGCATGAGGGTAGCTTCTAAGGTGTCTTCCCATTGCTCCGGTGATCACCATGTCCCTAAAACTCGAATTGACCCGAACACCTCCAAACGGTGGTGCTACCTACCTCTCAATGGTGGGATGGCATTACTTTAAAGGATATTTACACAGACGAATTCCTTAGGGTAGGTAGGTTCTCGTAGATACTTGCTCTCTTTAAAACAAAACAAATCAAATCTTTTCACACTAACACTTTCAAAAAACTTTCAAAACAAACTTTTCAAACACTCTGACGTACGAGTTAAACTGAAACTTTTCAAAGAATATTTTTGAAACCCACAATTGAAAAGCAAGCAAACAATTTTGAAAACACATTGAGCAAGTACCTAAGAGCCCATGGATAACCATGGATAGAAAGGGTGCTAACACCTTCCCTTTCTATAACCTACCTCCCGAACCGAGAGCAATCTCTTTAAAGGAATTTTTCTGTGCTTTTGTCCTTTCCATTTGGAGAAAATAAAAGACGGTGGCGACTCTTGCTTACCGCGACATTTCGCGAACCAGCTTTAAAACAGTCTGTTCCAGATCCACCGATCACACCATGTTAGAAACAGAGGAGCAAGAGTGAAGGGAAGAGAAAGGAGAGAGAGAGAGAGTAAAAGAGAGGGAAAACAGAAAGTTGTTATATTCAATCTACATTATGTTACATCATCTTCCTTTATACATAAGGAATAAGGGGTTAGGGATGGAATTAGACTAGTGTCTAATTCCCTTTTTACAGGATATTACAGAACTACCCTTATAACTCTAATATATATTTCTGAAAAGTAATTTCAAGTTAACATTTTGAAGCACAATGGAATGATACAAGCTAACGTCTCTAATTTGGTGGATGACCAAACCAATCCCATGCTCACCAAAATTCCCTCTGAAGAGGAGATTTACCTTACTATCATGAATCTAAAAAGTGACTATGCCCCTGGTCCAAATGGGTTTGGATCTTTGTTCTATCAGAAGTATTGGGATATTATTAAAGTTGATGTCATTAATATTGTCACTCAATTCTTTTAGCAGGACTGAACTCTCCCTCATTATAATGCTAAAATTATTTTCCTTATCCCTAAAAATATTTCTCTTTCTAACTTTAAGCATAAAATTTTCACTAAAATATTTCTCTTTCTAACTTTTGGCTTGACTTGGTGAACCTTTAGCACTCGAGTTCAAACTAAGGTGAGTGATTTCTTAAAGAACAAGATACGTGACATCCTTGAGAGCATGTTAATTTACTAGACAAGTTAGATACCAGTAGACTTAGACTCTATTAAGAGATTTTAGTTTGGTCCTCTATTGTGTTCTTGTATCTTTTTTTTTTTAATTTATTGGTTTCTTTTGCTTAAATAAACTTATCTCTTCTTAGTTTGACCGCATTTATAATTTTTATTATAGTTTTTATATATTTTAGTTCAAGTGATTTATGATTGTTTTTCTCTTAATTTAATTTAATATAAATTTTTATGTATTTCATATTTATAAAAAATTGTTCAATCGCTATTTTTATAAAGTATTACAAATTTAATCAATATATTCTTTTATTAATTAGTATATTAATTATTTAGTAGCCACTATATTTCTTTATCAAATAAAAATTTAAGAATTTACCTGTGAAGATATTTGATAACTTTTTCTCTCTTGTGTTCTGGTGCCTCTTTTTCCTAAAAATTATAAAATAATTTAACCATATATCTTATTTTTTATTCTTAAAGTTTTTATTTTATTTACGTTATACTTTACATTACTATTTTTTTTATCAAAATAATTGTTCCACTTCATTTATATATTTATATTATTTATTTGTAATTATTTTTGTTTTACTTTACTTTTATTTTATATTTTTGCTATCTCTTATTAATAATAAAAAATAAAGATCTATGTTTCTTGACCTTTTTATCAAGAGGTGGGTGTAATATGGTGGGAAAACTGACTGTTATACTGGTTTTGCGTTTGTATTTGCAAATGTTGCGGTAAGCAAGAGTCGGCACCTACTTTTCTTTTATCCAACAAAGGAAATGGTGAAAAGAACAGAAAAAGACCTTTCGAAAGTGTTTTGAGTAAGGGGGGGTATATTATGGAAAGGGAAGGTGTTAGCACCCTTTCCATCCATAGTTATCTATGGGCTCTTAGATGCTTAGATCATTTTGAAATACCTTGTGCTTTTGTGTATTTTTGAAAAGTATTTTTTTGGAAAGCGCCTTAGTGCGGCGATTTGTTTTATGATAACTCTTGTATCAGTCCTCAAGAGTGTTGATAAATCATTTGAAAATGTTTTTGAAAGTTGTTTTGTGTAAGTGTGAAAATTTGTTTTTGAGCAAGCATCTAACAGCTATCTATTTTTACTCGAAAGGTTTGTTCTTTTCCTCCTTTCCTTTAGACAGTGTTATCCTACTATTAGTGTGTAGGTAGCCCTATCGTTAGAAATTTGAGGGACATTCGAAGGGATGTTTTATAGTCACAAAGAAAACTGAGCGAGAAACCTTAGTAACTATCCTAGGGTTTTAAGATCATTGTTTACCGAGGCAACGTCGTGAGGGTCATCGAGGGACTTATGATGTTTTATTAAACCAGAGGGTAGCCACTAAAATCTCTCACGTTTCGAGAGTTGTGACTATTTTTTTGTAAGGCAACCAAAGTGGGAGTACCCTAGAGGTGCGCATGTGCAAGTGTGTTTGTTTTCAGTTATTTTTGTCTTTGATGTTAGGTTTTCTAACGTTGCTTTTAATTTCTTGCCATAAAATCCTATTACCATACATCTAATAGTTAATATGTACAGGAAATTAAAATGCGGAATTTAAATCTACGCTATTACAAAGCTTCGGGGCGGCGGGTTAATTACATAGTCCAAAATTAGGGGAAAATGAATAAAACAGTAAAAATCCTAATTAATTTTATTACATCCAGTAGACAAATACAATAATATGAATGTAAACACGCGTGAAATGGAAAAGAACGTCTAAAAAAATCCTAAGGTATAAAATTCCTTTTTTTGTTTGTTTTTATTTTGGGAAAATGATTTAATTAAAATCATAAGTCTATTTAGTTTTAAATTAAAAAAATGGTTACAATAATTAATTAATTAGTTAATAGAATTAATTTTAATTATAAAAGACTAGACCTAATTTTTGTGATTTTTTTATAATTATTTTGCTTAGTAAATAAAACAAAATAAGTAAAAGAAAATAAGTTAATTACACAAAAAAAAATTTAAAGGGCAATGATAGTGAAGGAAACTATGTAAACTGTAAAATGCAGGCCTGGATCGGAAAGGAGCCTAGAGCTTCCTTTTGATCCAATGAGGAAACTGGTCGAAGGTGCATGATATACTCCTTCGATCTGGGAACACTGGATCTGCATGAAATCTATTAGAGAAATAAAATAAAAATCTAGATTTGGATGAAATCTAGTCTTGGATTCGACAGCCTATGGCTGCATCATCCTAGTTCGAATCCCCTGGGTCTGAATCGAAAGTTATTTCGTCTTGCAACATCATGAATCCTGATATTCGAAAGAAAATATAGATTGTGCCCAAGCAATGGCACGATCTCATCCCTGCGCTTAACCTTGTATGTAACGCATGAAAGCAATCACAAACATTCGTAATAACATGAATGTATGATTAACATGAATTTAAAAATTGCATACTTAGCTAGTTTGAGATCGAAAGTAAATTACCAACAGAGAGATTGTGTGAGTGATACTCCAGTATATGTTGTACCTGTCTAGTGCTTGGGAACGCCTCCTGTAAATTTCAGGGAGTGAGTGGAGTCTTGTTGAAGAGGCGTGTGAAGGTTGCTTCGACTTTGGATCACCTTGTGAAGATTTTGAGATTTTTGATGTGACTTTCTGAGGCAGTGTTTCTTATCCTTTTTTTCTTCCTTGGTAATGTGTCCTTAGCTTTGTATTTATAGGGGTGTGAGGGGAGTGGAAATGGAAAGGGACAACCATTAACCAGGCTTTGAAGGCCAAATCGGACAAATTAAAGGATTGTCTTTTTTGGTGAATTCCTATCCTTTTAGGTTTTGGAATGAACCTGGACATGTTTCATTCCCTGACTCTTTCGAATGCCCCCCATGCCTTTCTCTTCGATTTTCCCTGAGTTACTTCTTTCGAATGGCTCCAGGCCTCATCATTGTAGCTTCTTCGATTGAGCCACTATCTGTCTTACTAGCTTGATCTGAAGCTTTTCAACTAGCCCAATCGAAAAATCCTTTATGGTCAGTCGAAGCTTCTTTCGTTACCTCCTTCGAATGTAATTATGCATGAGGCTTGGGCTTGGCAGCATGTAGGATTTTGGGCCAGCAAGCATCTTAGACCAAGACTCATCATAAAACAAACTTGTTTTCAATAATTATGTGTTTCCTTCGAATGGACCACATGTATGTCTTTCGAATGGGCCTTTTGAATGCTTCTTCGAATGGACCACATGAATTCTTTTTTTAAGGGACTATCTTATGTATCGAAGTGTAGAAAACTATGTGTTGAAGGATTTAGAGGTGGAGTCAGAGCAGGCCTGAAGATAGACATTGCCCAGTTGAAGATTGCATATAGATAGCCATTGCTTTATGAATCGAAGGCCAGTTGAAGGGGCCCTGGCCTTGTGGATCGAAAGAAAGTCTGAAGAAGCCTTTTCCATTGTGAATCAAAGGCAAGCATGGATAGGCCTTTTGCCTTGTGGATCGAAGGCAAGTCTGAGGGAGCCTTTTCCATTGTGAATCCAAGGCAAGCATGAAGAGGCCTTTTGCCTTGTGGATCGAAGGCAAGTCTGAGGAAGCCTTTGCCATTGTGAATCCAAGGCAAGCTGAAGGGGCCTTTGCCTAGTGGATCAAAGCAGACACATAAGAGACCAATGCTTAAACGAAGCTCGCATGCAGGAGGCCACTGCTAATCAAAGCAAGTATTTAGGAGGCTACTGCTGGAATGAAACTTGTGGACCAAAGTTTGCTCGAAGGGGATTCAATTCCCAATCGAAGCTGGTGGACCAAAGCTTGATCGAAGGGGCCAAATTCCCAATCGAAGCTTGTGAAACAAAGCTCGCTCAAAGGATTTTAGATGCCCCATCAAAGTACCTTGTTAGGATGCCAATCAAAAGACACTTAACCATCTTTAAAAATTTTATTTTCTTCAAGAAAGTGTTTGTAACCACCCATGTAAGAGAAGATCTTGGAAAACATGAGAGGAAAAATTTTGGGGTACAACAGTGGGATAGTTGCTATAGGAGTAACGTCAAGTACTCTGTCAAGAGAGATATTCTCATTGGCATAATTTGAGGAAGACGATGTATGATATTGAGACATCTTTGAATATTTTTAAGCAAAAGGATGAAGAATGACTAGGGTTCTTTTTCTGTAGAGGAGAATGAAAAGTTTGTGAAAGTAGAAGGATGTTATTTTGTAGCATATGGGAAACACTTTGAGGTAGTCCTGTAATGATTGCTTTCGAAATTTTATTTGTTGGAAACACAAATAATATAATATCACTTTAATGATATTCCCACACCCCCTTGATTGCTACAAACCCTCATATAAACAAATCCCTAATTTTCTTCTTAAGTTCTCAAATTGATTAGCATCCAAGGCCTTAGTGAAGATGTCAGCCAGTTGCAATTCAGTGGCTACATGTTTTAAGACAACAATCTTCTCTTCAACAAGCTCTCTTATGAATTGATGACGGGTATCAATATGTTTGGTCCTGCTGTGTTGAATGGGATTCTTTAATATGTTAATGGCACTTAAATTGTCACAGAATAATGTCATGACATCTTGTTTGACATTGTACTCTATTAACATTTGTTTTATCTACACCAATTGAGAACAACTACTTCCTGCAGCAATATACTCAACCTCTGCAACTGACAGAGACACACAATTTTGCTTCTTACTGAACCAAGATATGAGATTATTTCCCAGAAAGAAGCATCCTCCTGATGTACTTTTTCTATCATCAGCACTTCCTGCCCAATCAGCATCACAATAACCAATTAAGGCAGAACTGGATCCATGAGAGTATAGCATGCCATAGTCACTCGTCCCACTAACATATTTAAGGATTATCTTCACATGGTTGGCATGGCTAACTTTATGATCAGCTTGATATCTTGCACACACCCCTACAACAAAGGAAATGTCTGGTCTGCTAGCTGTGAGATATAGAAGATTGCCTATCATACTTCTGTAGAGACTTTGATCTACACTTACTCCTTTTTCATCTTTAGTCAACTTCAGATGTGTGGGAGCAGGGGTTCTTTTGTGACTGGCATTTTCCATCCCAAATTTCTTCACTATATTCTTGGCATACTTGCTCTTAGATAAAAATATGGAATCTTCCATTTGTTTAACTTGCAGACCAAGAAAATAGGTTAATTTACCAACAAGACTCATCTCAAATTCTGACTGCATTTTCTTGACAAAATGTTGAACCATATCATTTGACATCCCACTAAACACAATATCATCAACATAAATTTGTGCAATCATGATCTTCCCTTCATCTTCTTTGACAAAGAGAGTTTTTTCTATGCCACCTTTCCTATATCCATTCTCCATAAGGAATTTTGTCAGTCTATCATACCAAGCTCTTGGAGCTTGCTTCAATCCATACAGAGCTTTCCTCAGTTTATAAACATGTTAAGGAGAAATTGGATCAACAAATCCCTTTGGTTGTTCCACAAAAACTTCTCCATTCAGATATCCATTTAAGAAGGAACTCTTTACATCCATTTGAAACAATTTAAATTTCAAAATGCATGCAACTCCCAACGATAGTCTGATTGATTCAAGTCTGGCCACTAGAGCAAAGGTTTCATCAAAGTCAACTCCTTCGATTTGAGTGTATCCTTGTGCAACTAACCTTGCCTTATTTCTGGTGACCACCCCTTTTTCCTCAGATTTATTCTTGTATACCCATTTAGTTCCAATCACATTTGTCCCTTCAGGTCTTGGAACCAAACCCCAGACTTCATTCCTACTGAGTTGTTCTAGCTCCTCTTGCATAGCATTAATCTAGAACTCATTAGTTAGGGCCTCTTTGACATTCTTAGGCTCAATTTTTAATACAAAGCAAGAGTTTTAAATCCATTCTCTTGATCTGGTAGTAACTCCATTGTTTGGATCTCCTATGATAAGCTCCTTAGGATGATCTTTCTGAGTTCTAATTGAAGGTCCTTTATTGAGATGACTAGGCTGGGGATCTTCTTTAGGATGATTAGAATCAATACTTCTGTCATTTGATTCTATTGGACTATCAGGCAAAGATGTTCCAACATCTTCTGAGACATCTTCTTCAACATTACATCCTCTATCATCAATAATAACATCTATTGACTCCATTATAACTTTGGTTCTGGAGTTAAAAACTCTGTAAGCTCTGCTATTTGTAGAGTAACCCAGGAATATTCTTCATCACTCTTTGGGTCCATCTTCCTCCTTTGATCACGATTAGCTAAGATGTAGCATTTACTTCTAAATACATGAAAGTATTTGACAGTGGGTTTTCTTCTCCTTCGTATTTCATACAAGGTAGCTGAAGTGCCTTTCCTTAGAGTGACTCTGTTATGGATATAGCATGAAATATTAATAGCTTCAGCCCAAAATGGTAGGGTAACTTCTTAGCATGAATCATGGCTCTGGCAGATTCTTGGAGACTTCTATTCTTGTGTTCCACAATCCCATTCTGTTGAGGAGTAATGGCAGAAGAGAATTCATGGTTGATTCCTTCAGAGGAGCAAAAATCAACAAATTTATTGTTCTCAAATTCCTTTTCACGATCACTTCTGATTGTTATGACATGACTTTCCATTTCCCTTTGAAGTTTTTGACAGAGATATTTAAACACTTCAAAAGTTTCTATTTTTTCTCTAATAAATCTTATCCATGTGTATCTTGAAAAATCATCTACGACAACATATGCATATTTCTTACCACCAAGACTTTCAACCTGCATAGGTCCCATCAAGTTCATGTGAAGAAGTTTCAAAACTTTTAATGTAGTGAGATGTTGGATCTTCTGATATGACATCTTAGTTTGCTTTCCAATATGGAAATCACCACATATTCTACCTTCTTCTATCTTAAGCTTAGGAATCCCTCCCACTTCTTCTTCAGATATAATTCTTTTCCTACCTTTCAGATGCAAGTGTCCCAATTTTTGATGCCATAGTTTAACTTCATTTTCTTTGGATAAAACATATGTTGAAGAGAAGTTTAACTCTTGAGGAACCCATAAATAACAGTTGTCTTTAGATCTGATTCCTTTCATAATAACTTCATTCTTTTCATTGCAGACAAGACATTCTTCCTTGGCGAAGTTAACTTTGAATCCTTAATCACACAATTGAATTATACTTATCGGGTTAGCTGTTAATCCTTTAACAAGTAACACATTATCAAGCTTAGGGACTCCTAGACATTCCAACTTTCCAACACCTTTGATTTCCCCTTTTGTTCCATCACCAAATGCCACATAACTGGTGGAATGATATATGATATCTACCAACAGATTCCTGACACCTATCATGTGTCTAGAACAACCACTGTCAAAGTAACAATCATCTTTGGTTGATACTCTGAGAGAGGTATGAGATATGAGACTAGCAACATTAGACTTGAGAACCCACTGTTTCTTCTTTTTGCTATTTTGAGGGATCTGATTAGTTTTGGGAAGAGGAGTATTCTCAGGATAACCACACAATTTGAAACAGAAAGGCCTTATATGACCAATCTTTCCACAGTAATGACATCTCCATGGCTGGGGATTCTCTCTGGTGTGATTAAGCTTTTTCTTCCCATGATGTTTTCCATGACGTCCTTTCTTCCCATGATGCTTGCCAAGATATGCTTTCTTACATTGATGTTTGCCCAGATGTTGAGACATTTGATTCGGCACCTTTGGTTTAGACTTGGCATGAGTGGAAACCGATGAAGGCTCTTCTAAGTTAGGTTCATTTTTCTCATTGAAACCTAGACCACTCTTGTCTCATGTCACTCTTCCTGCTTGGAGAGTTTCATCTAATGTGTCAGACCCATTATTCAGCATCTTGAGAGATTTAACCATTCTATCAAGATTTAAATTCAGAGAAGACACTTCACTTTCCAGATCATAAATAGTTTTAAGATATTCTTCCCTTTCCTCCTTCATCTAAGTTATGAGGGTTTCTGTTTCTCCCCTTCAAGACACATTCTACACTTCTGAGACATAATTCTTTATATGAAGAACCTAACTCATCAAAGGTTAGTTCCTCATCACTAGACTCTTCATCAGATATATATTTTCTTGTTAATGCTTTAACATACTTGGCAGATTCTTCAAGATCACTCTTTGAGTCCTCTTTAGACTAGGTAACAGATATATTCTTCTTCTATTTCTTAAGATATGTAGGACATTCAGCTCTAATGTGACCAAAGCCTTAACAATCATGACATTGTATTCCCTTCCCTTGAGAAGATTTTTCTTCAGCCCTTTTTCTTCTAACCTCATTTGACTTATGGATATCAGATGGGATGTTCTTGACATTTGATCTTTGGTTCCAGTCCATTATTTTTATCACTTTGTTAAACTATCTTCCAAGCATAGCTAAGGCATTTGATATTCCTCCATTTGTATCCAGATCAAAGTCCTCCTCTTCATCTTCAGTATTTGATACAAAGTCTATGCTTTTGTTTTTATTTACAAATCTTTCATTGATGCTTAATTCAAATGTTAGAAGGGATCTAACAAGTTCATCCACTTTCATTTTGTCAATGTCTTAAGCTTCTTCTATAGCAGTCACTTTCATATCAAATCTCTTGGGAAGAGACCTGAGCATCTTTCTCACTAATTTGTCTTCAGGTATTTTCTCTCCTAAAGCACTGGAGGCAATAGCAATTTCAAGAATGTTCATATGGAAGTCATTTATACTTTCATCATCCTTCATTCTCAAATTCTCAAAATTTGTGGTGAGCAACTGAAGTCTTGACATCTTAATTTTGGATGTGCCTTCATGAGTAGATTGAAGAATCCCCCATGCATCCTTAGCAACTTCACATGTATTCACTAATCTGGAAATGTTCTTGTCAATTCCATTGAGTATAGCATTCAAGGCTTTAGAATTTCCAAGAACAATTTCATCTTCTTCCTTAGACCAATCTTCTTCTAGTTTTAATTCAGAAGTAGGTTCTCCATTTTCTCCCAATTTGACAGGGTGTTTCCATCCTTTTAAAACAACTTTCTAAGCCCTGTTGTCCAAAGACTTTAAAAAGGAAACCATACGTGGTTTCCAATAGTCATAATTACTTCCATCCAGAATGGGTGGTCTATTCACAAATTCTCTTTCCTTGTCCATAGTACTAGAAAGTATCTTCCCTAGATCTCACCCAAATAAAGAGCAGGACTCCTGCTCTGATACCAATTGAAATTCTGGTATCAGATATGTGATATCGAAGGAGATGTCACAATACAAATATATGTTTACAAGTAAAGAGCGGTAATAACAAAAGCAGTAAAAACACAAGAGATTATTCACCCAGTTCAGTGTACAACAACACCTACTCTGGGGGCTGCCAAGCCAGGGACAAGTTCACTAAATAGTATCAATTCATAAACCCTCAGTAAACAACCAGTTTACGGTCTAATAACTTAATCACTATCCGTGCTATACTTCTACATAAGACTCACCTAGGTATGAGGACATCCTCAAATCCCTTCAATCACTTACAGTGAAGAAAAAACATAAATAATAAGTTTAACAACTTCAATCATTCAATGCTTAAAATCTTATGAATGATAAATAATTAGCAACTCAAATTACAACTCAAGTATTAAATAAATACTTAGAGTGTATTACAAATAAAAATCCTTAGACTTAAAAACAGAAAGAAAGTATTCTTCTTCAAAAGTTTCTTGTCTTTGAATAAGGAAGCAAGTCCTTATATATGTGCAACTGTGGACTTGGGCTTAAAATAAAATATTCAATTCTCTTGAATATTTCCATAAAAACAGGCCAAGATAAAATCCATGCAATTTGAAAAATATTTCTCCATATTTTTCGCAGCCTGTGAGTCACAAATCCTGAATTATGGTGCGCATGAAAACAGGAAACAGAAAACATAAACTGATGTTGGCTGAGTTCAGTTCAGGATGCAAATGTCAAGACATCTGCTTTGGCATCATTCAAAACAGTTTGCTACAAATGTCAAGACAGTTAGCAAAACATTAACAGTACATTGTTTTACCAAAATTGTTGCCAACAAACACTTATAAAGCTTCTGATGGGTTATCAAGTTCTGAAGATTCCAATCTCTCGTGCTCCAAGGTTCTGAAGATTCTGAAGACAAGGTTCTGCTGAACAAGTTCTGAAGACCAACGGTTTTAAAGATCAAGTTTCGAAGAATATGGAGATAAGATGTTGTTGAACAAGTTATAAAGATTATGATGAAAGGGTTCTGAAGAAAAGACTCTGAAGACCAAGTGTTGAAGACTCTGAAGACAAGGTTCTGCTGAACAAGTTCTGAAGACATGGTTCTGAAGACAAGGTTTTTGATCCTTCTAAACATGCTTAAACTCATATACACTCTAAAACCTTTGAATATTATACTAGAAGACCAAAAGGTTTTACATTAGAAATAATACAAGATCACCTTGTTCCACTACTCTGATTTTGTGGCAAAAATATTGTACTATTGGTACGATATTGTCTACCACTCACACCGATCGTTATACAAGAAGACAATTGTAAATCTGGTATACCTATTCTACCCTCCAACAAATTTCTTTTTGGATATAAAAGGAAGACTTGGATGAACTGGAAAACTAACGAAACCAACTATTCATTTGGCTAAAACGTTGTTGAAATTACATTGTAAATCTTTTGTAAAGCAAGGAACTTTTGTTTGTAAACTTTCTAGCAAGGAATTGTTGTTCATTAACTTGATCTTAACACTTTTTTTATTATCTATACTTCATTTATGTGTAATCCACTTTCAAGAATCAATATTGTAAACACACAAACTTGTATTCTACAGTGATTTGATTGTTCCTTGAGAGACTAGGGCTTTAGTCAGTATTCTCAAGAAGACGTTGAGAGTTGTCTTTGTGGTTGTAAACATTGGCAGTTAGTATTTGTTTGTACCTGTAATCAGTTTGGTTATAGTAGATTAAGTCTTTGTTGAGAAATTAAAATCATCTTGGTGTATGGAATGGATTAACTTAGTTGACAGTGAACAAGGATAAAAATAATTGTGTTTATTTATTCATTTCTTGTGTTAACTTCAAGTGTTTGGTTTCAAAAATATTTTATTTCTAGGAACCCAATTCAAACACACATTTCTTGTTTTTCTTGCACCTTCAATTGACATCAGAGCTTTGGTTCTGGTATTGATTGTTATCTAACACTTCAAGGCGTCAGATAAAGATCCAGAGTTTTAGAAACATTATGGTTGAAATCCATCCACATGTTGCACAGATTGTTGAAATATATAACTACAGTGACAAACCTTCAATCTTTGATGGAGAAAACTTTGATTATTGGAAGGATAGAACCAAAAACTTCTTTCTTGTTCACAATGTAGATCTCTGGGATATAGTAGTCGATGGTTATACACATCCAGTAGATGATAATGGTAAGAAAGTAGAAATAAGGTTGATGACAGAACAAAAAAGGAAAGGTTATAAAGATCATCACAAGGCTAGAACTATCTTGTTGAACGATATCTCATATAATGAGTATGGAAAGAACACTAATAGAGATACTGCAAAATCTATTGTTAATTCTTTGAGAATGAATCACGAAGGAAATGCCCGAGTCAAAGAGACTAAGGCACTTGCCTTGATTCAGAAGTATGAGGTGTTCGAGATAGAAGATGATGAAACTGTTGAGAATATGTTCTCAAGGTTACAAACTCTTGTCGTAGGAATGAAGGTTATGGAAAAAGGTTATTCGACTTAAGATCACGTGAAGAAGATTATCAAAAGCTTGCCAAAGAAATGGAGGCCTATGGTAACTGCATTCAAACTTGCCAAAGATCTGAACAGCGCTTCTCTTGAATAACTATTTAGTTCTTTGAGAAGCCACGAGATTAAGCTTAATGAGAATGAGCCTCAAAGAAAAGGAAAATTTGTACCTCTCAAATAAAGTGGAAGATCTGAGAAGGCTAAAGATTTTCAAGCAAAAGAGGAAGAAGAATCTGAAGAAGATTTTTGCAAAGAGGAAGATGAGTTATCAATTTTGTCAAGAAAGGTTAACCAACTCTGGAAAAGAAAGCAAGGCAACAAGTTTAGAGGAGCTAGAAGGACAGGTAGTCGCTTCGAGTATACTTCTGGATAAAGGAAGTCTGGTGGGAACAAATACTTGTTCACGAAATACTCGTTTATTTTAATGAATAATTACTCAAATCATCTATGATCTATATTGAATGTTTTTACCTATCTATTATAGGAATTTTTCATGAAATAATCATTTGAATGAGTAAAAAATCACTATCCATAAGTGGTCCATGCTCGGACATAATTAAATTATATAAATTCTTGGCCATATTTAATGCCCTTTTTTAGTTTTATTGTTTATTGCATCTAAATAATCTTTAAAACAATTGATTGTCTTCAACCCTAAATCCTATGGTACTTTTTTCATATCTACAATTTGAAAAAATCTCGGTACTCAAGTCATATTTTCTTAGATACTAACGTTGACACCCATACATGTACCTTATGGGTATGTAAGTATCTATCATGTATTTTTTATTCGAATTTTTAATAAAAATAAATCAATCAATTATAAAATAGCATATTAGCTTAAGTTTTTGACAACATTCAAGAAAATTTAGAAAATTATATGGTTGGATTATAAAATAAATAAACTTATATTAAAATACATAATATTTTAACATTGATGTAACTTTTTAAATCGATTGACATATATTTTTATATATTAATATTATTAAAATATATAAATATATATTGTGCAAGTATGAAACGAGGTGAGTATTAAAATATTCATACCCACATGCATGTTAAATTGTAATTCATAGTGTCGAAAAGATTAGATTTGTTTAGATTTAAATAGATTTGATTTAAGTCTAGAATAGATTAGATTTGATTTAGTAACAAAATAGATATTTTGGGCTTTGGGCTTAGGGTGCAAGCTCAGTTATAAATAGAGGGAGTAAACCTTATTTTGTAATCAAGTCAATTAAGTTGTATTCATAAAATTTGTAGTTGCAAGTGAATAACAATGTTTTCCACAGATTGTGGGCAGAGAGAAACTCTGCAGAAAATAATTGTCTTCTTTCTTTTCTTTTTATTCTCATAATTCATTGTCATTGAGGAGAACCTAGCCCATTGTCAGCAGTCAGGCTGGCCATACAATCTTTGAACTTATCTGCTGAAGTTTCCTGTGGCACATGCGCAGTCTTGAGAAATGCAATCAAAGCCTTCGCATGGGCTTTAGAACACAACAGCAGAGACAACATGGATATCTTTGATGGGGTCTTCCCCAGCTACTCGACCACATTGTAGTCCCTCTTCTTAATGATTTTCAGTATTTTCTCTATTTCTTGTTTAGAGGCTTCAACAACGATTTTCTTAGGTGCCTCCGTCCGGGCAGGCTCACCTATAATTTCTTTGCCCTGAGTCTCAGACGGCTCAGCAGTAGGGGTAATAACTAGAGTAGGAACAGAAGAAATGTCTGGTTGGAGCAACAGTTGGAATGACAGTAGGCTTGATGATCTTTGGAGCAATCTCAGGAGAGAAAACCCTTCCACTTCGGGTAACCTTACTAGTCCCGACAATATTACTGACATCAGTATCAGCTTCTTCATTATTCAGATCTTGCTTAATGCCATGATAGTACACATCAGCACCATGATGCCATGGGATAGCCTTGTTTGAGGTGTACGGGATGGGACCAGGAACAGTGATTATTAGCGGAGAAATTATTTGAATAGGTGTAATCCTAACAGGTCTTCTCGAGGAAACCTTGGAAGGATTGGCGGAAATGGTTATAATGGCAACGTCTTCATTTGGAACAACAGGAATTATAGTCTTCTCAAACAAAATTTCTTTATTATTCATCAGGTGCTGGACACCTGACTTCAACAAACAGCAACCAGAAGGTAGAATCGAACACATGTGGCGACCTTCACCATAACCCAGAAATAAACCGGCCAACAGCAAATTCTTCTTAACAGTCATAAGAGGAGTAGAAATTTCTTCAACAAAGGTCACAAACAAATCGGTGTCAATAGCATTAACTCCACGGCCATGTTTGGGCATGGGAGCAGTTATAACATTCGGCTTTTCTAGAGCATCAAACTCTATCTCCTTGGCTTCGAGCAAGTCTTGTACTTTGTTTCTTAGAGCCCATCAATCATTTGTATCGTGGCCAGGACTCTTAAAATGGTAGGTTCACCGCGCGTTGGGATTGTATCTGGGAGAGGTAGTGTTTGGATTCTTGGGAACCTCTCTCAAAGTTGCCAAGTTGGATTTTAATAAGTGAGGTAGAACTTCAGCCAAAGTCAGTTTGATGCGGGTAAATTGTTGTTATGGTCTCTCCACCCTTTGTTAATTGCTATGTTGTGGAGCAACTATGGGTCTCTGTATCACTACAGCGTTTACCGTTTGATGGTGTTCAGATCTGCTTTGGCCCCTCGGGCTATACACTGCACTGGCTTCCTTCTTACCAGCGAAAGGCTTCTTAGTTGAACTCGAGGAGGCATCCTTCTGTATTTTACCACTTCGAATTCCAGCTTCTACTCTTTCTCCAGTTAAAATCAGCCCAGTGAAACCAGATGACGAACTGCCGATTAAGTGATTGAAAAATAAACCAGACAGCGTACCAAGGAACATATCCACCAACTCCCTATCAGACAAAAAGGGTTGAACTCTCGCAGCCAAGTCTCTCCATTTTTGAGCATAATCTTTAAAACCTTCACCTGCACCCATAGACATAATCTGGAGATGGATACGAGTGGGAGGAAGGTCGGCATTATATTGATACTGCTTGTAGAAAGCAGCAGCAAGATCTTCCCAATTTCGGACACTGGCTCCCTCCAACTGGTAGAACCATTCAAGTTGAGTCCCTGACGGACTATCTTGAAAGAAATGCACCCATAAATTTCTATCAGCGGTGTGGGGTTGAATCTTCCTAACATAAGATCAGAGATGGAGTTTTGGGCATGACACTTCATCATACTTGGCAAAAATCGGATCTTTGAACTTCTGAGGGATGACCACTCCTGATACCAGTCCCAATTCTTCGAAATTCAAACGAGGTATCTTTTGAAATTCCATAGCACTCAGACGGTCTTCTAGTTGTTTGTACCTATCCTCAGTAGGAGGATATTGCTCATCATCATAATCAGTATCATTGTCAGAAACTGCAGGACTAGGGTCCTTTTCCCCTTCTTGGTTCTCTCCTTCCTTGGATGAAGAAGTCAGATCAGTTTGATGCTTCAACATTTCTCCAAATCTTCTGCCCATATTAAGAATACCAGTCTTCTTCTTCTGCTTCTTCTCTTTCAGAATGAGGGCCTTCAGATCCTCTTCCCCCTTTGCCATACTGATGAACATCTGTTGGAACTGGGCGTTCTGTGCCTGAAGATCTTTGATGACTTGATCAGAAGACATTTCTGCTGAAATAAACAGCGAAGAAGATGAGAAACCTGTAGTGATACCTGTAATGATGTGTATGATAATGGGATGCGCATGTAATGATTTCAAAGACTTTGGGAGATTTAAATTTGCAAACCAAAATAAACAAAACTTTATTAGCTTAAATTTGAAAGGTTCAACATGCCTTTAAGGCGTTACAAAGGAGTAAATAAAACAAATCTAAAACTAGAAAAGAAAAATCAAAAGTCCCATGGACGCTTTCTCTTTGTGCTGATATAGTCATTGAGCACTGTTTCTTCCTCGAGCTGCCTGGTGAGCTTTAAAACCTTCCTCTCTTGCTCATGGAACTGCTCCCGGTAAGTATCCCGCTCATTCCTCAGCTGAATCCAAGACCTTTGTATCTCCCCAAGATCAGTGGGCATGTAAGGAAAGAAAACCATGTAAGGAATGCCGTCTTCAGTAGTGGGCTCCACAATCACTGGTAATACGACTACATAAGGCATCATATGCTTCTGGGCATGAGATCGGACCCATTGGAGGTAAGGCTGCATAGGAAGGGAAGTCTTCGGTCCCAACTCTTTGGGGTCAGATCTGTTTACCATGCCCCAGGCTCATATGAATCTCTGGCGATGCTCCTTAACATCATCTGTATAGTTGAATACAATGTCCTCGAGAAGTAACTCATGGGGACCATCCCTTCGAGCACGACCAAATTGTCACAAAGCTAGAAAAGGATTGTAAGTTATAACCCCTCTGATACCAAGTAATGGGACATTAGGGTACCCCCCACAACGGTCAATAACAACAGTGTCTTCCATAGCTCGTGAACACCAAAGAATATCTGTATGAGCGAGTGACATTATTCTGTGTGACCAACCCAAACCTTCTTCGTTCTTCAGTATAGACCTAGGGAGGTGAGAAATAAACCACCTCGATAACAACGACATGAAGCACATAAGAGTCCCTCTTCTCTTCATGGTACGAGTATGGAGAGCATGCAAAATATCTCCAAGCAAGGTAGGCGCAGGGTTGCGAGAAAGGAAAATCTTGATAGAATTCTGTTATACCCCAAAATTTTCCCTCCCATATTTCTAAACACATGGCAAGTGAGGTCCCCAAATTTCTCAAGGAATTTCAAGAGTTGACCAGACAAACTCTCTCCTAAGGCAGTCTACCTCAAATTAGGGTTTCATTTTTCATCAGGATATATGAACCACAAAGGTCTCAAATGCTTACCATTGTCTTAATATGTTCTCAAGATCATCCAGGTTAAGTTTCAATCCTTGCAGAGGAAGTTTGCTCAATCAACTACTCAAATGCCTAAAAATTAATTGTGCTAGGTCAAAAGTCAATTGTGGCCCACATATAGTCAAACCTTAAGATTTTTGGTCAACATCCTCATTTTGAAGTATTATTCATCATTTGATCAAGGGTTGATCATGATTCCTCAAGGATTGCCCACAATTCATCAAAACCCAAAAGTTGCTAAATTAGGGTTTTGTAGGGAAAGTTAACCCAACTTTGACCAAGCATAACATTCTCATACTTTAACATAAATGACCCATCTAAAGTTCATTTTAAAGAGGATGAAATTCCATACAATTCATCTCCAGCTCCCAAGTTTAAAATATTCACTCACAAAAAGATATGAATTTTGACATTATAGGTCATTTTGAAAAGTCAACAAAAATACCTTTTGGGTCAAAGTTTCATACATGAACATGGAAGACTCAATTGAGATGAGACCAAACGGGTTGCTAAGAGGACATCCTAAGATTTCTAAAAAGTCAAAGAACACCTCTCTAGGGTCAAAATTGACAGAGTTATGCATTGGCCAAGTTGACCTTTTTTGCAAAATTGCCAAAAGACAAATGTGCTCAAATTTGCATTTTTTTGTCAAATGGGCCTAGTTTTTCATGATTGAATCTTGATTATGACATGGTCCACGATCCAAATCAGCACCCACATACCTTTTGCTTTATTTATTTATTTTATTTTGATTTTTATCATTTAAAGGTCAAATTAAATCAAATAAATAGCAAAAAATATCAAAGATTTGTTTTGTGATTAGATTTTGGGTGGAATCAAATCCAATTATGCTGGAAAATCATATCCAAAACGTGCAAAACCCATTGAACCAAAATTGGCATGATTTGGCTTGATATAGAAAGATATCATACAAGGATAAAGACCAAATCAAATCTTCATAATGACCAAGATTCAATTCGTTTTTGTTGACCTAATGTGTTGCATTACATGTACATAATATAGCCAAGGCAAGAAAAGAGGTTAACAATCGTACATAGTGAAGAACCAAACTGAAAAAATTCAAGAAAAAGTGGTGATCCAATTTCCATCCTAGAGGCCAATTCAAGCAATTCTCATGATACCAACAGACTCCTGGACATCTCCAGAAGGGATTTCAATCAATTGCAATCTTTCTCACGCCTGGAATCATAAGTACAGAAGCCACGGTTTGTCTCAAAATTTTGATTTCGTTTTCATTGATTTACGCATCATTAGCACGTTTGATTCATGTATTCTTGTTTATCATTGAGTTTGCAAGCTTTTGGTATTGTTTAATTGCGTTTTCAGTATAGGAATCAAGAGACGCCATACTTAGGGTTTCGTGTTCTTGTTTAGGGTTTTCCAATGCAGGAAAAATTGGGCGTTGATTCTGGTATCATGATGCTCGTGAGGATGAGACGAGTTGACTAGTACCAGCCATGGTCATTTATCTTGCTTATGGATAATTTTTGAGATGCACAGGTCTGTACCTACAGTAAGGTGTCTGTAGGTAAAAGTATCTTAGGCTAAAACAACGATTTGGGGAAGAAGACAATGTGTGGCACTCACTGGTTGGGTGATTTGAATTTTAGCGCGTTTTTGAATACATTATTGTTTTTTTTATTATATTATTTTACTTCCATTATGTGTACTACAAAAACGCGTGGCTCAGTTGGCAGGTAGGCATTGGAGTTGGACATAAGGGCCTGGGTTCGATCCCCAGGTCCTAATATTTGTTTCATATAATTTTGCCTCAAATAATCAGGTACACCACATGTCCTAACTTCCACCATATGCCACCAATATCTGGCCATCAAGTTCACCAGCGATCTAGATCCAAGGCCTGTCCTTTGAAGGTCCACCATGTACTCCAGGTCAACGTATGCATCAGATCTGGCAAAGTCAAGCAGGCCTTAGCTATCTGGGCCCAGAAAATTCAGATTTCAACCCCCATGATTGCTAATACACAGGCCCATCTCATCTTTCTTTATTTTATTTTTTTTTTAATTCTTCTAATACTTTCTCTAATTTTTTAATTCACTAATTAATCTTTTTTTTCATAAAATCATAAAAAATCAAGAAATCAAAAAATTAGAATTAAACTTTTTTTTATCAAAATTAATGTTGTTAATTAATTTGATTTAGTTTAACTTAAGGAAATTGTGATTTATTTTCATAATTAAAATCAAATAGAAATTAGGTTAATACTCTTGGTTTAATTTTATTTTCTCTTTTTCTCAAATAGATAAAAAACACAAAAATAGGTTGTTTTTTTTTGGAATAAATTAATTTATTTTTCTTAATTTAGAATTAACTAGAATTAGGATTTTCTTTTTTTTTTCTTTGTTTCCTTAAATAACAAAACATTTTTTTCAATCGCGAATAGGTCTAATCAAGGGTCAAAACCCTAATCGCTTCGTATTTGATTCATCGCGCGTTTATTATTCATTTCGACAATATTTTTGTAACTGTTTATGGTTTGTAATAGTTTAATTTAGGGCTTTTACTTATCGCTTTTTCCCCAGGTTTTTGGCTATGTAATTAATACCCCTCCCCGAAGCCTTGTAATAGCGTAGATTTACTTTCTCGCATTTTTAATTTCCGCAAATTTTAACTGCTTAGATGTATGCTAATAGGATTGTACGGCAAGAATGCATGACAAATTAATACGGTTAGAAAACCCTAATGTGCAAAGATAAATAACCGAAACAAATCACTCGCACATATCACTCTTAGGGTATACTCTCACTTCGGTTGCCTTCGGTAAAAGATCATTAAGTATAGGGTGTCTTAGGGGTTGCCCTCCTGTCTAAAAAGATCAAATGTTCTGTTCGAATGTTGCCTCGAAAACGTTGCCTCGGAAATGTTGCCTCGAAAAGGATCTTAAGACTCTAGGGTTACTACTAAGGTATCCTAACAATGCTTTAGTGATCGTACGTCCCTTTCGAATTGACCCTTACAACTCCAACGACGGCGCCACCTATTTCTCAATAGTAGGATAGTACTGTCTAAAGAAACAAGAATAGAAATGATCTTTTTTCGAGTAGGTAGATGCTAGTAGGTACTTGCTCAAATCAAAACTTTTCACACTTACACTTTTCAAACAAACTTTCAAAACAAACTTTGTCACACCCTTGAGGGCTGATACAAGGGTTATCACGAAGTCAAACTTTTCAAAAACAAAGCACATACACAAGCAATTTAAAAATATGAGCAAGTACCTAAGAGCCCATGGAAAACCATGGATAGAAAGGATGCTAACACCTTCCCTTTCTATAATCTACCCGTACTCAGAATATCTCGAAAAAGGAATTTTTCTGTACTTTTTTCCTTTCCGGTTGGATAAAATAAAATTCGGTGGCGACTCTTGCTTATCGCGACATTTTGCGAACACAAAACACAAAATGCAAACCAGTATTAACAGTCGGTTCTGCCACCGTATCACAGAACTGGCGATTCTGCTGGGGAAATGATAAGTGTGGTATACCTTAGGATCTAGTTCATCATAATTTCTTCTCTTGACTTCTTTGTTTGCTTTACTTTTAAGGGTTTTGTTTGGGGTTACTATAGATCCTACACCCGGATCTGGGGAATACCTTTTAGGTAAGTAGCAATAGACTGTGAGGGAAATGTACGGCATAGACCGATACAGTTGAAGCATTAGCTACATTGGTGTGGCACTTTGGTTGGTACCGGTGTCCCTTGTTGAGAAACGAGGAGAATACGGGGCCGCTGCGTGGTGTCGTTAAGCATCAACTGACCTTAGAACCTTTAATCGCCCAACTTGGCCATTAGAAAGTAGCGAGATAGCCGGCCTCGGTGTAGAGCTGAGAACTGGTTGATACTCGATGCTATACTCATTGAGACCATACTCTCGGAATAGTTCCGACCACAAGAAAAGATTGCGTGAGCTGAAACCATGATCGATGGAGGATGGTCAGTGATATTGAGATCCTCTAGAACCCGGTTACTTTTCTAGGACAAGTTTGAAACCAACTTAACTTCAAGAGAGTATTACCTTTGACCTCATGCAAGCCTTAAACCTAAGGGCTTTGTGTGATTTGATTGTGTTTGCAATATCTGTGTTTGCTATACATGTGGTTTATCATGACATCATGCATCATAACATGGCATTCATGCTTCATCACCCTAACCATTTCAAAGACCAAGGGAATTTATCTTTGTTCTGTTTTGCAGATCATGGCTTCCGTGCGCAGAAATACCATCTGAGTTAACTTTATGCAGATACCTGCCCAACTTAAAGAGCTATCCTCAAGAGTTTCTCAGACTTCTATGTTCATTAAGAGACATGGTCAACTTCTCAGCCTGGTTACTTTAAATCTTGATGAACAGATGATGAGCGTACTATTTCAGTTCTTTGATCCCATGCATCATTGCTTCACCTTTCCAGATTACCAGCTGGTACCCACCTTGGAAGAGTTCTCTCATCTATTGGGCATATCCATTCTCGAACAGGTACCCTTCACAGGTATGGAAGAAGTTCCTAGGCCATAAGACATCGCCTCAGCTTTGCATTTAAAACGGGCCGATGTGGTATCCAATTGGGAAACTCGAAGCAGGGTCGAAGGTTTTCTAGCCAAATTTCTGATAGACCAGGCTAAACTATTTTGGGATGATTTGGATTTTCAGGCTTTTGAAGATATCTTGGCTCTTCTTATTTATGGTTTGGTTCTCTTCCCTAACCCAGACTCCTTTTTAGATGTGAATGTTATCAAGATTTTCCTTTCTCGCAACCCTATGCCTACCTTGCTTGGAGATATCTTGCATGCCCTCCACACCCGTACTATGAAGAGAAGAGGGACTCTCATGTGTTGCATGTCGTTGTTGCCGAGGTGGTTTATTTCGCACCTCCCTAAGTCTGTGCTGAAGAACGAAGAAGGTTTGGGTTGGTCTTATAGAATAATGTCACTTGCTCATACGAATGTTCTTTGGTGTTCCCGGGCTATGGAAGAAACTGTTGTTATTGACCGCTGTGGGGGATACCCTAATGTCCCATTACTTGGTATCAGAGGGGGTATAACTTACAATCCTTGTCTAGATTTTTGACAATTTGGTCGTGATCGAAGAGATGGTCCCCATGAGCTACTTCTCAAGGACATTGTATTCGACTATAAGGATGATGTTAAGGAGCATCGCCGGAGGTTTATACGAGCTTAGGGCATAGTAAACAGATCTGACCCCGAAGAGTTAGGACCGAAGACCTCCCTTCCTATGCAGCCTTATCTCCAATGGGTCCGAGCTCGTGCCCAGAAGCTTATGATGCCTTATGAGGTCGTATTACCAGTGATTGTGGAGCCCACTAACGAAGAAGGTATTCCTTACACGGTTCTCTATCCTTACATGCCCACTGACCCTGGGGAATTATAGAGGTCTTGGATTCAGCTGAGGAATGAACGAGATACTTATCGGGAGTAGTTCCATGAGCAATAAAGGAAGATTTTGAAGCTCACCAGGCAGCTCGAGGAAGAAAGAGTGATCAATGACTATATCAGCACAAAGAGAAAGTGTCCATGGGACTTTTGATTTTGCTTTTTCTAGTTTTAGACTTGTTTTATTTACTTCTTTGTAACGCCTTAAAGGCATTGTTGAACCTTTCAAAGTTAAGCTAATAAAGTTTTATTTATTTTTTGTTTGCAAATTTAAATCTCCCAAAGTCTTTGAAATCATTACATGTGCATCCCATTATCATGCACATCATTACAGGTACCACTACAGGTTTCTCATCTTCTTCGCTGTTTATTTCAGCAGAAATGTCTTTCGATCAAGCCATCAAAGATCTCCAGGCACATAACGCCCAATTCCAACAGATGTTCATAAGTCTGGCTAAAGGGCAAGAGGATATGAAGACCCTTATTCTGAAAGAGAAGAAGAAGAAGAAGAAGGTCGGTATTATGAACATGGGTAGAAGGTTCGGAGAAAGGTTTAAGCATCAAACTAATATGACCTCTTCATCTAAAGACGGGGAGAACCAAGAAAGGGAAAAGGACCCTAGTCCTGCAGTTTCTGACAACGATACTGATTACAATGATGAGCAATATCCTCCTGTTGAGGATAGGTACAAACATCTAGAAGACCGTCTGAGTGCTATGGAGGTTCAGAAGATACCTGGTTTGGATTTCAGAGAATTGGGACTGGTATTGGGAGTGGTCATCCCTCATAAGTTCAAAGCTTCGGTTTTTGCCAAGTACGATGGGGTGTCCTGCCCAAAGCTCCATCTCCGCTCTTATGTCCGGAAAATCCAACCCCACACTGCTGATAGAAATTTGTGGGTACACTTCTTTCAAGATAGTCTGTCAGGGACTCAGCTTGAATGTTTCTACCAGCTGGAAGGAGCCAGTGTCCGAAACTGGGAAGATCTTGCTACTGCTTTCTATAAGTAGTATCAGTACAACGCCGACGTTGCTCCCACTCGTACTCAACTCCAGATTATGTCCATGGTTGCAGGTGAAGGTTTTAAGGACTATGCTCAGAAATGGAGAGACTTGGCTGGAAGAGTCCAAACCCCGTTGTCTGATAGGGAGTTGGTTGACATGTTTCTAGGGACACTATCTGGTCCATTTTTCAATCACCTGATTGGCAGCTCGTCATCTGGTTTCACTGAGTTGATTTTTACTGGAGAAAGAGTGGAAGTTGGCATTCGAAGTGGTAAAATACAGAAGGATGCCTCTTCGAGTTCGGTAAAGAAGCCTTTCACTGGTAAGAAGGAAGCTAGTGCAGTCTATAGCCCGAGAGGCCAGAGCAAATCTGAACACCGTCAAACGGTAAATGCTGTAGTGATACCAAGACCCGCATTTGCTCCATAATGCAACAATAAACAAAGGGTGGAAAGACCACAACGGCAGTTTACCCGCATCAACGTGACTTTGGCTGAAGTTCTGCCTCATCTGTTAAAATCCAACTTGGCAACCTAGAGAGAGGCTCCTAAGAATCCAAACAATACTTCTCCCAGATACAATCCCAACGCGCGGTGCGCCTACCATTCCGAGAGTCCTGGCCATGATACAAATGATTGTTGGGCCCTGAGAAACAAAGTGCAAGACTTGCTCGAAGCCAAGGAGATATAGTTTGATGCTCCAGAAAAGCCGAATGTTATAACTGCTCCCATGCCCAAACATGGTCGTGGAGTTAATGATGTTGACACCGATTGTTTATGACCTTTGTTGAAGAAATTTCTACTCCTCTGATGACTGTTAAGAAGAATTTGTTGTTGGCCGGTTTATTTCTGGGTTATGGTGAAGGTTGCCACATGTGTTCGATTATACCTACTGGTTGCTGTTTGTTGAAGTCAGGTGTTCAGTGCTTGATGGATAATAAAGAAATTTTGTTTGAGAAGACTATGATTCTGTTTGTTCCAAATAAAGACGTTGCCATTATAACCATCTCCGCCAATCCTTCCAAGGTTTCCTCGAGAAAACCTGTTAGGATTACACCTGTTCCAAGAATTGCTCCGCTAATAATCACTGTTCCTGGTCCCATCCCGTACACCTCAGATAAGGCTGTCCCATGGCATTACGGTGCTGATGTGTATTATCATGGTATTAAGAAAGATCTAAAGACTGAAGAAGCTGATACTGATGTCAGTAATATTGTCGGGACTAGTAAAGTTACCCGAAGTGGAAGGGTCTTCTCTCCTTAGATTTCCCTGAAGACTATCATCAAGCCTACTGTTATTCCAATTGCTGCTCCAACAAACACTCCTGACATTTCTCCTGTTCCTACTCCCGTTATTGCACCTGCTACTATTCATATTCTTATTCCAGTTATCACCCCTGATGCTGACCTATCTGGGACTCGGGGAAAAGAAATCATAGGTAAGCCTGCCCGGACGGAGGCACCTAAGAAAATCATTGTGGAAGCCTCTAAATAAGAAATAGAGGAAATACTAAAGATTATCAAGAAGAGCGACTACAATATGGTCGAGCAGCTGGGGCAGACCCCGTCAAAGATCTCCATGTTGTCCTTGTTGTTGTGTTCTGAAGCCCATGCAAAGCCTTTGATTCCATTTCTCAAGACTGCACATGTGCTGCAGGAAACTTCCGCAGATCAGTTCAAAGATTGCGTGGCTAGCCTGACTGCTGACAATGGGCTAGGATTTTCATATGCGGATTTGACACTGAAAGGAAGAAATCATAATGATGCTATGCATGTCTCAATCGACTGCAGGGGCACCACTATGGCCCATGTGCTGGTAGATACCGGGTCCTCACTGAATGTTCTGCCAAAGAAGGCGTTAGACCGTCTGGATTGTGAAGGTTTGATTCTAAAGCCGAGTAACATTGTGGTAAGGGCTTTTGATGGATTAAAAAGAATGGTGCACGGGGAGGTGGACATTCCCGTCAAAGTGGGTTCTCAGACCTTTGGGTCCACCTTCTACGTAATGGATATCAGACCATCGTATTCTTGCTTGCTGGGTCGTCCTTGGATTCATAAGGCCGGGGAAGTTACTTCCACGCTCCATCAAATGCTGAAATATCCAATGAAGGGGAAGATTATCATGGTGCGAGGTGAAGAAGAGTATATGGTGAGTCATCTCAATTCCTTCCGCTATGTAGAGATGGACGGGGAATTCATAGAAACTCCTTGTTAGAATTTCGAAGAGGCCCCTTAGTTCTCGGCATCAACTTAAGTTACTATCGGCAAACCTCCATTGAAGATGGCTTCTCTCAAAGATGCCAGGGCTGTGATTGAAGAAGGTGGGTGTACCAATTGAGGTCGGCTCCCTGATTTCACTCACAAAATTGACAAATTTGGTTTGGGGTTTACTACAGGGGCTCAAAGGGCTGTTAGGCGCGCGCGGGCTGGAAGACCTCTTCTACACATCAACAATCGGGGAATTAATGCAATTGAGGATAGTGAAGAAGACTCAGACATCGACAACTGGATCTACCCAACAACCAACGGTGGACCGAACAACTGGACGGCGAAGGACTTCATACTTGTTTCTTTTATTCCGCAGTAATTGACTTTTGTTTTAAGATTTGTAATAAACAGTTTGAAACTTTACGGCCCGATGCCTTACCCGGGGAACCTTGGCTTTGCTTGTGAGGGCTTATTATTTGTCATTTCATATATCATTAATAAAGCATTAGACGTTTCTTGCATACAAATTTTGCGCTCCTTGTTTTCTTTTTTATCTCTCACTTTATTAAAACAGTTATTCTCTTACACACACTCACCTATCATAATACAGATCCATATCCATGTTGGATCCCATTTATAACTACTCTGCTACTGCCAGTTATGACTTCAAAAATCCTATCAACCAAGCCGAGGACGAAGGTGAGGAAGATTGTGAGGTGCCTAGAGAACTTGCTAGACTGCTACAGCAGGAAGAAAGGGTCATACAGCCTCATGAAGAGCCAGTTGAATCAGTGAATTTGGGTACAGAGGAAGACAGGAAAGAGGTTAAGATAGGTGCGAATCTAGAGCCTAGTGTCAAACAACGGTTAATACAGATGCTACACGACTATGTTGAGATCTTCGTCTGGTCCTATGAAGACATGCCTGGTTTGGACACTGATATTGTGGTACATCGCCTGCCGACTAAAGAAGACTGCCCTCTGGTAAAATAGAACGTCTGTCGTATGCGCCCTGAAATGTCAGAGAAAATCAAGGCAGAGGTCATGAAACAGTTCGACACAGGGTTCTTAGTTGTCACTTCTTATCCACAGTGGGTTGCCAACGTCGTTCTGGTACCTAAGAAAGATGGTAAGGTACGGATGTGTGTGGACTATAGAGATCTGAACAGAGCAAGCCCCAAGGATGACTTCCCACTTCCTCACATTGATGTTCTAGTCGACAACACCACGCAGCACAAGATCTTCTCCTTTATGGATGGTTTTTCTGGCTACAACCAAATCAAGATGGCTCCTGAGGACATGGAGAAGACAACCTTCGTTACACAGTGGGGAACCTTCTGTTACAAGGTAATGCCTTTTGGGTTGAAGAATGTTGGGGCAACTTATCAGCACGCCATGGTCGCTTTGTTCCATGATATGATTCACCATGAGATCGAGGTTTATGTTTATGACATGATAGCCAGGTCCCAGACTGAGGAAGAGCACCTTGATCATCTCCAGAAATTGTTTGACAGGTTGAAGACGTACAAGATGAGGTTAAACTCGAACAAGTGTACCTTCGGGGTAAGATCTGGTAAGCTTCTGGGTTTTGCTGTCAGTGACAAAGGTATTCAGGTAGACCCTGCAAAGGTAAAAGCCATACAAGAGATGCCAGCTCCCCACACAGAGAAGGAAGTTAGAGGTTTCTTGGGACGTCTGAATTACATCGCCGAGTTCATTTCACATCTGACTGCTACTTGTGAGCCAATCTTCAAGCTGTTGAAGAAAGATCAAGTGGTAAAATGGAACGATGAATGCCAGACTGCTTTTGAAAGAATCAAAGAATACCTTCAAAAACCACCAATTTTGATGCCTCCAGTTGAAGGAAGACCTTTGATATTATACTTGACAGTGCTATACAATTCAATGGGGTGTGTGCTGGGGCAGTTTGACGAGTCTGGTCAAAAAGAGCACAACATTTATTACCTTAGCAAAAAGTTTACCGAATGTGAGACCCGATACTCATTTCTCGAGAAAACTTGCTGCGCTTTTGCATTGGCGGCTCGCCGACTGAGACAATATATGCTGACTCACACTACCTTGTTGATATCAAAGATGGATCCAATCAAGTATATTTTCGAGAAGCCCGCTATCTCCGGAAGGATAGCAAGATGGCAGATGATCCTAACCGAGTATGACATCCAATACACAACCCAAAAAGCAATCAAGGGGAGTGTCTTGGCGGATCATTTGGCGCATCAGGCCGTGGATGACTACCAGTCCATGAATTTCGAGTTCCCGGATGAGAATATCATGTTGGTAACCGACTGCGAAGAACCTGGATCGAATGAAGGACCCGAGGAGGGATCCCGATGGTCTATGTATTTTGATGGAGACTCGAACGCATTGGGTAATGGCATAGGCGCTGTAATTATATCTCTTGAGGGTTGATATACTCCGTTCACCACCCGTTTATGTTTTAACTGCACCAACAATATGGCGGAGTATGAAGCGTGTATCATGGGTCTTCGAGATGCTATTGACCTAAGGATTAAGTTCTTAAGTGTATTCGGAGATTCCGCTCTGGTAATAAGTCAGATCAAAGGCGAGTGGGATTCGAAGCACCCGAATCTTATTCCTTACAAAGAGTATATACTGACATTGCTCCCACACTTTGAGGAGATAACCTTTGAACATTTCCCAAGAGAAGAGAACCAGTTAGCAGACGTTCTATCTACTATGTCTTCTATGTTCAGAGTTAGGTGGGACAATGAAACTCCCCAGATTACCATTGAGAGGTTGGATGAGCCCGCACATTACTGTGACATTGAGACTAAAGAGGTAGCAGATAAACCCTGGTTTCACGAGGTAAAGAGGTATCTTGAGGCTCAAGAATACCCCGAGGGGGCATCTGTTAATGATAGGAAGTTTCTAAGAAGGTTCGCTGCAAATTTCTTCATCAATAATGGAATTCTCTATAAGCGTAACCATGATTCAACCTTACTGTGGTGTGTAGACAAGAGCGAGGCAGAAAGGATTATGGCAGAGTTGCATGAAGGTACCTTCGGAACTCATTCCAATGGACATACCATGGCGAAGAAGATCCTACGGGTAGGATATTACTGCTCCACTATAGAAGCCGATTGTTATCAGTATTCTTGAACCTGTCATAAGTTCCAAGTCTATGCTGATAAGGTACATGTGCCTCCAGTTCCCCTGAATGTTTTGACAACTCCTTGGCCTTTTGCAATGTGGGGCATCGACATGATCGGCGAGATCAGACCTACTACATCTAACGGGTATCGTTTCATTCTGGTAGCCATTGATTATTTTACGAAGTGGGTTGAGGCAGCTTCCTTTGCTACAGTAACCAAGAATGTCATGGCGCGGTTTATCCGACACAATCTGATCTGTCGATATGGTGTACCCGAGAGGATTATTACTGACAATGGTACAAATCTCAACAACACAATGATCACCGAGCTCTGTAAACAGTTCAAGATATAGCATCATAACTCTTCTCCCTACCGGCCGAAGATGAATGGGGCTGTTGAAGCAGCTAACAAGAACATCAAAAAGATTGTACAGAAGATGACAGTGACATACAAAGAATGGCACGAGATGTTACCATTCACTCTTCTTGGGTACCTTACCTCAGCACGGACATCGACAGGGGAAACACCCTATTCTTTGGTGTATGGCATGGAGGCAGTCCTACCCATCGAAGTCTAGATACCCTCTGTCAGGATTATGAAGGATGCGGGTTTGAACGAAGACGACTGGATCTAAACCCGACTTGATCAGCTGAACCTGATCGATGAAAAGAGACTTATTGCTATCTATCATGGTCAGACGTATCAAAAGTGAATGATCAAGGCTTTTAACAAGAAAGCCATACGTCAAGAATATCAAGTCGGGGATCTAGTGATCAAACGCATCATACTACCGCAAGGTGATCCCAGGGGCAAATGGAACCCCACGTACGAAGGGCTATTTGTGGTTAAGAACATTTTCTCGGGAGGAGCTATGATTCTAACCACCATGGATGGTGACAACCTTCCTCACCCCGTCAATGCAGACATAGTGAAAAGATACTACGCATAATCAAAGACCCGCTAGGTTGACTGGCCTAGGCAAAAATAAGGGCTTCCCGGCGAACCAAAAGGGTTCGGGCAAAAGTAAGGGATGAAAATGAAAAAAACTGTACACCTGGCAAGTTGAAAACCTGAAAAGGCGACTTGGGAAAAAAAGGGTATCCCGGTGGACTGAAAACCCGAAAGGACGGTCCAGGCAAAAATTAGGGATTGAAGCGTATCACTATGTCTCATTGGATCATCTTGCAACTAGAATTTGGTATCAACTATCAAGCTCAGACAGCGCCAATCAATTTGATCCACTTTCGGCCAAGCAGCAAAGTGATGAGACGCTTGAAGATATAAATGCAATAGCAGAGTTGGAACCCAATGAGATTGTTTCACATAGCTGGTTTATTTATTTTACACAAATTGTAATTTTCTTTCGGCGGTGTTCTCCTACTAGGACGTCAGCCTCTTTATATAAAATGTCTATTACTGGCCAACTTCAAAAAATCAATACAATTCATTTTCACAAGAAATTTCAATTTATTTTTATTTTTCCGTTTTGTTTTACAAGAACGTCCAATGATTCATTTTTTTATATATGCATTTGAAAATAATTGTTGCTCATAAAAATTTACATAAGAAACAAAAGACAATTACTCGTAATTCTAGGAACGGGGAAAACAAGTACCCAAACCCTATAGTTACTCTGCCCATCAGGTACAGGGATAGAGCCAGCTTGAGAATATGAGTAGTGATACATACACACCCCACAGAGTAAAAAGTATCCAAAGACAGTGATGTTAGCTTTCCTGAACAGGACATAACTTTCCCCAGCTGAGGTTCAATCGCGAGTGAGTCGGTAAATTTTTCCCCAAGCAGAGTTTATTTATCTCACAAGCAGAAATTCAATCTCTAACAAAATTCATTATCACCAGCAACAGAAATTCATCCCCAGCTGAGTTATTTCTCCGAGACAGCAGATCTATCAACAGAGTATCTCCTCTCCAACAGAGTTATTCCCCGCAGAATTATCCTCAGATAGAGTCTCGTCTGGCAGAATATTTACCAGCCAAGGGGCAAATCCTCAGCATAGTCATCGTTGTTCACCATCCCTAATAGAAGCAGAGGAGCTATAGTTTGTTACAACAGTCAAGAATACCATTTCTCACACTCTCCAAACAACAGTCAGGGATTTATTTTCCCGGACTCAGATTATTATGTCAGCATTTCATGTTCATACATCATGACATGTGCATACATTACATATAACATAGTCTCATTTATTTTGAGAACATCATCATACAATGCATCTCATGCATCGTATATAAATAACCTTTTATTTCTTTCAGGAAAGACAGCTATTATCAACAACATCCAGCAGGTCCATGATCAGCACTCGAAGCTAAACAAAGTAATCTTCAGCGCGACAAGAAAAATCTTACCCAGGTTCCCTCTGCAGTTTTACCCAAACTCATATCGAAGTAACCCTACTATCCAGGTTCCTTCTCATAGCCCTACCATCCAGGCTTTCATTTCGAAGTAACCCTACTATCCAGGTTCCTTCTCGTAACCCTACCATCCAGGCTTTCATCTTAAAGTAACCCTACTATCCAGGTTCCTTCTCACAGCCCTACTATCCAGGCTTTCATATCGGAGTAACCCTACCATCCAGGTTCCTTCTCACAGCCCTACTATCCAGGCTTTCATATCAAAGTAACCCTACCATCCAGGTTCCTTCTCACAGCCCTATTGTCCAAGCTTTCATATCGGAGTAACCCTACCATCCAAGTTCCTTATCACAGCCCTACTATCCAGGCTTTCATCTCGAAGTAACCCTAATACCCAGGTTCCTTCTCACATCCCTACTATCCAGGATTTCATCTTGAAGGAACCCCACTACCCAGGTTCCTTCTCACAGCCCTACTATCCAGGCTTTCATCTCGAAGTAACCCCACTATCCAGGTTCCTTCTCACAACCCTACTATCCAAGCTTTCATATCGAAGTAACCCTACTATCCAAGTTCCTTCTTGCAGCCATACTATCTAGGCTTTCATATCGAAGTAACCTCACTATCCAGGTTCCTTCTCACAACCCTACTATCCAGGCTTTCATATCTAAGTAACCCTACTATCTAGGTTCCTTCTCGCATTCATACTATCCAGGCTTTCATATCGAAGTAACCCTACTATCCAGGTTCCTTCTCACAGACCTACTATCCAGGCTCTCATATCGAAGTAACCCTACCATCCAGGTTCCTTCTCATAACCTTACTATTCGGGTTCTGCCTCTCTTATCCCCAGACAGCAGTCCACAACACTGTAAGACCGGGACCTGATCAAACACGATTGGTTTCGCATTTCCCCAGTAAGTCGCGGTGCAGCATATACCCCGACCAAACACACATTTCACTTCCGCTTCCCAAACCGAAACTATTCCCCAGCAGAGTAACGGACAACTGAAGCTCCTAAAACTCTATTTCTCTCAAGACAGAAACCAACATTCCGCAACGAAGTCCTCCTCAACAACAGGTATACAGGATCTCGCAAAGGAATCTCTTATGAGGTCGACACCTCTTCGGATGGCATATTTAAGCCCATCCTCCGTCATCGACTTCCAAATTGCATCTATAAGCCCATTCCCGATATCACAAGTCAAGTATCACTTCATGCGAGTGCAAATTTCTGGGCACTCTAGTGTTCAATCATCTTCCACCTTCAGATCACGAAAGGCCGACGAGCCAATCTACATCTTCAGGTTTAAGAAGATTGAAGAGGGGCAGCTGTTATAGCCCAAAATTTGCCCTCCCATATTTCTCAACACATGGCAAGTGAGGTCCCCAAATTTCTCAAGGAAGTTCAAGAGTTGACCAGACAAACTCTCTCCTAAAGCAGTCTACCTCAAATTAGGGTTTCATTTTTCATCAGTATATATGAACCACAAAGGTCTAAAATGATCACCATTGTCTTAATATGTTCTCAAGATCATCCAGGTCAAGTTTCAAGCCTTGCAGAGGAAGTTTGATCAGTCAACTGCTCAAATTCCTGAAAATTAACTATGCTAGGTCAAAAGTCAATTGTGACCCACATATAGTTAAACCTCAATATTTTTGGTCAGCATCCTAATTTTGAAGTATCATTCATCATTTTATCAAGGGTTTATCATGATTCCTCAAGGATTGCCCACAATTCATCAAAACCCAAAAGTTGCTAAATTAGGGTTTTGTAGGAAAAGTCAACCAAACTTTGACCAAGCATAACTTTCTCATATTTTATCAGAAATTACCCATCCAAAGCTAATTTTGAAGATGATGAAATTCCCTACAATTCATATTCATCTCCCAAGTTCTAAATATCCACTCACAAAAAGATATGAATTTTGACATTATAGGTCATTTTGAAAAGTCAACAAAAACACCTTTTGGGTCAAAGCTTCATACATGAACATGGAAGGCTTAATTGAGATGATACCAAAAGGGTTGCAAAGAGGACATCCTAAGCTTTCTAAAAAGTCCAATAACACCTCTCTAGGGTCAAAATTGAGAGAGTTATGCATTGGCCAAGTTGACCTTTTTTGCAAAATTGCCAAAAGACAAATGTGCTCAAATTTGCATTTTTGTCAAATGGGCCTTGTTTTTCATTATTGAATCTTGCTTATGACATGGTCCACGATCCAAATCATTACCCACATACCTTTTGCTTTATTTATTTATTTTATTTAAATTTTTATCATTTAAAGGTCAAATTAAATCAAATAAATAGCAAAAAATATCAAATATTTGTTTTGTGATCAGATTTTGGGTGGAATCAAATCCAATTATGTTGGAAAATCATATCCAAAACGTGCAAAACAAATTGAACCAAAATTGGCATGATTTGACTTGATATGGAAAGATATCATACAAGGATAAAGACCAAATCAAATCTTCATAATGACCAAGATTCAATTCGTTTTTGTTGACCTAATGTGTTGCATTACATATACATAATATAGTCAAGGCAAGAAAAGAGGTTAACAGTCGTGCATAGTGAAGAACCAAACTGAAAAAATTCAAGAAAAAGTGGTGATCCAATTTCCATCCTAGAGGCCAATTCAAGCCATTCTCACGATACCAACAGACTCCTGGACATCTCCAGAAGGGATTTCAATCAATTGCAAGCTTTCTCACGCCCGGAATCGTAAGTACAGAAGCCACGATTTGTCTCAAAATTTTGATTTCGTTTTCATTGATTTACGCATCATTAGCATGTGTTGATTCATGTATTCTTGTTTATCATTGAGTTTGCAAGATTTTGGTATTGTTTAATTGCGTTTTCAATACAGGAATCAAGAGATGCCATAATTAGGGTTTCGTGTTCTTGTTTAGGGTTTTCCAATGCGGGAAAAATTGGGCGTTGATTCTGGTACCATGATGCTCGTGAGGATGAGACGAGTTGATTGGTACCAGCCATGGTCATTTATCTTGCTTGTGGACAATTTTTGAGATGCACAGGTCTGTACCTACAGCAAGGTGTCTGTAGGTAAAAGTATCTTAGGCTAAAACGACGGTTTGGGGAAGAAGACAATGCGTGGCACTCACTGGTTGGGTGATTTTAATTTTAGCGCGTTTTTGAATACATTATTGTTTTTTTTATTATATTATTTTACTTCCATTATGTGTACAACAAAAACGCATGGCTCAGTTGGCAGGTAGGCATCGGAGTTGGATATAAGGGTCTGGGTTCGATCCCCATGTCTCAATATTTGTTTCATATAATTTTGCCTCACATAATTAGGTACACCACAGGTCCTAACTTCCACCATATGCCACCAATATCTGGCCATCAAGTTCACCAACGATCTAGATCTAAGGCTTGTCCATTAAAGGTCCACCATGTACTACAGGTCAACGTATGCATCAGATCTGACATAGTCAAGCAGGCCTTAGCTATCTGGGCCCAAAAAATTCAGATTTCAACCCCCATGATTGCTAATACACAGGCCCATCTCATCTTTCTTTATTTTTTTATTAATTCTTCTAATACTTTCTCTAATTTTTTAATTCACTAATTAATCTTTTTTTCATAAAATCATAAAAAATCAAGAAATCAAAAAATTAGAATTAAACTTTTTTTTATCAAAATTAATTTTGTTAATTAATTTGATTTACTTTAGCTTAAGGAAATTGTGATTTATTTTCATAAATAAAATCAAATAGAAATTAGGTTAAAACTCTTGGTTGAATTTTATTTTCTCTTTTTCTCAAATAGATAAAAAACACAAAAATAGGTTTTTTTTTTGGAATAAATTAATTTATTTTTCTTAATTTAGAATTAACTGGAATTAGGATTTTCTTTTTTTTATTTGTTTCCTTAAATAACAAAACATTTTTTTCAATCGCGAATAGGTTTAGTCAAGGGTCAAAACCCTAATCGCTTCGTATTTGATTCACCGCGCGTTTATTATTTATTTCGACAATATTTTTATAATTGTTCATGGTTTGTAATAGTTTAATTTAGGGCTTTTACTTATCGCATTTATCCCAGGTTTTTGGCTATGTAATTAATCCCCCTCCCCGAAGCCTTATAATAGTGTAGATTTACTTTCTCACATTTTTAATTTCCGTAAATATTTAACTGTTTAGATGTATGCTAATAGGATTGTATGGCAAGAATGCATGACAAATTAATACGGTTAGAAAACCCTAATGTGCAAAGATAAATAACTGAAACAAATCACTCGCACATATCACTCTTAGGGTATACTCTCACTTCGGTTGCCTTCGGTAAATGATCATTAAGTGTAGGGTGTCTTAGGGGTTGCCCTCCTGTCTAAAAAGATCAAATGTCCCGTTCGAATGTTGCCTCGGAAACGTTGCCTCGGAAATATTGCCTCGAAATGGATCTTAAGACTCTAGGGTTACTACTAAGGTATCCTAACATTGCTTTAGTGATCGTACGTCCCTTTCGAATTGACCCTTACAACTCCAACGACGGTGCCACCTATTTCTCAATAGTAGGATAGCGCTATCTAAAGGAACAACAATAGAAACGATCTTTTTTCGAGTAGGTGGATGCTAGTAGGTACTTGCTCAAATTAAAACTTTTCACACTTAAACTTTTCAAACAAACTTTCAAAACAAACTTCGTCACACCCTTGAGGACTGATACAAGGGTTATCACGAAGTCAAACTTTTCAAAAACAAAGCACATACACAAGCAATTTAAAAAGATGAGCAAGTACCTAAGAGCCCATGGAAAACCATGGATAGAAAGGGTGCTTGTTAGAACATAGTTTGATTCTACAACCCTTGGTTAGAGTTTTGATGATAACAAATACAAAGAATAAATAAATACAAAGAACAAATATGCACCTTAAAAATATGTTTTATGTATGCAGAAGTTCTGATAAAATCAGCATCAGAAGATAAGCCATAAGTGTTACACGCTGAAGCAATCAGAACATACGTTGAAGATTGATGACCAGAACCTGCGCTTAATCAAAGTAAACTCTGACTCTGAACAAGAACATATAAAACCAAGTCATCAATATTCTAAAGCGTCATCAGCAGTAAGGAGAAAAGATTCTGAAGCGTTACTGAACATTCAAGACAACATCAATTCCAACGGCTTCCTTCAGACAGGATCTTCTCCAAAAGGAAAGTGTGTCAATGACATTAAACATGCTTTATGATCAACATCATTACACTGCCTATATAAACGAGTCATACAACGATTTTGCTAGATCACCACTCACGCATATTCAAGCTGCTTGCAATTTTATCCTACCTTTCTAAGCTATAAACCTGTGTAATTTATCACAGTTGTGATAAACCGTTTTTGTTAGAAAAACAACAACACATATTGTATAATCATATTGAAAAGGAGATCCTTGAGATTAACCGGATTGTGGTTGTATTCAAGAAGACTTTAACAGTTGTTAAAGTAGATTTTGTAATCTTGTTGAGATTAGTGGATTAAGACCTCGGTGGAGAGAGGCGAACCAGGATAAAAATACTGTGTCATTAAGCTTTTTAGATTCAAGTTTTCAATTCAACCCCCCCTTCTTGTGTTTTTCACTTCTTCAGTGCTAACACCTTCCCTTTCTATAATCTACCCCCGTACTCAGAATGTCTCGAAAAAGGATTTTTTTTTTCTGTACTTTTTTCCTTTCCGGTTGGATAAAATAAAAGTCGGTGGCGAATCTTGCTTACCGCGACATTTTGTAAACATAAAACGCAAAATGTAAACCAGTATTAACAGTCGGTTCTGCCACCGTATCACAAAACTGACGACTCTGCTGGGGAACGTAATAAGTGGGGTATACCTTAGGATCTAGGTCATTAAAATTGCTTCTCTTGATTGCTTTGTTTGCTTTATTTTTTAGGTTTTTGTTTGGGGTTACTATAGATCCTACACCCGGATATGGGGAATACCTTTTAGGTAAATAGCAATAGACTGTGAGGGAACTGTATCCATGTTATTACGAAATCTTAATATACCTTGCGCATCCAACTTAAAATCATTATTCTCATACTGATCAATCCCAACCATCGAATCTACCAACTTCATATCTAACTTCTGAGCTTCTCTAATACTATCCATAAATTCATTATTAATCTTTAACATTCCCAACATAACACTTTGCGGTGTCACTTCACAAATTAAACTCAAATCTCGGAATTGCTCAATCAACTCCAACTCTTTAACCATCATTGTCGACATGTGCAAAGTCTTTCGACTTAAAGCATCGGCCAAACATTAGCTTTTCCTGGATGATAATTCAAACTGAAATCATAATCCTTCAACAATTCTAACCACTTGCGTTGCCTCATATTCAACTCTTTCTGATCAAAAAGATACTTCAAACTCTTATGGTCACTAAACACTTCAAATATAGAACCATAAAGATAATGCCTCTAGATTTTCAACACAAAGACAATTGTAGCCAATTATATATCATGCGTAGGATAATTCTTTTCGTGAGTCCTCATTTCCTCGACGCATAAGCAACCACCTTAATATTCTGCATGAGAACACCACCTAACCCCATCAGACAAGCATCATAATACACAACAAAAGGCTCTCCTGGATTAGGCAAAGTCAAAACTGGAGCCGACGTCAATATCTTCTTCAACTCGGTAAAACTTTCTTCACATAGAATATCCCACACAAAAGCCTTACCCTTACAAGTCAACTTAGTCAATGGAAGTGCCAACTTAGAAAAACCTTCGATAAACCGTCTATAGTAACCGGCTAATCCCAAGAAGCTTCTAATCTCAGTAACCGACTTCGGAGCTTCCCATTGCAACACAGCATCGACTTTAGAAGGATCCACGGCAATGCCACCACCAGAAATGACATGACCAAGGAAACTAACCTCTTGTAGCCAGAATTCGCACTTGGACAACTTCGCATACAACTTCTTCTCTTTCAAAACTTGCAATACAACTCTGAGGTGCTCTACATGTTCTTCTTCTGATTTAGAGTAAGTCAGAATGTCATCAATGAATACCACCACAAACCGATCCAAATAAGTATGAAAGATATGATTCATGTACTCCATGATTACTCCCGGCGCATTGGTCACACCGAAAGGCATCATTGAATACTCGTAGTGTCCATACCGAGTTCTGAACATGGTCTTCTGAATATCATCTTCTTTCACTCTAATTTGGTGATATCATGACCTCAAATCAATCTTAGAAAACACACTTGCACCCACCAATTGATCCATCAAGTCATCAATTCTCGGTAGCGGGTACTTGTTCTTAATCGTCACTTTATTCAGCTGTCTATAATCAACACAAAGTTTCATACTTTCATCTTCCTTCTTTACTAACAACACAGGCGCTCCCCACGGTGACACACTTGGTCTTACAAACTTTTTCTCAAGAAACTCTTCTAACTGCTTCTTCAATTCAGACAGTTCAGATGTAGACATCCTGTACGGTGCCGTAGAAACAGGTCTGGTACCAGGTACAAGATCGATCGCAAGTTCAACTTCCCTCTCTGGCGGTACACGGGAATTTCATCCGGAAACACTTCAGGAAATTCGCGCACCACCTGCAACTCATCAATTCTAACTTGGTTCTCCATTGATAACGACGCCATCAACGAGAACATATGCGCTTCGTCTTGCATCAGTTGCCGCAACTATTTACCAGTCAACAAACCGACTCCTTTCTATTCAGAAGTAGAAAACCTCACAGACTTGTCATGGCAATTGATATGAACATAGTTATACTCTAACCAGTTCATACCCAAGATCACATAAAATCCTCTTAATGGCAAACAAATTAAGTCAACAACAAAGTATTTGCCGAAGATCGACAAAGGGCAATTCAAACACACACGAGAAGTAGTCACCGATCCCTTAGCCGGAATCTCGACGACCATTTCTCCATTCATGGAAGACAACATAAGACCCAATATTTCAACACAATCAATGGAAATAAAACAATGAGTAGCATTGGTGTCAAGAATAGTAATTAAAGGCGTACTATTAATGAAACATGTACCTCTGATGAGTCTGTCTTCACTAGCTGACGGAGTCCCAGCCAAAGCAAACACATTTCCACTGGTTTGCGCCTTCTTTTCTTTCCAACACTGACTACCAATGTGTCCTTCTTCACCACAGTTGAAACAAATCATCTCTTTATGCTTGCATTCAGATACAACATGTCCGGTCTTACCATAACAGAAACACTTCTTCACCTCAGCAGTACACACATTACTCTTATGACCAGGTTTTCCATATTTGAAGCACACCACACTAGCAGGAGCATCTCCCCCACTAGTCCTTTGACTCTGAGCAACTTTTTGTTTACCTTTACCAACTGGGGCATCATAAGGCTTACCACGGTTCTGTTGGTGCTTACCCCTCTTCTCATTGATAGTCTTATAGTGAGCATTATTATCCTCTTCATAAATCCTGCAACTGTCAATCAAATCAGCAAAGACATGAATCTTCTGGTATCCAATTGCCTTCTTGATCTCTGGGCGCAACCCGTTCTCAAACTTGATGCACTTCAAAAACTCAGCATCTGCCTCACTATAGTGTGGATTAAACTTAGCCAATTTAGAAAACTTTGCAGCATACTCAACAACTGACACACTCCCTTGCTTCAGCTCAAGAAACTCGATTTCCTTCTTACCACGAACATCTTCTAGAAAATACTTCCTCAGAAATTCCCTACGGAACACAGCCCAAGTGGCACTCTCACCTGTAGCTTCCAATCTTTGACAAGTCTCTAACCACCAGTCATAACCCTTGTATCAATCCTCAAGGGTGTGACGAAGTTGTTTTGAAAATTTGTTTGAAGAGTGTAAGTGTGAAAAGTTTTGATTTGAGCAAGTACCTACTAGCATCTACCTACTCGAAAAAAGATCGTCTTTATTCTTGTTTCCTTTAAACAGCGCTATCCCACTATTAAGGAGTAGGTAGCACCATCGTTGGAGTTGTAAGGGTCAATTCGAAAGGTACGTACGGTCACTAAAGCAATGTTATGACACCTTAGTAATAACCCTAGAGTCTTCAGATCATATTCAAGGCAACATTTCTGAGGCAACATTTCCGAGGCAACATTCGAATGGGACATTTTGATCTTTTTAGACTGGAGGGCAACCACTAAGACACCCTATGCTTAATGATCGTTTACCGAAGGCAACCGAAGTGAGAGCATACTCTAAGAGTGATATGTGCGAGTGATTTGTTTCAGTTATTTATCTTTGCACATTAGGGTTTTCTAACTGTATTAATTTATCATGCATTATTGCCATACAATCCTATTAGCATACATCTAGACAGTTAAATATTTGCAGGAATTAAAAATGTGAGAAAATAAACCTACGCTATTACAAGGCTTCAGGGAGGGGAATTAATTACATAGCCAAAAACTCGGGGATTTAAACAGTAAATAAAAACCCTAAATTAACTATTACAAACCACGAACAGTTACAAAATATTGGCAAAATAAATAACAAGCGCGCGGCGAATTAAATGCGAGGCGATTGGGGTTTTGACCCTTTGACTAATCCTATTTGCGATTGATTAAAAAAAAGATGTTTTTGTCATGTTTTGTTATTTGAGAAAATAATGAAATAATTGAATTAAAAAGAAAATCCTAAGTTCTAATTAATTTTAAATTAAGAAAATAAATTAATTCATTCTAAAAAACCTATTTTTATATTTTTATTTTATTTGAGAAAGAAAGAAAAATTAAATCAAGAGTTTAAACCTAATTTGCTAATTAGTTTTAATTAAAAACAAGTTAAAATTTCCCTAAATTAAATTAAAATAAATTAAATTAAATTAGATAAAAAAAACCTAATTCTAATTTTTATGATTTCTTGATTTTATGATTTTATGAAAAAAAAATTGATTAATTTTGTTAATTAAGTAATTAAGGAAAATATTAAAAGAATTAAAAATAAGAGAAAATAAAAAAGGTGAAGAGATGGGTCTGATAGTATTGCTGAAGAGGGGGGTGTCAATCTGGATTTTCTGGCCCAACAAGCATTAAGCCTGGTCAATGCGCAGGATCTGGTATGGGCGTTGACTGGAGTGTATGGTAGACCTTCAATGCTGGCACGTTGGATCTGGCTTGCTTATGAATTTGATGGTTGGATGTTGATGGATCATGGTGAGCCTCATGATGAAAGAGGCGCTGGATCACTTATCTGAAAATAAAACAAATGAAAACGCTGGGACCTAGGGATCGAACTCATGTCCTTATGCTCACTTCCAATAATCCCTTGCCATATGTGCTATGCGCTCCATTTGTTCATATAATAACAACAAAGTAATGTAAACAAAACAAATAATATATTCAGAAAATGCGCGAAAATTCAAACGGGCCAACCATGGACTGCCACGCCTCATCTTCTTCCCTGGACCGTCGCCTTAGAAAACAAGACCTTTACCTACAAATGTTCTCTGTACGTACAAACATGTTCATCTCAAAAATGGCATACGAGCAAGATAAATGAAAAGTGATGGTACCAATCAACTCGTCTCATCCTCACGAGCATCATGGTACTAGATTCAAGGCCTAATTTTGCCTGTACAAAAAAACCCTAAACAAGAACACAAAACCCTAACCATGGCAATATCACGTACAGGCATAAAAAATGCAATTAAATGGCATGGTTAGCTTGCAAACATGATGATAAACATGTACATAACAATCAAAAGTGCTAAAGGTGCATAAATTGCAATAATCAAATTTGAAAAATATACCAAACCGCATGAGGTGTAGAGCAAGTTTCTGAGTGTTTCAGGCCCTGGGAGTGATGGGAATAGCTTCCTAGGATGTCTAGCAAGCGATTGGAATGGATAGCACACCTTGAATTGGCCTGTGGAAGAAGATTCGTCTCACACTTTTCTTGGAAATTTTCAAGTTTTGTTCTAGTTTTACACGACCTCCAACCCCCCTCTTTTGAACTGCAAAGCTTTATTATATAACCTAGAATGAATTAGGTTAACAAACTTGGAATGAATCTTTGCATTTATCCAAGATTTGATTTGATTTTCAATTTGTATGATATCTTTCTATTTTCATGCCAATCATGCCTTTCTTGTACCAATTTCCATTGATTCGAATTGATCATGCAAGCTCGGCATATCTTCATTTCCAATCTGTAAAAAAACAAATCAAATCAAATCTTTGATAATTTTCATCATTTATTTGATTTAATTCACTTTTTAATTAATGAAAAATCAAAATAAATTGAAAAATGAAGCAAATAATGTGTGGATAAGTATTTGAGTCGTGGACCACATTATAATTGAATTGCAGGCATAAAAAGTTGGGCCCATTTAGAAAAAAATGCAAATTTGAGCACATTTGACTTTTGGCAATTTTGTAAAAATGGTCAACTTGGCCAATGCATAACTCTCTTAATTTTGACCCTAGAGAGGCGTTCTTGGACTTTTTAGAAATATTTGGATGTCCTATAAGCAACCCTTTTGTTCTCATCTCAATTGAGTCTTCCATATTCATGTATGAAGCTTTGACCCAAAAGGTGTTTTTGTTGACTTTTCAAAAGGACCTATAATGTAAAAATTCATATCTTTTTGTGAGTTCATATTCTGAACTTGGGAGATGAAGATGAATTGTAGGTAATTGAATCATATTCAAAATGATATTTGGATGGGTCATTTCTGATAAAGTATGAGAAAGTTATGCTTGGTCAAAGTTGAGTTGACTTTTCCTGCAAAACCCTAATTTAGCAACTTTTGGGTTTTGATGGATTATGAGCAATCCTTGAGGAATCATGATCAAACCTTTATCAAATGATGAATAATACTTCAAAATGAGGATGTCGACCAAAAATCTTGAAGTTTTACTGTATGTGGGCCACAATTGACTTTTGACCTAGCAATGTTGATTTTCAGGCTTTTGAGCAATTGACTGAGCAAACTTCTTCTGCAAGGCTTGAAATTTGACATGGATGATCTTGAGGACATATTATCACAAATTAAGCCCACCTTAATAATATTACACTTCTAATATTATTTCACCCCGAATTAAGCCCACCTTTATTATTTGTGAGAAGGTAGAGAAGAAAGAAGCAGTAGAAGAAAATAAGGATTTGGAAGAGAACGTGAAGCTGCTGGAAAAAGTGGAAAATGGCAAGAACGAAGATTCAACCTGAAAATTGTAGAGCGACCTTCAATCCAAGGTAAGGGTGGGGTTCTGACTTTATAATTGGGTTCATGATGTTTGATAAGTGGGGTTAGAGGTAATTGTTGTTTGGTTCTTGAATTGGATATGTATGATGATGTATGATGAAGATTTGATGAATTTTAGATGAATAATGATGTTATGATGTCGTATAATCGATGTAGTATTATAGGTTAATGTTAGGTGATGAATTATCATGATTATATTAAGGTTTATAGGACTGTAACATAATTCCCGTAGTGAAATTACAGAAGGAAATGCAGAAATTATGCAGACTGTAGTAGGATGTGTCGATCCCAAACTGAATGTGTCGATACATGAGGGTTGTAAGACTCAGGATGAGTCGACACGAAGAGAGGATGCGTCGATACATGATGGTTGCAAGACTCAGGATGAGTCGATCAGTGAGAAGCATGTGTCGATACATGCTGTGTTTGAGACCAGGATGAGTCGATCCATAACGAGGATGTGTCGACTCATGATGTACAGATGAAGCAGTATGCACTGATCCATAGGGTTTTGCATCGACCCATGTTGTAAAGGAGAAGCAGGATGAGTCGATCCATAGGGTTTTGTGTCGACCCATAAGGTCTGATTTTTGACATAATCGGTTTTTAGTTATTGTAACGTGAGTTTTAGGATGCTGTTTGAGATGTCGTTCGAAGTGTTGATTTACTAACACGATGAACTTTATCCTAGATGATTTAGATGATGATTCATAAGTGTAATCCTAGTACCTAGTTTAGGATTTAGAATGAATTCCCACGATTGATCGTATGCTGGATTTTGGACAGAATGATGAATATGAGATGTTAGAGGCCGCTGTTAGAATTATGACAGTAGGATTAGTGACAGTAATGATGTGCAGTAGCAGAATAACAGTATGGACTACTGTAGTACTAATATATCATCGAGTTGTTAGTGAGATGTTGTTACTAAAACGGTGTTCGATAATTATGATGAACCAATGTCGTTTGATAAATAAGTGGTGTTTAATAAATTATTTCGAGATGTTTATGAGATGCTGTAATTGAGATGTTTCGAGATGATTAAGATGTTGCTGTTTTGAGATGATTTAGATGTGTTATTTTGAGATAATTGAGATGTTGTTATGTTAATTGAGATGTTAATTGAGATGTTGTTGTTTTGAGATGATTTGAGATGTTGGTAACTTGGGTGTTGTTATTACATTCATGATGAGTCGCATACATTGCATTTTTGAGATTGAGCTTATGCTCGTTGAGATGGCCTGGATTGGAAAATTTTGAGATGAAGGCTATGCCTTGTTGATGCCTCTATTAATTGGCAGATTTTTGAGATGGAAGTTCTGCTCCAATGGTACCACATGCATTTGCATAGTTTTGAGTCGCATTTTATGATTGAATAATGAAGTGTATTTGATGTTGATGAATGAGTATATATGTTGTAATTATTATTGATTATGAGATGAGAAATGGTGATATTGGTGATCTAATTTAATATATTAATTATCATGCGCTTTATTATATTGTTAGATATCTCACCCCTTCTGTTTCAATGTTGCCCCTATGTTGGTAACGTACAGGTAATCGCGAGTTAAGGTTGTATACCTTCAATAGTTCCAGTCGGTGTCATTGCTCTGATATATAACACTCGGGGGGATGAACGCTTGCTGATTTTTGATTGTTGATTTTCAGTTGTTGAGTTTTGAAATGATTATTATTAATATGAAATGTTTCGAAGTTGCTGTTTTATTTAGAGATGTTATTGAAGAATTCCGTTGCGTGGTTGTTGAATTATTTTATTAAAGATGTTATGACGATGGTTCATCAGATGTTTTAAAAGTGTTATATATCCATGATGAATGCAATGAATTTGTTAGAAGAATTTGTGACGTCCCGATTCGTTTGTATGAATGAAATTTTATAACTCTGATTTATTTTGCATAATTTGCTTGGGGTAGAATTGGGGTGTTACAAAGTTGGTATCAGAGTAAAAGGTTGGTCCGACCTTGTCGTCGAGTCGTAGTTGTCTAACAATCGAGTATTGTTATTTTGATGTTCTAATCATTGTTTATGTTGTAGTAAGAAGTTGAGATGGATGGAAGGAATGATGCTGCTCTTGCTGCATCTCTAGAAGCAATGGCTCATGCGATGGAAAATCAGCCGAATGCTGACGGGAATGCTGGATCTCGTAGCTTGGCAACTTTCCAGAGAGAGAATCCACCTACGTTCAAGGGAAAATATGATCCTGATGGAGCTTTGGAATGGTTGAAAGAGATAGAGAGGATCTTTCGCGTAATGGACTGCACTCCAGTGTAGAAGGTTCGTTATGGGACTCATATGCTAGAAGTCGAGGCTGATGACTGGTGGCTAGAGACTTGCCAGAAGTTAGAAGCTGCAGGTGAGAATGTCACTTGGGCTGTGTTCCGTAGGGAGTTTTTGAGAAAGTATTTTCCTGAAGATGTCCGTGGTAAGAAGGAAATTGAATTCCTTGAGCTGAAGCAAGGAAATATGTCTGTTGTTGAGTATGCTTCCAAGTTTGCTGAGTTGGCTAAGTTTTATCCGCATTACACTGAGGAAAATGCTGAGTTTTCAAAGTGTATTAAGTTTGAGAATAGGTTGCGCCCGGAGATTAAGAAAGCAGTTGGATATTAGAAAATCTGTGTCTTCGCTGATTTGGTTGATAGCTGCAGGATTTATGAGGAGGATAATAATGCTCATTACAAGATTATTAGTGAGAAGAGAAGTAGGCACCCACAGAGTCGTGGTAAACCTTATGATGCCCCAGCTGGTAAGGGTAAGCAGAGAGTTGCTCATGGTCAGAGGACTAGTGGGGGAGATGCTCCTGCTGGTGTGATTTGCTTTAAGTGTGGGAAACCTGGACACAAGAGTAATGTGTGCACTACTGAAGTGAAGAGGTTTTTCCGTTGTGGCAAGAACGGACATGTTGTAGTTGAGTGTGAGCACAAGAGTGTGTTTTGTTTTAACTGTAAAGAAGAAGGGCACAATGGTAGTCAGTGTCCGAAACCGAAGAGGGCTCAGTCAAGTGGTAAAGTGTTTGCTTTGGTGGAGGATCAGACAGTTGTTGAGGACGGACTTATTAGAGGTACATGTTTCATTAATAGTACTCCTTTAATTACTATTATTGATACTGGTGCTACGCATTATTTTATTGTTGTTGATTGTGTTGAGAGATTGGGTCTTGTGTTATCTTCTTTGAATGGAGAAATGGTCGTCGATACTCCAGCCAAGGGATTGATGACTACTTCTTTTGTGTGTGCTAAGTGTCCCTTGTCGATCTTCGACAGAGACTTTGTTGTTGATTTGGTTTGTTTACCGTTAAGAGGTTTATATGTGATTTTGAGTATGAACTGGTTAGAGCATAACTGTGTTCATATTAACTGTTATGACAAGTCGATGAAGTTTTCTACTCCTGAAGAAGAGGAAGATGGTTTGTTGTCTGCTAGACAATTGAGAAAGTTGATGCAAGAGGAATCACATATGTTCTCGTTGATGGCGTCGCTATCTTTAGAGACTCAAGCTATAATTGAGGAATTGTAGGTGGTGTGTGAATTTACTGAGGTTTTCCCTGATGAGATTCCTAAGGTACCGCCAGAGAGGGAAGTTGAATTTGCTATTGATCTTGTACCTGGTACCAGACCTGTGTCTATGGCACCATATAGGATGTCTGCGTCCGAGTTGTCATAATTGGAGAAACAATTGGAAGAGTTACTTGAGAAGAGGTTTGAAAGACCAAGTGTATCGCCGTGGGGAGCTCCAGTGTTTTTAGTGAAGAAGAAAGATGGAAGTATGAGGCTTTGTGTTGATTACAGACAGTTGAACAAGGTGACGATTAAGAACAAGTATCTGCTTCCATGAATAGATGACTTGATGGACCAATTAGTGGATGCCCATGTGTTTAGTAAGATTGATTTGAGGTCGGGTTACCATCAGATTAAAGTGAAGGATGAAGATATTCAGAAGACGGCTTTCAGAATGCGTTATGGACATTGCGAGTATTTGGTGATGCCTTTCGGTGTTACTAATGCGCCGGGAGTATTCATGGAATATATGAATCGTATCTTTCATACTTATTTGGATCGGTTTGTAGTGGTGTTCATTGATGATATTTTGATTTACTCTAAGTCAGAAGAAGAGCATGTTGAACACTTAAGAGTAGTATTGCAAATTTTGAAAGAGAAGAAGTTGTATGCAAAGCTGTCCAAGTGTGAATTTTGGTTGAAAGAGGTTAGTTTTCTTGGTCATGTGATTTCAGGTAGTGGCATTGTTGTAGACCCATCGAAGGTTGATGTTGTGTTGCAATGGGAAACTCCAAAGTCAGCTACTGAGATTAGAAGCTTTTTGGGATTAGCTAGTTATTATAGGAGGTTTACCGAAGGGTTTTCTAAGTTGTCACTTTTGTTGACTAAGTTGACTTGTAAAGGTAGAGCGTTTGTATGGGATGTTCAGTGCGAAGAAAGTTTTACGGAATTGAAGAAGAGGTTGACGTCGGCTCCGATTTTGACGTTGCCTAATCCAGGAGATCCTTTTGTGGTGTATTGTGATGCTTCTAAGATGGGTTTGGCAGGTGTGCTTATGCAAAATGGTAAGGTAGTTGCTTATGCGTCAAGGCAGTTAAGGACTCATGAGAAGAACTATCCTACGCATGATTTAGAGCTTGCTGCAGATGTTTTTGCATTGAAGATTTGGAGGCATTATCTTTATGGTTCTAGATTTTAAGTTCTTAGTGACCATAAGAGTTTGAAGTATTTGTTTGATCAGAAAGAGCTGAATATGAGGCAACGAAGATGGTTGGAATTGTTAAAGGATTATGATTTTGGTTTAAATTATCATCCAGGAAAGGGGAATGTGGTAGCTGATGCATTGAGTCGAAAGACTTTACATATGTCAACAATGATGATTAAAGAGTTGTAATTGATTGAGCAGTTCAAAGGTATGAGCTTAGTTTGCGAGGTTACTTTGCGAAGTGTTATGTTGGGTATGTTGAAGATTAATAATAAATTTCTAGACAGTATCAGAGAAGCTCAGAAGTTGGATGTGAAACTGGTAGACTTGATGGTTGGGATTGATCAATCTGAGAATAGTGATTTCAAGTTAGATGAGCAAGGTGTGTTGAGGTTTCGTAACCGGATTTGTATTCCTGATGATGCTGAGATGAAGAAAGTGATACTTGAGGAGAGTCATAGAAGTAAGTTGAGTATTCATCCAGGAGCTACAAAGATGTATCAAGATTTAAAAGGTTTGTTTTGGTGGCCTGAGATGAAGAGTGATGTGGCTCAGTTTGTGTATGCATGTTTGACTTGTCAGAAGTCGAAAGTTGAACATCAGAAGTCTGCAGGGTTGATGCAACCGTTGGAAGTTCCAGAATGGAAATGGGATAGCATTTCAATGGACTTTGTGACAGGATTTCCTAACACTTTAAGAGGACATGATTCGATTTGGGTGATTGTTTATAGGCTTACGAAGTCATCCCATTTTATTCCTATTAACATCAGTTTTCCAGTGTCGAAGTTGGCTGAGATTTATACTAGTGTGATTGTGAAGCTGCATGGTGTTCCTTTGTGCATTGTGTCAGATAAAGATCCAAGATTTACTTCTGATTTTTGGAAGAGTTTGCAAGAAGCGTTGGGTTCTAAGTTGAGGTCGAGTTCAGCGTATCATCCTCAGACAGATGGTCAGACTGAACGGACGATTCAATTGTTGGAAGACTTGTTGAGGGCATATGTTCTTGAGCAGGGAGGTTCGTGGGATACTTATCTCCCATTGATAGAGTTCATGTATAATAACAGTTACCATTCTAGTATTGGGATGGCACCTTTTGAGGTGTTGTATGGTCGAAGATGTAGAACTCCATTATGTTGGCATGAATCAGGTGAAAGTGTAGTACTTGGACCTGAACTTGTTCGTGAGACTACAGAGAAGGTGAAGTTGATTCGAGAAAAGATGAAAGCTTTACAAAGTAGACGAATAGTTATCATGACAAGCGAAGGAAAGATTTAGAATTTCAAGCTGGTGATCATGTGTTTTTGAGAGTTACACATGTGACTGGTGTTGGGCGAGCATTGAAGTCTAAGAAGCTCACTTTTCGTTTTATTGGACCGTATCAGATTTCGGAGAGAGTGGGAAATGTTGCCTATAGAGTGGCTTTACCGCCTAATCTTTCGAATTTGCATGATGTGTTTCATGTGTCGCAACTTCGGAAGTATATTTCAGATCCATCTCATGTGATTCATATGGACGATGTGCAAGTACGGGATAATCTTACGGTGGAGACGATGCCTGTACGGATCGCAGATCATGAAATGAAGACTCTGAGGGGAAAATATATTGCCTTGGTTAAAGTGGTTTGGTTAGGAGCTGCAAGAGAAAGCATGACTTGGGAGTTGGAGAGCAAGATGCGAGACTCCTATCCTGAATTTTTTGGTTGAGGTAAATTTTCGAGGACGAAAATATTCTAAGTGGGGGAGAGTTGTAACGCCCGTAATTTAATTAATTATTGAATTAAACTATTTTTGGAATATTTGTGAGGTGGTGTTATACTTAAATTGGATTTATTTTATTAAGTGGAGAAATAATAATATTAGAGGTATAATATTATTATGTGGTGAAATAATATTAGAAGTGTAATATTATTAAGGTGGGCTTAATTTGAGATAGTAGATGTAATAAGGGGGTGTAAGTTTGGAGCCTACTAAGGAATAATAGAATATTAGGTTATTTTATTATTTGTGAGAAGGTAGAGAAGAAAGAAGCAGTAGAAGAAAATAAGGATTTGGAAGAGAACGTGAAGCTGCTGGAAAAAGTGGAAAACGGCAAGAACAAAGATTCAACCCGGAAATTGTAGAGCGACCTTTAATCCAAGGTAAGGGTGGGGTTCTGACTTTAAAATTGGGTTCATGATGTTTGATATGTGGGGTTAGAGGTGATTGTTGTTTGGTTCTTGAATTGGATATGTATGACGATGTATGATGAAGATTTGATGAATTTTAGATGAATAATGATGTTATGATGCCGTATAATCGATGTAGTATTATAGGTTAATGTTAGGTGATGAGTTATCATGATTATATTAAGGTTTGCAGGACTGTAACATAATTTCCGTAGTGAAATTACATAAGGAAATGCAGAAATCATGCAGACTGTAGCAGGATGTGTCGACCCCAAACTGAATGTGTCGATACATGAGGGTTGTAAGACTCAGGATGAGTCGACACGATGAGAGGATGCATCGATACATGATGGTTGCAATACTCAGGATGAGTCGATCAGTGAGAAGCATGTGTCGATACATGCTGTGTTTGAGACCAGGATGTGTCGATCCATAAGGAGGATGTGTCGACTCATGATGTACAGATGAAGCAGTACACGTCGATCCATAGGGTTTTGCGTCGACCCATGTTGTAAAGGAGAAGCAGGATGAGTCGATCCATAGGGTTTTGTGTGACCCATAAGGTCTAATTTTTGACAGAATCTGTTTTTAGTTGCTGTAACGTGAGTTTTAGGATGTTGTTTGAGATGTCGTTTGAAGCGTTGATTTACTAACGCGATGAACTTTATCCTAGATAATTTAGATGATGATTAAGAAGTGTAATCCTAGTACCTAGTTTAGGATTTAGAATTAATTCCCACGATTGATCGTGTGCTGGATTTTGGACAGAATGATTAATATGAGATGTTAGAGGCCGTTGTTAGAATTATGACAGTAGGATTAGTGACAATAATGATGTACAGTAGCAGAATAACAGTATGGACTACTGTAGTACTAATATATCATCGAGTTGTTAGTGAGATGTCGTTACTAAAACGGTGTTCGATAATTATGATGAACCAATGTCGTTTGATAAATAAGTGATGTTTAATAAATTATTTCGAGATGTTTATGAGATGCTGTAATTGAGATGTTTCGAGATGATTGAGATGTTGCTGTTTTGAGATGATTTAGATGTATTATTTTGAGATAATTGAGATGTTGTTATGTTAATTGAGATGTTAATTGAGATGTTGTTGTTTTGAGATGATTTGAGATGTTGGTAATTTGGGTGTTGTTATTACATTCATGATGAGTCGCATACATTGCATTTTTGAGATGGAGCTTATGCTCGTTGAGATGGCCTGGATTGGAAAATTTTGAGATGAAGGCTATGCCTTGTTGATGCCTCTATTAATTGGTAGATTTTTGAGATGGGAGTTCTGCTCCAATGGTACCACATGCATTTGCATAGTTTTGAGTCGCATTTTATGATTGAATAATGAAGTGTATTTGATGTTGATGAATGAGTATATATGTTGTAATTATTGTTGATTATGAGATGAGAAGTGGTGATATTGGTGATCTAATTTAATATATTAATTATCATGCGCTTTATTATATTGTTAGATATCTCACCCCTTCTGTTTGAATGTTGCCCCTATGTTGGTAACGTGCAGGTAATCGCGAGTGAAGGATGTATACCTTCAATAGTTCGAGTCAGTGTCATTGCTCTGATATGTAACACTCGGGGGGATGAACGCCTGCTGATTTTTTATTGTTGATTTTCAGTTGTTGAGTTTTGAAATGATTATTATTAATATGAAATGTTTCGAAGTTGCTGTTTTATTTAGAGATGTTATTGAAGAATTCCGCTGCGTGGTTGTTGAATTGTTTTATTAAAGATGTTATGATGATGGTTCATCCGATGTTTTAAAAGTGTTATATATCCATGATGAATGCAATGAATTTGTTAGAAGAATTTGTGACGTCCCGATTCGTTTGTATGAATGAAATTTTATAACTCTGATTTATTTTGCATAATTTGCTTGGGGTAGAATTGGGGTGTTACATTGAAGAGTCTGCAGATGAAGATTATTCAAAACAATCCTGAAGGTGGATTCGAAGCCAGTATGTAGGTGTATTCGAAGGTGACATGAAGACGTATTTGAAGCAAACATGAAGATGAAATCGAAAGTCACGGGAAGGTAGCCATTCGTCTAATCAAAAACTTGTGAATCAAAGGCAAATAGGTGAGGGGTCAATGGTGCAATCTAAGCTTGCATGCAGGAGGTCCCTTCTTTGTGAATCAAAGCAAACATGTAGAAGGCTATTTCTCTCTGAATCAAAGCCTGCATGTAGGATGTACTTGCCTTGCAGGCATGAAGGAAGTACTGCTAATGCTTGTGAATCGAAGGACACATTTAGGAGGTTGATGCTAGTGAATCGAAAGATGCATATAGAAGGCCACTACTTAAATGAAGCTTCTGGACTAAAGGATGCATGAAGGGGCCTAGAGTTTGATTCGACATATGTTGCTTTCGAAGGAAACCCATACTCCAATTGAAGCTTTGCGATAAGGTAATCCTTACCAATCGAAGGATGCATGAATCGAAGCAAGCTTGCTTTTCTTCAATTTTATCAAAAAATCCTTTTTTATCTGTTTTACCCTTTTGTCTGCTTTGTACTTGTGCAAACTTTGAGATTTTTAAAATGCTTGTGATAAAATGTCTTGAGAAAAGAGAGGGCAAATTTTGGGGTACAACAGTGGGTATACAAAGTGAAAACGAATTCTAAAGGTGAAGTAACTAGACACAAAGCAAGGCTTGTGGCGAAAGGATTTCTACAGAATGAAGGAATAGACTTCAATGAAGTTTTTGCACCTGTTGCTAGGATCGAAACAATCAGGTTGATTATTGGTCTAGCAGAAATAAACAGTTGGCACATATGTCATATGGACGTGAAGTATCTATTCCTAAATGGACCCTTAGACGAAGAAGTTTATGTTAAACAACAAGTTGGGTTTGTGAAACATGACGAAGAAAGAAAGTTGTATAGGCTGCATAAAGCCCTGTATGGATTGAAACAAGCTCCAAGAGCTTGGAATAAGAAAACTGATAGTTTCCTAAGGGAGAAGGAATTTGTAAAGTGCACAACTGAACATGGAGTATATGTAAGAAGAAACAATAATGAATTGCTTATACTATGTCTCTATGTATATGATTTGTTGATAACAGGTAGCTGCAAAAGTGAGATCGAAGACTTCAAAGGTGATCTCAGCAAGGAATTCGAAATGTATGATTTGGGTGAGATTTCATATTTCCTTGGCATCGAATTCTACAAGATCAGTAGAGGTTTGATGATGCATCAAAGAAGATATGCAGGATTAATTCTCAAGAGGTTTGAGATGGAAGAATGCAACTCAACTTCGACACCTGCAGAACCAAGATGCAACTGTCGAAAGATGTAGATGAAGATGATGTTGATCCAACCCAATACAGAAGACTTATTGGATCATTGAGATACCTTTGTTATACAAGGCCTGACTTAGCATATAGTGTAGGTATGGTAAGTAGATTCATGCAGAAGCCAAATGTATCACATCTAGAAGAAGTGAAGAGGATACTAAGGTATCTCAAATGAACTTTCAATTATGGCATTTTGTTTCCTGTAGCTGATAAAGGAGAAGAATGCAAGTTAGTGGGATACACTGATTCGAGTTTGTGTAGTGATGCTGAAGATTGAAAGTCAACAGTAGGATATGTATTTATGCTAGGTGGTGCACTAGTTGCTTGGAATTCAAGAAAGGAATCAGTAGTGGCATTATCATCATGCGAAGCAGAATACATAGATGTTTCTCTTTGTGCATGTCAAACAACTTGGATGGTGAACTTGGTCGAAGAGATAATAGGGAAAGATCATGGAGCAATTACCATGAAAATAGATAGTATGTCAGCTATCAATCTGGCGAATAACTCAATAGCACATGGTCGAAGTAAGCACATCGAAATGAGGTTCCATTATCTTTGAGAGCAGATAGCAGATGGGAAGATGAATTTGGAACACTGCAGAACTGAGAATCAGATTGCAGACGTCATGACGAAGGGAGTGCAAGTCGAAGTATTCAAAAGGCTAAGAGTCATGATGAATATAGATAGTTTAGACACAATGAATTAGGTGGTGTGTTAAATTATTTCATAGTGTCGAAAAGATTAGATTTGTTTAGATTTAAATAGATTTGATTTAAGTCTAGAATAGATTAGATTTGATTTAGTAACAAAATAGATATTTTGGGCTTTGGGCTTAGGGTGCAAGCTCAATTATAAATAGAGGGAGTAACCCCTATTTTGTAATCAAGTCAATTAAATTGTATTCACAGAATTTGCAGTTACAAGTGAATAACAAAGTTTACCACAGATTGTGGGCAGAGAGAAACTCTGTAGAAAATAATTATCTTCTTTCTTTTCTTTTCGTTCTCATGATTCATTGTCATTAAGGAGAAATTCATCATAAATATTTGGTGAATTTCCAACATGCATACCCGTATATTTTAACAAATAATTACTCAAATCATCTCTATATCTATATTGCACATTTTCACCTATCTATTATAGCCATTTTTCTTGAAATACTCATTCAAATGAATGAAAATTATTATCTATAAGTGGTCCATGCTCGGGCTTAATAATATTACATGAATTCTTGAGCATTTTTAGTGCCCTCTTTTAGTTTTATTATTTATTACGTTTTAATAATCTTTAAAACAATTGATATTCTTCAACCCTAAATCCTATAATACTTATTTTCATATCTACAATTTGAAAAAAATCTCAGTACACAAGTCATATTCGCTTAGACACCAACCGTTAACATCCATGCATGTACCTTATGAGTATGTAAGTATCTATCCTGTATTTTTTACTCGAAATTTTAATAAAAATAAATCAATCAATTATAAAATAGCATATTAGTTTAAGTTTTTGACAAAATTCAAGAATTTTTCCAAAATTGTATAGTTGAATTATGAAATTAATAAACTTATGTTAAAATACATAATAATTTAACATTGATGTAACTTTTTAAATCGATTGATATATATTTTTATATATTAATATTATTAAAATATATAAATATATATTGTGCAATTACGAGACAAGGTGAGTATTAAAATATTCGTACCCACATGCATATTCGTGTATTTTGATGAATAATTACTCAAATCATCTCTTTATTTATATTGCACATTTTTACCTATCTATTATAGGCATTTTTCTCAAAATAATCATTCGAATGAGTAAAAAATTTTATCCTTAAGTGATCCACGCTCAGAATTATATTACATGAATTCTTAGGCATTTTAAATATCCTCTTTTAGTTTTATTGTTTATTGTGTTTTAATAATTCTTAAAACAATTGATAGTTTTCAACCCATTACCTTACGGTACTTATTTTAAGATCTACAATTTGAAAAAATCCCAGTACTTAAGTCATATTCACTTAGACACAAATGTTAACACCCATACATGTATTTTATGGGTATGTAAGTATCTAGATCTTATATTTTTTACTCAAATTTTTAATAAAAATAAATCAATCAATTATAAAATAGAATATTAGTTTAAGTTTTTGACAATTTTGAAGAATTTTTCAAAAATTATATGATTGAATTATGAAATAAATTAACTTATTTAGAAATACATAATAGTTTAACATTGATGTAACTTTTTAAATTGATTGACATATATTTTTATATATTAATATTATTAAAATATATAAATATATATTGTGCAAGTATGAAACGAGGTGAGTATTAAAATATTCATATCCATATGCATACTCGTTTATTTTAACGAATAATTACTCAAATCATATTTGTGAATTTTTTTTTGCAATAATCAGGTATTAAAATTTTTTTTTGCAAATAATCACGTTTCAGAAAAAATTACGCAAATAACCATGTTTCAGATGACTCTCCAAAGGAGGAGCCATCTCACTTGGCACCTCTACCTAGGGTTTTGCCCTAGGCGCCATCTCACTTGGCACCTCTACCTAGGGTTTTGCCCTAGGCGCCATCTCACTTGGCGCCTCCTCTCTCTTTTAGCCAAGTGAGATGGCGCGTGCACTTTAAAAGTGAGAGGAGGCGCCATCTCACTTGACTCCTAGGGCAAAATATTGTTTTTATAAATAATTCGTCCGTTTCTCCATAATTTCTCACACTTTCTCGCACTGTTTTCTTATTTTTTACTCTATTATTTGCGTCATGACATCGCCCATGATTTTTACCAGAGATGGTTACGTTATCTTCTCCGCCACGAAACTTGCGATGAAAATGAAATTCTGGCACATTCACTCCATGGAGCGTCTGAAGCGGGAGTTGATGCGATGGCTAGATGGAGACATTGTGGAGGGGGGAAAATTCAAAGGATCCAGCGAAGACGAACAACAACCTCATATGCGACTGGAAGACCTAATGTATGGTTGGAGGAAGTCAAAACAGACAGCGACGTAATGTTGATGATGCATGGGTCAGATGAAATTGTTTTAACAATCGTAATTTCGTAGAAGGAATATCGTGTTTTTTTCTTGTACGCGCAATATTTATTGTAGCAAATACTGTTAACGAAAAACCCTAATGTTTACAACATAATTAAGGAAATATTTTATGTATTACAATTTTTATGTGGTCGAGGCAGACGCCCGATTCGGACAAATTTTGCGATTGTGTCCGACCTGACGGTATAACCCACACTTTCTTTCCAGCTTGTCAAGGTCGTCCATTTCGGTTGTGATGCGCTTACTTTTGGGACGACCCTTCTTGTTCCTTCGCATTTGGTCATTGTGCCACACTATTTCGCCGTCGTATGCAGGCTAATAATCTGGTTTTGCTACCAAAGGAAAGTTGTTGTTGTAAACGTTGAGCAACGTTTCAGATGTGTAAATGTGTCACAGAAGTTGTAGCGCATCTTGATGGGTATAAGCACAAGCGGAAATGACATGAGAGCAAGGCATACGAAAGGCTTGAAACTTACCATAATCGCACCAACGAGAAGGTAGTATAACCCTATATTCTTGTCTTGGCAGGCCTTCATTGTTGTCGATTGTTTCTTTCACAATGAAGTTGTGGCTGTGTCGGTCAAACCGTATAACTATATGAGTGTTGGCTTTGGCACTTTCTTCCTTAGTGTACTTCATGCAGCTTTCACTCCATAGTTGTCCAGATTGCAACACCGCATTCCACATTTCACCTCTTTTGGCAAACAACGAAGCCATCCTAAAATACGTAGATTTTACCAATGCAGTGATCGGGAGGTTTTGTATGCCTTTGAATACCCCATTCATTGATTCAATAAGATTCGTTGTCATGTGCCCCCATCTTTGGCCATTGTCGTATGACCTAGTCCATTTTTCCACCGGAATATTGTCAATCCACCTACCGGCTTCCGGATTTGACAAACGGATCTCGTTGCGGTAATATTTGAACGTGGGTTGTGTCAATGCATATCCCGCATTCATAACCGCTTTCCTTAGTGTTTTGTCCTTGATCTCCCTCGTGAAATTCTGGACGATATGCCTAACGCAATAGACATGCGTAGAAGGAGGGTCATGCCAACCGTTTGCATGATTATTATAGGCACTTTCAATGGAGGCATGCCTGTCCGAGATCAAATAGAGATCTGGTTGAGGAGCCACGTGTGTTCGCAGGTTTTTCAGAAAAAAGCTCCAAGCACCACCGGTCTCCCCCTCGACTAGGGCAAAGGCAATTGGGAAAATGTTGTTGTTTCCATCTTGTGCAACTTCCATCAGTAGCGTGCCTTTATATTTCCCATACAACCAAGTCCCATCAATTTGTATAATTGGTTTGCATGATGCAAATCCTGTGATGCAAGGTTGAAATGCCCAAAACACTCGACTGAATATTCTGTTTCCGTTTAGTTGACTACCATCTTGGGCGTATGCTGGCACTGTTTCCAGAACGTAAACAGTACCCGAAGAATAAGTCTTGAGTGCATTCAGGTAGCGAGGAAGTTCTTGGTATGACTCCTCCCAGTTTTCGTACACCTTTTCAATCGCCTTAGTCTTTGCTAACCACGTCTTACGGTAAGAAGAAGTATAGTTAAAAACCGTGGTGATGTGGGAGATGATGGTTTTCACCTTCAAAGATGGGTCATTGCTGACCAGTGGTAGGATTTCTTGACAAATGAGATCGTAATTAAGTTTTCGATGGTCCTGTGATTGGGTAGAACTTACACAAGTGTGGGTAGTCATGGAACCTATGACCCAACAATCACCTCTTAATCTGTATGATGCAGTGAGCTTGAACATACAGTCAGGGTGGACACACTTGATCTTGTACCTTTCTGGGTTGACACGGTCCACCTTAAAATCGACCGAGTTGAGCATGTCGAATTTTTTTATAGCTCTGATGCATTCCTCTCTGTTATGAAACTTGTCCTTCTCTTTTAAGTTTTCATCTGACTGCATATACAGATTGAAAAATAAATCAGTAGACGGTTCATCTCCGCCCATGTTGAAGTTTGTCATGTACGGAGGTGGTGTGTAGATCTCGTTTGCAGGAAAACTAGGTATGCCATCATCGTCGGAATCATCATTCACCATTTCATCAAACTCTAACTCGTCATCTTCTTCTTCTTCATCAACTGCATCTACCACTGCTTGTTCGTTCTCCAAAGGATCAACCACTTGTGTCATCTGAGGCTCTCGCAGCATAATGTACAACTCAATAGAGTCGTACCCAGAATACACATGGCTGGAAAACATATTCTAAAGATCCTCGTCATCTTGAACCTCAACCTTATAAAATATTATTTGGTTGTTTCCAAAAAAAACTGGATTCTGATAAAATATCTGTGTCACCGGGGCTCGTCCAAGTTTGGCCTCCAATCGTTTTTTGAAGTACGAGAAATTGGCTTTCCCGTTTAAAAGAAATTGGATGTTGTCTGTGTCTCTAAACAAAAACCCGTAGGTGGGAAAAATGTATGTCTCATCGTTGAAATTTGCATTGATGACATATTGGGGTTGGCGACACCTTTCATTTTTGTACTCTTTCGCCAAGTCCAATGGCGCCTCCCTTAATGTCCAATTGTGTTACATGCATGCAGTGATGTAACCCCCAAGGCTGCCACCTAGCCCGCGCCTACTCTGCACTTACACTGTAACTTGTAAGTCTCCTCCCATCACCTCCAATAGTGTTACATGCATTCAGGCATGGCATCCCCAAGGCTGTCACCTAGCCTACGCCTACTCTACAACCCATGACACCTCTTATTCGCCAATGGGGATGGCGACACCTTTCATTTTTGTACTCTTTCGCCAAGTCAAATGGCGCCTCCCTTAATGTCCAATCGTGTTACATGCATGCAGAGATGTAACCCCCAAGGCTGCCACCTAGCCTGCGCCTACTCTTCACCTACACTGTAACTTGTAAGTCTCCTCATATCACCTCCAATAGTGTTACATGCATTCAGGCATGGCATCCCCAAGGTTGTCACCTAGCCCGCGCCTACTCTGCAACCCATGACACCTCTTGTTCGCCAATGGGGATGGCGACACCTTTCATTTTTGTACTTTTTCACCAAGTCCAATGGCACCTCCCTTAATGTCCAATCGTGTTACATGCATGCAGAGATGCATTCTCCAAGGCTACCACCTAGCTGCGCCTACTCTGCAAGAGTGACACTTATCATGCATGCATGCACCAACTACCACCTCACTTACTCTATGAATTTTTTTTGCCTATAAATACAGAGCATAACATACTTCTCTCACACCCACAATCGTCTCACTCTCTGCTACAAAGTCTTTCATAATATCTTACACTTTCTAAGTCTTTCATAATCTCAGGCATTTTCAACAATGGCTCTTCTCACAATGGGCGATTCTCACAGAGGCACAAGGGACAACATTGCCGCATTTGTAAGTTTCTATTTTGGTTATACATTTTTTATACTTCAGGTAATGCTTTGTTCATCTTACTTAATCTTACACCTTTTACATTATTAACTCAGGATACCAAAAGATTCAGAATTCGGTCTCACAACTACCTGGGTCCCGACCCATTTATCATACCATATCTGGAATACGCAGGTTTCGGACATGTTATAAAGATCTCCAACTGCACAATTGATTCGAAGTTCATTCTTGCAATGTTGGAAAGGTGGAGACCAGAGACCCATACATTTCACCTACCAATAGGTGAATGTACAGTCACGCTAGAGGATGTGTACATGTTACTGGGTCTCTCTGTCGACGATAAGGCTGTTAACGGGTCGGTTCAACAACCCAATTCTCAGTGTGAAGAATTGTTGGGCAGGGATATGGTTAAAGGTGGTGGTGCGAGAGGTCAGGGTATACTACTCACTGAGCTTAAAAATCATTATGCAAGTTTGAAATTAAACGAAAATTCCTCCGAGCAAGACAGGGTAGTAAAAGCCAGAACTTATCTAATGATACTATTTGGAACCTTTTTATTTCCCGAAAGTACGGGAAATAGTGTAAATTTTATGTATTTACATTTACTTAGAGATTTTGAAAAAACAAGAAAGTATAGTTGGGGTTCTGCAGTTTTAGCCCACCTATACAGTTCCTTGTGCAAAAATGCAGTCAAGGAAAAATGTACATTTTATGGCTGCGCTTTTTTACTATAAGCCTGGGGTTGGTGGAGGATGGAGTCCTTAAACCCCGTCAACAACAACACTTTCATTTTCCCGTACGCAACAAAGTAAGTCATCAAGTTATATCATTTATTACTATTCATCTCTTCACCAAATATATGCTAAAAATAAAATGTTTTTCATTTCCTTTAGGTATTGCGTGAGGGGTATGGATTACGGCAAGAATCCAAGATTAAATGTCGCACTATACCGCAATTTGTTGGATCACCTAGGCCCGGATGATGTACGTCGTACCTTTCAACTTTTCTTCATTTAAATTATTTATATATTACGTTTTCATTAACCTGATTTAATTTTTTTCGCAGTTTGTCTGGAGACCATATTTGGGTTTGAGCCATGAACTAAACCCCGAGGATGCAGCAATTTGGAGCGCCAAGACTGCAATCATACGGTTCAATGTTGTGGAGATGCACCACAACGACCGTGTGAAGATGCAGTTCAGAATGCATCAAGAGATACCAAGTGATCCGACTTGTTTGTCCACGTGGCATCTCAAAAGGGTCGACGCCCAGTGAGGTCTTACCAACTGGAAAGACTTTGCTCCAGAATGGTGTAAGATGTGGCAGAGGTTAGTAACCCTGAAATGCACGTGTCTCATCCAAGGTATTTGGTTGACCCACGAACATAATGGACACAACCCTCGTTTCCCCATCAACAAACCCAACACACATCAACCTCCCACCAACCCCCCAGACGAAACATAACCACAAACACCCAACCATAGTCCCCACCACAACACAATTACACCCAAATGCCCCACAACCAACCACAATCACCACCTCAATACCAATACCCCCATATGCCTCACACCCAACTGTAATACCAATCACAATACCAACACACCCGCATACCCCACACACAATTTCAGTCTTCTGTATATCCCAATATGGGCCCCTCAACATCCATCCTTAGCCCTGATCTGGGAATGTCGGAAGATTACGAACCAACCGACCTAACTTACCATCAACCAAAATATCACCAAACCACCCAACATCATCAATACCAAACACCCCAAGATCCATTTCCTTTCTACCCCCCCCGTACTCAGACGATCAATGTTACATACCCACTATGGAACCCCACCCACCGCCAACACGACCAAACTTTGAGGGTATGGGTAACCGACTGTACCAAAGCGAATCTTCTAGATATGGAGATCTGACTGATTTCATGGATCCGGAACGCATTGACTTCGCTGGGCCATCGACCCTGCCACAACAGGAAACGCGACGACACCCAGCACGTGAAAGGCGAGGACGGGGATGCGGAACCGGGGGTTATTACCAGGTTTCGGGGGATCACTGATTTATCTGTTTTTTTTTAATCTATTTTTTTAATGTAATACATATGGGTGTAATCATTTTTTTAAATAAAAAGTCAATTTTATTGATCCTGTATCGAATACGCAACACACCGGACTAGAAAAAAAACGCGAAATTTGCCCTAGAATTGCACTAAGGCGCCAACTCACTTGGCTTAGGGCATGCCCTAAGCACCTAGGCGCCAAGTGAGATGGCGCCTCCCCTTAAATAATGGGTGTAGGCGCCAAGTGAGATGGCTCCTCCTTTGGGGAGCCATCTGAAACATGGTTATTTGCGTAATTTTTTTCAAAACGTGATTATTTGTAAAAAAAAAATTTAATACATGATTATTCAAAAAAAAAAATCCATATTTGTATATATATATTACACGTTTTTTCCAATCTATTATAGTCATTTTTCTTGAAATACTCATTCAAATGAATAAAAATTATTATCCATAAGTGGTCCATGCTCGGGCTTAATTATATTACATGAATTCTTGGGCATTTTTAATGCCCTCTTTTAGTTTTATTGTTTATTGTATTTTAATAATATTTAAAATAATTGATAGTCTTTAACCCTAACCCCTGTAGTACTCAAGTCATATTCGCTTATACACCAAAGTTAACATCCATACATGTACCTTATGGGTATGTAAGTATCTATCATATATTTTTTACTCGGAATTTTAATAAAATATAGTAGGATACTCGTGCGTTCATACGAGTACTGATGTGGACCGTGAAATTATCACCAATTTAGATTTGAAATTCAAATAAAATAAAAAATATTTAAATTTCATTATAAAAAATAAAAAAATAAAAAAATAAAAAAATTAGTCAAAGATAAATATATATGTTAATTAAATCAATCATTATTGAAAAAAATATTAAACATTCATTTAGAAAATAATAATTGTGCAAAATAGATAAAACTAAAATGTATTTCTCAAAATTGGTTACTTGTACGTTCATACTATATTGGTCTGGTACCCGTGCGTCCGTACAGGTACCTTTGTGGTATGCACGCTTTTGGAATAGTTACACTTGCATTCACACGGTATTGATGTCTTATTTGTGCGTTCAAACAGATGTTGATCTGGTTACTCGTACACTCACACAATATTGTTGTGTTACCCGTGCGTTCGCACGGGTACTAGTGTGGTACACTCAGTTTTATTTTTAAAATATAATAAAAATGTAATTAAGAAAAACAAATTTGTGTTACCAAAATAATTTATTATTTTTAAAAGAAATACATATTTTTAAAATAAAAACAAAATATTTTTACCAAAATTGTTTTACGTCAATAATATATATTTCAATTTTCCATATATTATCTTAAAAAATATTGTATCATAAATGAAAAATAATTTCAAAATAAAAATATTAGAAACACAAAAAATTTAAATATATATATATATATATATATATATATATATATATATATATATATATATATATATATATATATATATATATATATATATATATATATATATATATATATATATATATATATATATATATATATATATATATATATATATATATATATATATATATATATATATATATATATATATATATATATATATATATATAAATTTTTTTGTGTTTCTAATATTTTTATTTTGAAATTATTTTTCATTTAAGATACAATATTTTTTAAGATAATATATGGAAAATTGAAATATATATTATTGACGTAAAACAATTTTGGTAAAAATATTTTGTTTTTATTTTAAAAATATGTATTTCTTTTAAAAACAATAAAATATTTTGGTAAAGCAATTTTATTTTTCTTAATTATATTTTTATTATATTTTAAAAATAAAACTGGGTATACCACACCATTACCCGTGCGAACGCACAGATAACACAGCACTATCGTGTGAGTGTACGAGTAACCAGGTCAACATCAATTTGAACGCACGGATATGACATCAGTACCATGTGAATGCAAGAGTAACTATTCCAAAATCAGTGTGAAATCACAGGTTATTAAAATTAATTTATTATCAATTTTGAAATTATTATATGAAAAATTGAAATATATATTATTGATATTAAATCATTTTGATAAAACAATTATGGTTTTTTTAAATATGTTTTTCTTTTTAAACCATTTTGATAAAACAGTTATGTTTTTGAAATATATATGTGTGTTTTTTTTCTTTCAGACATTTCTTGTAAATAGTTGTTTTTTTGTTGTTGTATTTTTATTATTATTCACCTCTCTTTTTTATTATATTAAATTAATATTTGTCATTTAAATTCTTATCTATTTATTAAATTCACCGTACTTTTCTTGTTCACGAAGTTAAGAGTACTCTACTGTATCTGTTTGATTGTTTTTTCTTGACAAACTTGTTCATCACCTATCTTGACAAACTTGTTCAACAAACTTGTGTTATCAGGAGTGAACAATTTTATACAATAATCGATGGCAATGATTTCATTGTAGTTGTAGCGGTAGAAATATTGAAACTAAGTCATTGAATTGACTTAACTTGTACAGATCAAATAAAAATCGCCACCGCATTTTATTATTTCTAAATGAAATGGGAAAAAATCGAATAAACCTAAAAAAAAGAGGGGAGAATCTAGGTACAGGGGTTTGTTATGTAAAAGAAAGGTATTAACACCCTAAACATCTATGGTACTCCATAAAAACCTCTTTGAAAATCTGTGTATTTTGGCTATAAAAATGTGTACAAAGATAAAATGGTGGAGATGAGAAAAGAAGTATTTTTTAATAATTTTTGCATCTGCCGCGGTTGCAAACCTTTAGTGCCTATGTACCACCTTCCGTGCAATAGGGAATCAGGGTATTCGTAGTTCACCTTAAAAAATTTAAAACACATGTGTGTTGGTTAATTTTAAGAGAACAGACACCATCTCCATATCTGAGTAGAAAATATACTTATTATCCACAATTATGAGAAAGGAGCATTTGCATCATCTCAAAGTGGAGGATATAACTTGAATTTAAAATCCATCACTCAACACCCAAGTGAAAAATAGCTCTTTTCGCTACATATCGTAGAAGTATAATAGCTTATGTCACTACAAGAATCAACAAGAGTCTAATCTTTTGAGAAAAGTTTTAAAGTAAAAAGACAAAGTGGCAAAATAGTTTGAATGAGGTTAATGACTTTTAGTATTTCAAAAAGATGTCAAATTATGGTTAATTTGATTAAAGTTTGATTAAGAAAATATTTTTGAAGATGCATGGACCTAAGTCCAAGTTTATTATGAAAATGGTTCAAGTTATAAAACAAGAAGAGTTTTGAAAAGGAGGGAGAAGATTTTAGAAATTAAAGAAGATAGGAGGAGATAAAGATACTATTTGAAAGAATAAGGTAAAAGCTAAGGAAGAGAATGGTATAACCAACAAGAGGGAAACACTTGACATAAAGACGTCAGTGTAGAATCCACATCCTTTGGATTAAAACCAAGCAAGCAAAAATACTAAACCTTTGAGGAATACCAAGCTTCAAATGAATTAAGAACCAAGCAAACCTTTGAGTAACAATTGTATACATAGGAATTCTCAATCACAGACAAAGCATGAAAATTAGAATAGCCTGCACTCAGAAAAAAATTCAAACCAATGCCTTGGAGTAAGCCCTAAGGATTTCAGAAGATCTTCATAAAAATATTAACCAAAGATTACAGAGTTCTAAGGTCTCATGGCTTCTAATCCTATGTATCAGGAATCCACAACTCCATATTGCTAGGGATAGTAACCAAGATGGTCCAATTGTTGCACCCTAAACTTTACCCTCTTGATTTCATAATTTTTATGGCTTATGCTTCATCATACATATTCATGTATTGTGATGGGATCAAGGTATTCTTACCTTCCTGGTTTTCTTCAAGCTTTGGAATTTGGTTGTATTGGCGATCAACCCAAGATGGTTCTCATATCCTCATTGTTCTATTGGTTCAAGCTACTAAGATTTCTCAGGCTTCGTGACGTCTTAAATTGTTTCTTTGTTTTTCCAAAAAATTGAAAATGGCAAGGGTTTTGCAGTAAATCACATTTTTCTCCTATCTATTGGCTCTTATGCTAGGTTTTTTGATTATTTAATATGTGACGTCTTTCTTGAGAAAATATCGGAAACATTATCATCCTGAGTTTTATCTCAGTGCACGCTCAATCACCAACTGAGATGGATTTTCATTAGAAGAGATTTTATTTGTTTTTAAGATTAATTGATTTCTTTTGGGCTACTTGTTGGACTATTCATTTTAAGGATGGATATTGAAGTATATTATGAAATTCTAGTGAAGATCATTTGGGGTTTTTAGAGTATAATTTAGGTTTTTTAGATTTGAATTTTAAAGAGACTATTGGAGGAAAAGTTTGTCCTTTTGACTATATAGAATGTTTTGCATTATACTTGCCAAGATTAGAAGTGAAGAGATAATTTTAAGATTGTGGTGTTCTTAATTCATGAGTCATTTCATCATCAATTTCAGTTCTACAAAGCACATTTGTTTTCCCAAATACTTTGAAGTGAAGAGAGATTTTTCAAGCTTATTATTGTTGAACTAAGGAATTTTGTTGCATTATGTACAAATATTGGTTTAGAGTTTACTACAAGAATCGAAAAGTTATTACTCTAAAACCAAAACTACCTTACATTATGGAAAATATTTGTTTAATTTCTACAATTACAAACACTTTACCCAAAGAAATTCTAAGACCTTTCATTCTTCATTGATCAAAGATGGCTTCATTCAAGTGATTCCTCTCACCATTCAAAGTTATTCTAAACTTGGTTGCAATTCTTTCAATTCATCAAGTTTCACAATATCATCTGCAAGACATTCAAGTTCCACATTCATTCAATTTTACATGTTCCATACCAGGCTTATAAAGAAAATTTCAATGTTTCAAGTTTGTTTACAAGAATCTTTACAATACAATCAAATTCAAAGTTTCAAATTTACATCAAAGATGTCATTGAAGAATTCAAGTAAACTACAACAAATAAAGAGTTTCCTAAGTCTAAATTCTTCATTCTTTAAGTTTCTTATCCAAGACTTCTTCATCTTCAAGCTCCTCATGTCCATTGCCTCAGCTTCTTCCTCAAGTCCTCCTCTATTCCTTTCAAGTTCATTCGTTCCTCATCAACATCATATGAAACAAGAAATCAAATTGGTTAGCAAACAAACATTGAACAAGAACAAAGTATTCTATAATAAGTTCTTTTCAAATTTTATCATTAGGGTTTTGCTTAAGGAATCATATTTTAGGGTGTTTCACAAATCATGTTCACAAGCATTCAAGGCCTCATACAAATCAGAATCTCAAGTTTCAATCACAGCCCCATAATCTTTACTACAAAGCACAAAAGACAAATTTTTAGTTCACAGTAAAGACAAAGAAACTCAGACTTTTCATCAAAGTTACATAGCATCACGGGTCCATATAGAAAAACTCAACAATCAGAGTTACAGTTCATCCCAACAATAATAACAGATGCAGTAAACACAAAGTTCACAACTCAGCATTCAAAAAAATTACAAGTCAGAATCGTGTTTCCAAGCCCAACAAACATAATCATCTCAGCAAGCAAAAATGCAGTAACATTTCAAAAGTTAGATCAAACAAATATTAATTTGCTAAGCCCAAACGTAAAATAATTCAGCAAGGCCTGCTAAAGTCTGTAAAGCAAATCAGAAATTAAACATATCAGAGTTTCAGCCCAACAAGCATCACAGTTCACATCTCAGCAAGTGTAAATCGAGTCTCAACCTAACAAATCAAGATGCACATGTCAGTAAAAGGATAACAAGTAGAATTCGTAAGGGCCCAACATAGAAAGTTCAACAAGCCTGTTAACAACTCAGTTCAATCCATCAAACATCAAAACCTTAATCGCATCAGTATTTAAGAAATGAATGCAGAGATATCAAGGGAGGGAAGAACTATCCACTACTCACAAACTCAGAAAAGATGCACAACAAAGCACAAACCCTAACGCTAAAATTCATTATCATCTCCCTAAACTCCGAAACCCTTCAGAATTGGTAAAGAGAGAAAAGAAACTAGAGATTATCGTTCTCATCGAGATATCAAACACAGAAACCCTATTGTTATAATTACTTTCCTAATGTCAAAAACCCGTCAGAAAATGTAAAGAAATCACAAGTTCTTAATCACGAAGAAGAAGAGGAAAATAATTTCGTAACTACAAACGCAAGGATCTCATGAATATATCACCAGAAATCTCAAGGGAAATCGCATATGAGTCCTAGGGTTTCTGAAACCCCCTTCCAGATCTACACTCAATTGTTGATCATCTGCAAAATCAAGCGTCGGATTAGAGAAGAGGAGATAAAGACGAAGCGAAGGATGTAAGAAAAAGTGAAGATCGGAACAAGATCACGCATCTCCTCCGCCTACTCCGCCGAGAGGCAATTTCCGGCGCGAAAGGTTGCCTTCTAAGGCGAGCTCCAAGAAGAGAGAACTGAGAGAGCTGACAACGAGAGGAAGAGATTGCTAATATCTGTTTGTTACAACCTCCTCCTTTAATTATATTAATTAATTTGTAATTAAAACACTAATCCGGCAGTGACACTTGTCGCCGCCCATGAGGTCACTTTCCAATTTTATGCAGGTGTCTCACCGTAGCTGCCATGAAACCCTGCCTCTTTATCATTCGATCATTATCAGATTTTCATCATACAACATTGTTGTACCCCAAAATTTTCCCTCTCATTTCTCAAAGGATCACCCTGGACCCTCAGGTTTGCTTCCATCCAAGTCTAAGCCCTGAATTACAAATTTTCCAAGAAAGTCATTCACAAGGGCAAATTGGTCATTTGCACACTGAAAAGTCAAACTGTGACTTTTGGATCAAAATAAAGTTTTAAGAATCATATTTCATCAAGACATGTTGAAATATGAAGTTTGTTTCATCAAGGAATTCAAAAGTCAAAATTACTTTGGAAAGGTCAAAATTCTAAATACTTAGAATTTTTCTAAGTGTTTAAGAAATATGACAAGCTCAGAACTTCTGATCAGATTATCACCATGATGCAAGCTGATTCTGGAAGAACTTATAACTCAAGAGTTTTAGATCCCAATGAGACCTAAAACACTGTAGAACAGAACTTCTTCTAGAAATGCTGGGATTTCAAGTTATACATTCTCAAAGTCACATCCCTGAAACTTAAACACTTAGTAAATTCTGAGCATTTTCAAGTCAGAAGTTGTCTACACCTTCTGGGCCAGTTATCATGTAGGTTCAGTTAGAAGTTGCAAGAGTAATTCAAAGAGGTCTTACAAAGCATGTCATAAGCTTTTTGGAAAGTCTGAGAACTCGCTCAAAACATGCTGGAGCAAAGAGATTAAAGGATCAGAAGTTGAATGTTGGTTCTAAGTTGTGATGATGCTGAACTTCTAACCCAGAATTAAGCTATGATGCATACTCTCACATTGCAGGTTTTTTGGTTTGATAAATCTCATCATCATTTAATGCTCACAACCACTTTTGAGTTTTTATCCAAAGGATTTCCCCACGTGTGGCATAGAAGTACATTGTTGTCCTTGAAAAAGTAAACTTTTGTACAAAAGTATGATGGGCCCGTGCTTTTCTTTTGCATTTGAGGGTACTTTTCCTTAATTCATGCTTACAAATCCAGCTTAGGCACGGCTAAAAGCTGCTAACCACCATACTTTTTTATCTTGCTTCAAGAACAAGCCAGCATGCTAGCATGATGTTGGTACTTTTGACTTCTCCAAGCTAAAAAGTTTTTGCCTATAAATTGGACTTCATTTGCAACTGTGAAGGGGGGGGGGGGGTCAGAAAAATTGAAAGGAAAAGCTTTGAAACCTTGTTAAAAATTCTAGAAATCCGAAACTGCAAACACAAATACAAAACCTGCTAGTTTTTTATTCTTGCATTCAAACTCCAATTTCCCTCAAGTGCTTCTTGACCAAATCATCCATACACCATTCATAAACCAAGTTAAAGGTTTTTCCCATCTGCTGAGCACGTGAGGAAGCTGATCAGAACATTACAAGCAGTCAGAACCAGGCTCCAGTTCACAAGACCTTTTCCAGCTGCAAGGTAAGCTTCTGCTGACTATCATCATATTACTTAGGCTTTGATTTTGTACATATTCATAGATTGCATGTATTTTTATCTAAGTAGATAGAATTTCAGTTTAGAACTTCTTGGGAAAATTAGGATTCAGAATTAGGATTAGCAAAATTCATACTTGCTTCTGATGTACGATTCTGATACTTTATATTTCTGAAACCATGATGAAACCTACCATAACTACTATGTGTGCATTTTCTGTTTTGTTGAGAAATGACTAAGTTGCCGATGCTCTGACTGGAATGGAGAAAGAGATGGAATTTATCATCAGAGTTTACTTTATGATACATGTTTATGCTTTTGCTTCTAATACCAGATGTACAGCCACCCCAGTGGTAGAAAGCGTGCGCATAAGACATTAGTACTAAGGGTCATGGGTTCTAACCCCAGAAGCATCTTTTTAGATTCATTTATTGACATTTTTACCCATTCACCTGTCAAACAATATTCCTAAATCAGAACTTCTGGAAAACCTTACCCAACAGCATTATCGCCTCACTCTTAAATAGCCAGAACTTCTGATTTGTCAATGATATATGAACTTCTAGGTTCCCATCTACACTATAGCTTCTGAACCCCCTCAGCAATCAGAACATCTAGGTTTTCCTTCATTCCCAGCAACCTCAGAACTTGGTGTACCCAGGCCCAGAACTTTTGACCTTCTACTTGCCTACTAACATTTTCTCTCTTGCAGTGTATCAGAGTCAGAACTTATGTTCCTCCTCGTTTCAGCAATGTGCTGATTCTGACTCCTTTTTCTCTTATTTCTCTTATTTTTGCTTTTAATAACCAAAAACACCAAAAATATTTCATATTCACATGTTTTATTTTATTTCTTTTAGAACAAAAAGATCAAAATATTTTCTTAAGTAAACTAACTTCTTTGCAAAAACAAAACAAGTCCATTTAAATTCTTGTAAATTATTTCAATATGGTTGTAATAGATATTTAGGACTTTAATTTCTTGCAATCCCCATTTGTAAATTTGTACACCCCATCCCCCTAATGTTTACAATAGCATATAATCTTTACTTTCCGCTCTTTTATTGCTTTCATATATTGCTAGTAATTAGGTCTGTATGGCAAGATAAAAACAACAAATAGACAACCCAAAAATCAAAGACTAAATGCATGCAATCAAACACACTATTCACACATGCACCCTTAGGGTAATCTCACTTGTTTCCTATCAAAAAATAGTCATGTCCCTCGAATATGGGCATTTTAGCAAAGACCCTCGATAAAAGATCATAGTCCCTCAATGACCCTCAATGTTGCCTTCGGTAAACGATCTCACCCCTAAATGACATTGCTAAAACGTCCCATAAGTTATCTTCTATGACTATACAAACGTCCCACACTCGTCCCCTCACATCCAATGATGGGGCTCCTTACCAAATCAATGGTAAGATAGCAACATCTAAAGGAGGAGGAAAAGAACATCCATTGCCTTTTGAGTAGGTAGATTCTCTCATAGTTGTTCGCTTTCTCACAATAAAAACATTTTATACACCAACACTTCCACTTTGAAACATTTTCAAAAGACAAACACTTTGTACGCATTCTTATAGAAACGAGAGCCATTACAAAGAAGACACCTTTTCAAAATCTCTTTCAAAAACACATTCCACAAAACACCTCTTTGAGCTATTTTCGAAACAACACTTTGTACGCGTTCTTATAGAAACGAGAACCATTACAAAGATATTTTCAAAATACTTTCAAAAACCACACCACAAGCACACATTCAAACAAAAGCAAGTGATCTAGAAAGCAACTAAGAGCCCGTTAACTACGGATGAAAAGGGTGCTAATACCTTCCCTTTTCATAATCTACCCCCCGAACTCAAGAAAATATCTCTAAAGGTCTTTCCTGTTCATTTCAACCTTTCCTTTTGGATAAAAGAAAAGTCGGTGACGACTCTTGCTAACCGCAACATTTGCGATAAAACACAAAATAATTAAGCGAGTTCTCCCATCGTATCACAAACATCAATGCTCCAAATTAGTGCGTTCATGGTGGACTTGCGCTAGATTACTATACTAAATTTCACAGACCCCATCCAGATCCTATGTAATACATCTTTTGCCTTATGGTGCACCATCTCTCTTCCAGCAGTCAGATCACCATCTAACGCTTCTAAACACGCGTTCCACTCTGCACCTCCATGGATCAGACTCACTAGATCTACCGAAGCACATACTGGGCCTAGCTAATTTCACTTCCAGCACCCCCAGATTGTTGTTTTCAGGCCCATTAGTTTTCTCTCTATTTCCTTTATTTATGTTTTCTTTGATATTTCTTTAATTATTATTTTGATTTCTATCATAGTATAAAAATACAAAAATATAATTACTCTTTTTTAAAACAATTAAACTAAAAATATTATTTAATATTATTAATTATTTTGATTAATTAATTTTATTATAAAAATGATTTTATTTAATTAGTTGTTTAATTAATTTCAATTGAATTGTATTGTTTGTTTATTTAGACTTTTAATCGAACTTTCGATTCGATACATCCCCATTCATAAACTTGTACCCCCATCCCCATATGGTTTGTAATAGCTTAGAATTTTATTTCTTTATAGCTTTGAATTTTATTTCTTTATGCATTTTAATTATTGTTTATTTATGCATAATCGTTCAATTAGAACACTTAGCCTCCTCTTGGGCTCGTCATCAATGAGCAGGTATCCATCTACACATACACACTTGCACACATTCATAGATTGGTCATGGGCTTTTCTACAGCAATAACTATTTGATCGATTGTTCCAATAGGTCGCTTAGAATACTAGTTCCACACTAGCCCCACTTTCTAGGAGCATGCATGTAGCCACCTTGTATGGGATTTTGATTTCTATCTTATGCACTGAAGAAACTCTCTGCTCTCCCCTCGGTCCACATACCAAGCTATTCTTAAAGGGTCTCATAGTTGAGTTTGGGCATGGCTATTCTCACAAGATTGGTCAAGTTTTTCCCTTGATCGATCATAACCCGAATCAATCACTTTGGTCCATATACCAAGTGTTTCCATGCACAAAGGGTCTCATGGTTGAGGGTAGGAGCACCTACTCTCACGAGATTAATCAAGTACACCCCTTGGTTAATCATTACTCGATTAAACTCCCATATATCAAGAATTTCATTTATCTTATGAAAACTTGCGCTATGATCTTGCGGTTGATCGTTGATGCAACCCGGGTATGCCTAATTGATGGTTAATTAAGGAAGTTCAAGAAGGCGTTCTGTAAAGTTTTCTTATCTCATGCGCTTTGAAGAGGAAACGGACTTACTCCGTCAGGTATCATCCTGAATTCATTTCCGTATTTTAATGCTTTCTAGAGATCATGTCAAGTAAGATTTTACCGCTTTCCTTGCCATTTCAAGTAGGAATAGAGATGTATGAAAGGGACCTCTGTTGCTGATATTTGTCAGGAATCCCTATGGTTTACTTAAATACTTGTTTAAGGAAATTCTGCATATGTGCCTTATTTTCTACTCATGTTTGTGTTCTTTTGCCAAGGCACTTGTTTTCTTGTTTGTTTTCTATACCACTATTCTCTTAGGATCACTCGATTAGAGTAGCTTTTGAGTTAGACATTAGGATAGGTATCCATAGGGTAGAGATTTCCCTTTCAAAACTCAACCTTAGGGCCATCATTGTATGATTACACTAGGGCTAGATATTAGGATAGTCTCCCTTAGTTATTTTATTTTCTTTGCATATTGCATCTTAAAATAAAAACGTTCTTTCTTTTAGCAAATCATAAAACATCTCTAATGAACTTAAATCCTTCTTCAAGGTAAAAAATACAAACCAATCTTAATTGTTTCTGCGCCTTTTGGATCTGTTTTAAACTTTGATAAGTTTTAATCTTTGCCATGATATTTTTCTATCTTTTTGCCGATGTTTCACTATCGCATATGTCTGTTATCCTACTTTGATTTTCAATATCATTGTTAAATGTGATGTTTTATCATCTAAGTTTTGATGTATTGTCATCTTTGCCATGATATTTTGCTATATTTTTGTTGATGTTTCGCCATTGCATATGTCTGTTATCCTACTTTGATTTTCAATATCATTGTTAGGTGTGATGTTTTATCATCTAAGTTTTGATGTATTATCATCTTTGCCATGATATTTTGCTATCTTTTTGCTGATGTTTCTCCATCGCATATGTTTGTTATCCTACCTTGTTTTTTGATATCATTGTTAGGTGTGATGTTTTATCATGTAAGTTTTGATGTATTGTCATCTTTGCCATGATATTTTGCTATCTTTTTTCCGATGTTTCTCCATTGCATATGTTTGTTATCCTACTTTGATTTTCGATATCATTGTTAGGTGTGATGTTTTATCATCTAAGTTTTAATGTATTGTCATCTTTGCCATGATATTTTGCTATCTTTTTTTCGATGTTTCACCATCGTATATGTTTGTTATCCTACTTTGATTTTTGATATCATTGTTAGGTGTGATGTTTTATCATCTAAGTTTTGATGTATTGTCATCTTTGCCATGATATTTTACTATCTTTTTGCCGATGTTTTACCATCGCATATGTTCGTTATCCTACTTTGATTTTTGATATCATTGTTGGGTGTGATGTTTTATTATCTTATCTAATATCTTGCTATAATGCTGATTTTTTATCATCTTATCTGAGTTTGTGTTTCCGTATCATGTCTTGTCGTCCTCATTTTGATGTTTTACCATTGTTACTGATTTTTTTGTCATTGTTGCTGATTTTTTGCTATCTTATCTGATGTTTCGTCATTGTTGCTGAGGGTTTACCGTTTTATCAATGTTTTGTCATCTTGATTATTGCTTTTGTCTTTTTAACTAAAATACATAAACCAACCAAATTATGTGATCTGAACTACGACGCTCTAATTCCTTAAAAGGTATACATAGGCATCTGGTCACGGAGCTCAGCCGAGCAAACTTTGTAATTATTTCCTTCTTTTCCCCGTGTTTTCTCTTTTGCACGCATTCCATCTTTGCGTCTTTCTTTTTATCTTTTAAGCTTTAGACATAGACTTTTTAGATACACCCTTTAGATTAGAACAACAAGAGCGGATACCGTAGAATACTACAGGCATGTGGGGTGCTAACACCTTCCCCTCGCATAACCAACTCCCTTACCCGATCTTTACGGTCGCAAGACCGTGATTTCTCCCTCTTTAAGTTTTCTCAATGTTTACCTTTCCCTTTCGGTGGGATAAAAGACATTTGGTGGCGACTTCAATTATTTTATATCAGGTGATGGTTCAGCCGGTTGTTTCAGTCGGGCAAACTTTATAATTATTTCCTTCTTTTCCCCGTGTTTTCTCTTTTGCATGCATTCCATCTTTGCATCTTTCTTTTTATCTTTTAAGCTTTAGACATAGACTTTTTAGATACACCCTTTAGATTAGAACAACAAGAGTGGATACCGTAGAATACTACGGGCGTGTGGGGTGCTAATACCTTCCCCTTGAATAAACGACTCCCTTATCCGATCTTTACGGTTGCAAGACCCTAATTTCTCCCTCTTCAAGTTTTATCGATGTTTACCTTTCCCTTTCGGCGGGATAAAATACATTCGGTGGCGACTTCATTTATTTATATCAGGTGACGGTTCATCCGATTATTTCAGCTAGCGACTTCACTGGGGAAAGATTGACCTATTGCTGGTCCATCATGGAGTCGCTCCTAGCTCTTGTTTTCTTTTCTTTGGGTGTTTATTTTTATGCTTTCAGTTTATTCATTTGTACATGATTATCTGAGAATATATGTGCATGCATTTTATTGCTTCCCATATGCTGGTGGTACTGTTGTTTCTTTGTTTCTCTGCGGGTGGGTGTTACAAGAGGTAAAAGGCCTAATACTCAGGCCAACTGAAAATCATAGGAACCTTAGGAATAGAGTTGGACATGAGTGGCTAGTCGAATTTGGTTTACTAGTACGGTCATGTCGTCCACGCTCAGTTGAGGTACAATTGAGGTGTTATCGTTTCAAGTAGATGTTTCAACGATAGTGGCCTCAGGAGGACCCATGATTCTGAGTTACCCTTGCCTTACCCTGACCTAGATTTGACCCGTGAGCAGGGCAGGAATATATCTTACAGGTACAAATGGTGATTGTTATGTTTTGTTGGTGACTATGGTTATGTTGTTGACTTGAGTTCTGTTGGTGACCATGTTCTGATAGTTACGGTGTGTTTTTGATGGTGACTTGATACTGCCAATGATTGTGTGTTCTCTCGATTTTTTCCCGGAATTCTAACCTTGTGATGGCCGTTTATTTTGGCAGTTCAACAGTTATCTTTTATGATAGGGATATTTTGGTCTCATGCAGTTGCTGATCCACTTGGTACTTGGTTCTTTTGTGTTCCAAGGTGGCATCGGACCTTTGATCTGGTGATGTTCATCATTCAGTTTAGAGACAACACAACCATTTTGTCCATGTTTATAGAACCTTGTTGATATGTTCTTGCACATATAACATGTGAATATCATTTTGACACGCATGTTCTTCACATTCCCAAGGAATCGTTGTTTTGAACTTGGAGTTGCATTTTCTTCATCTCTTACTTACAAAAAATTCAAAGCATGATGGTTCCTTGGAAATGATCGAACATGGAATTGCATCCACTCATGCACCTCATGCATATTCATACATTCATAACAGGTACTCAGAGTTAGAGATTCTTATTCAGACTTGGTATTCTCTCCAGAGTTATAGACTTGGGTTCTTGTTGTCCATGTTCAAGAGATCAGTTATGGAACAACTTCGTGGGGTATTGGCCAAGATGAAAATTCATATATTGTTGTTTGGGGTATACATGAAAGCCTTGGCCCGTTATCAGAAACTCTTAGAGAAGGAAGATAATCAGTTGAGGACCCAGTTGAGTCAGGTCATGGAAGTCTTGATGATAGTGTCAGCAATCCTACACCGACTATTGCAACATGAGTTATTTTCTTCTCCTCATCTTTTGGGATTTCGTTCAAAACAGGGAGTTCCTTGTGGATTTCGTCCACTATCTTGAGTGCTTGGAACGTCTTATCAGCAGATGGTTCCCATTTACCAGTTGAATTCAAGGGATATGTTTTATCAGTAAGAACAGAAGAAGCCTAGAGAATGTTTTTGATCCCATTTTCGTGCTTTATTCTCATTTGTTCCCACGTTTGTTTGAGCTTCAGTGGGTTAGGATCCATACTTCAGTACCTTCTACAAATCCTCCCAAATATTGTTATCAATGTCATATGTGGTTACCATGCCGGGGTACCCGATTATTCAATCAGGGGCACTCTCCACAGTTTTGGGGCCGCCTGATCTTCTCGTCAACAGTCAATGTTTGTTGCCCCAAGTGAATGCATGGGGAAAGGCTTTTAAGAAAATATAGAAAAAGACTAATAAGTATGTTGATACCATATCAGCGCCTTGCATCCTGGCACTTCCTCGTCTATTAGGATTTCAGTTGATTAAGCTTCATGCTTTTGAGACTATTCAGTGGATTATTCTCTCTCTCTATGAAAATGCTAGGTGTGTATCCCATTCTGGGGAATTTGGCCGTGATGTTGAATATTGTAAGAGGTTTAAGTAAATTTCAGCATTTGTCTAGCGTTTTTTCCAAAGTCTAATTTCTATTTGGGTAAACGGCTTCGAACTAAAGTCCAACATTTGTGTGACATCCTTTCTAAAGTCCAATTTCTATTTGTATGAGGTAGATGATACTTGGTGATTCAGTGTGTGCAATTTCGCTAGGAACAACATTCACCTTCTCTTTTAAGAGAATCTTTGGTAAGTATATTCTGGGGCACTCGGCTATTCAGGTGAAGATGGTTTGTCATCCAGACATAAAGTCCAAGCTTGGATCAATTCAGAGACTGTTGTGTCCATATCAACAGGGAATTTCTTATCCAAGTGAGCCTCAAGATTGCTGAAGATCGTTTGAAGCAACCAGTCCGTATGGAATTTCAAATTTCATTTGCATTTTCATTTACAATCTTAATTGTTTTATTCAGTACTTTCTTGTATGCAAACTTGATCATCTTTTGAATATTAAATCATGATGCATTTAATGTGTTTGTCTTGAATTAATACATTTGTTATCACTCTTATTTGTTTTATTATACTTTTGATACCCAACTCTTGTTAATAAAGCAATAACTCTGGAGGAAGGATGACGAAAATTTACTTAGAATCTCAAATGGTATGCTTTCGAGTAAAAACCTTGCTGACGATGTACATGCCTTGTTTCAATCCCCAAACACTGGAGATATAAGGGAGATAGACCCTCGTTAACCCCTTTGAGCCTTCGAAGTGGGAGTTTGTTTTTTGTGCAAAAAAAAACTTATTTTTAACCCGAGGCAGGGTAGATGTTCAGTTAATTTGATCGAGCATTCAAATTTCAGAAGGAGTGTCCCACATGAGGATCACCATATTTTATCCCTCACATTATGAGGACGGGAGAAGATCAAAATGATAATGGTTATTTCCTTACAAAATCCCTCGCCGACCAAGGAATGAGGCAGACACTTTCTTCCAAAAAAGTTTAAAGACTTAAGGTCACACGACTTATTCAAAAAGGAAAGTATGAATAAGAAAGAAACAAAAAAAAATCCCCGCTAATTCGAAACTTGAAAACAAGTTGCTTAGGCAAAAGTTAGGGCGTCCCGCTGGACTTCCAAATTGAAATTCAAAATAATTGGTCCAGGAAAAAGTTAGGGAAAACGAAAAGGAGTTTGAAAACCCCGAAAGGCAGAAAATGATTATCCAATAAAATTCATCATTAAAATAAAAGACATGTGATCAAACACCTAAAAACCAAAGGTTAAGTGATTGTCGTGTCCAAGAAATCGTTGTGGTTCCTCAACCATCATAAACTCTTTTGAGAGATGAGTGCTCGTATCGAGTAAACTGAATGTAAGACTGAAGAACATCATGGATAATGGGTGGGCATCCAAATAATTTTGAGCCTTAAAAACCTTTTTTTTTTAAAACGTGAAGCAGGCCACATTACAACCCTTAAAAGTCCTAATTGAAGCTTGGGTTAATTCAAAAGCAAAACTGTTACGAGAGTACGGTAACTTAACTCCTAGGAGATTTGCTAAAAAACTTTTGAGTTGGTATCACTCCCTCTTTGATTTTCTTTGTACATGAAAATTTCGATGTTTCGACACCTTTTCAATAAAAGTTTTCTAGATTTAAGACAAGCATATGATTTGTATTAGATTTATCATTCTTAGGATAAAACATTCTTTTCATATTAAAAAGTGCTTAAACATCAAGGGAGCTTGCATAATGAGCATCAGATGAAGAGTTTGATCATCCCGAGGGACGAATTGCTTAAGGATCTGTCGAAAGAGAATGATCTTAATCTGAGGCATGATTTCTAGCTACTCCTTTGAATTGAAGAAGACCAGTTTGAGAGATTGATCAAGAGCTATTTGATTGATGATTATGTGGAAGTTTTGTCTACCCACAAGTCTCTGTTGAGCAATGGCGTATCATTTCCAGTTAGTCCCGAAGGACAACTTTCTTCAAGCATATGCTTGCATACGGAGCAGTTCGATTTGGGAAGTATGATTGTGTACTAGCTTGTTTTGAAGACGTAAGTCAATTATCTTGAGGCGGTGTTAACTTCCAAACTCTGTGAATTTCTCATTCCTCTGCGAGTATGAGGTAAGGAAATGGTTTGCTAAGATTTCTCTAATCTGGGGCAATCAAGTCAAAATCCATTGACTCTCAAAGTTTTGTCAATTTGGGGCAGTTATGTTGAGATTCGACAAATATCTCAAAGTGCAAAGTGATCACGGTCCGTTACCCAAGATATATTGAAGCCACTTCTAATATTGAATAGTTGGAAGCCGTGTTTCAAAGTTTGTAACACTGGGGGCAGTTAATTTGGATGGTAGACATCTCACGAAGTCCTTTCAAAGATAGGTTCTTTAATAGGCCTATAGACTAGGGTAAGGCATTATGCAGGGGAATTTCTCCCATTTCATAGTTGATCAGTCTAAGTCTGGTCGCAGGCTAAACAACTTACGAATTTGAAGAGCTTGACGGAAAGTCAGAATTGTTATCCTCAGCTTATCAGAATTTAAAGTCTATGAATTGTCGTTCCTTCATCAGAAGTTGAGATCTTTATCTCCAACTGAAGTTAGGATTTCTATCCTCAGCACATATCTTAGGAAGTCCTCTCGAGGCGAATCTTTTCAAAGATAGTCAACATGAAGCAGTTACGTCAGGATTCGACGAATCTCTCCTTGGACCCGTGGTGTCAGAGAATTATTCAGAACTCAAATAATCTGGGGCAGATTATCTCGAGTCAAAAGGACCTTTTCCAGCAAAGTTGTCACACTATCTGAGGCACGTTATGTGGTCTATTTCATAGAAGTTATCATTTGCTTTGCGTAACTGTGTAATTCACCATAACCAGAGCAACATCCCTCAAAATGATTAAAGAATCCCTAACTTGGATCGTTTCCTCCGAAGCAACACTGGACTTTCTACTCCTCCCAAGTAAGTCTTCCCAAATGAGAAATTTTAAGATTGACCGATTGGAATTTTAGATTAAAAGAGTCTCGTTCTCTGGATGTATAAAGCTTTGTCTCCCAATATCACCTAGCAGAAAGTATTTTGACTGAAAGTTATTACCTTTTGATATGGAATTTCCATTTATCGATAAATCTAACATGTTTTCGTTCGTAAGAGAATATATATTCCTCGGAGCAGAGCATCTTTACACTGATTGAAGATTTGGTTGAATATCTTCTTATTCCTCGGTGAAGTCACTTCATGAAGACTAAATCTATTTGAGATTAGTCGTGGGTTTCTACAGAGATCTGAAGTTTTTATTGCTCCCCAGTAAATCTCCCCAAGCGGAGAATTTTAAAGATTGACTAATTGGAATCTCGGATTAAGAGAGTCTTATTCTCCAAGTGCTTGAAGTTTTGTCTCCCCAACATCACCTAGAAAAAGAATGTATATTCCATGAAGTGGAGTGTTCTTATCCCCAGCTGAAGTCAAGAGTTCCTTCATAAATTTCTCATGTTCTGCGGTGAAGTCACTTCATAAAGATTTCTTGTTCAAGAATTCTCTAATATTCATAGTAGAAGTATAGTTTGAAGTTCGTTATGTTGAGAATCTTTTCTTATCCCTAGTGAAGATTTTTCAAGAAATTATGTGAGCATCATCTCATTTCCTCAGAGGAGGCTGCTGATGAGGATCTCTTGTCCAAGATTTCTAGTTCCCCAATGGAGCTGCCTTATTTGAGATCTCGCTCTCAGGAATTTTCATTCCCCCAGCTAAGTTGTTTGAGGTTTATTTCGTATCTCCAGTAAAGACCATTGTCTGAGATCCCTGGCCCAAAATTTCTCCTTTCCCCAACGGAGCTGCCTTCGGAAATCTCTTATTCAGGAATCCATATATCCCCTGTGAAGTTGCCTTATCCAGAAATCTCATATTCAGGAGTTCTCATTTCTCCAATAGAGTCATTTCATCGAAAGTACTTATTCACATATTCTCTCTCCACCAAGTATATCTCAATCATGGATGTTGATAAGTGTTGCTTCCCTATAGGAATTTGCTATTGTGGTTCCTAGCCCTATGATAAAGCATCATAGCAGGATTTTCATTCTAGTTGAAGCACATCCTTATTCCCCAGTGGAGCTAAAGATTCTCGTATTTCCAATAGTAGCATATTTTATTGAGTTTCTCATATAAAGAATATCTCATTCTGGACAAAGGGTTATGTTTGTAAGGTCTCTTACCCCCAGCATGGATCTTCATATCCTTGACAGTATAAGGTTTCGTTCTCCCCAATGAGAAATTGACAAGTTATCAAACAAAAGTCATGTAAATTTTGATTTCCCATAGACACCATTTTATGAATGCTCTCTCCAGCAATGTCAAGTATCCATTTGGAGTTTCCTCGCAAATGTTACAGTTTTGATCTGATCTTCTCTAGCGGAATTCACAATTTATTTTTGCAAGTTTTATCAGGATTCGACATGTGGTTATTGGTTTTTTTTTTATTTCTCCAATCTGGGGCAGTCAAGTTGAGGATAGATATCTCAAAGTTCTTCTACTCTGGGGCAGCATATCAATGATGGTACATATCCCATGAAGTCCTCTCGAGGAATTGTCGTTCACTCTGTAAGCTGCAGCTTGTCAGCACCCATGCAAGAGTCTTACCTATAACTTTTAAACTCCGGAACAGGGAATTCCCCACAGAGTTAGTTCTCCTCAGAATTGTCATGTGAGGGATTCTTGAGGCAGATAAGGTTTTTGGATACCTTCATTCCCCAACTATGTCTAGATGAGCATTATCTCATTTCTTAATAAAGATTATTTCCAGCGGAGTTTACCTTCCGATTTGAATTATCATTGAAGTTTGCATTCAGAAGTTCTCATTTTTCCATCTGAGTTATGACTAGGGTCATTTAATATCAAAATAATCTATTATCATCTTCAGTAGGGTTGATATTAGCTGAGATTTCCATATCCCCAGTAGAGTTAATATTGTTTGACTTTCTTCATGGTCTATTTTATGGTTGCATACCGTAGATTTTGGAATCCACAGCAAAATACTCCCCGACAGAGTTTTGTATCCTCAGTGGAGTTTTGTTTCCTCAATGGAGTTTTGATGCCCATAAATCTTTTTCAAGAGAAAGGCTTTATTCTGAGACTTCAAGTTTGAAGATGTCTCATGTCCCCAGTGGAGTTGCTTAGATGATAATTCACAGTCTGAAGAAGTTTCAATTCTCTAGCGGAGTTGCCAATTAGAGATTCCTCGTCCTGATCTCTCATTTCCTAGCTAATTTGTTTCTTGGGGAATCCTTGTTTAAGGATCTTTCCTTATCTCCAGTAGAGTTGATGTTGGTGGATTAATTGAGATTTTGTTAGTCTTCGATAATCATTAAAGGTTTTTTCAATGGAAATTTCCTCGGTAGGTTTGGCCATTTTTTAAGAGTATCATCAGTCTCCATCAGTGTGGTTCTGACTATATTTTCTATTCAAGGATTTTTGTACCCCAACAGTAATATTTTTTATCGAGTTTTCTTATCAAAGAACATCTCATCCCCGACAAGGTTGTCCTTGACAGAGTTTATCTGATTCCCCAGTGAGGTTTTCACTTCTCATGTCTGGTTTGTTATTTTGGTATCATCCTCAACACGGCTGCACGCCGTCTTTTCCAGAAATTATAGTCTTACCCTAATCTTCTCCAGTAACAATTGATTTCTATTTGGCATTCTCCTTCAAAAGTTATAGTCTTACCCTGATCTTCTCTGGCAACGTCTAACCTTTATTAGCACCTCTTTCCAGAGATTACAATTTCGACCTGATCTTCTCCAGCAGAGTTCACAATTTATTTTTGCAACTCCTCTCAATGTTTGTAGCCTGTTTCTACTGGTTACTCAATTTATTCCCCATAGAGTTTCATCTCCTCGAGGGTTTCTTTCCAGCGGTTCCTTATATTTTCTCTTCTCCAACATATTTTTGCCATTTATTTTTGCGAGTCCTGTCAGATTTTGATTTTTTGGTTGTTGGCTTCTCGATTGGCCATTCCCCAGTGAAACATTTAAACATGCATCATTACATTGCATCTTCTAAAATGTTTAGCATTTCCATTATATGGAGCATTACTCTATAAAAAAATACAAACATGCATCGGAACATAAGCCATTACTCTTTCTATTTTCCCCAGTGAATTTGCTAAAACTTCGGATTATATCCTCAGCGAGGTCTTTATCCTCAGTACCTCAGTTTCACCCAATACAAATATCATGTTGATGCTAATTGTTGTACCCCAAAATTTTCCCTCCCATATTTCTCAACACATGGCAAGTGAGGTCCCCAAATTGCTCAAGGAAGTTCAAGAATTGACCAGACAAACTCTCTTATAAGGCAGTATACCTCAAATTAGGGTTTCCATCTTCATCAAGATGTGTGAACCACAAAGGACTAAAATTCTCACCATTGTCCTAATATGTTCTCAAGATCATCCATGTCAAGTTTCAAGCCTTGCAGAAGAAGTTTGCTCAGCCAATTGCTCAAATGCCTGAAAATCAATTGTACTAGGTCAAAAGTCAACTATGGCCCGCATACAGTCAAACTTCAAGATTTTTGGTCAAAATCCTCATTTTGAAGTATTATCCATCATTTGATCAAGTTTTTATCATGATTCTTCAAGGATTGCTCACAATTCATCAAAACCCCAAAGTTGCTAAATTAGGGTTTTATAGGAAAAGTCAACTCAACTTTGACCAAGCATAACTTTCTCATACTTTATAAGAAATGACCCATCAAAAGCTAATTTTGAATAGGATGAAATTCCCCGCAATTTATATTCATCTCCCAAGTCCAGAATATGCACTCACAAAAAGATATGAATTTTGACATTATAGGTCCTTTTGAAAAGTCAACAAAAACACCTTTTGGGTCAAAGCTTCATACATGAACATGGAAGACTCAATTGAGACGAGACCAAAAGGGTTGTTTAGAGGACATCCTAATATTTCTAAAAAGTCCAAGAACACCTCTCTAGAGTCAAAATTGAGAGAGTTGTGCATTGGACAAGTTGATCATTTTTGCAAAATTGCCAAAAGTTAAATGTGCTCAAATTTGCATTTTTTTCTAAATGGGCCCAACTTTTTATGCTTGCACCTCAATTATAATGTGGTCCACGACTCAAATGTTCACTCACCCATTTTGTGCTTCATTTTTCAATTTATTTTGATTTTTCATTAATTAAAAAGTTAATTAAATCAAATAAATGATGAAAATTAACAAAGATATGATTCGATTTGTTTTTTTGACATATTGGCAATCAAGATATGCTGAGTTAACAAGATCAAATCGAATCAAGGTCAATTGGTACAAGAAAGGCATGATTTGGCTCAAAATAGCAACATATCATATAGCTTGCAAATCAAATCAAATCTCGGATAAATGCAAAGATTTAGTCCAAGATTGTTAACCTAATTCACTCTAGGTTATATAGTGAACAATTCCAGATCAAAGACAGGGGTTAGAGTCGTGAAAAAAAGGCAGAGCAAATTCACAAAATTCAAAGAAAAGTGTGAATTGGTTTTCACTTCACTGGCCATCTCAAGCCATCTTAGCTATCCCAATCCATTGCTGGACGTCCCAGGAAGCTGTCCCAATCATTTGCAAGGCCTGAAACACCCAGAAACGCGCGCTACACCTCATACGGTTTGACATAATTTTCCAATTCGATTATCATAATTCTTGCATCATTAGCATCTTTAACTCATATATTTGTAATCTTCATCATGTTTGCAAGCTAACCGTGTCATTTAATTGCGTTTGTGAAGTATGTACATGATGTTGCCATTGCTAGGGTTTTCATGTTATTTTTAGGGTATTTTTGTACAGGAATAATTAGGCCTTGAATCAGGTACCATGATGCTCGTGAGGATGAGACGAGTTGATTGGTACCAATACCTTTCATTTATCTTGCGTGTACATCATTTTTGAAATATGCAGGGTTATACCTACAGTGGATGTCTGTAGGTAAAAGTCCCTTCGTCTAAAACAACGGAGAAGGGAAGAAGACGGCTATGTGTCAGCCAACCATTCGCTCGTTTGAATCTCGCGCGTTTTTTTGTTCAGTTAACCACGTTTTATATATTATGTTTTATGCTTGAATTAATAACAAAAAAATGTAGGTGTCCCAGTGGTAAAGGCGCTTGGTATTGGTTGGAAAGACCTGGGTTCGATCCCAGATCCCAACAAATTTTCTTTATTTCACTTTCTTGTAACAGGTCCAATGCATTATCCTTCCTGGTGACCACCATGCATCGCTTACGTCCAACCATTTGATCCAGCGTGTCATCAGATCTAACGCCCCATCCATGAGGGACCATGGTACGCGTACAAGTCAATGCTACACTGGATTCAGTATTGACCAGACTTGGAGCATTTTGGGCCTGGAAATTCAGATTTGCACCCCCTCTTCAGCAACACAATCAGGCCCAATTTTCACTCTTTCTCTTTTTATTTTCTTTATTCTTTTCAACCTATTTATTTATTTTATTTTTAAAAATCAATTTTTTCATAAAATCAAAAAATCAAGAATTCACATATTTAAAATTAGTTTTTTTTATTATTATCAAATTTAATTTTTAATTAATTAGCTTAATTTAATTTAGGGTAACTTTAACTTATTTTTACAATTAAAATCAACTAGAAAAATTAGGTTTAATTCTTGATTTAATTGTTTTCTTTTTGAAAATAAAATAAAAATACAAAAAATAGGTTATTTAGAATTAATTGCTTTTCATTGATTTATTTATTTTCCTAAATTAACATTAATTAGAACTTAGGATTTTCTTTGCAATTTAATTATTCATTATTTTCTCAAATAACAAAACATGACAAAAAAAACTTTTTTTCTTTAATCAATCGCAAGTAGGATTAGTCAATGGATCAAAACCCTAATCGCCTCGCATTTAACTTACCGCGCGCATTTAATTCTTTTATTATTTTTTTAACTGTTTTGAGGATATAATAGTTTTAATTAGGGTTTTTAAATTTCTGCAACTTTATTTACTGTCAACGACAATTATGTAACTGTCAAAGCCATGTAATAAGCGTAGGTTATTTTTTCCGCTTTTACTTTCCGCAAAACTCTTAACTGTTAGATGTATGTTTAGGATTGTATGGCAAGAATGCATGACAAAATTAAAATGGTTAGAAAACCCTAATGTGCAAAGATAATAAAATAAAAATAAATCACTCGCACATATTCACTCTTAGGGTATACTCTCACTTCGGTTGCCTTCGGTAAACGATCATTAAACATAGGGTGTCTTAGTGGTTGCTCTCCTGTCTAAAGAGATTAAATTGTCCCGTTCAAATGTTGCCTCAAAAATGTTGCCTCGAAAAGATCTTAAGACTCTAGGGTTACTACTAAGGTGTCCTAATATTGCTTTAGTGACCGTACGTCCCTTTCGAATTGACCCTTACAAACTCCAATGACTGTGCTACCTATTTCTCAATAGTAAGATAGTGTTGTCTAAAGGAAACAAGAATAGAAACGATCTTTTTTTCGAGTAGGTAGATGCTAGTAGGTACTTGCTCAAATCAAAACTTTTCACACTTACACTTTTCAAACAAATGTTCAAAACAACTTCATCACACCCTTGAGGACTGATACAAGGGTTATCACGAAGTAAAACATTTTTCAAAATCAAGCACATAAACACAAGCAATTTAAAAGTGAGCAAGTACCTAAGAGCCCATGGAAAACCATGGATAGAAAGGGTGCTAACACCTTCCCTTTTTATAATCTACCCCCCGTACTCAAAATCTCGAAAAAGGATTTTTTCTATACTTTTTTCCTTTCCGGTTGGATGAAATAAAAGTCGATGGCGACTCTTGCTTACCGCGACATTTTGCTAATGAAAAACACAAAAGGCAAACCAGTAAAAACAGTCGGTTCTGCCACCGTATCACACTAATCATTTGAATGGTTGAGTGTCTACTCTTGATTGTAGGTCAGTTTTACCCTGATGCAGTTTTCTCGGGTTTAGTCTTTACTACCCTCGTAGGTTCATTCCAATGGCTATTGATGTATCTTTTGAATACCATTTTCGTCCTGATATTCATTTTCAGCAGGTTTTTAGTAGTACGCCCTAATCACCTTGCTTTAGGTCGAGTTTTGAGTTTTGTCTCCTCACCCGCGCATGAAATCCAGTTTTCATTTTAGTACTCATCTAATTTAGTTTTATCTAACTAGTTATAATGAGTCGAGTGTCATCTCATTTTGTTTTGATACCTTTGACTCCCATCAGTGTTTTATTACTCAGTCCTTTATCATTTTTCGTTTACCAAGCCTTTTTGCAGTGTTCGTTTAACTGCGTCCTCTGTTGAAATCAGTCTCATTTGTTCCTTGGATTCTTCTATCAGTTTTAATTTACTGTTTATCCATTGTTCCGAGGCTAACAAGTGCTTTGAGAAACGTGCATTCTCATCACTTTGCTTTGGGTCGAGTCTTGATCTTGTTTCCTGTGCATGAAATCCAGTTTGTTTTTCCCTGGTACTCATCTAGTTTGTCTTGCCTAACTAGTTATTATGAGTCGAGTGTCGTCTCGTTTTGGTTCTTTCCCTGGACCCTTCTATCGGTGTTCGTTTATCGTGTCCTTGGTCGAAACCCCTATATCACTCTTTGGACGTCTATTAGTTTTTGATTATTGAACCTTTGACAATGTTTGTTTACTATATTATATCTTTCGTTTGTTATGTCCATCGACTTGAGATATCTCTTTTATACCTATTCGGGTCTTAGTCAGTTTTCGGTTATTGTTTACCCATAGATAGAGACCAGCATGTGCTCTGAGAAACATGCACTCTTAACACTTTGCTATGGGTCGAGTTTTACCTCGTTACCCATGTGTGAAATCCAGTTTGTTTTATCCTGGTACTCGTTTCTAAAAAGTTTTGATCTTCTAGTATTGTCGAGTCGAGTCTTGTCTCGTTTGATGTCACTCCTTGGATATTTATCAGTTTTTGTTTACTGAGCCTTTAACAGTGTTTGATTACTGTACTTCAGCTTTCATTTGTTGTATCCTTGGTTGACCGGTCTCTTTTGAGACTAGAAGATGCTCCTAGAATCACGCGCTCTAGCCACTTTGCCCCGTGTACTTTTCCAGAATTTAGCTTTGCCTTTACTCTGTGTTTGAGTCTAATCTCACCCCTTTGTGGTCTGTTTTTATCTTGACACATCATTCTGAAGTTTAGTTTCATCTACTCTTCTAAGTTTGAGTTTTGTCTCAACTTTGTTAAAGTCTGTGTTACAGTTTCATTCTGACGCATGTTTTTGAAGGGCCAATTTTAGTTAGACCCTCTGCTTGTTAAATCCAATTTCGTTTGGTACCTTCTAAGTCCTGCGTTTGCTGACATTCTATGTCTTTGGGGGGTTTTGCTTTTTTTTTTCAAGAGTGCAAATTTTCAGGTTCTTTCATATTCAATCATATTCAACTCTGAACATTCGAAAGCTATCGCTTTTCTCCCTTATCATGTTTAAGACGATTGAATAGGGGCGGTTGTTGCAACCCAAAATTTACCCTCTTGATTTCAGAATTTTTATGGCTTATGCTTCATCATACATATTCATGCATTGTGATGGGAGCAAGGTATTCTTATCTTCCTGGTTTTCTTCAAGCTTTGGAATTTGGTTGTGTTGGCGATTAACCCAAGATGGATCTCATATCATCATTGTTCAATTGGTTTAAGCTACTAAGGTTTCTCAAGCTTTGTGACGTCTCAATTTGTTTCTTTGTTTTATCAGAGAATTGAAAATGGCAAGGGTATGACAGTAAATCACATTTTTCTCCTATCTATTGGCTCTTATGCTAGGTTTATTGATTATTGAATTTGTGACGTCTTTCTTGACAAAATCTCGGAAACATTACCATCCTGAGTTTCATCTCAGGCACGCTCAATCACCAACTGAGATGGATTTTCATTAGAAGAGATTCTATTTGTTTTTAAGATTAACTGATTTCTTTTAGGCAACTTGTTGGATTATTCATTTTAAGGATGGATATTGAAGTATATTATGCAAGCCTAGTGAAGATCATTTGGACTTTTTATAGTACATTTTGGGTTTATAGAGTTTGAATTTTAAAGAGACTATTGGAGGGAAAGTTTGCTCTTTTGACTATATAGAATGTTTTGCGTTTTTCTTGCCAAGATTAGAAGTGAAGAGATAATTTGAAGATTGTGGTGTTATTAATTCAAGAGTCATTTCATCATCAAGTTCAATTCTACAAAACACATTTGTTTGCCCAAATACTTTGAAGTGAAGAGAGATTTTTCAAGCTTATTATTGTCGAACCAAGGAATTCAGTTTCATTATGTACAAATATAGGTTTAAAGTTTACTACAAGAATCAAAAAGTTATTACTCTAAAACACAACCACTACCTTACATTATGGAAAAGATTGGTTTAATTGCTACAATTGCAAACACTTTAGCCAAAAAAATTCTAAGACCTTTCATGCTTCATTGATCAAAGATTGCTTCATTCAAGTGATTCCTCTCACCATTCAAAGTTATTATAAACTTGGTTTAAATTCTTTCAATTCATCAAGTTTCACAATACCATCTATAAGAGATTCAAGTGCCACGTTTGTTCAATTCTACATGTTTCCATACAAGGCTTACAAAGAAAATTTCAATGTTTCAAGTTTGTTTACGAGAATCTTTACAATACAATCAAATTCAAAGTTTCAAATTTATATCAAAGATGTCATTGAAGAATTCAAGTAAACTACAACAAATCAAGAGTTTCCTAAGTCTAAATTATTCATTTCTTCAAGTTTCTTCTCCAAGACTTCTTCTCTTCAAGCTCTTCATTGCCATTGCCTCGGCTTCTTCCTCAAGTCCTCCTCTATGCCTTTCAAGTTCATCTATTCCTCATCAACATCACATGAAACAAGAAAACAAATTGGTTAGCAAACAAACATTGAACAAGAACAAAGTATTTTCTAAGAAGTTCTTTTCAAACTTCATCATTAGGGTTTTGCTTAACGAATCAGATTTTAGGGTGTTTCACAAATCATGTTCACAAGCATTCAAGGCCTCATACAAATCAGAATCTCAAGTTTCAATCACATACCCATAATCTTTACTACAAATCACAAAAAGACAAATTTTTGGTTCACAGTAAAGACAAAGAAACTCATATTTTTCATCACAGTTACATAGCATCGGGGGTCCATATAGAAAAACTCAGCAATCATAATTATAGTTGATCCCAACAACAATAACAGATGCAGTAAACACAAAGTTCACAAATCAGCATTCAAAAAAATCACAAGTCAGAATCGTGTTTCCAAGCCCAACAAACATAATCATCTCAGAAAGCAAAAATGCAGTAACATTTCAAAATTCAGATCAAACAAATATTAATTTGCTAAGCCCAAAAGCAAAACAATTCAGCAAGGCCTGCTAAAGTCTGTCAAGCAAATAAAAAATTTAACATATCAAAGTTTCAGCCCAACAAGCATCGTAGTTCATATCTCAGCAAGTGTAAATCGAGTCTCAGCCCAACAACATCAAGATGCACATGTCAGTAAAAGGATAACAAGAAAAATTCGTAAGAGTCCAATGCAGAAAGTTCAAAAATCCTGTTAATAACTTAGTTCAATCTATTAAACAGCAAAACCCTAATCGCATAAGTATTTAAAAAATGAATGCACAAATATCAAGGGAGGGAAGAACTATCCACTGTTCATAAACTCAGAAAAGTTACCCAACAAAGCACAAACCCTAACGCTAAAATTTATTATCATCTCACTAAACTCTAAAACCATTCAGAATTGGTAAAAAGAGAAAAGAAAATAGAGATTATCGTTCTCATCGAGATATCAAACATAGAAACCCTATCGTTATTATCACTTTCCTAATGTCAAAAACCCTTCAAAAAATGTAAAGAAATCATAAGTTCTTAATCACAAAGAAGACGAGGAAAAGTATTTCCTAACTACAAACGCAAGGATCTCATAAAAATCTCACCAGAAATCTCAAGGGAAATCTCATCTGAGTCTCAGGGTTTCTGAAATCCTCTTCTAGATCTACATTCAATCGTTGATCATCTGCAAAATCAAGCGTCAGATTAGAGAAGAGGAGATAAAGACGAAGCAAAATATGTAAGAAAAAGTGAAGATCGGAACAAGATCACACATCTCCGCCTCCTATGCCACCGTGAGGCGATTCCCAGCGCGACAGGTCGCCTTCTAAGGCGAGCTCTAAGAAGAGAGAACCGAGAGAGATGAAAACGAGAGGAAGAGATTACTAACCTCTGTTTGTTACAACCTCCTCCTTTAATTATGTTAATTGATTTGTAATTAAAACACTAATCTGGCGGTGACACTTGTCACCGCCCATGAGGTCACTTTCCGTTTTGTGCAGGTGTCTCACCGTAGCTGCCATGGAACCCTGCCTCTTTATCATCCGATCATCATCATCATTTCATCATACAGCATCAACGCTCCAAATTAGCACGCTCATGATGGAATTGCGCTAGATGACTATACCAGATTTCACAGACCCCATCCAGATCTTATGTAATACGTCTCTTGCCTTATGGTGCACCCTCGCTCTTCCAGCAGTCAGATCACCATTTAACGCTTCTAAACATGCGTTCCACGCTGCGCCTCCATGGATCAGACACATTGGATCTACCTAAGCACATACTGGGCCTAGGGAATTTCACTTCCAACATCCCCCAGATTGTTGTTTTCAGGCCTGTTAGCTTTCTCTCTATTTCCTTTATTTATGTTTTCTTTGATATTTCTTTAATTATTATTTTGATTTCTATCATAATATAAAAATACAAAAATATAATTACTCTTTCTTAAAACAATTAAACTAAAAATATTATTTAATATTATTAATTATTTCGATTAATTAATTTTATTATAAAGATGATTTAGTTTAATTAGTTTTTTAATTAATTTCAATTGGGTGGTATTGTTTGTTTATTTAGACTTTTAATTAAACTTTCGATTCGATACATCCCCATTCATAAACTTGTACCCCCATCCCCATATGGTTTGTAATAGCTTAGAATTTTATTTATTTATATCTAAGAATTTTATTTCTTTATGTATTTTAATTATTTTTATTTATGCATAATCGTTCAATTAGAACACTTAGCCTCCTCTTGCGCTCGTCATCAATGAGCAGGTATCCATATACACATAAACACTTGCACACATTCATAGTTTGATCATGGGCTTTTCTACAGCGACAACTATTCGATCAATTTTTCCAATTGGTCGTTTAGAATACTAGTGTCACACTAAACCCACTTTCTAGGAGCATGCATGTAGCCACCTTGCATGGACTTTTGATTTCTATCTTATGCACTGAAGCAACTCTCTGCTCTCCCCTCGGTCCATATACCAAGCTATTTTTAAAGGGTCTCATAGTTGAGTTTGGGCATGGCCATTCTCACAAGATTGATCATGTTTTTCCCTTGATCATTCATAACCCAAATCAATCACTTTGGTCCATATACCAAGTGTTTCCATGCACAAAAGGTCTCATGGTTGAGGGTAGGAGCACCTACTCTCACGAGATTAATCAATTACACCCCTTGGTTAATCATAACCCGATTCAACTCCCATATATCAAGCATTCCATTTATCTTGTGAACACTTGCGCTATGATCTTACGATCGATCGCTGATGCAACCCGGGTATGCCTAATTGATGGTTAATTAAGGAAGTTCAAGAAGGCGTTCTGTAAAGTTTTCTTACCTCATGCGCTTTGAAGAGGAAACGGACTTACTCCGTCAGGTATCATCCTGAATTCATTTCCGTATTTTAATGCTTTCTAGAGATCATGTCAAGTAAGATTTTACCGCTTTCCTTGCCATGTCAAGCAGGAATAGAGATGCATGAAAGGGACCTCCGTTGCTAATATTTGTCAGGAATCCCTCTGGTTTACTTAAAGACATGTTTAAGGTAATTCTGCATATGTGCCTTGTTTGCTACTCATGTTTGTGTGCTTTTGCCAAAGCACTTGTTTGCTTATTTGATTGTTATATCATGCTTCCCTTAGGATCGCTCGATTAGAGTAGCTTTTGAGTTAGACATTAGGATAGGTATCCATGCATGCTAATATAGGGTAGAGATTTCCCTTTCAAAGCTCAACCTTAAGGCCATCATTGTATGATTACACTAGGGCTAGAGATTAGGATATTCTCCCTTAGTTGTTTTCTTTTCTTTTCATATTGCATCTTAAAACGAAAACTTTCTTTCTTTTAGCAAATCATAAAACATCTCTAATGAACTTAAATCCTTCTTCAAGGTAAAAAATACAAAACAATCTTAATTGTTTGTGCGTCTTTTGGCTCTGTTTTAAACTTTGATAAGTTGTCATCTTTGCCATGATATTTTGCTTTCTTTTTGCCGATGTTTCACTATCGCATATGTCTATTATCCTACTTTGGTTTTCAATATCATTGTTAGGTGTGATGTTTTATCATATAAGTTTTGATTTATTTTCATCTTTGCCATGATATTTTTCTATATTTTTGCCGATGTTTCGCCTTCGCATATGTTTGTTATCCTACTTTAATTTTGAATATCATTGTTAGGTGTGATATTTTATAATCTAAGTTTTGATTGTACTCTTTCAAAGAAAAGATAACCTCAAAAGCAGTTGTACTCTTCATCTTGGGGAAGTAACGGGCTTTCTCCAATAGATACTGAGCAGGTAATCATCTGATTCCTCATTTGGTAGTCATGTTAGCATCAATCTCAGGCTTCCTCAAGTGAGTTATGGTGACAATCTAATGAGACTTGGGCTCTCTTTCTAAGTCGGTGAAAGGAACATAATTATTAATAGGTAAACCAAGTAAGTAATAATACTTCTTCAATGTGGGCATCAACCGATAATCATAAAAAGTAAAACACTGGTATAACGGATCATAGAACTGGACCAATGTAGAAAGAATACCTTCCTTCATCTTGAGCTTCATAAGAGGAACAATGGCTCCATACTTCTTCAGGAAATATGTAGGAATCTCAATCTCAAGAATCAAACTCATCAGTTCCTCTATCTTAGGGTCATTGAAGATGACACATTGATCATCTTCAACCTCCAGCCACACGCGAGTTACAGGTTTCGCAAATGGAAAAATTAGAGGTCTAGAGCGGTGCCATTTGATTTGGCTTATCAAGACGAAGATAATTATATCCTCACGAAATATTTATTTAACTTGTAGCTCAGTTAATTTGGAAAAAACCAGAAGAAAAATTGAAAACGAGTTTTAAAATTAAATGATCAATTCACCATGAAAATAGAAACCAGAAGAAGCATGAGCTTCAGAGAATAAGAGACTACATCTTAGCAGTTTATTTGAAGTGAAATGGTGGAGAATTATACCTGAACGAAGTTCAACAAATTGGCTCTGCAATTAAACTTCGGTAACTTGACTCTGTGCACGATTCTTCTTGCTAATGACCTGGTTTAGCTTCAATGAGTTTCAAGGAAGCTAACTGAGTGGAGCTTTTTTTGAATTAAGGTGAGGAAATGAGAAATTGAAATTCAAACTCAATAGTTCATATGGGATCTTGGAAGGGTGATTCTGGCTATCAAAGCTTGAGGAAATGAGCGGAATGTGTCCCTTATTTATAGATGATCATGATGGAAGCAAAAAGTGAGAGAAATGATCAAGTATGAGTGGAATTCGTTTGCACCTGCATCATGAGCAAAGTGTAACTTGTAAACCATCAAAATTCACTTAATTCTTGCGTTTTGATGCTAAAGAAAGTCTAAGCAAGTTTGTTAAACATGTTTAAGTGAAAAACATGCACAAAATTGGTGATAAGAATGCACATTATGAAAATAAAATTCTGACTTTTGAAGAAAACATCAGTTTCATGGTACCAACTTTGCAACCATGGTGCACACAACTCAGGAGGCTTTATGATCTCATTCTTGTTGAATTTGAAAGATCCCACAACAAACTTCACAATTTTTCTTGTTGACACTTAGAAAAATTCTAAATATGGGGCCTCAAAATGACCTATAATGTTCTTCAAATTTACATGCCCTTCCACTCAAAGTTTGATCTTGATCCTTGAAGATGAAATGAAATAGACTCTTTGAATTGAATTGTGGAATTGAGATAACTCAAAAATCATAAAAATTGAAAAAGTTATGGTCTTTGGAAGATGATGAACAAATTTGGGGAAATTCACAAAAGGCATATAATCTTTTCAATTCTTTAATGACTTTCCAAATATTTTCAAGTTAAGCATATTGAAACAAAGATGTAGTATACATCCTAAAGTTTATTTTAGAAAAATAATGATCTCAATTAGACAAAATATGATCAAGTTATGATCCTTTGAAGTCACACAAGAGAATTTGATGGCCTTCCCAAAGGACTTGTAATCTTTCTTAATCATTAGTGACTTTCCATTCAAAATTAGCCTTAAACACTTGAAGAGAACTTATTAAGGACCCTTTAAAGAGAATCATGGATTTGGAATCAATAAAAAATCTCAAAAAATGAGCAAGATATGATCCTTGGAATTCAGCAAACCATTACTCAGAGAGTGCCAAAATGACTTGGAACCTCTTTTAACTTTTGATGACTTTCATTGCACAATTGGATCTTGTCATGTGAAGAGAAGTTGTTGGAGATGATGATAAGAATCCATAGAAAAACTAACTAACTCAAAATATTGAAAATTGAGAGAGTTATGAACTTGTGATCACTAAATCAAGTACTTGCTCAATTATGTCAAACTTGTTGGATCAACCTTGAATCTTTTGAACTTTATTTGAAAAATAGAGCATGATGGGTCACATTAGACATTGAAATGATATTGTCTTGAAGCACACTCAAAGATAAAGCTTAAGTCTCAATGAAACTTTTTTAAGAAGATATGGAAATAAACACATGAACCTATGAATCTTGATGAACACCACCACCAACCTTGAGGAAAACTTGACCTAAATAAAGTTAGAGAGCACTTTAAACCAAAAAACTTTGATATCATAAACATAGCCTTGAAGCTTAAGCTCTTGCAATCTATTGAAGAACCATTGAAATGAGGACTATCCCTCCAAACCCTAGGTTAGATGGTGAGATAGATGCAGTTGTGTCATCACCTACAATATGAACATCCAAAGGAACATATATACATATTTTGATGTTAGTTAAATGTTAATCCACCTAACAAAACACATGTACAAGACACACAATTCAAGGTGCTTGGTGATCCCTCAAGAGCAAACTTAAAGATAGGATGAAGTAGAAGGGGAGAACCAAGCCTAATGTGTGATCTTGATGTATTAATAATATGAGATAATGAGAGATATTAGGGCAAAAATTGGGGTATAACAACAGTGTTTCCTTTTTTATTAAAGAAATAGTAGTTCGTTGAAATGTATGTTATTGCGAGTCGTTGTTTCATGCTTCAGGACACGTAAAACAAATTATTAGAGATCCATGTTGACCATTGATTTTAGAAATGCCAATAAATTTTGTGTCAGAATTTCCAGTAAACAGTTAAGTGATAGCTTAATGCTGGAAGCAATTAAATGGAAAGAAAAAAGTAAAGTATTATTTTACTGGGTGATATTTAGGTTATATCGTATCGTGTAAACATAGATTATTGAAAGGGAAAAACTACCGTTCAACAGGTTCAATCCTTCTAAGTTTGGAAAAGGGGTTTGCGGAAAAAGTACAGGAAAATTAAATAAAGAAAATAAAGAAAGCGATAAACAATCATCTGCAACCTAAGAATTCATTCTGGAATCACATTTCACTCTACCCGTCAAATACTTAAACTTGCTGATCAATTGCACGCGACCTAAATCACTTGTCAATACCATCACGTATCGCTCACACTAAGGCTATATCTAAAGAAAAGTGAGACATCACCTGTATTGTTCTCTTCTACGATCTCTCAACCGACTCAAATAACCCAGATGCATTTCATAACCGATACCCACATGAATATTAAGCCTAAATATATGTCTAGAGTCTAGAACCCAATAGATATTCATTCAAGAAAGAGATTAAGAAAGAATATATCTACGACAAACCAAAACACTGCGATTAAGAAAAAATCAAGAATAAACACTGGTATTAATTAGTAAAAGAGATTTCATACAATCCCATGATCAATAAATGTACATATAATAAGAGTAAAGATATACATACAACACACCATAGGAATGATACATAAGGAAGAAGGAGATGAATAGGAAACTTCTCACAGTCTCAACATGATCTGAGACTATCCATAGCCAATCGACATGATGAACCACCCAATGATGTTGCTTGAACCTATAAGCTACAAAGAATTGAATCAGAGCTCCTCCAAGAGGGAAAGAGATGATAAAAACCAAAAAAAAATATTTCTAAATTATTTATACAAAATTGATCTCAGCAGACAATGCTTAGTAGACTCAATGTGCTAAGCAGGCTGCATTTATTTAACACACTAAACTACCCTAAACCGCGCTTAGCAGGACTTGCGCGCTAAGCGGGCTCAAAATATCACTTCTGCCAAATCTGTCAAAATTGCATGTAGCGCGCTAGAGGATACTCTTAGGGTGGTCCTCTGAGTATAAATTCTCAAAACTGGGTCTGTTATTCCGAAATCACGCATCTGGAGTTGTGTGTTCGACACCTTAATCCTTGATGCTCCAAAATGTAACAAATACCTACAAAATGAATGGAAAACATCAAATGGTACACTATGTACACAAAAACACAAATGAACACAAACTAAACGTATTTACACAAAATTCATGTTTATTCAACGATATTAACAATAAAGAGTCGATAAGTGCAAAAAAAAATACGTACAAAAATAGCTACAATTTGCACTTATCAAACTCTCCCCAACTTGAACTTTTTTGTCCTCAAACAAGGCCAAACAACTCAAAGAACTAAAAGTAATCAACCAAAATATCATGAATCAACTAGTTATAAAAACGGAAAACAAATGTATGGTTCAAACAAAAATGCACACCCAAGGTAAATACTTACCACAATCCTACAAAGACAACATGTAAACGAAATGAATCCTAAGTACAAAAATCATACTAATCATTTTAAAACAAAACAAGCTCAATCATGATTCACACATAGTAAAAATTCACTGGTAGATGAAGAACACACAAAAGTGAGGGACAAAAAAAACTCATCCACAATCTTGCAAAATAATACACTAAATTATGAATTCATCCAAAAACTCATATTGAAAATACAAAGGCAAGAATCACAAGGGATTTTTAAGATTGTAATATGGCTTGGTTAACAAACAAGGGATAAGTCCTAAAGCTAATCGAACCAAGAACTGTCCTTAACCTAAGGGAGTGATCAACTCACAAAGACTCAAGCAAAATATTTTCAATCAAACTTCTTCTTCATTTCAAATTTCTCAAACCAACACACATCACTTATTATCACAACATTATTAGAACTCTTTTTGTTTTTGTTTTTCAAAACTTTTCTATTTTTTATTTCTTTTTATTTTGTTTCTTTTTCACCTTTTTTATTTGTTTTTCTTTCTTTCTCAACCTCATAGTAACACACGTAAGTACATAAAGATTTCTCTCTCCAACTTGAATTCAACCAACATCATAATATGAATACTCCCTACTTTCTAAGGCAAGGTAAAAACTAAAACTATAAATCATAGTTGAGGGTTCAAAAAAAAAAACAAATAATCAATATCCATACAAAAAGTTGAATCAAACACTCAAAGACAAGCATTTAGCAAAAACAATATGGATATAGACAAAAAAGTCAAAAGGGGTTACTAGTGATCACACACCCACAAGGTGAACTGACTATTTGGCCAAGGTAGTTGTGCTCAAAATGAAACAAAAAATGCATTTATCATGTTCATGCTTTCATACAATTAACACAAACAAAAGATTAAGCATAATAAAATCCAGTTAAAACAGTAATTGTGGCCTCTAGCATATATGAACAATGGAAATCTTCCTCACATTTATGGGTCAAAAGGGAACTAAATTGATTCAAGTCATGAGCAAGTAATGCAAAAAGAATGGATGAAATAGTGTGATACGGTGGCAGAACTGACTGTTAATACTGGTTTTGCATTTTTTGTTCACAAATGTGTGGTAAGCAAGAGTCGCCACCGAATTTTCTTTTATCCAACAAAGGAAAGGGTAAAAAGAACAGAAAAAGACCTTTTTCGATATTTTCTGAGTAAGGGGGGTAGATTATGGAAAGGGAAGGTATTAGCACCCTTTCCATCCGTGGTTTTCCATGGGCTCTTAGGTACTTGCTCATTTTTTAAAAACTTTTTGTGTTTGTGTGTTTTGAAATATTTTTGTTTGCTTTATGGTAACTCTTGTATCAGTCCTCAAGAGTGTGATAAAGCATTTTTTTAAATAGTTTTTGAAAAGTGCGTAAGTGTGAAAAGAGTTGTTTTTGAGCAAGTACTTTAGAGTTATCTACCTACTCGAAAAAGGATGTTCTTTTCCTCCTTTCTTTTAGATAGTGTCATCCTACTATTAGTGAGTAGGTAGCCCTATCGCCGGATGTTGAGGGACTATCCAAAGGGACGTTATGGTCATTGAAGGCAACATGTAAGGATATCTTAGCATTCGATGAGACTGTCATCATATAGGAAACATCGAGGGACAAGATTATTTTCTCGTAGGCAATTTGAGGGACGTTAAGGGACCATGATCTTTATGATGACTTTATAATTGAGGGTCGTTGCTAAGATATCCCTACGTTCGAGGGACACGACCATTTCCGAAGGCAACCAAGTGAGGAATACCCTAAGGATGCAAGTGTGAGAAATTTATTTTTTCAATTATATTATCTTGAGGTTAGTGATCTAATGGTTAATTAATTAATCTTGTCATGCACGCCTAATTTACTAGCAGTAATGTATACAAAAAAAATAAAATGTGGGAAGTATAAATCTAGACTATTACATGGCTTCGGGGAGAGGGATATTTACATTCCAAACCAAGTGGGGAAAAGAAAATAAAGCAATAAAGTAAATTCCTATTAACTATTACATCCCGTATAACAGTTACATGAATATAAAATGCAAAAGGAAATAAGCGCGCGACAAATGAAAACACGTTCTAAAACCTAGAGGAAAAATCTTTTTGGTTGTTTTTGTTTTTAAAAAAAAAAAGAAAATAATTAAATTAAATATCCTAAAGTCTATTTAGAAAAATGAAAATCAATTAAGAAAAATAGTCTAAGCTTTTTTGTTTAGTTTTTATTATGAAAAAGAAATGATTAAACCTAAATTAAATCATAAGTTCTAATTCAATTTTAATTAAAGAGGAAAAAGAAAAAATGATTAAAATAGTTATTAATTAATTCAAGAAATTAATTATTTAATAAAAAAATCTAATACTAATTTTTTGTGATTTTGTTTTATTATTTGTTAAATTAAATAAAGAAAATAAAAGAAATTAAAACAAAATAAAATAAAATAAAATAATACAAAAGAAAACAAAATGGGCCTAGTCATCAAAAGAAAAAATGGGGGGCGGGGGGTGTTGTTGTCAAAAACGCTTGGCCCAAATCAGAATTTTGTATTGGGATCCAGTAAGGAACACTTGTGATAGCTCATGATGCACATGCAGATCAGAGGCATTGGTTTGGATCAGATAGTGATCTGATGGATTAGATTAAAGCTCCATGACACGCACATTTGGACTTGTAGCACTGGATATGTAGAAAACATTTGAGAAAACTAAAACTGTTGGACCTGGGATTCGAATCCACGTCCTTTTCCTTACAAACGCGCGCCCTCACCATCTGAGCTGCCTTGCCATTCGTTACATAAAATAGAATAATAATATAATATAAGAAAAATGGTCAGATATATTATAATAAAAAAAACACGCGCTCTATTTGAATTGGATGACGAGACAATGCCACGCTTCATCTTCTTCATTCAGATTGAACGAGGCTTTTAGTGATGGACACTGTTGTTGCTAAAGCCTATAGTGACGGATTACGTTTGTAGCTATAGCCCTGTACAATTCAAAATCATTATATACACGCAAAAAACATCAACCAAGGCCATGGATCGCTTGCAATCTTCCTCCTGAATTCACTGGTACCATCAATTTCATCCAATTTGGCCTTTAAGCGAGGTTCCCCAAATTGGGAACTCGAAACCCTAACAATGGTGGATCTGTATATATGTACCCAAACTCAAAATAAAGCATCCAGAAACATTCCCATGATGATTACAAACATAAATATGCAGTCAAATCATGTTTATAATGAATAAATGAATGAAAACAAAATTTACAAAAACAAGAACAAATCATGACTTGATGGAGCTGCTTAGTGGTGTTTCAAGGGCTGGTAAGGATGGAAAACACTTCAGGGAATCTCCATGAGTGTATTTTGATCTTTAGTTTGGGCTGAAGCAAGCTAGAACATGAAATTCAAATTTTACAATTTGATACTTTTTTGCAAAATGGGCAGGGGTTCTCTAGGCTTCGTGTGCATATTTGGAGCTAGCCAATGACTTATTTATATAGAGAATGATGAGGAGACACGAAAAAAACAAACTTGTAACAGTCATAATCAATTGCTTGAATGCCATGAATGTCCATTTTGTAACCTTGGCCAAAGTTATGGGATTTTGTCCATTTTTGAATTTTGCATGAATGTAGACAGGCTGGTCTTTCTTCACACAAAATTTGGGACCTCTCCATGTATCAAACCCAGCCCAAATGATAATGGCCCATATATTTTTCAATAATTTTGATTTATTTGGTTTTAGGGATCCTCTATACTCTTTGGAAGATGTTTGAAGTCAAAGAAAATGAGCCATTTCCTTAAAAACTCAAATTTGATCAATGCATATTTCTTGAAATTTCCCAAATTTTCCCAACTTGGTCAGCCATAACTTGCTCAATTTTTATCTCATGATGATGATCTTGGACTTTTTAGAAAGCCCAAGATGTTAAATTCAATACCTCTTTTGATCAAGTTTGCATTTGAAGATGTTATCTTGATGTTAAAGGTCTTGGAAACAAATGGCTTTTATTGACTTTCTAAAAATGACCTATAATGTATGAACTTGTATCTTTCAAATGGTGCATTTATTGGACTTGAGGGATGAAGATAAGTTGTAGGGAATTGAACTCCCTTCAAAATGAGCTTTGGTTAGAAAATTTCTGATAAAGTATGAGAAAGTTATGCTTGGTCAAAGTTTGGTTGACTTTTCCTATAGAAATCCTAATTTGCCATTTTTTTACTTTTGATGGGTTATGAGCATTTATTGAAGAATCATGATCAAACCTTGATCAAATGATGGATATCACCTCAAAATTTTGATTTTAACCAAAAATCTTGAAGTTTGACTGTACATAGCGCACAACTGACTTTTGACCTAGCATAGTTGATTTTCCAATACTTGAGCAATTGACTGAGCAAACATTATGTGCAAGGCATGAAATATGGCATGGATAATCTTGAAGGCATATTAGGACCATGGGAAACATTGGAGACCATTGGAGCTCAACCATCTTGATGAAAATTGAAACCCTAGTTGGGGGTTCATTGTCTTAGAAGGAGAATTGTCTGGTCAATTATTGGTCAACCTTGAGCAATTGAGAACCTCTAGGAGCATGTCTTGTATGAAAATGGGAGGGAAAATTTTGGGGTACAACAACTGCCCCTATTCAATCTTCTTAGACCTGAGGATGTAGATTGGCTTCTCTGCCTTTCGTGATCTGAAGGTGGAAGATGAATGAACACTATAGTGCCCTGAAATTTTCACTCGCCCGAAGTGAGACTGCTGGTGAATAATATCGGGAATGGGATTATAGATGCCATTTGGAAAAGATGACATAAGACTGTCGGAGATGGGCTTAAATATGCCTTCCAAGGAATATGACGGAGATTTGTTAGAGATGGGATTAAAGATGCCATCCAAAACAGATGCTGACTTCATAAGAAGTCTCTGTGTGGGGATTCCTGTTCCTGTTGTCCGAGGAGGAGTGCATTGGGGAATGTTTTTTTAGGGGAATAGAGTCTACGAGCTTCGGTTGTCCATTACTCTATTGGGGAGTCATCTCTTGACTGAAGAGATGGAAGTGAACTGCTATCTAGTCAGGATCTAGGCTTTGCAGTGACTTGTTGAGAATGATAAGGTTGACTGCTATCTGGTCGTATTCTAGGCTTCACAGCGACTTACTAGGGAAATGAGATTAAACTATTATCTGGTCATACTTCAGGCTTTGCAGTTTCTCCAACTGGAATAGAAATCAGAAAAATCTTAGTGTCGATTTAACTGAACCAGAGAGAGGATCTACCGGAAAAGAATCAGTAATAAATCAATCGTCGATTTAAACTGAACCAGCAGAGGTCTTGATTTATCTTTGACTGGATAAGAATCAGGTAAATCTTAGTGTCTATTTAACTCAACCAGAAAAAGGTCTACCGGAAAAGAATCAGTAACAAATCAATGGTCGATTCGAACTGAACCAACAGAGGTCTTGGTTTATCTTTGAATGGATAGGAATCAGAAAAATCTTAGTGTCAATCTAACTGAACCAGAGGAAAATCTTGAATTAACTTTGACTGGATAAGAATCAGAAAAATCTTAGTGTCAATTTAACTGAACCAGAAAAAAGTCTTGGATCATCTTCAACTGGAATAGGAATCAGAGAGATCTTAATGTCTATCTGACTGAACCAGAGAAGGTCTTTAATCAACTTTGAATGGAATGGAAATCAGAAGAATCTTAGAATCGATTCAACTGAACCAGACAAAAGTCTTGGAATATCTTCAACTGGAATAGAAATCGGAGCGATCTCAGTGACGTTTGACTGAACCAGAGAAGGTCTTGAATTAACTTTGACTGGAATGGAAATCAGAAGAATCTTACCATCAATTCAACTGAACCAGAGGAAAATATTGAATTAACTTTGACTGGATAAGAATCAGAAAAATCTTAGTGTCAATTTAACTAAACCAGAAAAAGTCTTCGATCATCTTCAACTGGAATAGGAATAAGAGAGATCTTCGTGTCGATCTGACTGAACCAGAGGAAAATCTTGAATTAACTTTGACTGGAATGGAAATCAGAAGAATCTTAGTATCAATACAACTGAACCAGACAAAAGTATTGGAATATCTTCAACTGGAATAGAAATCAGAGAGATCTTAGTGTCGATCTGACTGAACCAGAGGAAAATCTTGAATTGACTTTGACTGGATAAGAATCAAAAAAAATCTTAGTGTCGATTTAACTGAACCCGAAAAAAGTATTGGATCATCTTCAAATAGAATAGGAATCAAAGAGTTCTTTGTGTCGATCTGACTGAACCATAGGAAAATCTTGAATTAACTTTGACTGGAATGGAAATCAAAAGAATCTTAGTATCGAATCAACTGAACCCGACAAAAGTCTTGAAATATCTTCAACTGGAATATAAATTAGAGAGATCTTAGTGTCGATCTAATTGAACCAGGGAAGGACTTGTGAGGACATCTTTCTAAGGAATTTGCTGAAATAACCCTTCATCAGACGTATATTTTGAGAAGACTACCAGGTCACATAAGTAGTCAACGGTGTTTGTTGATTTGATCCTTTCCTGAAAAAGGTAAAGAGTTAGTCATATGCAATGTCATGATGTATGAAATGCATTGTAATGATGTTCTCAAAATAAATGAGATTATATTGTATGCAATGTGTATGTGCATGCCATGATGTATGAATATGGGATGCTATTGTTATGTTTCTCAGTCTGGGAAAATAAATCCCAGACTACTGCTGGAGAGTATTGGGAAGCTGAATCCTTCATTTCTGCTGGGGATGATGAATGTATATGACTTGCCGGGGATTTCCTCTTTCTGTTTGAAGATATTCTGCCGAGGATTGACTCTTCTTGAGAATAACTCTGTGGAGAGGATAATGTTTTATTGGAAGATTTTGCCGATGTAGAGAGATAAATTTTGTTGGGGAATGAACTTCCGCAGTTTGGGAAATAAACTCTACCCGGGAGGAGGTTTTATAAACTATTTGAAGTTATAAAACTCGGCTGGGGAAAATAGATTTCAGCTCTTGACTGGAGGAAGTAGTTCCTGCTTGGGGAAAGAGAGATCAAAACTCTGGTTATTTCTACTCTGTGGGGAACATAGACGTCACTGGGACGTATGCTGAGGACGTAGCGGTGACTTCACATCGGGACATTTCTGTGCCTGTACCATGCTGGACGGAGTAACTGTCAAAACTACAAATTGTTTTTTTAGACTTTTCCCTGTTTCTTAAAATCATTAGTAATCGTCTTTTTGTTTCTTATGCAAGTATTTATGAACAATAATCATATTTAAATGCATATGTCAAAGATAAGTCATTGGACGTTTTTGGAAAAACAAAACAGGAAAGGAAAAACAAATAGTTCTGTACTTTTAAGGAATAATTTGCATTGATTTCTGAAGTTTGCCTATAACAAGCATTTTGTACAAAGAGATCAACGTTCTAGTAGGAGAACACCGTCGTAAGAAATGAAAATTACAAAAAATTGTGTACAAAGAGAAAACAGCTATGTGTAATAATCCCATTGAGTTTCAATTCTTCTATTTCCCTAATGTCTTCAAGCGTCTCATTACTTTGCTACTTGTCTGAAGCTGATTGGATTGATCGGTACCATTTGAGCTTGATAGTTGATACTGAGGTCTGGTTGCAAGGTGATCCAATGGGATATAGTGATATGCTTCGAATCCCTAACTTTTCCCTGGACCGCCATTTCAGGTTTTTAGTCCACTGGGATACCCTTTTTTTTCCAAGCCGCCTTTGTAGGTTTTCGACTTGCCGGGTGTACAGTTTTTTTTTTGTTTTTACCCCTAGTTTCTGCCCGAACCCTTTTGGTTCTCCGTGATTCCTGTTGTACCCCAAAATTTTCCCTCTCATTTTACTCAACAAATGTCAAGTGAGGTCCCCAATTTTCTCAAGGTTGCCCAAGAGTTGACCAGACAAACTCTCTCCTAAGGAAGTATACCCCAAATTAGGGTTTCTATTTTCATCAAGATGGGTGGACCATAAAGGTCTCATATGCTCTCCATGGTCTTAATATGTTCTCAAGACCCTACATGTCAAGTAGCATGCCTTGCATAAGAAGTTTGCTCAGTCAACTGCTCAGATGCTTGGGAAATCGATTGTATTAGGTCAAAAGTCAATTGTGGCCCACATATAGTCAAAACTCAAAATTTTAGGTCAACATCAACATTTTGAAGTGACTTCCATCATTTTATCAAGGGTTGATCATGATTCCTCAAGGAATGCTCCAAATTCATCAAAACCCAAAAGTTGCTAAATTAGGGTTTCTTAGTAAAAGTCAACCCAACTTTGACCAAGCATAACTTCTTCATAATTTATCAGAAAGTTTCCATCCAGGGCTCATTTTGAAGAGGATTCAATTCCCTACAATTCATATTCATCATCAAGTTCAAAATATGCACTCATAAAAAGATATGAATTTTGACATTATAGGTCCTTTTGAAAAGTCAACAAAAACACCTTTTGGGTCAAAGCTGCATACATGAACATGGAAGATCCAATTGAGATGAAACAAAAATTTTTGTTTAGAGGACATACTAAGCTATCTAAAAAGTCAAAGAACACCCATCTAGGGTCAAAATTGAGAGAGTTGTGCATTGTCAAAGTTGGCAATTATTGGAAAATTATCAAAAGTCAACATTGATCAAATTTGCATTTTTCCAAAGGAGCCCATGGTTTCTTGTTTGAAACATGTTTCTAATTGGACCCACGACCCCTGAGATTTTCCACCTATTATTTTATTATTTTTATCATTTATTTTGATTTTTTATTCATTTAAACCAAAATAAATCAAATTAAATGGTAAAATAATAAAAGCAAATCAAATCTTGGGATTTTTTTGCACGTTATGAGCCCATATACAGCTAGCATGGCATGTAATTCGTGCAAGGATGATTTAGATTGAAAAAGTCATGATTTGAGCTATTTTGGAATGAAATCATACAAGGCCAAAATCAAATCAAATCTTCATAATTCCTCAAGATACCATGAGATTTCTTCCATTATTTTTGACCTAAATTCCTCCTCTATATAAACACAACACCCTCATACACTAGGGAGAACGAAATTGGATGCCCAATAACACTCTCTAAAAACCTCAAATTCTGTCAAAACTAGTGCAAAGTCAAAACCGAAGATCCAGCCATTTTCAGTCCATGTCATCAATTACAAATCATTCCTGAGGTATCTAAGGGTAAGAATAGGTCGAAAGTCATGGTCATTGATGCTTGAAACAAGCATACTCATCTTCTCCGATTTGCTTTTCTTTCAAACATTCATATAATTAATTTCATGTATTGCTAATGTTTATTAACTGTCCAAATGAGTTCTTGTTGTTATGTAGAACAGGTTTGAATCATAAACAATAGCTTGGCTTGGTGGATGAGGCGCCTAACTGTGACCCAAGGGGCATGGGTTCATCACCCACCCCATGCATTTTTCACTTTTTTGACTATTTTCTTTTCTAACCCTTTTCATTTATTTATTTTTCACTTGATTTGTTTTCTATCATTAATTTAATTAACATATAAAATCACAAAAAAATCATTAAATATTAGTTTTAGGCTTTCAATTAATTAAAATGATTTTTGACATAAAAGTTGTTTTGATTTAATCAATATTGATTTTATTTCACAATTAACTTATAAATTAATCAGAGTTAGGTTTTTAATTATTAATTCACATTTTTATTATTTTCCTAACAATTTACTGCAGATTCAGTACATCACCATTCCATGCGTCCATCATACGCTCACAAATCCTACCCTTTGGATCATCCCTTGGTCCAGATCCAGCGTCCAACCACAGCAACCCATGGTGAACTCTCTAAAGCTAATCCACATGGGATCACACGCAAGGAACATGGGCCAACCAATTTGGGCCTAACAATTTGACAATGCACCCCCTAGTCTGCATTCTACCACACAGGCCCAATCTTTTTTTTTATTTCAATTCTTTTTATTGTTTTAATTTATTTATTTTATTTATTTTCCAAAAATCATTTTTAATCAAAACATAAAAATCAACAAACAATATTAGGTTTAGTCTTTTTTTCATAAAATATTTAATTGCACTAATTAGTTTAATTAGGTTAACTTAAATCTTTTTTTTATAATTAAAATCAAATAGAAATTAGGTTTAATTATTAATTTTAATTCCTTCTCAAAATAAAAACACAAAAATAGGTTAATTGTTTTTTTTCTCATTAATTTAATGATTTTTCATAATTAAAACTTAATTAGTGATTTGGATATTTTGCAATTTATTCTTTATTTCCTTAAATAAAAATGACAAAAAATGATTTATTTTCTTTAATTAAGTTCAATTTGGTTTTTATTTCCTTAAATAAAAATGACAAAAAATGATTTTTTTTCTTTAATTAATCCAATTAGGTAGCCAAGGGTCAAAACCCGAGTTCTCTCGTATTTACGATTGTCGCGCGTATTTATTTTTTATTAATTATGTAACTGCTTACTGGTTTGTAATAGTTAAAACTAGGGTTTTTATTTACTGTTTAAATCCCCTATTTTTGGTTATGTAATTAATCCCCCCTCCCCGAAGCCTTGTAATAGCTAGGTTTATTTTTCGCACTTTAAATTCCCGCAATCTTTAACTGTCTAGATGCATGGCTAATAGGATTGTATGAAAAGAATGCTTGAAATTTAAAACTGTAGATCACCTAATGTGAAAAGATTAAATAATTGAAACAAATCATATGCACATGTTTCCCTCCTAGGTTTTTCCTCACTACGGTTTCCTTCGGTAAACAGTCATTAAGCATAGGAAATTTTAGTGGTCGCTCTCCAGCCTAAAAGATCAAAATGTTGCCTCGGAAATGTTGCCTCGGAAAGATCTTAAGGCTCTAGGGTTACTACTAAAGTTTTCTAACTATTTCTTTAGTGATTGTACTTGTCCATTTCGAATGTCCCTTACAAATCCAACGATGGTGCTACATACTCCTTAATAGTAGGATAGCGCTGTCTAAAGGAAATGAGAACAAACAATCTTTTTTCGAGTAGGTAGAATCTTAAGTACTTGCTCAATGAAAACTTTTCACACAAACACCTGTCAAAACAAATTTTCAAAACAAACTTCGTCACATCCTTGAGGACTGATACAAGGGTTATCATGAAGTAAACATTTTCAAGACAAACACACACAAGCAGTTTGGAAAAAATTAGCAAGTACCTAAGAACCCGTAGATAACTACGGATAGAAAGGGTGCTCGCACCTTCCCTTTCTATAATCTACCCCCCGTACTCAGAATATCTCGAAAAAAGGTTTTTTTTTTGTTCTTTTCCCTTTTTCATGATTGGATGAAATAAAAGTCGGTGGCGACTCTTGCTTACCGCGACATTTTGCGAACAAAAAACGGAAACAAGTAAAAACAGTCGGTTCTGCCACCGTATCATAGAACTGGCGACTCTACTGGGGAACATATAAAGTGGGGTAAACCTTAGGATCTAGGTCATATTTAATTTCTTTCCATTAATTGTCTTGTTTGCTTTATATTTTTGGGAACTATTTGGGTTATTTGATCCTACACTCTGATCGGGGAAACACCTTTTAGGTAAGTAGCAATAAACTGTGAGGGAACTATGCTAGGGTATACCGGCACGGTTGAAGCAGTAGCTACGTTGATGTGGCACTTTGTTTGGTACCGGTAACCCTTGAGTCAATCAGGGAGAGTATGGGGCCACCGCATGGTGTCGTGAAGCATCAACTGACCTTAGAACCTTTAATTGCACAACTTGGCCAGTAGAACGTAGCGAGATGGCCGACTTTGGTGTATGCCCAAGGTCGACAGATACTCGATGCTACACTTATTGTGGTTTGACTCTTGAGTTTTGTTTGGTTGCGGGTCCATCGCCTATTGAACGAAGCTGGGAGAAAGATCAGTGATATTGAGATCCCTTTTAGAACCCAGTTACTATTTATAGGACAGGTTGAACCAATCCAACTTCAAGAGAGTATGACCTTAAAACTCATGCAAGCCTTAAACCTAAGGACTTGATGTGACTTGTTTGTTGTTTGCTATACCTGTGATTTTCTAACCTAATCATGACATCATAAGCATGGCATATCATGACTAACCATTTCAAGGATTCCCTAGGGCTCATTTTTGCTCTGTTTTGTACGACATGGCATCTGCCCGTAGGAACATTGTACAGATCAACCTTGTGAAAGTGTCTCTCCAACTAAGGGATCTGGCATTAAGGGTTCTTGAAGGTTCTAATTTCACTAGAAAGCATGGTCAATTGCTCAATCTGGTCACTGCAAAACCTGATGAAGAGTTGTTAAAAGTGTTGTTTCAGTTCTTCGATCTGGTGCACCATTGTTTCACCTTCTCGGATTACCAGCTAGTACCTACTATGGAGGAGTTTTCTCAGTTGTTAGGGGTACCTATTCTTGACCAGTTGCCTTTCAATGGTACGGAAGAACATCCAAAGCCTGAAGAAATTTCTAGAGCTCTGTCTTTGCAACGGTCTGACATAGTGGCAAATTGGGAGACTAGAGGGAGTGTCCAAGGAATTCCGGTTAAGTTTCTATTTGAGAAGGCCTATCATTTTTGGGATACCTTAGATTTACAAGCTTTCGAAGAGGTGCTGGCACTTCTCGTTTATGGGACGGTACTTTTCCCTAATGTTGATCAACTCGTAGATGTGAGCACTATCAAGGTTTTCATGTCTCATAATCCAGTATCTACATTACTCAGGGATATTCTACACTCTTTGCATGCTCTCACTCTAAAGAGAAGGGGAACCCTCCTGTGTTGCACTCCTCTATTGGCTAGGTGGTTTATTTCGCACCTACCCAGGTCTGTTTTGAAAAATGAGCAGGGTTTGAAATGGTCTCGCAGGCTGATATCCCTTAAGCATTCAGACATTCATTGGTGTTCACGGTTCTCGGAAGATGTTACCATCATCGATCGCTGTGGTGAATTCCCTAATGTCCCCCTCTTAGGCATTAGGGGAGGAATCACTTACAACCCTTGTTTGGCACTATTTCAGTTTGGTTATGCGAGAAGAGATGGTCCTCATGATACGCTTATCCAAAGAATCGCCTTCAATTATGAGAACAACGTTCAAGGCTATCGTAGAAGGTTCATAAAAGCTTGGGGCATGGTACATAAAATTGATATCAAGATGCTAGGGCACAAGAATTCCATTCCTCTTGAGCCTGATCTCCGATGGGTACGAGCTCGCGCCCAAAGTCTGATGATGCCCTACCCTGCTGTCCTACCAATAATTATGGAACCAGTTGCTGAAGGAGACACTGCTTCTTTTGTTCATCACCCTGACATGCCAACTGATCATGAAGAATTACAGAAGTCTTGGGTTCAACTCAAAGAAGAGTGGGACACGTTTGAAGCTCAGTTCTATGCCAGTGAGAAGAAGGTCCTAGAGCTCACTAGGCTACTTCATGGAGAAAGGAACATATATGCGTACATCACTCTAAAGAGGATGCGCTCCTGGGAGACCTAGTTTCTTTTTGCTTTCAGTTTTGTTTTCTTTATTTGTAAGCCTAAAGGGTATTCTTTGTAATAATTCGAACTTATTAATGCAATTAACGTGTGTTTCTTTTGGTTAAACGAGTCTGAGCCTTTAAGAATCCTTGAAATCATTGCATACGCATATCATCCATGACATTGCATAAACAGGTACCATTACAGGTTTCTCATCCTCTTCGCTGTTTATTTAAGCAGAAATGTATTCTGAACAAAGCATTAAGGACCTTCAGGCACATAACGCCCAGTTCCAACAAATGTTTATCAGTCTGGCAAAGGGGCAGGAGGATCTGAAAGCCCTCATTCTGAAAGAGAAGAAGAAAAAGAAGAAGGCTACTGTTATTCTGAACATGGGCCGAAGGTTCGGAGAGCGGTTGAAGCGACAGGTCGACCTGACCTCTTCATCTAAGGAAGGGTAGAATCAAGAAGAGAAAAGGACCCTAGTCCTGCAGTATCTGACAATGATGTTGACTATAACGATGAGAAATATCCTCCTGCTGAGGATAGATACAAGCAGTTAGAAGACCGTCTGAGTGCCATGGAAATTCAGAGGATACTTGGACTGGATTTCGAAGAACTGGGATTGGTGTCAGGAGTGGCCATCCCGCAGAAGTTCAAAGCTCCAGTTTTTGCTAAGTATGATGGGGTGTCCTGCCCAAAACTCCATCTCCGTTCTTATGCCAGGAAGATCCATCCCCACACAGCTGATAGAAATCTATGGGTTCATTTCTTTCAAGATAGTCTGTCAGGGACTTAGCTTGAATGGTTCTACCATCTGGAGGGAACCAATATTCGTAACTGGGAAGATCTGGCTGCTGCTTCTTACAAGCAGTATTAATATAACGATGACATTGCCCCTACCTGTACTCAACTCCAGAGTATGTCCATGGGTGCAAGCGAAGGTTTCAAGGACTATGCTCAGAAATGGAGAGATCTGGAAGGGAGAGTCCAACCCCCTTTGTCTGATAGGGAGTTGGTGGATATGTTCCTTGGTACGTTATTTGGTCCTTTCTTCAATCACTTGATTGGTAGCTCCCCAGCTGGTTTCACCGAGCTGATATTGACTGGAGAAAGAGTAGAAGCTGGGATCCAGAGTGGAAAGATCCAGAAAAATACCTCTTCGAGTACAGAGAAGAATTCATTTGGTGGCAAGAGGGAAGCCAATGATGTGCACAGCCAGAAGGGGCGTAGCAAGGCAGACTACCACCAATTTGTGGGGGCAGTGATGATCTCTAATTCAGCACGCGCACAACAACCACAGCAACGAAATAATCAGCCAAGGGTGGAAAGACCTCAAAGGTAGTTCACCCAAATCAACATGCCACTTTCACAAGCATTGCAACACATGTTGAAGCTGATTATGGTGATAAACCCTCACCCGAACTCGAAGACTTCCTCTCTTAACTACAATCCGGAGGCAAGGTGTGCTTATCATTCTGACAGCCCGGGGCACGATACTAATGATTGTTGGGTGCTGAAATACAAGATTCAGAATATGATTGACGCCGAGGAGATCGAGTTCGACCCTTTTGAGACTCCCAACGTGATCACTGCTCCCTTGCCAAAACATGGCTAGGATTGAAAGCATTTATGTTCATTTAAATTCTGAAGTTGTATTTTCTTTGCTTATTCGAAAAATTATTGTCATGTCAAACTCTATTATTTCATTAATGTATTACACATGTCTGTCTTGAATTAATTTGTTTTCATTATGCTTAAATTGCTTTATATTTCCTTTTCGGGATATTCAACTCTCGACAAAAAAAATGTAAGCCTTTAGAGGGAGGATGACGAAAACGATACCACAATCTCTATAGTATGCTTTTGAACAGACCTTGTTGACGATGTACAGGCATTGTTTCAAATCCTAAACAGTGGAGTTATAAGGAAGATAATCCCTAGTCAACCCCTTCGAGCCAAAGAAGTAGGATTTTTTCTTTTCACACATATTAAAACCCTTAATCATAACCTGGGGCAGGGTAGTTTTCTCAGTTAATTCAGAGGCGCATTCAGTCACAATCTGTCGCTTCGTACATAATGAGTGGCATCAAAGACGTCCTTCTGAAACAAAATAAGGTGATGGTTCCCTATAATCATCAAGACATGCAGTCATTATCTCTCGAAATAAAAGCCCATTAAGTCAAAACCTATGAAGGAGACTTAAGAAAAAACACTAGGGCATCACACTGACTGTAATCACCAAAAGAAATAGTTCAGGCAAAAGACAGGGATAATAAAATCAAAAAGAAAGAGGTCCTACAAACCCTCAACAAAAAAAGGAAATGACTGCCTATTCAAAATAATCTGTCAGTACCTGAACCATCACTCGAATATCAGAGCAAAGACTCAAACGGGATCTAAATGCACAATTAGCTGAGTTTAGGATCAAAGAACATCACGAATAACGGGTGGGTACAAATAAAATTTTATCCTTTATCCTTTGTTTCTTAAACCGTGAACCAAGCCACGTTATAACCCTTAAAAGTCCTAGCTGAAGCATGGGTTAGTTTGAAAGCATACTGTTACAAAAGGTATCCTGACTCCTGAAGGTCCGTTACAAATCCTGAGTTGATATCACATCTTTGCAAAATTCTATTTTTTCTATAAAAAAAAACTGCATTTTCAAAACTTCAAGACAGACGTAAGCTTTGCATTCTTAAAATAACATTGTTTGCATATGACTATTTGTTCAACAGCAGAGAAATTCGCATGACAAATATCTAGTGAACAAAAACCTTCTCAATAAAAAGGATCACCTCAAATGGAAAAACACTTCCAACCAAGGGGCACGGCATGATCATTGTCCATCATCTGGGGCAGTCAAGTCAAGATTCAAGGAATCTCTCAAAGATGCCAAATGGCCAGGGGCAGATCTCCATCTGAATCACTTGGGGGCATTGGGCATGAATTCCAGCAACGAATCCTGTACGACAAACAAACATCTTCTGGTAGTATGGCAACACAACACTACCGACAGTGATAACTCCCTACACCCTGAGAGCGTGGACATAGTCAGAAAATACTGCGCATGAACAAAGACCCGCTAGGTTGACTGGCCTAGGAAAAAATAAGGGCATCCCAGCGAACCAAAAGGGTTCGGGCAAAAATTAGAGATAAAAACAAAAAAGATTTGTACACCCGGTAAGTCAAAAACCTAAAAGGCGGCTTGGGCAAGAAAGGGTATCCCGGTGGACTGAAAATCTGAAAAGACAGTCCAGGCAAAAGTTAGGGATTAAAGCGTACGACTATGTCCCGTTATCTTGTCACTTGCCTATCAGTAGAAGACTTATCATTCCGATCGGCAGTTACCAAGCACCTCATAAGTTGGGATGACACTCAATCCACAAGGCCTCCGCATGCACTTTCTCCAGCAGGTACAGGGGCAGAAAAGTCTTGATGTGAAGTCATTGTCATATCCTTAGCATGCGTCTCAGTAACATCTACATTCCCCACAGAGTAGAAGCAACCAATGTTTTGATCTCTGCTTCCCCAAACATGAGTTACTTTCCCCAGCCAAGCTTTTTCGGAGAGCCGACGTCTATATTCCCCAGCCGAATTTTGTAATCGCAAGCGGTTCATATAGTTTTCTCCCGAGCAGAGTTTATTTCTCTAAATATGAAAGCTCATCCCCAACAGAGTTATTCTCCCGCAGAGTTATTCTCAAACAGAGTCTCTCCCCCGGTAGAGTAGCTGTAAACAAGGGGCAAATCCCCAACATAGTCATCTCCGGTTCACCATCCCCAGGGGAAGTAGAAGAACCACTTTTTCTATGACGGTCAGGAACTCAATTTCTGTTACTCTCCAGCAGCGGTCAGGGATTTATTTTCCCACTCGGATATGTCACAATAGCATTTCATGTTCATATATCATGACGTGCGCATACACATTGCATACAACATAGTCTCATTTATTTTGAGAACGTCATCATACAATGCATTTCATGCATCATATACGATTAATCATGTACCTTTTCAGGAAAGATGGTTATCATCAACAACTTCCAGCAAGTTCAAGATTAGCTCCTGAAACAAAACAGAGTAATTATCTGCACGGTCAAATGCAGCTTTACACGGGTTCATCACGAAGCAATCTTACACGGGTTTCTCCTAAATGCAGCTTCACACGGGTTTATCCTGAAAAATATTACACGGGTCCTTTCTCATACATTTCCTTCTGAAGTTTCACACGAACTTATCACAAAGTAACCTTACCCAGGTTCCTTTTGAAGTTTTACACGAACTTATCACAAAGTAACCTTACCTAGGTTCCTTTTGAAGTTTTACACGAACTCATCCCAAAGTAACCTTACCCAGGTTCCTCCTGAAGTTTTACACGAACTCATCCCCAAGTAACCTTACCCAGGTTCCTTTTGAAGTTTTACACGAACTCATCCCAAAGTAACCTTACCCAGGTTCCTCCTGAAGTTTTACACGAACTCATCCCCAAGTAACCTTACCCAGGTTCCTTTTGAAGTTTTACACGAACTTATCACAAAGTAATCTTACCCAGGTTCCTCCTGAAGTTTTACACGAACTTATCCCAAAGTAACCTCACCCAAGTTCCTTATGAAGTTTTACACGAACTTATCACAAAGTAACCTTACCCAGGTTCCTCCTGAAGTTTTACATAAACTTATCTCAAAGTAACCTTACCCCGGTTCATTCTGAAGTTTTACACGAACTTAACACAAAGTAACCTTACCCAGGTTCCTCTTGAAGTTTTACATAGACTTAGCCCAAAGTAACCTTACCCAGGTTCATGCCGAAGTTTTACACGAACTTATCCCGAAGTAGCCCTACCCAGGTTCCTCCTAAAGCCCTACACAGACTCCTCACAAAGCAACCTTACCCAGGTTCCTTCTCAGTTCAGATGCAGTTTTACCCAAACTCCTTACAAAGGAACCTTACCCAGGTTCCTTCTCGGTTCAGATGCAGTTTTACCCAAACTCTTCACGAAATAACCTTACCCAAGTTCCTTCCCATAAGCCCTACTATCTAGGTTCCTTCTCATAACCTTACCATCCAAGTTTCTTTTCTCTCATATCCAGACGGCAATCCACAACACTGTAACACCTGGACCTGATCAAACACGATCAATTTCACCTTTCCCCAGTAAGTTGCGGTGCAGCCTCTATGCTGACCAAATATGCAGTTCACCTCCGGAGTTAATTCCTCAGTAGAGTAACGGACAGCTGAAGCTCCTAAAATTCTATATCTCCCGAGACAGATACCAACATTCGTCAGCAGATTCCTCCTTAACAACAGCAACAGGGACTCTCATCAAAGGAATATCTCAGGAAATCCACATTCTCTAGATGGCATCTTTAAGCCCATCTCAGACAATTCTCCGTCACATCCAAGATGGCATCTTTAAGCCCATCTCCGAAAAATATTCTATCATCAACCTCCAAATGTCATCTGTAAGCCCATTCCCGATGTTACAAGTCGAGTGCCACTTCATGCGAGTGCAAATTTTTGGGCACTTTAGTGTTCAATCATCTTCCACCTTCAGATTACGAAAGGCAGACAAGCCAATCTACATCCGCATGTTTAAGAAGATTAAACAAGGGCAGCTGTTGTAACCCCAAATTTTCCCTCTCATTTTACTCAACAAATGTCAAGTGAGGTCCCTAATTTGCTCAAGGTTGCCCAAGAGTTAACCAGACAAACTCTCTCTTAAGGCAGTATACCCCAAATTAGGGTTTCTATTTTCATCAAGATGGGTGGACCACAAAGGTATTATATGCTCTCCATTGTCTTAATATGTTCTCAAGACCCTACATGTCAAGTTCCATGCCTTGCATAAGAAGTTTGCTCAGTCAACTGCTCAGATGCTTGGGAAATCGATTGTATTAGGTCAAAAGTCAATTGTGGCCCACATACAGTCAAACCTCAAGATTTTGGGTAAACATCAACATTTTTAAGTGACTTCCATCATTTGATCAAGGGTTGATCATGATTCCTCAAGGAATTCTCCAAATTCATCAAAACCCAAAAGTTGCTAAATTAAGGTTTCTTAGTAAAAGTCAACCCAACTTTGACCAAGTATAACTTCTTCATAATTTATCAGAAATTTTCCATCCAAGGCTCATTTTGAAGAGGATGCAATTCCCTACAATTCATCTTCAGCACTCAATTTCAAAATATGCACTCATAAAAAGATATGAATTTTGACATTATAGGTCCTTTTGAAAAGTCAACAAAAACACCTTTTGGGTCAAAGCTTCATACATGAACATGGAAGATCCAATTGAGATGAAACCAAAAGTTTTGTTTAGCGGACATACTAAGCTTTCTAAAAAGTCCAAGAACACTCATCTAGGGTCAAAATTGAGAGAGTTGTGCATTGTCAAAGTTGGCAATTTGTGGAAAATTGTCAAAAGTCAACATTGATCAAATTTACATTTTTTCCAAAGGGGCCCATGTTTTCTTGTTCGAAACATGTTTCTAATAGGACCCACGACCCCTGAGCTTTTCCACCTATTATTTTAATATTTTTATCATTTATTTTTATTTTTTATTCATTTAAACCAAAATAAATAAAATTAAATGGTAAAATAATAAAAGCAAATCAAATCTTGGGATTTTTATGCACATTATGAGTCCATATACAGCTAGCATGGCATGTGTTTCGTGCAAGGATGATTTAGATTGAAAAAGTCATTATTGGAGCTATTTTGGAAAGAAATCATACAAGGCCAAAATCAAATCAAATCTTCATAATTCCTCAAGATACCATGAGATTTCTTCCATTATTTTTTACCTAAATTCCTCCTCTATATAAACACAACACACTCATACACTAGGGAGCACGAAATTGGCTGCCCAAGAACACTCTCTAAAAACCTCGAATTCTGTCAAAACTAGTGCAAAGTCAAAACCGAAGATCCAGCCATTTTCAGTCCAATCCATCAATTACAAATCATTCCTGAGGTATCTAAGGGTAAGAATAGGTCGAAAGTCATGGCCATTGATGCTTGAAACAAGCATACTCATCTTCTCCAATTTTCTTTTCTTTCAAACATTCATATAATTAATTTCATGCATTGCTAATGTTTATTAACTGTCCAAATGAGCTCTTGTTGTTACGTAGAACAGGTTTGAATCACAAACAATAGCTTGGCTTGGTGGATGAGGCACCTAACTGTGACCCAAGGGGCATGGGTTCATCACCCACCCCATGCATTTTTCAATTTTTTGACTATTTTCATTACTAACCCTTTTCATTTATTTATTTTTCACTTGATTTGTTTTCTATCATTAATTTAATTAACATATAAAATCACAAAAAAATCATTAAATATTAGTTTTAGGCTTTCAATTAATTAAAATAATTTTTGACATAAAAGTTATTTTGATTTAATCAATATTGATTTCATTTCATAATTAACTTATAAATTAATCAGAGTTAGGTTTTTAATTATTAATTCACACTTTTATTATTTTCCTAACAATTTACTGCAGATTCAGTACATCACCATTCCATGCGTCCATCATACGCTCACAAATCCTACCCTTTGGATCATCCCTTGGTCCAGATCCAGCGTCCAACCACAGCAGTCCATGGTGCACTCTCTGAAGCTAATCCACATGGGATCACACGCAAGGAACATGGGCCAACCAATTTGGGCCTAACAATTTGGCAATGCACCCCCTAGTCTACATTCTACCACACATGCCCAATCTTTTCTTTTTTATTTTATTTCAATTCTTTTTATTGTTTTAATTTATTTATTTTATTTATTTTCCAAAAATCATTTTTAATCAAAACATAAAAATCAGAAAATCACAAACAATATTAGGTTTAGTCTTTTTTTCATGAAATATTTAATTGCATTAGTTAGTTTAATTAGGTTAACTTAAATCTTTTTTTCATAATTAAAATCAAATAGAAATTAGGTTTAATTCTTAATTTTAATTCCTTCTCAAAATAAAAACACAAAAATAGGTTAATTGTTTTTTTTTTCATTAATTTAATGATTTTTCATAATTAAAACTTAATTAGTGATTTGGATATTTTGCAATTTATTCTTTATTTCCTTAAATAAAAATGACAAAAAATGATTTTTTTTTCTTTAATTAAGTTCAATTTGGTTTTTATTTCCTTAAATAAAAATGACAAAAAATGATTTTTTTTCTTTAATTAATCCAATTAGGTAGCCAAGGGTCAAAACCCGAGTTCTCTCGTATTTACGATTGTCGCGCGTATTTATTTTTGATTAATCATGTAACTGCTTACTGGTTTGTAATAGTTAAAACTAGGGTTTTTATTTACTGCTTAAATCCCCGATTTTTTGTTATGTAATAAATCCCCCTCCCCGAAGCCTTGTAATAGCTAGGTTTATTTTTCGCACTTTAAATTCCCGCAATCTTTAACTGTCTAGATGCATGGCTAATAGGATTGTATGAAAAGAATGCTTGAAATTTAAAATGGTAGATCACCTAATGTGCAAAGATTAAATAATTGAAACAAATCATATGCATATGTTTCACTCCTAGGGTTTGCCTCATTACGGTTGCCTTCGGTAAACAGTCATTAAGCATATGAAATTTTAGTGGTCGCTCTCCAGCCTAAAAGATCAAAATGTTGCCTCGGAAATGTTGCCTCAGAAAGATCTTAAGGCTCTAGGGTTACTACTAAAGTTTTCTAACTATTGCTTTAGTGATTGTACTTATCCCTTTCGAATGTCCCTTACAACTCCAACGACGGTGCTACCTACTCCTTAATAGTAGGATAGCGCTGTCTAAAGGAAATGAGAACAAACAATCTTTTTTCGAGTAGGTAGAATCTTAAGTACTTGCTCAATGAAAACTTTTCACACAAACACCTGTCAAAACAGATTTTCAAAACAAACTTCGTCACATCCTTGAGGACTGATACAAGGGTTATCACGAAGTAAACATTTTCAAGACAAGCACACACAAGCAATTTGAAAAAAATGAGCAAGTACCTAAGAGCCCGTAGATAACTACGTATAGAAAGGGTGCTAACACCTTCCCTTTCTATAATCTACCCCCCCGTACTCAGAATATCTCGAAAAAAGGTTTTTTTTCTGTTCTTTTCCCTTTTCCATGATTGGATGAAATAAAAGTCGGTGGCGACTCTTGCTTACCGCGACATTTTGCGAACAAAAAATGCAAAACGCAAACCAGTAAAAACAGTCAGTTCTGCCACTGTATCACAATGCCATTATTTTTTTCCTAGGCCAGTCAACCTAGCGAGTCTTTATTTAGGTGTAGTATCTTTTCACTATGTCTGCATTAACATGGTGAGGAAGTTCGTCACCATCCATGGTGGTCAGAATCATGGCTCCACCGGAAAATATGCTTTTGATTACAAATGGCCCTTCGTACGTGGAAGTCCACTTTCCTCTGGGATCACCTTGCGGCAGTATGATGCGCTTGATTACTAGATCACCCACTTGATATACTTGTCGTCTGACCTTTTTGTTGAAAGCCTTGGTCATTCACTTTTGGTATATCTGACTATGATAGACAGCAGTAAGCCTTTTCTCATCAATCAGATTCATTTGATCAAATCGAGTCTGGATCCAATCATCTTCATTCAAGCTTGCATCCTTCATGATCCTCAAATAAGGGATCTGGACCTCGATAGGAAAGACAACCTCCATACCATACACCAATGAATAAGGTGTTTCCCCTGTTGACGTACATGCTGAGGTGCGGTAACCATGAAGAGTAAATGGTAACATCTCGTGCCAGTCTTTGTATGTCACCGTCATCTTCTGTATGATTTTCTTGATATTCTTGTTAGTAGCCTCCATAGCACCATTCATCTTCGGCCGATAAGGGGAAGAATTATGATCTTGGATCTTGAATTGTTTACAGAGTTCAGTGATTATCGTATTATTGAGATTTGTACCATTGTCTGTGATGATTCTCTCTGGCATGCCATACCGACAAATCAAGTTATGCTTAATAAACTGTGCCACAATTTTCTTGGTAATAGTAGAAAAAAAGGCAGCTTTAACCCACTTTGTGAAGTAATCAATGGTCACTAGGATGAAGCGATGCCCATTGGAAGCAGTAGGTCTAATCTCTCTGATCATGTCGATACCCCGCATTGCAAATGGCCAAGGAGCAGTCAATACATTCAAAGGAACCAGAGGTACATGTACTTTATCAGCATAGATCTGGCATTTGTGACAAGTTCGGGAATGCTGATAACAGACTGCTTCCATAATGGACCAATAATATCCTGCTCGTAGGATCTTTTTAGCCATGGTGTGTCCACTAGAGTGGGTGCCAAAGGTTCCTTCATGTAAATCTTCGATAATCCTCTCTGCTTCGCTCTTGTCTATGCACTGAAGTAAAGTAGAGTCATGGTTGTGCTTGTAGAGGATTCCATTACTGAGGAATAACTTTGTGGAGAACCTTCTCAGAAACTTCTTATCATTGACATATGCCCCCTCAGGATACTCTTGAGCCTCAAGATACCTTTTTACTTCGTGGAACCAAGGTTTGTATGCTACCTCTTCAGTGTCAATCTCATAGCAGTATGCTGGTTCATCCAACCTCTCGATAGTGATCCGAGGAGCCTTGTTATCCCACTTGACCTTGAACATGGACGACATAGTTGTTAGCGCGTCCGCTAACTGGTTCTCTTCTCATGGAAAATGTTCAAAGGTGACTTCCTCAAAGTGTGGAAGAAATGTCAGCACATTCTCTTTATAAGGGATGAGATTCGGGTGCTTCGTATCCCACTCTCCTTTGATTTGACTTATAAGCAAGGCTGAATCCCCGAAAATGCTCAAGAACTTGATCCTCAAGTCAATAGCAACTTTGAGACCCATGATGCATGCTTCATACTCCGCCATATTGTTGGTACAATTGAAGCATAGTCTTGCGGTGAAAAGAGTATGACAGCCCTCAGGAGATATAATTATAGCACCAATGCCATTGCCGAGTGTATTCTAGGCTCCGTTAAAAACTATAGTCCAGCGGGATCCTTCCTCGGGTCCTTCATCCGGTCCAGGTTCTTCACAGTTAGTAACTAACATAATGTTCTCATCCGAGAATTAAAAGTTCATGGATTGGTAGTCATCCACAGCCTGATGAGCCAAATGATCAGCTAGTAAACTTTCCTTGATTGATTTTTGGGTCGTGTATTGGATATCATATTCGGTCAAGATCATTTGCCATCTTGCTATTCTTCGGGAGAGAATGGACTTCTCGAAGATGTACTTGATTGGATCCATCTTAGATATAAACAAATTGGTGTGGGTCAACATATATTGTCTTAGTCGGCGAGCAGCCCATGCCAAAGCACAACAAGTTTTCTCGAGCAGTGAGTATCTTGTCTCACAGTCGGTAAACTTTTTGCTAAGGTAGTATATTGCATGCTCTTTTCTATCGAACTCGTCATGTTTCCCCAGCACACACCCCCATTGAATTATCTAACACTATTAAGTACATTATGAAAGGTCTTCCTTCAATCGGAGGCATCATAATTGGAGGCTCTTGAAGGTATTCTTTGGTTCTCTCGAAGGCGGTTTAGCATTCGTCATTCCATTTTACCACTTGATCTTTCTTCATGAGTTTGAATATTGGCTCACAAGTAGCAGTTAAATGGGAAATGAACTTGGCAATGTAATTAGGCGTCCTAAGAAGCCTCTGACCTCCTTCTCAGTGCGAGGAGTCAACATCTCTTGTATAGCCTTCACCTTTGCAGGGTCTACCTGAATTCCCTTGTCGCTGAAAATGAAACCTAGGAGTTTACCAGACCTTGCCCCGAAGGTGCACTTGTTCGGATTTAACCTCAGCTTGTACGTCTTCAACCTATCAAATAACTTTTGTAGATGATCAAGGTGATCTTCCTCAGTTTGAGACCTGGCTATCATGTCATCAACATAGACCTTTATCTCATGGTGAATCATGTTATGAAACAAAGCTACCATGCCTCGCTGATAGGTTACCTCGGCGTTCTTCAACCTAAACGGCATCACTTTGTAGAAAAAAAAGTGCCCCATTGTGTGACGAAGGTTGTGTTCTCCATATCTTCGGGTGCCATCTTGATATGATTGTAGCCAGAGAAACCGTCCATGAAGGAAAAAATCTTATGCTTCGTGGTGTTGTCAACCAGAACGTTAATGTGGGGAAGCGGAAAGTCATCCTTGGGGCTTGCCCTATTCAAATCTCGGTAGTCCATACACATCCGCACCTTGTCGTCCTTTTTAAGCACCAGGACCATGTTAGCAACCCACTGTGGATAAGAGGTGACAACTAGGAACACAATGTTGAATTGTTTCATAACCTATGCTTTGATCATCTGACATTTCAGGGTGCATACAACGGACCTTCTGCTTTACTGAAGGGAAATCTTCTTTAGTTGGCAGACGATGAACCACAATATCCGTATCCAGTCCTGGCATGTCGTTATATGACCAGGAAAAGATCTCGACATAATCATGCAACATCTGTATCAACCGCTGTTTGACACGAAACTCCAAATTTGTGCCCATCTTGACTTCTTTTCTGTTCTCTTCTGTACCTAAATTCACTGTCTCAACTGGCTCCTCATGAGGTTGTATAGCCCTTTCTTCCTGATGTAACAGTTTGGTAAGTTCGCTGGGTATCTCACAATCTTCCTCACCTTCGTCCTTGGCTTGGTTGATTGGATTTTCAAAGTCATAACCAACAATAGAATATTTGTTATCAATGGGATCCAGAGTGGATATGGATCTGCAGTTTGATACATGAGTGTGTGTAAGAGCATAATTGTATAGACAAAGTAAAAAAAGCAGAAAAGAAAAAAAGAGAGCGCAAAATTTGTATGCATAAACGTCCAATGCTTTATTAATGCCATATGAAATTGAAACATGATTTCCCTCACAAATAAACCATTGTGCCCCGGGTAAGACACATGGCCAAAAAGTTTATATTGTTTATTACATATCCAAAAACAAGAAAGACAATTACTTCTGAATAAAAGTAATTGGTACAAAGTCTTTTGTCGTCCAGTTACTGGGTCCACTGTTGGTAGTACGGAAGATCCAGCTATTCACGTCATAGTCATTGTCAGCATCTTCTGTGGCGGAGACAAGATCAATAACATTGATTCCCGAGTCATGCTTGGGCATGGGTGCTGTTATGACGTTGGGAGTTTCCGGCGCATTGAATTCAATATCCTTTGCTTAAATAAGGTCTTGAACCTTGTTTTTCAAAGCCCAACAGTCGTTTGTGTCATGCCCCAGAGTCTCAGAGTGGTAGGCACATCGAGCATTTGGATTGTAGCAGGGAGAGGCAGTATTAGGATTCTTCGGAGCTTCCTTCAGAGTTATCAGATTGGACTTCAACAACTGCGGCAAAATTTGAGACAGAGTCATATTTATCCGGGTAAATTGTCTTATCGGCCTTTTTGTTCTAGGCTGATTATTCCTTTGTTGAGTAGCTACAGGTTTAGAGATTATAACAGCCCCTACCGCTGGACGATGTTCAGTTCTGTCTTGATTTCTTTGGTTGTACACAACACTAACCTATTTTTTTCCAAAAAATGGCTTCCTTACTGCACTGGAGGATGCATCCTTTTGAATCTTCCCACTCCTAATTCCATCTTCCACTCTTTCTCCCGTCAAGATTAATTCAGTGAATCCGGCTGAGGAACCTCTAATCAGGTGATTGAAAAACAGACCATACAGGGTACCCAGAAACATATCCACTAGCTCCCTATCAGACAGGGGGGTTGGACTCTTCCTGCTAAGTCCCTTCACTTATGAGCATAGTCTTTAAAGCCCTCGCTCGAACCCATAGACATACTTTGGAGTTGTGTATGGGTGGGAGCAAGGTCTGCATTATATTGATACTGCTTGTAGAAAGCAGCAGCCAGGTCTTCCTAATTACGAATGTTGGTCCCTTCCAGTTGGTAGAACCATTCTAATTGAGTTCCGAACAGACTATCCTGAAAGAAGTGGACCCATAAGTCCTTGTCAGCAGTGTGAGGTTGTATCTTCCTCAAATAAGATCGTAGGTGCATCCTGGGACATGAAACCCCATCATGTTTGGCAAACACCGACACCTTGAACTTTTGCGAGATGACAACTCCAGAAACCAAACCCGGTTCTTCAAAATCTAGACCTAGTACCTTCTGGACCTCCATTGCATTCAAATGATCCTCCAGTTGTTTGTATTTTTCATCAGCAGGAGGATAATGTTCCTCATCATAGTCAGATTCATTATCAGATTCTTTTGGACTGGAGTCTTCCTCTCTTGTTTCCTCCTCTTGATTGTCTCCTTCCTTTGATGAAGTTACCAGTTCAGAGGCTGGCCACACTGGTCCTCTGATCCTTCTTCCCAAGTTCACCATACTAGCTGGTTCCTTGGCTTCTTCTTTTCTTTAACAAGCAGGGCTTTCAGTTCTTCTTGCCCCTTAGTCAGAGCCATAATCATCTTTTGAAACTGGGCATTCTGAGTCTGTAGATCCTTCACTGTTTGTTCTAGAGCCATTGCTGAAATAAACAATGAAGAAGATGAGAAACCTGCTTTGAAACCTGCTTATGCAATGATATGTATGATATATGTATGCAATGTTTTCAAGGATTTCTAAGACTCAAATTTGCTTAAATAGAAAGAGAACAAACGTTAATTATATTAAGAAGTTTTATTAATCATAATAATGCCTCTTGGTCTCACAAAGGGAACAAAGCAACAATAAAATTTCCAAGCAAAAAGGAAGACTTCAAGTTCCCACGGACGCATCCTCTTTGGTGCAATGTAGGCATTTATATTACTCTCCTTGTGAAGTAACCGGGTGAGCTCTAGAACCTTCTTCTCGCTGGCGTAGAATTGGGTTTTGAAAGTATCTTGTTCTTCTTTGAGTTGAATCCAGGACTTCTGTAGCTCCTCAAAATCAGTTGGCATGTCAGGATGATGCACAATGTAAGGAGTGTCTCCCTCAGCGATTGGCTCCATAATCACAGGTAAGATGGCGGGGTAAGGCATCATAAGACATTGAGCACGCACTCGTACCCATTTGAGGTAAGTCTCAAGAGGGATGGAATTCTTGCGCCCCAGTGTTTTTCTATCAACCTTGTTTATCATGCCCCAAGCTCGAATGAACCTCTTGCGATAACCTTGAACATCATTCTCATAGTCAAATTTGATTCCTTGGACGAGCGTGTCGTGAGACTCATCCCTTATAGAATAACCAAATTGTCGCAACGCTAAGCAAGGATTATAAGTGATTCCTCCACTAATGCCTAAGAGAGGGACATTAGGTAATTCCCCACAGCGATCAATGATGGTAACATTCTCCGAGGATTGCAAACACGGATGAATATCTGAATGTGTAAGGGACATCAGCCTATGAGACCATCTCCTACCCTGCTCATTTCTCAAAACAGATCAGGGTAGGTGTGAAATAAACAACCTAGTCAATAGAGGAGTGCAACACAGAAGGGTCCCTCTTCTCTTTAGAGTGCGAGTATGCAGAGAGTGTAGAATATCCCCAAGTAAAGTAGGCCCCAGATTATGCGACAGAAAAATCTTAACCGCAATCACATCTATGAGTTGGTCCGTGTTAGGGAATAGTATCATCCCATAGATGAGGAGGGCCAACACTTCTTCAAAAGCTTGTAAATCCAGGCTATTTTAAAAATAGTGAGCTTTCTCAAATAGAAACTTAACTGGAAATCCTTGGACAGCTCTCCTGGTTTCCCAATTTGCCACTACATCAGACTGTTGTAAAGGTAGAGCTTGAGAAATCTCTTCAGGCTTTCGGTCTTTTCCCATACCGTTGAATGGTAGTTGATTAAGGATAGGTACCCCCAATAACTGAGAAAACTCCTCCATATTAGGCACTAACTGGTAATCAGGAAAAGTGAAGCAGTGGTGCAACGGGTTAAAGAATTGAAAGAGCACCTTTAACATTTCTTCATCAGGGGTTGAAGTGACCAAGTTGAGAAGTCGACCATGCTTTTAAGTGAAGGGAGAGTTTTCAGGAATCCTTGATACTAACTCCTTGAGTTGAGGATGCACTTTCACAAGGTTGATTTGGATAGTGTTCCTGCGAGCGGATGTCATGTCCTACAAAACAAGACAAAGATAAGCCCTAGAGAATCCTTGAAATGGTTAGTATGATATGCCATGTTATGATGTCATGATTATGCTAAGAAATCACAGATATAGAAAGCACAAGAAAATCACACCAAGACCTTAGGTTTAAGGCTTGCATGGGTTTTAAGGTAATACCCTCTTGAAGTTGGATTGGTTCAACCTGCCCTATAAATAGTAACTGGGTTCTAAGGGATCTCAATATCACTGATCTTTCCCACAAGTTTCGTTGATAGGCAACTGACTTGAAACCAAACAAAATTCAGGAGTCAAATCTCAATGAGTGTAGCATCGAGTATCTGCCGACTTTAGGAATACACCAAAGACGACCATCTCACTATGTCCTAATGGCCAAGTTGTTCATTTAAAGGTTCTAAGGTCAGTTGATGCTTCATAACACCATGCAGCGGCCCCGTATTCTCCTTGATTAACTCAAGGGCTACCAGTACCAACCAAAGTGTCACGTCAACATAGCCATCGCTTTAAACATGTCGATATATCCTGCACAGTTTCCACGATCTATTGCTACTTACCTAAAAGGTTTCCCCAGATCCGGGTGTAGGATCTATAATAACCCAAACAGTACCCTTAAAAGTAAACAAACAAATAGACAAGAAAGTTTAAAATGATCTAGACCCTAAGGTAAACCCCACTTTATATTAATCCCCAGCAGAGTCGTCAGTTCTGTAATACGGTGGTAGAACCGACTATTAATACTGGTTTTGCATTTTTTTTATTTACAAATGTGCGATAAGCAAGAGTCGCTACCGACTTTTCTTTTATCCAACAAAGGAAAGGGTGAAAAGAACAGAAAAAGACCTTTTTTCAAGATTTTCTGAGTAAGGGGGTAGATTATGGAAAGGGAAGGTATTAACACCCTTTCCATCTGTGGTTTTCCACGGGCTCTTAGGTACTTGCTCATTTTTTGAAAACTGTTTGTGTTTGTGTGTTTTGAAAGATTTTTGTTTGCTTTATGGTAACTCTTGTATCAGTCCCCAAGAGTGTGATAAAGCGTTTTTGAAAATAGTTTTTGAAAAGTGCGTAAGTGTAAAAAGAGTTGATTTTGAGCAAGTACTTAAGAGTTATCTACCTACTCGAAAAAAGATGTTTTTTCCTCCTTTTCCTTTAGAGTGTGCCATCCTACTATTAGTGAGTAGGTAGCCCTATCGTCAGATGTTGAGGGACTATCGAAAGGGACATTATGGACATTGAAGGCAACATGTAAGGATATCTTAGCATTCGAAGTGACTGTCATCATATAGGCAACATCGAGGTACAAGATCATTTTCTCTTAGGCAACTTGAGGGACGTTAAGGGACCATGATCCTTATGATGACTTTAGAATTGAGGGTCTTTGCTAAGATATCCCTACGTTCGAAGGACACGACCATTTCCGAAGGCAACCAAGTAGGGAATACCTTAAGGATGCAAGTGTGAGAAGTGTATTTTTTCAGTTATATTGTCTTGAGGTTAGTGATCTAACAGTTAATTAATTAATCTTGTCATGCACGCCTAATTTACTAGCAGTAATGTATACAAAATAAAATAAAATGTGGGAAGTATAAATCTAGACTATTACATGGCTTCGGGGAGGGGGATATTTACATTCCAACCCAAATGGGGAAAAGAAAATAAAGCAATAAAGTAAATTCCTATTAACTATTACATCACGTATAACAATTACATGAATATAAAATGCAAAAGGAAATAAGCGCGCGACAAATGAAAACACGTTCTAAAACCTAGAGGAAAAATCTTTTTGGTTGTTTTTGTTTTTAAAAAAAATAAAATAATTAAATTAAACATCCTAAAGTCTATTTAGAAAAATGAAAATCAATTAAGAAAAATAGTCTAAGCTTTTTTGTTTAGTTTTTATTATTAAAAAGAAATGATTAAACCTAAATTAAATCCTAAGTTCTAATTCAATTTTAATTAAAGAGGAAAAAGAAAAAATGATTAAAATAGTTATTAATTAATTCGAGAAATTAATTATTTAATAAAAAAATCTACTACTAATTTTTTGTGATTTTTTTTATTATTTGTTAAATAAAATAAAGAAAATAAAAGAAATTAAAATAAAATAAAATAAAGAAATAAAATAATACAAAAGAAAACAAAATGGGCCTGGTCATCAAAAGCAAAAATGGGGGGTGTTGTTGTTAAAAACGCTTGGCCCAAATCAGAATTTTGTATTGGGATCAAGTGAGGAACGCTTATTATAGCTCATGATGCACCTGCAGATCAGAGGCATTGGTTTGGATCAGATAGTGATCTGATGGCTTAGATTGAAGCTCTATAACACGTGCATTTGGACTTGTAACACTGGATCTGTAGAAAATATTTGAGAAAAATTAAAACTGCTGGATTTGGGATTCGAACCCAGGTCCTTTCCCTTATATACGCGCACCCTAACCATCTTAGCTGCCTTGCCATTCGTTACATAAAATAGAATAATAATTTAATATAAGAAAAATGGTCAGATATATTATAATAAAAAATGTGTGCTCTATTTGAATGTGCCAATGAGACAATGCAACACTTTATCTTCTTTGTTCAGATTGAACCAGGCTTTTAGTGACGGATACTACTGTTGCTAAAGCTTATAGTCACGGATTACGTCTGTAGCTATAGCCCTGTACAATTCAAAATCATTATATACACGCAAAAAACATCAACCAAGGCCATGGATCGCTTGCAATATTCCTCCTGAATTCATTGGTACCATCAATTTCATCCAATTTGGCCTTTAAGTCAGGTTCTCCAAATTGGGAACTCGGAACCCTAATAATGGTGGATCTGTATATCTGTACCCAAACTCAAAATAAAGCATCCAGAAACATTCCCATGATGATTACAAACATAAATATGCAGTCAAATCATGTTTATAATGAATAAATGAATGAAAAAGAAATTGACAAAAATAAGAGAAAACTGTGACTTGATGGAGCTACTTCATGGTGTTTCAAGGGCTGGTAAGGATGGAAAACACTTCAGGGAATCTCCAGGAGTGTATTTTGATCTTTAGTTTGGGCTGAAGCAAGCTAGAACATGAAATTTGAATTTTACAATTTGATACTTTTTTGCAAAATGGGCAAGGGTTCTCTAGGCTTCGTATGCGTATTTAGAGCTGGCCAATGACTTGTTTATATAGAGAATGATGAGGAGACACGAAAAAACAAACTTGTAACAGCCATAATCAATTGCTTGAATGGCATGAACGTCCATTTGTAACCTTGGCCAAAATTATGGGATTTTGTCCATTTTTGAATTTTGCGTGAATGTAGATAGGCTGGTCTTGCTTCACACGAAATTTGGGACCTCTCCATGTATCAAATCAAGCCCAAATGATAATGGCCCATATATTTTGCAATAATTTTGATTTATTTGATTTTTAATTAAATACAATTAATATAAAATGAAAATAAAATAAAGACTATTCAAAAATGGTTTTAGGGGTCCTCTATACTCTTAGGAAGATGTCTGAAGTCCAAGAAAATGAGCCTTTTTCTTAAAAACTCAAATTTGCTCAATGCATATTTCTTGAAATTTCCCAAATTTTCCCAACTGGGACAAGCCATAACTTGCTCAATTTTAATCTCATGATGATGATCTTTGACTTTTTGGAAAGCCCAAGATGTCTAATTCAATCCCAATTTTGATAAATTTTGCATTTGAAGATGTTATCCTGATGTTAAAGGTCTTGGAAAAAAGTGGCTTTTATTGACTTTCTAAAAATGACCTGTAATGTAGGAACTTGTATCTTTCAAATGGTGCATTTCTTGGACTTGAGGGCTGAAGAGAAGTTGTAGGGAATTGAATTCCCTTCAAAATTAATTTTGGTTGGAAAATTTCTGATAAAGTATGAGAAAGTTATGCTTAGTCAAAGTTTGGTTGACTTTTCCTATAGAAACCCTAATTTGCCATTTTTGACTTTTTATGGGTTAGGAGCATTTCTTGAGGAATTATGATCAACCCTTGATCAAATTATGGATATCACTTCAAAATTTTAATGTTGACCAAAAATCTTGAAGTTTGATTGTACTTGGGCCACAGTTGACTTTTGACCTAACACAGTTGATTTTCCAATACTTGAGCAATTGACTGAGCAAACTTATTGTGCAAGGCATGAAATTTGGCATGCATAATCTTGAAGGCATATTAGGACCATGAGAAGAATTGGAGACCATTCGAGCTCAACCATCTTGATGAAAATTGAAACCCTAGTTAGGGGTTCATTGCCTTATGAGGAGAATTGTCTGGTCAATTCTTGGTCAACCTTGAGTAATTGAGAACCTCTAGGAGTATGTCTTGTGTGAAAATGGGAGGGAAAAGTTTGGGGTACAACACATGATAATTGTACAAATAAAAAGTTTCCTCAACATGTTATGTTATAGAAAGCGATAAACGAGTACCTGACGAGTACTAACTTCAAAAACTATCATTACCATACATCCACAAGTTGACACACTCAAAATTGGAAAATCACCAAAAGAAAACTTAAGCCATCGAACCCAAATTTGAGTCCAAACAACAAAAGAAATAATTAGTTAAAATAATACTATTGTTAATTACTAGTACAAAGCCTTGGTGAAAGTGGGAAAAATGAGAGCCAAGTGAAATATTAAAAATAATTCACTGGTGCAACTCAGGAGAGCGCACTAAGCAGGCTCAACCATGCTATGTGTGCTACACTAGTAGCCTAAAAACTAGGACAGAAACATGCAGCCAAGCAACACCCTCCATAATCACCTACGATATCCTCATTTACACATCTAAACAACATTTACAACACAAACATACTTCCACAAGCTAAACACGACAAGCTTACGGAAAACCACAAAAAACAACAACATAAAACAACTAATATAAACATACTAAAAGAATGAGTGAAAAATGATTAAACTAGTTGTAAAGTGAAAATTTGAGAATTTTATGAATAATCTGAGTACAACTTGTTTAATGAATGTTCACCATACTACCTAAGCTAGAAATGAAAAAGTAACAACGAAACAAAAACGATAAAACATACTTATTTTACGTCGTAAGCTCGACGCTTGATATTTACAAAACAACACATTGCTTAGAATGAGCCAAATGCTTCACTCCCGTCTTCGCTCAAATATCTTCCTGCTCTAACCGGAACTACACATCTAACCCCACTTTGGAAAACGTGAAACAAAATAAGTATATTATATGTAAATGTATAAATCACGTAAATGTACAAAATAAACAAGTATGGGGAAAATATACAAATACACATTATGGACATATTTATGAAACTTAGAAATCAAAACTATCGCGATGTAGTTAATATCAACACCAATCCCTGACAACGGTGCCATTTTGCTGGAAGCGGTAAAGCGGGAAGCAAAAAGTAAAGTATTATTTTATTGGGTGATATTTAGGTTATATCGTATCGTGTCCATGGATATTGGTAAAAGGGAAAAACTACCGTTCAACAATTTCAATCCTTCTAAGTTTGGAAAATGGATTTGCGGAAAAAGTGCAGGAAAAGTAAATAAAGCAAATAAAGAAAGAGATAAACAATCATCCGCAACCTAAGAGAATTCATTCTGGAATCACATTTCACTCTACCCGTCAAATGCTTAAACTTGATGATTAATTGATCGCGACCTAAATCACTTGTGAATACCATCACATATCACTCACACTAAGGCTATCTCTAATGCAAAGTGATACATCACCCATATTGCTCTCGTCGACGATCTCTAAACCGACTCAAATAACCCGAATGCATTTCATAACTGATACCCACTTGATTATTAATCCTAAATATATGTCTAGAGTCCCAATAGATATTCATTCAAGAAAGAGATTCAGAAAGCATATATCTACGACAAACCAAAACTCTGCGATTAAAAAAAATCAAGAATAAACACTGGTATTAATAAGTAAAAGAGATTTCATACAATCCCATGATCAATAAATGTACATATAATAAGAGTAAAGATATACATACAACACACACCATAGGAATTATACATAGGGAAGAAGGAAATAAATAGGAAACTTCTCGCGGTGTCAACATGATCCGAGACTATCAGTAGCCAATCGACATGATGAACCACCCAATGGTGTTGCTTGAACCTCTAAGCTACAAAGAATTGAATCAGAGCTCCTCCAAGAGGGAAAGAGATGATAAAAACCAAAAAAATCTATTTCTAAATTATCTATATAAAACTGATCTCAGTAGACCGCGCTTAACGAGCTCACTGCACTAAGCGGGTTGCATTTATTTAAAACACTAAACCTATATAAACCGCGCTTAGCAGGACTTGCACGCTAAGCGGGCAAAGAAAATCACTTATGTCAAATCTGTCAAAATTGCACGTAACGCACTAGAGGATGCGCTTATTATGGTCCCCTGAGAAAAACTTCTCAAAACTGGGTCTTTTATTCTGAAAACGCGCATCCGGAGTTGTGCCTTTAACACCTTATTCCTCAATGCTCCAAAATGAAACAAATACCTATAAAATGAACGGAAAACATCAAACGGTACACTTTATACGTAAAAACATAAACACAAACTAAACGTATTTACACAAAAGTCATGTTTATTCAATGATATTAGCAACAAAAAATCGATAAGTGCAACAAAAAGTATATACAAAAATAGTTACACTTTGCACTTATCACTTAACATGAATTAGGAAGCTTAAATATGCATATGTTATCACTTATTACATATCTACATCAGGTAAGTGTGCCACTAATTCTCTTCGTTACATGACTTGACATGAAATCCAATGCTAAAAACTGGTTCTCTCATTACCAAAGGGAGTTACTGATATCATATTTCATGTAGTTTCCCAAAGCTCGTGTGCTAATTTGGCGTTTCGTGAAAGTGATGAAGAGTTTATAGTTCTACCTTTCCCCCAAAAAAAGTAAGCTCCTGATGTTCCTTGGAAAAATTTAAGATCAACATTTTGAACTCAATGGCTCCAATCAAGACTAATTCATATGAAATACTAGTCATCGAGGATAACTATTTGCATAGATCAATTACTAAAAACGATGGCGATAGTGAGATTTAAAGTCTAAATTAGTCATATCACAACATCAAATATAATTCGATATTATTAATGAAAATGACAGTTCATGCAGAATAAGCCCCAAGCTGGGCTGTGGAAAAACGTCAAGTAACATGTGAAATTTCAAAGTTACTTTCAAACATTACGGGTTTAATATATTTATGTAAATAATTGACCAATATGTTGTTTCCTAGGGTTAGTTCAAGATGAATTGCCGATGCAGAAGGATAAGGCATCAGAAGATATTGCATCAGATGAAACCTTAGACATGACAATAGTTGATGGTATAATAAGTAAATAAGTTGGTAGACAACACCTTTGGTCATTTTGAAACATCAAAGCATGCATGAAAATTAGAAACAGATATCAACAAAGACCGCTAGAAATGTACTCACATGTGGAGCAAAAGTAGCATCAATAGTTGAATCTTTCCTGCAGTCAGGGGATTGCAATAGGCGTATGTGTTTCAGTATAAAATATGCCAACCAAGACAGGCATGCAGGAACTTCTCGCATGAAGTTTGTTTGTACAATTCCAGGATCAACAACACTGATGCATAAGAATACAGAAAATGAATGTTAACAGTGGAGTAGAACCCATCGTTTTAACCATAAATTTAGCTCAACTTCATAATGTCAAAAAAGATAAACCCAAAGCTCTAACCTAAAATTTTCTATAAAATAGTTAACTACTGTTGTACCCCAAAATTTTCCCTCCCATATTTCTCGATACATGTCAAGTAAGGTCCTCAAATTGCTCAAGCAAGTTCAAAAGTTGACCAGACAAACTCTCTCCTAAGGCAGTCTACCTCAAATTAGAGTTTCACTTTGCATCAAGATGTTTGAATCCAAAGGATCCCAAATGCTCACCATTGTCCTAATATGTTCTCAAGATCATCCATGTCAAGTTTCAAGCCTTGCAGAGGAAGTTTGCTCAGTCAATTGCTCAAAGGCCTGAAAATCGACTGTGCTAGGGCAAAAGTCAACTATGGCCCACATACAGTCAAACTTCAAGATTTTTGGTCAACATTCTCATTTTGAAGTATTATCCATCATTTGATTAAGGGTTGATCATGATTCCTCAAGGATTGCTCACAATTCATCAAAACCCAAAAGTTGCTAAATTAGGGTTTTGTAGGAAAAGTCAACTCAACTTTGACCAAGCATAACTTTCTCATACTTTATCAAAAATGACCCATCCAAAGCTCATTTTTAAGAGGATGTAATTCCCTACAATTCATCTTCAGCTCCCAAGTTCAAAATATTCACTCACAAGAAGATATAAATTTGGACATTATAGGTTATTTTGAAAAGTCAACAAAAACACTTTTTGGGTCAAAGCTTCATACATGAACATGGAAGAATCAATTGAGGTGAGACCAAAAATGTTGCTTAGAGGACATCTTAAGATTTCTAAAAAGTCCAAGAAAACCTCTCTAGGGTCAAAATTGAGAGAGTTATGCATTGGCCAAGTTGACCCTTTTTGTAAAATTGCCAAAAGTCAAAAGTGTCCAAAATTGCATTTTTTGCCAAATGGGCCCAACTTTTTATGCTTGCACTGAGTTTGTAATGTGACCCACGACCCATGAGCTCTTCCACTTGTCATTCTTTTATTTTTGTCATTTATTTTGATTTTATTTCATTTAAATCAAATAAAATCAAAATAAAATAATGAAAATATCAAAAGCTAATTAAATCTTGAGATTTTGTGCATGTTTAGGTTCATTACACAGTTGGAAACAAGATCAAATCGTGCAAGGCTCATATGGATACAAAAAGATTGCATTTTTCTTGATTTGGAAAGATTTTGCACAAGGATCAAATCATACATCAATAATCATAATTGGAGAAGATTTGAAACAAATGGCAACCCTAATTCATTCTTGGATACATAAGGGACAAGTGCAGATCAAAAAACAAGGTTTTGGAGGCGTGCAAGAGAGAGAGAACGAATTGCAAAAAATTCAAGAAAAAGTGTAAACTGATTTTCAAGTTTCAGGCCCTCTCAAGCCATTCTAGTCACACCAATCGTTTGCTGGACTCCCCGGGGTCAAGGTTCAATCGCTAGCAAGCTTCCTCACGCCTTGAAACACGTTGTAAGGTTCATACGATTTCCATATTTTCTTGAATTTGAATACGTTAATTCTGGCACATTCAGCATGTTTAATTGATATATTCATAATCCTTGAGTTGTTTGCAAGCTAATGGTTACATTTAATTGCGTTTTTACTGACTGAACATGAAAGTGCCATGGCTAGGGTTCGTGCTTTGTTTTTAGGGGTTTTGCATACAGGAACAATTGGCCATTGATAATGGTACCATGATGCTCGTGAGGTTGCAACGAGTTGATTGGTATCATTGGTTGTCATTTATCATGCTTGTATGAAATTTTGGAGAAGCACAGGGTTGTACCTACACTCAGATGTCCGTAGGTAAAACTTCCAGGGCTAACACGACGGTGGGAGGAAGAAGAAAGTAACGTGGCACTCCTTGACTTGCCAATTCAAATTTCGCGCATTTTGAAATATAACTTTTTGTTTTTATCATATAATATTCATTTGCTATTGTTTAGACAACTAACCATGCCAGCTCAGTTGACAAGCGTGCAGTGTGAGAACGCCTAAGGGTCTGGGTTCGATCCCTAGGTCCCAACTTTATTTCATATTTTTCTTGGATAGACAATCTAGTGCATCTCACGCTCCAGGATCCATCATGCACTCTCCAGATCTAATCATCCAAACCACCAGCAAGCCAGATGCAAGGCTTCTCCAATGAGGGTCCACCATGTGCATAGGTCAAGTGTACGCACAGGATCTGGCAAAGTCAAAAGGGCCAGGAGAATTGTTGGGCTCAGAATTGCCAATCACACCCCCCTTTGCTGAAACAACATCAGGCCCATCTTGTTCTTTCTTTTCTATTTTCATTTATTTATTTAATTAGTTTAATTGTTTTTTTAACAAAATTAATTTCTTTTTCACAAAAAAATCATAAAATCAAGTTTCACAAAATTTAGAATTAGATTTTTTTTTTTTATCAAATTTAATTTAATATTAGTTTAAATTTAATTTAGGGTAATTCTAACTTTTTGTATATAATAAAAATCAATTAGAAAAATTAAGGTTAACTTGTGATTTAATTTTTATTTCCTTCTCAAATAAAATAAAAATACAAAAATAGGTTAATTTAATTATTTTTCTTAAATTTAAATTAATTAGAAATTAGGTTTTTTTATTCAATTGAACTTTATTTTCTCAAAATAGCAAAAACCACAAAAAATGATTTTTCTTTTAAATTGCAATTAGGTAGTTGGGGTCAAAACCCAAAATCTCTCGTTTTTCGATTCATCGCGCGCGTTTATTATTTTTTGCAATATTAATGTAACTGCTCACGGTATGTAATAGTTTAATTAGGATTTTCTTTATTTATCGTTTTTTTACAGGTTTTTTTGGCTATGTAATTAATCCCTACCCCGAAGCCTTGTAATAGCGTAGGTTTTATTTCTCGCATTTTAATTCTCGCAAATATTAACTGTTAGATGTATGCTAATAGGATTATATGACAAGATTGCATGATAATTTTAAAATGGCTAGAAAACCCTAATGTGCAAAGATAATAACTGAAATCAAATCACTCGCACATGCGCACTCTTAGGGTATACTCTCACTTCGGTTGCCTTCGGTAAAACGATCATTAAGTATAGGGTGTCTTAGTGGTTACCCTCCTGTCTAACAAAGATCAAAAGTCCCGTTCGGAAATGTTGCCTCGGAAACGTCGCCTCAGAAATGTTGCCTCAAATATGACCTTAAGACTATAAGGTTATTACTAAGACGTCTTAACATTGCTTTAGTGATCGTACGTCCCTTACGAATTGACCCTTACAACTCCAACGACGGTGCTACATATTTCTCAATAGTAGGATAACATTATCTAAAGGAAACAAGAACAGAAACAATCCTTTTTCGAGTAGGTAGATGCTAGTAGGTACTTGCTCAAAATCAAATATTTTCACACTTACCTTTTCAAACAAAGTTTTCAAAAACAACTTCGTAACACTCTTGAGGACAGAAATAAGGGTTAAAACGAATTAAATAAAACTTTTCAAAATAAACACACACAAGCAATTTTAAAAGATGAGAAAGTACCTAAGAGCCCATGGATAGAAAGGGTGCTAACACCTTCCCTTTCTATAATCTACCCCCGTACTCAAAATCTCGAAAAAAGATTTTTTCTGTGTTTTTTTCCTTTCCGGTTGGATGAAATAAAAGTCAGTGGCAACTCTTGCTTACCGCGATATTTTGCGAATAAAAATGCAAAACGCAAATCAGCATTTCCAAAACAGTCGGTTCTGCCACCGTATCACAACTACCATCAATCTAATTTTAAGAAATTTAATTATAAACTAGAAAGATAACAATTGAATTATAAATTACATGTATAGTAGGAGAAGTAGCAAGGGTTGTAGTGAGAGTATTTGGGCCACTTGAATTGTCAAAAGGAGGAAAATCTCTATGTTTCTCCAGTTCAATAAGTGAATAATGTTATTCTTTTACTCTTTAATTAAAGAGAATCTTTTCTAAACCATCTAAGAATCTCATACAATGCTACACAGATATCAAATGAATATGAATTTTTGACATTGCAGCCACCATTTTTTTTGCAAGACATACAAAATATGTCATAAAAAATATAATCATATGTATCCAAGAATTACAGCCAGAGCAAATCTTTCGATCTTCGTACTTGCAGAAGATGAAGCCCAAACAATCCATAGTGGATACCTATTAATTTCCTTTAAACAAAAGAACAGAAATACATCAGTCATCATAGTTTACAAAGTCAAAACTTAATACATAGATCACAATCACCTATAACACAAAGCTTCACAGATCATAAACAAATGGAGTGCATGTTAATCCAGTTTTCTTGACGAAAGGCTAAGGGAGAAGTCAAGTTTGAGTTAAGTGTTCCAGAATTTTGTGGCATGTGTGCGAGCATGACATCTCCCCTTTCGCCATTGGTTTGTGGTAACGCTGATGACACCACAATAAGTGCGGTTAAAATGGGCGTTGCATAATCAGATTTTGACTTCTTTGATTTCTGGTCTTGCGGTTACTTGGAAGAAAACTTCCAACCACCACCTGATAAAATAGAGAAAATGAAATAAGTGATTATCAAAATAGAGAAAATTAAATCAAACTGTTTTTATTTTCATGACAACTAATCATAAGGATAGGGTGATGATAAATATTTACCTGCACAGGACTGGAAGCTACTAAAAGACCGGTAACACCACCACCTACAACACAACCATTTGGGCTTGACAACTAAAAACTCATTCCACTGGACCAAATGACGAAGTAAAACGTTTGAAATCACACCGCTGGATGATAAGATGCATATAGCTCGCGATCCATGCTGGGAAAAAGATATAACCTTCAGTGTAATGTCCTGAAAAGAACACAAGATTAAAGTAAATAAACATCACATAATTGTCTCTTCTCAAAGAGGAGTCGACATTTTATGCATATTTACAACTTCTAAAATTTTATCTCTTGAGCTTACTTCACCAGCATATACGATTATGATGTGCGGCATAAAGTTGGTACCAACCGAGTCACCTACAGAAGTAACAAAAATATCTATTATCATAACTGAGTTGATGTTTAAATTAAGCAGTAATGTCACCAAAGGCATGAATTTTTTTTTACCGAAAGGATCAACTCCAACTTTTTTTCGCATGTTTGAACTCCATTCTATTCGGTTTTTGTTGCTTCCCCGAAGAAAACTCACTGGAAAAAGGACCTAAAGACGAGATCTGCAAAGGCGATAACGCCACACCAGCAACCGACCCGTCTGAAACATATTTCCAAGGCCTACCTCTTTTCTTCTTAATTGACCCTCCATCCATTCCCAAACTCCACGGTGAGACACCAACAACTCCTACACCTCCTGGTTCAGAAACAGGACCATGATGGCTTGAAGCTTCACTCCTCGGTGCTATATGATACACCGACGGAGCATGTTTTGTACATTACATAACTAACTAATGATCTGAAACACTGATCTCAAAAAGTTGGAAGAAACAGAATATGAAACACATATTTAACTGATATGTCACACCAAAAAAAATAGTGAGTTCTATTTACATATCTTATAAATTCTTAATAACAGTAACTAAATTTATCAAAAGGTATTCTTATTATGATCAAGGATTGGAAAACCCATTTGTAAAGCAATCAAAAAGATTAGAAGAGCAGTTTGTCATTACTGTATTTGAATCCTCCCTTTTGAAAGATCCACCGAGTAAGGAATTTCACTTTGCCAAAATCTATTGTCTTCCAAAAATGCGAAAACCCTTTTGACAGTCACCTTCACCGTCCTCGGAAAACATTTGGTCATCCCCGACACAATTTTTGTAAACATTTAAAACTAAAAACAAATGTTAGAACTCTTAGAACAAAATGTAAACCTAAAAATCAATGTTGTAAATAATTTCAAAACAGAAAATTTAATAAATACTTACATGTTTATCAATCTGTTTTCTTTCAATCTGTTTTCTTTCAATAACGTGTTCATATGAAATCGATTGACATATATTTTTATATGTTAATATTATTAAAATATATAAATAAGTGTTGTGCAAGTATGAGACGATGTGAGTATTACGATATTCATAACTACATCCAAACTCGTTTATTTTAATGAATAACTATTCAAATCATCTTTGTATCTATATTGCACGTTTTTACCTATCTATTATAGGCATTTTTCTCAAAATACTCATTCGAATGAGTAAAAAATTATTATCCATAAGTGGTCCATGCTCGGGTTAAATATATTACATGAACTCTTGGGCATTTTTAATGACAACTTTACATATGGCCTTAATATTTTGATGATAACTTTATATGATATTATAGAGAACAATTGTATACTCTAATGGTTTCGTTCTAGTGTGTAGTTGTTGATGTAATGTTCTAACTCTGGTATCAAGACATGTGACGTCATCAGGTTTTGAACATACACTACTGGAAGAAAACATGTGGTTACGTGTTACAGTTGAAGTCAAGATTATGGAATTCATCTTATGCAACGGTTCTTAGGAACGTTAGTACAAGATGTTAGGATCGTTACTTGGTGGTTAAGCTTTGGAGGCCTTCTAAAGCTTTTCTTCTATGTGTTACAAGGTGTGAAGATTATGAATATGAGATTCTACTGAACAAGTTCTAATGATCTGAAGAAAAGCAAGTTCTTACGACCAAGTGTTGAAGACTCTGAAGACAAGGTTCTGATAAGACAAGTTCTGAAGACTCCAAGACTTAGGTTCTACGACTTAATGGTGGTTCTTCTACAACAAGCTTCAAACATTCAAATTATCTAAAGCCTCTGAAGATAAGAAGAAGTTCAAAATGATTAACGTGTGATGGTGTACAAAAGTTACATAAAGTGTTTGTGACCTCTATCCTCTAGGGTGACGTAAGAACAATCCTTTTTTACTATACTGTGATCACTCTCATTATGACCGTTGAGAACAAACAACTGAATTTCTGATTACCTTTCTACCCTTTCAACGAATCTTTTTTACAAGCTATATAAGAAAGACTTGGAAGCTGAAGAAAAGTAAGAGTCAACATTACACAAAATATATCGAATTAAATCAAGCTTAAGCAAAACTACACCAAAGCATTGTGAAACTCTTTAGAGAAATCTTTTGTTTATAGTTTTGTAAATAGGCAAGGAGTTGTTGCTCGTATCTTGCTATAAAACACTTAGATGTTATCTTTATACCGAAACATTTGTGTAATCTGCTTAAAAAGAAGCAATTTGTAATACACTGAAAGTATTCAACCGTTGTTGATTGATTCCTTAAGTGACTGACTGAAGGTGTGATCTCAAGAAGACTCCTTTTACGACTTGAGTGAATTTGCAATAATGATGGACTGACTTATTGGGGGGACAATAAGGTTGATTTGACTCACTACTACGAAAATGGGCTTTCACAGCGCTTTTTTTTGCCCTTTAAAAGCGCTTAAAAGCGCTGCCGTAGCCAGCGCTGGCGTAGGCTACGAAAGCGCTTTTTTCTGGCCAAAAGCGCTGTCGTAGGTGGACCTATCCCAGCGCTTTTTCCTTAAAAAGCGCTTTGATAGGGGGTCTTTCCCAGCGCTTTTTGAAAAGCGCTTTGATAGGTGTGCTATTTAAATTTTTTTTATTTATTTATCAGGCCTTTTACAGCGCTTTTTATGGAAAAAGCGCTTTGATAGGGGGGTCTTTCCCAGCGCTTTTTGAAAAGCGCTTTGATAGGTGTGCTATTTAAATTTTTTTTTTTTATTTATCAGGCCTTTTACAGCGCTTTTTATGGAAAAAGCGCTTTGATAGGGGGGTCTTTCCCAGCGCTTTTTCCATAAAAAGCGCTTTGATAGGGGTTCTATTTAATTTTTGTTTTTTTATTTATCATGGCTTTTACAGCGCTTTTTATGGAAAAAGCGCTTTGATAGGGGGGTCTTTCACAGCGCTTTTTCCATAAAAAGCGCTTTGATAGGGGGTTTCTATTTAATTTTTTTTTTATTTATGCTGCCTACGAAAGCGCTTTTTAGCCAAAAGCGCTTTCGTAGCTCATAAAATTTTTTTAAAGTGAAACCTATAATTTGAGGTTCCCTGTGCGGCCTGTAATTTTTTTTTGGTCCAATAATTTAACCTGTAATTCAATCCTTATCTATACATATATTTTAAGAAATCGGTATTATATTAACAGAAACCGGTATACCATATAATATTCAATCCTTATCTATATATATGTAACTAAATCATATATAACTAAATTTGTAACCATATATACATTTGTAACCATAACTAAATCACATACAAAGTATCGTGTTAATTTGTAACCATATATATATACATATGTAACTAAATCATATATAATTACATCGAAAATAATGCTCCACCGACACGGTCGTCATCCTGCAAAGTATGAATATGAACAACACGGTAAATTAAACAAACAATATTAAAGGCTCCAACACAATCAAACTAACACATACAATAATATTTTATTCATACCCATCAGAATAATCTGTTTTCAACATAAAATTGACATATTTCCTCTTTGACTTCTTCCACTTGAACTTTCGTGTACGACATAGTATAGAGGTCATCAAAGTACTACATAAGAAATTATTACTTCAGTATATGCATGATGTTATTAAATGTAGAAATCATACAAAATTATTCTAAGTTATAAATCCATACCGTGCTTGGAATCTCTACTTGATTTTTATGAAGGATTTCTTTCATAAACCTCAAGCAAAAGTATCCGCAATCTACATCGTTATTCTGTAACGGGCACTGCATAGAAAAACAGAATATATTTTATAGTTGTCGTGTAATTTTATCAAGTAACATAACTATTATTATAAGCAACTAATTTTGTACCTGCACTTTGATCCAAGTAATATTTGATGATTTACTCCGGGGTACCTGTGCGTCCCTTTGACTACGAAATATTTGTATTGATCTAAGAAAATAAAAACATATATTTAGATCAATCTCACAGAAATAATTAAATATATAAATATACACGAATAGTTAGAACGATCTCACTTACTGATCAACAGTTTCCTTCATAGCGGGATAGTTAGTCCATTCCCCGTCTACCGAATTCAGAAAGTACACAACTTCTTTAATCGGATCGATAGCCAACAACAACCAGTGTTTTCTAAAAATTTAAGCAACTGTTTAGAAGAAAAGTTTCTACGCAAAATAAACAAAGATATATTAGAATAAATGAAAAACTCACCCCACTGGAACAGTGTTATACGGCAAAATAAACAAGCTATCTGGGTTGCCGATGTAGGCCGTGTATCGATTCACTAAGTACTCCCTAACTGAACCCGATTCCCTGACAATTGTCGCTCCACTGACAATATGGGCAGACAAGAAATGGAAGCGTCTTGCCAATACAGTCTCGCGCATTTTTTTATCGTACAACAACCTTAAATAAAAACATATAAACATTAGACTATTTTCATTGAAATGTGTAAATAAATTGTTCAACTAATTAAATGATATATTTATCGGAATACCGGATGTATGCGTGAACATTGCCGATGCCTAATTCACCATGCGTCATAATCTCAGTCATTTCGTCCATTCCTATCGTTTCTTCGCAGTCAAGACCAAAGATATCTGCATCCATAAGGATTCGACGAATACCACCTAACTTCAAATCTGAGGTTTCCAAAAGTACTCCAAGTGTATTCCGATATCGAGGTACAAAAACGCCTCTTCCCCCGCCTCTTCCCCCCTTATGCATTGACTTTTTCGGGGGTGGTCTGCTACGAACAGGCTGGGTCACTTGTTGTGACACTTTCGCAGATACCTAACAATCATATAACTTAGGTAAATTATAAAATCGTTCAGTTTTAAATTCATATCATATAATAAACAATTTAAGTGTACCTCTGGAATTGATGCCATAGACTCGCCGCCTTGCTGCAAAATCTCCTTACCCTTATTAGCGGGTTTTGTAGGAGGCTAATATTAAAAAATAATTAACTTAACGGTTCAGAATTGACATTTGAAATCTAAATGATTCATATTAACGGTTTTAAACATACCTCATCATCAATGAAAATGAGGTCCAAGGGCCATGCAACAAACGACCCTACTGCGTCTCGCACCGATCTTATATCCAAGGCCACGTCAGGTACCGGTACCAACGCATCGGGATCAATAGGATAATCTACTGATACTCTCAGGTGTCCAGCCGGGATCGGTGTATTATGAATTAAATCTCCCAAAGTGTTGTACACTTTTCCCTTGCCAACAAGGTGATAATCTGATGCCATTACGTATAGTTGGCAAGATGAAATGCCCTAAACCAATATGCATACATATTACTTTTAATTCAATAATAGAAAGAGGTGGAATAAAAATGAGAAACTTGAACAATAGAGATTTATCAATATATTTATAATTACCTCAGAAAATTTATTCTGACGGTTGATACTAGCGTTGTCACTAGTTTCTTTCGCCATTGTCGCATTGCCCTTTTCCCTCATTAATACCTCTTTATCTCTTTCCAGTGAATTGACTTTTGCTTGTAATTCCATAAGTACATTCATCACTTCTGCATTGGTAGGATTTCTTTTCCGATGATGCTGGTAGAAAGAGGTTGGAGTCACACCATGACCTTTACCCCTCACCCGACCGGAATACTCAGGAACATTCAGTGCTTTACTAAGTACGCTCCTCGTATCCTGGTCGTCACCGGTGGACTCCGTTTGTGACAATGTCTCCTGAAAATAATGGAGATAAAAAAATCAATTAAATAGTCATAAAAATTTGATTTAATTAAAGACACAATGTTATACTTACGCATTCATCATAAATTCTTAGAACACTTGGATCAACAGCTTGATTCTTGCCCACACGAGCTTCCTTCCACAACAAATGTGCTGGAAGTGAGGTTTCATCACTTTTCGTCTCCTCTAACTATGCATAGAAACAAACGGTTAGATCGTCAAATACAACACATTTAGACAATTAATAAGAACATATCATTTCTATTTATTACTTACAATTTTTTCCTCTAAGCGTGCATATCCCAAACGCCCTTTTTTGTATGGATACGCGGGCTTTGATGCTCTCTCACTATTTTTGGCACTCTTTTGCCGGAATTCGTCATCTCTTTGTCTAATAAACTCAGTCCAATCTTCTTGTTTAATGAAAAGATTATACTTTTCTGGCCTTCCGGCCGGGAACTCTTCCAGCCACTTTCCTTTGTCATCCTTAAGATAGGTGTTCGTCAACAAATTTTTCCACCCTCTAAATCTTTTCCCGGCCAACCCAAGTACGAAGCCTTTACGCTCATCTGGAACGTTAAAAGACCGCTGCGTATAAACCATATAAACATATAAGTAATTTAAAAACCATATAAACCATATAAACATATAAGTAGTTTAAAAACCATATACACCATATAAACTTATAAACTTATAAACATATAACCATATAAACCATATAACATACATACCTTAACATCTTCCCAAAACATTTCTTTTCCTTGCTTCAATGCTTCACATTGTTTCGCATTCCATCTAGATATGGAGATTGGCACATGCATACGAACAAGTGTACCAACGTAGCTTGTGAATTTTGAAGCATTAACCCCAACTACTTGATTTGAATGATTCCAATCTACATTATATATCACTCCCTTATCTCTAGCACGAATGATTTCGCGCATTATGGTGATGCCTCGTGCAACATCATTTGCTGAAGTATCATCCGCTGCATGATTTGTTTCTTGTGAGTTTTCATGATCTTGTTGGTTTCCTGGTGGGTTTTCTTGTTGGTTTCCTTGCGGGTTTTCTTCATTGCTAGCCATTAGACCTGTAACAAAAGTCAAACAAGCACATTAGTACACTACATGAAAATGGATAGTCGAAAAAGATATGAATAGCACTAAAGGAACTCAAAATTGAATAAAATGCTAAAAAACCAAACTTGCAAGAAATAAACCTCACCATCAGCTCCGGAAACATTGTTCTACTAAATAAACACTAGTCACATTCGCAAAAATTCAAAACGGTTCAAAAGATATGCCAAAAATTCAAAACATTATTCACATATTACTTACAATATTAGGCTATAATTATAATAATACCTTTTTCACTAACGTCTCTTTCTTTTCTTGGTAGCAATATATTTTACGCTTCTGTTAACAACTCGGATGGTTGGATTGATCCAAATACCCTCATTATGATCATCTCTAGTACAAGGTTCATTCTCATTTTGATCGTTTCTTGTACAAGATTCAATGCCAACGCCAATATCACCTTGATCTCCAATGTTTTCATCAATTACTTTGTTAGACAAAGCACTATAGACCATTTCGTACTTGTCGGATCATTGACATAGAACACTTGTTTAGCCTGAGAGGCTAGAATAAAAGGTTCATCTTTGTACTCCACCCTATTGAGATCCACTTGCAAAAATCCTGACTTATCCATTCGTACGCCATTATTATTTTCAACCCACTTGCAATCAAATACAGGAATCTGAAACTTCCCGTAATCAAACAACAAAATGCGCTCGATAACCCCAAAATATGACAGATTTGCAAATTTCGGGTTTAAGTCATTCGCACTTGATATGTGCATCGCTTCAGCTACCAAGGTAACACCACTATTCTGCATAGTACTTTTATCATCCTGTTCTTTGGTATAAAATGTGTATCCATTAATTGCGTATGCGCTATAAGAAAACACAATCATACTTGGACCATATGCTAAACATCTCAACCTTTCTGTTACTGAAGCAGGATCCGAACGATACTTTGAATAAATTTGTTCCTTAAACCACGGTATGAAACTTCGATTGTGCTCTCGTACTATCCAATTCTCATTTCTATTCAGATTTAAACCTCGAAGAACACCCTTGTGCATTTCAGCATACGGCTCAACCTCAATCTCATTGTGCAGAACATACAAATGCACCTGATCCCGTTCGACCATTGACACTGTCACAACTTTATTTCCAATTAGTCTTTTTCCTTCTTTTTTCTCGACAATATGAGATTTGGGGAGTCCAATTGATTGAACATTTGACAGATATTCAGTGCAAAACTCAACCGCTTCTTCAACAATGTATCGTTCCGCAATACAACCCTCCGGTCGACTTCGGTTTTTCACGTACCCTTTTAAAATTTTCATATAACGTTCAGCAGGGTACATCCATCTCATATAAGCTGGTCCGCACAACTGTGTCTCTTTGACAAGATGAACGACTAGATGAACCATTATGTCAAAAAACGAGGGAGGAAAATACATTTCAAGCTCACATAAAGTAACAACCACCTCTTTTTGCAATGTTGGTAAGATCGCAGGATCGATCACCTTGCTGCAAATTGACTTGAAGAAAAAACACAACTTAGTTATTGCGCTCCTTACTTTTTCTGGCAGAATAGAACGTATACCTATTGGTAGAAAATGTTCCATTATAACATGGCAATCATGAGTCTTTAAACTCTTTAACTTTAGGTCTTTCATTGACACAAGTCTTCTAATATCTGATGAGTAGCCTTCTGGAACTTTAACTTCACTGAGGAACTTACACAATATTTTCTTCTCCTTTCTAGATAGAGTGTAAACAGCAGGTGGTAGATATGTGCGTCTTCCTTTCGTCACGGGTGCCAATTCAGTTCTAATTCCCATGTTTAACATGTCCTTCCTTATGTTAATGCCATCCTTAGACTTTCCTTGTATATTGAGTAACGTACCAATAACACTATCAAATACATTTTTTTCAATATGCATAACATCGAGGAAATGTCTTACGTACAACGAATTCCAATATGGAAGTTCAAAAAAAATCGACCTCTTCTTCCACCCACTCGTGACAAGTCTATGTGCAAAAGGCTTGCCAAACTCAGTACTCACATCTTTCACCTTTTCAAAAATCTGATCACCTGTCAACATATGTGGAGCTCTACCGTGTTCTGCCTCTCCATTGAATGCCTTTCTCCACCCACGATAGTGATGATTAGAATTTAAGAATCTACGATGACCGAGAAAAACATTCTTCTGACAAAAGTTCAATCGCATCGTATCGGTTTCATCTTCACAAACAGGACACGATTTTTGACCCTTAATGCTGTACCCTGATAGATTTCCGTACGCCGGAAAATCATTAATTGTTCCAAACAACATCGCCCTCAAGTTGAAACTTTCTTTCCTATACCCATCGTAAACCTCCACACCGGTCTCCCACAAAAACTTCAAATCTTCGACTAAGGGTGCCAAGTACACGTCTATGTCATTCCCTGGTTGTTTGGGGCCAGAAATTAACATAGATAGCATCATGTACTTACGCTTCATACATAGCCACAGAGGTAGGTTATATATCATAAGAATCACAGGCCAGGTGCTATGCGAGATACTTTGAATACCATGCGGGTTCATTCCATCAGTAGACAACGACAAGCGAAGATTTCTTGCTTCTTTTCCAAATTCAGGATAATCAATATCAACTTTCGTCCACTGTGGTGAGTCTGCCGGATGTCGCAACTTCCCATCAATAATTCTTTCATCTGCATGCCAAGTCAAGTGTCTTGAATCGGTCTCACTACGATACATGCGCCTAAATCTCGGAATTATAGGAAAATACCATAACACCTTTTACGGAGACAACTTTTCCTTATATCGAGGGGCACCGCATTTAGGACACTCATTTAACATTGCGTACTCGTTTCGAAATAAAACGCAATCTTTTGGACATGCATGTATCTTTTCATAGCTCATGCCAATAGAGGACAACATCTTTTTGGCCTCATACGTTCGATTGGGAAGAACATTATCCTCTGGTAGCATTTCTTTCACGAGGGCTAATAACTGTGTGAAACTTTTATCCGACCATCCGTTGTCCGCCTTTAAGTTGTACAACTTTAACACCGCAGACAATCTTGTGAATTTTGTACAACCATCATACAACGGTTTCTCTGCATCGCTTACCAACCTCTCGAACATTTTGGGACAATCCTCAAGATCTTCTTCAAGCGCTTCTGCAATCTCTTCGACTCGATCATAATCGTATGCGTCTGCGAAATCCTCATTTGAAGCATACGTCGTATTATAACTCGATTCAACATTCCCGCTACTTTTCTCACCATGCAAATTCCAACATGCATAACTTCTATCAATTCCATGCATCAGTAAATGCGATTCCAACTGAACCGCGTCAACCCGTCTCCCATAACAGCATCTCAAGCAAGGACATATCATTCCATTGGGTTCTCTGGCGTGCGCAACGGCAAACTTAACGAATTCTGATACCCCATCCTCATACTCTTTCGACAATCGATTGGCAGCCATCCATTTTTTATCCATGGTTTGACTATAGCAACTAATTAGTCACGCAACTATAGCAAAATAATAATTAATTACCTGTAAAGACAATCAGTTATTCAAGTCAGTTCAAGAATAGGATAGAAACCTTTGAAAATGTTGAGAGCGTCCTGCATACACTACGATCAAGGACAGTTCGAATTTCTTCAATCGGAGAAAGCTATCCTATGCGGGAAAGGCTATTTTAATACAAGTTATGGCTCAGGCTATGCCTACTTACCCCATGAGTGTGTTCAAATTCCTGGAGAATATGTGTGAGGACATAGAAAGAATCATGTGCAACTACTGATGGGGTTCTAAGGACAATGATATGAAAATTTGTTTGATCAGCTAGGATAAGATGTGTTAGGCTAAAGACAAAGGTGGTATGGGATACAGAAATATGAGTGCTTTCAATGATGCAATTCTAGCCAAACAAGCCTGGAGACTTAGTATCAATCCTAACACTCTTATTCACTAATGTTTAAAGGAAAAGTATTTTTCCAACCAAGACACTCTTGCAGCAAATTATAAACCTACAAATAGCTATTTATGGAAAAGCATCATAAAGTCTAAGGATATTATGAAGGAACGCTGCTGCTGGAAAATTGGTAATAGGTTAAATACTAAAGTCTGGGAGGATCAATCGTTGCCTTATCAAGACAGTTACAAAATTGTCATAAGTAAACCTATGAATACTCAAGTGTACTAGGTGAGATACCTAATGGATGCAGATGGTTGTAACTGGAATACTCAGGTTATAGACCAAAATTTTCTTCCTTATGGCAAGGAAAGAATCCTTCAGATTCCAATAGGAACTAACGATGATCAGGACTCCATCTTGTGGATGGCCACCAAAGATGGCAATTATACTGTTAAGTCTGGCTATCACTGTATTCTTAATCAGTACTCTAGTGATCAGCCTAGTGGCTCTGACAGAGATAAGATGAAGAATATGTGGCAGATATACTGGAAGGTCAAAGTGCAACCTAAGATTAAGGTGTTTGGGTGGACTATTCTCAATAACACCACACCTAATCATAGTTCCCTGAGTGAGAAGAGAGAATAATGTCCTGTTTACTGTCTTATGTGTCATCACCAGAAGGAAACTCAAGATCATTTGTTTATTAACTGTCAAAATTCTAAAAGGATATGGTTTGGTTCTAACTGTAACATTAATTTTCACAACAAAGGCAACAAGACTATAATTGACCAGATGTGGCACATAAAAATCAAAACAGACTAGGAAATAATTGGGAAAGTTCTAACCTACCTCTACTACATTTGAAGGGCTAGGAACAAGAGGTTTTCGAGTTTCAACAAGTTCCAACTAACAAGTGCTTAATTATGCTAAAATCATATACTAAAAACAATAAACTTTCCATCATCAATAAACAATATCCAAACTATTTTTCAAACCAAATCATGTAAACTATTTCAAACAATTTAAACCAGTAATACTCTCTCACACTTTACACGAATTATTATAACCTCACTCTTTCATTATCTAGTCGCAGCTAAAATAGCAGTAGCAGTTGGAAGAATATATCTCAGATTTTGAATACATATCTTCTCAGGTTGAGAGTCTCCCTCAAGAACAATACCTAGGGTACTATTTGGGAGGTCAAGAACAATACCTAGGGTACTTTTTGGGAGGTCTCAAACCAGAAATTCACCTGAGGATGAGGACCTTAAATCGACAGCGGCACTGACCACAACTTTGTATCTCCCCAACATCGGGTCTCATGGAGAATTTGAATGGCTCCTTGAGGGTTAGGCTTGAAAATTGACATCATGTTCTACTGAAGGGAAATGCTCTGAGCTGGAGGTTTAGTTGGATAACTTAACTACCACATTGGATGCTTATATCTTGGAGATGGAGGATTTGGACATGATATTGGGGGTGGTTTGGTTGTAGAAATTTTGTAAGGTTCCTTTTTATTAGGGGAAATGACCATAAGTTTCCAAGGGTAGGAGGTAAGAGTTGAGCTTCACAGAAAACTCCTTAATGAGGAGAACTCAACCCTCGAAAAGGAAGCACAACCCCAACTAGTTTGTTTTCTAGTTTCTTGGAGGAGAAGGGAAAGGAGGTAGAGTTTGGTAAGGCTCAAGGAATGATGCCACATCAGTAGAGTTTACCTTGCTGAGTGCCTTGGACAAAACAAATGAATGAATTTGAGGAGGTGCTCTGACCTCCAAAGATATTCAAAGAGGTGGACAACGAACATGAATATGGCAAGCTAAATGGGAGGGTCAAATTATGGATGACACAAACTTGGGAAAATGGAACTTTGATGCAGACTCAGATCTTTAATGTCATCCTTGAGAACAAGACTGTTGTTGCAGGAGGAGGCAGTGATAGGAAACTTGGACATATGGTCCATGGTGAGGCAACCTTTGGGAGAAGGCGGGGCTGGGGAAGACAATTAGTTAGTGAAGTGTGCAGCAGCCGCATGTGAGTTGGTTATATGAGAAGAGGGCATTCTAAAATATTGTTAAATTTGGGCAGGAGAATGTTTTCTCTGGTTTAGGAGCTTTCAGCTCTGGTTAGGAGTTCTAGAAACTCTGGTTTGACAATTCAACACCTCCTAGCAGTGCTACGAAGAGAAATAATGACCTAAATAACGGGTTGAAAGATCTATTTTACAGAAAATTAGAAGTTACAATTGTTAAGGGAAATAAGTAGAATTGGAGAGCTATCTATATAACAGAAATACTTTTTAGAGCTATCTATATAGAATCATTTGGAGCCACTGATCTAGCATCAAAGGGGCAGGGTGCTTCAGACAAAACTAATGCGAGAATTAAAGGTTAGTGTTCTAACATCACATTTATCACCCCAATCCACCACCCATCCATCCCTAACCTATACTAACATGCTTGGGGAACAAAAAAACATAAAATCGGTACATGCATACTCAATAATCATACCATTGTCATGAATTTCAGGCATTAGCACAAGACCACACATGAACATACAACCCTAAGCTTCTAACCCCAAGTTCTAACTAAGAACTTACCTTGAAGAGAATATTTTGAGTTGGGTGTTTGAGAGATGAAGAAAATGATGATGACTTATACACTTGATCACTGCCCTTCTTCCAAATGATGATGAAGACGAAGACTTGCGACGACGGCCGGAGGACGGACGAAGACGGAGGAAGAAGAGTTGCGTTTGAAGAAGAGAAAAGAATGAATAATGTTATTTTGATGTTTTAATTTATTAAATTAAAAATAATATAAGCTATAACAGCGCTTTTGAAAGCGCTTTCATAGGGGGGCTTTTACCAACGCTTTTTAGGGTAAAAGCGCTTTCATAGGTCCAGCTATGCCAGCGCTTTTGAAAGCGCTTTCAAAGGCCAATCTTCCACAGCGCTTTTTAAAAAGCGCTTTCGTATCCCCCACCTATGCCAGCGCTTTTAAAAAAGCGCCTTCGTAGGTTTCCCTTTTTTTTAATTTTGTTTTTTGTGAAGGCTATGGCAGCGCTTTTTCAATAAGCGCTTTAGTAGAGGCGCTGCTAAAAGCAGTTTTTGGCGTAGTGACTTATTGTAGGTTATTTGTAATCAGTTTGGTTATAGTGGATTAAATCATTGTTGAAGGGAAATCACCTTGAGGGGTGGAATGAAGTAACTTAGTTAGCAGTGAACCAGGATAAAAATAATTGTGTTCATTTATTTTTATGTTCTAGGTTCACTTGGTCTTTCAACAACGAAAAAAATTTTAAATTATTTTTGGTGAAACCCAATTCAAACCCCATTTCTTGTGTTTCTGACACCTTGAACGTTAACATCCATACATGTACCTTATGGATATGTAAGTACCTATCATGTATTGCTTACTCGGATTTTTAATAAAAATAAATCAATCAATTATAAAATAGCATATTAGTTTAAGTTTTTGACAGCATTCAAGAATTTTTCAAAAATTATATGTTTGGTTTATGAAATAAATTAACTACATAATAGTTTAACATTGATGTAACTTTTTAAATCGATTGACATATATTTTTATATATTAATATTATTAAAATATATAAATATATATTATGCAAGTATGAGACGAGGTAAGTATTAAAATATTCATATTCATATGTATATTCGTTTATTTTAATTAATAATTACACAAATTATTTCAGTATCTATATTGCATGTTTTTACCTATCTATTTTAGGTATTTTTTCTCAAAATACTCAATCGAATGAGTAAAAATTATTATCCATAAGTGATCTAGACTCCGGCTTAATTATATTACATGAATTCTAGGGCATTTTTAATGCCCTCTTTTAGTTTTATTATTTATTGCATTTTAATAATCTTTAAAACAATTGATAGTTTTCAACCCAAAACTCTACTGTATTTATCTTCATATCTACCATTTGAAAAAAATCTCAGTACTCAACTCATATTCTCTTAACACCCATCCATACATGTATGTTATTGGTATGTAAGTATCTATCATGTATTTTTTACTTGAATTTTTAATAAATATAAATCAATCAATTATAAAATAGTATATTAGTTTAAGTTTTTGACAACATTCAAGAATTTTTCAAAATTATATGATTGAATTATGAAATAAATTAACTTATGTTAAAATACATAAAGTTTAACATTGATGTAACTTTTTAAATCGATTGACATATATTTTTGAATTTATTAATATCACTAAAATATATAAATATATATTATACAAGTATAAGACGAGATAATTATTAAAATATTCATACCTACATATATACTCGTTTATTTTAACGAATAATTACTCAAATTATCTTTATATTTTACTGCAATTTTTACCTATCTATTATAGGTATTTTTTCTTGAATATTTATTCAAATGAGTAAAACATTATTATCTATAAATGATCCACGCAGACTTAACTATATTGGGTGAATTCTTGAGCATTTTTAATGCCCTCTTTTAGTTTTATTATTTATTGCGTTTTAATAATATTTAAAACAATTGATAGTGTTCAACCCTTTCTTTCAATTTTGTTGTTTATTGCATTTTTTAATAGATTTTAAAGCAATTGATGAAAACTATAAATCAGTCTATAATAGTTTTTAAAAGGTATAAAACTGATCCTGTTGCGTGAAGAAAGTTGGAAAACAAGTGGCTAGAAATATCATATGGATTCACTTCAACGTCAATCTTATAAATTTACAATAAAGAAAAAATAAACTTAAATGTTCTTTAGCAATAATTCTAATAAAAAAAATAAAGATGACATAATTAAGATTAATAAAACATTCTAATAAGAATTAAAAATTTAAATTAAACAAAGTTTTATTTAGAGAGTGTTCACCTTCTCTCTAACTTTCGTGTTTCACCAATATTCAACTAGAATCAATAGAAGAGTTTGAAATTTCTTTGTATCTTAGTATAAAAGTTTGGAAGAAGGTGTCCAATCCTAAGGGTGGAAATTTGCGTAGGATAAGAGTGTGGGATAATGTGGGAAATAGTCTGCATGGAGAGAAAAGATCTAGGAGCACAACATTTTTTTTACCTCAATTCCATAGGATTGAAGTGCGAAGGATATGTTGTTGGTGTAATAGAGATAAATAGTTTTATTAGAATTAGAATTTGATATTTGTATTGAAAAAATAATTAATAATAAAACAAATTTTTTGAAATCTTTGTTTCTTTAAAATAAAATAAAAGAGTCCTTAGAATAACTAGTATGTTTGATGAAACATTAAGTGTGACTTAATCATGAGATCATATTAAATATAAGGATACTATTCTTAAAGTATCAATAGTCAATCTTTATTGTAAATTGTAATAACATTAAAACATTTACCCTATTATATAGATGGACTGTTGATCACATCTCATAGATCATGGATAAAAATTTATCAAGTCTTCACATAGGTATGAATATTAGGAGTAACATTTATACTAGATTGACCCACCATGAGAATACAACATAGAATGGTAAAGAAGTGTCATAAATTATTCTTAAGTTTATAGTGATATGTATACTACCCTTTGACCTGAAACCACAATGGACCCTAGACATGGAGTCAGGTACTTTATTGTTAATTAAACATTGTCTGTAATAGAATGATCATAAAATGGTTGATGGGTACTCCATAAATCATGCTACGCGACATGAGTGACATTTATAGAATTTGTCCATCTGACTTAACAAGATATATGTCTAAGGATCCAATAATGAATTAGATAAGAGTGACATGGTCTATGTCTTGTATTCACTATAAACATGAGGGAAAAGGGTAAATGTACACATAAAAATTATCACAGAGAGGTTTTGTCATATCACATAAAATTTTTGTGACATGGATAGCAGTGATGTATTTCTAGATATCTCACATTGTTTATTATATTGAATATGTGATTTAGTATAATTAATAACGTCACGGGAACCTACAGAGTCATAGACATAAGGATAAATTGATGAGAGATTGAAATAATAAGTGAAATAAGGAACATCGTAAGGTACCATGTACTTAAGAGAATTACAGAACACCATAAGGTACGATGCGCTTAAGTGAGTTGTAGAACATTGTAAGATACGATGCACGTAAGTGGAATATGTAATAGTGTAAAGTACCATGCACTTAAGTGAAATGCAGTATATTCTAAGGTAAAATGCACTTCAGTATGCTTTTTTAGCTTGTAGCTCATACAAGTGGTTCTATAAATAGAACCCTTGTGCAAAAGCTTTTTCACTTATGAGATTCGATTTTGAATCCTAGTTGTATTCACTATCTCTCTCTCTCTCTCTCTCTCTCTCTCTCTCTCTCTCTCTCCTCTCTCTCTCTCTCTCTCTCTCTCTCTCTCTCTCTCTCTCTCTCTCTCTCTCTCTCTCTCTCTCTCTCTCTCTCTCTCTCTCTCTCTCTCTCTCTCTCTCTCTCTCTCTCTCTCTCTCTCTCTCTCTCTCTCTCTCTCTCTCTCTCTCTCTCCTCTCTCTCTCCTCTCTCTCTCTCTCTCCTCTCTCTCTCTCTCTCTCTCTCTCTCTCTCTATATATATATATATATATATATATATATATTATATATATATATATATATATATATATATATATATATATATATTATATATATATATATATATATATATATATACCTTAAGGTCTTCATTTGTAGCAGCTTGAACTAAGTAGAGGCATTGTTCTTCTTTCAATGCTTGTGATCATTAATCCAATTCTGCACCAAATGTTTTAATAGCCATAAGAGGTAAACCTTACTATCACAAATCATTCTCATTCGTAAGGATTAACTTAAGAAAAAATTTCATTTTTCATTGCGTTTTATATCGTGATTTGACTTTCAGTGGTATCAAAACTTATTACGAAACCATGTATCAGATTGTTGTTTATTTTATATAATTTTTGTCTTATATCTTTTAGAACATATAATGAATTAAATTTTAATAAGTAATTAAATATTGGCATCATGTTTGTATAATTTGGCTTAAAGATACGCTTACTAAAATCACGTTGATGATGCCAATGAAATTTCTTACCTCATATGGGCTATCATGAAATCTGAATTGAATAAATAACATGAGAACATGGTAACGTTCAATATGATTGAAGACCTGAAGATGATTTATCAAGAGCATTCTAGGCATGAGAGGTTTAAAATTTCCAAATTCCTTTTCAAGGCATGCTATTTGAGGTAGTCCATATAGGTTCTCATGTATTCAAGATGATTGGGTATGTAGAAAACCTTGAAAGGTTTTGTTTTCCCCTCAGAAAAGAGTTTGTGACTAATTTGATCTTGCAATCATTTTTAAAGAGTTTCAATTAGTTTTTACTTAATTTCAATATGAATGATATGGAGAAATATCATCTAGAGCTTCGAGGCATGTTAATAAAAACTTAGTAGAATCTATAATCAAAAGGAAAGGTCATTCTAATGGTCAATAATGGAAAAATCAAAATAAAAATCTCAACAAGTAGGGTAGTGTTGTACTCCAAAATTTTCCTTCCCATTTTTTAATACAATTGATTCAAGACATCTCCTCATGCTCCTAGTATTCTCAATTGCTCAAGAATACTCAAGGATTTGAACATACAAGCATCTCTCCTAAGCAATGACCTACAATTAAGGTTTTGTATTTCTCATAGAAAATTGAGTTTTTAATGTCTCAAGTGAGTTTATTGGTTCCTCATATGCTTCAAGGTACACTCATAATAATTTTCAAGCCTTGCATCACAAGTTTACTCAGTCAATTGCTCAGATGAGTGAAAATCAACTGTATTGGACAAAAAGACAACTATGATCAACATACAATCAAACTTCAATATTTTTGGTCAACATCAAGATTTTGAGGACACATTGATCATTTGATCAAGTTTTGAACATGATTCATCAAGAAAACTCAAGATTCATCAAAAGTCAAAAATTGCTAAATTAGGATTTTCTTTAAAAGAAGTCAATTGAACTTTAACCAAGCATAACTTTCACATGCTTCATCAGATAATTCCAAACCAAAGCCTATTTTTATAGAAATTCAATTATCTACAACTTTGTCTCTCTAATCTCAAGGCCTAAAAATGCTTCATTTGAGAGATATGGGCCAAGACATTATAAGTCATTTCAAAAGTCAACAAAAAGACATTTTTTGTCAAGGCAATTTACATCAAGATAATATTTTCAAATGAAAAGATAATTAACATAGATATTATAGGGGACATCTTGAGCTTTCCAAAAATTCAAAGATCACCTTTATACAAAAAAAAATGAGTGAGTTATGATTGGTGCAAGTTGAGCAATTTTTGAGAAATGCATGAAACCTCAATTGAGCAATTTTGAACTTTTGGGATAATGGGCTTAACTTTTGAGGTTCAAACGGGTTTATGACATGTTATAGGACTTATAAGTCATTTGGTACATGGCCATGTTATTTTAATTTTATTTATTTTAATTTAATGCAAATATTATTAAAATAAATCAAATAAAATAATAAACTAATGGACCAAGGCACGTGGGCTTGGTTTTGGATCATTTTGAGGCCCAAAAACACATGACATACATGCCAGAACCGTGTGAGACATATATGGAAGCATATCTTCATTATTTTGGAAGGTTTTCAATTGGTTTTTGGAAACAAATCACGCCATGATGGTATAAGATTCTTTCCTCGTTTTTTTGACCTATTTCTTCCTCTATATAAACACAACACATGCAGACCTAAAGGACACGTTTGGACTGCCTCCAAAGAGCCTCGAGAAATCACAAAAAAAAATCAAGAAAAATGTGCAATTGGATTCCCTGTTCCAAGCAGTTTCAGTCCAAAACAAAGCCAGTAATTGCTCCCTGAGGATCAAAGGAGTTGATCCAAGACATCTCACAAGAAATTCCACGTCCAAAACAGTCGTATCATCATCACCGGCTGAGGTATAACATTCAAACTTGAATCTTTATTTATGGGCATTTTCAATACCATGTAACATTTGATTTGTGTTCTAATGATTGTAAGGGATAAATCTATGCAATCATTTGAAAGAATGGAGGACTGGATCTTGAGATGCCATTGTTAGGGAATAAGCTGAGTTTACGTTCGAATCTCAAGATACACTAACCTTTTTCTTACTTTGAGTACAGATTCGAGTTCAGGATAAAATTTCGCATAAGATGTGCCCTTTTGTTTACTTTGAAACTTCCATATTTGCAGGTTTTAAAAAAGGATTGACGGAGAAGGTGACCGGAGCTAGGGCTCCGGTGCCTCTCCGATTTCAGTTTTGTTTTTATATTATAATGTATGATTTTTGTTCTAAATACAAAGGAGAAGCACAACTCAAATGGTTAGAGGAAGGATCTTTGACATAAGAGGTGTGGGTTTGATCCCTATGTTTGCACTTGTTTTTTTTTTACAAATTAACGCATATTTTATGTAATAGCTTAGGGTTTACTTCCTCGTAAAGTTTTATTAATATTGTAACTGCCCCAAAGACATGTAATGGTCCTACGACTTTATTTTTCGTACTTTTATTTTATATACCCGTATATATAATTTTTAGATGCATGCTAATAGGGTTTGTATGGAAAGACAAAAGCAAACGCTAGAAAACCTAATTTCAAGATAAAATAAACTGAAACAAGCACACTTGCAAACTTACACCTCTAGAGTAACTACCCTTCGTTGCCTTTTAGAATAATGGTCATGCCCCTTGAAAGTGGGAATGCTTTAGCAAAAGACCCTCGAATAAAAGATCATAATCCATCGATGACCCTTCGAGTTGCCTACAAAATGATCTAGTCACTTTGATGTCCCTACGAGAAAAATGATGATAGTCCCTTAGAATTTCTAAAAGTATCCTTACAAGTTGCTTTCTATGACCAATCGATGATCATTCGCCAGTCCCTTCACATCCAATAGATAGAGCTACCTACCAACTAATGATATGGATAGAACTATCTCTAAAGGAGAAGAAAAAGAATAAGAAAGACTTTAGTGGGTAAGGAACTCTTAAATGTTTGCTCACAATATTTTTCACAAGCAATACATTTTTCATACTTTTAAAACAAATTTTTCAAAAAGATACTTTGTACGCAATCTTGAGGACTGATACAAGAATCATTACAAAGTCAGCCTTATATTGGCTTTTCAAAATATTTTCAAATCACACACACACACAAAGCAAGTTTTCAAAAGTGAGCTAAGTAATTAAGAGCCCATAGATAACTATGGATGAAAAGGGTGCTAACACCTTCCCTTTTCATAAGTTACCCCCCAAACTCAAAATTTATCAAGGTCTTTCCTGTTCTTTTCACCCTTTCCTAAATATTAGATAAAAGAAAATTCGGTGGCGACTCTATCTATCCGCAACATTTGCGATAAGTTGCTAAAAAAGTCAGTTCTCCCGCCGTATTACAGAATTCACGAATCTATTGGGGAGTGTTGTACCCCAAAATTTTCCCTCTCATTTCTCAAAGATTTTTCTCACAAAATTTCTACTAAGGCAAGGCTGCACAAAATTTGCTTCGATTAGGCATCTAGCTTCCTTCGAGCAGGCTTGATTCAGGGGTGTCAATTGAGCACCTGACCTCCTTTAAACTTGCTTCAAATTTCTAAGCTTCCATTGAAGAATTGGCCTTTTGCTTGTTTGCTTTATACGAACTTCGAATGGGCATTTGTTTCCCTTGAAACATCCTCTTTCGATTCAAAAGGGAAGGGCCTCATGTTGGTGTCTTTCGATTTAGAAGTTAGTGGCTTCCTACTGGCTTCTTTCGATTCAAAAGGCGTTAGCTTCCTACTGGCGCCCTTCGATTCAGAAGACAAGTTCCTTCTCTAAGCTTGCCTTCAATTCACAAGGCAGGAACTTCATTCATGCCAGCAAGCATAAGGGAATGGCATCCTGTTTCTTTCCTTCGATTCAGAAGACAAGTTCCTTCTCTACGCTTGCCTTTAATTCACAAGTCAGGAACTTCCTTAATACCAGCAAGCACAAGGCAATAACCTCCTGCATCTTTCCTTCGATTCAGAAGCCAATGGCCTTCTGAAAGATTTCCTTCCATTCACAAAGCAGGGACCTCCTGCATGCAAGCTTTGATTCCACCCTTGAAAACCTTCAACACACATAGTTTCTGCACTATGACATACCTCAGTGTCTCATTCAAAGGACATGCATTGACATACCCGGATGCCCCTTTCAAAAGGTACACAACTGGCGCATTCGAAGGACAGGCACATGGTCCGTTCGAAGGGCATATATTTTCCCCATTTGAATGACATGTATTGATGGATTTAAAGGGGTATACATGGGTGTTCCATTCGAAGGATATAACTTGTTGGCCCAATCAAAGGAATTGCAAGTGATGCACATAAGTGATGCATGTGGTCCCTTCAAAAGAACACATATATTGGTTCAAAACGAAGGATACACAAAGGGCCCATTAGAAGGACACTTTGATTGGAAACACATATTGTTGTCTAAAAAAGGGCCTGGTCGAAGAATGGATCTAGTTGGTCAAAACGGAAGAGAAATATTCAAAGATGCTTGCTGGCCCAAAATCCAACATACTTCCAGGCTCAAGCCTCCCGCACAAGCACATTCATGCCAAAGGAAGCTTCGACTGTCCAGAATGAAATCTTTCGATTGGGCTAGTTGGGTAGTGTCAGCACAATCAAAGAGAGCGAACTTGGGGGCTGATTGAAGAAGCCAAGATATTGAGGCTTTGTGCAATTAGAATCAAGACTCAGAGCAATCTAAGAGAGCATGCTTGGGGGCTGATCAAACAAGCCATGATGATGTGGCCTTGTGCAATTCAAATCAGAACTTAAAGTCATCGAAAAGGGACAAGAGCTGATTCGACTAAGTTTATACTTCCAGATCAGGCAATCGAAGCAAATGGTGACGTAATCGAATAAACTCTGATGAGGAAAACTGTAACGCCCGTAATTTAATTAATTATTTAATTAAATTATTTTTGGAATATTTGTGAAGTTGTGTTTTAATTAATTAGATTTATTTTATTAAGTGGAGAAATAATATTAGAGATATAATATTATGTGGTGAAATAATATTAAAAGTGTAATATTATTTAATGTGGGCTTATTTTGGGAGAATAGAAGTAATAAGGGGGTGTGTTGGTTTTAAGCCTAATAAGGAATAATAGAATAATAGGGTTATTTTATTATTTGTTAGAAGGAATTGAAAGAAAGAAGCAGTAGAAAGAATAAGGATTTGGAAGAGAACGTGCAAGTTGCTAGAGAAAGTGGAAAACAACAATAACGTGAATCCAATCGTAAATTATAGAGCGACCTTCAATCCAAGGTAAGGGTGGTGTTCTAACTCTATAATTGGGTTTATGATGATTGGTATGTGGGATTAGTGATTATTGTTGTCTTGTTCTTGAATTGGATGTATATGATGATGTATGATGATGATTTGATGAATTTTAGATGGATATTGATATCTTGATGTTGTTAAAATGCTGTAGAATTATCAGATGATTATAGGTGATGAATTGTCATGAATATATTAAGTTTTAGGGCTTTAATCGTGAATCCCATAGTGAGATGCAGGGAAGAAAACATTGAATATAGCAGTAATGAAAACACATAATTATGCTAGAATGATACCAGGTGCTGCTGTGTTAGAATGATGAATTATTTAGGGAATAAAATTAGCCGTATTATTCCTGATTAGGGTGATAACAGGAAAAAGGAATTAAAATAATAACGTTAAGGAAAGGTAGTAGTTCTGACGTTAGAAGGATGCTGATAGAAGTTGCCTCAGATTAGTGCAAGATAGAAGTTCTGATGTTATACGTATGTTAGTTAGAAATTGTGTTGCACTATTAAAGAATAGAAGATGTGGCTGGTCAGAAGTTGTACTACCCAGAAGATGTGGCTGGTCAGAAGTTGTACTAGCTAGAAGATGTGGCTGGTCAGAAGTTGTACTACCCAGAAGATGTGGTTGATCAGAAGATGTGACTAGTCAGAAGTTGCATTAGTCAGAACTTGTACTAGTCAGAAGATGGGGTTAGTCAGAAACAGTGACGGTCAGAGGTTGTATCTGGTCAGAGGTTGAATCAGTCGGAAACTGTGATGATCAGAACTTGTGGTAGTCAGAAGATTGTGTCGCCCAGAGGTTGTGCCATTAGAAGCTATGTTATTAGAAACTGTGTTGGTTAGAGGTTGCATAGTCAGAAGTTGTGTTGGCCTTATGCTGTTTTGTGCAGAACGATGAACGTTAGATGCTTAGAAGCTGCTATTTGAGCTATAACAGTAGGAAAGTGACGGTCTTGACTTTAGAGTTACAGAATGATAGTGTTGATTTATTGTGGAATTGAAATACTGCTGAGTTGTAAATGAGAAGTTATTAATAATAAATTTTTTCTGATGATTTATAAATAAATGACGCTTGATGAATTATTTTGATCATCTGAGATGTTATTTTGAGATGTTAATTTGAGATGTAGTTTGAGATGTTTTGAGATGATAACTCGAGATGTTTCGAGATGATAATTTGAGATGTTTTGAGATGTTAAATCGAGATGTTTTGAGATGTTTTGAGATGATTTGAGATGTTGTTAACTTTGGTGTTATCATTACATTCATGGTTGTGTCGCATATATTGCATTTTTGAGATGAAGCTTATGCTCGTTGAGATGGCTTGGTTTGGCAAATTTTGAGATGAAGGCTATGCCTTGTTGATGCCTCTATTAATTGGAAAATTTTTGAGAAGGGAGTTCTGCTCCAATGGTACCACATGCATTTGCATAGTATTGAGTCGCATTATATGATTTCATAATGAAGTGTATTTTGATGTTGATGAATGTATATTATTGTTGAGATTGTTGTTGATTATGAGATGAGAAGTGGTGATGTTGTTGATCAAATTTAATATATTAATTATCATGCACTTTATTATATTGTTAGATATCTCACCCCTTATGTTTGAATGTTGCCCTTATGTTGGTAACGTGCAGGTAATCGAGAGTGAAGGCTGTATACCTTCAATAGTTCGAGTCGGTGTCATTGCTCTGATATGTAACACTCGGGGGGATGAACAATTGTTGTTTTTGATTGTTGATTATTATTAAATTGTGTTGTTTCGAAGTTGCTGTATTGATGATAAAATTGTTATTGAGAATTCCGCTGCGTAGATGTTGAGTTATTTAATTAAAGATGTTATGATGGTTCATCCGATGTTTTGAAAGTGTTATATATCCATGATGAATGCAATGAATTTGTTAGAAGAATTTGTGAAATCCCGATTCATTTGTATGATTGAAATTTTATAACTTTGATTTATTTTGCATAATTTCTTGGGGTAGAATTGGGGTGTTACAGAGTTGGTATCAGAGTAAAAGGTTGGTCCGACCTTGTCGTCGAGTCGTAGTTGTCTAACAATCGAGTATTGTTATTTTTATGTTCTAATCGTTGTTTATGTTGTAGTGAGAAGTTGAGATGGCTGGAAGGAATGATGCTACTCTTGCTGCTGCTCTAGAAGCAATGGCTCATGCGATGGAAAATCAGCCGAATACTGACGGGAATGCTGGATCTCGTAGCTTGGCGAGCTTCCAGAGAGAGAATCCACTTACGTTCAAGGGAAAGTATGATCCTGACGGAGCATTGGAATGGTTTAAAGAGATTGAGAGAATCTTTCGCGTGATGGACTACACTCCAGCACAGAAGGTTCGTTATGGGACTCATATGCTAGCAGTCGAGGCTGATGACTGGTGGCTAGAGACTTGTCAAAAGTTAGAAGCTGCAGGTGAGAATGTCACTTGGGCTGTGTTCCGTAGGGAGTTTTTGAGAAAGTATTTTCCTGAAGATGTCCATGGTAAGAAGGAAATTGAGTTCCTTGAGCTGAAGCAAGGAAATCTGTCAGTTGTTGAGTATGCTGCCAAGTTTGCTAAGTTGGCTAAGTTTTATCCGCATTACACTGAGGAAAATACTGAATTTTCAAAGTGTATTAAATTTGAGAACGGGTTGCGCCCGGAGATTAAGAAAGCAGTTGGATATCATAAAATTCGTGTCTTTGCTGATTTGGTTGATAGTTGTAGGATTTATGAGGAGGACAATAATGCTCATTACAAGATTATTAGTGAGAAGAGGGGTAAGCACCCACGAAATCATGGTAAACCTTATGATGCCCCAGCTGGTAAGGGTAAAAAGAGAGTTGCTCATGGACAGAGGACTAGTGGGGGAGATGCTCCTACTGGTGTGATTTGCTTTAAGTGTGGGAAGTCTGGGAACAAGAGTAATGTATGCACTGCTGAAGTGAAGAGGTGTTTCTGTTGTGGCAAGAACGGACATGTTGTATCTGAGTGTGAGCACAAGAGTGTGGTTTGTTTCAACTGTAAAGAAGAAGGGCACATTGGTAGCCAGAGTCCGAAACCGAAAAAGGCTCAATCAAATGGTAAAGTGTTTGCTTTGGTTGAGGATCAGACAGCTGCTGAGGACGAACTTATTCGAGGTACATGTTTCATTAATAGTACTCCTTTAATTACTATTATTGATACTGGTGCTACGCATTGTTTTATTGTTGTTGATTGTGTTGAAAGATTGGGTCTTGTGTTGTCTTCTTTAAATGGAGAAATGGTCGTCGATACTCCATCCAAGGGGTCGGTGACTACTTCCTTTTTCTGTGCTAAGTGTCCCTTGTTGATCTTTGACAGAGACTTTGTTGTTGATTTAGTTTGTTTACCGTTAAGAGGTTTGGATATAATTTTGGGTATGAACTGGTTAGAGCATAACTGTGTTCATATTAACTGTTATGACAAGTCGGTGAAATTTTCTACTCTTGAAGAAAAGGAAGATGGTTTGTTGTCTGCTAGAAAGTTGCAAAGGTTGATGCAAGAGGAAGCACATATGTTCTCATTGATGGCGTTGCTATCTGTAGAGACTCAAGCTACAATTGAGGAATTGCAGGTGGTGTGTGAATTTCCTGAAGTCTTCCCTGATGAGATCCCTGATGTACCGCCAGAGAGGGAAGTTGAATTTGCAATTGATCTTGTACCTGGTACCAGACCTGTGTCTATGGCACCATACATGATGTCTGCGTCTGAGTTGTCAGAGTTAAAGAAGCAATTGGAAGTGTTACTTGAAAAGAAGTTTGTAAGACCAAGTGTATCACCGTGGGGAGCTCCAGTGTTGTTAGTGAAGAAGAAAGATGGAAGTATGAGGCTTTGTGTTGATTATAGACAGCTGAATAAAGTAACGATTAAGAACAAGTATCCGCTTCCAAGAATAGATGACTTGATGGACCAATTTGTGGATGCTCATGTGTTTAGTAAGATTGATTTGAGGTCGGGTTACCATCAGATTAAAGTGAAGGATGAAGAGATTCAGAAGACGACTTTCAGAATGCATTATGGACATTACGAGTATTTGATGATGCCTTTCGGTGTTACTAACGCGTCGGGAGTATTCATGGAATATATGAATCGTATCTTTCATACTTATTTGGATCGGTTCGTAGTGGTGTTCATCGATGATATTTTGATTTACTCCAAGTCAGAAGAAGAGCATGTTGAGCACTTAAGAGTAGTATTGCAGATTTTGAAAGAGAAGAAGTTGTATGAAAAGTTGTCTAAGTGTGAATTCTGGTTAAAAGAGGTTAGTTTTCTCGGTCATGTGATTTCAGGTAGTGGCATTGTTGTAGATCCATCGAAGGTTAATGCTGTGTTGCAATGGGAAACTCCAAAGTCGGCTACTGAGATTAGAAGCTTCTTGGGATTAGCTGGTTATTATAGAAGGTTTATTGAAGGGTTTTCTAAGTTGTCACTTCCATTGACTAAGTTGACTTGTAAAGGTAGAGCTTTTGTTTGGGATGTTCAGTGCCAAGAAAGTTTTACAGAATTGAAGAAGAGGTTGACGTCGGCTCCGATTTTGAAGTTGCCTAATCCAGGAGAGCCTTTTGTGGTGTATTGTGATGCTTCTAAGATGGGTTTAGGAGGTGTACTTATGCAGAATGGTAAGGTAGTTGCTTATGCGTCGAGGCAGTTGAGGACTCATGAGAAGAACTATCCTACGCATGATTTAGAACTTGCTGTTGTTGTCTTTGCGTTTAAGATTTGGAGGCATTACCTTTATGGTTCTAGATTTGAAGTGTTTAGTGACCATAAGAGCTTAAAGTATTTATTTGATCAGAAGGAGTTGAACATGAGGCAACTAAGATGGTTGGAATTGTTAAAGGATTATGATTTTGGTTTGAATTATCATCCAGGAAAAGAAAATGGGGTAGCTGATGCGTTGAGTCGAAAGACTTTACACATGTCAGAAATGATGATTAAAGAGTTGGAATTGATTGAGCAGTTCAGAGATATGAGCTTAGTTTGCAAGGTTACTCCACAGAGTGTTATGATGGGTATGTTGAACATTAATAATGAATTTTTAGACAGTATCAGAGGAGCTCATAAGTTGGGTGTGAAACTGGTAGATTTGATGGTTGGGATTGATCAACCTGAAAATAATTATTTTAAGCTAGATGCGCAAGGTATGTTGAGATTTCGTAACAAGATTTGTATTCCTGATGATGCTGAGATGAAGAAAGTGATACTTGAAGAGAGCCATAGAAGTAAGTTGAGTATTCATCCAGGAGCTACAAAGATGTATCAAGATTTGAAAGGTTTGTTTTGGTGGCCTGGGATGAAGAGTGACATGGCTTGTTTTGTGTATGCATGTTTGACTTGTCAGAAGTCGAAAGTTGAAAATCAGAAGCCTGTAGGATTGATGCAACCGTTGGAAGTTCCAGAATGGAAATGGGATAGCATTTCAATGGACTTTGTGACGGGGTTGCCTAATACTTTAAGAGGACATGATTCAACTTGGGTGATTGTTGATAGGCTTACGAAGTCAGCTCATTTTATTCCTATTAACATCAGTTTTCTAGTGTCGAAGTTGGCTGATATTTATATTAGTGTGATTGTGAAGCTGCATGGTGTTCCTTTGTGCATTGTGTCAGATAGAGATCCAAGATTTAATTTTGATTTTTGGAAGAGTTTGCAAGAAGCGTTGGGTTCTAAGTTGAGGTTGAGTTTAGCTTATCATCCTCAGACAGATGGTCAGACTGAACGGACGATTCAATCGTTGGAAGACTTGTTAAGGGTGTGTGTTCTTGAGCAGGGAGGTTTGTGGGATACTTATCTTCCGTTGATAGAGTTCACTTATAATAACAGTTACCATTCTAGTATTGGAATGTCACCTTTTGAAGCGTTGTATGGTCGAAGATGTAGAACTCTGTTTAATGTGGCATGAATCTGGTGAAAGTGTAATACTTGGACCTGAACTTGTTCGTGAGACTACTGAGAAGGTGAAGCTGATTCAAGAAAAGATGAAAGCTTCACAAAGTAGACAAAAGAGTTATCATGACAAGTGAAGGAAGGATTTATAATTTCAAGCTGGTGATCATGTGTTTTTGAGAGTTACACCTGTGACTGGTGTTGGGAGAGCATTGAAGTCTAAGAAGCTCACTTCTCGTTTTATTGGACCGTATCAGATTTCAGAGAGAGTGAGGAATGTTGCTTATAGAGTGGCTTTACTGCCTAATCTTTCGAATTTTCATGATGTGTTTCATTTGTCGCAACTTAGAAAGTATATTTCAGATCCATCTCGTGTGATTCACATGGACGATGTGCAAGTACGGGATAATCTTACGGTGGAGATGATGCCTGTACAGATCGCGGATCGTGAAATAAAGACTCTGAGGGGCAAAGAGATTTCCTTGGTTAAAGTAGTTTGGCTAGGAGCTGCTGGTGAAAGCATGACTTGGGAGTTTGAGAGCAAGATGCGAGACTCCTACCCTGAATTGTTTGATTGAGGTAAATTTTCGAGGACGAAAATATTTTAAGTGGGGGAGAGTTGTAACGCCCGTAATTTAATTAATTATTTAATTAAATTATTTTTGGAATATTTGTGAAGTTGTGTTTTAATTAATTGGATTTATTTTATTAAGTGGAGAAATAATATTAGAGATATAATATTATATGGTGAAATAATATTAAAAGTGTAATATTATTTAATGTGGGCTTATTTTGGGAGAATAGAAGTAATAAGGGTGTGTGTTGGTTTTAAGCCCAATAAGGAATAATAGAATAATAAGGTTATTTTATTATTTGTTAGAAGGAATTGGAAGAGAACGTGCAAGCTGCTAGAGAAAGTGGAAAACGGCAAGAACGTGAATCCAACCGGAAATTATAGAGCGACCTTCAATCCAAGGTAAGGGTGGGGTTCTAACTCTATAATTGGGTTTATGATGATTGGTATGTGGGATTGCTGATGATTGTTGTCTTGTTCTTGAATTGGATGTATATGATGATGTATGATGATGATTTGATGAATTTTAGATGGATATTGATGTCTTGATGTTGTTAAAACGCTGTAGAATTATCAGATGATTATAGGTGATGAATTGTCATGAATATATTAAGTTTTAGGGCTTTAATCGTGAATCCCATAGTGAGATGCAGGGAAGAAAATGTTGAATATAGCAGTAATGAAAATGAAGTAATATGCTAGAATGATACCAGGTGCTTCTGTGTTAGAACGATGAATTATTTAGGGAATAACATTAGCCGTATTGTTCCTGATTAGGGTGATAACAGGAAAAAGGAATTAAAATAGTAACGTTAAGGAAAGGTAGCAGTTCTGACGTTAGAAGGATGCTGATAGAAGTTGCGTCAGATTAGTGCAAGATAGAAGTTATGATGTTATACGTATGTTAGTTAGAAATTGCATTGCACTATTAAAGAATATAAGATGTGGCTGGTCAGAAGTTGTACTAGCCAGAAGATGTGGCTGGTCAGAAGTTGTACTAGCCAGAAGATGTGGTTGATCAGAAGATGTGACTAGTCAGAAGTTGCATTAGTTAGAACTTGTACTAGTCAGAAGATGGGGTTAGTCAGAAACTGTGACGGTCAGAGGTTGTATCTGGTTAGAGGTTGAATCAGTCAGAAAATGTGATGATCAGAACTTGTGGTAGTCAGAAGATTGTGTCGCCCAGAGGTTGCGCCATTAGAAGCTATGTTATTAGAAACTGTGTTGGTTAGAGGTTGCGTGGTCAGAAGTTGTGTTGGCCTTATGTTGTTTTGTGCAGAACGATGAACGTTAGATGCTTAGAAGCTACTGTTTGAGCTATAACAATAGGAAATTGACGGTCTTGACTTTAGAGTTACAAAATGACAGTGTTGATTTACGGTGGAATTGAAATACTTCTGAGTTGTAAATGAGAAGTTATTAATAATAAATGATGTTTGATGATTTATAAATAAATGACGCTTGTTGAATTATTTTGATCATCTGAGATGTTATTTTGAGATGTTAATTTGAGATGTATTTTGAGATGATAACTTGAGATGTTTTGAGATGATAATTTGAGATGTTTTGAGATGTTAAATCGAGATGTTTTTAGAAGATTTGAGATGTTGTTAACTTGGGTGTTATCATTACATTCATGGTTGTGTCGCATACATTGCATTTTTGAGATGGAGCTTATGCTTGTTGAGATGGCCTGGATTGGCAAATTTTGAGATGAAGGCTATGCCTTGTTGATGCCTCTATTAATTGACAAATTTTTGAGATGGGAGTTCTGCTCCAATGGTACCACATGCATTTGCATAGTATTGAGTCGCATTATATGATTTCATAAAGAAGTGTATTTTGATGTTGATGAATGTATATTATTATTGAGATTGTTGTTGATTATGAGATGAGCAGTGGTGATGTTGTTGATCTAATTTAATATATTAATTATCATTCACTTTATTATATTGTTAGATATCTCACCCCTTCTGTTTGAATGTTGCCCTTATGTTGGTAACGTGCAGGTAATCGAGAGTGAAGGATGTATACCTTCAATAGTTCGAGTCGGTGTCATTGCTCTGATATGTAACACTCGGGGGGATGAACGATTGCTGTTTTTGATTGTTGATTATTATTAAATTGTGTTGTTTCGAAGTTGCTGTATTGATGATAAAATTGTTATTGGGAATTCCGCTGCGTAGATGTTGAGTTATTTAATTAAAGATGTTATGATGGTTCATTCGATGTTTTGAAAGTGTTATATATCCACGATGAATGCAATGAAATTGTTAGAAGAACTTGTGACGTCCCGATTCATTTGTATGATTGAAATTTTATAACTCTGATTTATTTTGCATAATTGCTTCGGGTAGAATTAGGGTGTTACAAAAACTCTGAACAATTCAAATTCGTACAAGGCGCTAATGCAAGAATGTCCAGGTGCATCCAAGTTTCAACATGGTATGAAATCTCATTTTTGGCAATTTTTCAAAATGAGAATTATGGCTTTCATCATGGCTTTATGGTTTAGATTTTTTCCATGTTTCCTCCTTCCCTCCATATCCTCTATATATACCTCACTCCTGCAAGCACCTCACACGGATATCACTTCCTGAAAGAAGCCACACGAAAATCACAAAAATACATCAAAGTTGTAAAGTTCAAACAGCAAATTCCAAGCCATCCCACGCTCAGAATCCCAGATTGAAGCACCTCCAGTTGGTAAAAAAAATTCAATCTCATTCAATCTATAATGTAAACTCATGTGGATTGCATATTCATGGCATTCCTATTGTTTATGAATGATTTAATGCAATATATGTAAGTTGCAACACCCAGATGCTAGAATACCATTGCTAGGGGTCTTTAGAAATAGTCATTTTCGAAACTCATGATGCAAACCATTGCAAATCGAAACAGCCCCAGATTCAGGTTCAGGGGGGTAATTTCGATTGGGATAGGTTTTCGTTTTTTTTCTCTTCAAATTAACAGAATTCGCAGGACTCCATACTAGTGTTATTTCTTTCGATTGACAAGCTGGCCCAGTTGTAACAGAGGCACTCATAGAGCTTTCACCTTGCATGTCTTGGGTTCGATCCCAGTTTGCTGCATTTTGTTTGTTTTTTCTAACATTTTGTTTACAGATCTGATGCGTACAAGTCAAATACACTCACCATGCACCTTCAAGTTTGTGCTTCCAGATGTTAGCATAGCCAGATCCAATGCTCTCATGCGCAGACTACCATGCGCTCCCCAAAACATCTCCTCACTGGATCACAAGGCAAAATTGGGCTCCTTTTATCACTGGGCCAATGTTTTATGACATGCACCCCCAATTTTCCACTTTAGCACCAGGCCCAACTTATTTTGTCTTTTCCTCACTTTACTTTGTTTAAAAATCATTTTATTTAATTAAAATCAACAAAATCATACAAAACATTAGACTTAGGATTTTCTAAATTAATTTTCTAAATTAATTATTTTATTATTTTAACCTCCTTTCTTAATTAAAATTAATTAGAACTTAGGATTTTAATTCACTTTCTTTTCATAATGAAAATACAAAAAAAAAACATTAGAATTAATTCCCTTTAGACGTAATTTTACATATCTTAGGATTTTTAGACGTCCTTATTATTCGTGCGCGTTATTACTTTTCGCATTTTTTTTATTTCTAAATTATTGTAACTGCTCACAGTCTGTAATAGCTTAATTTATGATTTTTTCTTTATTTCTTTTTTCCCAAGTTTTGGACATGTAAATATCTTCCTTCCCGAAGCTTTGTAATAGCGTAGGATTTACAATTCCTGCAATATTTAACTGTCTCGATGAATGATAATAGGATTGTATGACAAGATTAATAAATCAAACTTTAGCAAACCTAATGCAAAGATAAATAAATGAATACAACACACCCGCACATATACACCTCTAGGGTATTCCCACTTTGGTTGCCTTCGGAAATAGTCACAACTTTCGAAACGTGAGACATTTTAGTGGCTACCCTCTGGCTCAAAAGATCATAAGTCCCTCAATGACTCTCTCGATGTTGCCTCGGTAAAAATATGATTTTAGAACCCTAGGATAGTTACTAAAACTTCTTGCCTAGTTTCCTTTGTGACTATAAAAACGTCCTTTCGAATGTCCCTCAAACATCCAACGATAGGGCTACCTACTCACTAATAGTAGGATAGCACTGTCTAGAGGATAGGAGGAAAAGAACAAACCATTCTAGTATAAGTAGATAGTTCTTAGATGCTTGCTCAAAACAAATTTTCACACTTACACAAAATATAACTTTCAAAAACATTTTTCAAAAGTATTATCAACACTCTTGAGGACTGATACAAGAGTTATCATAAGGTAAATCGCCACAATAAGGAAATTTCAGAATACTTTTCAAAATGAGGTAAGCATCTAAGAGCCCGTAGATAACTACAGATGGAAAAGGGTGAGAACACTTTCCCTTTCCATAATCTACCCCCCCCCCCCCCCTTACTCAGAAATAATCTCAAAAGGTATTTTTCTGTTTTTTTACCCTTTCCTTAGTTGGATAAAAGAAAAGTCGGTGGAGACTCTTGCTTACCACAACATTTGCAAACACAATCGTAAAATGAGTATAACAGTCAGTTTTGCCACCGTATCACAAAACTGGAGACTCTGTTAGGGAAATAAAAAGTGAGGTTACCTTAGAGTGTAGTTCATCATTTTAAATTGCTTTCCTTGTTTTCTTTTCTTGCTTTACTTTTGAGGGCTTTGTTTGGGTTTACTTGTAAAGATCCTACACCCAGATCTGGGGCACCTTTTAGGTAAGTAGCAATAGATCATGGGGATTGTTCGGGGTATACCGACACAGTTGAAGCAATAACTACATTGATGTAACACATTTGTTGATATCGGTAGCCCTTGAGTAGTCAAGGAGAATATGGGGCCGTTGTATGGTGTCATGAAGTATCAATTGACCTTAGAACCTTTAATTGAACCAACTTGGCCATTAGGAAGTAGTGAGATAGCCGAATTTGGTGCAGTCCAAAGTTGGTTGATACTCGATACTACACTCATTGAGATCTGACTTCCGGGATATTTCGGTTGCCAATAAAGAGGCTTGCGCTGAAATAATGCTCAGTGAAGAAATATCGGTGATATTGAGATTCCCTAGAACCGGATTACTATTACTAGGATAAGTTGAACCAACTAAACTTCAAGAGGGTACTTACCTATGGAATCCATGCAAGCCTAAACCTAAGGTTCTATTTGTGTGATTGTATATATTTGTTTGTACATAACATCATAACATCATAACATCATAACATGGAATATCACATTAACTATTTCAAGGGCTTTTAGGACTTATCTTTGTATCTATTTTGTAGGACATGGCTCCCATTTGCAGAAATACTATCCAAGTCAACCTTGTAAGGGTACCTCATCAACTCAAAGAGTTGGAATCAAGGGTTCCTGAGAATTCCCCATTCACTAAAAGGCATGGTCGACTCCTCAGTTTGGTCACCTCAAGCCCTGATGAAGACATGGTGAAAGTTCTCTTTCAAGTCTTTGACCCTATTACATCACTGCTTTACATTTCCCGACTACCAGTTGGAACCTACCATAGAAGAATTTTCTCAATTGTTGGGTGTGCCTATCCTCAATCAGTTACCCTTCAACGGTATGGAAAGAGACCTAAAGCCCGAGGAGATTGCTTAAGCCTTATATTTACAATGGTCCGACGTTGTGAACAACTGGGAAACAATAAGCGGTGTCAAAGGTTTTCTAGCCAAGTTCTTATTTGAGAAAGCTCATTATTTCTAGGATACTTTGGATTTACAAGAATTTGAAGAGGTATTGGCCCTTCTCATCCATGGGATGGTATTGTTCCCTAATCTGGACCAACTCATAGACGTGAATACGGTCAAAGTTTTCATGTCTCGTAACCCGATGCTTACCTTACTTGGAGAAATTTTGCACTCTTTTCACACTCGCGTTGTAAAGAGAAGAGGGATCCTTATGTGTTGCACTCCTTTGTTGACTAGGTGGTTTATTTCGCACCTACCCCGGTCTGTTGTAAAGAACGAACAAGGCTTAAGATGGTCCAATAGGTTGATGTCTCTCACGCATTCAGATATTCACTGGTGTCCTCGATCTGTGGAAGATGTTACCATCATTGATTGCTATGGGGAATTCCCTAATGTCCCTCTCCTAAGCGTTAGGGGAGGAATCACTTATAACCCTTGCCTAGCATTGTGACACTTTGGGTATGCTAGGAGAGATGGTCCTCGTGATGCATTGATTCAGGGAATTGCATTTGACAATGAGAATGATGTCCAAGGGTACCGTCTGAGGTTCATTCGAGCTTGGGGCATGGTGAACAAAGTGGATAGCAAGACATTCGGGCATAAGAACTCCATCCCTTTGGAGCCTTATCTTAAGAGGGTGTGAGCACACGCTCAAAATCTCATGATGCCTTACCTCGCCATTCTACCCATCATCATGGAACCCATTGCAGATACAGATGTACCACATACCATTCTCTATCCTGACATGCCGACTACTCTCAAGGAATTGCAAAGATCTTGGATTCAAATCAAAGAGGAACAAGACACCTTTGAAACTCAGTTTTACGCAAGCAAGAAGAAGGTTTTGGAGCTTACAAGACAACTGCATGAAGAACAAAATTTGAATGCCTACATTGCACCAAAGAGGATGCGCTCATGGGAAGCCTGGGCCCTGTTTGATTTAGGAGTTTTGTTTATCTTTGTTTCTTCCATTGTAAGCCCAAGAGGCATCATTGTAATCATTTAAACTTATGAATGCAATTAATGTTTGTTCTTCTCTTTGACTAATCAAATTTAAGATCTTAAAAGTCCTTGAAAACATTGCATGAACATTATCATGCATTTCATTGCATAAGCAGGTATTTCAAGACAGGTTTCTTATTCTTTTCGTTGTTTATTTCAGAAAAAGAAATGGCTCTTGAACAAACAGTGAAGGACCTTCAAGCTCAAAATGCTCAGTTCCAATAAATGTTCCTGGCTCTAGCAAAAGGGCAAGAGGATCTGAAAGCTCCGATCATCAAAGAGAAGACCAAGGAGCCAAAGAAACCAGTTGGTGTTTTAAATTTAGGAAGAAGGTTCAGAAGACCGACTAAGCGAGCTCTAGATTTTGCAACCCCGTCAAATGAGGGGGACAATCAAGAAGAGAAACCGGTGGAAGAAAACAACAATCCAGGGTCTGAGGAAGATGAAGTTGACTATTCTAAGGAGCAATATCCTCCTGCTGATGATAAATACAATTAGATGGAGGATCGTATTAATGCTATGGAAATCCAGAGGGTACCCAGGCTGGATTTTGAAGAGCTAGGATGGATCTCAAGGGTGGTCATCCCACAAAAATTCAAGGTCCCCGCCTTTGCTAAGTACGACGGTGTCTCCTGCCCTAAGCTGCACTTAAGGTCATATGTCAGGAATACTCAACCCCTCACTACTGATAGGAATCTGTGGGTACATTTCTTCCAGGAAAGTTTGGCAGGGACTCAGCTGGAGTGGTTTTATCAATTGGAAAGAACCAACATTTGTAATTAGGAAGATCTAGCTGTTGCTTTTTACAAGAAGTACCAATATAACACTGACCTCGTCCCAACTTGTACCCAATTGCAAAGTATGTCCATGGGTTCCGACGAAGGTTTTAAAGATTATGCCCAAAAGTGGAGAGACCTTGCGGGAAGAGTCCAACCTCCATTGTCTGATAGAGAGCTAGTGGACATGTTCTTGGGCATGTTATCTAGTCCATTCTTTAACCATCTGATTAGAAGATCGTCTGCCGGATTCACTGAACTGATACTGACTGGTGAACAGGTAGAAGCTGGCATCAAGAGTGGTAAAATCCATAGAGATGCATCCTCTAGTACAACAAAGAAACCTTTCACTAGAAAGAAGGAGGTCAATGTTGTTTATGGCCAAAGAAATCATAACAAAACTGAACATCGTCCGTTGATTGGGGTTGTTATGAATTCTAATCCTGCATCAAACTAGCAATGAAACAATCAGCGCATACCAGATATGCCCAAAAGACAGTTTACCCGGATCAACATGACCTTATCCAAGGTTTTTCCACATCTGCTGAAATCCAATCTGGTGACCCTAAAGGAAGCTCCTAAGAATCCCAATACTGCATCTCCTTGCTACAATCCTAATGCTCGATATTCCTACCACTCTAAAACTCTGGGGCATGATACAAACGATTGTTGGGCTCTAAAGAACAAAGTGCAAGATCTCATTCAGGCGAAAGAGATTGAGTTTGATCCTCCCAAGACCCCCAACGTCATAACTGCACCAATGCCCAAGCATGAATCGGGAATCAATGCTATCAATGTTGTTTCCGCTATAGAGGATGCTGACAGCGTCTGCGACATGGACAAGTGGATCTTCCCAACTATCAGCGGTGGACTCAACAATTGGGAGGCCAAATATTTTGTGCCTATTACTTTTATTCAAGAGTAATTATCCTTTTGTTTTTTTTGGATATGTAATATTTAACCAATTGAAACTTTAAAGCCTTGTGTCTTACTTGAGGCACAATGGTCTATTTGTGATGGTTATTATTTCATCTTCATATGTCATTAATAAATCATTGGATGTTTGCATACAAATTTTATGCTCCTTGTTTTTATTTTTCTAATTTTTACTTTATAAAAAAAGTTATGCTCTTACACACACCCACATATCAAACTGCAGATCCATATCCAATCTGGATCTCATTGATAACGGTTCTGCTATTGCCAATTATGACTTTGAAAATCTAATCTACCAATCTAACGATGAAGGTGGGGAAGATTGTGAAGTACCAGGAGAACTTGCCAGACTGTTATAACAGGAGAAAAGGGTAATACATCCCCATGAAGAGCCATTTGAGACAGTAAACTTGGGTAAAAAAGAGGATATCAAAGAAGTCAAAATAGGTTCTGATCCGGAGCATATTGTCAAAGAGAGATTAATACAGATGTTACATGACTATGTTGAGGTTTTTGCCTGGTCATACGAAGACATGATGGGACTTGACACTGATATCGTGGTTCATCTCCTACCGACAAAAGAGGATTGCCCTCTAGTGAAACAGAAGGTTCGTCTTATGCGGCCAGAGATGTCAGAAACGATCAAGGCTGAAGTCATGAAACAGTTCAATGTCGGTTTCTTAGTTGTCACCTTTTATCCATAATGGGTTGCCAATGTTGTTCCAGTACCTAAGAAGGAAGGTAAGGTACGTATGTGTGTGGATTACAGAGACCTTTGGGCAAGCCCCAAGGATGACTTTCCGCTTCCCCATATCGACGTTCTGGTTGAAAACACCGTACATCATAAGGTATTCTCTTTAATGGATGACTTCTCTGGGTATAATCAGATAAAAATGGCGCCTGAGGACATGGAGAAAACAACCTTCGTCACACAGTGGGGCACTTTCTGTTATAAAGTTATGTCATTTGGGCTAAAGAATGTTGGGGCAACCTATCAGCGTGCCATTGTAGCTTTGTTTCACGATATGATCCATCACGAGATAGAGGTCTACGTTGATGATATGACAGCCAGATCTCATACTGAAGAGGAACACCTCGGTCACCTACAGAAGTTGTTTGAAAGGTTGAAAAAGTATAAACTAAGGTTGAATCCGAATAAGTGCACCTTTGCAGTAAGATCTGGTAAGCTCTTAGGTTTCGTTGTCAGCGGCAAATGCATTGAAGTGGACCCTGCAAAGGTTAAATCCATACAAGAAATGCCAACTCCCAGCACCGAGAATGAGGTCATTGGATTCTTGGGACGTCTAAACTACATTGCCATATTCATTTCCCATCTGACCGCTACTTGTGAGCCAATCTTCAAGTTACTGAAGAAAGATCACACAGTGAAGTGGAATGACGATTTCCAGAAAGCCTTTGACAAAATCAAGGAATATCTTCAAGAGCCTCCAATCTTAATACCTCCAGTTGAAGGAAAACCTCTGATCATGTACTTAACAATATTAGAGAACTCAATAGGGTGTGTATTGGGGAAGCATGACGATTCTGGTCGAAAAGGACATGCAATATACTACCTTAGCAAAAAGTTTACTGACTGTGAAACAAGATACTCACTGCTTGAGAAAACTTGTTGTGCTTTGGCATGGGCTGCTCACCAACTAAGACAGTACATGTTGACTCACACTACCTTATTGATATCTAAAATGGATCCTATCAAGTACATCTTTGAGAAGCCCGCTCTCTCCAGAAGAATAACAAGATGGCAAATGATCCTGACCGAATACGACATTCAGTATACAACCCAGAAAGCAATTAAGGGAAGTGTATTAGCTGATCATTTAGCTCATCAGGTTGTGGATGACTACCAATCCATGAATTTTGAGTTCCCGGATGAGAACATCATGTTAGTAACTGATTGTGAAGAACCTGGACCGGATGAAGGACCTGAAAAAGGATCCCGATGGACTATGGTTTTCAACGGAGCTTCCAAAGCTCTTGGAAATGGAATCGGCGCTGCGATCGTATCTCCTGAAGGTTGTCATACCCCTTTCACCGCCAGACTATGTTTCAATTGTACCAACAATATGGCTGAATATGAAGCATGCATTATGGGTCTCAAAGCTGCTATCGACTTATGGATCAAATTCTTAAGTGTATTTGGAGACTTGGCTTTAGTAATCAGTCAAATCAATGGAGAATGGGACACGAAGCATCCTAATCTCGTCCCTTACAGAGAGCATGTGTTGACACTAATACCATACTTTGAAGAAGTCACTTTTGAGCATTTTCTGCGAGAGGAAAATCAACTAGCGAACGTGCTAGCGACTATGTCATCCATGTTCAAGGTCAGGTGGGATAACGAAGCTCCTCAGATCACTATTGAGGTAATGCATGAACCAACATATTGTCATGAGATTGATATTAAAGAAGTAGTGGAAAAGCCTTGGTTCCTTGAAGTGAAAAGATATCTCGACGCCTAAGAGTATCCTGAAGGAGCTTCAGTCAATGATAAGAAGTTCCTAAGAAGGTTCTTTGCCAAGTTCTTCCTTAATAAAGGGATCCTCTACAAGCGCAACCACGATTCTACCTTAATTCAGTGTGTGGACAAGAGTGAGGCAGAGAGGATTATGGCAGATTTACACAAAGGTACCTTCGGCACCCATTCTAGTGGGAACACGATGGCTAAAAAGATCCTACGAACAGGATACTGCTGGTCCACTATGGAAGCAGACTGTTATCAGCATTCGCGAACTTGTCACAAATGCCAGATCTATGCTGATAAAGTACACGTGCCTCTGATTCCTTTAAACGTCTTGACTACTCCATTGCCATTCGCAATGTGGGGCATTGACATGATTGGAGAGATTAGGCCTACATCTTCTAATGGGAACCGCTTCATCCTAGTTGCCATTAATTACTTTATGAAATTGGTCGAGGCAGCTTTATTTGCTTCTGTTACCAAGAACGTTGTGGCCCGATTCATCAGACATAACCTTATCTGTCGGTACGGTATTCCAGAACGAATCATTACAGATAATGGTACCAATCTCATTAACACTATCATCACCGAGCTCTACACACAATTCAAGATCCAGTGTTATAACTCTTCTCCTTTCCAGCCGAAGATGAATGGTGCTGTAGAAGCTGCTAATAAAAACATCAAGAAAATCATATAGAAGATGACTGTGATACAGTGGCAGAACCGACTGTTTAATACTGGTTTTGAGTTTGTGTTTTCAATTGTTGCGGTAAGCAAGAGTCTCCACCGACTTTTCTTTTATCCAAATTAAGTAAAGGGTGAAAAGAACAGAAAAAGACCTTTTCGAGAACTTTCTGAGTAAGGGGGGTAGATTATGGAAGGGGAATGTGTTAGCACCCTTTCCATCTGTGGTTTTCCATGGGCTCTTAGGTACTTGCTCATTTTTGAAAATTGCTTTCGTATGTGTTTTGAAAAGTTTTATTTGATTTATGATAACTCCTGTATCAGTCCTCAAGAGTGTGATAAAGTGTTTTTGAAAAGAATTTTGAAAGTGTGGTGTAAAAAGGAATTGATTTTGAGCAAGTACTTAACAACTATCTACCTACTCGAAAAAAGGCGTTCTTTTCCTCCTTTCCTTTAGATAGTTCTATCCTACTATTATTGAGTAGGTAGCCCTAACGTTGGATGTTTGAGGGACTATCGAAAGGGACATTACGGTCACTAAGGCAACTGGGCAAGAACCCTTAGTAACTATCCTAAAGTTCTAAGATCACTTTTTTAACCGAGGCAACAGTCAAGATGGTCATCGAGGGACTTGTGATCCCTTGAACTAAAGGACAGTCACTAAAAATTCTCACGTTTCGAGATTTGTGACTGTTTCGAAGGCAACCGAATTGGGAGATACCCTAGGGGTGCAAGTGTGCAATAGTGTACTTTTTTCCGGTATTTCTATCTTAATGTTAGTGATCTAAGATTGGTTGGTTGAATCTTGCCATACACACCTAATTACTAGCAGTTTATATACAAGCATACAATATAGTGCGGAAAGTGAAACCTACAGTTATTACAAGGCTTCAGGGCAATTACAGTTATATCTGACTGAAATGTAAAGTGCGGAAAGTAAAAATCCTAATTAGGCTATTACAAACCGGGAAACAGTTACAATAAATTGAAAAAAAATGATAAAACGGAAAATAATAAGCGCGCGAGGATTAAGATGGGAACAAGTTTGAAACCCTAAAAATCTAACCGCTTAATAAAAATATGTTTTGGTATTTTATATGAAAAAAATTTGAGATTTAACCTAATTTCTAATTAATTTTAAATTAAAGAAAACAAGTTAAAATAAATTAATTTAAATTAATTTGCAAGAGTTAATTTTAATTAAAAAAACCTAAATCAATTTTTTGTGATTTTGTTGATTTTATGAAGAAAAAAAACAAAAAAAAACATAAACTAATTAAAAAAACTGAAAAATAAAATAAATTTAAAAAAAGAGAGAAATGGGCCTGGAGTAATAAGCCAATTGGGGGGTATGCGCCTGGAATTTTCTAAGGCCCAGATCTATTGGCCCATTACCCTGGCGTGTGATCCAGTGGTGCTGCTCCTTGGGAGGTCTATCATGAGCGTCTGGATCTGGAACATTTGATATGGCCTTGATGAGATCCAATGGTATGGAGATAGTAGCGCATGGAGGACACGCTGGGACTTGGAGTACTGGATCTGCATGCACAAATCAGAAAAATAATATGCAAGAGGCAAGGGTCGAACCCCTGACCTCCTACACATATAATGCCTTAACACCCTTTGTTCTCACCACTGGACCATGTTGTTCATTCACAAATATAATCAAAACAAAACAATATAATATTAAAACAGCATAATTGTTGAGTTGTCAACACGCGCCTCTTCAATGGGCCCCTGGGAATTTGAATAGACCAATCAAACATTGTTGTTCAGCCACGCCAGCCCAGGGAGGGTCAAACCATCCCTCGTGGTGGTTGACCACCATCGTCTCCAGCGACCTCAAATTTCCAACCTGCAAAATAGCATGATTCCAGACAAAAAATTAAACCTACCCCCCCCTAAATCAAGGCTGTGAATCCAGTGTTGGTGTCTGTTTGGTCTAAAAGTCCTTGTATAGAGAGATACGAAGCTTACAGTTCACTATGCCCTAGTGTTGTACCCCAAAATTTGCCCTCCCATATTTCTCAAAAAAACATTTCAAGAAAAATTCACAAGTCCAACCTGGCGCGTCATATTCAGGTATTCTTTCGCCAAGATATCTCTGATAACGTATTCTCAAATTCAGGTTCGGCTCAAGAGTCAATTCTTTAAAGAAGGTATCCGAATGTGTGAGTTTTCTTGAAGAAATATAGTGAAAAAGTGTGCTGAAAGTGCAGTTTTTACGCGCTAAAAAATTCATAACTTGAAGATCGTGGCTCGTTTTGAACCCGTTCTGGTGGCCAAAATTCCGTCTTGACATTATCTACGTTTTCATCTCTCACGGCTGGAAGCCAATTTCGATCAGAAGGTCTTCAAAAATGTGGATTTATCAAGTATTTTCGTGCAGAAATTTGTGACAGAAGTTTATTTGCGTCATGTTCAAAAAATCATAACTTGGTCGATTTTCATCGTATCGAGCTGGTTCCGGTGCCAAAATTTCACAAATTGAGTTGGCTACATTTTCACAGAAGATATTGAGTTCAAACGGTATTCAAAAGGCCTTCGTTTTTTGCTCAGAGTGCGTGACACGCTGAAAATCCTGAATGCTGAATATTATTTCATCTGAGCCGAAACTTCGAAAATTCATAACTCGGTCAATTTTTATCGGATTGGACTCATATTTTTACACAAGGTCACTGACTCATAGATCTACAACTTTGCTTCAAAAGTCGAGACCAAATTATGCACCGATAAATACCAGTTTTTTATTGAAGAACGTGTCAGAGCCGACACTGGAGTCCAAAATAAGTTTGTCTGAGCTGAAACTTCAAAATTCATAACTAATTCACCATTTATCTGATTGAGTCGATTTTCGGACAGGAGTTAGTTCTTGATGTCGGCTACATTTTGTTTTCACATTTCAACTTCAAAAAATGCACTTAAGTCCCTGCGATTTAGCCTGTAAAGTAACGAATTCAAGTGAATATTGGAGGCCCAATTGCACATTCAAAGCCCATTTTCTTTACCCTAATTTCCACTATATAATCACCTTCTTGTCACACAAACCAGGAGGAGAAAAAGAGGAGGGGAGGAAAAGAGAGAAAAAACCTTGCCACAACACTGTTGGAATATCAAACTCTTTCAAGAACCCTAAAACCTTGAAATCCTTATTACAAATCTCTCTCTCACTACAAACAAAACCATCTCAGTTACAAACCAACATCTTATTACTTCTTCAGTAAGGGTAAGGCTGGCTTGATCTCCATGATCCAAAGGGCATAAAAGCATTCATGTCACTACTTTTCCAGTAAGGGTAAGGTTGATTTGATCTCCATGATCAAAAGGATATAATCATTCATACATGCCATATTGTGCCTAAACATTAAATTTCTTCATATATTGGCTTTATTTGCATTTTATGATTTTATTTGATGTGTTTGTGAGATTCAACACTGCAGATTTAGACAGGATCCCAGGCAGGTTCATTAAAGAATGTTGAGGCCAAAAGCCAAATGGCCAAAAGCCAAAAGCCAAATGGCCAGACTAGAAAAACTTATACATGACACCAATACATGGCGAGACAGACATTAAGCCAGACATTAAAGGAACGTTGAAGCCAGAACACAAATGGCCAAAAGCCAAAAGCCAAAAGCCAAATGGCCAAAGTAGAACAACTTATGCATGAAACTCAATCCAATGGCCAAAGAATGCAGACCACGGTACTCAGGAGTCAATACTTCAAAAAACCTCCCCTTGGGCCAGACACCCCCTATGGTTTGCTCAATTTTTAATTTTTATTTGTTTTTTCTTTTTATTCTTTTAATTGTTTTTTAATTGTTTTCTTTTAATTCCATGAAATAATTTTCATAATAAATATAAAATACAGAAAAATCAAAAAATGTTTATTTTATTAATATTAATTTTACTATTATTATTTTTGTAAATAAACTTTAAACAATTAATTAGATTAATTTAGGTTTCAAAACTTTAATATTTTTCTTAATAAATTAAATATGTAGAAATTAGGGTTTTTAACTTTTTCATCATTTTTTTTAATAAATAATTTTCTCATCATTATTATTATTATTAACTACTAATTTATTTTGTAAATAAACATGTACATAAATTCTTTAGTAAATTAAGTTAAACTTTAACATTTTTCTCAAATAATTAAAAATAACTTAGAATTAGGGTTTCTTTTAATTTTAATTTTAATTTTCTTATTTCATAAATACAAAAAAAACCTAAAAAACACTTCTTTTATTTCAATAAATAATTAATTAATTTTTAATTTCATTTAATTTCTTTAAAGGGTCCAACGCCCTCGAACGTTCTATTTTTATTTCTTTCGCACATTTATTTTCTTTCAAATATTATGTAATTGCTCAAGCCATGTAACTCGGACATTTTATATTTCCCGCATTTTATTTCTTTATTTTATGTCAAATCGGGTCTTGGTTTAATTTGGCGATGTGGACCCGCGCCGTTGTAATAGTTTAGGAATTTTATCTTTCCGCACTTTTTAACTGTTAAATAAATGCATGCAAGAATGAATGACAAAAATAAAAACAAAACGTTAGATCACCAATAACCTGACAAGACAAAAATAAATGAATCTGACACGCAAATCACACACCACCCCTAGGGTACGCCTCACTGTTGCCTTGCCTCGAAAGGTGATCGTCGAGTAGAGGATGTTTTAGTAAGTCCTCATGATCCGGGAACCTGGCATGAGGGTAGCTTCTAAGGTGTCTTCCCATTGCTCTGGTGATCACCATGTCTCGAACCTCGAATTGACCCGAACACCTCCAACGGTGGTGCTACCTACCTCTCAATGGTGGGATGGCACTACTTTAAAGGACATTTACACAGACGAATTCCTTAGGGTAGGTAGGTTCTCAAGGATACTTGCTCTAATTTCAAACAAATAAAAATCTTTTCACACCGACACTTTTCAAAAGCTTTCAAAACAATTTTTCAAACACTCTGACGCATGAGTCGATCTGAAACTTTCAAAGAAACTTTTTAAACCCACAGTTGAAAAGCAAACAAACATTTTTGAAAACACAATGAGCAAGTATCTAAGAGCCCATGGATAACCATGGATAGAAAGGGTGCTAACACCTTCCCTTTCTATAACCTACCTCCCGAACCGAGAGCAATCTCTATAAGGAATTTTTCTGTGCTTTTGTCCTTTCCATTTGGAGAAAATAAAAGACGGTGGCGACTCTTGCTTCCGCGACATTTCGCGAACCAGCGTTAAACAGTCAGTTCCAGATCCACCGATCACAGAACTGGTGACTCTGCTGGGGACTGTACTTAAAGTGAGGTGTACCTTAGGACTAAGATCACTGTGTTTTCAATTGTTTTCCTTGTGTGCTTTAAATTGTGGGTTGCTTGGGAGTTCTATAGATCCTAACTCGGATCTGGGGGATACCTTCTTAGAAAGTAGCAACAAGGCTGTGAGGGAACTGTGCGGGGTATACTGACATGGTTGAAACAGTCTGCTACGTTGATGTGGCACTTTGGTGTATACCGGTAACCCTTGAGTTCAGTCAAGGAGAGTACGGGGCCTCCGCGTGGTGTCGTGAAGCATCAACAGACCTTAGGAACCTTAATTGAACTATCTTGGCCTCTTTAGGGTAGTGAGATAACTGACTTTGGTGCAGTCCGAGGTTGGTTGATACTCGATACTACACTCAATTGAGGGTTGCTTTCCTGGAATATTTAGGTCGCCAGTTCAGTGGCTAAATAGAAACGATGAACAATGAAAGCAATCCCGTGATATTGGGACCCTTAGAACCCGGTTACTCATGATAGGACAGGTTGAACCCACCAACTTCAAGAGGGTAGTACCCCAGACCCCATGCTGGCCTAAACTCTAAGGGTTTCTCTTGTGTGACTTGTGTGCCTTCCAACTTGACTACTTGCATGCTGGTCATCTGACATCTGAATTCCTTGCAGGTTTTGTTCATAGTCCTTAATTAGGGCTCATAACAGAGGGAATTAAATTTCTTGCAGGTTTTGTTTATAGTCCTTAATTAGGACTCATAACAGGGCTTACTAAATTTCTTGCAGGTTTTGTTTAGTCCCTAATCGGGACTCATGATAGGTTTTACTTGAGTTTTTTTGCAGATTCAGGTTTAACAGTCCTTAATTGGGACTCATAACAGGGTTGCTTACATTACCCCATGCATAGTATAACATCATACCATTGCATACATCCTAACCCATTTCAAGGATCTCAAGGGCTTGTGATGCAGGTCATGATGAATCAACTATCCCAGTAAGGGGCAAAGAGGATTTATTTTCCTCTAGCCAAGGTTGTCAGGGGCTATGACCCACTTGATATGGTGAGCTTTGACTCCTGAAGAAGGTTCCCCTAGCCAAGGTTGTTTGGAAAGCAAAATAAGGTTGATGACTTGAGTCAGGGGCTATGACCCACTTGATATGGTGAGCCTTTGACCCTTTGAAGAAGGACTCTCAACAATATGCAGTTCCTTCAATCAAACTACCGGACCCGAGTTCTAACAAATTTTCTTGTTTACCCCGCGGGATCCTTGAAAACATTGCATGCATGTCATACACATCATTACATAACAGGTATCTTTGTTGCAGGTCACTTACCTTTCTCGCTGTTTATTTCAGCAATGGCCTTCCAACCAGATAACCAGGACTGTCTTGCTCAAGAGACTTGGTTCGGGGAAATCCTCCTGAATCTATCCAAGGGGCAGGAAGAGCTAAGGACACTTCTCATGAAGACTTTGGTCAGAAATAGCGCTGAGGGTGAAAGGCTGAAACACCTACAAGCTGAGGTGGATGCATTGAAAGCCCAGATGCTGGGACAGGTGACTGCCATTCAAGGGTTAGCTCAAAGACAAGATGAGCTCTGGTTTCTCGTCAACCAACTGCTTCAGGGTAACCAACTGGGGCAAAAGTCTAAGGGTAAAAAGCCAGTCATCGTTCGACCACCTTTGAGACAAAGAGGCAAGGAGAGAGCTCCCCAAACGGCTCCAGTGTCACAAATTCAACATCGCAACCAACAAAAGAGCGAGAGAAGGCAGTTCACTCGGCTCAGCATGACCTTATCCCAGATATTGTCACAGTTGCTGGAGACCAAGCTGGTAACTCTAAAAGAGGCTCCGAAGTTTCAAAATACAATGTCACCAAAGTATAACCCCAACGCTCGCTGCGCTTATCATTCTGATAGCCTGGGGCATGATACAAATGAATGTTGGGCTCTGAAGAACAAGATCCAGGACCTGATTGATGAAGGGGCATTAGAGTTCACACAAGAGGGTCAGGCCGAGTTCTTCTACTACCCCTGCAAGACTCACCATTTGAAGTGACAAATCCTGAGACCGGAAAACTTTTGTTCATTCGAATGTTCAAGTTGCAGTTTTCTTTTGTTCAAACATTTACTCATGTTAAGCATTGTTATTTCATTAATGCATCACATATGTCTGTTCTGAAACAATATATTCGTATTCACTAAATGCAAATTGTTTTCATATTTTTTTTGATGTCAACTCTTGATCTAAAGTTCTAAAGCCTCTTGAGGGAGGATGACGAAAACGATACCACAATGTACAGTATGCTTCTGAACAGACCCCGCTGATGAGGTACAGGCATTGTTTCAATTCCTAAACACTGGAGTTATAAGGAAGATAATCCCTCGTCAACCCCTTTGAGCCAAAGAAGTAGGAGTTTTTATTTTCGAAAATTGAAACCCTTAATCATAACCCGGGGCAGGGTAGTCTTCTCAGTTGATCCAAGTGCACAATGAATGGCACCAAATGAGTTTTTCCAAAAACAAAGAAAGACAGTGATGGTTCCGAATAATCAATAAAGAAAGGCAGTCATTATCTCAAAAAATAAAAAACCCATTAAGTCAAAACCTATGAAGGAGACTTACAAAATTGGGGCATCCCGCTGACTGTAATTCCAAAAAAGGAAACAGTTCAGGCAAAAAAAAAAAGAAAGGGATAACAAAAAATCAGAAAAGAAAGAGGTCTTACATACCCTCAACAAAAAGGAATGACTGCCTATTCAAAATAAGTTATCAACATCCGAATCATCACCGGAAAATCAGAGCAAAAACTCAAACAAGGTCTAACGTATGATCAACTGAGTTTAGGTTTGGAGAACATCACGAAGAGCGGGTGGGTACAAATAAAATTTGAGCCTTTACCCTTTGTTTCTTAAACCATGAACCAGGCCACGTTATAACCCTTAAAAAGTCCTAGCGGAAGCATGGGTTAGTTCGAAAGCATACTGTTACGAAAAGGTATCCTGACTCCTTAAGGCTTACGGTAAATACGGAGTTGACATCACGTTTTACAAACATTCACTTGTTTTATGAAAAAGAATGCATTTTCAAAATCTTCAAGACAGACATAAGCTTTGCATTTTTTACATAACTTGGTTTGCATATGACTTTTTGTTTGAACAGCGGGGAAATTCGCACGATGAATACCTAATGAACAGAAGTACCTCCAATCAAGGGGCATGACCTGATCATGGTCTATCATCTGGGGCAGTCCAATCAAGATTCAAGGAATCTCTCACGATGCCAACCAGCCTGGGGCAAATCTCCGCCTAAGTCACTTGGGGCATTGGACAGGAATTCTAGCAACAAATCTTGCCCGGTCAGACATCTTCTGGTGACATGGCAAAACACTTCTAACAGAGGCAACTCCCTACATGCTGAAAGCATGGACATAGTCGAAAAAATACTACGCACAATCAAAGACCCGCTAGGTTGACACACCTAGGCAAAAATAAGGGCTTCCCGGCGAACCAAAAGGGTTCGGGAAAAATGAAGGGATGAAATAAAAAAAAATCTGTACACCCGGCAAGTCGAAAACCTGAAAAGGCGGCTTGGGCAAAAATGGGTATCCCGGTGGACTGAAAACCCGAAAGGGCGGTCCAGGCAAAAGTTAGGGATCAAAGCGTACGACTATGTCCTGTCATCTTGTCACCTGCCTACCAGAAGAAGGTTTGACCCTCAACAATTATCAGCATCCCACATGTGCCTCCCCCATAGAAACGGGCAATAACGGGTGGTTTAAGCAATCTGATTGTTCTATCCTCCAAGGTACCAAGGTAGGTTCAGCTAAAGAACATAACCAGATATCCTAATTCCCCAGAGAGTAAGTCAGCAGTCATTGCATTCTTCTCCAAGCAGAGTTATCAAATCTCAAGGAAGTTGAGTATCCCCCAGTAGATCTCGACATTCCCCAGCAGCATACATATATTCTTAACAAGCATCCCCGGCAGTCTTGCTCTAAGTATTGTTCTCCGGCGGCATATCGACATTCAAAGGAATCACTTCCCCAGTTCAAAACCTCCCCAGGAGAGTCCAATCCAGTTTCCCCAGGAAAGATGGAATTCATATCCCCAAGCAATAAGCTTATCCCCTCGCAGAGCACGAACGCGTCTCCCGGCTTTATTCAAAGAGTTATTTCCTTAACAGGATATAACTGGGTTATCCTCAGCCAAAAGCCACGGAAAGAGCGTCCTCGACGAAGTCTTCTTACCCCAGCGAAGTCCATCAACACTTCCAACAACAAGGGTATCCCCAGCAAATTATTATCAACACTCAGCAAGGCATCCCTCTTCCCACAGAGTATTGCTTCCCAGCATGGTCGCTAGAGTATCTTTTCTCCCCGCAGAATCTTCCATTTGCCAAGTTTATTCCGCAACGGAGTCATCTTCTCCTACCGGTATTCTTGCAGTTATTGTCCCCAGCGGAAGCGAAAGTTTATTCTTCAACATCAGCCCAGGATATGACTTCCCGGCACCCGTCAAGGATTTGCTTTCCTAGACGCAAAACACATTCATAAAACATCACATACATCATTATAGCATGCATAGACACATTATATCATACAAATCTCATTTATGTTGAGAACATCATTGCTTGATCCATATCATGCATTGCATATGACTGACCTTTACCTTTCAGGAAAGATGCAGTTGAAATTCTCAAACATATTTCAAGGCCTTCTCTAGTCCAGCTAAATCGACTCCCAACAGATTTTTCTGATAAAGACTCAGTAGAAGTTATTTCAGATGTTTCCCTCTCCGACGGTGAGTGTGAGGTGATAGTCTCCTATGGTTCCCTCTCCAACGGTGAGTGAGGTGGTAAGTCCTTTTCAGATGTTTCCCTCTCCGACGGTGAGTGTGAGGTGATAGTCTCCTATGGTTCCCTCTCCAACGGTGAGTGAGGTGGTAAGTCCTTTTCAGATGTTTCCCTCTCCGATGGTGAGTGTGAGGTGATAGTCTCCTATGGTTCCCTCTCCAACGGTGAGTGAGGTGGTAAGTCCTTTTCAGATGTTTCCCTCTCCGACGGTGAGTGTGAGGTGATAGTCTCCCATGGTTCCCTCTCCAACGGTGAGTGAGGTGGTAAGTCCTTTTCAGATGTTTCCCTCTCCGACGGTGAGTGTGAGGTGATAGTCTCCCATGGTTCCCTCTCCAACGGTGAGTGAGGTGGTAAGTCCTTTTCAGATGTTTCCCTCTCCGACGGTGAGTGTGAGGTGATAGTCTCCCATGGTTCCCTCTCCAAAGGTGAGTGAGGTGGTAAGTCCTTTTCAGATGTTTCCCTCTCCGACGGTGAGTGTGAGGTGATAGTCTCCTATGGTCCCCTCTCCGACGGTGAGTGTGAGGTGGTAATCCCTTTTCAGATGTTTCCCTCTCCAACGGTGAGTGTGAGGTGATAGTCTCCTATGGTCCCCTCTCCGACGGTGAGTGAGGTGGTAATTCCTTTTCAGATGTTTCCCTCTCCGACGGTGAGTGAGGTGACAATTCCTTTTCTTATGATTCCCTCTCCGATGGCGAGTGAGGTGATTCCTTTTCAAGATTATAATGGCCTATGGTTCTCGTCCCGACCCTGCGAAGATGGTATTTCCCACCAAGATTTTCCCAACGAGCGTTGTTGAAGTTAAAGTCACCCAAGGTTCTCTTACCATTCAGGCTGAGGTAGTAACCATCCCTGGTTCATTCATCATCTTTTGGAAGCTCCAGACCCAGCTCCTGTAACCATTCAAGACATATCTATACCAAGCATCTAAAAAAATCAGCTCCTGCAACGTGTCAGGTACTCATTTTCTCTTCTGCAGGTACGCAAGTTCTCGCTAAGGAATCTCTTATGCGATCAACATCCAGATGGCATCTATAAGCCCATCATCCTATCCAGCAACCTCTAAATGGCATCTGTAAGCCCATTTCCACCATCATTGCTACTATGTGAGCGCAAATTTCTGGGCACTCTAGTGTTCAATCATCTTCCACCCTCGGATTACGAAAGGCACGTCAGCCAATCTGCATCCTCAGGTCTAAGAAGATTGAACAGGGGCAACTGTTGTACCCCAAAATTTGCCCTCCCATATTTCTCAAAAAAACATTTCAAGAAAAATTCACAAGTCCAACCTGGCGCGTCATATTCAGGTATTCTTTCGCCAAGATATCTCTGATAACGTATTCTCAAATTCAGGTTCGGCTCAAGAGTCAATTCTTTAAAGAAGGTATCCGAATGTGTGAGTTTTCTTGAAGAAATATAGTGAAAAAGTGTGCTGAAAGTGCAGTTTTTACGCGCTAAAAAATTCATAACTTGAAGATCGTGGCTCGTTTTGAACCCGTTCTGGTGGCCAAAATTCCGTCTTGACATTATCTACGTTTTCATCTCTCACGGCTGGAAGCCAATTTCGATCAGAAGGTCTTCAAAAATGTGGATTTATCAAGTATTTTCGTGCAGAAATTTGTGACAGAAGTTTATTTGCGTCATGTTCAAAAAATCATAACTTGGTCGATTTTCATCGTATCGAGCTGGTTCCGGTGCCAAAATTTCACAAATTGAGTTGGCTACATTTTCACAGAAGATATTGAGTTCAAACGGTATTCAAAAGGCCTTCGTTTTTTGCTCAGAGTGCGTGACACACTGAAAATCCTGAATGCTGAATATTATTTCATCTGAGCCGAAACTTCGAAAATTCATAACTCGGTCAATTTTTATCGGATTGGACTCATATTTTTACACAAGGTCACTGACTCATAGATCTACAACTTTGCTTCAAAAGTCGAGACCAAATTATGCACCGATCAATACCAGTTTTTTATTGAAGAACGTGTCAGAGCCGACACTGGAGCCCAAAATAAGTTTGTCTGAGCTGAAACTTCAAAAATTTATAACTAATTCACCGTTTATCTGATTGAGTCGATTTTCGGACAGGAGTTAGTTCTTGATGTCGGCTACATTTTGTTTTCACATTTCAACTTCAAAAAATGCACTTAAGTCCCTGCGATTTAGCCTGGAAAGTAACGAATTCAAGTGAATATTGGAGGCCCAATTGCACATTCAAAGCCCATTTTCTTTACCCTAATTTCCACTATATAATCACCTTCTTGTCACACAAACCAGGAGGAGAAAAAGAGGAGGGGAGGAAAAGAGAGAAAAAACCTTGCCACAACACTGTTGGAATATCAAACTCTTTCAAGAACCCTAAAACCTTGAAATCCTTATTACAAATCTCTCTCTCACTACAAACAAAACCATCTCAGTTACAAACCAACATCTTATTACTTCTTCAGTAAGGGTAAGGCTGGCTTGATCTCCATGATCCAAAGGGCATAAAAGCATTCATGTCACTACTTTTCCAGTAAGGGTAAGGTTGATTTGATCTCCATGATCAAAAGGGTATAATCATTCATACATGCCATATTGTGCCTAAACATTAAATTTCTTCATATATTGGCTTTATTTGCATTTTATGATTTTATTTGATGTGTTTGTGAGATTCAACACTGCAGATTTAGACAGGATCCCAGGCAGGTTCATTAAAGAATGTTGAGGCCAAAAGCCAAATGGCCAAAAGCCAAAAGCCAAATGGCCAGACTAGAAAAACTTATGCATGACACCAATACATGGCGAGACAGACATTAAGCCAGACATTAAAGGAACGTTGAAGCCAGAACACAAATAGCCAAAAGCCAAAAGCCAAAAGCCAAATGGCCAAAGTAGAACAACTTATGCATGAAACTCAATCCAATGGCCAAAGAATGCAGACCACGGTACTCAGGAGTCAATACTTCAAAAAACCTCCCCTTGGGCCAGACACCCCCTATGGTTTGCTCAATTTTTAATTTTTATTTGTTTTTTCTTTTTATTCTTTTAATTATTTTTTAATTGTTTTCTTTTAATTCCATGAAATAATTTTCATAATAAATATAAAATACAGAAAAATCAAAAAATGTTTATTTTATTAATATTAATTTTACTATTATTATTTTTGTAAATAAACTTTAAACAATTAATTAGATTAATTTAGGTTTCAAAACTTTAATATTTTTCTTAATAAATTAAATATGTAGAAATTAGGGTTTTTAACTTTTTCATCATTTTTTTTAATAAATAATTTTCTCATCATTATTATTATTATTAACTACTAATTTATTTTGTAAATAAACATGTACATAAATTCTTTAGTAAATTAAGTTAAACTTTAACATTTTTCTCAAATAATTAAAAATAACTTAGAATTAGGGTTTCTTTTAATTTTAATTTTAATTTTCTTATTTCATAAACACAAAAAAAACCTAAAAAACACTTCTTTTATTTCAATAAATAATTAATTAATTTTTAATTTCATTTAATTTCTTTAAAGGGTCCAACGCCCTCGAACGTTCTATTTTTATTTCTTTCGCACATTTATTTTCTTTCAAATATTATGTAATTTCTCAAGCCATGTAACTCAGACATTTTATATTTCCCGCATTTTATTTCTTTATTTTATGTCAAATCGGGTCCTGGTTTAATTTGGCGATGTGGACCCGCGCCTTTGTAATAGTTTAGGAATTTTATCTTTCCGCACTTTTTAACTGTTAAATAAATGCATGCAAGAATGAATGACAAAAATAAAAACAAAACGTTAGATCACCAATAACCTGACAAGACAAAAATAAATGAATCTGACACGCAAATCACACACCACCCCTAGGGTACGCCTCACTGTTGCCTTGCCTCGAAAGGTGATCGTCGAGTAGAGGATGTTTTAATAAGTCCTCATGATCCGGGAACCTGGCATGAGGGTAGCTTCTAAGGTGTCTTCCCATTGCTCTGGTGATCACCATGTCTCGAACCTCGAATTGACCCGAACACCTCCAACGGTGGTGCTACCTACCTCTCAATGGTGGGATGGCACTACTTTAAAGGACATTTACACAGACGAATTCCTTAGGGTAGGTAGGTTCTCAAGGATACTTGCTCTAATTTCAAACAAATAAAAATCTTTTCACACCGACACTTTTCAAAAGCTTTCAAAACAATTTTTCAAACACTCTGACGCATGAGTCGATCTGAAACTTTCAAAGAAACTTTTTAAACCCACAGTTGAAAAGCAAACAAACATTTTTGAAAACACAATGAGCAAGTATCTAAGAGCCCATGGATAACCATGGATAGAAAGGGTGCTAACACCTTCCCTTTCTATAACCTACCTCCCGAACCGAGAGCAATCTCTATAAGGAATTTTTCTGTGCTTTTGTCCTTTCCATTTGGAGAAAATAAAAGACGGTGGCGACTCTTGCTTCCGCGACATTTCGCGAACCAACGTTAAACAGTCAGTTCCAGATCCACCGATCACACCTAGCAATGGCAGATGTCTATTTAGCCATCAAAGCTCATCAACGATTGCCCAGACCTGTTCCTTATCATCTTGTGATCATGTTAATGGGGTTAGAACAAATCGAAATGAGCTATAATACAAAATACGATGGACATAAAAATTATGAAAAATATGAGTTACGTATGATGAGTTTCAGCGTGTTGTGGCTATGGATTATGATCCATACTTAACCAAGCTTACCTCAGGAATACCAAGGAACGGTTAGAATGCTTTGAAGTTGGCTGCAAAAGTGAATATGAGGATTACACCACTCTTTGAATTTTTTTGAGAAGTGTTAAGGTTCTTTTGAGGTTGCTGTGCATGTATGTTAGTTCTGGAATTGTTGTGCATATATATGAGATACTATTAGGTCAACAAATGTGGAAGAATATCCAAGCTTTCATGAGAAAATATCTTCTTTCAATTATGTGATTTTTTGGCTTTTTTAGAACAAATCCAATCTTTCTTTTCTCCACGAGCTTCCCTTGATATGCCAACACATTTTGCCCATTATTTGATGAGAAAAATATTCCAAATCAAATCCTACATTATTTCTATTATTTATTTATTTAATTTTGAATTTTTATGAATAAAATATCAAAATAAATAGTATATGTGATCGGTGGATCATGAACTGACTGTTTAACGCTGGTTCACGAAATGTCGCGGAAGCAAGAGTCGCCACCGTCTTTTATTTTCTCCAAATGGAAAGGACAAAAGCACAGAAAAATTCCTTATAGAGATTGCTCTCGTCTCGGGAGGTAGATTTATAGAAAGGGAAGGTGTTAGCACCCTTTCTATCCATGGTTATCCATGGGCTCTTAGATACTTGCTCACTTGTGTTTTCAAAATGTTTTGTTTGCTTTTCAACTGTGGGTTTTAAAAAGTTTCTTTGAAAATTTCAGTTCGACTCTTGTATCAGAGTGTTTGAAAAATTGCTTTGAAAGCTTTTGAAAAGTGTCGGTGTGAAAAGATTTTTGTTTGTTTTGAAGAGAGCAAGTATCCATGAGAACCTACCTACCCTAAGGAATTCGTCTGTGTAAATGTCCTTTAAAGTAGTGCCATCCCACCATTGAGAGGTAGGTAGCACCACCGTTGGAGGTGTTCGGGTCAATTCGAATTCGGGACATGGTGATCACCAGAGCAATGGGAAGACACCTTAGAAGCTACCCTCATGCCAGGTTCCCGGATCATGAGGACTTACTAAGACATCCTCTACTCGACGATCACCTTTCGAGGCAAGGCAACAGTGAGGCGTACCCTAGGGGTGGTGTGTGCGATTTGTGTGTCAGATTCGTTTGTATTTATCTTGTCATGATTTTGGTGTTCTACGCATTGCTTTTATTTGGACATTCATTCTTGCATGCTTGGTTTAACAGTTAAAAAATATTTGCGAGGAAAAGTAAATCTAAAGCTATTACAAATGGCGCGGGTCCACATCGCCATAATTAACCAGGACCCGATTTGACGGAAAATAAAATAAAGTAAAAGTGCGAGAAGTAATTAAAACGTTACAAGGCTTCGGGAGAGGTACATAATTATTTAAGCGAAATAAAATGAATATGCGAAATTAAACAATTAAGTCGAAAGGAGGGCGTTGGACCCTTTTGCAAAATATTAAAATTACATGAATTAATTACTTTAAGAAAATAAATTGCTTTTTGGTATTTTTATATATTTTAAGATTTAATAGAAAAAAGAAAGAATTAATTAAAATTTAGATGAGATGCAAACCCTAATTCTAATTATTTTAATTTATTAAGAAAACATGAAACTTTAACCTAATTTAAGCCCTAATTAATTTACATGCAAATTTGATTATAAAAATAAATAAATAAATATTATTATGAGAAAGAAAAATTAAAAAGGGATAAAAATATTAATTAAACCTAATTCTACTTCTTTTAGATTTTTATTATGAAAAGAATTAACATTAAAACCCTAATTTAACTAAATTCAATTTACATGCAATTTATTTATGAAAATAATAAAAGAAAAATATTTATTGTATTTTTTGTCCCTTTTTTTATTTTTAGGCATTTTTTATATTTGGTAAAAATAATTAATTAAATCAAAACAATAAAGAAAATAAAATAATTGTTGAAAATAAAATATGAGAAAAATAGAAAATGGCAAACCAGGGGGGGTGGAAGTCCCAAATTGGAGGTATAGACCCAAGAATCCTGGCCCAACAAGCTTCAGGCCCATTGACTTTTTTGAGTAGCGTGTTAGCACTTTGACCAGAGTTTATGGTGCTCTCCCAATCTCTGCCTTTGGTTTGATCTCAGTGTACACGTGGCTGTTGATTCTTGAGGATGCATGGTACGTCTTGACCTTGGGCGCTGCATGGGAATTGTTAATGAAAAATAGTATGGAAATTATACAGACCTGGGGCTCGAACCCAGGTCTTAGATGTCAACGCAATGAGTGCTTGCCAGCTGAACCATGAAACTCTTTTGTTAAATAAATAAGCAACAAATATAATAAAAGAAAACAACGCGTTAGTGGGCTAAAACGCGCGAAATTCAAAACAACCTATCACGTCTTGCCAACACATCGTCTTCTCCATTATCCCTGAAACATAAAAACAAAAGCAACGGTTTTGGACGCGTTTTCTTAGGCCAGCTATGGGAAAATAGCGATTAGGCCTATGGTGTCCATAAATTTGGCGCGATGGGTGCTTCTTCTTCGTCCAGATGCACTGATGCTAATGGTCATGGTCTTGAGGGCCAATTTTTCCTCTCTTAAGAATCCCTAATTTGAAGCTTTATAAACCCTAACAATCAAACATGGCATAATCGTATATAGCGCACAAAAATGCAATTGAATATGTTGGTTAGCATCAGAATATCATAATGAACATGAATCAATAAATAAAAAATGCAAAGGATGCGTGAATCATGATGCACGATCGTGGAATTTTCTTGATGCAGTTTCGGTTCAATATACCAGTTCTTGGAGTTTTGATAAGTGTTATGGATTAGAACACGTTCAGGAACCTTCAAGGAAGCTAATGGAATGGTTTTTATGCCTTGAATCGACCTCTAACAATGATTTCAGAATTGCTTTTTTTAGAGAAAAAATTCAAGTTTGATTCTTATGTTTCTGAGCAGCTGCGCCTCTGTGTGCATTAGGGTTGTGTTCTAGCATTTGTACTGAGTGAATTAGGTTAAGAAAAGTAGCACAAATCCATGACATTCATTGTTTTTGAAAATTTGATTTGTTAAGATCTTTCCATATCTTTTTCCATGTGTTTTTGGTTCAAATCATATCCAATTGCTCCAATTCTTTCCACATTTAGCTAAGCACGAAATATTGAGTCCAAAACATGTATAAAAAGATTGGTTAGGTCAAGTTAGATATTTTTCATATATTTAAATGATTTAAATGAATTAATATAAATAATAATTCAAATAAATAAATAAAAAATGAGAAAATACTTCCCTTTGGGCCAAGTGGTCGTGCACATGCTTGGAATGATGAATCATGGAAGAAAAATGGGCCCATTAGCATTTTTAGGTCATTTGAAGTAGTGTTGACTTTTCAAAATATCCAAAAATTTCCCAACTTCCACAAGGCATAACTTGCTCAATTGTTAAGCTTTTCTCATGTTCTTGGACATTTTGGAAAGGTCTTTGAGTCCTCTAACCAATGCCTTTGGTCCCATGTCATTTTGATTTACCAATCTCAAGTTATGGCCTTTGACTAAAAGTCCCTTTTTGTTGACTTTTGAAAATGACCTATAATGTTGAAATTGATAACTTTTTGTGAGAGCATTTCTTGGACTTGAAGTATGAAGATGAGTTGTAGGAAATGTCTTTATCTTCAAAATGAGCCTTGGATGGGATTTTTCTGATAATCCATGTGAAAGTTATGCCCTGGTCAATTTCAGTTGACTTTTTCAGCTGTCCAAATAAGGAAACTTTTGCATCTTGATGATTTTCTGAGCCAAATTTTGAGAATCATGATCAAGAATTGATCAAATGATGTTTGTGGCTTCAAAATGATATGTTGACCAAAAATTTGAACTTTTGACTGCCAAATGACCATTTTGCCCCTACAGTTGACTGTGGTGCAATTTAGGGTTTTGACTGTGCAATTTTAAGCTGAATGCCTTGAAACTTGATATGAGGATACTTGACCATATTTGTAAGCATGTGAGACTTGGTTGGACCTTTGAAAACTTCATTTTCTTGATCAGCACACAAACCCTAGTTTTGACTGTATAGGAGACCTTTGCACTGTGCAGCCCTTGGGGGAGATTTGAAGCTTGACTTGGCAATTTCTTGGAGAATATGGGAGGGCAAATTTTGGGGTACAACAGTTGCCCCTGTTCAATCTTCTTAGACCTGAGGGTGCAGATTGGCTGGCATGCCTTTCGTAATCCGAGGGTGGAAGATGATTGAACACTAGAGTGCCCAGAAATTTGCGCTCACATGTTAGCAGTGTGATGGGGGAATGGGCTTATAGATGCCATTTAGAGGTTGCTGGATAGGGTGATGGGCTTATAGATGCCATCTGGATGTTGATCGCGTAGGAGATTCCTTAGCGAGAACCTGCATACCTGCAAAAGAACAAATGAGTACCTGACACGTTGCAGGAGCTGGTTTTCAGATGCTTGGTACAGATATGTCCTGACTGGTTGCAGGAAGTGAGTCTGGAGCTTCAAACGGCGATGAATGAACCAGGGATGGTTACTGCCTTAGCATGAATGGTAAGAGAACCTTGGGTGACTTTAACTTCAACAACGCTCGTTGAGAAAAATCTTGGGTGTCTTCTACTGGGATAAGAATCAGGGAGATCTTAGGGTCGATCTGACTGAACCAGAGAAGGCCTTTGACTGGATAAGCATCAGGAAAATATTAGGGTCGATTTAACTGAATCGGACAAGGTCTTGGAATATCTTCAACTGGATAAGCATCAGGGAGATCTTAGGGTCGATCTGACTGAACCAGAGAAGGCCTTTGACTGGATAAGCATCAGGAAAACCTTAGGGGCGATTTAACTGAACCGGACAAGGTCTTGAAATATCTTCAACTGGATAAGCATCAGGGAGATCTTAGGGTCGATCTGACTGAACTAGAGAAGGCCTTTGACTGGATAAGCATCAGGAAAATCTTAGGGTCGATTTAACTGAACCGGTCTAGGTCTTGAAATATCTTCAACTGGATAAGCATCAGGGAGATCTTAGGGTCGATCTGACTGAACCAGAGAAGGCCTTTGACTGGATAAGCATCAGGAAAATCTTAGGGTCGATTTAACTGAACCGGTCTAGGTCTTGAAATATCTTCAACTGGATAAGCATCAGGGAGATCTTAGGGTCGATCTGACTGAACCAGAGAAGGCCTTTGACTGGATAAGCATCAGGAAAATCTTAGGGTCAATTTAACTGAACCGGACAAGGTCTTGAAATATCTTCAACTGGATAAGCATCAGGGAGATCTTAGGGTCGATCTGACTGAACCAGAGAAGGCCTTTGACTGGATAAGCATCAGGAAAATCTTAGGGTCGATTTAACTGAACCGGTCTAGGTCTTGAAATATCTTCAACTGGATAAGCATCAGGGAGATCTTAGGGTCGATCTGACTGAACCAGAGAAGGCCTTTGACTGGATAAGCATCAGGAAAATCTTAGGGTCGATTTAACTGAACCGGTCTAGGTCTTGAAATATCTTCAACTGGATAAGCATCAGGGAGATCTTAGGGTCGATCTGACTGAACCGGAGAAGGCCTTTGACTGGATAAGCATCAGGAAAATCTTAGGGTCGATTTAACTGAATCGGTCTAGGTCTTGAAATGTGATTGAGAATTTAAACTGCATCTTTCCTGAAAGGTAAAGGTCAGTCATATGCAATGCATGATATGGATCAAGCAATGATGTTCTCAATATAAATGAGACTTGTGTGATATGATGTGTCTATGCATGTTATAATGATGTATGTGATGTTGTATGTATGTTTTTGTCTAGGAAAGTGAATCCTTGACGGGTGCCGGGAAGTCGTATCCTGGGCTGATGTTGAGGAATAGATTTTGCTTCCGCTGGGGATGATAACTGCAAGAATACCGGTAGGAGAAGATGCCTCCGTTGCGAAATAAACTTGGCGAATGGGAGATTCGGCGGGGAGAAAAGATACTCTAGCGACCATGCTGGGAAGCAATACTCTGTGGGAAGAGGGATGCTTTGCTGAGTGTTGATAATAATTTGCTGGGGATACCCTTGTTGTTGGAAGTGTTGATGGACTTCGCTGGGGTAAGAAGACTTCGTCGAGGACGCTCTTTCCGTGGCTTTTGGCTGAGGATAACCCAGTTATATCCTGTTGAGGAAATAACTCTTTGAATAAAGCCGGACGACGCGTTCGTATTCTGCGAGGATAAACTTCCAGAATTTGCTGGGGATAAGCTTACTGCTTGGGGATATGAATTCCAACTTTCCTGGGGAAACTGGATTGGACTCTTCTGGGGAAGTTTTGAGCTATGTCGGAAGTAACTCTGTTGAATGTTTGATATACCGCCGGGGAACAATCTTTAGGTCAAGACTGCCGGGGATGCTTGTTAAGAATACATGTATACTGCGGGGAATGTTGAGATCTGTTGGAGGATACCCAACTTCCTTAAGGTTTGATTGTATAGCTTTATTTGGAGAGAGTATTGCTGACTTGCTGGCTCACTCTCTGGGGAATTGAGATATCTGGTTATGTTCTCCAGCTGAACCTACCTTGGTACCTTGGAGGATAGAACAATTAGATTGCTTGGGCAACTCATTATTGCCCATGTTTCTGAGGTGAGAGAGGAAGACCTGTGAGGTGCTGATAGTTGTTGATGGACAAACTCTTCTTCTGATAGGCCAGTGACAAGATGCCGGGACATAGTCGTACGCTTTTGATCCCTAACTTTTGCCTGGACCGCCCTTTCGGGTTTTCAGTCCACCGGGATACCCATTTTTGCCCAAGCCGCCTTTTCAGGTTTTCGACTTGCCGGGTGTACAGATTTTTTTCATTTCATCCCTTCATTTTGCCCGAACCCTTTTGGTTCGCCGGGAAGCCCTTATTTTTGCCTAAGTGTGTCAACCTAGCGGGTCTTTGATTATGCGTAGTATTTTTTTTCCGACTATGTCCACGCTCTGAGAATATAGGGAGTTGCCACTGGCTGTTTGTGTTGCCATATTACCAGAAGATGTCTGATCGTGCAAAATTTGTTGCTGGAATGCCCCAAGTGACTCAGGCGGAGATTTGCCCCAGGCTATATGGCCTTTGAGAGATTCTCCGAATCTTGATTGGATTGCCCCAGATGGTAGACCATGATCATGCCCCTTGATTGGAGGTGCTTCTGTTCATTAGGCATTCGTCGTGCGAATTTTCCTGCTGTTCAAACAAAAAGTCATATGCAAACAAAGTTATGTTAAAAATGCAAAACCTATGTCTGTCTTGAAGATCTTGAAAATGCATTCTTTTTTCATAAAACAAATGAATGTTTGTAAAACGTGATGTCAACTCGTTATTTTACCGCAAGCCTTAAGGAGTCAGGATACCTTTCATAACAGTATGCTTTCGAACTAACCCATGCTTCAGCTAGGACTTTTAAGGGTTGTAACGTGGCCTGGTTCACGGTTTAAGAAACAAAGGATAAAGGCTCAAATTTTATTTGTACCCACCCGCTCTTCGTGATGTTCTCCAAACCTAAACTCAGCTGATCATACGTTAGACCTTGTTTGAGTCTTTGCTCTGATTTTCCGGTGATGATTCGGATGTTGATAACTTATTTTGAATAGGCAGTCATTTTTTGTTGAGGGTTTGTAGGACCTCTTTCTTATTTCTTTTATTATTATCCCTATTTTTTTGCCTGAACTGTTTCTTTTTGTGATTACAGTCAGCGGGATGTCCCAGTTTTGTAAGTCTCCTTCATAGGTTTTGACTTAATGGGTTTTTATTTTGAGAAGTAATGACTGCCTTTCTTTATTGATTATTTAGGACCATCACTGTCTTTCTTTGTTTTGTAAGGACCTCTTTGGTGCCATTCGTTATGCACTTGGATCAACTGAGAGACTACCCTGCCCCAGGTTATGATAAAGGGTTTTAATTTTCGAAAAGAAAAACTCCTACTTCTTTGGCTCAGAGGGGTTGACGAGGGATTATCTTCCTTATAACTCCAGTGTTTAGGATTTGAAACAATGCCTGTACCTCATCAGCGGGGTCTGTTCAAAAGCATATTGTAATGATCGTGGTATCGTTTTCGTCATCCTCCCTCAAGAGGCTTAGAATTTTAGATCAAGAGTTGACATCAGAAAAAATATGAAAATAATTTGCATTTAGTAAATACGAATATATTGTTTCAGAACAGACATATGCGATGCATTAGTGGAATAACAATGTTTAACATGAGTAAATGTTTGAACAAAAGAAAATTGCAACTTGAACATTCGAATGAACAAAAATTTCTCAATCCTAGCCATGTTTTGGCAAGGGAGCAGTGATCACGTGGGGAGTCTTGGGTACTTTAAACTGAATCTCTCCAGCGTCGATCATGTCTTGGATCTTATTTTTCAAGCTCCAACAATCATCTGTAGTATGCCCCGGGCTGTCAGAGTGATAAGCGCAACGGGCGTTGGGGTTATACTTCGGTGACGTTGTATTTTGATTCCTCGGAGCTTCTTTTAGAGTTACCAGCTTGGTCTCCAGCAACTGTGGCAATATCTGGGATAAGGTCATGCTGAGCCGAGTGAACTGCCTTCTCTCGCTCTTTTGTTGGTTGTGATGTTGAATTTGTGACACTGGAGCCATTTGAGGAGCTCTCCCCTTACCTCCTTGTCTCAAAGGTGGTTGAACGATGACTGGCTTTTTACCCTTAGACTTTTGCCCCAGTTGGTTACCCTGAAGCAGTTGGTTGACGAGAAACCAATGCTCATCCTGTCTTTGAGCTAACCCTTGAATGGCAGTCACCTGCCCCAGCATCTGGACCTTCAATGCATCCACCTCAGCTTGTAGATGTTTCGGCCTTTCATCCTCAGCACTGTTCCTGACAAAAGTCTCCATGAGAAGTGTCCTTAGCTCCTCCTGCCCCTTGGATAGGTTCAGGAGGATTTCCCTGAACTGAGTCTCTTGAGCGAGAAGGTCCTGGTTATCTGGTTGGAAGGCCATTGCTGAAATAAACAGCGAGGAAGGTAAGTGACCTACAACAAGGATACCTGTTATGCAATGATGAGTATGACATGCATGTAATGTTTTCAAGGACCTCGCGGGGTAAACAAGAAAAATTTTTTTTGTCAGAGTTTGAATCCGGTAGCTTGAGTGAAGGGGCCTCATGTTGTTGAGAGTCCTTCTTCAAGGGTCAAAGGCTCACCATATCCAGTGGGTCATAGCCCCTGACTTTAGTCATCATGTCTGGTTTTGGTTTCCCAACAGCCTTGGTTAGGGGAACCTTCTTCAAGAGTCAGAGCTCACCATATCAAGTGGGTCATAGCCCCTGACAACCTTGGCTAGAGGAAAATAAATCCTCTTTGCCCCTTGCTAGATGTTTGATTTATCATGACCTGCATCACAAGCCTTTGAGATCCTTGAAATGGGTTAGGATGTATGCAATGGTATGATGTCATGATGCATGGGGTAATGTAGGTAACCCTGTTGTAAGTCCCAATTAAGGACTGCAAACCAAAACCTGCAAGAAACTCAAGTAAAACCTGTCATGAGTCCCAATTAAGGACTAAAACAAACCCTGCAAGAAACTTGGTAAACCTTGTCATGAGTCCTGGTTAAGGACTAAAACAAAAACCCTGCAAGAAACTTGGTAAACCTTGTTATGAGTCCTGGTTAAGGACTAAAACAAAAACCCTGCAAGAAACTTGGTAAACCTTGTTATGAGTCCTGGTTAAGGACTAAAACAAAACCTGTAGGAAATTCAGTAAACCCTGTTATGAGTCCTAGTTAAGGACTATAAACAAAACCTGCAAGAGACTTAGTACCCTGTTATGAGTCCCAATTAAGGAATGTAAACAAAACCTGCAAGTAGTTCATGCGTCAGATAACAAGCATGCAAGTAGTCAAGTACGAAGGCACACAAGTCACACAAGAGAAACCCTTAGAGTTTAGGCCAGCATGGGGTCTGGGTAGTACCCTCTTGAAGTTGGTGGGTTCAACCTGTCCTAATCAAAGTAACCGGGTTCTAAGGTTCCCAATATCACGGGATTGCTTTCATTGTTCATCGTTTCGATTTAGCCACTGAACTGGCGACCGAAATATTCCAGGAAAGCAACCCTCAATTGAGTGTAGTATCGAGTATCAACCAACCTCGGACTGCACCAAAGCCAGTTATCTCACTACCCTAAAGAGGCCAAGATAGTTCAATTAAGGTTCCTAAGGTCTGTTGATGCTTCATGACACCACGCGGAGGCCCCGTACTCTCCTTGACTGAACTCAAGGGTTACCGGTACACACCAAAGTGCCACATCAACGTAGCAGACTGTTTCAACCATGTCGGTATACCCCGCACAGTTCCCTCACAGCCTTGTTGCTACTTTCTAAGAAGGTATCCCCCAGATTCGGGTTAGGATCTATAGAACTCCCAAGACAGTCCCACAATTTAAAGCACACAAGGAAAACAATTGAAAACACAGTTATCTTAGTCCTAAGGTACACCTCACTTTAAGTTTATATCCCCAGCAGAGTCGCCAGTTCTGTGATCGGTGGATCTGGAACTGACTGTTTAACGCTGGTTCGCGAAATGTCACGGAAGCAAGAGTCGCCACCGTCTTTTATTTTCTCCAAATGGAAAGGACAAAAGCACAGAAAAATTCCTTATAGAGATTGCTCTCGGTTCGGGAGGTAGATTTATAGAAAGGGAAGGTGTTAGCACCCTTTCTATCCATGGTTATCCATGGGCTCTTAGATACTTGCTCACTTGTGTTTTCAAAATGTTTTGTTTGCTTTTCAACTGTGGGTTTTAAAAAGTTTCTTTGAAAATTTCAGTTCGACTCTTGTATCAGAGTGTTTGAAAAATTGCTTTGAAAGCTTTTGAAAAGTGTCGGTGTGAAAAGATTTTTGTTTGTTTTGAAGAGAGCAAGTATCCATGAGAACCTACCTACCCTAAGGAATTCGTCTGTGTAAATGTCCTTTAAAGTAGTGCCATCCCACCATTGAGAGGTAGGTAGCACCACCGTTGGAGGTGTTCGGGTCAATTTGAATTCGGGACATGGTGATCACCAGAGCAATGGGAAGACACCTTAGAAGCTACCCTCATGCCAGGTTCCCGGATCATGAGGACTTACTAAGACATCCTCTACTCGACGATCACCTTTCGAGGCAAGGCAACAGTGAGGCGTACCCTAGGGGTGGTGTGTGCGATTTGTGTGTCAGATTCGTTTGTATTTATCTTGTCATGATTTTGGTGTTCTACGCATTGCTTTTATTTGGACATTCATTCTTGCATGCTTGGTTTAACAGTTAAAAAATATTTGCGAGGAAAAGTAAATCTAAAGCTATTACAAATGGCGCGGGTCCACATCGCCAAAATTAACCAGGACCCGATTTGACGGAAAATAAAATAAAGTAAAAGTGCGAGAAGTAATTAAAACGTTACAAGGCTTCGGGAGAGGTACATAATTATTTAAGCGAAATAAAATGAATATGCGAAATTAAACAATTAAGTCGAAAGGAGGGCCTTGGACCCTTTTGCAAAATATTAAAATTACATGAATTAATTACTTTAAGAAAATAAATTGCTTTTTGGTATTTTTATATATTTTAAGATTTAATAGAAAAAAGAAAGAATTAATTAAAATTTAGATGAGATGCAAACCCTAATTCTAATTATTTTAATTTATTAAGAAAACATGAAACTTTAACCTAATTTAAGCCCTAATTAATTTACATGCAAATTTGATTATAAAAATAAATAAATAAATATTATTATGAGAAAGAAAAATTAAAAAGGGATAAAAATATTAATTAAACCTAATTCTACTTCTTTTAGATTTTTATTATGAAAAGAATTAACATTAAAACCCTAATTTAACTAAATTCAATTTACATGCAATTTATTTATGAAAATAATAAAAGAAAAATATTTATTGTATTTTTTGTCCCTTTTTTGATTTTTAGGCATTTTTTATATTTGGTAAAAATAATTAATTAAATCAAAACAATAAAGAAAATAAAATAATTGTTGAAAATAAAATATGAGAAAAATAGAAAATGGCAAACCAGGGGGGGTGGAAGTCCCAAATTGGAGGTATAGACCCAAGAATCCTGGCCCAACAAGCTTCAGGCCCATTGACTTTTTTGAGTAGCGTGTTAGCACTTTGACCAGAGTTTATGGTGCTCTCCCAATCTCTGCCTTTGGTTTGATCTCAGTGTACACGTGGCTGTTGATTCTTGAGGATGCATGGTACGTCTTGACCTTGGGCGCTGCATGAGAATTGTTAATGAAAAATAGTATGGAAATTATACAGACCTGGGGCTCGAACCCAGGTCTTAGATGTCAACGCAATGAGCGCTTGCCAGCTGAACCATGAAACTCTTTTGTTAAATAAATAAGCAACAAATATAATAAAAGAAAACAACGCGTTAGTGGGCTAAAACGCGCGAAATTCAAAACAACCTATCACGTCTTGCCAACACATCGTCTTCTCCATTATCCCTGAAACATAAAAACAAAAGCAACGGTTTTGGACGCGTTTTCTTAGGCCAGCTATGGGAAAATAGCGATTAGGCCTATGGTGTCCATAAATTTGGCGCGATGGGTGCTTCTTCTTCGTCCAGATGCACTGATGCTAATGGTCATGGTCTTGAGGGCCAATTTTTCCTCTCTTAAGAATCCCTAATTTGAAGCTTTATAAACCCTAACAATCAAACATGGCATAATCGTATATAGCGCACAAAAATGCAATTGAATATGTTGGTTAGCATCAGAATATCATAATGAACATGAATCAATAAATAAAAAATGCAAAGGACGCGTGAATCATGATGCACGATCGTGGAATTTTCTTGATGCAGTTTCGGTTCAATATACCAGTTCTTGGAGTTTTGATAAGTGTTATGGATTAGAACACGTTCAGGAACCTTCAAGGAAGCTAATGGAATGGTTTTTATGCCTTGAATCGACCTCTAACAATGATTTCAGAATTGCTTTTTTTAGAGAAAAAATTCAAGTTTGATTCTTATGTTTCTGAGCAGCTGTGCCTCTGTGTGCATTAGGGTTGTGTTCTAGCATTTGTACTGAGTGAATTAGGTTAAGAAAAGTAGCACAAATCCATGGCATTCATTGTTTTTGAAAATTTGATTTGTTAAGATCTTTCCATATCTTTTTCCATGTGTTTTTGGTTCAAATCATATCCAATTGCTCCAATTCTTTCCACATTTAGCTAAGCACGAAATATTGAGTCCAAAACATGTATAAAAAGATTGGTTAGGTCAAGTTAGATATTTTTCATATATTTAAATGATTTAAATGAATTAATATAAATAATAATTCAAATAAATAAATAAAAAATGAGAAAATACTTCCCTTTGGGCCAAGTGGTCGTGCACATGCTTGGAATGATGAATCATGGAAGAAAAATGGGCCCATTAGCATTTTTAGGTCATTTGAAGTAGTGTTGACTTTTCAAAATATCCAAATATTTCCCAACTTCCACAAGGCATAACTTGCTCAATTGTTAAGCTTTTCTCATGTTCTTGGACATTTTGGAAAGGTTTTTGAGTCCTCTAACCAATGCCTTTGGTCCCATGTCATTTTGATTTACCAATCTCAAGTTATGGCCTTTGACTTAAAGTCCCTTTTTGTTGACTTTTGAAAATGACCTATAATGTTGAAATTGATAACTTTTTGTGAGAGAATTTCTTGGACTTGAAGTATGAAGATGAGTTGTAGGAAATGTCTTTCTCTTCAAAATGAGCCTTGGATGGGATTTTTCTGATAATCCATGTGAAAGTTATGCCCTGGTCAATTTCAGTTGACTTTTTCAACTGTCCAAATAAGGAAACTTTTGCATCTTGATGATTTTCTGAGCCAAATTTTGAGAATCATGATCAAGCATTGATCAAATGATGTTTGTGGCTTCAAAATGATATGTTGACCAAAAATTTGAACTTTTGACTGCCAAATGACCATTTTGCCCCTACAGTTGACTGTGGTGCAATTTAGGGTTTTGACTGTGCAATTTTAAGCTGAATGCCTTGAAACTTGATATGAGGATACTTGACCATATTTGTAAGCATGTGAGACTTGGTTGGACCTTTGAAAACTTCATTTTCTTGATCAGCACACAAACCCTAGTTTTGACTGTATAGGAGACCTTTGCACTGTGCAGCCCTTGGGGGAGATTTGAAGCTTGACTTGGCAATTTCTTGGAGAATATGGGAGGGAAAATTTTGGGGTACAACAGTATAAATAATAAAATAATGTATGAGTGAGCTCAGAGGTCCTAGGCCATGTTAGAAACAAGTTTCAAGCATGAAAAGATGAGCCCATTTGGAAAAAAATTCAAGTTTGGTCAATATTGGCTTCATGCACTTTTCCAAAAATTGGTCAACTTTAGCAATGCATATCTCTCTCATTTTTAACCCTAAGAGGGTGTTCTTGGACTTTTTAGAGCGCTTAGGATATCCTCTAAACAACCCTTTTGGTTTCATTTCAATTGGATCTTCCATATTCATGTAAGGATCTTTAACCCAAACGGTGTTTTTGTTGACTTCTGAAAGGACCTATAATGTCTGAGCTTGTATCTTTTAACTGGGGGATTTCTTGAACCATGGAGATGAAGAGAAGTTGTAGGGGATTGAATTCTCTTCAAAATGAGCCCTGGTGGAAAAATTTCTGATAAAGTATGAGAAAGTTATGCCAGGTCAAGTTTGGTTGACTTTTCCTATAGAAACCCTAATTTGCAACTTTTGACTTTTGATGAGTTAGGAACATTTCTTGAGGAATCATGATCAACCCTTGATGAAATGATGGATATTACTTCAAAATGTTGATTTTGACCAAAAATCTTAAAGTTTGACTGTATATAGGCCACAATTGACTTTTGACCTAGTACAGTTGATTTTCAGACAATTGAGTAGTTGACTGAGCAAACTTATTATGCAAGGCATGAAATTTGGCATGGATAATCTTGAGGACATAGTAGGGCCATGGAAAACATTTGGTACCCTTGGAGCTCACACATCTTGATGACAACTGAAACCCTAGTTAGAGGTTTATTGCCTTAGGAGGAGAATTTGTCTGGTCAATTCTTAGTCATCTATGGGCAACTTGGGGACCTCAATGGGAATGTGTTGAGTAAAATGTGAGAGAAAATTTTGGGGTACAACATATGCCCCTGTTCAATCTTCTTAAACCTGAGGATGTATATTGGCTGGTATACCTTTCGTGATCTGAAGGTGGAAGATGATTGAACACTAGAGTGCCCATAAATTTTCACTCGTCTGAAGTGATACTGTTAGTGGATAATATCGGGAATGGGCTTATAGATGCCATTTGGAAAAGATGACGGAAGATCATCAGAGATGGGCTTAAAGATGCCATCCAAAGAATATGACGGAGAGTCGTCGGAGATGGGCTTAAAGATGCCATCTAGAGGACAATGTTGATTTCATGAGATATTCCTTTGTGGGGATCCCTATTCTTGTTGTTGAGGAGGACTCTGTTGAGGAATGTTGGTCTCTGTTTTGGGAAATAGACTTTAGGATCTTCAGTTGTCCATTACTCTATTAGGGAGTCATCTCTTGACTGGAGAGACGGAAGTGAACTGCTATCTAGTCAGGATCCAGGCTTCACATCGACTTGTTGAGGATAATAAGGTCGAATGCTATCTGGTTGTATTCCAGGCTTCACAGTGCCTTACTGGGGGGATATGAAATTAACTACTATCTGGTCGGACTCCAGGCTTTGCAGTTTCTTTAACTGGGTAAGAATCAGAAATATCTTAGTATCGATTTAACTGAACCAGAGAAGGTCTTGAATTATCTTCAACTAGAATAGAAATCAGGAAAATCTTAGTATTGATTTAACTGAACTAGAGAAGGTCTTAAATTAACTTTGACTGGAATGGAAATCAGAAAAATCTTACTGTTTATTTAATTGAACCAGAAAAAGGACTTGGGTTATCTTCAACTGGAACCGAAATCAGAAAAATCTTAGTGTCGATTTAACTGAACCAGAGATAGGTCTTGAGTTATCTTCAACTGTAATAGAAATCAGAAAAATATTAGTATCGATTTAACTGAACTAGATAAGGTCTTGAATTAACTTTGACTGGAATGGAAATCATAAAAATCTTAGTGTCGATTTAACTGAACCAGAAAAAGGTCTTGGGTTGTCTTCAACTGGAATAGAAATCAGAAAAATCTTAGTGTCGATTTAACTAAACCAGAGAAGGGCCTTGAATTACTTTAACTGGAATAGAAATCAGAAAAATCTTAGTGTCGATTTAACTGAACCAGAAAAAGATCTTGGATTAACTTTAACTGGAATGGAAATCAGAAAAATCTTAGTGTCGGTTTAACTGAACCAGGAAAAGGTCTTGAATTATCTTCAATTGGAGTAGAAATCAGAAAAATCTTAGTATTGATTTAGCTGAACCAGATGAAGGTCTTTTGAGAATAATCTTTCTGAGGAAGATGCTGAAATAGCCCTTCGTCAGACGTAGTCTTTGATAATACTACCAGGTAATATAAGTAGTCAACGGTGTTTGTTGATTTGATCTTTCCTGCAAAGGTAAAGAGTTAGTCGTATGCAATGTAATGATGTATGAAATGCATTGTGTAATGATGTTCTCAAAATAAATGAGATTATATTGTATGCAATATGTATGCGCATGCCATGAAGTATGAATATGGAATGTTGTTGCGATATTTCCTAGTCTGGGAAAATGAATCCCTGACTGCTATTGGAGAGTACTGGGAAGCTGAATCTTTCATTTCCACTGGGGATGATGAATGGAGATGATTTGCCAGGGATCTCCTCTTTTCGTTTGAGGATATTCTTTCAGGGATCTTTAACTTATGCTTGAGAATGACTCTGTGGGGGAAGGATGCTCTGTCGGAAGATTTTACCAATGTAGAGAAATAAACATTGTTGGGGGATAAACTTCCGCAACTAGAGAAATAAACTCTGCCGAGTATAAGGCTTTATAAATTGTTCGAGATTATAAAAACTTAGCTGGGGAACATGGATTTCATCTCTCTAAGGGAACTTGGCTGGAGGAGGTCATTCCTGCTTGGGGAGGCAAAGGTAAAGATTTTGGTTTTTTTTACTCTACGGGGACATAAGTATCACTAAGACGTATGCTGAGGATGTGACAAGAGGATGCCCCTGTTCCTGTTGGAAAGAGTAACTGTCGAGACTACAAATGGCCTCTTTTAGTCTTTGTACCGTTTCTTAAAGTCATTAGCAATTGTCTTCCTGTTTCATATGCAATTATTTGTAAACAGTAATCATATTCAAATGCATATGTCAAAAATAATCACTGGACGTTTTTGCAAAACCAAAACAGAAAAATAAAAAACAAATAGTTTTGTACTTTCAAAGAAATGATTTGTATTGATTTTTGAAGTTCGCCTATAACATGCATTTTTGTACAAAGGGACTAACGTTCTAATAGGAGAACGCCTCCATGAAAATGAAAACTATACAAAATAGTGTACAGAGAGAAAACAATTATGTGAAATAATCCTATCGAGTTTCAATTCTGCTATTGCCCCTATGTCCTTGAGCGTCTCATCACCTTGCTACTTGTCCGAAGCTGACTGGGTTGATTCATACCGTTTGAGCTTGATAGTTGATACTGAAGTTTGGTCGCAACGTGATCCAATGGGACATAGTTATACGCTTTAAATCCCTAACTTTTGCCTGGACCGCCCTTTCGGGTTTTTAGTCCACCAGGATACCCCTTTTTGCCTAAGCCGCCTTTTCAAGTTTTCGACTTGCTGGGTGTACAGATTTTTTAGTATTTATCCCTAATTTTTGCCCGAAGCCTTTTGGTTCGCCGGGATGACCTTATTTTTGCGTAGGCCAGTCAACCTAGCGGGTCTTTATTTATGCGTAGTATCTTTTCACTATGTCTGCATTCACAGGGTGAGGAAGATCGTCACCATCCATGGTGGTTATAATCATGGCTCCACCGAAAAATATTCTTTTGATTACTAATGGCCCTTTGTACGTGGGAGTCCATTTTCCCCGGGGATCACCTTGTGGCAGTATGATGCGCTTGATTACTAGATCACCCACTTGATATACCTGACGTCTGACCTTTTTGTTGAAAGCCTTGATCATTCGCTTTTGGTACATCTGACCATGACAGACAACATCAAGCCTTTTCTCATTAATCAGATTCAGTTGATCAAGTTGAGTCTGGATCCAATCATCTTCATTCAAACTTGTACCCTTCATGATTCTCAAAGAAGGGATATGGACCTCAATAGGTAGGACAACCTCCATACCATACACCATAGAGTAAGGTGTTGCCCCTGTTGACGTACGTGCTGAGGTGCGGTACCCATGAAGAGAAAATGGTAACATCTCATGCCAGTCTTTGTACGTCACCGTTATTTTCTGTATGATTTTCTTAATGTTCTTGTTAGCATCCTCCATAGTGCCATTCATCTTCGGTTGGTAAGGGGAAGAATTATGATGCTGGATCTTGAATTGCTTACAGAGGTCGGTGATCATCGTATTATTGAGATTTGTACCATTATCTATGATGATTCTTTTTGGAACACCATACCGACATTTAAGGTTATGCTGGATAAACTGCACCACAACATTCTTGGTAACAGTAGCAAAAGAGGCAGCCTCAACCCACTTCGTGAAGTAATCAATGGCCACTAGGATGAAGTAATGCCCATTGGAAGCGGTAGGTCTAATCTCTCCAATCATGTCAAGCCCCAAATTGCAAAGGGCCAGGGAGCCGTCGAGACGTTCAAGGGAACCGGAGGTACATCTACTTTATCAGTATAGATCTGGCATTTGTGACAAGTTCGGGAATGCTGATAACAGTCTGCTTTCATAGTGGACCAATAGTATCCAGTCCGTAGGATCTTTTTAGCCATGGTGTGTCCACTAGAGTGGGTACCAAAGGTACCTTCGTGTAAATATGCCATAATCCTCTCTGCTTCTCTCTTATCTACACACCAAAGTAAAGTAGAGTCGTGGATGCGTTTGTAGAGGATTCCATTATCGAGGAAGAACTTTTCGGAGAACCTTCTCAGAATATTTTTATCATTGACAAATGCCTCCTTAGGATATTCTTGAGCCTCGAAATACCTTTTCACTTCAAGGAATGAAGGTTTGTCTATTACCCCTTCAGTATCAATCTCATAGTAGTATGTTGGTTCATCCAATATCTAAATAGTGATCTGAGGAGCTTCATTGTCCCATCTGACCTTGAACATAAATGACATAGTAGCTAGCGCGTCTGCTAACTGATTCTCTTCTCGTGGAAAATGCTCAAAGGTGAATTCTTCAAAGTGTGGAAGTAATGTCAGCACATGTTCTTTGTAAGAGATGAGATTATGGTGCTTCGTGTCCCACTCATTTTTGATTTGACTTATTACCATGGATGAATCCCTGAAAATGCTCAAGAACTTGATTCTTAGGTCAATAGCAGCTTTGAGACCCATGGTGCATGCTTCATGCTCAGCCATATTGTTGGTACAATTGAAACATAATATGGCAGTGAAAGGAGCATGACATGCCTCGGGAGATATGATTACAACACCAATACCATTTCCAAGTGCGTTAGAGGCTCCATCGAAAACCATAGTCCATCGGGATCCTTCCTCAGGTCCTTCATCCAGTCCAGGTTTTTCACAGTTAGTCACTAACATAATATTCTCATCTGGGAATTAAATGTTCATGGATCGGTAGTCATCCACATCCTGATGAGCCAAATGATCATCCAATACACTTCCCTTGATTGCTTTCTGGGTCGTGTATTGGATGTCGTATTCGGTCAGGATCATTTTCCATCTTGCTATTCTTCTGGAGAGAGCGGGCTTCTCTAAGATGTAATTGATCGGATCCATCTTAGATATCAACAAATTGGCGTGGGTCAACATATACTGTCTCAGTTGACGAGCAGCCCATGCCAAAGCGCAACAAGTTTTCTCGAGCAGTGAATATCTTGTTTCACATTCGATAATTTTTTTGCTAAGGTAGTATATTGCATGCTCTTTTTGACCAGACTCGTCATGCTTCCCCAACACACACCACATTGAGTTATCTAACACTGTTAAGTATATTATCAAAGGTCTTACTTCAATAGGAGGCATCAGAATTGGAGGCTCTTGAGGATATTCCTGGATTCTATCAACAGAAATATGGAATTCATCATCCCATCTTACCACTTGATCTTTCTTCAAGAGTTTGAAGATTGGCTCACAAGTAGCAGTTAGATGGGAAATGAACCTAGAAATGTAATTTAGGCATCCCAAGAAACCTCTAACCTCCTTCTCAGTGCGAGGAGCAGGCATCTCTTGTATAGCTTTCACCTTTGCAGGGTTTACCTGAATACCCTTGTCACTGACAATGAAACCTAGGAGTTTACCAGACCTTACCCTGAAGGTGCACTTGTTCGGATTTAACCTCAGCTTGTACGTCTTCAACCTATCAAACAACTTTTGTAGATGATCAAGGTGCTCTTCCTCAGTTTGAGACTTGGCTAGCATGTCATCAACATAAACCTCTATCTCATGGTGAATCATGTCATGGAACAAAGCTACCATGGCTCCCTGATAGGTTGCCCCAGCGTTCTTCAATCCAAACGGCATCACCTTGTAACAGAAAATGCCCCATTGCGTGACGAATATTGTCTTCTCCATGTCCTTCGGTGCCATCTTGATCTGATTGTAACCAGAGAAACTGTCCATGAAGGAAAAGATCTTATGATACGCAGTGTTGTCAACCAGAACGTCAATGTGGTGAAGCGGGAAGTCATCCTTAGGGCTTTCCCTATTCAAATCTCTGTAGTCCACACACATTCGTACCTTGCCTTCCTTTTTAGGCACTGGGACTATGTTATTAACCCATTGTGGATAAGAGGTGACAGCTAAGAACCCAACGTTGAATTGTTTCATAACTTCTTCTTTGATCTTCTCTGGCATTTCAGGGCGTATACGACGAACCTTCTACTTTACTGGTGGGCAATCTTCTTTATTTGGCAGACGATGAACCACAATATTCGTGTCTAGTCCTAGCATGTCTTCATATGACAAGGCAAATATCTCGACATAATCATGCAACACCTGTATCAACCGTTATTTGATACTAAGATCCAAATTTGCACCTATCTTGACTTCTTTTCTGTCCTCTTCTGTGCCCAAATTCACTGTCTCAACTGGCTCTTCATAAGGCTGTATAGGCCTTTCTTCCTGCTGTAACAGCCTGGAAAGTTCTTTAGGTACCTCACAATCTTCCTCACCTTCGTCCTCGACTTGGTTGATCGGATTTTCAAAGTCATAACCGGCAATTGCAGAACCGTTATCAATGGGATCCAGAGTGGATATGGATCTGCAGTTTGATACGTGAGTGTGTGTAAGAGCATAATTTTATTGACAAAGTAAAAAGCAGAAAAGAAAAATAAAGAGCGCAAAATTTGTATGCAAAACGTCCAATACTTTATTAATGACATGTGCGATTGAAACATGATAACCCTCACAAATAAACCATTGTGCCCCGGGTAAGACACATGGCCATAGAGTTTATATTGTTTAATTATTACATATCTGAAAACAAGAAAGACAATTACTTCTGAATAAAAGTAATCGGTACAAAGTCTTTAGCCGTCCAATTACTGGGTCCACCGTTGGTAGTAGGGAAGATCCAACTATCCATGTCATAGTCACCATCACTGTCTCCTAAGGTGTGATACAGTGGCAGAACCGATTGTTAATACTGGTTTGCGTTTTTTGTTTGCAAATGTCGCGGTAAGTAAGAGTCGCCATCGACTTTTCTTTTATCCAACAAAGGAAAGGGTGAAAAGAATAGAAAAAGAAATTTTTTCGAGATTCTTGAGTAAGGGAGGTAGATTATGGAAAGGGAAGGTCTTAGCACCCTTGCCATCCATGGTTTTCCATGGGCTCTTAGGTACTTGCTCATTTTCTAAAATTTCTCGTGTTTGTGTGTTTTGAAAAGCTTTGAAAATGCCTTAGTGCGGCGACTCACTTTATGATAACTCTTGTATCAGTCCTCAAGAGTGTGATAAAGTGTTTTGAAAACTTTGGTTTGGAAAGTGTTTGAAAGCATGTGAAAAAAGATTGTTTGAGGAAGTACCTAACATTTATCTACCTACTCAAAAAAGGCGTTCTTTTCCTCCTATCCTTTAGACCGTGTTATCCTACTGTTAGTGAGTAGGTAACCCTAGTCGTTGGATGTTGAGGGACTATCGAAAGGGACGTAATGGTCATTGAAGGCAACATGTAAGGATACCTTAGCATTTCTAAGGGACTATCACCATAAGATCATTTCTCGTAGGAAACTCAAGGGACGTTTAGGGACCATGACCTTTATGATGATTCTAACTGAGGGTCTTTGCTAAGACTATCCCTACGTCTCGAGGGACATGGCCATTGTTTCTGAAGGCTACCAAGCGAGGCAATACCATAGGGGTGTAAGTATGTGTTGTACCCCAAAATTTGCCCTCCCATATTCTTCAAGAAATTGCCAAGTCAAGCTTCAAAAGTTCCCCAAGGGTTGCACAGTGTATGAGCCTCCTAAGCAGTCAAGATTAGGGTTTTGCTTCTGATCAAGAAAAGGAAGTTTTCAAGGGCCCAATCAAGTCTCATATGCCTACAAATATGGTCAAGCATCCTCATATCAAGTTTCAAGGCTTTCAGCACAAAATTGCACAGTCAAAACCCTAAATTGCACTACAGTCAACTGTAGGGGCAAAATGGTCATTTGACAGTCAAAAGTTCAAATTTTTGGTCAACATCTCATTTTGAAGCCACAAACATCATTTGATCAATGCTTGATCATGATTCTCAAAGCTTGGCTCAAAAATCATCAAGATGCAAAAGTTTCCTTATTTGGACAGTTGAAAAAGTCAACTGCAAATTGACCAGGGCATAACTTTCACATGGATTATCAGAAAAATTCCATCCAAAGCTCATTTTGAAGAGAAAGACATTTCCTACAACTCATCTTCATACTTCAAGTCCAAGAAATGCTCTCACAAAAAGTTATCAATTTCAACATTATAGGTCATTTTCAAAAGTCAACAAAAAGGGACTTTAAGTCAAAGGCCATAACTTGAGATTGGTAAATCAAAATGACATGGTACCAAAGGCATTGGTTAGAGGACTCAAATACCTTTCCAAAATGTCCAAGAACATGAGAAAAGCTTAAAAATTGAGCAAGTTATGCCTTGTAGAAGTTGGGAAATTTTTGGATATTTTGAAAAGTCAACATTGATTCAAATGACCTAAAATTGCTAATGGGCCCATTTTTCTTCCACCATTCATCACCCAAGGCATATGCACGACTACTTGGCCCAAAGGGAAGTCTTTATTCATTTTTTATTTATTTATTTGAATTTTTATTTATAATAATTCATTTAAATCAAATTAAATATATGAAAAATGCTTAACCTAATTTTTTCAATCTTTTTGTGCACAAAATCTACTCAATAACTCGTGCATGATCCAATATGGGAAGATTTGGAGAGAATTGATATGATTGAGAGCAAAAGCACATGGAAAATATTTGAAAAAGATCTTAAAAATCAAATTTCCAAAAACCATGAATGCAATGGATTTGTTCTATTTTTCTTGACCTAATTGACTCAATACATAAGCCTGGATACAACCCTAGTGCCATTACACACGCAGCTGCTCAGAAAACTCCATTCACCAATTGGAATTTTTTGCAAAAAACTCATAACTGAAAACATCTTTGCAGGTTGATTCAAGGCACGATTTTTATCTCATTAGCTTCCTCAAGCATCACTGAACGTTTCCCAATCAAGAACATTCTTCAAAGCTTAAGGAATTGGTATACAGAACTTGAAATATCTCATGAAAAATTCATAATCGTGTTTTCAAATCTATGCATTTTCATGACATTTTAATTATTGATTCATGTTCCTGGTATGATTCTAAAGCTAACCCATGCGTTTAATTGAGTTTTTGCAAGCTGTAGACGATTTCACCATTGCCAAATTCTAGGGTTTTCAGAGTTGGGAATTGGGCGTTTTCAAATAGCGTAAAATTAGAGAACCATAGTGCCATGAATGTATTCAGCAAGCTTGGACGAAGAAGAACCCATACTCGCGCTCAATTTATGAACACCATAGGCCTAATCGCTATTTTTCCAAAACCGGCCTAAGAGAACGCCATTAAAACCGTTGCTCATTCTATTTGTGTTTCAGGAACATGAAGAAGATGATACCGTGGCGAATGGTGATAGGCTGATTCAAATTTTCGCGCGCAGACCCACTAACATTTTTGTTTTCTTTTATAATATTTATTAGTTGTTTATATATCAAACGTGCAAATTAGCTCAGCTGGCAAGCGTTGTTGTTGTTAATCCTCATGACCTGGGTTCGAGCCCCAGGTCTTCATACTTTCCATATATTATTTTGCAATTCATATTCCCATGCAGGCTCAACATCAAAGCATACCATACACTGCCAAATCAAGCGTGCCACGTCCATCTCAAGATCAATCAGAAGGCCATGGATTGGAGAACACAATGCACATGAGTCCACGCTTCAGCATGCTACCTGGCAAAAGTCCAAAAAGGCCAAGATTAATGGGCCAGATTACTAAACTTGAACCTCCATATTGGGGACTGACACCCCCTAGGTTTGCCATAATATTTTTTATTTTATTTTCTATTTGCTTTTAATTACTATTTGTTAATTTAATTAATTATTTTCACAAAATATAAAAAACCATAAAAAAATCAGAAAAGAAAAAAACAATAAATAATTTTCATTTTAGTATTTTCTTAAATAAATTTGCATGTAATTGAATTTAGTTTTAAATTAGGTTTGCAATTTTAATTCTTTTAATAAAAAATCTAAAAACTGTAGAAATAGGGTAATTGATAATTTTTCATCCTCTTTATTTTTAATATTATTTATTTTACTTATTTTCATAATTAAAATTGTATATAAAAATTAGGGTTAATTTAGGTTAAAAACTTCAATATTTTTCTTAATAAATAAAAAAAATAATTAGAATTAGGGTTCGCGTCTTATTTTAATTTCAATTAATTCTTTTTATATTAAATCCTAAGATACTAAAAAAATATCAAAAAAACATCTCCTTTTCTTTTTTTTCTTTATTAATTAATTCCGTTTAATTTAATTTTGCAAAAAGGGTCCAACGCCCTCGTTTTTAATTCGCATATTTATTTGTATTCTTAATTGTGATGTATCTCTCCCAAAGCCGTGTAACTAAACTGCTCGTACTTTATTTTATTTAATTCTTTATTTTCTGTCAAATCGGGTCCTGGTTAATTTTGGCGATGTGGACCCGCGCCATTTGTAATAGCTTAGAATTTACTTTTCTCGCAACCTTTTAATTGTTAATAATGACATGCAAGAATGAATGACTAAAATAAAAACAAGCGTAGAACACCAATAACATGACAAGATAAATGCAAATGAAAACGACACACGAATCGCACACACCACCCCTAGGGTACGCCTCACTGTTGCCTTGCCTCGAAAGGTGATCGTCGAGTAGAGGATGTTTTAGTAAGTCCTCATGATCCGGGAACCTGGCATGAGGGTAGCTTCTAAGGTATCTTCCTATTGCTCCGGTGATCACCATGTCTCGAACCTCGAATTGACCCGAACACCTCCAACGGTGGTGCTACCTACCTCTCAATGGTGGGATGGCACTACTTTAAAGGACATTTACACAGACGAATTCCTTAGGGTAGGTAGGTTCTCGTAGATACTTGCTCTAATTTCAAAAACAAATCAAAAATACTTTTCACACCGACACCTTTTCAAAAAGCTTTCGAAAGCAATTTTTCAAACACTCTTGAGGACCGATACAAGAGTCGAACTGGAATTTTCAAAGAAACTTTTTAAAACCCACAATTGAAAAGCAAACAAACCATTTTTGAAAACACAAATGAGCAAGTATCTAAGAGCCCATGGATAACCATGGATAGAAAGGGTGCTAACACCTTCCCTTTCTATAATCTACCTCCCGAACCGAGAGCAATCTCTTTAAGGAATTTTTCTGTGCTTTTGTCCTTTCCATTTGGAGAAAATAAAAGACGGTGGCGACTCTTGCTTCCGCGACATTTCGCGAACCAGCGTTAAACAGTCAGTTCCAGATCCACCGATCACAGAACTGGCGACTCTGCTGGGGATCAAACTTAAAGTGAGGTGTACCTTAGGGCTAGTTCATAACTCTGTTTTCAATTGTATTGATTTGTATGCTTTATTATTGTGGGTTGCTTGGGAGTTACATAGATCCTAACCCGGATCTGGGGGATACCCTGTTTAGGTAGCATAAGCTGTGAGAGACCTGTCCGGCATAGACCGACATGGGTGAAGCAGTGGCTACGTTGGTGTGGCACCTTGGTCTGTACCGATATACCTTGTGTTGCAACGAGGAGAATATGGGTCTTCTGAGGAGTCATTAAGCACCAACAACCTTAGAACCTTAAATGACCCAACTTGGCCATTAGAACAGTAGCAGTATGCTACGCCCATTGAGGCTAAACTCTCGTGATGGTTCTGGCCGCAAGAAAAGATTGCGATGCTGGAGTTATGACCGATTGAGGGTAGTCAATGATATTGGGATCCTCTAAGAACCCGGTTACTTTGATAGGATAGGTATGAACCAACCAACTGAAAGAGGGTAATACCTAGACCTCATGCTGGCCTAAACTCTAAGGGCTTCTCTTGTGTGACTTGTGTGCCTTCGTACTTGACTATCTGCATGCTTGTTACCTGACACTTGTTTCTTGCAGGTTTTGTTTATAGTCCTTAATTGGGACTCATAACAGGGTACTAAGTTTCTTGCAGGTTATGTTTTAAGTCCTTAACTGGGACTCATGACAGGTTTACTTGAGTTTCTTGCAGGTTTTGGCTTGCAGTCCTTAATCAGGACTCATAACAGGGTTACTCATATTACCCCATGCATACCATAACATCATACCATTGCATACCTCCTAACCCATTTCAAGGATCTCAAGGGCTTGTGATGCAGGTCATGATGAACCAACTGTCCAGCAAGGGGCAAAAGGGATTTATTTTCCTCTAAGATAAGGTTGTCAGGGGCTATGACCCACTGGATATGGTGAGCCTTTGACCCTTGAAGAAGGACTCTCAACAACATGAAATACCTTCAATCAAGTTACCAGTTTCCAACTCTAACAATTTGTTTACCCCTCGAGGTCCTTGAAATCATTGCATGCATATCATACATATCATTGCATAACAGGTACCCTTTCTCTGCAGGCTACTTACCATCTTCGCTGTTTATTTCAGCAGTCTCGTCATGAATCCTGAATCCTCAACCGAGCACACTATCAAGGCCCTCCAGGCTCAGAACGCCCAGTTCCAAGGGCTGATCATGAATTTGACCCAGGGGCAACAAGATCTGAAGGCTCTGCTCTTGAAGAAGGAAAAGAAGAAGAGGAGGACTGTTTTGTTCAGCCCTAGACGCAGATCTGGGAACACCCTGCAGGATGAAGCTGAGAGGACAACTCCATCTGTGGGGAAAGGCAGTCATCAAGAGGAAAGGGTTCCCAGTCCAGTGGTCTCCAACAATGAGACAGATTTCAACGACGAACAGTACCCTCCGGCTGAGGATAGGTACAAACAATTGGAAGACCGGCTAAGTGCTATGGAGATATAAAAAGTGTCTGGCCTGGACTTCGAGGATCTAGGTCTGTCTTCTGGGGTAGTGATCCCGCACAAATTCAAGGCACCTGCCTTTGCAAAGTACGACGGGGCATCCTGTCCAAAGCTGCATCTCAGGTCATACATGAGGAGGATCCAGCCCTACACGGCCGACAGGAACTTATGGATCCATTTCTTCCAGGAGAGTCTTTCAGGGACTCAACTCGAGTGGTTCTATCAACTGAATGGAGCCAACATCCGTACCTGGGAAGACTTAGCCACTGCATTTTACAAGCAATACCAGTATAACGCTGACCTTGCTCCCACGCGCACTCAACTTCAAGGAATGTCTATGGGTGCAGGTGAAGGTTTCAAAGAATATGCTCAAAAGTGGAGGGACCTTGCCGGAAGGGTACAGCCACCTCTAACCGATCGCGAGCTCGTCGACATGTTCTTGGGGACCCTGTCTGGTCCATTCTTCAACCACCTGATTGGGAATTCTGCTGCTGGGTTTACAGATCTGATCTTGACCGAGGAAAGAATAGAAGCTGGCATCAAGTCGGGGAAAATACATAATGGTGACTCCTCAAACATTGAGAAGAAACCATCCAAGAGAGAATCTAGTGCTGTCAACGCGGTAACTATTGCAAAGCCGGCCGGTGCTCCTCAGCGTCACAATCAACAAAGGGAAGAGAGACCTAAAAGGCAATTTACTCCCCTCGGCATGACCTTGTCACAGATATTGCCACAACTGCTGGAAACCAAGTTGGTAACTCTCATGGATCCCCCAAAGAATCCTAACAGGACACCTTCAAGGTACAACCCCAATGTTCGCTGCGCCTATCATTCTGACAGCCCGGGGCATGCTACAGACGACTATTGGACTTTGAGAAACAGGGTTCAAGATCTGATTGACGCAAAGGAAGTCCAGCTCGACTCTCCAGAGACTCCCAATGTAATCACCGCTCCCTTGCCAAAATATGGCTAGGATTGGATTTTTTGTTCATTCGAATGTTCGATTTGTAATTTTCTTTTGATTGTTCAAACATTTAGTTCATGTCAAACTTGGTTATTTCATTAATGCATTACACACGTCTGTTTTGAAGTAATTATTTCATATTCACTATATGCAAACTGTTTTCACATTTTCGTGATGTCAACTCTTGATCTAAAATTCCAAGCCTCTTGAGGGAGGATGACGAAAACGATACCATAATCTACAGTATGCTTTTGAATAGATCCCGCTGATGAGGTACAGGCATTGTTTCAATCCCTAAACACTGGAGTTATAAGGATGATAATCCCTCGTCAACCCCTCTGAGCCAAAGACGTAGGAGTTTTTCTTTTCGAAATTTAAAACCCTTAATCATAACCTGGGGCAGGGTAGTCTCTCAGTTGATCCAAGTGCATGACGAATGGCACCAAAGGAGTCCTTACAAAACAAAAGACAGTGATGGTTCTGAATAGTCATAAAGACGGGCAGTCATTATCTCCCCAAAACAAAAACCCATTAAGTCAAAACCCATGAAGGAGACTTACAAAACTGGGGCATCCCGCTGGCTGTAATTCCAAAAAAGGAAACAGTTCAGGCAAAAAAGAAAGGGATAATAGAAAAAAATCAGACAAGAAAGAGGTATTACCAACCCTCAACAAGAAAGAGAATGACTGCCTATTCAAATATACTGTCAATATCCGAATCATCATTGGAGCATCAAAGCAAAGACTCGAACAAGGTCTAACGCACGATCAACTGAGTTTTAGGTTTGGAGAACATCACGAAGAGCGGGTGGGTACAAATATAATTTGAGCCTTTATCCTTTGTTTCTTAAACCGTGAACCAGGCCACGTTATAACCCTTAAAAGTCCTAGCTGAAGCATGGGTTAGTTCGAAAACATACTGTTACCAAAGGTATCCTGACTCCTTAAGGCTTGCTATAAAATATTAAGTTGACATCACATTTTACAAAATCTGCTGGTTTTACTGAAAAATGCATTTTTCAAAAACTTCAAGACAGACATAAGCTTTGCATTTTTAACATAACTTTGTTTGCATATGACCTTTTGTTTGAACATCAGGGAAATTCGCACGATGAAAACCTAATGAACAGAAGTACCTCCAATCAAGGGGCAGACATGACCATGGCCTATTATCTGGGGCAATCCAATCAAGATTCGGAGAATCTCTCAAGAGGCCAAGTAGCCTGGGGCAAATCTCCGCCTGAGTCACTTGGGGCATTCCAACAACGAATCTTGCCTGATCAAACACTTTCTGGTGGCATGACACTTCTAACAGGGGCACCTCCCTACATTCTGAAAGCACGGACATAGTCGAAAAAATACTACGCAAAATCAAAGACCCGATAGGTTGACACACCTAGGCAAAAATAAGGGCTTCCCGACGAACCAAAAGGGTTCGGGCAAAATGAAGGGATGAAATAAAAGATCTGTACACCCGGCAAGTCGAAAACCTGAAAAGGCGGCTTGGGCAAAAATGGGTATCCCGGTGGACTGAAAACCCGAAAGGGCGGTCCAGGCAAAAATTAGGGATCAAAGCGTACGACTATGTCCCGGCATCTTGTCACTTGCTTATCAGAAGAAGGTTTGTCCATCAGTCATCAAACACCTTCACAGGTCTTCCTCTCCAATATCAGAAACTGGGGCAATAATGAGTTGTCTAAATGATCCGGTTGCTCTGTCCACCGAAGGGCCAAGGTAAGTTCAGCTGAAGAACGCAACCAAGAGCGAACGCGTCTCCCGGCTTTATTCAAAGAGTTATTTCCTTAACAGGATATAACTGGGTTATCCTCAGCCAAAAGCCACGGAAAGATCGTCGTCGACACAGTCTTCTTATCCCCAGCAAACTATTATCAACAACTCAGCAAAGTACATCTCTTCCCACAGAGCATTCCCCGCAGAGTATTCTATTCGCCAAGTTTATTCCCCAACAGAGTCATCTTCTCCTACCGGTATTCTTGCAACCATCATCCCCGGCGAAAACAAAGAACGCTGCTCTTCACCATTAGCCCAAAATTTGACTTCCCGGCACCTGTCTAGGATTTATTTTCCTAGACGGAGATACTTCCAAAAACACTACATTATCATAAACATGACACATGCATCATGCCTCATAATCTCATTTATGCTAAGAATATCACCGCTTGATCCATACCATGCATTGCATACGACTGACTTTTACCTTTCAGGAAGGATACAGTTAAATGATCAGCTATGTCAAAGTAGACAAATCCAGTCAAAAAAAGACAAGTCCGGTTAAAATTACCTCCACTCGTCGTTATAGACACCCGTCGTTATAGACACTCGTCGTGATAGACACTCGTCGTGATAGACACTCGTCGTTATAGACACCCGTCGTTATAGACACTCGTCGTGATAGACACTCGTCGTGATAGACACTCGTCGTGATAGACACTCGTCGTGATAGACACTCGTCGTTATAGACACTCGTCGTGATAGACACTCGTCGTGATAGACACTCGTCGTTATAGACACTCGTCGTTATAGACACTCGTCGTGATAGACACTCGTCGTGATAGACACTCGTCGTGATAGACACTCGTCGTTATAGACACTCGTCGTGATAGACACTCGTCGTGATAGACACTCGTCGTTATAGACACTCGTCGTTATAGACACTCGTCGTGATAGACACTCGTCGTGATAGACACTCGTCGTGATAGACACTCGTCGTGATAGACACTCGTCGTGATAGACACTCGTCGTGATAGACACTCGTCGTGATAGACACTCGTCGTGATAGACACTCGTCGTGATAGACACTCGTCGTTATAGACACTCGTCGTCATAGACACTCGTCGTTATAGACACTCGTCGTCATAGACACTCGTCGTGATAGACACTCGTCGTTATAGACGCTCGTCGTTATAGACACTCGTCGTTATAGACACTCGTCGTTATAGACACTTGTCGTTATAGACACTCGTCGTTAGAGACACTCGTCGTTATGGACACTCGTCGTTATAGACACTCGTCGTGATAGACACTCGTCGTTAGAGACACTCGTCGTTATAAACACTTGTCGTTATAGACACTCGTCGTTAGAGACACTCGTCGTTATAGACACTCGTCGTGATAGACACTCGTCGTTATAGACACTCGTCGTGATAGACACTCGTCGTTAGAGACACTCGTCGTTATAAACACTCGTCGTTATAGACACTCGTCGTTATAAACACTTGTCGTTATAGACACTCGTCGTTATAGACCACTCGTCCATGAGGATAACCTGTCAGTAGAGACAACTCACCAACCTTTCTGAATACCAGATCCGATTCCTGTATCTTGCCAGGGTGTGTCTGAAGAGTTCGAGGATCCGATACCTGAATCTTGCCAGGGTGTATCCGTTGAAGACTAACATTACCAGACTCGATTCCTATATCTCGCCAGGGCACGTCTGAAGAATTCGAAGATCCAGCTCCTGTAACCAGTCAAGACATATTTATACAAAAGCATCTGAAAATCAGCTCCTGCAACGTGTCAGGTAATCATTTTCTATTTTGCAGGTATACAGGTTCTCGCTAAGGAATCTCTTACGCAATCAACATCCAGATGGCATCTATAAGCCCATCATCCTATCCATCAATCTCCAAATGGCATCTATAAGCCCATTTCCATAACACTGTTACTATGTGAGCGCAAATTTCTGGGCACTCTAGTGTTCAATCATCTTCTACCCTCGGATTACAAAAGGCACGTCAGCCAATCTGCATCCTCAGGTCTAAGAAGATTGAACAGGGGCAACTGTTGTACCCCAAAATTTGCCCTCCCATATTCTTCAAGAAATTGCCAAGTCAAGCTTCAAAAGTTCCCCAAGGGTTGCACAGTGTATGAGCCTCCTAAGCAGTCAAGATTAGGGTTTTGCTTCTGATCAAGAAAAGGAAGTTTTCAAGGGCCCAATAAAGTCTCATATGCCTACAAATATGGTCAAGCATCCTCATATCAAGTTTCAAGGCTTTCAGCACAAAATTGCACAGTCAAAACCCTAAATTGCACTACAGTCAACTGTAGGGGCAAAATGGTCATTTGACAGTCAAAAGTTCAAATTTTTGGTCAACATCTCATTTTGAAGCCACAAACATCATTTGATCAATGCTTGATCATGATTCTCAAAGCTTGGCTCAAAAATCATCAAGATGCAAAAGTTTCCTTATTTGGATAGTTGAAAAAGTCAACTGCAAATTGACCAGGGCATAACTTTCACATGGATTATCAGAAAAATTCCATCCAAATCTCATTTTGAAGAGAAAGACATTTTCTACAACTCATCTTCATACTTCAAGTCCAAGAAATGCTCTCACAAAAAGTTATCAATTTCAACATTATAGGTCATTTTCAAAAGTCAACAAAAAGGGACTTTAAGTCAAAGGCCATAACTTGAGATTGGTAAATCAAAATGACATGGGACCAAAGGCATTGGTTAGAGGACTCAAAGACCTTTCCAAAATGTCCAAGAACATGAGAAAAGCTTAAATATTGAGCAAGTTATGCCTTGTAGAAGTTGGGAAATTTTTGGATATTTTGAAAAGTCAACATTGATTCAAATGACCTAAAATTGCTAATGGGCCCATTTTTCTTCCACAATTCATCACCCAAGGCATATGCACGACTACTTGGCCCAAAGGGAAGTCTTTATTCATTTTTTATTTATTTATTTGAATTTTTATTTATAATAATTCATTTAAATCAAATTAAATATATGAAAAATGCTTAACCTAATTTTTTCAATCTTTTTGTGCACAAAATCTACTCAATAACTCGTGCATGATCCAATATGGGAAGATTTGGAGAGAATTGATATGATTGAGAGCAAAAGCACATGGAAAATATTTGAAAAAGATCTTAAAAATCAAATTTCCAAAAACCATGAATGCAATGGATTTGTTCTATTTTTCTTGACCTAATTGACTCAATACATAAGCCTGGATACAACCCTAGTGCCATTACACACGCAGCTGCTCCGAAAACTCCATTCACCAATTGGAATTTTTTGCAAAAAACTCATAACTGAAAACATCTTTGCAGGATGATTCAAGGCACGATTTTTATCTCATTAGCTTCCTCAAGCATCACTGAACGTTTCCCAATCAAGAACATTCTTCAAAGCTTAAGGAATTGGTATACAGAACTTGAAATATCTCATGAAAAATTCATAATCGTGTTTTCAAATCTATGCATTTTCATGACATTTTAATTATTGATTCATGTTCCTGGTATGATTCTAAAGCTAACCCATGCGTTTAATTGAGTTTTTGCAAGCTGTAGACGATTTCACCATTGCCAAATTCTAGGGTTTTCAGAGTTGGGAATTGGGCGTTTTCAAATAGCGTAAAATTAGAGAACCATAGTGCCATGAATGTATTCAGCAAGCTTGGACGAAGAAGAACCCATACTCGCGCTCAATTTATGAACACCATAGGCCTAATCGCTATTTTTCCAAAACCGGCCTAAGAGAACGCCATTAAAACCGTTGCTCATTCTATTTGTGTTTCAGGAACATGAAGAAGATGATACCGTGGCGAATGGTGATAGGCTGATTCAAATTTTCGCGCGCAGACCCACTAACATTTTTGTTTTCTTTTATAATATTTATTAGTTGTTTATATATCAAACGTGCAAATTAGCTCAGCTGGCAAGCGTTGTTGTTGTTAATCCTCATGACCTGGGTTCGAGCCCCAGGTCTTCATACTTTCCATATATTATTTTGCAATTCATATTCCCATGCAGGCTCAACATCAAAGCATACCATACACTGCCAAATCAAGCGTGCCACGTCCATCTCAAGATCAATCAGAAGGCCATGGATTGGAGAACACAATGCACATGAGTCCACGCTTCAGCATGCTACCTGGCAAAAGTCCAAAAAGGCCAAGATTAATGGGCCAGATTACTAAACTTGAACCTCCATATTGGGGACTGACACCCCCTAGGTTTGCCATAATATTTTTTATTTTATTTTCTATTTGCTTTTAATTACTATTTGTTAATTTAATTAATTATTTTCACAAAATATAAAAAACCATAAAAAAATCAGAAAAGAAAAAAACAATAAATAATTTTCATTTTAGTATTTTCTTAAATAAATTTGCATGTAATTGAATTTAGTTTTAAATTAGGTTTGCAATTTTAATTCTTTTAATAAAAAATCTAAAAACTGTAGAAATAGGGTAATTGATAATTTTTCATCCTCTTTATTTTTAATATTATTTATTTTACTTATTTTCATAATTAAAATTGTATATAAAAATTAGGGTTAATTTAGGTTAAAAACTTCAATATTTTTCTTAATAAATAAAAAAAATAATTAGAATTAGGGTTCGCGTCTTATTTTAATTTCAATTAATTCTTTTTATATTAAATCCTAAGATACTAAAAAAATATCAAAAAAACATCTCCTTTTCTTTTTTTTCTTTATTAATTAATTCCGTTTAATTTAATTTTGCAAAAAGGGTCCAACGCCCTCGTTTTTAATTCGCATATTTATTTGTATTCTTAATTGTGATGTATCTCTCCCAAAGCCGTGTAACTAAACTGCTCGTACTTTATTTTATTTAATTCTTTATTTTCTGTCAAATCGGGTCCTGGTTAATTTTGGCGATGTGGACCTGCGCCATTTGTAATAGCTTAGAATTTACTTTTCTCGCAACCTTTTAATTGTTAATAATGACATGCAAGAATGAATGACTAAAATAAAAACAAGCGTAGAACACCAATAACATGACAAGATAAATGCAAATGAAAACGACACACGAATCGCACACACCACCCCTAGGGTACGCCTCACTGTTGCCTTGCCTCGAAAGGTGATCGTCGAGTAGAGGATGTTTTAGTAAGTCCTCATGATCCGGGAACCTGGCATGAGGGTAGCTTCTAAGGTATCTTCCTATTGCTCCGGTGATCACCATGTCCCGAACCTCGAATTGACCCGAACACCTCCAACGGTGGTGCTACCTACCTCTCAATGGTGGGATGGCACTACTTTAAAGGACATTTACACAGACGAATTCCTTAGGGTAGGTAGGTTCTCGTAGATACTTGCTCTAATTTCAAAAACAAATCAAAAATACTTTTCACACCGACACCTTTTCAAAAAGCTTTCGAAAGCAATTTTTCAAACACTCTTGAGGACCGATACAAGAGTCGAACTGGAATTTTCAAAGAAACTTTTTAAAACCCACAATTGAAAAGCAAACAAACCATTTTTGAAAACACAAATGAGCAAGTATCTAAGAGCCCATGGATAACCATGGATAGAAAGGGTGCTAACACCTTCCCTTTCTATAATCTACCTCCCGAACCGAGAGCAATCTCTTTAAGGAATTTTTCTGTGCTTTTGTCCTTTCCATTTGGAGAAAATAAAAGACGGTGGCGACTCTTGCTTCCGCGACATTTCGCGAACCAGCGTTAAACAGTCAGTTCCAGATCCACCGATCACAGTATGCAAAAGTGTGCCTTTTTCAGATATATTTATCTTGAATTTAGTGATCTATGGATTAATTAATCATACATGCCTAGGTTGCTAGCAGTTATATACAAGTATATACAGAATATAAAAGCGAGAAATAGAGGTCCTACTCTATTACAAAGCTTTGGTGTAGATACATAAGGAATTGACTGAAAATAAAATGCGGAAACAAAACCCTAATTAATCTATTACAAACGGGACACAATTACATCCATAATAAAAAATTAATCGTACCGAAAAAGTAGTTACGAGTGAGAATAAAAAAAATTGAAATAAGTTTGAAACCCTAAAAAACCTAATTTGATCATTGAAAATATTTTTTAGGATTTTTTGTGAAAAAAGATTTGAAGTTTGACCTAATTTTTCTAATTAATTTTAATTAATGAAACAAATTAAAATTGATGAAATTAATTAATTTATAAAAATTAATTTATTGAAAAAAACTAAATCCTATTTTTTTTTGTGATGTTGATTTTATGATTTTATGGAAAAATTGATTTAAACAAATAAGTAAACTAATTAAATAAACAAAATAAAAAGGGAAAATATAGTGAGTTTGAGGGGGTGTAAACCCAAGTTGGAGGGTGCATGCTGAATTTCTGCTCAAATCCCAATCCAGTTGGCCCATAACTGGGTGTGATTCAGTGTGGTTGTTCCAGGAGTGTCCATCATGGGGAGCTTCGTTGGGAGCATTAGATCCAGGCGCTGATTAATCCAAGGATGAGGATCTGAGGCCTATGGTGTGCGCGTTTGGGAGGATAACATGGGATATGCAAAGAATTATTAGGAAAAATAGCATGTAGGAGGCAGGGATCGAACCCCTGACCTCCTACACACGCTCTCTGAAAATCCTTTCCCTTTGCCACTGAGCCAATCGTTCAATCGTTAACACAAGCAAACAAGATACATTATATGTGATGAAAAGTCAGTGGTTGTAATAAAAAACGTGCGCCATTCAAACCACCCAACCAGGTTTTGACACACAGTTATCTTCTTCGTTGAGACTGTCATTTTAGTCTAGAGGTTTTACCTACAGACAACGCTTTATCTAAAAACCTGCACATCTCAAAAATCATAATTACGCAATATAAATTCAAATCAAATATGCAGATCAATTGGTTTTGGTCAGTGAGCATGATGGTACTCATTGTTTGTCCTGATTTTGCCTGAAAAGAAAGACCCTAGAAATAACCTTGAAACCCTAACCATGACATTCAATCAAATATGCATCAAAACATATAATTAATCATGCAGATATGTTCTAAATAATCATACATACATGAATATGTATTTAAAAATCATTGATCATGCATATATTTCAAAAAACTAATTTCATGAACTAGAGCAAACCGTGATACCTGTGTTGACGGTTTCTTGACGTGGTGATGCGTGAGAGCTGTCCAGACAGCTTTTAAATACGTTTAGGAAGGGATTTCAGTCTTTGAAACACCTTAAATCTCCCTCTAGAGAAAAACTCGTTCCACACTTTTTGTCAAAATTCTGAACAGTCTTGAGTGTTCTACCCGGCCAAAAATCTTCTTCTTTTTTATTAGGGTTTATTGTGTATATATAGTAGACTGAATTAGGTTAACAAATTTGAACTGAATCTTGAAGATCAAGTGAGAAAAGATTGGATTTGTCTTGTATCTTTTGTTTCTAAAATGGCCAAATCTTTGTGTTTTTTCCATGCATTTTCCTTGATTTGCCAGCCTGCTTCAATCTTCTTTCGACTATGGGCTTTCTGGCTTGTTTTGGACCAAGTCCCAGCTTCATTCCTTTGAATTCCTTCCTTGCCAGCCTTAACCTTCAATTCGAACTAATCAGGACTTTCCTTATTAGAACCTTGCTCTCTTTGATGGTTCTGACTTCGAATTGTTCTAGCTTCAGTACTAAAGCTCCTTCAACTGGATCACCCTTTGCTTTAATTTCCTGCCTTTTTGAAGAGAAGTCTATGGTTGAATCAGCTCTTGTGGCATTGTGACCCGACAAGGCAAGACTCTGGCCTGGACATATTTTCAGAGTTCCATCTTCATGGCCTCTTTCGAATGGCCTGAAGGGAGTCCTTTGAAGGGTCCTTGTCCAAGTACTAATCGAATGGTATTTATTGTAATATCAAACGAAGAGTCCTTTGTTATGCCAATCAAAAGTCTTTGACACAATGCCCATCGAAAGGCTTGTCATGAGGCCAATCGAAAGTCTTTGACACAATTCCCATCGAAAGGCTTGTCATGAGGCCAATCGAAAGGCCCTTTGCAGATGCCGATCGAAGGACGCTATGTAGATGATAATCGAAGAGAACTATATAGATGGTAATCAAAGGACTCTATATAGATGGTAATCGAATAACATTTTGGAGATGCTAATCGAACGACACTTAGTAGGAGCCAATCGAAGAGCCTCGTTAACAGGCCAATCGAAGGCAACTTAGAAATAGGCCAATCGAAGGAAACTTAGAAACAGGCCAATCGAAGGAAACTTAGAAACCTCATTTGAAAAATTTCCTTGTCTTTAGGCAAAGGTTTGTAACCACCTATACATGAGGAAAATCTTAGAAAAATATGAGAGGGAAAATTTTGGGGTACAACAAGACGCTTTAGAAATTTTGCTTAAGGGACTAGATCATTTACCGAAAGACAACAATATAGGGTCATCGAGGGACTTATGATCTTTTGATTCAAATGGTCTTTTCTAAAGCATCCCTATTCTAGAGGGACATGACTGTTATTTTCCGAAAGGAAACCAAAGTGGGCGTACCCTAGAGGTGTATATGTGCAATTGTGTTGGTTTTCAGTTATTTTAGTCTTGTGTTAAGTTTGCTAACGCTTTGTTTACAATCTTTTCATACAAGCATAATTACTAACAATTAATATCTTGTAGAAATTTCAAGTGCGGGAATTGTAAATCCTATGCTATTACAATGCTCCGGGGAGGGGTATTTATGTCCAAATGGGGAAACAAAAAGTAAAAAGTCCTAAATTTAACTATTACAACCTTTTGCAGTTACATAAATATAAAATGAACGAAATTTAAAAAGGGCGCGCGAATATGGAAAGCGAGGTAAGCCATAAAATACTTCTACATACTTAACACTTTTTTTTGTCATTTTTATTAAGAAAAATACTTAAATTAAAAAAATTAATTTTAACGAAATAAAGAAAAGAGTGATAAATAAGATGAAATTAAAACTAATCAAAAGGAAACTAATTCTAACATTTTTGGATTTTTATTATTGAGAAAAAGATTTGAAATGATTAAGTCTAAGTTCTAATTGATTTTAAATCATTTGAAATAAATAAAAATATAATTAATTAACTTGCAAAAATTAAATTTAATTATATATATAAAAAAACCTAAATCTATTTTTTTTTGATTTTTTTGATTATAAGATTAAATAAAAATAATTTTGAAAAAGTAAATATAAAAATAAGTAAATAAAGAAATTCGGCGTTAGTTTTGGCTAAAGGTCTCTAAATTTTGCATTTCGAAGCCAAGCTTCTGACCGGTGTTGAGAATGGAATCTCATGAAACAGGCCTTAAAACTTACATGCTTCACGTCCAACCTGCTCTATGTATGACTACAAACATGTATGCAAACGTCAAATATATTAATAAATGCAGATTAACAAGATTAGATTTAAATAAACTATACCGAACAATGCAACTTGTATGGACGACTCGGGCGCGCTCCAGGATAAGGTGAGGAATATAAATGACTCCTAGGGACCTCAGGAGTGCAAAGATGGCACGAGATTGTATGGAGGAAAGCTGAAGACCAGGTTTTGAATTTTCACAACTTTTGAACGATTTTGAGAATTTTGAGAGAGCTTTGTGAAGAGCTTTTGAAGAGATTTTTGAAGAGTAATTTCATGCCCCTTTGCATATGGTTCGCTTATGCTTATATAGAGGTATGAATTAGGCAACATACATGGCAAGGAATCAATTAATCAAACCATGATAAAACAAAAATCAAACATATTGAAAACTTTCCATCTTTTGAGTTTGTTCTTGCCATTTTTGAAGATCTTTGTCTCTTTTTAAATGTTCAATGAACCTGGACCATTTGGATGTATCTTCCACGAAAATATGGGTCTTCTAATAGATCAAATCAAACCCAAATGTCATCGCCCATTATTCTTTGTATTTTTATTTAATTTATTTGATTTAATTCATATTTAAATGAATAAAAATTCAAATAAATAGAAATAAAAATAAAAATAGTGAATGGTTAGGTTTATATGTCCTTGGGTATGTTATAAACATGTTTGAACCCTAAAAGTTAGGTCCATTAACCTAAAAATGCAATTTTGCTCAAAGTTGACTTCATGCATTTTTCACAAATTTGCCCAACTTGTGAAAACCATAACATGCTCAATTTTAACCTTTTTAAGATGATATTAGACTTTTTGGAAATCCCTAGATGTCCTATACAATCTAAATGTTGATCATTTTTGATTTTGAAGACCTTATATTGATTTAAGTTGTCTTGACAAAAAGTGTCTTTTGTTGACTTTTTGAAAATGACATGTAATGTATGAGCTTGTATCTTTCAAATGGTGATTTTATTGAACTTGAGGATAAAATAGAGGTTGTAGGGAATTGGATTCTATTCAAAATGAGCTTTGGTTGGGGAAAAATAGATGAAGTATTTGAAAGTTATGCCTGGTCAAAGTTCAATTGACTTTTCCTAGGAAACCCTAATTTAGCAAATCTTGATTTTTGATGATCTGAGGACTTTCCTTGAGGAATCATGATAAACCCTTGATTAAATGATTAATATCACTTAAAAATGTTGATGTTGACCAAAAATCTTGAAGTTTGACTGTATATAGGCCACAGTTAACTTTTGACCTAGTACAATTGATTTTCAAGTATTTGAGCAATTGACTGAGCAAACTTGTAGTGGAATGCATGAAATTTGTCATGGACAATCTTGAAGGCATATTAGGACCATGGAAAACATTTGTGACCTTTGGAGCTTACACATCTTGATGAAAAGTGAACCCCTAATTAGAGGTTCATTGCTTAGGAGGAGAGTTTGTCTGATCAATTCTTGGTCAACCTTGAGCAATTGAGGACCTCTAGAAGCATGTCTTGAGTGAAAATGGGAGGGAAAATTTTGGGGTACAACAATGACGGTGACATATAAATACTGGCATGAGATGTTACCATTTTCTCTTCATGGTTACCATACCATGATGCGCACATCAACAGGGGCAACTCCTTTCTCTTTGGTATACGGTATGGAAGTTGTTCTACCCATTGAAGTACAGATCCCTTCCTTAAGAATCGTGAAGGATGCATGGCTGAGAGAAGATGAATGGGTTCAGACTCAACTTGAACAATTAAACCTAATTGATGAGAAGAGGCTCGCGGTTGTCTGTCATGGTCAGATGTACCAAAAACGTATGATTAAAGCTCTTAACAAGAAGGTCAGATGTCAAGTATATCAGGTTGGTGATCTGGTAATCAAGCGTATTATCCTACCACAAGGTGATCCCAGGGGCAAATGGACTCCCCTACAAGAAGGGCCATTTGTGATTAAGAATATATTTTCTGGTGGAGCCATGATCTTAACCACTATGGACGATGACGACCTTTCGCACCCTGTAAACGCGAACATAGTTAAAAGATACTATGTATGAACAAAGACCCACTAGGTTGACTGGACTAGGCAAAAATAAGGGCATCCCAGTGAACCAAAAGGGTTCAGGAAAAAATTAGGGATATACATGAAACAAATTTGTACACCCGGAAAGTCGAAAACCTGAAAAGGTGGCTTGGGCAAAAAAGGGTATCCCGGTGGACTGAAAACCCGGAAGGACTGTCCAGGAAAAAATTAGAGATTTAAAGCGTATAACTATGTCCCGTTGGATCACCTTACAACCAATCTTCAGTATCAACTGTCAAGCTCAAGTGGTACTAATTAATCTAGTCAGCTTCAGACAAGTAGCAAAGAGATGAGACGCTCGAAGGCATAAAGGCAATAGAAGAATGGGAATCTAATGGGATTATTTCACATAGCTGTTTTCTTTGTATGCTATTTTGTAAAGTTTTATTCTTACAACGACATTCTCTTACTAGGATGTTTGTCTCCATGTACAAAAACGCTTATTCAAGTTAATACAAAGTTATTCCATTGAAAGTGCAAAACTATTTGTTATTATTTTTCTGTTTTGTTTGCGAAAACGTCCAGTGATTATTTTTGAACATATGCATTTGAATGTGATTACTGCTTACAAATATACGCATAAAAAACAGAAAGACATTTACTAATGGCTTTAAGAAAAATGATCATATCTAAGGGCCATCCACAAAATCCCCACAGATATTTCCTCTAACAGATACCTTTTCCAGCAGGTACAGAGGCACAAACATCCTACTACAAGGACACTTCCATATTCTCAGTATGCAGTCTAATGATGTCAGGTACTCTTATATCCCCAACGGAGAAAAATCTCCAATTACTGCTCTAAAAATTATCCAGTGAAGTCACCAAGCTTCTCAGGATTCCCCAGCAGGATTTCAAAATCCCCAAACAGTGCACAGAGTTTCCCTTCCTAAACAGAGTTTATTTCTCTAATAACAGAAATCCGTCTCTCAGCATTTCAACTTCAAACAAAATCTGAAGACCTACATTCTTCATCCCCAGCTACAATCAAGGATTTATTTTCCCTAATTCAACAACACTGCAATAGAAAAACTGACACGTTCATACATTGCACTCGTACATCATTTTACAGACATCATGGCATATGCAAGACAAATGCATATATCACAATCTCGTTTATTTTGAGAGCATCATAAAATTCATACATCATTAGATCGCATGAAACTGACTTTACCTTTTTAGGTTGAATTTGCAGACAGACGGATACTATCAACTTATGCACAGCAGGTCAAATATTAATGCCCGAAACTAGACGGGGAAACTATCTACACGACCAAGTGGTATGAACTCCTGGAACAAGACGGGTTTACCAACAAATGCAGCAGGCCACAGATTAATGCCCGAAACCAGGCGGGGAACTATTTATGCAACCAATGCTGCTGTTGTACCCCAAAATTTGCCCTCTCATTTTTTACAAGATCTTATCTTACATGGGTGGTTACAAACACTTGTTTGAAGAAAAACAACAAATTTTGAAATTGGCCAAAGTGCCTATCGATTGGCCTCTCCAAAGTGCCTTTTGATTGGCCACTCCAAAGTGCCTTTCGATTGGCCTCTCCAAAGTGCCTTTCGATTGGCCACTCCAAAGTGTCTTTCGATTGGAATCAACATAGTGCCCTTCGATTGGCATAGACAAAGGTCTTTCGATTGACCTGTTAACAAGGCCTTTTGATTGACATTTTAACAAGGTCCTTCGATTGGCATTTTCACAAGATCTTTCGATTGGCATTTTAACAAGGTCCTTCGATTGGTATTTTCACAAGATCCTTTGATTGGCATTTCAACAAGGCCCTTCGATTGGCCTTATGACAAGCCTTTCCATTGGCATGGCAAAGAATCCTTCATTTTAGCATCTCAAACTAGGCAGCTTCAACAGGCATGTCAACCAAGTATCCTTCGATTGGTATGAACAAGGGCCTTTCAATTGGCATTCCAAAAGGTCCATTCGAAGAAGCCTTCAGAAGTCCATTCGAAGCATGCATAAGAAGTCCATTCAAAGGAGGCAACTCATAGGCCATTCTAAGAAGCGTTCAATGACTCATTCGAAGGGTGTATAAGAAGGAAATTCGAAGGAGGCAGCCCATAGGCCATTCGAAGGAGGTAAGAATGACTCATTCAAAGGGTGAATAAGAAGTCCATTCGAAGGAGGCAAATCCCAGTATAATCGAAGAGAAATGTTGGAGGGTATTCGAAGGGGTCAAGTGTCCAGGTTCATTCCAAGATTTCCAAAGAGACATGAACGTTTCAAAAAGGAATGCTTTTAATATGTCTGATTCTTGTCTCATGGTCTTAAAAGCATGGTTAATTTGTTGTATCTTGCCTTTACTGGACCATCCTACTCCTATAAATATAAGGGCAAGCATACAGTTCCAGGGGGTGAACAAGGAGAGAAAATGAAAGAGAGGACATAATGATATGAACACGCATACATACTGCACATGAAGAGACCACACACACGACTGCTCAAAAAACCTAAAATCCTCCCAGTCGAAGCACCCTTTGTAGGTTCCCTCATCCAGGAGTCCACCCCAACTCTTAAGAAAAGATCTCCACACCCAGAGCCACAAGTCATCATCTTTGATTGGTAAGGGTTTGCAAAACCAAAATTGCACCCTCGTGACATTTAACTACATGTTGCATATAAATATTTTGTTCCTTCAAATCACAGGATAAAACGAACCCAGGCCCAGACTCAGCAGATTCGAACTAAGGAAGGAGTCGAATTGAGAGAAGATTCGAATCAGGGGGGGGGGGGGGAGGGGGTGGGTAAAGTCCCCCCTGGGTCTCTAAAGTTTGTTTCATTTTGTAGGAAAGATCTTCTCAAGACCTTGTTCAGAGCTTCGAAGCAGCTCAACTTCGAACTAGATTCAAGGGTCCCAGATCAAAGGATAATATATCCAGATCGAACACTCCAAAGTGAACCCCCACATGAATCTTTGATCAAGCCTCTTCGCTGGATCGAAAGACAACCCAAGTCTCTTTCGATCCAGTACCTCAAAACTACTCTCTATTCGACTTTCTGCCATATCTTTCAATTTCTGCTTTGTTTTGACTATTTTACTTCCTTTTTTTTAATCAGCATAAAATCAATCAAAAAACCACAAAAACATTAGGATAGTTTTTTTTTTATATTAAACTAATATTATTAATTAATCATTAATTATTTTAACATCTTTTCTTAAAATTAAAATTAAATAGACTTAGGTCTTATTTTCTTTTATACCCAAAAAACAACACAAAGATTTTCTTTACCTTTGCGCGCGTTTATTTAGTTTAATATTTTACTATTATTCTATTTGTTTACCAGATGTAATAGCTTAATTAGGACATTTACACTTTACTGCTTTATTCCCCCAATTTTGGATATGTAAATAATCTCCCTCCCTGAAGCATTGTAATAACGTAGGACCTCTATATTCTTCATTTTACTGCTTTTTACTTAACTGCTAGTAACTAGACATGCATGACAAAGACAAAAATAAAACACTAGCATACTTAATAAAAAGACAAAAATAACAGAACACAACATAATTGCACACAAGCACCTCTAAGGTACGCCCACTTTGGTTGCCTTTAAAAAACAGTCACGAGGCAGGAATGCTTTAGCAAAGACGCGTAAAAATCAAAATATCATAGTCCCTCGATGACCCTACAAGTTGCCTTTTCGGTAAATGATCTAGTCCCTTAAATAGAATTACTAAAGCATCTCCATAAAATTGCCTTCGTGAATGTAATGTCCCTTCAATTGTCCCTAACACATCCAACGACAAGGCTACCTACTCACTAATAGTAGGATAGCACTGTCTAAAGGAAAAGAGGAAAAGAACACCCTTTTCGAGTACAAAAATTAGATAGCTGTTAGAAGTTTGCTCAAGACTATTTTTGCACTTACACAAAAACTACTTTCAAAAACAATTTCAAAACATTTGCTTTGTTAACACTCTTAAGGACCGATACAAGAGTTAAACACAAAGCAAATCGCCACACTAAGGCGTTTTCGAAACATTTTCAAACACACAAAGCACAAAAGCATTTAAAAGAATGAGCAAACCTCTAAGAGCCCATGGAAAACCATGGATGGAAAGGGTGCTAACACCCTCCCTTTCCATAATCTACCCCCCTTTCTTAGAAAAATCTCGAAAAGGTCTTTTTCTGTTCTTTTCACCCTTTCCTTTTATTGGATAAAAGAAAAGACGGTGGCGACTCTTGCTTACCGCACATTTGCGAACAAAAAACACAAAAACCAGTATATAAACAGTCGGTTCTGCCACCGTATAACAGAACTGGCAACTCTTCTAGGGAATTAATAAAAAGTGGGGTTACCTTAGAGCTAGTTCATCTTTAAATTGCTTTTTGCTTGCTTTGTTTGATTTATCCTTGGAGGGTTGTTTGGGTCGTTACTATAGAACCTACACCCGGATCTGGAGCACCTTATTAGGTAAGTAGCAATAAACCATGGAGGTTGTACATCGTAGACCGATACAGACGAAGTGGTGGCTACGTTAGTGTGATACTTTGGATTGTACTAATGTTCCTTGAGTAAGTTAAGGATAACATTGGGCTTCCTCATAGTATCACTAAGCGCTAACTGACCTTTAGAACCTTTAATTGACTCATCCTAGCCATTGGGAAGTAATGATAGAACCATCTTTGGTTCTGACCAAAGATTGGTTGATACTCGATACTACACTCATTGAGGCTGGACTTTCAGGATTTTTCGGCCGCAATACTTCGGTGCAGAGCTGAAACAATTTCTGAATGGAAGGTCAGTGATATTGAGGCTCCTTAGAATATGGTTACTATTATTAGGATAGGTTGAGCCAACTAAACATTAAAGAGGGTACTTACCCACAAACCCCATGCAAGCCTAAACCTAAGGCTGCTTATGTGACTTGTTTGCTTTCAACATGAATTACTTGCAAGGTTTTATTATCTGACAACTTGATTTCCTTGTTGGATTTGTTTACAGTAATTATCCAATAACTTGGATTTCTTACAGGGTTTACTTGCTTACATCACCATACACTTTTTCTTAACACATAACATACACATCATAACATCATGCCACAACATTTCCTTAACCATTTCAAGGATCTCAAAGGTTTGTGATGTAGGTTATGGTAAATCAGACGTCTAGGAAGGGGAAAAGGGGGTTTATTTTCCTCTAGCCAATGTTGTCAGAAGATCAAAACACGACAACTTGAGTCAGGGGCTATGACCCACTTGATATGGTGAGCTTGACTCTTGTAGAAGGACACTCTACGATACAAAGTTCTTTGTGATCGGTGGGAATGAGAACTGACTGTTTTTTAATGCTGGTTCGCATTTGCGTTTGTTTTCGCAAAGTGTCGCGGTAAGCAAGAGTCGCCACCTTCTTTTATTTTATCCAACAAGGAAAGGACAAAAGCACAGAAAAATTCCTTTTCGAGATTTTTCTCGGGTTCAGGAGGTAGATTATAGAAAGGGAAGGTATTAGCACCCTTTATATCTGTGGTTATCCACGGGCTCTTAGGTACTTGCTCACTATGTTTTCAAAAGTTTGCTTTTCTTTGTGTTTGTGGGTTTTGAAAAGAGTTTTGTTTTTGAAGAAAGTGTAAGTGCGAAAAGTGTTGTTTTTGTTTAAAAGGAGCAAGTACTTAAAAACCTCTACCTACTCAAAAAGGAATTAAATTGTGCTAATGTCCTTTAGACAATGCTATCCCACTATTGAGGAGTAGGTAGCACCGTGTTGGAGTTTTCGGGTCAATTCGATTTAAGGGACGTGTGGTCATTAAAGCAACGTTAGGACGCTTTAGTGGTAATCCTAATGTCTTAGATCATTTTTTATCGAGGCAACCATTTCGAGGCAACTTATGATCTTGGGACAAAAGGATGGCCTCTAAAATATCCTATACTTAATGACCACGTTTGAGGCAACCAAGTGAGGTGTATCCTAGGAGTGGTGTGATCGGTGGATCTGGAACTGACTGTTTAACGCTGGTTTGCGAAATGTCGCGGAAGCAAGAGTCTCCACCGTCTTTTATTTTCTCCAACATGGACAGGACAAAAGCACAGCAAAATTCCTCATGAGAATAGTTCTCGGTTCGGGAGGTAGATTTATAGAAAGGGAAGGTGTTAGAACCCTTTCTATCCATGGTTATCCATGGGCTCTTAGATACTTGCTCATTTGTGTTTTCAAAATGTGTTTGCTTTTCAAAGTGTGAGTGGGTTTGAAAAAGTTTCGTTTAAAGATTTCAGATCGAATCTTGTATCAGTCCTCAAGAGTGTTTGAAAAATTGTTTTGAAAGCTTTTTGAAAGTGTCGGTGAGAAAAGAGTTTGATTTTTTTTTGAATAGAGCAAGTATCTACGAGTCATCTACCTACCCTAAGGAATTAGGCTGTGTAGAAGTCCTCAAGGTAGTGCCATCCCACCATTGAGAGGTAGGTAGCACCACCGTTGGAGGTGTTCGGGTCAATTTGTTTTAGGGACAGTGTGGTAACCAGAGCAACAGTAGGACACCTTAGAAGCTACCCTTATGCCATGGGTCATGGACATAAGGACTTACTAAAACGTCCTATACTCGACGACCACGTTTCGAGGGGCGAGGCAACATTGAGGCGTACCCTAAGAGTGGTGTGTGAATTTGTGTATTGTTTTCAGTTATGTTTTATCTTGTCATGCATTTGGTGAGCTACGCATTGTTTTTAATTTAGGCCATTCATTCTTTCATGCCAAGTTTAGCAGTTTTAAGGGTGCGGAAATTAAAGTGCGGAAATTAAAGTCCTACGCTATTACAAGGCACGGGTCTATACATCGTCAAATTAACAAAGACCCGTTTTGAATAAAAATGCGGAAAGTAAATAAATTTCCTAATTACTATTACAAAGCTTGGGAAATTACATAATGTTTGGAAGAAAATAAATAAGAATAAATGCGCGAAAAGAAACTAGAATCGAGTGTTCGAGGGCGTTGGACCCTTTAAAGATTAAATTGAAATTAAAAGTTAATTAATTATTAAATTAAGAAAATAAATTGTTTTTTATGTTTTTTTGTATTTAATGAAAATAAAGAAAATTAATTAAAATTAGAAGTTAAATAAAACCCTAGTTCTAAGTTGTTTTTAATTATTTATGAAAGATATTCAAGTTTGACCTAATTTACCCTAATTAATTAATTACATGTTTATTTACAAAATTAATTAATTAATAATAATGATAATAAGAAAAATTTGTTTATTAAGAAAAAAGAATAAAAATGATAAAAACCTAATTTCTACATATTTTAGTTATTTAAGAAAAGATTAAAATTAAAAACCCTAAATTAAACTAAATTGATTATTAAAATTTATTTACAAAAATATTAATGAATTAAATATTAAATAAACATATTTTTAGTTTTGCTTTTTCTGGTTTTATTATGAAAATTAATTTTATGGATATGAATAAAACAAAAAACAATTAAAATAAAAAAAGGGGAAGAAAAGGAAATTAGAAAAAGAAATACAAACAATGGGGGTATTCAAACCCAATTTGGAGGTGTTTTGGAAGCAGTTTGGCCCATTGAATCAGGCCCTTTTTGACTTTCCAGCGCTTGCGTGCAGAGTGGTTGACTAACGCGTATGGTAGGCTGCATGTTCTGGCCTTTGGATTGGCCCTCAGGGACACTTGGCTGGCTTGGACGTGGGGTTGCATGATGAACCCTGGGAGAGGCGCTACACAGAAGCATGTTATGGAAAAAATTATGAAATATATAAGGGGACCTGGGAATCGAACCCAGGTCCCAGTACCTGCATGCCACTTCATCAACCAACCAAGCTAGTGCGCGCATCTGTTATTATTATGGAGCATAATTAATATAAGAGAAAGCAAGCGCTATTGGTAGAAAACAAAAATCATGCGCCAATATTTAAACTATCCAGTAATGCTTTGACACGCCAGCTTTGTCTTCTTCATCTGCCTGTAAATAAAAACGAATAGCGGGGGTTTTAAACCCCCACAAACTGCAAAACCTGAAAATAGCGATTAGCACATAGATCAATATAAAAAAGGCGCAAGGTGTGAGTTCAGTTCGTCTTGTTGCCAGGAATCCATTGGTACCAGTTTGAAAGGCCAATTTTTCCATATTAAGGAACCCCTAATTCAAAGCTTATGAAACCCTAAAATGCGTTCATGGTGAATTCTTATACAGGCATGGTTAGTTCAATTCAAGAGTACCATTAGCTTCAGAATGTTCATATTAGTGTAAATCAACATTTAAAACATATGAAAAATGCATATAAATTGAAACACGATAATTGAAAAGTTCATGAAAAGTGCCACACTGTTCTACCAATTCTTGAGGTATGGGGATGTGTTCTTGATTGCAACACGTTCCTTGATGGTCCAACAATGTTTTGGGATACTTTTCAAGCCTTGAATCACCCTCTAACTAGGATTTCAGTGTTCAACTTTTTTGTGAAAAAATGCACTTTTGTTCTGCAGCTTGTATGCAATGTGTTCGTGTCTCAGCATTAGGGTTATGTTGTATATGTATCTGAGCATGATTAGGTTAAGAAAGCAAGCCCAAAGATCCATGCATTTATGATTTTGATATTTGATTTTTCTACACATAAAATCCAATCTTTTTCAATCCTTTTTTATGCCAATCATTGCCAATCATGTAGAATCTTTCCTTTTTGAATGATGCATGAAATATTGAGTACATAATGAGTGAATTCTCTGCACAAAAAGATTTGAAAAGTATCATTTGCTATTTTTTTCATATTTAATTTTAATTAAGTGAATTAATAATAATAAAAATTCAAATAATTAATCAAAAATGAGAAAATAACTCCCTTGGAGGTCAATGGGTCGTGCATGGCCTTTGGGTAATGATTCATGGAAGAAATTGAGGCCCATTAGCATTTTTGAGGCTTTTTATGCAAAGTTGACTTTTCAAAATTCCCAAAAATTTCCCAACTTCTACAAGGCATAACTTGCTCAATTTTTAAGCTTTGATCATGTTCTTGGACATTTTGGAATGGTCTTGAAGTCCTCTAACCAATGCCTTTGGTCCCATGTCATTTTGATTCACCAATCTCAAGTTATGGTCTTTGACTTAAAGTGCCTTTTTGTTGACTTTTGAAAATGACCTATAATGTTGAAATTGATAACTTTTTGTGGGAGCATTTCTTGGACTTGAAGTGTGAAGATGAGTTGTAGGGAATGTCATTCTCTTCAAAATGAGATTTGGATGTAATTTTTCTGATAAACCATGAAGAAGTTATGCCCTGGTCAATTTGCAGTTGACTTTTTCAACTGTCCAAAAATAGAAACTTTTGCATCTTGAGACCTTTTGAGCCATGCTTTGAGAATCATGATCAATAATTGATCAAATGATGTTTGTGGCTTCAAAATAAGATGTTGACCAAAATTTTTGACTTCTGACTGTCAAATGACCATTTTGCCCCTGCAGTTGACTGTGAAGCAATTGGGGTTTTTGACTGTGCAATTTGATGCTGTGAGTCTTGAAACTTGACATGTAGGTGCTTGACAATGTATATGGGCATGTGGGACTTGATTGGACCCTTGGAAACTTCAATTTCTTTGCCAGAACCAAAACCCTAATTTTGGCTGTGTTAGGAGGCATTTGGACTGTGCAACCCTTGAGAGATTTTGAAGCTTGATCTTGGCAAATCTTGAAGAATATGGGAGGGAAAATTTTGGGGTACAACAGTTGCCCCTGTTCAATCTTCTTAAACCTAAGGGTGTAGATTGGTTGGCGTGCCTTTCGTAATCCGAAGGTGGAAGATGATTGAACACTAGAGTGCCCAGAAATTTGCACTCACATAGTAGAATGTCAGCAGCGTGATGGTGGGAATGGGCTTACAGATGCCATTTGGAGACTGATGGATAGGAGAGATGGGCTTATAGATGCCATCGGGAGGTTGTCGATCGCGTAAGAGATTCCTTAGCGAGAACTTGCGTACCTGAGAAAGAAAAATAATTACCTGGCCTGTTACAGGAGTTGATCTTCAAACCCTTTATGTAGATGTGCCCTGGCTGGATATAGGAATCGAATCTTCAAATTCTTCAGACGTTCCCTGGCAAGATACAGGAATCGAGTCCGGAGAATACAGTCGTCAACAGATACACCCTGGCATGATACAGGAATCAGGTCTTTGAACTCTTCAGACGCTCCCTGGCAAGATACAGGAATCGGGCCTGGTAATGTTAGTCGTCAACAGATACACCCTGGAGAGATACAGTAATCGGATCTTCGAACCCTTCAGACGCACCCTGGAAAGATACAGGAATCGGGTCTGGTAATGTTAGTCGTCAACAGATACACCCTGGCAAGATACAGGAATCAGATCCTCAAACTCTTCAGACGCACCCTGGAAAGATACAGGAATCGGGTCTGGTAATGTTGGTCGTCAACAGATACACCCTGGCGAGATACAGGAATCGGATCTTCGAACCCTTCAGACGCACCCTGGCAAGATACAGGAATCGGGTCTGGTAATGTTAGTCGTCAACAGATACACCCTGGCAAGATACAGGAATCAGATCCTCAAACTCTTCAGACGCACCCTGGCAAGATACAGGAATCGGGTCTTGTAATGTTAGTCGTCAACAGATACACCCTGGCAAGATACAGGAATCGGATCTGGTAATGTTGGCCGTCAACAGATACACCCTGGCGAGATACAGGAATCGGATCTTCGAACCCTTCAGACGTGCCCTGGCAAGATACAGGAATCGAGTCTGGTAATGTTGGTCGTCAACAGATACACCCTGGCGAGATACAGGAATCGGATCTTCGAACCCTTCAGACGTGCCCTGGCAAGATACAGGAATCGAGTCTGGAATCAGTCGTCAACAGATACACCCTGGCAAGATACAGGAATCGGATCTTTAGTTGTAACCGTTGATAGCAATTATCTTTGTATTAACTTTTGTCCTGAAAAGACAAAACGTTAGTTGTATGCAATGTCATGATGTATGACATGCGTGATGAGATTGTATATTTATGATGCGTATGTGCATGCTATAATGTATAGAGATGCGATGTTTATGAATGTATGTTTTCGTCTAGGAGAGTAAATCCTTGACGAGTGTCGGGAAGTTGAATCCTGGGCTGATGTTGAGGAATAGTGCTTTGTTTCTGCTGGGGATGATAGTTGCAAGAATACCGGTAGGAGAAAATGACTCCATTGGGGAATAAACTTGGCGAATAGATTACTCTGCGGGGAGATGCTCTGTGGGGAGAGATATACTTCGCTGAGGTTGATGATAACTCCGTTGGGGATACCATTGATGTATTTATTGGAAGAATTGATGAAATCCGCTGGGGATAGGAAGGACTTCGCCGGGGACAATCTTTCCATGGTTATTGGCTGAGGATAACCCAGTTATATCCTGGTGGGGAAATAACCTTCTAAATAAAGCCGGGAGACGCATTCGTGCTCTGCGGGTGACAAGCTTCCAGAATCTACTGGGGATAAGCTTCCTATTGGGGAGATGGATTCCACTTTCCTGGGGAAACTTTGATTGGACACTCCTGGGGAAATCCTTTGAGGTTGCACTGGGGAATTTTTGAACTGTACGGGGGAAGTGGCTCCACTGAATGTCTGGTATTCCGCCGGGGAACAATCTTAGATCAAGACTGTCGGGGATGCTTGTTAAGAATGTTTGTATACTCCTAAGGGGAATGTTAGGATCTTCGGGGGATAATCCAACTTCCTTGAGGCTGACAGTAGATTAACTTTGCTTGGGGAGAGTGTCATTGACTTGCTGGAGAATACTGTGTCTTTTTAGGGCTGATTGGGAGATCAGCTCTGCTTGGAGAGTATTGTTGAGTCTTGACTTATTCTCTGGGGAATTAAGGCATCTTGGTTACATTCTTCAGCCGAACTTACCTTGGTACTTTGGTGGACCGAGCTATTAGATTGCTTAGACAACTCATTATTGCCCCTTGTTTCTAATGTGGGAGAAGCTACCTGTGGAGGCGCTTGATGACTGCCGGTTGACAAATCTTCTTCTGGTAGGCAAGTGACGAGATGCCGGGACATAGTCGTACGCTGTGATCCCTAACTTTTGCCTGGACCGCCCTCTCGGGTTTTCAGTCCACCAGGATACCCATTTTTGCCCAAGCCGCCTTTTCAGGTTTTCGACTTGCCGGGTGTACAGATTTTTCATTTTCATCCCTTATTTTTGCCCAAACCCTTTTGGTTCGCCGGGAAGCCCTTATTTTTGCCTAGGTATGTCAACCTAGAGGGTCTTTGATTATGCGCAGTATTTTTTCGACTATGTCCGTGCTCTCAGGATGTAGGGAGGTGCCCCTGTATGTAGTGTTGTGTCGCCATACTACCAGAAGATGTTTGATCGTGCAAGATTCGTTGCTGGAATTCATGTCCAATGCCCCAAGTTACTCAGAGGGAGGTTTGCCCCTGGCTATTTGGCATTTGAGAGATTCTCCGAATCTTGACTTAACTGCCCCAGATGACGGACAATGATCACGTCTGCCCCTTGGTTGGAAGTACTTTTGTTCACTAGATATTCTTCGTGCGAATTTCCCTGCTGTTCAAACAAATAGTCATATGCAAACAATGTTATATCAAAGTGCAAAGCTTATGTCTGTCTTGAAGATTTTGAAAATGCATTCTTTTTCATAAAACAAGTGAATGTTTGTAAAACGTGATGTCAACTCCGTATTTACCGTAGGCCTTAAGGAGTCAGGATACCTTTCGTAACAGTATGCTTTCGAACTGACCCATGCTTCAGCTAGGACTTTTAAGGGTTATAACGTGGCCTGGTTCATGGTTTAAGAAACAAAGGATAAAGGCTCAAATTATTTGTACCCACCCGCTCTTCGTGATGTTCTTCAATCCTAAACTCAGATGATCGTGCGTTAGACCTTATTTGAGTTTTTGTCCTGATATTCCTGTGATGGTTCGGATGTTGAACGTTTATTTGAATAGGCGGTCATTCCTTTTTGCTTTTGAGGGTTTGTGTGACCTCTTTCCCCTTTTTTTTGATTTCGTTATCCCTGTTTTTTGCCTGAGCTGTTTCTTTTGTGAATTACAGTCAGCGGGATGCCCCAGTTTTGTAAGTCTCCTTCATAGGTTTTGACTTACTGGGTTTTTATTTTGAGAAGTAATGACTGCCTGTCTATATGATTGTTCGGAACCATCACTGTCTTGTGTTTTGTAAGGACCTCTTTGGTGCCATTCGTTATGCACTAGGATCAACTGAGAGACTACCCTGCCCCAGGTTATGATTAAGGGTTTTAAATTTCGAAAAGAAAAACTCCTACTTCTTTGGCTCAGAGGGGTTGACGAGGGATTATCTTCCTTATAACTCCAGTGTTTTAGGAATTGAAACAATGCCTGTACCTCATCAGCGGGGTCTGTTCAAAAGCATACTGTAAAGATCGTGGTATCGTTTTCGTCATCCTCCCTCAAGAGGCTTAGAATTATTAATTGAGAGTTAACATCAAAAAATGAAAGCAGTTTGAATATAGCGAATTGATTCAAAACAGACATATGCGATGCATTAATGAAATAACAATGTTTAACATGAGTAAATGTTTGAACAAAAGAAAATTACAACTTGAAAATCCTAATGAACAAAAAGTCTTTTCATCTCAGGGCTTGTTACTTCAACTGGTGAATCCTGTAGGGATGGTAGAAGCACTCAGCCTGGCCATCTTGGGTGAATTCCACAGCTCCTTCATCAATCAGGTCCTGGATCTTATTCTTCAAGGTCCAACAATCATCTGTAGCATGCCCCGAGCTGTCAGAATGATAAGCGCAGCGGGCGTTGGGGTTATACCTTGAAGGTGTCCTGTTGGGGTTCCTAGGAGGATCCCTTAGAGTTACCAAATTCAACCTCAACAGTTGTTGTAAAGCTTGAGGCAGCGATACGTTGAGCTTGGTGAATTGCCTTTTGGGCTTGTCTGGCTGAAGCTGGTGAGGTTGATGCTGAATCTGTGACACTGAAGCCATTTGAGGAGCTCTTCCCTTGTCTTTTGGTCTCAAAGGTGGTTGAATGATGACTGGCTCTTCAACCTTAGATGTTTGCCCCAGTTGGTTACCCCGAAGCAGTTGGTTGACGAGAACCCCGAGCTCTTCTTGTCTTTGAGCTAAGTCTTGAATGATAGTCACCTGCCCCAACATCTGGGCTCTCATTGCATCCACCTCAGCTTGCAGATGTTTCAGCCGTTCGTCCTTATCATCCTCAGCACTGTTCCTGACCAAAGTCCCCATGAGAAGTGTTCTCAGCTCTTCCTTCCCCTTGGATAGATTCAGGAGGATTTCCCCGAAACGAGTCTCTTGAGCATGAAGGTCCTGGTTGTATTGTTGGGAAGCCATTGCTGAAATAAACAGCGAAGAAGGTAAGTGACCTGTCAAAAGGGTACCTGTTATGCAATGATATGTATGATATGCATGCAATGTTTTCAAGGACCTCGCGGGATAAACAAGAAACTTTGTTAGAATCTGCATTTTGTAGCTTGATGAAAGGCACTGCGTATTATTGAGAGGCCTTCTTCAAGAGTCAAGGCTCACCATATCGAGTGGGTCATAGCCCCTGACAACCTTGGTTAGAGGAAAATAAATCCCCTTTTGCTCCTTGCTAGACATTTGATTCATCATGACCTGCATCACAAACCTTTGAGATCCTTGAAATGGGTTAGTCCTTATGCAGGATGTATGCAATGGTATGATGTTATGCTATGCATGGAGTGATATGTGTAACCCTGTTATGAGTCCATATTAAGGACTGTGAACAAAACCTGCGAGAAACTCAAGTGTCAGATAACAAGTATGCAAATAGTCCAGTTTGAAAGCACACAAGTCACACAAGACAAGCCCTTAGAGTTTAGGCCAACATGAAGTTTGGGGTACTACTCTCTTGAAGTTGGTGGGCTCAACCTGTCCTATCAGAAGTAACCGGGTTCTAAGGGTCCCAATATCATTGGATTGCTTTCATTGTTCATCGTTTCGATTTAGCCACTGAACTGGCGACCGAAATATTCCAAGAAAACAACCCTCAATTGAGTGTAGTATCGAGTATCAACCAACCTCGGACTGCACCAAAGTCGGTTATCTCACTACCCTAAAGAGGCCAAGATGGTTCAATTAAGGTTCCTAAGGCCAGTTGATGCTTCACGACACCACGCGGAGGCCCCGTACTCTCCTTGACTGAACTCAAGGGTTACCGGTACACACCAAAGTGCCACATCAACGTAGCAGACTGCTTCAACCATGTCGGTATACCCCGCACAGTTCCCTCACAGCCTTGTTGCTACTTTCTAAGAAGGTATCCCCAGATCCGGGTTAGGATCTATAGAACTCCCGAGACAGTCCCACAATAATAAAGCAAACAATTCAAACAATTGAAAACACAAGTGATCTTAGTCCTAAGGTACACCTCACTTTAAAATATCCCCAGCAGAGTCGCCAGTTCTGTGATCGGTGGATCTGGAACTGACTGTTTAACACTGGTTCGCGAAATGTCGCGGAAGCAAGAGTCGCCACCGTCTTTTATTTTCTCCAACATGGACAGGACAAAAGCACAGCAAAATTCCTCATGAGAATAGTTCTCGGTTCGGGAGGTAGATTTATAGAAAGGGAAGGTGTTAGCACCCTTTCTATCCATGGTTATCCATGGGCTCTTAGATACTTGCTCATTTGTGTTTTCAAAATGTGTTTGCTTTTCAAAGTGTGAGTGGGTTTGAAAAAGTTTCGTTTAAAGATTTCAGATCGACTCTTGTATCAGTCCTCAAGAGTGTTTGAAAAATTGTTTTGAAAGCTTTTTGAAAGTGTCGGTGGGAAAAGAGTTTGATTTGTTTTTGAATAGAGCAAGTATCTACGAGTCATCTACCTACCCTAAGGAATTAGGCTGTGTAGAAGTCCTCAAGGTAGTGCCATCCCACCATTGAGAGGTAGGTAGCACCACCGTTGGAGGTGTTCGGGTTAATTCGTTTTTAGGGACAGTGTGGTCACAAGAGCAACAATAGGACACCTTAGAAGCTACCCTTATGCCATGGGTCATGGACATAAGGACTTACTAAAACGTCCTATACTCGACGACCACGTTTCGAGGGGCAAGGCAACAGTGAGGCGTACCCTAAGAGTGGTGTGTGAATTTGTGTATTGTTTTCAGTTATGTTTTATCTTGTCATGGATTTGGTGAGCTACACATTGTTTTTAATTTAGGCCATTCATTCTTTCATGCGAAGTTTAGCAGTTTTAAGGGTGCGGAAATTAAAGTGCGGAAAATAAAGTCCTACGCTATTACAAGGCACGGGTCTATACATCGCCAAATTAACAAAGACCCGTTTTGAATAAAAATGCAGAAAGTAAATAAATTTCCTAATTACTATTACAAAGCTTGGGAAATTACATAATGTTTGGAAGAAAATAAATAAGAATAAATGCGCGAAAAGAAACTAGAATCGAGTGTTCGAGGGCGTTGGACCCTTTAAAGATTAAATTGAAATTAAAAGTTAATTAATTATTAAATTAAGAAAAGAAATTGTTTTTTTATGTTTTTTTGTATTTAATGAAAATAAAGAAAATTAATTAAAATTAGAAGTTAAATAAAACCCTAGTTCTAAGTTGTTTTTAATTATTTATGAAAGATATTCAAGTTTGACCTAATTTACCCTAATTAATTAATTACATGTTTATTTACAAAATTAATTAATTAATAATAATGATAATAAGAAAAATTTGTTTATTAAGAAAAAAGAATAAAAATGATAAAAACCTAATTTCTACATATTTTAGTTATTTAAGAAAAGATTAAAATTGAAAACCCTAAATTAAACTAAATTGATTATTAAAATTTATTTACAAAAATATTAATGAATTAAATACTAAATAAACATATTTTTAGTTTTGCTTTTTCTCGTTTTATTATGAAAATTAATTTTATGGATTTGAATAAAACAAAAAACAATTAAAATAAAAAAAGGGGAAGAAAAGGAAATTAGAAAAAGAAATACAAACAATGGGGGTATTCAGACCCAATTTGGAGGTGTTTTAGAAGCAGTTTGGCCCATTGAATCAGGCCCTTTTTGACTTTCCAGCGCTTGCGTGCAGAGTGGTTGACTAACGCGTATGGTAGGCTGCATGTTCTGGCCTTTGGATTGACCCTCAGGGACACTTGGCTGGCTTGGACGTGGGGTTGCATGATGAACCCTGGGAGAGGCGCTACACAGAAGCATGTTATGGAAAAAATTATGAAATATATAAGGGGACCTGGGAATCGAACCCAGGTCCCAGTACCTGCATGCCACTTCATCAACCAACCAAGCTATTGCGCGCATCTGTTATTATTATGGAGCATAATTAATATAAGAGAAAGCAAGCGCTATTGGTAGAAAACAAAAATCACGCGCCAATATTTAAACTATCCAGTAATGCTTTGACACGCCAGCTTCGTCTTCTTCATCTTCCTGTAAATAAAAACGAATAGCGGGGGATTTAAACCCCCACTAACTGCAAAACCTGAAAATAGCGATTAGCACATAGATCAATATAAAAAAGGCGCAAGGTGTGAGTTCAGTTCGTCTTGTTGCCAGAAATCCATTGGTACCAGTTTGAAAGGCCAATTTTTCCATATTAAGGAACCCCTAATTCAAAGCTTCTGAAACCCTAAAATGCGTTCATGGTGAATTCTTATACAGGCATGGTTAGTTCAATTCAAGAGTACCATTAGCTTCAGAACATTCATATTAGTGTAAATCAACATTTAAAACATATGAAAAATGCATGTAAATTGAAACACGATAATTGAAAAGTTCATGAAAAGTGCCACACTGTTCTACCAATTCTTGAGGTCTGGGGATGTGTTCTTGATTGCAACACGTTCCTTGATGGTCCAGCAATGTTTTGGGATACTTTTCAAGCCTTGAATCACCCTCTAACTAGGATTTCAGTGTTCAACTTTTTTGTGAAAAAATGCACTTTTGTTCTGCAGCTTGTATGCAATGTGTTCGTGTCTCAGCATTAGGGTTATGTTGTATATGTATCTGAGCATGATTAGGTTAAGAAAGCAAGCCCAAAGATCCATGCATTTATGATTTTGATATTTGATTTTTCTACACATAAAATCCAATCTTTTTCAATCCTTTTTTATGCCAATCATTTCCAATCATGTAGAATCTTTCCTTTTTGAATGATGCACGAAATATTGAGTACATAATGAGTGAATTCTCTGCACAAAAAGATTTGAAAAGTATCATTTGCTATTTTTTCATATTTAATTTTAATTAAGTGAATTAATAATAATAAAAATTCAAATAATTAATCAAAAATGAGAAAATAACTCCCTTGGAGGTCAATGGGTCGTGCATGGCCTTTGGGTAATGATTCATGGAAGAAATTGAGGCCCATTAGCATTTTTGAGGCTTTTTATGCAAAGTTGACTTTTCAAAATTCCCAAAATTTCCCAACTTCTACAAGGAATATCTTGCTCAATTTTTAAGATTTGATCATGTTCTTGGACATTTTGGTAAGGTCTTGAAGTCCTATAACCAATGCCTTTGGTCCCAAGTCATTTTGATTCACCAATCTCAAGTTATGGTCTTTGACTTAAAGTGCCTTTTTGTTGACTTTTGAAAATGACCTATAATGTTGAAATTGATAACTTTTTGTGAGAGCATTTCTTGGACTTGAAGTGTGAAGATGAGTTGTAGGGAATGTCATTCTCTTCAAAATTAGCTTTGGATGGAATTTTTCTGATAAACCATGAAGAAGTTATGCCCTGGTCAATTTGTAGTTGACTTTTTATACTGTCCAAAAATAGAAACTTTTGCATCTTGAGACCTTTTGAGCCATGCTTTGAGAATCATGATCAAGAATTGATCAAATGATGTTTGTGGCTTCAAAATAAGATGTTGACCAAAATTTTTGACTTTTGACTGTCAAATGACCATTTTGCCCCTGCAGTTGACTGTGAAGCAATTGGGGTTTTTGACTGTGCAATTTGATGCTGTGAGTCTTGAAACTTGACATGTAGGTGCTTGACAATGTATATGGGCATGTGGGACTTGATTGGACCCTTGGAAACTTCAATTTCTTTGCCAGAACCAAAACCCTAATTTTGGCTGTGTTAGGAGGCATTTGGACTGTGCAACCCTTGAGAGATTTTGAAGCTTGATCTTGGCAAATCTTGAAGAATATGGGAGGGAAAATTTTGGGGTACAACAAGTGGCATGTGCAAGTGTGTCCATTTTCAGTTATATTATCTTTGTATTTTTAGGTGTTCTACCATTTGTTTTTAGATCTTGTCATACAATCCTAGTTAGCATACATCTAAGCAGTTAATATATATACAGGAATTTAAAATGCGGAAATTGTAAATCCTACGCTATTACAAGGCTTCGGGGAAGGGGATTATTTACATGTCCAAAATTGGGGAATAATAAGCAGTTACAATAAAATAAATGCGCGTGAATCTTAAAAATCCTAAGCATATGATCTTTTTGTTGTTTTATTTTATTTTGGGAAAATGATCTAAATCTATTTAATTTTAATTTTGAGAAAATGTTAAGATAATTAAGAGATTAATTAACAAAGTTAATTTTAATAGAAAAAACTAGCCTAATGTTTTTGTGGTTTTTGATTTTAATGTTAATTAAAAAAGATAAAGAGATGTCAATGAAAAAAATAAAATACAAGGGGGGATCCTTCGATCCAGGGAAAAAAGGGAGTTTCGACCCAGGGAGGGAATGGAAGCTTCGATCCAGACAGGGTCATGGCTCTTTCGATTGGGCCAGGAAATGGGCATGAACAGCCTTCGATCCGGGGAAGGGGATTGTCTTTTGATCATGGAGGTCATGGCTTTCGATCCAGGAATGAGATGCCTCCTTCGATCCAGCATGCTAATGGGTTCGATCCGGAGAAGGTGTCTCCTTCGATCTGGAATGTTATACCTACAAAAGTATGTTAGCGAAATAAAACACAGGGCCTGGGTATTGAACCCCAGGCCCTTTGATCCTGCGCTTGCTGGGTTTCTTCAGGCTATGTCTGCAGCAAGTGTTGGCAAACGAAGAACATGACCTGGGCGCCAAACCCAGGCCTTTTGATCCTGTCTAGGATGGCAAATCAAAGGTAACAACAAGTAATAATATGTTATGCAAATATGAGGTTGGATAGTTTACCCTTTCTTACCAGCAGATTGGACTTTTAATTTGGGCGCTTCCTGGATGTAGGCCCCTTCGATCTGGGCACTTTCTGGATGTAGGCACTTTTGATTTGGGGCTTATGGGCGTTGTGATCTTTTGTTGAAGGGTTGCTTTGGCCTGGATCACCTCTGAAAATGTTGACAACTTTTGGCAGCGTAACTCCAATGTTTTTGTTCTCCTGTTGTGTGTTTTTTCGTGTGTTCTCCTGCAGAGTTTTTATGTGTTGGATATGTATGTTGGCCTCTGTATTTATAGGGGTGTGAGGGTGCAGTAATGGTAAGAGACAACCATTAAACAGGCCATTAAATGACATGAGACAAGAAACAGACACATTAAAAGTTTTCCTTTTTTGAAATATTCATGTCTCTTGAATGAACCTGGACACTTTTGATTTGAGTGCCCTCTTGATGACCTCCTTCGAATGGCCCTTGCCCAAAGATCAATCGAAGGGTACTAATTAAAATTTCAATCGAAAGGCTTTGTTAACAGGCCAATCGAAAGGTGCTGTTTCATGCTCATCGAAGTGCTCCTTCAGAATACCAATCGAAGAGCCTTTCAGAATGCCAATCGAAGTGCTCCTTCAGAATACCAATCGAAGGGCCTTTCAGAATGCCAATCGAAGTGCTCCTTCATAATACCAATAGAAGGGTCTTTCAGAATGCCAATCGAAGTGCTTGTCCAAAATGCCAATCGAAAGGCTCATTCAGAATACCAATCGAAGGGTCTTTCAGAATGCCAATCGAAATGCTCCTTCAGAATGCCAATCGAAATGCTCCTTCAGAATGCCAATCGAAATGCTCCTTCAGAATGCCAACCGAAATGCTCCTTCAGAATTCCAATCGAAATTCACCTTCAGAATGCCAATCGAAATGACTTAAAGCACCACTCAAAAATTTTATTTTTCCTTAGGCAAGAGTTTGTGATCAACCATGCAGGGGGAAGACTTTGGGAAACATGAGAGGGCAAATTTTGGGGTACAACAGTTGCCCCTGTTCAATCTTCTTAAACCTGAGTATGTAGATTGGCTTGCGTGCCCTTCGTGATCCGAAGGTGGAAGATGATTGAACACTAGAGTGCCCAGAAATTTGCACTCGCATGGTGTAGTATCAGCATTGTGATGTCAGGAATGGGCTTACAGATGCCATTTGGAGATTGTTGGTAGGAGGATGGGCTTATAGATGCCATCTGCAGGAGTGTCGATTGCATAAGAGATTCCCTAGAGAGAACTTGCATACCTGTTGTTGCAGAAGATTCCACTGGGGAAGTCTAACTTTGTTTGAGATTTAGGAACTGACTCGTGCTCACCGGGAGTATACCGTTGAGGTTATAGAACTTGTCCTGTCTGGTTCCAAGTATTAATCGCTGACCTGAGAAAGAAAGATAGTTTTCCTGGCTTGTTGCAGGTATTAACCTTCATGTAGATAATTTTCCTGGCTGGTTTCAGGTATTAACCTACAATCAGTCGTCCACAAATATTTTTCCTGGCTTGCTACAGGTATCAAACTGGGACTTGAAAAGGTTGGTCGAGGAGATATCTGTCCTGGCTGGTTTCAGGTATTGATCTCTGACCTGAGAAAGAAAGTCTTCCTGGCTTGTTACAGGTATTAATCTCTGACCCGAGAAAGAAAGTCTTCCTGGCTTGTTACAGGTATTAATCTTCAATCTCTTCATGTAGATGATTTTCCTGGCTTGTTACAGGTGTTAATCTTCAATGTAGATGATTTTCCTGGCTTGTTACAGGTGTTAATCTACAATCAGTCGTCCACAGATATTTTCCTGGCTTGTTACAGGTATTAAACTGGGACCTGAAAAGGTTGGACGAGGAGATATCTGTCCTGGCTGGTTTCAGGTATTGATCTCTGACCTGAGAAAGAAAGGTCTTCCTGGATTGTTACAGGTATTAATCTTCAATCTCTTCATGTAGATACTTTTCCTGGCTTGTTACAGGTATTAATCTACAATCAGTCGTCCACAGATATTTTCCCGGCTTGCTACAGGTGTGATCAGTGGAAATAGAACTGACTGTTTAAAGCTGGTTTCGCGAAATGTCGCAGAAGCAAGAGTCGCCACCGTCTTTTATTTTCTCCAACATGGAAAGGACAAAAGCACAGCAAAATTCCTTATGAGAATGCTTCTCGGTTCGGGAGGTAGATTTATAGAAAGGGAAGGTGTTAGCACCCTTTCTATCCATGGTTATCCATGGGCTCTTAGGTACTTGCTCTTATGTTTTCAAAATGTTTGCTTTTCAAATGTTAGTGGGTTTGAAAAAGTTTCTTTGAAAGATTTCTGAATGACTCTTGTATCTGTCCTCAAGAGTGTTTGAAAAATTTGTTTTGAAAACTTTTAGAAAGTGTGAGGTGTGAAAAGATGTTTTTTTTTGTTTTGAAAAGAGCAAGTGCTTAAGAGAAATCTACCTACCCTAAGGAATTAAGCTGTATAAGTGTCCTTTAGATAGTGCTATCCCACCATTGAGAGGTAGGTAGCACCATCGTTGGAGGTGTTCGGGTCAATTCGATTATTGGGACAGTGTGGTCACCGAAGCAACGGTAGGACACCTTAGAAGTAACCCTAACGTCCTAGATCCTTTTATCCGAGGCAACCGTTTCGAGGCAACTGGATCTTTAGACAAAGGGCGACCTCTAAGACACCCTATACTTGATGACCACGTTTTGAAGGCAACGAGTGAGGCGTACCCTAGAAGTGGTGTGTGCATTGTGTGTTGTTTTCATGTTATGTTTGTCTTTGTAACTAGTGAGCTACGAGTTGTTTTTATTTACATACATTCTTTCATGCAAGTTTAGCAGTTAAGGGGTGCGGAAAGTAAATTGCGGAAACATAAATCCTACGTTATTACAAGGCGCGGGTCTATACATCGCCAAAAATTACAAAGACCCGTTTTTTAGTAAATGAGTATGGAAAGTAAATAAAAACAGTAAAAGTCCTAATTACTATTACATGCCTTGGAAGCAATTACATAATAATAAATTGAGCGCGAATAAAAATTAAATCGGAATGTTCTAAGGGTGTTGACCCTTTTAAGAAAAGAAATTGATTTTTTTTGTCTTTTTTGTAATTAAAATGAAATTAAAGCTAATTAATGACTAATTAATTAATTTAATTAAAAAGAAATATTTTTTGTTTTTTATGTTTTTATGAAATAAAAGAAATGGAATAAAATTAAAAGTTAACTTTTACCTAATTCTAGATTTATTTTAATTATTTAAGAAAAGGAATTAAAATTGCCTAATTAAACTATTTTTGTTAATATTTATTTACAAAATAAAATAATAATAATAATAATGTTAATTCTATTTTTTTGGTTTTTTATGAAAATGCGTTAATTAAGTTAATTGTTAATAATAAAAATAATTAAAAAGTTAGCAATTAAAAATAAGAGAAAATGACAAAACAAAATAAAAAAAGAAAGTAAAAACCAAGGGGGGTGTGGGCCAAACAGGAGGTTTATTGAAGCAATCCAAGCCCACTGAAATCTAAACCACGTTTGACTTTCATGATTGCCTGCAGCACGCTTGACTCCAGAGTATGATGTGCTACACTTTTTGTCCTTTGGATCTGCGTTGATGACACTTGGAGCGCTGAGATATGAGGTTTATGGTGTTCCTCCTTTGAGAATCTGCACATGAAAGTAATGAAAAAAATGATATGGAAATTATAGGGGACCTGGGAAGAACTTACAGCACGGTATGAGCCTCAGGACTTGGCAAAGGTTGCTTTAGCTTCAGGGTGTGGCAAGGAATAGAACCACGTGCTTGTTTTGATCTGAAGATGCTCGCAACTATGTTTTAGAACTCTCACTTTTTGAATAATTTTTGGTTTTTCTCTTGGCCGTTTCTGCACACACTCTTTTTTTGAATGAGGTTGGGAAGGCTTGTATATATAGTAATGAATGAGAATCAATCAAAATTATGGTCATTAAGCTTATGCAATTATGTTCTTGATTTCCTCCATAACCAACATTGAACCATTTGCCATATTTATGAAAATTTGAATTTTTATGCCCATAATTGGCCTTGCATGAATTTGGAAGGTATTTCAAGGTGTATCAAAGCTAATCAACACAAAATATATCCCTCCATTAATTTCTTTGATTTTTATTTGAATTTTAAAGATTTAAAATGAATTAAATCAAATAAAATTAAATAAAAATGAAAAAATTAATTTTAAATCTTGAAATAAATTGTGGGACACGTGGGAAGCATGGCCAAGCTGAATCAAGTGGAAAAAGTGGGCCCCTTTTGTCAAAAATGAATTTTCAAGGATAGTTGACTTTGGCCATTTCAAAAAAATTTTCCAACTTCTCCAATGCATATCTTGCTCAATTTTGAAGCTATGAACATGTTCTTGGACATTTTGGAAAGGTCTTGAAGTCCTCTAACCAATGTCTTTGGTCCCATTTTATTTTGATTTACCAATCTCAAGTTATGGTCTTTGACTTAAAGTTCCTTTTTGTTGACTTTTGAAAATGACCTATAATGTTGAAATTGATAACTTTTTGTGAGATAATTTCTTGGATTTGGAATGTGAATATGAGTTGTAGGAAATGTCCTCCCCTTCAAGATGAGCATTGGATGGGATTTTTCTGATGAACCATGAAAAAGTTATGCCTTGGTCAAGTTATAGTTGACTTTTCAGCTGTCCAAAAATGGAAACTTTTGCATCTTGATGATTTTTGAGCCATTCTTGTGGAATCATGGTCAAGACTTGACCAAATGATGATTGTGGCTTCAAAATAATATGTTGACCAAAATTTTTGACTTTTGACTGCCAAATGACCATTTTGCCCCTACAGTTGACTGTTGAGCAAATGGGACTTTTGACTGTGCAACTTGACCTTTGTGAGCCTTGAAACTTGACATGTAGGTGCTTGACAATGTATATGAGCATATGGGACTTGATTGAGCCCTTGAAAACCTCAGCTTCCTTGCAAGAACCAAAACCCTAATTTTGCCTGCCTTATGTGGATGGTTGACTGTGTAGCCCTTGAATAGATTTTGAGCCATTTGGGGTGATGCTTGTCAAATCTAGAATGTCTTTTAAATGAATCTGGACTAAACAATAAAATAACATCCGGGTTCGGAGCATCTCTAAGTTGTCTTTAGAAGTTGGGATCTGAATAAGAAGTAGAATAGCGTCCGGGTCAGGAGCATCTCTAAGTTATCTTTAGGAGTTTGACTCTGAATAAGCAATAGAACATCATCCGCGTCGGGAGCATCTCTAAGCTATTTCTGAAAGGAAGTCTAGAATAAGTATCAGAACGTCGCCATGCATGGGTCACATCTGAATTATCTCTAGAAGGAGTCTTGAATAAGCAAAAGAACAACATCCATATCTGGAGCATTTCCAAGCTATTTCTGAAAGGAAATCTGGAATAAGTATCAGAACGTTGCCATGCCTGGGTCACATCTGAATTATCTCTAGAAGGAGTCTTGAATAAGCAAAATAACAACATCCATATCTGGAGCATTTCCAAGCTATTTCTGAAAGGAAATCTGGAATAAGTATCAGAACGTCGCCATGCTTGGGTCACATCTGAACTATCTCTAGAAGGAGTCTTGAATAAGCAAAAGAACAACATCCATATCTGGAGCATTTCCAAGCTATTTCTGAAAGGAAATCTGGAATAAGTATCAGAACGTCGCCATGCCTGGGTCACATCTGAACTATCTCTAGAAGGAGTCTTGAATAAGAAAAAGAACAACATCCGTATCTGGAGTATTTCCAAGCTATTTCTGAAAGGAAATCTGGAATAAGTATCAGAACATCGCTGTAGCGATAAAAAATGTAGCGGGGTAAATCGGAGATCGAATTATTGATTAATTCGTCTCACAAAAGCAAGAGTCGCCACCGCGCTTTATTGTTTCCAAAGGAAAAGGGAAAAGAGCGAAATAAAACCCTAAATATGCAATGTAAATAAAGATACAAATACAAAGCGTTTTTTGAAAAAAAAGATCTTATGGTTCGGGGGTTGGTTATACAATGGGAAGGTACTAGCACCCAATGCATCTATAGTACTCTATAGGAACCTTTTGAAATATCTGTTTTATTTAAAATTGATTGCTTGATTAAAAATAAATTGTTTTGGCCGAAAAGGGGGTACGAACGGTTTTTTGAAGTCGCGACGACCTAATGCCGAAGTTTTTTGCTCAAAGGGGCACAAATTTTGAAAAGGTTGAAATTTTGATGGAAGGTGAATATTTGAGGAAAAATTATCCTAAGTTTTAATGAAATGCGAAAATTCGCGCAGTCAGACTTGGAGACATGAAGTCAACAAATTTACTGTTTTTCCTTTGGATTTAAACATAAGCCGAATAAACAAATAGATACATGAACCAAAATATGCGAATAACGATTAAATAGAAATAATCTAAATGATGGAATAAAAGATGCGAACAATGCGTTTTTATGATTTTTTGGTTTAATGTTAATGGGAAGAAAGTATTTTAAATTTTTACCCATTTTTTAATAAGAATTATTTAACGAGGACGTGACGTTTTTTAGTTTTAAGTTATTAAGCTTTTTTTTATATTTTTGATATTAATATTGAGACAAGAAAATGAATTAATAAAATATTTTGTTAGTTTTTATTTTTATATGTTTTAGGATTTTTGATTGATAACGACGTAAGAAAAAGATTAATTAATTACTAAAATATTGATAACCTTAAATCCCATATTTTTTACGCATATAAATAAAATACTTATTTAAAAAATAAGGGGGGTTCCAAATTAAGTTAAAAACTAGCAATTTATCTTAATGAAATAAAAATAAATTTTTTTTTTAAATTAAATCAAGAATTTTAAACTAAGAGGTCAACTTATTTAAATAAAACCTAGTTAGACATGTTTTGTTTTTTTCTTTTAAAATATAATTATCAGTTAATTAATATAAATAATACTTCTTAAAAAAGATTAGAAAAAAGCAAAAGGAAATATGTTAAAAGTAAACAAGCAAAATGGATGGGCCAGGGAGCTGAAGGCCCAACGCGGTTCATAAACGTGAGGGGAGGTGCAAAAGGCAAGTCGTGGGCTTAAGGGGAAAAGGGAGGCCCATCAGCTTGATGTGGCATTAGGGTTGTGTTACGTTTAACAATTGGGATTAGGGTTGCATTATGAGGCAGAAACGGCGCCTCTCTTCTTCACGATCTTCAACTTCTTCGCCTCTCCTTCTTCATCCTTGCCATCGAACTTGATGTTCTCCTTGCTATGGCCACCCATTCTAGGCCCTTCTTCCCTCCACTGAACGAGAAATGAGACGGCTAGGCGGAGACGGTAAGAATACGATTAATCTGTTACACTTAATTCATTCTTGCATGTTAATTTGATTCTATGATTTCTGTTAAGTTTGATCTTGATCGATTCTTATGTTGATTGTTAATGCTGATTTGAGGGTATTCGAAGAAATAAGAGAGAGGAGGGACTGTTACCTAGGTGGAGACGGAGGAGGAGGCTAGGGGTGACGGAGGCCAAGCGGCGAGGAGAGGGCAAGCGAGCAAAACGGTGACCGGTATTTATGGTTTTCTTCTTCTTGTTTGCTGCCACTGTATGATGCTTGTTCTTATGTTTTGTTGGAACTGCTACCGTGCGCTTCTTCTTGTGTTTTGTTGGAACTGCTACTTTGTTTCTTCCTTCCTCTTTGAACGAGCTACTGTATGATGATTTTGTTTTTCTCTCTTTGAATGGATTACTGCACTTGGTTTTTTTTTCTTTCTTCTTGCCTGAACGTGATACTGCACTTGGTTGAATGAGTTACTATTTCTCTTCTTCTTTGACTGTGATGCTGTACGATACGTATGTTGGCCTGAATAATGATTTTTTTGGAATGAGGTTGGCCTGGGTAATTGTTTGAAAGGCCAATGATGTGTGAACTGAGGCTTAGTCGGTTGCCTTAGGAATTTTCAGGTTGTTGGATGGATAAAGCTCAGGTTTGAGTAACAGTTGGATATGGTTATGTGTATAGGGCTCTCGTATGGTTTGGACAGGTTGATGGAAATTGGGACATAAGTTGGCTAGGCCATATTGATGGTTGTGTAAACTTGTGTTTTTGTGAGATTATTTTGGTATTTCTCTGATAACAGTAGGATGATGTTGGTGTGAACGGCTCAATCAATTTTGTAAAGTTTGGCTATATGGTTTGGAAAATGGTTTTTTGACAGTAGGTGATTATGCAGGTTTTCTAGCTTTGGGTTTTTCTTTGATGACTATCTTTTTCAGTGTTTTTTTGAAGGTTTGGATATGTATGCTGTGATATATGCTATTGGTTTTCTTTTGTTATATGCTATAACAACTTCCCTCTTCTTTTCGCTACAGGCCAGAAATTTGAAATGATGCTTTGGGATCTCTTGAGCATTCTGCACTATGCTGTCCCTCCAATTTATTTCTATTCTTCTTTTGTGTTATTAACTCTACTGGCTATATTTTTGTTTGTCTTGTATACCTTCTTTCTGCCTATGCCAAGCCTGCAAATCCCACACTTCTCCCTCTCTTTTTCTCTCAGTATGGCTTTGATAAAAAAGTGATAAGCTGTACATTTTTTCTGAAACTGCAATGGCCAGAAAATGATGAAAATGGAACTTTTATATTGCTTGCAAATGTGGTCAAACTGCATGTTTTCCCTTTAATACAAAACTTGTTTTGTTTTCTGCTGTGTGGGCAATGGTTACGTGGGCATGCTTGCATATGTAGTCACTGCATGGGTTTTGTATGCTTATGTTGTATGCTTTTTTGAAATTGCATTTGAAAAATGTAATTAATTTAAACATGCAGTTTTTTTTGAAAACATAAACTTGTGCATTTATTTTAAAATTCCTTTCTTTTTTGTGAACCGGGAGCAATCCCGTGATTTGCAAAAAAAGAAATAACTGATTTCGGCCATTGCATTTAATGATGAAACTTTAATAATTTCGCTTTTTTTATTCGTTTGTTCGAATTCTAATTTCTTTGAATTTTTTTTATTAATAACCAAGTATTAAAAAAATATTTCGCAAATAACCGGGTTTCGGAAAAAATTACGCAAATAACCATGTTTGAGATGGCTCCACAAAGGAGGAGCCAAGTCATTTGGCGCATGCACCTAGGGTTTTGCCCTAGGCGCCATCTCACTTGGCGCCTCCATTGGATTTTAGCCAAGTGAGATGGCGCATGCTCCTTAAAAAGGAGAGGAGGCGCCATCTCACTTGGCGCCTAGGGCAAAACTAGGGTTTTTTGCCGTTTTATAAATAATTCGTCCGTTTCTTTGAAATTTCTCACACTTTCTCGCACTGTATTTTTATTTTGTACTCCCTTATTTACGTAATGACGTCGCCTATGATTTTTAGCAGAGATGGTTACGTTATATTCTCCGCCACGAAACCCGCGATGAAAATGAAATTCTGGCACATTCACTCCATGGAGCGTCTGAAGCGGGAGTTGATGCGGTGGCTAGATGGAGACATCGCCGAGGGGGAAAAAATTCGAAGGATCCAGCGAAAACGAACAACAACCTCGCATGCGACAGGAAGACCTAATGTGTGGTTGGAGGAAGTCAAAACAGACAGTGATGTAATGCTGATGATGCATGGGTCAGATGAAATTGTGTTAACAGTTGTAATTTCCTAGATTGATTATCGTTAATCATTGTTGTACGCGAAAACCCTAATTTAATTTCCTAGATTGATTATCGTTAATCATTGTTGTACGCGAAAACCCTAATGTAATTTCCTATATTGAATTTCTTAAATTGTGTGAACAGTTTTATTAACGGAAAACCCATAATGTTTACAACACAAATATTGAAAAGATTTATTGTATTACAAAATTTATGTGGTCGAGCCAGACGCCCGATTCGGACAGTTTTTGCGATTGTGTCCGACCTGACGGCATAAACCACACTTTCTTTCCAACCTGTCAAGATCGTCCATTTCTGTTGTTATGCGCCTGCTTTTGGGACGACCCTTCTTGTTCCTTCGCATTTGGTCATTGTGCCAAACTATATCACCGCTGTATTCAGGCCAATAGTCCGGTTTTGCCACCAAAGGAAAGTTGTTGTTGTAAACAGTGAGCAACGTTTCAGATTTATAAACGTTTGAGAGCAGTTGAAGCGCGTCTTGATGGGTATGCGCACAAGCGGCAATGACATGAGAGCAAGGCATACGAAAAGCTTGAAACCTGCCACAATCGCACCATTGAGAAGGTAAAATGACCCTGTATTCCTGTCTTGCCAGGCCTTCATTGTGGTCAATTGTCTCTTTCACAATGAAGTTGTGGCTATGGCGGTCAAACCGTGTAACCATGTGAGTGTTGGCTTTAGCACTTTCAGCCTTAATGTATTTCATACAGCTTTCACTCCATAGTTGTCCTGATTGCAAGACCGAATACCACATTTCACCTCTTTTGGCAAATAACGCAGCCATCCTAAAATACGTGGATTTCACCAAGGCAGTGATGGGGAGGTTTCGTATGCCCTTGAATACCCCATTCATTGATTCAATAAGATTTGTTGTCATATGCCCCCATCTTTGGCCATTGTCGTATGACCTAGTCCACTTTTCGACCGGTATGTTGTCGATCCACGTACCGGCTTCTGGGTTAGACAAACGGATCTCGTTGCGGTAATATTTGAATGTGGGCTGTGTCAGTGCGTATCCCGCATTCATCACCGCTTTCCGCAATGTTTTGTCCTTGACCTCCCTCGAGAAATTCTGGACGATATGCCTGATGCAATAGACATGCGTAGAAGGAGGGTCATGCCAACCATTTGCCGGATTATTATAGGCACTTTCAATAGAGGCATGTCTGTCCGAGATCAAACATAGATCCGGTTGAGGAGCCACGTGTGTACGAAGATTTTTCAGGAAAAAGCTCCAAGCACCACCGGTCTCCCTCTCGACAAGGGCAAACGCAACGGGGAAAATGTTATTGTTGCCATCTTGTGCAACTGCCATCAAAAGAGTGCCTTTGTACTTGCCATACAACCAAGTCCCGTCTATTTGTAGAATTGGTTTACATGATGCAAACCCTGTGATGCATGGTTGAAATGCCCAAAAGACGCGACTGAATATTCCGTTGCCATGTAGAACACTACCATCTTGGGCGTAAGCGGGCAATGTTTCCAGAACATAAACACTACCTGGAGAATATGTCTTTAGTGCATTGAGGTAGCGGGGAAGTTCTCGGTATGACTCCTCCCAGTTTCCATACACCCTTTCAATCGCCTTAGTCTTTGCTAACCACGCCTTACGGTAAGACGGAGTGTAGTTAAAAACTGTGGTGATGTGGGAGATGATTGTTTTCACCTTCAAAGAAGGGTCGTTGCTCACCAGGGGTAGGATTTCTTGACAGATTAGATCATGGTTGAGTTTTCGGTGGTCTTGTGATTGAGTGGAACTTACACAAGTATGGGTTGTCATGGAACCTATGACCCAGCAGTCACCCCTTAGTCTGTATGAAGCGGTCAGCTTGAACATGCAGTCAGGGTGGACACACTTGATCTTGTACCTTTCTGGGTTTACACGATCCACCTTATAATCAACCGAGTTGAGCATGTGAAATTTTTTGATGGTTCTTATGCATTCCTCTCTATTACGAAACTTGTCCTTCTCTTTTAAATTTTCATCTGATTGCATATACGGTTGGAAAAACAAGTCCGTAGAAGGTTCATCTCCGCCCATGTTGAAGTTTGTCATGTGCGTAGGTGGTGTGTAGATTTTGTCGGTAGGAATACTTGGGATGCCATCATCGTCAGAATCGTCGTTCACCATTTCATCGAACTCTAACTCGTTATCTTCTTCTTCATCATCAACTGCATCCACCTCGGCTTGCTCATTCTCCAAAGGATCAACCTCCTGTGTCACCGGAGGCTCTACCTCCTGTGTCACCGGAGGCTCTTGAAACAGAACGTACAACTCAATAGAGTCGTTTCCAGAATAGACATGGCTGGAAATCATGTTCTGGAAATCCTCGTCATCTTGAATTGCAACCTTATAAAATATGACTTGGTTGTTTCCAAAAAAGACTGGACTCTGATAAAATATCTGGGATATAGGGCCTCGTTCAAGTTTGGCCTCCAATCTTTTCTTAAAGTAGGAGAAATTTGCTTTCCCGTTTAAGAGAAATCGGACATTGTCGGTGTTTCTAAACAAAAACCCAACTGTGGGACACATGTATGTCTCACCGTTGAAATGTGCTTTGACAACAAATTGTGGTGAAGAGGCCATTCTGTAGAATTGTTTTAGGTATGAAGGTGGGAATGTTTTGGGTTTATTGATTATATGAAGGTATGAATGCTGGAATGTTTGAAGGTTAGATGACTGATTCGAAGGTTGGAAAATTTTACAGTTTATGTGAATGAATGTTATGTTCAACCTAAGGCAAAATATTTCAATTAAGTAAGTGATGCAACCCCCCAAGGCTGCCAATCGTATTACATGCATGGGCTTATGCTGCCACCTAGCCTGGCCCTATAATACACACATTAATGTTTTGTCTAAGCCTGCCACCCGTCTACTCCAATAGCCTTGCATGCAACAGAGAAAGGAATCCCAAAGGCTGTCACGTAGCCTGAGACAATGCTGTAAAACGTGACACCTCTTATTCGCCAAATGGGGTGGCGACAACATTCATTTTTGTACTATTTCGCCAAGTGAGATGGCGCCTCCCTTACTGTCCAATCGTATTACATGCATGGGCTTATGCTGCCACCTAGCCTGGCCCTATAATACACACATTAATGTTTTGTCTAAGCCTGCCACCCGTCAGCTCCAATGGCCTTGCATGCAACAGAGAAAGGAATCCCAAAGGCTGTCACGTAGCCTGAGACAATGCTGTAAAACGTGACACCTCTTATTCGCCAAATGGGGTTGCGACAACATTCATTTTTGTACTATTTCGCCAAGTGAGATGGCGCCTCCCTTACTGTCCAATAATATTACATGCATGGGCTTATGCTGCCACCTAGCCTGGCCCTATTCTTCACACATAAATGTTTTGTCTAAGCCTGCCACCCGTCAGCTCCAATGGCCTTGCATGCAACAGAGAAAGGAATCCCAAAGGCTGTCACGTAGCCTGAGACAATGCTGTAAAACGTGACACCTCTTATTCGCCAAATGGGGTGGCGACAACATTCATTTTTGTACTATTTCGCCAAGTGAGATGGTGCCTCCCTTACTGTCCAATAATATTACATGCATGGGCTTATGCTGCCACCTAGCCTGGCCCTATTCTTCACACATAAAAGTTTTGTCTAAGCCTGCCACCCGTCAGCTCCAATGGCCTTGCATGCAACAGAGAAAGACATCCCAAAGGCTGTCACGTAGCCTGAGACAATGCTGTAAAACGTGACACCTCTTATTCGCCAAATGGGGTGGCGACAACATTCATTTTTGTACTATTTCGCCAAGTGAGATGGCGCCTCCCTTACTGTCCAATAATATTACATGCATGGGCTGCCACCTAGCCTGCAAGAGTGACACCTTACATTATTTGTAAATGCATGCATGCATATGTGTAACTCCCTAAGCATGCAAATATGACACCTCGCAGGCATGCAACCACTACATCAGAATTAGTTGCCTATAAATACAAACCTTATGAAACATATCTCACACCCACACAACTCTCACTCTCTCACTCTCTGCTACGAAATATTTCTTAAGTCTATCATACTCCTTATTTCTTCCTAAGTCTTTCATTCACTCAAGCGTTCTGAAGAATGGCCCTTCTAACAATGGGAGATACTCACAGAGGCACAAGGGAAAACATTGCTGCATTTGTAAGTCTCTTCTTTGGTTATACATTTTTCATACTTTAAAAAACGTGTTGTTCATCTTAATTAATCTTACTCTTGTTTAATTATGATCTCAGGATACACAAAGATTCAGAATCCGTTCGCACAAATACCTGGCCCCCGACCCTTTTATCGTCCCTTATCTGGAATATGCAGGTTTTGGACACGTGATAAAGATCTCCAACTGCACCATTGACTCCAAATTCATCCTTGCAATGTTGGAGAGGTGGAGACCGGAGACCCATACATTTCACCTACCAATAGGTGAATGTACCATCACTCTCGAAGATGTCTACATGCTACTGGGCCTCCCTATTGACGGTAAAGCGGTGAACGGGTCGGTTCAACAACCCAACTCACAGTGTGAAGAACTGTTGGGTAGGGACATGGTAGAAGGTGGTGGAGCAAGAGGGCAGGGAATACTACTCACTGACCTGAAACGGCATTATGCAAGTATGGAATTAAATGAAAATTCCTCAGAAAATGACCGAGTAGTAAAAGCCCGAACGTATATTATGATACTTTTTGGTACTTTTTTATTTCCCGAAAGTACGGGAAATAGTGTAAATTTCATGTACTTACATTTACTAACCAATTTTGATAAAACTAGAAAATTTAGTTGGGGTTCTGCAGTATTAGCCCACCTGTACAGTTCCTTGTGCAAAAACGCAGTCAAGGAAAAATGTACATTTTATGGGTGCGCATTTTTACTACAAGCCTGGGGTTGGTGGAGGATGGAGTCCTTAAACCCCATCAACAACAACACTTTTGGTTTCCCTTACGCAACAAAGTAAGTCATTAAGTTATAGCATTTATAACTATTCTTCTCTTTCCAAAATATATGCTAAAAATAACATGTTTCTCATTTCCTATAGGTACTGCGTGAGGGGTATGGATTACGGCAAGAATCCCAGATTCAATGTCGCACTCTACCGGAATCTGTTGGATCACCTAGGCCCAGATGACGTAAGTCGTAGCTTTTAACTTTTGTTCATTTTATTTATTTATACATTACTTTTGCGCTTACCTGATTTAAATTTTATCGCAGTTCGTCTGGAGACCATATTTGGGTTTGGACCATTCTCCAAATCCAGAGGATGCAGCAACTTGGACTGCAAAGACTGCACTCATTCGGTTCAACATTGTGGAGATGCACCACAGCGACCGCGTGAAGATGCAGTTCGGAATGATCCAAGAGATACCAAGTGACCCAACAGATTTGTCCCCCTGGCATCTAAAAAGGGTCGACGCCCAGTGGAATCTAACCAACTGGAAAGACTTTGCTCCAGAATGGTGTAAAATGTGGCAAAGGCGTCACCGCTACATCTTGCAATCCCCTGTTTTCCTTACTCAAGGTAACATGCGACACACCGATCAATATATGTCGTGGTACAGGTCGGTTAGTAACCCAGATATGCACGTGTCTCATCCGAGGTACTTGGTTGACCCACGCACACAATGGGCACAACCCTCGATTCCCCACCAACAAACCCAAAATCCTTCAACCTCAAACCCACCCCCAAGAAGAAACAGACCAACAAACACACAACCACATTCCCCACCACAACACAACTACAACCAAATGCCGTACTACCAACCACAGTCACCGCCAAACTACCAATACCCAGATATGCCTCTAACCCAACCACAATACCAACCCCAATACCAGCAAACCCACATACCCCATACACAATTTCAGTCTTCCACATATCCCAATATGGGGCCCTCAACATCCAGCCTTAGCCCTGATATGGGAATGTCAGAAGATTACGACCAACCCGACCAAACCTACCATCAACCACCATATCACCAAACAACCCAACATCCACAGTACCAAACACCCCAAGATCCATTTCCTTTCTACCCCCCATACTCAGACGACCAATGCTACCGACCAACCATGGAACCCCACCCACCGCCAACACGACCAAACTTCGAGGGCATGGGTAACCGACTGTACCAGAGCGGATCTTCGAGATATGGAGATCTTACTGATTTTATGGATTCGGATCGCATTGACTTCGCTGGGCCATCGACCTTGCCGCAACAGGAAACGAGACGGCACCCAGCAAGAGAAAGGCGAGGACGGGGATGCGGAACTGGGGGTCATTACCGGGTTCCTGGGGATCATTGATGTATCTTTTTTTTTTTCAGTATTTTTTGTATCTATTTTTTTACTGTTATTTAAATGTAAAACAGTTGAATGTAATTATTTTTTTTCAAATAAAAAATCAATTTTGGTTATCTCTGTCTAATACGCAACGCGTAGGAAAGGAAAAAAAAAATTTTTTTTTTGACCTAATTTTCCACATAGGCGCCATCTCATTTGGCTTAGGGCTTGCCATTTGCCCTTAGGCGCCAAATGAGATGGCGCCTCCCTTATAAAAATAGGAGGATGCGCCAAATGAGATGGCTCCTCCTTTATGGAGCCATCTCAAACATGGTTATTTGCGTAATTTTTTCCGAAACCCAGTTATTCGCGAAATATTTTTTTAATACTTGGTTATTAATAAAAAAAATTCAATTTCTTTCTTTTTAATTGTGCAGGTAATATTAAGTGAGCGGACAAAACGCATTGGATCGGAAGTTTTAGAATTAGGATAGATTAGTTTTTTTTTATATCATTTTAGTTTTTGTCAATTTATTATTGTAATTTATTGTAATAGATACAATGTTACATAATAACTGTACAATTAGAAAAATGAATAAAAAACTATTTGCTAATTAAATTCTTCTTTCCTTTTAACTATTTATTTATCGTTTACAATTCTCCAAGCAAATAATAATTGAAAACACATTTCAATTACCTACATTTAAAATAATAAACAGATAAATAAATAATTATCGTTGATCAACTAATATCTTCAATTATTTAATTCATCATTCATAACTAAATTATAATAATTAAAACAGGGTTTCAATTATTTAACTTAGAATGACAAATGATTAAACAATCGTTATTGACCAATGAACTTTTTCCGAATGCTTATTATATTATTCATAAACCTTTAAATTATGTAATAACTAAGAATAAATTCCAGTTACTTAAATTTAAGATAATGAGTAATAAATAAATACTGTCCGCACAATTAATGCGCCTCTTCTCTGATATTCATTTTATTATCTATACATCTTTAAACTACATAATAATCGAAAACGAATTTCAATTATTCAAATTTAAGATAATAAATAATTGATAAACATCATTTTAGCGCGAATCGATTAAATGATTTAATGTTCAGCATAAATAGCTCTTGGCCTGAAAAAGTTATGAATTTTAAAATCGATGGATCAAAACAAATGTAATGTAATAATGCAGGTAGGAGACGATATCTTAGGTCAAAATTTGGGGTACAACAGCTGCCCCTATTTAAGTTTCTTCTATCCGGAGATATGAAGATTGAAATCTTCGTTTCGACGAGATTGAAGGTACTTAAATACATAACTACGCAAATTTTGTCCTAAGATGTCGTCGTCATGTTTGATATGAATGCAGCAATCGAACTCACAGAGGAAGATATGGTGTGAAACTAGACAATGTTGGGGGAATCGAACACCAACAAAACACAGCGGTACGGATTATACATTATTGGGGAAACAAACTATCGATTTCAAACAACAGACTCCTGATAGCGAATGAAATCGAGGGAATACAAACTCTAACCCTAACAAAGAGAGCGTCTTGCATAGGCCGTAACAGATTATTGATCCCAAAACAGTGAGTTCACAACTCAAGGTCGATGGTAGACAGAGAGTAACGAAATGCGGATAACTAATTACCGACTTTTGGAGGTATAGATTCGTAACAAACTTCTCTGCTAGATTTTCAGAGGTATACTCATTAATGCTGAGGTAATGAGACTGTAGATACGAAGGTTGTTCAAATAAAGAAAACTGCCATTTGTTGTTGCCCAAAGAAAATACCAGTAACACACAAACTGCTCAAATAAAGAAGCTGCCGCTTGCTGTCGTCCAAAGAAAATACCAATAACATACAAGCTGCTCAAATAAAGAAGCTGCCGCTTGCTATCGTCCAAAGAAAATACCAATAACATACAAGCTGCTCAAATAAAGAAGCTGCCGCTTGCTGTCGTCCAAAGAAAATACCAATAACATACAAGTTGCTCAAATAAAGAAGCTGTCGCTTGTTGTCGTCCAAAGAAAATACCAATAACATACAAGCTGCTCAAATAAAGAAGCTGCCGCTTGCTGTATTCCAGAAAAGTAGTAACATACTGGTAACTCATGAAGAGTTTGCTGCTTGTCGCTTTCAACAAGATAAAATGACGCACTAGTAGCTCATGAAGAACTGCTGCTCGGCGCTTTCGAAAAGATAAAATGACGCACTAGTAGCTCGTGAAGAACTGCTGCTCGACGTTTTCAGAAAAATAAAATGACGCACTAGTAGCTCGTGAAGAACTGCTGCTTGGCACTTTCAGAAAAATAAAATGACGCACTAGTAGCTCGTGAAGAACTGCTGCTCGGCGCTTTCAACAAGTAAACGTACAAGTTGCTCATGAAGAGCTACCGCTTGTCGTTTTCAAAAAGTAACGTACAAGTTGCTCATGAAGAGCTGCCGCTTGTCGTTTTCCAACGGTGTCTATAACGTACAGGTTGCTCGTGAAGAGCTGCCGCTTGTCGTTTTCCAAAAACAAACAGGAGGAAATTGCGATGATACTGGCAGAGAATAAAATCGTCGTCAAAGAGAACCATGAATCAATCCTTCCCGAGGGGATCAAATACTTGAATGTGCAAAATAAATGCACCAACTGTCTAGGTCGTAAATTCACTGGGGAAAATCAAAGAAATAGCCTATGCAAGAGGCAGCAACTTCATCCAGGAATAACCTAGGAAGAAAACAGTCAAACAAGACTCCACTCGATGAGAAAGTAACTCAATTGGGGAATTCCTCGTATTCAAAAGTGGGCGAGGTTGGCTAAACCAAAATCATCCATGAGGATTAGCTCAGTTGGGGAATTTAGAAAGGAAGCATATTTTCTACCTAAGCTGACTTTCTACCTGGAAAGAACAAATGTACGTTGTTCGAACAAACAAGGTACGACTCAAAATCAACGGCAAATGTGGATATGCATGCTGATATGAGTGTAAATGAATAAATGAATGTTATGCTGACAAAACAGACAGATGAAATATCTTGGAGATAATAAGATGTCACAGCAAAATAGATACTCGGCCAATCTTGAAAAGACGGAAGATAAGCGGAACTGGAAACACACAGCAACGTCGGAGGGTATCACGCTACAAGGTCCAAATCTTCTGGGGAGTCACCAAACTTAGTGCCACTAGAAACACAAGTTTCCACAACCAACACCTCATGATGATTTTGAAACGAAACATGCTCATCAAGCAAGGATAACCTACTGTACTGCTTTGCATTTCATGCCTTGACCGTCCTCGGAACGACTGTTAATATTCCTTTCGTTATTCACGACACATTTTTTTTAAAAAAATAAGAACATTTTAAGTAAATTTGTTTCAAGTATTTCCATAAAAATTAAAATTTTGCCCACAAAAGATAAATGCTCAAATTTCATTAATAAGAGGTTGTTCGCTAATAATGCGACTTCAACGGTTTACAAAAGCTTGGGGAAATAGTACATGAAATAAAAGGTCATACAAAAACAATGATCGCTATTCTCCCTAACAACTTTGAATTCCAGAATGTGTTCAAACGCTGAGACATGATTTGACCAGAAATTTGCCTAAGCGAAATACTTCTTGACTGCATCGGCGTTCAAAGGACGTGGGAGTTCTTCACCATCCATATTGGTGAGAATCATGGCACCTCCAGAGAAAACTTTCTTAACAACATACGGTCCTTCATAGTTCGGAGCCCATTTGCCCCTAGAATCAGGTTGGAAAGATAATATTTTCTTGAGTACAAGGTCACCTTCTCTGAACTCGCGCGATCGAACCTTCTTATCAAAAGCCTTCTTCATTCTCTGCTGATACAACTGACCGTGACACAAAGCTGTCAATCTCTTTTCTTCGATTAAATTCAACTGATCGTATCTACTTTGACACCATTCAGCTTCAGAAAGTTTAGCTTCCATCAACACTCTCAAAGACGGAATCTCAACCTCCACGGGGAGTACTGCTTCCATACCGTAAACTAGGGAAAATGGGGTCACGCCCGTTGAAGTTCGAACTGAAGTACGGTACCCGTGTAAAGCAAACGGAAGCATTTCATGCCAATCCTTGTAAGTTACCACCATCTTTTGGACAATCTTCTTGATATTCTTGTTAGCAGCTTCAACAGCCCCATTCATCTTCGGTCTGTAAGGAGAGGAATTATGATGTTCGATCTTGAACTCTTCACAAAGCTCTCTCATCATCTTGTTATTCAGATTCGAACCGTTATCAGTGATGATCTTGCTCGGGATACCGTACCGACAAATGATCTGATTCTTGATAAATCTGACTACCACCTGTCTGGTTACATTAGCATAAGATGCTGCTTCCACCCACTTAGTAAAATAATCGATCGCTACCAAGATGAAACGATGACCATTTGAAGCTTTGGGTTCAATCATCCCAATCATATCAATGCCCCACATAGAGAAAGGCCAAGGTGAAGATATAACATTGAGGAGAGTCGGCGGCACGTGCATCTTGTCCGCATAAACCTGGCATTTATGACACTTCTTCACATATTTGCAGCAGTCGGATTCCATCGTCATCCAATAGTAACCAGCTCTCAACATCTTTCGAGCCATTGCATGTCCATTGGCATGAGTGCCAAAGGATCCTTCATGCACTTCTTGCATCAGCATGTCTGCTTCACGTCTGTCTACACATCTGAGCAAGACCATGTCGTAATTCCTCTTATACAACACTTCTTCGTTGAGAAAGAAACTGCTTGCTAATCTTCTCAACGTCTTCCTATCTTTATTGGATGCCCCAGGCGGGTACTCTTGAGTTTGAAGAACACGTTTGATGTCATAGAACCACGGTTTGTCGTCGGTGACCTCTTCCACTGAGAACACATGAGCAGGTCTGTCGAGGCGCATAACTCGGATTGTAGGCACGTCATTCCAATCATTCACTTGAAACATTGAAGACAAAGTAGCTAAAGCATCAGCCATTTGATTCTCATCTCTAGGGATATGATGTAATTCCACTTTGTTGAAGAAAGTTAACAACCTTCTAGCGTAGTCTCTGTAAGGGATCAAACCAGGATGACGAGTCTCCCATTCTCCTTTGATTTGATTAATCACCAGTGCCGAATCTCCATAAATATCAAGAATTTTAATCCTTAGGTCCACCGCTTCTTCGAGACCCATGATACATGCCTCATATTCCGCCATGTTGTTCGTGCAGTCAAACTTCAGTCTTGCCGTGAACGGGATATGAGTACCTCGGGGAGTAACGATGATTGCCCCAATTCCATTTCCATAGGAATTCACAGCTCCGTCAAAAATCAAACCCCAACGGGATTCAGGATTAGGTCCTTCTTCAGGTAACGGCTCTTCACAATCTTTAGCTTTCAAGTACATAACATCTTCATCTGGGAAATCGAACTTGATGGATTGATAATCGTAAATTGGTTGGTGAGCCAAATGATCGGCTAAAATACTCCCTTTGATCGCTTTCTGAGTGTGATACTCAATGTCATATTCAGATAACAACATCTACCAACGGGCTATCCTTCCAGATAAGGCGGGCTTCTCAAAGATATACTTGATCGGATCCATTTTGGAGATCAACCAAGTAGTGTGATTAATCATATACTGGCGTAGACGGCGAGCAGCCCAGGCTAAAGCACAACAGGTTTTCTCAAGCAATGAGTACCGAGATTCACAGTCTGTGAATTTCTTACTCAGATAATATACAACATGTTCTTTCCTTCCAGTCTCATCTTGTTGACCAAGCACACATCCCATGGAGTCTTCCAATATAGTCAGGTACATAATCAAAGGTCTTCCTTCCACCGGAGGAATCAAAATGGGAGGTTCGAGCAAATATTCTTTGATACTATCGAAAGCTTTCTGACAATCTTCTGTCCACACACATCCTTGGTTCTTGCGGAGAAGCTTGAAAATCGGCCCACAGGTAGCAGTCATATGAGATATAAACCTAGAAATGTAGTTCAGTCTCCCAAGGAATCCTCTTACTTATTTTTCCGTCTTGGGTGCGGGCATTTCCCGAATAGCTTTGACTTTATCAGGATCTACTTCAATACCTTTCTGACTGACAATGAAGCCCAAAAGTCTTCCAGAACGAACACCAAAAGTGCACTTGTTGGGATTCAGACGGAGTTTGTACTTTCTCAAATGCTGGAATAACTTCAATAAATGCTCCAAGTGATCCTCCTCAGTCTGTGATTTGGTGATCATGTCATCCACATACACTTCGATCTCCTTATGCATCATGTCATGGAACAAAGCAGTCATGGCCCTTTGGTATGTTGCGCCAGCATTCCTCAAACCAAACGACATAACTCGATAGCAAAATGTTCCCCACGGTGTAATGAACGCGGTCTTCTCCATATCTTCCGGTGCCATCTTGATTTGATTATAACCAGAGAAACCATCCATGAAAGAAAAGACTTTGAACTTGGCGGTACTGTCGACCAATACGTCAATGTGAGGTAATGGGAAATCATCCTTCGGACTAGCTCTATTCAGATCTCTGTAGTCTACACACATCCGAACCTTACCATCCTTCTTAGCAACAGGCACTATGTTGGCTAACCATTGAGGATAGACCGACGTAACAAGGAACCCTGCATTGATCTGTTTTTGAACCTCCTCCTTAATCTTGTCAGCCATGTCGGGACGAGTCCTTCTCAATTTCTGCTTGATCGGTGGACACTCGGGTCTCAACTGTAAACGATGCTCCACAATGTCATTGTCCAATCCTGGCATATCTTGGTAGGACCAAGCAAACACGTCAACATACTCTTTGAGAAGCTCCAACATCTTCTCCTTAACTTCCGGGATAAGCAGTGCTCCGACTTTGACTTCCTTTCTAATTTCTTCATCACCCAAGTTGACCAACTCTAAAGGCTCTTCAAATGGTTGAATAACCTTCTCATCATGCTCAAGCAAACGGGAAATCTCGACTGGAATCTCTTCATCATCCTCTTCTTCGGCTCTGAACACAGGGAATTCAAAGTTGGGAGAGGGCATAGGATCATTGTTTTCGATGGTTAAGTCATGAAGTAATCTGCACACATGATTATGCTTTATTTTAGAAATCGATTTGTGCAAATAAAACAAAATGTTATTAATTAATTTTCATTATTATTTCCCAAAAAAGTGAAAAATAAAACAGCAGTGGACAAAATAACATTTTTATTCATTAAAGGGAAATACTTGAAACAAAAAGCCCAGACATTTCTCTTTTGCCTTGGGCAGAGCAAAGGGAATTATTTTTCATAGCCCGACACAAAATACGTTTCGCCTTGGGCAGAGCGAATTTTTCAAAGGAAAATAAACAAAACATTACTCGGAAATATGCATAACCACAGGAACATCAACAGCTATCCAGTTTTGGCAAGCCAATCCAGGCGTCACAAACACGGGCAAATCCTCCTCGGAATCATCATCTATGATAGCATCAACCTCAGGATGCACAAACCCTGCACTCCAGAAAACCTCTTGAATTGGACGAACAACCACCTCCTTCTTGACCCTTGCAGATATTGGATGAAAACCCAAACCTTCCCCAGACTTGTTCTCGGGTAACGTCAACACCTGGCCCCATCCTTCGGCCGAACCACTTTCCACCACTCGCCGCGCATCCTCAAAAAAAGAGATGGATGCCCCTTGCTTCTTCACTGTATTCTTAGCAACAGATAGGCCCTAGAACTGGGTCCCAACATCCTCGTCAGCATCAATAAAAGAAAACTATGATAAATGGCTTACCACCATGGCCTGCTCTCCCCCAATCATCACTAGCTTCCCATGTCTTACAAACTTTAATCTCTGATGGAGCGTGGAGGTGACTGCCCCGGCATCATGGATCCAGGGACGACCCAATAAACAACTGTAGGCAGCACGGATGTCCATCACTTGGAAAGTGATTTGAAAAGTATGGGGACCAATCACTATGGGAAGATCCACTTCACCAATAACTGTCTTCCTGGAACCATCGAATGCTTTAACAATTACTCCACTAGGCCTCATAGGAGCACCTGGATATGAAAGTCGAGACAACGCGGTCTTGGGCATCACATTCAACGACGAGCCCGTATCCACCAACACACTTGATAAGGTATCGTTTCCACAACTTACTGAAATATGCAAAGCCATATTATGGTTTCTCCCCTCCTCCGGGAGTTCTTCATCACTGAAACCCAGGTTGTTACACGAAGTTATATTTCCCACAATCCCATCAAACTGATCAACTGTCACATCATGGTCTACGAACGCCTGGTCCAAGACCTTCATCAAGGCTTCTCTATGTGCACCGGAATCTCTCAATAAGGCAAGCAAGGAAATCTTGGAAGGTGTTTGCAGAAGCTGGTCCACAATCTTATACTCACTTCTTTTGATAAGCTTTAAGATCTCATCTTCTTCAGGGTGAGGGATAGGTTCACTGGATCGGCCTATCTCAACTATTGGTTCACCATTTCTAACGGGAATCTCCGCCGGCATGGGCCTCCTAACTTGAACTTCTGGTCTTCTCGACGGTACTGCGGCAAAAACACACCCACTTCTTGTAACTCTACTCACATCGGCAATATTAACAAAAGACGGTCGGGTTGGTATGGGGACTTCTTCCCCATTCTCGATCATTGTGGCGTTATACTTGTACGGCACGGCTTGGTCTGAGCTGTAAGGCACAGGGCCAGGTGGATAAATAATCAAAGGATCAACAGGCGCAACCTGACTGTTGTAAGCAATCTCTACTGATTCTGGCAAATTAAATTGTGGGGTGATAACATTCACTTCATCTTCAGGATTTCGGTCATAGGTAATAGTGATAATTCTCTGATCTAGCAACTTCTGAATGTCCTCCTTCACAATAGGACAATCATCTTCTCTTGAACAAAACTCACAAACGTCATAGTCATGCTGGTGCCTAACAAAGGCAAGTCTTCTCAAACTATGATGTAACCTGATCAATGATTCTCTTATGTGCTCGACTTGAAAAACTCGGAACTTCCCCGGACAACCTTCCACCATATTCACAGAAGCTGCCCCATGTCGAGGCAAAGGATTATCTCTAACATTTGGATTAACATCCTTAAAAGACAAGATGCCATTCTTAATTAACCTCTGCACGTCCGCCTTCAGAGCAAAGCAATTCTCAAGGTTGTGCCCCGACGACCCTTGATGATATTCACAGAATTGATCCGCCTTGTACCACGGAGAAGCACTGTTCGGTGCGACAGGAGGAGGTTTTGTTGTGATGAGATTCTTTCTAATGAGAGCAGGGAACAATTCAGTATACGTCATAGGAATGGCATCGAACTGCGGTTTTCTGGGTGAACGGTTCTGATTGTTGAACGGATAAGCCTGTTGTCGAGGCTGCTGCTGAAATGGCCGCGGTTGAGTTGATGGGATTTGATGAGATGGGGCCATCAAAGCTGGGCGGACAGCCAGGGTGACTGCCGCAACGTGAGAGTAACCTCTCCTAGGCCTACCTGGAAACAAAGCACTGACATCATGTTCCTTTCTTTTCGGGAAAACACCTCCGAACTTCTTCGCACTGCTAGACGGACTCCCTTCTTTAACCAAACGCCCTTCGCGAATCCCTTCCTCTAATCGCATGCCCATGCTTACCATTTCGGTGAAGTCACTGGGTGCGCTGGCTATCATTCTCTCGTAGTAAAAGGACCCTAAAGTCTTCAAAAATATCTTAGTCATCTCTTTCTCCTCAAGAGGTGGATAGATTTGAGCAGCAATTTCACGCCACCTCTGGGCGTACTCCTTAAAAGATTCTCGGTCTCTCTGCGACATTGCCCGGAGTTGGTCCCTGTCCGGCGCCATGTCAACGTTGTACTTGTACTGATGGACAAAGGCTTCACTAAGATCGTTAAAGTTGCGGATTCGAATGCTGTCTAAACCCATATACCACTTTAGAGCAGCACCCGTCAAGCTGTCTTGAAAATAATGAATCAACAAATCATGATCATCAGAGTACGTAGACATCTTCCTCACGTACATTGTCAAATGACTTCTAGGACACGAATCACCCTTATATCTTTCAAAGTCTGGCACTTTGAATTTCACTGGAATCTTGACATTCGGAACTAAACAAAGGTCATGCGTACTCTTCCCAAACAAATCCTTCCCTTTCAATGCTCTAAGCTCCTTCTGCATTTCCTGGAACTGATCCTGAAATTCTTCCATTCTATCAAAAAGACCCAAACTTTCAGCGGGCTCGGCAGGATAAACTGGTTCATTCAAGTATGGTACTGAGTGGACCATAGGAGCAACGGTCGTCATAACTGGTTGCGGAAAAGGTGTTACAGACGTAATTACCGGCGGTATGGCGGTTGTCTCTGGTTGAGGAAGAGACAATGCAGGTTGAAATATAGGTTGTACGGTAGGCTGATACCCTTCTGGCACAAAGTTGTAGGGCATTCCCCACGGAAAACCTTTCGGCATCTGATGTTGAAGCGGAGAGTTGATTTGAGTTGCGGAGGCAGGAACTGTAACAATTTCGGAAACCATTAGAGTTGAAGTCTGAATCTCGACAGCCGTAGTCGATGGCTGATTCTGAACAGCCACCAAACTTTCCACCAACGCTGTTAACTTTTCCATCTCGGCACGAAGTGTAGCAACTTCCCCACGAAGCTCGTGATTTTCCTGTTCCAAATCTTCCATCTTCCTCTGACGATTGGCCCGAGTGTCGTATCGGTGAGACAGCTTGACAACCTTCGGTGGAAAAAGAACAAGAATGAGACTCTAGAAAACATGTGATGTGGAATGTGAAATGATGCATGATGGCGATGCAAATGATGACTCATTTTAAAAGTTTTTCAAGGAACTTTGGTAACTTTGCATACATCAATGGTAAAGGAATTTAGAACAACAAAAACTCAATCCGTTAATCGAAAGCGATAAATTACAACTTACAACTTGAAATAGTAAATTACAACTTTGGGATAACAAATCCACTAATGAAAGCAATAAATTACAACTTCGCAACATGAAAACCATAATAAAGTGATGAATTACATTTTTAAAACATGAAAGCAGTAAATTACAACTTGGAGCATGAAGCCCTTAATAAAACAATAAATTACAACTTCGGAGCATGAAGCCCTTTTACATAGTTTTACAAAATGACATCAATAAAATAAACTAAAACTAAAGCTTACTCGGAATCCTCAGATGACGGACCAAACACCAGCTGTAATCGGAGCTTCTTGATCTTTTCTTCGTAAAAGTCTTCCATATCCTTCTTTTCCGCTATCAGTCGATCGATGATTTCTTCTTGTGGATTAGGAACGAGAGCCACGCTTACCGAACATTCCCTTTTTCTCTTCCTTTCACTCGCATACTTCTTCAGCAAGGCATCCTTCTGACGAAGCTTCTCATCGTGGTCAACAAACCGGCCGTCTTGAATAAGCAACAACTCCTTCTTTTCTTTCAGCTGTCGAGTCAGGACTCGATTCTCATATTCAGACATATGGTACTTTTCCTTCCAAGCATCCCTTTCGGACTTCATCCTAGCCAAGTTTCCTTGATATTCTCCTACATCCGCGATAGGGATAACAACTGACGACGGTGCGATGGCAGGGAATAAAGGTTTCTCAAGCTTATACGGCATCTTGAGAGCACAAGCCCTAGCACGGACCCACTGCAGGTAAGGTTCCAAAGAGACGGCACCTCTATGTCCCAGCATATCTCTCCCTTTCTTGTGGATATGGCGCCAAGCTCCTTCAATCTCCCTCTTAGAAGCCTGATGATCTTGTCCTTCCTGAAGAAAGAAACCACTCACATGGATACTGTTCGGCTTATCTCTCATCGGGTACCCGAACTGACGACGCGCTAGAAAAGGGTTGTAGTTGATTCCACCCCTCGTACCAAGAAGAGGTACGTTGGGAAAAGCACCACAGCTGTCAATGATCTCCACGTCATGATAAACTCGATTGTACCAGTCAATATCGAAATGAGTGAGAGCCATAATCTTTGGCGCCCAACGCGGTTCCCTCTCGACATCCCAGAAAGCATCGGACCCAGGTAAATGCGAGACGTACCACTGATACAGCAACGACACACAACAGATGATCATCCCTCCTTGATAAGAGTTTCGAAGATGGATGGAGTAATACGTGTCTCCTAGCAGCGTAGGGACCGGATTTCCAATCAGGAAAATTCTGATGGCATTGACATCCACAAATTTATCAACGTTAGGGAATAAGAAAAGACCATACGCGAGTAAAGCAAACACGTCCTCGAAGGCAACGGTATCCTTTGTATCAGCAAAGTAACGAGCTTTCTTCAACAGAAACTGCACCGGCAAACCCCGGATTCCTCCTTTCGTAGTCATATTCTCCTCTATCTCTGACTTCTTCAGGTGGGTGATGGTTGCTATCTCGTGGGATTTGGGCTCCTCTTCCAATCCAGAAAAAGGAACACGGTCGGCGATTGGCAAACCAAGGATATAGGAGTACTCCTCTAAAGTAGGCATCAACTGATAATCCGGGAAGGTGAAACATCGATACAGGGGATCATAGAACTGAACCAACGTGTTGAGGATGCCTTTCTTCATCTTGCGCTTCATGAGCGGTACGATGGACCCATATTTCTTCTGAAAATCTGTCGGACTCTCTATCTTCGGAATCAAACTCTTCAATTCTTCAATCTCGGGCTCCTTGAAGCTAAAGCTTCGAGTATTTCTCCTTCCAAGTTCCATAATACCCTGAGACGTTTGCAAAAATCACTCCAAAGTTCCTTGAAAAACGAGTTTTTTTACAAAGACGTTGATGAATGCATGAATGAATGATAATGCAACAGTCACACACAAATTTGCAAACATGGGGTTTAAAGGTTCAACGTTCAGCATGGAGTCAATGGTAAAGCTCACCCAAAGGTATGTACTAACGTTTCGATCACACCTGTAAGACAAGGTTCTAAGAGTTCCCAGAGTCTACATCCCTCTTTCGGATATTACCAACGTCTTGATTACTCAATAATTAGCAATATTCTCAAGAGAAACTCGTCCGAGCGTAGCATCGCGTGACAACTACTTCCGGATTACTCCGTTATAGTCTTCGCGCTACACCTAAAAGGCCAAAATGGGTTAGGGTTCTACGGTCCTCAACTTCTCGGGCTCCTAGGTCGAAAATAATAATGTCTTCCCGATTACTCGGTAAACAAATATTAAGTTCAAGAGGGCCTTCCATTGAGTGGGGGATCTCATGCCTCCTTCTTCGGGATTACTCCCTCAAAGTTAACATGACTATACCGCCCGTCCTATTCCTTAAGTGTTACTTAATCCGGGTATAGGATTCGTCCTTTGCAAAGAAAACCCAAACACCCCAATTTAAACACATAATCAAGCAAAGCAAATAATAGTAAAACAGATAAGACAAGTTAGGCTTAACCCACTTAGGGATGGACCAGCAAGAGGTCAATCATTTCCCCAGCAGAGTCGCCAATTCTGTAGCGATAAAAAATGTAGCGGGGTAAATCGGAGATCGAATTATTGATTAATTCGTCTCACAAAAGCAAGAGTCGCCACCGCGCTTTATTGTTTCCAAAGGAAAAGGGAAAAGAGCGAAATAAAACCCTAAATATGCAATGCAAATAAAGATACAAATACAAAGCGTTTTTTGAAAAAAAAGATCTTATGGTTCGGGGGTTGGTTATACAATGGGAAGGTACTAGCACCCAATGCATCTATAGTACTCTATAGGAACCTTTTGAAATATCTGTTTTATTTTAAATTGATTGCTTGATTAAAAATAAATCGTTTTGGCCGAAAAGGGGGTACAGACGGTTTTTTGAAGTCGCGACGACCTAATGCCGAAGTTTTTTGCTCAAAGGGGCACAAATTTTGAAAAGGTTGAAATTTTGATGGAAGGTGAATATTTGAGGAAAAATTATCCTAAGTTTTAATGAAATGCGAAAATTCGCGCAGTCAGACTTGGAGACATGAAGTCAACAAATTTACTGTTTTTCCTTTGGATTTAAACATAAGCCGAATAAACAAATAGATACACGAACAAAAATATGCGAATAACGATTAAATAGCAATAATCTAAATGATGGAATAAAAGATGCGAACAATGCGTTTTTACGATTTTTTGGTTTAATGTTAATGGGAAGAAAGTATTTTAAATTTTTACGCATTTTTTAATAAGAATTATTTAACGAGGACGTGACGTTTTTTAGTTTTAAGTTATTAAGCTTTTTTTTTATATTTTTGATATTAATATTGAGACAAGAAAATGAATTAATAAAATATTTTTTTAGTTTTTATTTTTATATGTTTTAGGATTTTTGATTGATAACGACGTAAGAAAAAGATTAATTAATTACTAAAATATTGATAACCTTAAATCCCATATTTTTTACGCATATAAATAAAATACTTATTTAAAAAATAAGGGGGGTTCCAAATTAAGTTAAAAACTAGCAATTTATCTTAATGAAATAAAAATAAATTTTTTTTAAAATTAAATCAAGAATTTTAAACTAAGAGGTCAACTTATTTAAATAAAACCTAGTTAGACATGTTTTGTTTTTTTCTTTTAAAATATAATTATCAGTTAATTAATATAAATAATACTTCTTAAAAAAGATTAGAAAAAAGCAAAAGGAAATATGTTAAAAGTAAACAAGCAAAATGGATGGGCCAGGGAGCTGAAGGCCCAACGCGGTTCATAAACGTGAGGGGGGGTGCAAAAGGCAAGTCGTGGGCTTAAGGGGAAAAGGGAGGCCCATCAGCTTGATGTGGCATTAGGGTTGTGTTACGTTTAACAACTGGGATTAGGGTTGCATTATGAGGCAGAAACGGCGCCTCTCTTCTTCACGATCTTCAACTTCTTCGCCTCTCCTTCTTCATCCTTGCCATCGAACTTGATGTTCTCCTTGCTATGGCCACCCATTCTAGGCCCTTCTTCCCTCCACTGAACGAGAAATGAGACGGCTAGGCGGAGACGGTAAGAACACGATTAATCTGTTACACTTAATTCATTCTTGCATGTTAATTTGATTCTATGATTTCTGTTAAGTTTGATCTTGATCGATTCTTATGTTGATTGTTAATGCTGATTTGAGGGTATTCGAAGAAATAAGAGAGAGGAGGGACTGTTACCTAGGTGGAGACGGAGGAGGAGGCTAGGGGTGACGGAGGCCAAGCGGCGAGGAGAGGGCAAGCGAGCAAAATGGTGACCGGTATTTATGGTTTTCTTCTTCTTGTTTGCTGCCACTGTATGATGCTTGTTCTTATGTTTTGTTGGAACTGCTACCATGCGCTTCTTCTTGTGTTTTGTTGGAACTGCTACTTTGTTTCTTCCTTCCTCTTTGAACGAGCTACTGCATGATGATTTTGTTTTTCTCTCTTTGAATGGATTACTGCACTTGGTTTTTTTTCTTTCTTCTTGCCTGAACGTGATACTGCACTTGGTTGAATGAGTTACTATTTCTCTTCTTCTTTGACTGTGATGCTGTACGATACGTATGTTGGCCTGAATAATGATTTTTTTGGAATGAGGTTGGCCTGGGTAATTGTTTGAAAGGCCAATGATGTGTGAACTGAGGCTTAGTCGGTTGCCTTAGGAATTTTCAGGTTGTTGGATGGATAAAGCTCAGGTTTGAGTAACAGTTGGATATGGTTATGTGTATAGGGCTCTCGTATGGTTTGGACAGGTTGATGGAAATTGGGACATAAGTTGGCTAGGCCATATTGATGGTTGTGTAAACTTGTGTTTTTGTGAGATTATTTTGGTATTTCTCTGATAACAGTAGGATGATGTTGGTGTGAACGGCTCAATCAATTTTGTAAAGTTTGGCTATATGGTTTGGAAAATGGTTTTTTGACAGTAGGTGATTATGCAGGTTTTCTAGCTTTGGGTTTTTCTTTGATGACTATCTTTTTCAGTGTTTTTTTGAAGGTTTGGATATGTATGCTGTGATATATGCTATTGGTTTTCTTTTGTTATATGCTATAACAACTTCCCTCTTCTTTTCGCTACAGGCCAGAAATTTGAAATGATGCTTTGGGATCTCTTGAGCATTCTGCACTATGCTGTCCCTCCAATTTGTTTCTATTCTTCTTTTGTGTTATTAACTCTACTGGCTATATTTTTGTTTGTCTTGTATACCTTCTTTCTGCCTATGCCAAGCCTGCAAATCCCACACTTCTCCCTCTCTTTTTCTCTCAGTATGGCTTTGATAAAAAAGTGATAAGCTGTACATTTTTTTCTGAAACTGCAATGGCCAGAAAATGATGAAAATGGAACTTTTATATTGCTTGCAAATGTGGTCAAACTGCATGTTTTCCCTTTAATACAAAACTTGTTTTGTTTTCTGCTGTGTGGGCAATGGTTACGTGGGCATGCTTGCATATGTAGTCACTGCATGGGTTTTGTATGCTTATGTTGTATGCTTTTTTGAAATTGCATTTGAAAAATGTAATTAATTTAAACATGCAGTTTTTTTTTTAAAACATAAACTTGTGCATTTATTTTAAAATTCCTTTCTTTTTTGTGAACCGGGAGCAATCCCGTGATTTGCAAAAAAAAGAAATAACTGATTCCGGCCATTGCATTTAATGATGAAACTTAAATAATTTCGCTTTTTTTATTCGTTTGTTCGAATTCTAATTTCTTTCTTTTTAATTGTGCAGGTAATATTAAGTGAGCGGACAAAACGCATTGGATCAGAAGTTTTAGAATTAGGATAGATTAGTTTTTTTTTATATCATTTTAGTTTTTGTCAATTTATTATTGTAATTTATTGTAATAGATACAATGTTACATAATAACTGTACAATTAGAAAAATGAATAAAAAACTATTTGCTAATTAAATTCTTCTTTCCTTTTAACTATTTATTTATCGTTTACAATTCTCCAAGCAAATAATAATTGAAAACACATTTCAATTACCTACATTTAAAATAATAAATAGATAAATAAATAATTATCGTTGATCAACTAATATCTTCAATTATTTAATTCATCATTCATAACTAAATTATAATAATTAAAACAGGGTTTCAATTATTTAACTTAGAATGACAAATGATTAAACAATCGTTATTGACCAATGAACTTTTTCCGAATACTTATTATATTATTCATAAACCTTTAAATTATGTAATAACTAAGAATAAATTCCAGTTACTTAAATTTAAGATAATGAGTAATAAATAAATACTGTCCGCACAATTAATGTGCCTCTTCTCTGATATTCATTTTATTATCTATACATCTTTAAACTACATAATAATCGAAAACGAATTTCAATTATTCAGATTTAAGATAATAAATAATTGATAAACATCATTTTAGCGCGAATCGATTAAATGATTTAATGTTCAGCATAAATAGTTCTTGGCCTGAAAAAGTTATGAATTTTAAAATCGATGGATCAAAACAAATGTAATGTAATAATGCAGGTAGGAGACGATATCTTAGGTCAAAATTTGGGGTACAACAGTCGCCATGCCTGGGTCACATCTGAACTATCTCTAGAAGGAGTCTTGAATAAGCAAAAGAACAACATCCATATCTGGAGCATTTCCACGCTATCTCTGTAGAGAAAATCTGAATAAGCAAAAGAACAACATCCGTCTCTGGAGCATTTCCAAGCTATATCTGAAAAGAAACTCTTGAATAAGCAAAAGAATAACATCCATCTCTGGAGCATTTCTAAGCTATCTCTAAAGAGAAAATCTGAATAAGCAAAAGAACAGCATCCGTCTCTGGAGAATTTCCAAGCTATATCTGAAAAGAAACTCTTGAATAAGCAAAAGAATAACATCCATCTCTGGAGCATTTCTAAGCTATCTCTGAAGAGAAAGTCTGAATAAGCAAAAGAACAGCATCCGTCTCTGGAGCATTTCCAAGCTATATCTGAAAAGAAAATCTGAATAAGCAAAAGAATAACATCCATGTCTGGAGCATTTCTAAGCTATCTCTGAAGAGAAAATATGAATAAGCAAAAGAACAACATCCGTCTCTGGAGCATTTCCAAGCTATATCTGAAAAGAAAATCTGAATAAGCAAAAGAATAACATCCATGTCTGGAGCATTTCCCAGCTATCTCTTTAATCTCTTTAATGTAGATATGCCCTGGCTAGATACAGGTATCGAATCCACAATCAATCGCTCACAGATATGCCCTGGCTAGATATAGGTATCGAATATGGAATTGCGACAGTTGATAGTAATCGTCTTTGGATTGACCTTTTTCCTGAAAAGGCAAAACATCAGTTGTATGCAATGTCATGATGCATGAACTGCATGATTTTAAGATGTTCTCAAAAATAAATGAGATTTGTGTTGTATGATGCGTATGCATGCTATAATGTATGAAGATTTGATGTTTATGAATGTATTTTCGTCTAGGAAAATAAATCCTTGACGAATGCCGGGAAGCTGAATCCTGGGCTAATGTTTGAAGAGTAGAGTTCTTCATTTCCGCTGGGGATGATGGTTGCAAGAATAAACCGGTAGGAGAAGATGACTCCGTTGGGGAATAAACTTGTTGGAGAGATTACTCTGCAGGGAATTACTCTGTGGGGAGAGATACTTCGCCGAGGTTTTGATGATAACTCCGTTGGGGATACCGTTGATGAATTATGTTGGGGAATTGATGAACTCTGCTGGAGGGATAAGAAGAACTTTGCTGAGGACGATCTCTCCGTAGCAATTAGCTGAGGATAACTCAGTTATAAGCTCTGGTGAGTAATAACCTTTGAATAATGCCGGGGGGACGCGTTCGTGCTCTGCGGGGGATAAGCTTCCAGAATCTACTGGGGATAAGCTTCCTACTGGGGAGATTGATTCAACTCTCCTGGGGAGACTTTTTTTTGGACTGTACTGGGGAATAGCTCCACTGGGGTGTTTGGTATTCCACCGGGGAATAATCTTATATTAAGACGGCCGGGGATGCTTGCTTAGGAATATCTGTATACTCCGCTGGGGAATATTGAGATTTTCTGGGGGATAAACCAACTTCCTTGAGGCTGACAGTAGACTAACTCTGCTTGGGGAGAGTATCACTGACTTGTTGGAGGATACTGTGCCTTTTCAGGGTTGATTGGGAGACCAAACTCTGCTCGGGGAGAGTATTGCTGAAATCTGGTCTTACTCTGTGGGGAGTTGAGGTAACTTGGTTACATTCTTCAGCCGAACCTACCTTGGTACCTTGGTTGACAGAGCAACTAGATCGTTTGGGCAACTCATTATTTCCCCTGTTTCTGATGTGGGAGAGGAAGATACCTTGTGGAGTGTTAGACGACTGCCGATTCGACAAATCTTCTTTTGGTAGGCGAGTAACGAGATGACGGGACATAGTCGTACGCTTTTGATCCCTAACTTTTGCCTGGACCGCCCTTTCGGGTTTTCAGTCCACCGGGATACCCATTTTTGCCCAAGCCGCCTTTTCAGGTTTTCGACTTGTCGGGTGTATAATTTTTTTTATTTCATCCCTTATTTTTCCCGAACCCTTTTGGTTCGCCGGGAAGCCCTTATTTTTTCCTAGGTGTGTCAACCTAGCGGGTCTTTGATTATGCGTAGTATTTTTTGACCATGTCCGTGCTCAGAATGCAGGGAGGTGCCCCTCTCAGTAGGGTTGTGTTGTCATGCTACCAGAAGATCTTCGTTTGATCGTCAAATGCCCCAAAGTGATCCAGATGGAGATTTGCCCCAAGTTGGTTGGCCTTTTGAGAGATTCTCCGAATCTTGACTTAACTGCCCCAGATGATAGACAATGATCATGCCATGTCCCTTGATTGGATGTGCTTTTGTTCATTAGACATTCGTCGTGCGAACTTCTATGCTGTTCAAATAAATAGTCATATGCAAACAATGTTATATCAGGAATGCAAAGCTTATGTCTGTCTTGACGTTTTTGAAAATGCATTTTTTTCATAAAAACAAGTGAATTTTTTGTAAATTGTGATGTCAACTCGTTATTTTACCGCAAGCCTTAAGGAGTCAGGATACCTTTGTAACAGTATGCTTTCGAACCAACCCATGCTTCAGCTAGGACTTCTAAGGGTTGTAACGTGGCCTGGTTCACTGTTTAAGAAACAAAGGAAAAGGCTCAAATTATATTTGTACCCACCCGCTCTTCGTGATGTTCTTCCAACCTAAACTCAGCTGATCGTGCGTTTAGATCTCGTTTGAGTCTTTGTCCTGATGTTCTAATGATGGTTCGGATATTGACAGATTATTTTGAATAGGCAGTCATTTCTTTTTTTGTTGAGAGTCTGTAGGACCTCTTTGTTTTTGATTTTTATTATCCCTGTTTTTTGCCTGAACTGTTTCTTTTACAGTCAGCGGGATGCCCCAGTTTTGTAAGTCTCCTTTATAGGTTTTGACTTATTGGGCTTTTATTTTGGGAGATAATGACTGCCTGTCTTTATGATTATTTGGAACCATCACTGTCTTTTATTTTAGAAGGACCTCTTTGATGCCATTCGTTGTGCACTTGGATCAACTGAGAGAACTACCCTGCCCCAGGTTATGATTAAGGGTTTTAATATTTTTGTGAAAAGAAAAACTCCTACTTCTTTGGCTCAAAGGGGTTGACGAGGGATTATCTTCCTTATAACTCCAGTGTTTAGGAATTGAAACAATGCTTGTACCTCATCATCGGGGTCTGTTCAAAAGCATACTGTAGATCGTGGTATCGTTTTCGTCATCCTCCCTCAAGAGGCTTAGAATTATTAACCGAGAGTTAAACATCACAAAAAATATGAAAGCAATTTGAATATTAGTGAAAATAATTGGATTAATTCAAAAACAGACATATGCAGTGCATTAACGAATCAAAAGAGTTTGCTATGACATTAATTGTTTGTATAAGCAAAAAAATTACAACTCGGAAATTCAAATAAACAAAAGCCTTCAATGATTGGGCAAAGGAGCATTGATTATGTTTGGAGTCTCTGACGCTTCAAACTGAATCTCTCTGGCGTCGATCATGTCTTGAATCTTGTTCTTCAAAGGCCAGCAGTTGTCCGTAGTATGTCCCGGGCTATCGGAGTGGTATGCGCACCTCTCATTAGGATGGTAGTTGGGAGCAGAGGTGTTTGGATTCCGGAGAGGAGCCCTCAAGGTAATCAGCCCTGCCTTCAACATTTGCTGTAGAGCTTGATCCAGTGACATGTTGATCTTAGTGAACTGTCTCTTGGGTGCGACCTCCTTACGTTGATGCCCCTGTCCTTGTTGAGCATGCCTAAGATTAGAGATCTGGACTGCCCCTACATGTTGATCATGGAGACCCTTTTGGCTGTACGCAGCATTGGCCTCTTTCTTCCCAGTGTAAGGCTTTTTGTGAGTATCAGCAGGTGCAGCTTCTTGAATCTTTCCAGCCTTGATGCCAGCTTCGATCCTCTCCCCTGTCAAGATCAAATCTGTAAACCCAGCAGAAGAATTCCCAATCAGATGGTTGAAGAAGGGACCAGACAGGGTGCCCAAGAACATGTCAACAAGCTCACGGTCAGTCAAAGATGGCTGCACCCTTCCAGCCAGGTCTCTCCACCTTTGCGCATATTCCTTAAAACCTTCACTCGTCCCAAGTGACATACCTTGGAGTTGGGTACGCGTAGGAGCGAGGTCGGCATTATACTAATACTACTTATAAAAAGCAGTTGCCAAGTCCTCCCAGTTACGAATACTGGTTCCATCCAACTGATAGAACCAATCGAGCTGAGTCCCTGAAAGACTCTCCTGGAAGAAATGGATCCATAGATTCTTGTCTGTCGTGTAGGGCTGGATCTTCCTTGCGTATGAACGGAGGTGCAGCTTAGGACAAGAAACCCCGTCGTACTTTACAAAGGCAGGTGCCTTGAACTTGTGAGGTATCACCACCCCAGAAGATAAACCTAGGTCCCCAAAGTCCAACCCAGGCACACGTTGGATATCCATAGCATTTAACCGGTCCTCCAGCTGCTTGTACCTGTCTTCAGCAGGGGGGTACTGTTCATCATTGAAGTCTGTCTCGGTGTCAGAGACCACAGGGCTAGGAACCTCTCTCCCTTGGTGACTGCCTTCCCCCACAGATGGAGTAGTCCTCTCAGCTTCATTCTGCAGTGCGTTCCCAGATCTGCGTCTAGGGTTGAACAAAACAGTCCTCTTGTTCTTCTTCTTCTGAATCAGAGTCTTCAATTCCTTTTGACCCTGGGCTAGGCTCATAATCAACTCCTGGAACTGGGCATTCTGGGCCTGGAGGGCCTTGATAGCTTGTCCATTGGATGATTCAGGATTCATGATGACTGCTGAAATAAACAGCGAAGAAGGTAAGTGACCTGCAACAAGTGTACCTGTAATGCAATGATATGTATGATATGCATGCAATGTTTTCAAGGACCTCGCGGGATAAACAAAGAAGCTTGTTAGAATTTGAATCTGGTGGCTTGATTGAAGGAACTGCATATTGTTGAGAGTCCTTCTTCAAGAGTCAAGGCTCACCATATCGAGTGGGTCATAGCCCCTGACCCAAGTCATCAACCTTGACTAGAGGAAAATAAATCCCCTTTGCCCCTTGCTAGACATTCTAGTTCATCATGACCTGCATCACAAACCCTTGAGATCCTTGAAATGGATTAGTCTTTATGCAGGATGCATGCAATGGATGATGTTATGTTATGCGTGGAGTGATGTAAGTAAACCCTGTTATGAGTCCAGGTTAAGGACTGTAAACAAACCCTGCAAGAAACTCATGTGTTAGATAACAAGCATGCAAGTAGTCAAGTTTGAAAGCACATAAGTCACACAAGAGAGCCCTTAGAGTTTAGGCCAACATGAAGTTTGGGGTACTACCCTCTTGAAGTTGGTGGGCTCAAACCTGTCCTATCAAAGTAACCGGGTTCTAAGGATCTCAATATCATTGGATTGTTTTCTGTGTTCATCGTTTCGATTTAGCCACTGAACTGGCGATCAAAATATCCCAAGAAAACAACCCTCAACTGAGTGTAGTATCGAGTATCAACCAACTTCGGACTGCACCAAAGTAGTCATCTCACTACCCTAAAGAGGCCAAGATGGTTCAATTAAGGTTCCTAAGGTCGGTTGATGCTTCACGACACCACGCGGCGGCCCCGTACTCTCCTTGACTGGACTCAAGGGTTACCGGTACTCGCCAAAGTGCCACATCAACGTAGCAAACTGCTTCAACCATGTCGGTATACCCCGCACAATTCCCTCACAGTTTGTTGCTACTTTCTAAAAAGGTATCCCCCAGATTCGGGTTAGGATCTATGAAACTCCCAAGGCAAACCCACAATATTTAAATCAAACAAAGCAAGCAATTGAAAAAATGATGATGAACTATTCCTAAGGTACACCTCACTTTAAGTATCCCCAGCAAAGTCGCCAGTTCTGTGATCGGTGGAAATAGAACTGACTGTTTAAAGCTGGTTTCGCGAAATGTCGCGGAAGCAAGAGTCGCCACCGTCTTTTATTTTCTCCAACATGGACATGACAAAAGCACAGCAAAATTCCTTATGAGGATGTTTCTCGGTTCGGGAGGTAGATTTATAGAAAAGGAAGGTGTTAGCACCCTTTCTATCCATGGTTATCCATGGGCTCTTAGGTACTTGCTCTTATGTTTTCAAAATGTTTGCTTTTCAAATGTGAGTGGGTTTGAAAAAGTTTCTTTGAAAGATTTCTGAATGACTCTTGTATCTGTCCTCAAGAGTGTTTGAAAAATTTGTTTTGAAAACTTTTAGAAAGTGTGAGGTGTGAAAAGATGTTTTTGTTTTGTTTTGAAAAGAGCAAGTACTTAAGATAAATCTACCTACCCTAAGGAATTAAGCTGTATAAGTGTCCTTTAGATAGTGCTATCCCACCATTGAGAGGTAGGTAGCACCATCGTTGGAGGTGTTCAGGTCAATTCGATTATTGGGACAGTGTGGTCACCGAAGCAACGGTAGGACACCTTAGAAGTAACCCTAACGTCCTAGATCCTTTTATCCGAGGCAACCGTTTCGAGGAAACTGGATCTTTAGATAAAGGGCGACCTCTAAGACACCCTATACTTGATGACCACGTTTCGAAGGCAACGAGTGAGGCGTACCCTAGAAGTGGTGTGTGCATTGTGTGTTGTTTTCATGTTATGTTTGTCTTTGTAACTAGTGAGCTACGAGTTATTTTTATTTACATACATTCTTTCATGCAAGTTTAGCAGTTAAGGGGTGCGGAAAGTAAATTGCGGAAACATAAATCCTACGCTATTACAAGGCGCGGGTCTATACATCGCCAAAAATTACAAAGACCCGTTTTTTAGTAAATGAGTATGGAAAGTAAATAAAAACAGTAAAAGTCCTAATTACTATTACATGCCTTGGAAGCAATTACATAATAATAAACTGAGCGCGAATAAAAGTTAAATCGGAATGTTCTAAGGGTGTTGACCCTTTTAAGAAAAGAAATTGATTTTTTTGTCTTTTTTGTAATTAAAATGAAATTAAAGCTAATTAATGACTAATTAATTAATTTAATTAAAAAGAAATATTTTTTGTTTTTTATGTTTTTATGAAATAAAAGAAATGGAATAAAATTAAAAGTTAAATTTTACCTAATTCTAGATTTATTTTAATTATTTAAGAAAAGGAATTAAAATTGCCTAATTAAACTATTTTGGTTAATATTTATTTACAAAATAAAATAATAATAATAATAATGTTAATTCTATTTTTTGGTTTTTTATGAAAATACGTTAATTAAGTTAATTGTTAATAATAAAAATAATTAAAAGGTTAGCAATTAAAAATAAGAGAAAATGACAAAACAAAATAAAAAAAGAAAGTAAAAACCAAGGGGGGTGTGGGCCAAACAGGAGGTTTATTGAAGCAATCCAAGCCCACTGAAATCTAAGCCACGTTTGACTTTCATGATTGCCTGCAGCACGCTTGACTCCAGAGTATGATGTGCTACACTTTTTGTCCTTTGGATCTGCGTTGATGACATTTGGAGCGCTGGGATATGAGGTTTATGGTGTTCCTCCTTTGAGAATCTGCACATGAAAGTAATGAAAAAAATGATATGGAAATTATAGGGGACCTGGGAAGAACTTACAGCGCGGTATGAGCCTCAGGACTTGGCAAAGGTTGCTTTAGCTTCAGGGTGTGGCAAGGAATAGAACCACGTGCTTGTTTTGATCTGAAGATGCTCGCAACTATGTTTTAGAACTCTCACTTTTTGAATAATTTTTGGTTTTGCTCTTGGCCGTTTCTGCACACACTCTTTTTTTGAATGAGGTTGGGAAGGCTTGTATATATAGTAATGAATGAGAATCAATCAAAATTATGGTCATTAAGCTTATGCAATTATGTTCTTGATTTCCTCCATAACCAACATTGAACCATTTGTCATATTTGTGAAAATTTGAATTTTTATGCCCATAATTGGCCTTGCACGAATTTGGAAGGTATTTCAAGGTGTATCAAAGCTAATCAACACAAAATATATCCCTCCATTAATTTCTTTGATTTTTATTTGAATTTTAAAGATTTAAAATGAATTAAATCAAATAAAATTAAATAAAAATGAAAAAATTAATTTTAAATCTTGAAATAAATTGTGGGACACGTGGGAAGCATGGCCAAGCTGAATCAAGTGGAAAAAGTGGGCCCCTTTTGTCAAAAATGAATTTTCAAGGATAGTTGACTTTGGCCATTTCACAAAAATTTCCCAACTTTTCCAATGCATATCTTGCTCAATTTTGAAGCTATGAACATGTTCTTGGACATTTTGGAAAGGTCTTGAAGTCCTATAACCAATGTCTTTGGTCCCATGTCATTTTGATTTACCAATCTCAAGTTATGGTCTTTGACTTAAAGTGCCTTTTTGTTGACTTTTGAAAATGACCTATAATGTTGAAATTGATAACTTTTTGTGAGAGCATTTCTTGGATTTGGAATGTGAAGATGAGTTGTAGGAAATGTCCTCCCCTTCAAGATGAGCATTGGATGGGATTTTTCTGATGAACCATGAAAATGTTATGCCTTGGTCAAGTTACAGTTGACTTTTCAACTGTCCAAAAATGGAAACTTTTGCATCTTGATGATTTTTGAGCCATTCTTGTGGAATCATGGTCAAGACTTTACCAAATGATGATTGTGGCTTCAAAATAAGATGTTGACCAAAAATTTTGACTTTTGACTGCCAAATGACCATTTTGCCCCTACAGTTGACTGTTGAGCAAATGGGACTTTTGACTGTGCAACTTGACCTTTGTGAGCCTTGAAACTTGACATGTAGGTGCTTGACAATGTATATGAGCATATGGGACTTGATTGAGCCCTTGAAAACCTCAGCTTCCTTGCAAGAACCAAAACCCTAATTTTGCCTGCCTTAGGAGGATGCTTGACTGTGTAGCCCTTGAATAGATTTTGAGCCATTTGGGGTGATGCTTGTCAAATCTTGAAGAATATGGGAGGGAAAATTTTGGGGTACAACAACAGGTATTAAACTAGGACCTGAAAAGTTTGGTCGAGGAGATATTTGTCCTGGCTGGTTTCAGGTATTGATCTCTGACCTGAGAAAGAAAGGTCTTCCTGGCTTGTTACAGTTGTTAACCTTCAATCTCTCCATGTAGATAATTTTCCTGGCTTGTTACAGGTATCAATCTACAATCGGTCGTCCACAAATATTTTCCTGGCTTGCTACAGGTGTTGATCTGGAACTTGAAAAGTTTGGTCGAGGAGATAGCTATCCTGGCTGGTTTCAGGTATTGATCTCTGACCTGAGAAAGAAAGTCTTCCTGGCTTGTTACAGGTGTTAATCTTCAATCTCTTCATGTAGATAATTTTCCTGGCTTGTTACAGGTATCAATCTACAATCGGTCGTCCACAGATATTTTCCTGGCTTGCTACAGGTGTTGATCTGGAACTTGAAAAGGTTGGTCGAGGAGATAGCTATCCTGGCTGGTTTCAGGTATTGATCTCTGACCTGAGAAAGAAAGTCTTCCTGGCTTGTTACAGGTGTTAATCTTCAATCTCTTCATGTAGATAATTTTCCTGGCTTGTTACAGGTATCAATCTACAATCAGTCGTCCACAGATATTTTCCTGGCTTGCTACAGGTATTAAACTGGGACCTGAAAAGGTTGGTCGAGGAGATATCTGTCCTGGCTAGTTTCAGGTATTGATCTCTAACCTAAGAAAGAAAGTCTTCCTGGCTTGTTACAGGTATTAATCTTCAATCTCTTCATGTAGATAATTTTCCTGGCTTGTTACAGGTATTAATCTACAATCAGTCGTCCACATATATTTTCTCAGCTCGCTACAGGTATTAAACTGGGACCTGAAAAAAGGTTGATGGTAGCCATCTTTTGATTGACCTTTTCCCTGAAAAAGGTAAAACGTTAGCTGTATGCAATGTCATGATGTATGAAATGCATGATGTCATGATGTATGAAATGCATGATGTTCTCAAAAATAAATGAGATTGTATGGTATGATGCGTATATGCATGTGTGATCGGTGGAAATAGAACTGACTGTTTTTAGCTGGTTCGCGAAATGTCGCGGTAAGCAAGAGTCGCCACCATCTTTTATTTTCTCCAACATGGACAGGACAAAAGCACAGCAAAATTCCTTATGAGAACGTTTCTCGGTTCGGGAGGTAGATTTATAGAAAGGGAAGGTGTTAGCACCCTTTCTATCCATGGTTATCCATGGGCTCTTAGGTACTTGCTCTTATGTTTTCAAAATGATGTTTGCTTTTCAAAATGTGAGTGGGTTTGAAAAAGTTTCTTTGAAAGATTTCTGAATAACTCTTGTATCTGCCCTCAAGAGTGTTTGAAAAATTTGTTTTGAAAGCTTTTTGAAAGTGTCAGTGTGAAAAGATTTTTTTGTTTGTTTTTGAAGAGAGCAAGTACCCATGAGTCATCTACCTACCCTAAGGAATTAGGCTGTGTAAAAGTCCTTAAGGTAGTGCCAGCCCACCATTGAGAGGTAGGTAGCACCACCGTTGGAGGTGTTCGGGTCAATTCGATTGTAGGGACATTGTGGTTACCGAAGCAACAGTTAGGACACCTTAGAAGCAACCCTAATGTCCTAGATCCTTTTTAATCCGAGGCAACCGTTTCAAGGCAACTGTTTCGAGGCAACTGGATCTTGGACATAAGAGCGACTGCTAAAATGTCCTATACTTGACGACCACATTTCGAAGGCAACGAGTGAGGCGTACCCTAGAAGTGGTGTGTGCATTGTGTGTTGTTTTCATGTTAACATTTATCTTTGATCATGGCATTGTGAGCTACGCGTTGTTTTTAGTTATCATACATTCTTTCATGCGAGTTTAGAAGTTAGGAGTGTGGAAAATTAAAAGACGGAAAAAATAAAAGCTACGCTATTACAAGGCGCGAGTCTATACATCCCCAAAATACAAAGACCCGTTTTTGATAAAAATGCGGAAAGTAAATAAAGGCAATAAACCTAATTACTATTACATCCTTGAACAGTTACATAATAATCAAATAGGCAAATAATCCGCAAAAAGAATTAAACTGAACGTCCGAGGGTTTTGGACCCTTTTGATAAATTAAATTAAATTAAGACCTAATTATTTAATTAAAGAAAAGAAAGTGTTTTTTATGTTTTTTGCATTTATTATGGAAATAAAGAAAAGAATTTAAAAGTTAGTAAACAACCCTAATTCTAGATTATTTTAATTATTAAAAATGTCAAAGTTGACCTAATTTACTAATTGATTAATTTACATATTTATGTACAAAAATAATAGTAATTAATAATGGTAATAATAATTAATTAAGAAAAAGATAAAAGTGTCAAAACCCTAATTCTATGTATTTTTTATTTATTAAGAAAAGAGATTAAATTTTAAACCTAAATTAAACTAAAGTTAATTGTTAACATTTATTTACAAAAATATGTTAATGATGCAATTAATAAATAGTTAAAAAAAACATTTTTGAGTTTCTGATTTTTATTGGAAAAATTATTTTATGGTGAATTAATAATAATTATTAAAAAAAACAATTGAAAGAAATTAAAAGAAAAGAAAAGAAAAGAAAATTAATTATGCAAACCAAGGGGGTGTCTGGCCCAAAGTAGAGGTGCATTGCTGAAATTCAGGCCCAAGAAGCATAGAGCCCAGTTGACTTTCCTGATCGTGTGTATGTTCATTGACCAGAGCATATCGTGGATTCCATCTCCTGGCCTTCAGATTGCTCATCAAGGCCACTTGGCAATCCTAGGCGTGGGTACGTATGGTGGGACATTTGATGGACGCTGCATTGGAACGCTTTAAAACAAAAATCAACAATTATATGGGGGACCTGGGAATCGAACCCAGGTCCCAGTACTTACCAGCCACGTCCCTTGCCAGTTGAGCTATCAAGCGCATTTGTAAACATAATAACAAAGAAGTATAATATATGAAAAGTGCCAATTATGCTGGAATTCAGAAAATGCGCGCGTGGATTTGAATGTCCCAACCACATGTTGCCACGCATACTGTCTTCTTCGTTTTCACCTGCAAACATGAATAAGATAGCGGGGGTTTTAAACCCCCACAAAGCAAAAGTCCAAAAAATAGCGATTACGCACACAGATTATATAAATTGAGCGCGATAGTCTGGTTAAATTCATCTGGCCTTGACGAATTCAACCATGGTCATGACATGGTCCAATTTTTCCTGATGCCTAAAGCCCTAATTGCAAGCTTCAGAAACCCTAGATGTCGTTCATGGTGGATTTTGATTCAGGCAGTTATAACTCAATTGGATTATACCAACAGCTTCAGAAGGTCCCTATTAGCATAAATCAAACAAGAAAATAGATTAAAAACGCATGAATCGTGTTATGCAAATTTTAAAAACAAGACAAACCGAATGACTCATGTTCTTTGATTCTTTGCGTGTTAAGCTTCGTTCTTGATTGCAATGGCTTCCTGACAATGTCAGCAATGTATTGGAAACAAATTTTGGCCTTGAATTGTCCTGCAAATAGGATTTCAGTTTCACAATGTTCTTGAGTTTTTTGCAATTTTGTTCTATGGTTTCAGCAGCAATTGTGCGTGTCCTTGAGTAGGGTTTCACTCAGCATATGTATGTGATGTGAATTAGGTCAAGAATAAGCCCAAAAGTCCACGGCATTATGACTTGAATATTTGATTGCCTAATCATATCTTTTTCAATCTTTTCTTTCATGAAACCTTGCCAATCATGGATTTTTTTGCCTTGTTGATTGAGAAACGACTTGCCAGCTTGCCCTAGTCATATTTGCTGCACAAAAAGATCTAAAAAGCACATCTTTTGAATTTTCTTATAATTAAAACCAATTAAATGAATTAATATAAATATAAATTCAATTAATTAATTAAAAATAAGAAAATAAGTCAAATTAAGCTTAATGGGTCGTGCATAGGCTTTGGGTAAAGATTCAAGAAAGAATTTGAGGCCCATTAGCAAAATTGAAGTGTTTTAGGCAAAGTTGACTTTTGAAAGTTCCCAAAAATTTCCCAACTTCTCCAATGCATATTTTGCTCAATGTTGAAGCTATGAACATGTTCTTGGACATTTTGGAAAGGTCTTGAAGTCCTCTAACCAATGCCTTTGGTCCCATGTCATTTTGATTTACCAATCTCAAGTTATGGTCTTTGACTTAAAGTGCCTTTTTGTTGACTTTTGAAAATGACCTATAATGTTGAAATTGATAACTTTTTGTGAGAGCATTTCTTGGACTTGGAGTGTGAAGATGAGTTGTAGGAAATTTCATCCCCTTCAAAATGAGAATTGGATGGGATTTTTCTGATGAACCATGAAAAAGTTATGCCTTGGTCAATTTGCAGTTGACTTTTCAACTGTCCAAAAATAGTAACTTTTGACACCTTGAGACTTTTTGAGCCATGCTTTGAGAATCATGATCAAGACTTGATCAAATGATGATTGTGGCTTCAAAATAAGATATTGACCAAAAAATTTGACTTTTGACTGTCAAATGACCATTTTACCCCTGCAGTTGACTGTGAAGCATTTAGGGCTTTTGACTGTGCAACTTGATGCTGTGAGTCTTGAAACTTGACATATAGATGCTTGGCAATGTATATAGACACATGGGACTTGGTTGGACCCTTGAAAATCTCATTTTCTTTGCAAGAACCAAAACCCTAATTTTGACTGTGTTAGGAGACAACTGAACTGTGCAATCCTTGAGAGATTTTGAAGTTTGATCTTGACACATCTTGAAGAATATGGGAGGGAAAATTTTGGGGTACAACAGCATGTATCATGATGTATGGAAATGTGATGTTTTAGCTGGGGAAAATAAATCCCGGAGCTAGTGGAGAATAGAGTTGAGTTCTTCGTTTCCGCTGGGGATGATGAACGAAGATGGTTGTGAGAATAAACTCTGTGGGGAAGAGATGTTCTGCTGAGGATTTTAATGATAAACTCTGCTGGGGATTCCATTGATAAGCTCTGTTGGGGATTTCAATGATGAACTCCGCTGGGGATGGATTACCATTGCTGGTGATATTGAATCTGTTGAGGATAGAAGTCCTGCTTGGGGATTTTGATGATGAATTCCGCTGGGGATGGATTACCGTTGCTGGTGATATTGAATCTATTGAGGATATAAGTCCTTCTTGGGGAAAGAAAGAACTTCGCTGGGGATGATCTTTCAGTTGCAACTTGCTGAGGATGATCCAGTTAGACTCTTGTGAGGAGGACCTTCTGAATTTGGCTGGGGAGATACATTTGTATTCTACAGGGGATAGGCTTCCAGAATCTATTGGGTAAGATGATTCAACTCTGGCGGGGAAGCCTTTTTTAGACTGCGCTGGGGAAATGACTCCACTGGGGATATCTTGTATTCCTCCGGGAAACATTCTTATACTCTGTTAAGGAATATTAAGACTGTCGGGGATGCTCTTACGCTTGCTGGAGAATGTCTTTATACTCTGCTGGGGAATATTAAGAACTTTTGGGGATACCCGACCTTTTTAGGGCTGATGGTAGATGAACTCTGCTTGGGGAGAGTATTGCTGATTCGTCCATGGTTGCAAGTCTCAGTGGGGAGAGCTACCATTACTGTCTTACTCTGCGGGGAGTGAAGGTATCTTAACCATATTCTTCAACTGAATCTACCTTGTACCTGGTGGACAGAGCAACTGTACAGTTCAGACAATTCTTATTGCCCCTGTTTCTGTGGGAGAAGGTGCCTGTGGAGGCCCTGTGGATCGAGTATTATTCCAACCTATGAGGTGCTTGGTAATTGCTGATTGAAGTGACAAATCCTCTTCTGGTAGGTAAGTGACGAGATGACGGGGCATAGTCGTAGGCTTTGATCCCCAATTTTTGCCTGGATCGCCCTTTCGGGTTTTCAGTCCATCGGGGTACCCTTTTTTGCCCAAGCCGCCTTTTCAGGTTTTCGACTTGCCGGGTGTACATATTTTTTCCATTTTTTATCCCTTATTTTTGCCCGAACCCTTTTGGTTCGCCGGGAAGCCCTTATTTTTGCCTAGGCCAGTTGACCTAGCGGGTCTTTGATTATGCGTAGTACTTTTTTGACTATGTCCACGCTCTCAGAGTGTAGGGAGTTGTCACGGTCGGTAGTGTTGTGTTGCCATACTACCAGAAGATGTTTGATCATGCAAGATTCGTTGCCGGAATTCATGTCCAATGCCCCAAGTGATTCAGATGGAGATCTGCCCCTGGCTATTTGGCATCTTGAGAGATTGCTTGAATCTTGACTTGACTGCCCCAGGCGTGCTGGATAGTGACGTGTCAAGTCCCCTTGTTGATAGGAGATTTGTCAATGGAAGTGTCATCCTTTTTGAAGTGATTTTGTTCACTGAGAGGGCGTTCGTTCATCGGATATTCGTTGTGTGAATTTCTCCGCTTCCAAACAAATAGCCAAATGCAAACAGTGATATTCAAATAATGCAAAGTTTATGCTAGTCTCGAAGTTTTGAAAAATGCATTTTTTAGCAGAAAACTTTTTATAAGACAAATTCAACACAAGATTTAAGGCAAAGCCTTACAGGAGTCAGGATACCTTTTGTAACAGTATGCTTTCAAACTAACCCATGCTTCAGTTAGGACTTTTGAAGGGTTGTAACGTGGCTTGGTTCACGGTTTAAGAAACAAAGGATAAAGGCTCAAAGTATATTTGTACCCACCCGCTGTTCGTGATGTTCTTCAATCCTAAGCTCAGTTAATTGTGCATTTGAACTCCAAATGAGTCTGGAACGACATTTTTGGTGATGGTTCACACAAGTTGAATTTGTTGGAAGGAAATCATTTTTGTAATATTTTTCATGTTGTTGAGGATTTGTAGTGACCTCGTTCTTTTTGATTTGTTATCCCTAACTTTTACCTAACTGTTCCTGTTTTCGACATTACAGTCAGCGGGATGCCCCAGCTTTCTTAAGCCTCCTTTATAGGTTTTGGCTCAGTGGGCTTTTCTCTTTTGAGAGATTGACTGCCTATGAGATAAGTAACCACCACTTGTCTTTTGATTCCAGAGGAATGCTTTTGATGTTGTTCGTTGTATTATGAACCGAGAGTTTTGCGACTTCAATGCACATCTTTTGAATTAACTAAGAGACTACCCTGCCCCAGGTTTAAATTAAAGGTTTCAATTTGTGTTTAAAACAGAAAACTCCTACTTCTTTGGCTCGAAGGGGTTGACTAGGGATTATCTTCCTTATAACTCCAGTGTTTAGGATTTGAAAGAAATGCCTGTACATCATCAGCAAGGTCTGCCCAAAAGCATACTGTATGAGATTATGGCATTGTTTCGTCATCCTCCCTCTAAAGGCTTGTAACTTTTAGCAAGAGTTGAGTGAGTAAAAAGCATAGTTTAAATGTAATTAAAATGATTGGATCAAATCAAGACAAACATATGCAATGCATTAATGAAACAAAGTTTGGCATTAATAGATAATTGTTTGAATAACAAAGAGATTACAACTTGACAATTTCAAATGAAACAAAAGCCTTCAATGATTTGGCATAGGAGCAGTGATTATGTTTGGAGTCTCCGGAGGGTCAAACTTGATCTCCTTTGCATCAATCAAGTCTTGCACCTTGTTCTTCAAATCCCAAAAATCATCCGTATTATGCCTCGGGCTATCAGAGTGATAAGCGCAGCGGGCGTTAGGGTTATGCTTTGGTGATGTTGTATTTAAAATCTTCGGAGCTTCTCTTAGAGTCACCAGATTGGTCTCCAGCAACTGCGGCAATATTTGAGACAAAGTCATGCTGAGATGAGTGTATTGCCTTCGAGGTTTCTCGCCCCTTTGTTGGTTGTGATGTTGAGGAGCACCAGCAGGTTTTGAAATAACAACCGCGTTGACAGCTTGGCGGTGTTCAGGTCTATTATGTCGTTTTGAACTGTAGACAACACTGGACTCTTTCTTCCCATTGTAGGGCTTTTTCTGAACATCGGAAGGTGTAGCTTCTTGAATCTTCCCACTTTTGATGCCAGCTTCGACCCTTTCGGCGGTCAGTATTAGCTCGCTGAATCCGACTGAAGAGCTTCCGATCAAGTGGTTAAAGAATGGACCAGACAGGGTCCCCGAAAACATGTCAACAAGTTCACGATCAGCTAAAGGTGGTTGCACCCTTCCAACAAGGTCTCTCCATTTTTGAGCATACTCTTTAAATCCTTCACCCGTCCCTATTGACATACCCTGGAGTTGGGTACGCGTAGGAGCGAGGTCGGAGTTATACTGATACTGCTTATAGAACGCAGCAGCCAAATCTTCCCAGCTGCGAATACTGGCTCCATCCAACTGATAGAACCACCCAAGCTGAGTCCCTGAAAGACTGTCTTGGAAGAACTGGATCCACAAGTTCTTATCAGCAGTGTAAGGCTGGATCTTCCTCACATATGACCGGAGGTGCAGCTTGGGAAAGGAAGCTCCGTCATACTTGGCAAAGGCAGGTGCCTTGAACTTGTGGGGAATCACCACCCCAGATGATAGACCTAGATCTCCGAAGTCCATACTGGGCACCTTCTGTATTTCCATAGCGTTTAAACGGTCCTCCAGCTGTTTGTACTTATCCTCAGCAGGAGGATACTGCTCTTCATCATAGTCTGTCTCGTTGTCGGAGACCATAGGGCTAGGATCCCTCCTTTCTTGTGGACTGTCTTTCCCTCCAGATGGGGTGGTCAGATCAATTTCACTCTACAGCCCGTTTCCAAACCCGCGTCCGGTGTTGAACAAGATGGTCCTCTTTTTCTTCTTCTTTCTCTCTTTCAGAATCAGGGTCTTCAAGTCCTGCTGACCCTTAGCTAGGCTCATGACCAACTCTTGAAATTGGGCATTCTGGGCCTGGAGGGCCTTGATAGCTTGCTCAGTGGAAGGTTCAGTAGACATGATGATTGCTGAAATAAACAGCGAAGAAGATGAGAAACCTGTAATGGTACCTGTAGTGCAATGATATGTATGATATATGTATGCAATGTTTTCAAGGATCTCGCAGGGTAAACAAGAAACTCGTTAGAATTTGAATCGGGTAGCTTGATTGAAGGAACTTTATGTTGCTGAGAGTCCTTCTTCAAGAGTCAAGCTCACCATATCGAGTGGGTCATAGCCCCTGACTCAAGTTATCGTGCTTGGATTTCTAGACAACCTTGGATAGAGGAAAATAAATCCCCTTTTCCCCTTGCTAGCCATTTGATTTACCATAACTTGCATCACAGACCCTTGAGATCCTTGAAATGGTTAAAGAAATGCTAAGGCATGATGCTATGATGTGTATGATATGCGTTTAAGCACAAGTGTGAGGTGATATAAGTAAGCCCTGCAATAAATCTAAATGATTGGATAAAGACTGTAAACAAAACCTGCAAGGAACTCATGTTGTCAGATAACAAGGATGTGCAAGTAGTTCAAGTTTGAAGGCACACAAGTCACACATAAGAGCCCTTAGATTTCAGGCTTGCATGAGGTTTCATAGGTAAGTACCCTCTTGAGTTTAGTTGGCTCAAAAACTGTCCTATAAATAGTAACCGGGTTCTAAGGAGCTCAATATCATTGGATTGTTTTCTATGTTCATCGTTTTGGTTTAGCCACTGAACTAGCGACCAAAATATTCCAAGAAAACAATCCTCAATGAGTGTAGTATCGAGTATCTACCAACTTCGGACTGCACCAAAGTCGGTCATCTCACTACCCCTAAAAAAGGCCAAGATGGTCAAGTAAGGTTCTAGGTCATTAGTGCTTAGTGACATCACTCAGCGTCCCCGTATTCTCTTTGATTGACTCAAAGGCTACCGGTACTCACAAATATGTCGCACTAATATAGCTATTGCTTCAACCGTGTCGGTATACCCCGCACAGTTTCCACAATGTATTGCTATCTATGAGTGTTTCCCAAATCCGGGTTAGGATTTATAGAACTCCGATACAAGCCCACAATTAAAAGCATACAAAGCAATGTAATTGAAAACACAAGTGATCTAATCCTAAGGTACACCTCACTTATTATCTGTCCCCAACAGAGTCGCCAGTTCTGTGATCGGTGGGAATGAGAACTGACTGTTTTTTAATGATGGTTCGCGTTTGCGTTTGTTTTTGCAAAGTGTCGCGGTAAGCAAGAGTCGCCACCTTCTTTTATTTTATCCTACAAGGAAAGGACAAAAGCACAGAAAAATTCCTTTTCGAGATTTTTCTCGGGTTCGGGAGGTAGATTATAGAAAGGGAAGGTATTAGCATCCTTTCTATCTGTGGTTATCCACGGGCTCTTAGGTACTTGCTCACTATGTTTTCAAAAGCTTTCTTTTATTTGTGTTTGTGGGTTTTGAAAAGAGTTTTGTTTTTGAAGAAAGTTTAAGTGCGAAAAGTGTTGTTTTTGTTTAAAAGGAGCAAGTACTTAAAAACCTCTACCTACTCAAAAAGGAATTAAATTGTGCTAATGTCCTTTAGACAATGCTATCCCACTATTGAGGAGTAGGTAGCACCGTCGTTGGAGTTTTCGGGTCAATTCGATTTAAGGGACGTGTGGTCATTAAAGCAACGTTAGGACACTTTAGTGGTAATCCTAATGTCTTAGATAATTTTTTATCGAGGCAACCATTTCAAGGCAACTTATGATCTTGGGACAAAAGGACGACCTCTAAAATATCCTATACTTAATGACCACGTTTGAGGCAACCAAGTGAGGTGTACCCTAGGAGTGGCATGTGCAAGTGTGTCAATTTTCAGTTATATTATCTTTGTATTTTTAGGTGTTCTACCATTTGTTTTTTGATCTTGTCATACAATCCTAGTTAGCATACATCTAAGCAGTTAATATATATACAGGAATTTAAAGTGCGGAAATTGTAAATCCTACGCTATTACAAGGCTTCGGGGAAGGGGATTATTTACATGTCCAAAATTGGGGAATAATAAGCAGTTACAATAAAATAAACGCGCGTGAATCTTAAAAATCCTAAGCATATGATCTTTTTGTTGTTTTATTTTATTTTGGGAAAATGATCTAAATCTATTTAATTTTAATTTTGAGAAAATGTTAAGATAGTTAAGAGATTAATTAACAAAGTTAATTTTAATAGAAAAAACTAGCCTAATATTTTTGTGGTTTTTGATTTTAATGTTAATTAAAAAAGATAAAGAGATGTCAATGAAAAAAATAAAATACAAGGGGGGATCCTTCGATCCAGGGAAAAAAGGGAGTTTCGACCCAGGGAGGGAATGGAAGCTTCGATCCAGACAGGGTCATGGCTCTTTCGATTGGGCCAGGAAATGGGCATGAACAACCTTCGATCCAGGGAAGGGGATTGTCTTTTGATCATGGAGGTCATGGCTTTCGATCCAGGAATGAGATGCCTCCTTCGACCCAGCATGCTAATGGGTTCGATCCGGAGAAGGTGTCTCCTTCGATCTGGAATGTTATACTTGCAAAAGTATGTTAGCGAAATAAAACACAGGGCCTGGGTATTGAACCCCAGGCCCTTCAATCCTGCGCTTGTTGGGTTTCTTCAGGCTATGTCTGCAGCAAGTGTTGGCAAACGAAGAACATGACCTGGGCGCCAAACCCAGGCCTTTCGATCCTGTCTAGGATGGAAAATCAAAGGTAACAACAAGTAATAATATGTTATGCAAATATGAGGTTGGATAGTTTACCCTTTCTTACCAGCAGATTGGACTTTTAATTTGGGCGCTTCCTGGATGTAGGCCCCTTCGATCTGAAAACTTCCTGGATGTAGGCACTTTTGATTTGGGGCTTATGGGCGTTGTGATCTTTTGTTGAAGGGTTGCTTTGGCCTGGATCACCTCTGAAAATGTTGACAACTTTTGGCAGCGTAACTCCAATGTTTTTGTTCTCCTGATGTGTGTTTTTTCGTGTGTTCTCCTGCAGAGTTTTTGTGTGTTAGATATGTATGCTGGCCTCTGTATTTATAGGGGTGTGAGGGTGCAGTAATGGCAAGAGACAACCATTAAACAGGCCATTAAATGCCATGAGACAAGAAACGGACACATTAAAAGTTTTCCTTTTTTGAAATATTCATATCTTTTGAATGAACCTGGACACTTTTGATTTGAGTGCCCTCTTGATGACCTCCTTCGAACGGCCCTTGCCCAAAGATCAATCGAAGGGTACTAATTAAAATTTCAATCGAAAGGCTTTGTTAACAGGCCAATCGAAAGGTGTTGTTTCATGCTAATCGAAGTGCTCCTTCAGAATACCAATCGAAGGGCCTTTCAGAATGCCAATCAAAGTGCTCCTTCAGAATACCAATCGAAGGGCCTTTCAGAATGCCAATCGAAGTGCTCCTTCAGAATACCAATCGAAAGGTCTTTCAGAATACCAATCGAAGGGTCTTTCAGAATGCCAATCGAAGTGCTTGTCCAAAATTCCAATCGAAAGGCTCATTCAGAATACCAATCGAAGGGTCTTTCAGAATGCCAATCGAAATGCTCCTTCAGAATGCCAATCGAAATGCTCCTTCAGAATGCCAATCGAAATGCTCCTTCAGAATGCCAATCGAAATGCTCCTTCAGAATGCCAATCGAAATGACTTAAAGCACCACTCAAAAATTTTCTTTTTCCTTAGGCAAGAGTTTGTGATCAACCATGCAGGGGGGAGACTTTGGGAAACATGAGAGGGAAAATTTTGGGGTACAACATTCTTCAAAGCTACAAACTTCAACTGCTGACATCTTCTTGTTTACCCTGCAAGTCCTTGAAAACATTGCATACGCAATACATACATGTTCTTGCATAAACAGGTTTCAAAGCAGGGTCCTCATCTTATTCGCTGTTTATTTCAGCAAGTAAAGAAATGGCTCTCGAACAAACAGTCAAAGACCTTCAGGCTCAAAATGCTCAGTTCCAACAAATGTTCCTGACTCTGACTCAGGGGCAAGAAGATCTGAGAGCTCTACTCGTCAAAAAGAAGGCTAAGAACGTAAAGAAACCGTTCGTGTTTTGAGTATGGGAAGAAAAAGACCAGTTAACCGAGCTCTAGATTGCGCAACCTCATCAAAGGGAGGGGATAATCAAGAGGAAGAAGACGAGGAATCAGATGAAGGAGACGAAAATCCAACATCTGAAGAAGATAAATCTGACTATGATGAGGAGTAGTATCCTCATGCTGATGAAAAATACAAACAACTAGAGGATCGACTTAATGCCATAGATATTCAAAGGGTGCCCGGTCTGGATTTTGAAGAATTAGGTTTGGTTCCAGGGGTGGTCATCCCACCTAAGTTCACAAAATATGACGGAGTTTCCTATCCCAAGCTTCACTTGAGGTCATATGTCAGAAAGATCCAGCCTCACACTGCTGACCGGAAGTTATAGGTCCATTTATTCCAAGAAAGTTTGGGTGGCACTCAACTGGATTGGTTCTATCAGCTAGAAGGAACTGACATCCATACCTGAGAAGACTTGGCCGCTTCTTTCTACAAGCAGTACTAATACAATGCTGACCTGACACCAACTCGAGTGCAACTGCAGAATATGTCCATGAGCTCAAGAGAAGGGTTCAAGGAATATGCCCAAAAATGAAGGGATCTAGCTGGAAGGGTACAACCTCCTCTGAATGATCGTGAAATGTTCAACATGTTCATGGGCACTCTGACAGGCCCATTCTTCAATTTGCTGATTGGGAATTCCTCATCCGGGTTCACAGAGATGGTGCTGACCGGAGAAAGGATCGAAAATGGTATCAAGAGTGGGAAGATCCTGATGGCTTCCTCTTCCAATGCTGAGAAGAAGCAATTTGGTGGTAAGAGGGAAGCCAATGATGTGCACGTCCAGAAGATTCGTAATAAGGCATACTACCACCAATCTGTGGGGGCAGTATTGGTCTCTAATTCGGCACGCGTGCAACGACCACAACAACGACGTAATCAGCAAAGGCAAGATGATCCCAAGAGACGGTTTACCAAGCTCAACATGACATTGTCTCAATCATTGCAACACTTGATGAGGATGAATCTGATTACGCTGATAGGACCTCATCCAAACCCCAAGACTTCCTTTCCTAACTACAATCCTGATGCAAGGTGTGCCTATCATTCTGGCAAACCTAGGCACGACAATAACGATTGTTGGGCGTTGAAATACAAGATTCCGAATATGATTAACGCCAAGGAGATTAAGTTCGACCCTCCTGAGACTCCCAACATGGTCACTGCTCCCATGAAAAATCATGGCTAGAATTGAAAGCATTTTTGTTCATTTGAATTTTCAAGTTGTATTTTCTTTGTTTATTCAAACAATTATTGTCATGTCAAAACTATGTTAATTCATTAATGCATTACACGTGTTTGTATTGAATTAATTTGTTTTCATTATGCTTAAACTTGTTTCTTACTTTCTTTTGTGATATTCAACTCTCGATCAAAAGCTATAAGCCTTTAGAGGGAAGATGACGAAAACGATACCACAATCCATAGTCTGCTTTTGAAGAGACCTTGCTGATGATGTACAGGCGTTGTTTCAAATCCTAAACAGTGGAATTATAAGGAAGATAATCCCTAGTCAACCCCTTTGAGCCAAAGAAGTAGGAGTTTTTATTTTCACACAAATTAAAACCCTTAATCATAACCTGGGGCAGGGTAGTTTCTCAGACGCGCATTCAGTCACAATTTTATGTTCATACATAATGAATGGCATCGAAGACGTCCTTCCAAATTAAAAGACGACGATGGCTCTGAATAATCATCAAGACAGGCAGTCATTACCTCTCAAAATAAAAGCCCGCTAAGTCAAAACCTATGAAGGAGACTTAAGAAGAAAAAAATTGGGGCATCCCGCTGACTGTAATCACAAAAAGAAATAGTTCAGACAAAAGACAGGGATAACAAAATCAAAAAGAAAGAGGTCATACAAATCCTAAACAAAAAGAAAAGGTTACAAAAATGACTGCCTTCTCAAACAAACGTTCAATTTCTGAACCATCACCGGAATATCCAGGACGTTCCAAAACTCAACTGGGAGTCGAAATGCGCAATTAACTGAGCACAGGACTGAAGAAAATCACGAAGAACGGGTGGGTACAAATAAATTTTGAGCCTTTATCGTTTGTTTCTTAAACCGTGAACCAGGCCACGTTGCAACCCTTAAAAGTCCTAGATGAAGCATGGGTTAGTTCGAGAGCATACTATTACAAAGGTATCCTTACTCCTGTAAGGTTTGCTATAAATCATGAGTTGATGTCACATTCTTGCAAATTTTGTTTTACTACAAAAATGCGTTTTCAAAATTTTTTCAAGATAGACATGAGCTTTGCATTCTTTAAATAACATTGTTTGCACATGGTTAATTGTTTGAATGGCAGAGAAATTCACATAATGAATATTCAGTGAACAAAAAACCGTCTCAATGAAAAGGATCAACTTAAGTGGAAAAACACTTCCATCCAAGGGGCATGGCATGGTGTCCGGCTGATCTGGGACAATCCAGTCAAGATTCGAGGAGTCTCTTAAAAATTCCAAATAGCCAGGGACAGATCTCCATCTGAATTACTTGGGGCATTGGACATGAATTCCAGCAGTGAATCCTATACGATCGAACAAACATCTTCTGGAAGTGTGGCAACACCTACTACTATGGACAATGACAACTGTTGTACCCCAAAATTTTCCCTCCCATATTTCTCAACACATGGCAAGTGAGGTCCCCAAATTGCTCAAGGAAGTTCAAAGGTTGACCAGACAAACTCTCCCCTAAAGAAGTCTACCTCAAATTAGGGTTTCCATTTTCATCAAGATGTGTGAACCACAAAGGACTCAAATTTTCACCATTGTCCTAATATATTCTCAAGATCATCCATGTCAAGTTTCAAGCCTTGCAGAGGAAGTTTGCTCAGTCAATTGCTCAAAGGCCTGAAAATCAACTGTACTAGGTCAAAAGTCAACTGTGGCCTACATATAGTCAAACTTCAAGATTTTTGGTTAACATCCTAATTTTGAAGTACTATTCATCATTTTATCAAGGGTTGATCATGATTCATCAAGGATTTCTCACAATTCATCAAAACCCAAAAGTTGCTAAATTAGGGTTTTGTAGGAAAAGTTAACTCAACTTTGACCAAGCATAACTTTCTCATACTTTATCAGAAATGACCCATCCAAAGCTCATTTTGAAGAGGATGAAATTTCCTACAATTCATATTCAGCTCCCAAGTTCAAAATATGCACTCACAAGAAGATATGAATTTTGACATTATAGGTCATTTTGAAAAGTCAACAAAAACACCTTTTGGGTCAAAGCTACATACATGAACATGGAAGACTCAATAGAGATTAGACCAAAAGGGTTGCATAGAGGATATCCTAAGATTTCTAAAAAGTCCAAGAACACCTCTCTAGGGTCAAAATTAAGAGAGTTATGCATTGGCCAAGTTGACCTTTTTTTGCAAAATTGTTAAAAGTCAAATGTGCTCAAATTTGCATTTTTTGCTAAGTGGGCCCAAATTTTTATGCTTGCACTTTAATGATAATTTAGTCCACGACCTATGGGACCCTCCATGCTTTATTTATTTGTTTATTTAATTTATTTTGATTTTTATTCATTTAAAATTCAATAAAATCAAATAAATTCAAATAAATCATATAATGTGTTTTAGGGATGATTTTTGCATTGAAGGAAGATCTTATGTGCTGTCAAATGAGAAGCAAATCGTGCAAGCCAAGAATAGAAACAAAATATCCATATCTGGGCAATTGTTAAAGATTTGATTTTCTCTTAAAACCATACCATTATTCTTTGGATTATTTCCAATTCTATTACCCTACATTGATTCACTACTTATGCCAGGATCCTAAAGACCTAGAACACAAGTTTTTCAGACGCGCAGCTTGCCTCAAAATATCAAACAAAGCTCCAAATTTTCCAAGAAAAGTGAAGATTGGATCTTGCTCTAGAGGACGTTTCAAACTTTTCCAAGGATCAATTCACATTCCCAGGCACGCACTGAACCTATAGCAAGCATTCGCACGACCTGAAACTTCAAGAGTCGTGTTCTACGTCTCGCACAATTTGTCTAAAAATTTGATTTTGATTTCACTAATCTATGCATCTTTAGTGCTTTTGATTTCCATACTCATGTTTATCATCGTGTTTGCAAACTAATCGTTCTATTCAATTTCATTTTTAATGACTGTATGTGAATCTGCCATGGCTAGGGTTTTGTATTCTTGTTTAGGGCTTTTTCATGCAGGAAAAATTGGGTGTAAACTCTTGTTTAGGGCTTTTTCTCGCATTTTAATTCTCACAAATATTTGACTATTAAGATGTATGCTGATAGGATTATATGATAAGAATGCATGAAAAACTAATCCAGTTAGAAAACCCTAATGTGCAAAGACTAAATAATTGAAAACAGATCACTCGCACATATCACTCGCACATATCACTCTTAGGGTATACTCTCACATAGGTTGCCTTCGGTAAACGATCATTAGGTATAGGATGTCTTAGTGGTTGCCCTCCTGTCTAACAAAGATCAAATTCCCCATTCGAGTATTGCCTCGGAAATGTTGCCTCGGAAATGTTGCCTCGAATATGATCTTAATACTTTAGGGTTATTACTAAGACGTCCTAACATTGCTTTAGTGATCGTACCTCCCTTTGGAATTGACCCTTTCAACTCCAACGACTAGGGTTACCTACTCACTAATAGTAGGATAACACGGTCTAAAGGAAACGATAATAGAAACGATCTTTTTTTGAGTAGGTAGATGCTAGTAGGTACTTGCTCAAAACAAAACTCTTCACACTTACACTTTTCAAACAAACTTTCAAAACAACTTCGTCACACCTTTGAGGACTGATACAAGGGTCATCACAAAGTAAAACATTTTCAAAAACAAAAGCACATACACAAGCAATTTTAAAAGATGAGCAAGTACCTAAGAGCCCATGGAAAACCATGGGTAGAAAGGGTGCTAACACCTTCCCTTTCTATAATCTACCCCCCTTACTCATAATATCTCGAAAAATGATTTTTTCTGTACTTTTTTCCTTTCCGGTTGGATGAAATAAAAGTCGGTGGCGACTCTTGCTTACCGCAACATTTTGCGAAAAAACACAAAACACGAACCAGTATAAAAGTCGGTTCTGCCACCGTATCACAGGGAGTTAACGCAATTGAGGACAATGAAGAAGATTCAGACATCGACAGTTGGATCTACCCAACAACCAACGGTGGACCGAATAACTGGACGGTGAAGGACTTCATACCTGTTTCTTTTATTCTGCAGTAATTGACTTTTGTTTTAAGATTTGTAATAAACAGTTTGAAACTTTACGGCCTGGTGCCTTGCCCGAGGCACCTTGGCTTTGCTTGAGAGGGCTTATTATTTGTCATTTCATATATCATTAATAAAGCATTGGACGTTTCTTCCATTACAAATTTTGCGCTCCTTGTATTTTCTTTTATGTTTCCCACTTTATCAAAACGGCTATTTTCTTACACACACTCACGTATCATACTGCAGATCCATATCCACTATGGATCCCATTGATAACAGCTCTGTTACTGCCGGTTATGACATCAAAAATCTGATCAACCAAGCCGAGGACGAGGGTGAGGATGATTGTGAGGTGCCTGGAGAACTTGGTAGAATATTACAGAAGGAAGAAAGGGCCATACAACTCCATGAAGAGCCAATTGAGTCAGTAAATTTGGTTACAGAGGAAGACATGAAAGAGGTTAAGATAGGTGCAAATCTGGAGCCTAGTGTCAAACAACAGTTAATACAGATGCTACACGACTATGTTGAGATCTTTGCCTGGTCCTATGAAGACATGCCTGGTTTTGACACTGATATTATGGTACATCGCCTGCCGACTAAAGAAGACTTCCCTCTGGTATAGAAGAAGGTCCGCCGTATGCACCCTGAAATGTCAGAGAAAATCAAGGCAGAGGTCATGAAACAGTTCGATGCAGGATTCTTAGCTGTCACTTCTTATCCGCAGTGGGTTGCCAACGTCGTTCCGGTACCTAAGAAGGACGGTAAGTTACGGATGTGTGTGGACTACAAATATCTGAACAGGACAAGCCCCAAGGATGACTTCCCACTTTCTCACATTGATGTTCTAGTCGACAACACCGTGTAACACAAGATCTTCTCCTTCATGGATGGTTTTTCTGGCTACAACCAGATCAAGATGGCTCCTGAAGACATGGAGAAGACAACCTTCGTTACACAGTGGGGCACCTTTTGTTACAAGGTAATGCCTTTTGGATTGAAAAATGTTGGGGAAACTTATCAGCGTGCCATGGTCGCTTTGTTCCATGATATGATTCACCATGAAATCGAGGTTTATGTTGATGACATGATAGCCAGGTCCCAGACTGAGGAAGAGCACCTTAATCATCTCCAGAAACTCTTTGACAGGTTAAAGATGTACAAGCTGAGGTTGAATCCGAACAAGTGTACCTTCGGGGTAAGGTCTGGAAAGCTTTTGGGTTTTGTTGTCAGTGATAAAGGTATCCAGGTAGACCCTGCAAAGGTAAAATCCATACAAGAGATGTCGGCTCCCCGCACAGAAAAAGAAGTCAGAGGTTTCTTGGGACGTCTGAATTACATCGCCAGGTTCATTTCACATCTGACTGCTACTTATGAGCCAATCTTCAAGCTGCTGAAGAAAGATCAAGTGGTAAAGTGGAATGATGAATGCCAGACCACTTTCGAAAGAATCAAGGAATACCTTCAAGAACCACAAATTCTGATGCCTCCAGTTGAAGGAAGACCTTTGATATTATACCTAACAGTGCTAGACAATTCAATGGGGTGTGTGTTGGGGCAGCATGACGAGTCTGGCAGAAAAGAGCACGCTATTTATTACCTTAGAAAAAATTTTACCGACTGTGAGACCCGATACTCATTTCTCGAGAAAACTTGTTGCGCTTTGGCATGGGCTGCTCGCCGGCTGAGACAGTATATGCAGACTCACACCACCTTCTTGATATCGAAGATGGATCCAATCAAGTATATTTTCGAGAAGCCCACTCTCTCCCGACGGATAGCAAGATGGAAGATGATCTTAATTGAGTACGACATCCAATACACAACCCAAAAATCAATCAAGGGGAGTGTGTTGGCGGATCATTTGGCTCATCAGGCCGTGGATGACTACCAGTCCATGAATTTCGAGTTCCCGGATGAGAATATCATGTTGGTAACCGACTGTGAAGAACTTGGGCGGGATGAAGGACCCGAGAAGGGATCCCGATGGTCTATGTATTTTGATGGAGTATCGAACACATTGGGTAATGGCATTGGTGCTGTAATTATATCTCCTGAGGGATGTCATACTCCATTAACTACCCGATTATGTTTCAACTGCACCAACAATATGGCATAGTATAAAGCATGTATCATGGGTCTTCGAGCTGCTATTGACCTAAGGATTAAGTTCTTAAGTGTATTCGGAGATTCCGCTCTGGTGATAAGTCAGATCAAAGGCGAGTGGGATACGAAGTACCCGAATCTCATTCCTTACAAAGAGTATGTACTGACATTGCTCCCACACTTTGAGGAGATAACCTTTGAACATTTCCCACGAGAAGAGAACCAGTTGGCGGACGCGCTAGCTACCATGTCTTCTATGTTCAAAGTCAGGTGGGACAATGAAACTCCCCAGATTACCATTGAGAGGTTGGACGAACCCGCACATTGCTGTGACATTGAGATTGAAGAGGTAGCGGATAAACCCTGGTTTCACGAGGTAAAGAGGTATATTGAGGCTCAAGAATACCCCGAGGGGGCATCTATTAATGATAAGAAGTTTCTGAGAAGGTTCGCTGCGAAGTTCTTCATCAGTAATGGAATCCTTTATAAGCGTAACCATGATTCGACTTTACTGCAGTGCGTAGACAAGAGTGAGGCAGAAAGGATCATGGTAGAGTTACATGAAGTTACCTTCACAACTCATTCTAGTGGACATACCATGGCGAAGAAAATCCTACGGGTAGGATATTACTAGTCCACTATAGAAGCCGATTGTTATCAGCATTCTCGAACCTGTCATCAGTGTCAAGTCTATGCTGATAAGATGCATGTACCTCCGGTTCCCCTGAACGTTTTAACAGCTCCTTGGCCCTTTGCAATGTGGGGCATCGACATGATCGGCGAGATCAGACCTACTGCGTCTAACGGGCATCATTTCATTCTGGTAGCCATTGATTACTTTACAAAGGGGGTTGAGGCAGCTTCCTTTGCTACAGTAACCAAGAACGTCGTAGTTCGGTTCATCCGACATAATCTGTTTGTCGATATGGTGTACTAGAGAGGATTATTACTAACAATGGTACAAATCTCAATAACACAATGATCACTGAGCTCTGCAAACAGTTCAAGATTCAGCATCATAACTCTTCTCCCTACCGGCCAAAGATGAATGGGGCTGTTGAAGCGGCTAATAAGAACATCAAGAAGATTGTGCAGAAGATGACGGTGACATACAAAGACTGGCATGAGATGTTACCATTCGCTCTTCATGGGTACCGTACCTCAACAAGGAAGTCGACAGGGGCAACACCCTACTCTTTGGTGTATGGCATGGAGGCAGTCCTACCCATCGAGGTCCAGATACCCTCTCTCAGAATTATGAAGGATGCGGGTTTGAACAAAGACGACTGGATCCAAACCCGTCTTGATCAGCTGAACCTAATCGACGAGAAGAGGCTTATTGCTATCTGTCATGGTCAGACGTATCAAAAGCGAATGACCAAGGCTTTTAACAAGAAAGTCAGACGTCAAGAATATCAAGTTGGGGATCTAGTGATCAAACGCATCATACTACCGCAAGGTGATCTCAGGGGAAAATGGACCCCTACATACGAAGGGCCATTTGTGGTTAAGAACATTTTCTCGGGAGGAGCTATGATTCTAACAACCATGGATGGTGACGACCTTCCTCACCCCGTCAATGCAGACATAGTGAAAAGATACTACGCATAATCAAAGACCCGCTAGGTTGACTGGCCTAGGAAAAAATAAGGGCTTCCCGGAGAACCAAAAGGGTTCGGGCAAAAGTAAGGGATGTGTGATACGGTGGGAGAACTGACTTGGGATTTCACGTTTGTGTTCACAAAATGTTTCGGTTTAGCAAGAGTCACCACCGACTTTTTATTTTATCCTAAGGAAAGGTCAAAAAGCACAGGAAAGACCTTTGAGATGTTTTGTTGGGTTCGGGGAGTAGATTATGAAAAGGGAAGGTGCTAGCACCCTTTTCATCCATGGTTTTCCATGGTCTCTTAGTTACTTGTTTAGATCCCTTGCGTTTGCTTTTCAATTTGTTTGAAATGGTGCTTTGTGTGTGGTTTTTGAAAATGCTTTTGAAAAGAGGCCATCGTTGTGGCAACCTTTGTAATGATTCTTGTTTGAATGTATACAAAGGTGTTTTTTTTCTTTTGAAAAGATTTGAAAGTTTGATTTGAAATTGTTTTGTGTTGTGAGGTGTGTTTGAAAATAGCAAGGATGTTTTTTCAAGCTTTTGATCAAGTAACTAAGAGCTATCTACCCTATTTTACTCAAAGATCTTTCTTATGTTTTTTTAACCCTTTTAACAGTGTTGTTTCACCATTGCATTTGGTGAACAACCTTGTGTTAGGATGTCAAACGGGACATGCGCGGGTCATCATTTTGACCATGATAGCAACATTGCCAAGTATCTTTAGCAATTTTCTGAGGGACTAGATCATTTTTGTATAGGCAACCAAGATAGCGTCATCGAGGGACTATGATCTTTTGTTTTGTTTTTGTTTTGCCAATAGATACTCAACATGCATATCATGGCCATTTGTTTAGGCAACCAAGTGGAGATACCTTAGGGGTGTTTATCTGCAAGTGCGTTTTATTGCATGAAAGAGTTTATCTTGAATTAGGATTTTCTATTTCATTGATTTTATCTTGCCATACACATCCTAATTACTAGCATTTATATTTGAAAGCAATAAAAGGCGGAAATGTATAATCCTACGCTATTACAGCATTTAGGGGATGGGGATACACATTTGTACATGGGGTGGCTCAACGAGAAAAATAGATAAGAAAAGAAAATAACAAAGGGAAGATAGAGGGAAAGAGAGAGAGAGGGCTAGCGCGCTGCTGAGAGGAAGTCAAAAGTTCTGACCCAGGCCTGCTGCCAAATTATCAACCTTTTGGTGAAAATGTATGAGTCAGAACTTCTGACTCTGGCACCTGCAAAACAGAAACCTGTTAGTGGGAAGGTCATAAGTTCTGACCCCCATGCGCTGCAAGACAAAAGTTTGTTAGTGGGGAAGTCAGAAGTTCTGACCCTGCTGGACATACAATAATTTTCAGAAGTTCTGATATTATTGACAGCAAAACCAAATAACCACACCATTAGCTTGCCAAGACATCATTGAACCTGACTGAATACTTTTCCACGCCCATAGCATCAAGAATTGGTACATAGAACTCAAAATTTCTCACACTTGATGCATATTCGTGTTTCAATTTTTAAGCATCCTCATTGCATTTTCTTTGTTGATTTATGCTAATTGAACCATTCTGAATCTAACCATGCCTTTCAATTGAGTTTTCGTGCATTTTCTTTTTATATTTTGTTAATTCCTATTCGCTATTTTTCTGCCTTTCAAATTGTGGGGGGTTAAAACCCCCGCTATTTAGCTTGTTTTTTCAGGTAAAAATGCAAACGAATGGAGAAGAAGATCAGGTGTCAAGACATGGTTGGCTCGTTTGAATTTCGCGCGAAATTAACCACTTACCATTTGTTTTGCATTATGTTGTTCATGTTCTATATTATATACAAAGCGCGTTAGTAGCTCAGTTGGCAGGCACATGGTTTGGTAAGCAATGGGACCTGGTTTCGATCCCAAGGTCCCCCATGTTATTTCAATATTTTTCTTGCTAATATCTTCCCATGCAGCGCATTACCTAATGACCATCATGTGTCCCCATAATCTGCCATGCCACGCGCCCCATAATCCCAATCCAATGGTCCCGATCTAAGGCATATGGAATGATTCAGTCAACGAATCCACACGTGATTGCCAGAAGACAACAAGGCCAGGAATCAATTGGGCCTGATTGCTACCAGCATACCTCCAAATGGGCCTACAAAACCCCCCATGTTTGCCTTCTTTTCTCTATTTTCTTTTATTTTTTTAGTTATCTTAATTCTTTTCTCTATTTTATTTAATTCCATAAAATTGATCTTTTAAATATAAAAATAATAAAAAAAATCAGAAAGTCACAAAAATATAAAAACATATTTTATTTAAATGTTTTCTTGTAAATAAATGACATTAATTAATTTAGTTTTTTTTTTAATTCTAGGATTCATTTTAACGTTTTTCTTAATAAACTTAAAAATTGGTAGAATTAGGGTTTTAAACACTTTTATATTTTTATCTTTTCTTTTTCACCATATTAATTATTAATTATTTATTTTTGTAAATAAAATTGTATTAAATAATTAGGTTAACTTTAGGTTCAACTTTAACATATTTCTTAATAAATAAAAAATAGTTAGAATTAGGGTTAATTAACTTTTTTTTAATTTCATTTAATTCTCTCATTCAAATCTTTAAATACAAAAAACTCTAAAAAATCTCTTTTATTTTAATTTAATTAATTTGTTAATCGTAATTTAATTTCATTAAAAAGGGTCCAATGCCCTCGCTTTCGATTATCAGTTCGCTTCGCGCATTTATTTCCTTTCTTATAATATTCATGTAATTCTCCCAAAGCCATGTAATAGCTTAATTAGGACATTTTTACTTTCCACTTTATTTTATTTCAAATCGAGTCCTGGATTAAATTTGGCGATGTGGACCCGCGCCTTTGTAATAGCGTAGGACCTTTATATTTCTCGCAACTTTTAAACTGTTAATTAAATTGCATGAAAGAATGAATGTCAAAATAAAAGCAACGCGTAGATCACCAATACATGACAAGACAAAAATATCCGAAAACGACACACAAATCACACACCACCCCTAGGGTACGCCTCACTGTTGCCTTACCCCTCGAAAGGTGATTGTCGAGTAGAGGACGTTTTAGTAAGTCCTCATGATCCAGGAACCTGGCATGAGGGTAGCTTCTAAGGTGTCTTCCCATTGCTCCAGTGATCACTATGTCCCGAACCCTCGAATTGACCCGAATACCTCCAACGGTGGTGCTACCTACCTCTCAATGGTGGGATGACACTACTTTAAAGGACATCTACACAGACGAATTCCTTAGGGTAGGTAGACGACTCTAGATACTTGCTCTAATTTCAAAAACAAATCAAAAATACTTTTCACACCGACACCTTTTCAAAAAGCTTTCGAAAGCAACTTTTCAAACACTCTTGAGGACCGATACAAGAGTCGAACTGAAATTTTCAAAGAAACTTTTTAAAACCCGCAATTGAAAAGCAAACAAACCATTTTTGAAAACACAAATGAGCAAGTATCTAAGAGCCCATGGATAACCATGGATAGAAAGGGTGCTAACACCTTCCCTTTCTATAATCTATCTCCCGAACCGAGAGCAATCTCTATAAGGAATTTTTCTGTGCTTTTGTCCTTTCCATTTGGAGAAAATAAAAGACGGTGGCGACTCTTGCTTCCGCGACAATTCGTGAACCAGCGTTAAACAGTCAGTTCCAGATCCACCGATCACAATACCTCTAGGGTATCCCACGTTGGTTGCCTTTGAAAAACAATCACAATTCACGAAATGTTAGAGATTTTAGTGGCTACCCTCTGGTTTAAAGATCATAACTCTCTCGATGACCCTCTCGATGTTGCCTCAGTATGATCTTAAAACCTAGGGTAGTTACTAAATTTTCTCGCTTACTTGACTTTGTGACTGTATAAACATCCCTTCGAATGTTCCTCAAATATCCAACGACTAGGGCTACCTACTCACTAATAGTAGGATAGCACTGTCTAAAGGAAAAGAGGAAAAGAACAACCTTTCGAGTAAAAGTAGATAGTTCCTAGATGCTATGCTCAAGCAATTTCTACACTTACACAAAATTTATTTCAAAACATTTTTAAACACTTTGTATACGTTCTCTACCATTCTGAGAAACATTACAAAGTTCTCCGCACTAAGGCGCTTTCATAAATACTTTTCAAAAACACACAAAGCCCAAGTTATTTCAAAATGAGCTAAGCATCTAAGAGCCCGTAGATAACTACAGATGGAATGGGTGCTAACACCTTCCCTTTCCATAATATACCCCCTTACTCAGAAAACTCTCGAAGGGTCTTTTTATGTTCATTTCACCCTTTCCTTTGTTGGATAAAAGAAAAGTCGGTAGCGACCCTTGCTTAGCGAAACATTTGCAAATACAAATGCAAAACCAGTATAACAGTCGGTTCTGCTACCGTATTACACTCGCGTTCACATGGTGTGAAAAATATTCACCGTCCATGGTGGTAAGCATCATAACACCACTAGAAATATCTTCTTGATCACAAATGGCCCTTCGTATTTGGGAGTCCATTTTCCCCTAGGATCACCTTGTGGTAAGATGATGCACTTTATAACCAGGTCACCAGCCTGGTACACCTTATGTCTGACTTTCTTGTTAAAGGCCTTGATCATGCGCTTCTGATATATCTGACCATGACAAACAGCCGTAAGTCTTTTCTCGTCAATCAAATTTATCTGGTTAAGTCTAGTCTGAATCCATTCGTCTTCGTCTACACCTACATCGTTCATAATCCTTAAGGAAGGAATCTGGACTTCGATAAGCAAGACAACCTCCATACCGTAGACTAGAGAGAACGAAGTTTCCCTAGTTGATGTATATGCTGAAGTGCGATAACCATGAAGATCAAATGGTAGTATCTCGTGTCAATCTTTGTATGTCACTGTCATTTTCTACAAAATCTTCTTTATATTCTTGTTGGTGACTTTCACTGTGCCATTCATCTTCAGTCTATACGGAGAAGAATTATGGTGTTTAATCTTGAACTGCATGCAGAGTTTCGTGATCATAGTATTATTGTGTTTGGTACCATTATCTGTAAAGATCCTTTTCAGGTATGCCATACCGACTAATGAGTTTATGTTTAATAAAACGGGCCACAACATTCTTGGTACCAAAGGTAAATGAGGCTGCTTCAACCCACTTTGTGAAATAATCAATAGCAACCGAGATGAAACGATGTCCATTAAACACAATAGGCATAATCTCTCCAATCATATCAATGCCCTACATTGCAAACGGCCAAGGAGCAGTCAATACATTCCGAGGAACCAGAGGCACATGTAATTTGTCAGCATAAATCTGGAATTTATGACAAGTTCTGGAATGATGATGGCAAACAGTTTCCATGGTTGACCAATAATAACTCGCTCTAATAATTTTCTTAGCCATCGTATGCCCACTGGAGTGAGTACCAAAGACTCTTTCATGCATATCTTCCATAATCTTCTCAGCTTCCTTCTTGTCTAAACAACGAAGAAGATTTGAATCGTGATTGCGCTTGTACAAAATTCTGTTACTCAGAAATAACTTGCTCGAGAACCTCCATAGGAATTTCTCATTATTAATAGATACCCCTTCAGGATACTCTTGAGTCTCAAGGTATCTTTTCCCTTCGTGGTACCAAGGCTTTTCCTCCACTCCATCAGTATCAACTTCATAGCAATGTGCTAGTTTATCTAGTCTCTCAATTGTAATTCGAGGAGCTTCATTATCCCATTTGACTCTGAACATAGATGTCATGGTAGCTAATACATCTGCCAATTGATTCTCTTCTTGTGGAATGTGTTCAAAAGTGATTTCTTTGAATTACAGAATTAATGCCAGCACATGCTCTCGATAAGTGATGAGATTCGGGTGCTTCGTATCCCATTCTCCCTTAATTTTACTGATTACTAGGGTTGAATCCCCATATACAGTCAAGAATTTAATTCTCATGTCGATAGCAGCCTTGATACCCATGATGCATGCTTTGTATTCTGCCATGTTGTTGGTATAGTCAAAAGATAATTTAGCAGTGAAGGTCGTATGGCAACCCTTTAGAAGAGACAGTCACTTCACCAATTCCATTATCGAATGTGTTTGAAGCTCCGTCAAACACCATCTTCCATCAGGATCTTGGCTCAGGTCATTCATATGGTCCACGCTCTTCGTAATCAGTAACTAGCATAATATTCTCATCTGGGAACTTGAAATTCATAGACTGATGGTAATCTAAAGCCTGATGTGCCAAATGATGTGCCAATACACTTCCTTCAATTTCCTTCTGAGTAGTATACAGAATGTCGTATTCTGTCAAGACCATATTCCATCTTTCTATTCTTTCGGAGAGAGCGGGCTTCTTGAATATGTATTTTATTGGGTCCATCTTAGAGATCAACAAGGTAGTATGAGTCAAAATATACTGTCTTAGTTGGCGAGCAGCCCATGCCAAAGTGCAACAAGTTTTCTCGAGCAGTGAGTCTCTTGTTTCACAGTCGGTAAATTTTTTACTAAGGTAGTGTATTTCATGCTCTTTTCGACCAGACTCGTCATGCTGGCCCAATACACACCCCATTGAGTTCTCTTACACTATTAGGTACATGATCAGAGGTTTTCCTTCAATCGGTGGCATCTGAATTGGAGGTTGCTGAAGGTACTCTTTGATTTTTTTGAAGGTTACCTGACAATCATCGTTCCATTTCACTACCTGGTCTTTCTTTAGTAACTTGAAGACTGGCTCACAAGTAGTGGTCCGATGGGAGATAAATTTTGCAATGTAATTCAATCGTCCCATGAAACCTATGACTTCTTTCTTAGTATGGGGAGCTGGAATTTCTTGAATGGCTTTAACCTTGGCGAGATAAACTTCAATACTTTTTACACTGACAATGAAACCTAGGAGCTTACCAGATCTTACCCCCAAAGGTGCATTTGTTTGGATTCAACCTCGACTTGTATTTCTTCAATCTTTCAAACAGCTTGAGAAAGTGGTCGAGATGTTCTTCTTTAGTCTAGGACCTAGCTATCATGCCGTCAACATAAAGCTATATCTTATGATGGATCATATCATGGAACAAAGCTACCATAGCATGTTGATATGTTGCACCAGCATTCTTCAACCCAAAAGGCATAACTTTGTAACAGATATGTCCCTACCGTATGAGAAAAGTAGTCTTCTCCAAGTCTTCGGTTTCCATCTTGATTTGATTATATCCGAAGAAACCATCTGTGAAAGAAAATACTTTATGCTGAGCGGTGTTGTGAACCAGAACGTCAATATGTGGAAGCAAAAAGTCATCTTTTGGGCTCGCCCTATTTAAATCCTTGTAGTCTATACACATACGCACCTTACCATATTTCTTATGTATCGGAACCACATTTTCAACCCACTGAGGATAGGACGTGACAACTAAGAAACATGCATTAAATTGCTTCATAACCTCAGCGTTGATCTTTTCTGAGATCCCAGGACGCATACGACGAACTTTCTGCTTTATAGGGAGACGACCTTCCTTCATTGGTAAACGGTGAGCCACAATATTAGTATCAAGACCTGGCATGTCTTTATATGACCAAGCAAAGATCTCAACATAGTCACACAACATCTGGATTAAGCTCTTTTTGACACTATTTTCTAGGCTGACACCTATCTTGATTTCTTTCTTGTCTTCTTCAATACCCAAGTTCACAACCTCGACTAGCTCTTCATGTGGTCGTTTGGCTCTTTCTTATTGCATTAATAGTCTAGCAAGCTCTCCAGGTATTTCACAATTTTCCTCACCTTCGTCCTCGGCTTGGTAGATTAGACTTTCGAAGTCATAATTGGAAATAGCAGAATTTTTATCAATGGGATCTAGGGTGGATATGGTTTTTTTTTTTAAAATAGTAAAGTAAAATAAAAAAAAGAGCGCAAAATTTGAATGCAAACATCCAAAGATTTATTAAATGAAGATATGCTGATGAATAATGACAACCCTAACAAATGGACCGTTGTTCCCCGGGTAAGGCATAAGGCTTAAAGTTTATTTTTTAAATTACATAACCCAAAAACTTAAAAGCGAGAAAAAATAGCATTTAATCCTGACTAATGGAGATTGGTATAAAGTCGTCAGTCTTCTAATTGTTTAGCCCATTGTCGGTAGTAGGGAAGATCCAACTGTCAATGTCGTAGTCACTATCAGCGCCTTCCACAATGTTGACATGATTTTTTTGAACTCCATTATTGTTGATGTGGAATGGCGGTCTCCCAGAATTAGCACGAGCACGACAGACTACCCTCTGACCTTGAGAAGTGAAACCCAAACCAAACTTGTCGGATTTGTAAGGAATATCAGGAAGATGACCCCAAACAGTACAACCATCTTCTTCAACCACAGCCTATCGTCTTTCAGAGAAGCCATTTTTTATGGAGTCTTAGGAATAGCATAAGTATCTTTATCAATTGAGGTTGTCTGAGAAACAAATTCAAAGGTCTGGCAAGGAGTCTCAAAAAATTCACCATCCACCTCGATATACTTGAAAGAATTCAAATGGCTCACCATATATTCTTCTTTGCTGCAAACTGTAATGATCTTTCCCTTCATGGGATACTTAGACTTCTGGTGTAAGGTAGAAGTAACAACACTTGCCCCATGAATCCAAGGGCATCCCAACAAACAAGAGTAGGTTGGACGAATATCCATCACATAGAAAGTAGATTTGAAGACCTGGGAACCCACTTTGATTGGAAGATCAACCTCTCCATGCACCATTCTCTTTGAACCATCAAAAGCTCTTACCACAATATCAATGGGTTTTAGAATAATCCCTTCACAATCAAGTTTGTCTAAAACAACTTTTGGCAATACATTCAACGAGGAACCTGTGTCTACCAACACATGAGATAAGGTAGTGCCCTTGCACTCAATGGAGACATGCAGGGCCTTATTATGATTCCTTCCAATGGGAGTTAAGTCTGTGTCAAAAAAGCCTAGCCCATTATCAGTAGTCAGGCTAGCAATATGATTTTCGAACTGGTCAACATAGATTTCTTGCGGTACATGCACAAATTTTAGAAATTTCACTAAAGCCTGAACATGGGCTTCAGAGCATAACAAAAGGGATAAGATAAATATTTTGGAGGGAGTCTTCCCCAACTGTTCAACAATCTTGTAGTCACTCTTTTTGATAATCTTTAATATTTCTTCCATCTCTTGCTTGGAGGGGTATTCAATAGTAACTTCTTTTGGTGCCCTAGATTGGGAAGGCTCAGTCATCTGTTCTTCACCTCGAGTCTCAGTAGTAGATTCAGTAGCAGTGATACGAACTGGTGCAGTAACAGTCTTCAGAGAGATCTCTGGAGATAAAACCCTTCCACTTCAGGTAACTTTACTAGTCCCAGCAATATTGTCAATATCGGGATCAGTAACTTCAGCATTTTCATCTTCAATAGTCAATGGCTATTGCTTGATGCCATGGTAATAGACATCACCTCCATAATTCCAAGGGATAACCTTATCAGAAGAATATGGAATTGGCCCAGGTGCGATAATAATCAGAGGACCGACTCTATGTTCGGCAGTAATCTTCACAGGACCCTTAAAAGTGATCTTTACAGGAGTACTGGAAATTGTAGACACGTCTTCAAGATTCGGGTCTTAGGATGTACTCTCCACAGGAGAAGTCTTCTCAAAAGGAATTTTCTCAAATAGTATCTCACAGTCATCCATCAAACACTGAATAGCTTTTTTCAGCAATGCACAACCATTGGATTGGGATGCAGAGTAGTAGCAGTCTTCAACATAACCTGAAAATAAACCAGCTTGCAGTAGCTTTTACTTAACAATCATTAGGGGAGTAGTCAAATCCTTCATAGTGGGAACATAAGAAACATATTCAATAGCCTTAACTCCTTTGTCATGGTTGGGCATAGGTGCAGTAATAAAATTAGGAGTCTTAGGAGGATCAAAATCAATTTCCTTAACATCAATCATGTCTTGGATCTTATTCTTCAGGGCCCAACAATTGCTAGTGTCATGCCTGGGGCTGTCGGAGTGATATGCACACCTTGCATTGGGATTGTAGCAGGGAGAGGAAGTGTTGGGATTCTGCGGAGGCTCTCTCAAGGTAACCATCCCTGCCTTCAACATGTGTTGTAATGCTTGTGCTAATGGTATGTTGATCTTTGTAAGCTGTCTCTTGGGTGCCTCTTACCTACGCTGATTATTTTGTTGTTGTTGTTGCACTAGCGCGGGGTTGGAGACCAGTACTTCCCCCACAGATTGATTAGGGTCACTCTTATTACTACCCTTCTGGTCGTACATAACATTGAATTTTCTCTTAAGATTATTATCCTTCTTCACAATATCTGACGATGTGCATACACGATTAAGGGTTTAAAAGCAACAAAACTTGGACAAGTTTAAGGTGATTGATAAAGATCAAACAAAATGGTCTTAATTGGATAATTAAGACATGTTTGACTTGTGTTATAAGTCAACTCAAGATAAGACTCTCGAGCAACCAAAATTGAAGATGAAACTTCAAACACAATAGCAAAGTCACATAACTTGATTGTCAACATCATAAAAGATGGAAAACACTTGTCTAAAAACAATGAAGGGTAGTCAAGATCAAGTGAGAAAATAATAAAGGGTTAAATATGTTTTTGGTCCCTATAAATATCTCAAATTTCAGTTTTAGTCCTTATTAAAATAATGACATGTTTTAGTCCCTAAAAAATTATTATGCAAATAGTTTTAGTCCCCGTTGTTAAACCAATATGTATTTTTGAATGATTATTTTGTAATTATGTTTAGATTGTTATAAAAAGTTTCTTGGAAAAAAAGAATTTCAAAATTTGTTTTCTCGGTCGAGATTTTCATTATTTTTATCAATATCTTTTGAAATTTAAAAAGATCATATTTAATTCTTCTCATTTAAAAAATTATAAACTTTGATAAAGAAACATTTTATAGTATTCTAAACACATATGCAAAATATTATTCAAACATTTAAAAGTTTAAGGATAATTAAACAGTTTTTAAAGTTTTAGAAAATAGTAGGGACTAAATTTGGATGAACAAAATTTTTTTAAGGACCAAAATTTGTCATTTTTTTAATAGGGATTAAAAATGAAATTTGAGATATTTATAAGGATCAAAAATATATTTAATCCAATAAATAATTACACTTATAGATCTTATAGCAATAGAACATTCCTACTAAATCATCCATCATGAACTTAAAAGGAACTATAAGTAATATTATCAATCTAACATGTTAAAGTGTCATGATGATATATTAAAAGTGTAGTTTCTAATGTATAAAAGCAAAGGGGATCTAAATATTTCAAACTTAAAGTTCTTAAATTCTATAGAAAGTAGACAACATCAAGAAACCTTAAATAGACATAACACAAAGTTCATGAGACAACCAATGGAGAATGAAACTCCAAACACCACCAAAATGGCCAATATAGCTTCCAAAATGTGACCAAAATGAGATGAAAATGAAGTGTCACTCAAGGTTCCATGGAAGCATAAATAAAAGAGATGAAAATAAGAGTTTAAAATAAGAATCAAGCATCAAGGAAACGAATATAAGAGTCCTCAAGCAAACACAAACAACAACTAGGTCAAAACTAGTGGACTATTTCTCCTTTCTTGTCGCCATGTTGAATTAACAATGAAATGCTAATCATGGATCAAAGGAGCTTTTTATGACAAAAACAAACCTTAAGAGGTCAGAATCACAAAATATTTAAATTAAAATGGATCCAAATAGTACACAAAAAGTGGTGCGCAAAAGCTATTTCCTAAACCATGGTCACAAATGATCATCAAACAATATTGACAAAAAAAGCAAAGTTATGAGAGCTTGAATGGTTCATTGATGAACTCAAGTATCTAAACATTTAGTGAGGATGATAAAAAATAAAAGGAATTGGTTTCTCATGAGTTTCACAAGTGCATTCCCTTTTCCTCTAATTCAAAAGAGCACAAAATCATTTATGAGGAAGATATTAAGCCAAAAATAGAAACAAATCTTATAAAAACAAGATACAATTATTTCAAGGTTCACAAGACATCAATAGGCCAGAAACATAAAGCTCAAGACAAAATTATCAAAGTTCAAGTTGAAAACTCAATCACACAAGTTAGACTAGCTTAGATAGGCCTCTAATTGGGAACCCTAGCTTCATTAATTGGGGGAAAATATCTCATCAACTCTTAAATTTAAGAAAAATTAATTCTAAGGTCCTAAGATATCATACTATCCTAACTTAAACAGAAACTGACGTAAATTCAAGGGAGGTTAGTCAATGAGCCCTAACTTGTGATCTAAGCAAGCAAAAGTCAATAAAATCAAATAATTAATGTTCAATTTTCAAAATAGGTCAAGAACACAAAATAAAATAAAAATGAAAAAACACAAGGCCAGAAAATGACTTAAAGAAATCACTGGATATTTTTATTGATTTTTAGAATTAAAAGAAAATAGGCTATTAAATCAAAACATGACAATATTTAATTAAAAGCTTAGTTAGTCTCTACATTTTTTCTCAAACAAAAAATGACAAAAATATGAACAAAAATTCAGAAAGTCAAAATACATCGATAATATGATTCAAGACATTTTTTGTGAATTTTTTGTATTTAGGAAAATGATTAAAATAATTGTGAAAATGCCTAGAAAGCAATTAAATATCAAAATTTATTAAATCCACTAAAAATGAGAAAATTCTAAAATAAAATTAAGAAACTCAAAATAGACCAATCAATGTGTCTAAAAATATTTTTGTAGAATTTTTGTGAAAGAAAAAGTCAGAATTTTTTTTTACAAAAATCAATTAACCAAAACACAATTAATCTACGAATTTTGTTTACCAATCAAATGATTTTAAAAAAAATCTAGAAAAATTATAATCAAATAATAGAGATTAACATATACCTATGGTTTTTTTATAGAATTGTTGGACAAGTTTTGATCAACAAATAAAATCAGACAAAATAATTAAAATCAAATAAAAAGAAAATGCATTAAAATTCAAATGAGAGAATCAGATCAAGCCATGTAATTGTCTTGAACCTTGAGACAAATCCTAACACACGCGTTTTCCAGTTTCAATACCTCATGTTCATAACATGATATCTACTTCATTTCTCAACCAAAATTAGTTATTCAAAGCCTAAATCAAATCAAAGCCAAATTTGACATCTACATCATGCGAGTCATGGAATCTCAAAAGATCAACCGTAGAGATGGAAATCAAGGAACGGAAAATACAAAAATCATTCTGACATGGATTTTCGGAAGTTCATAAAATGCAATGTACTTCGAATTCAAATAAACTCATGCGTTAGAATCAATATCTAAACACATACGAACATGATCACGAGCTTAGAACTGCATGAAACACACTATAATCAGAAAATTCGAGATCTAAAAATACCTCTTGAGTTGAGAAATAAACTCAATTGTTGCCTCTGAATTCGTGAGAAAACTCTACTTCTCTCGATCCTTGTGCTTCACTGATGTTGAATGCAAAGAGAAAATGGTAATTGGAGTAAGGGGAAAGTGACAACTCGAAGTAAATTTTGAGAGAAAACTCTTGAGTTCAGATCTGGAGTCTCAGAGAAATCAAGCGTAGAGAGAGAAAGAGTGAGGTCTAGAGACTTTACAGAGTTGAGGGAATAAGGATAGAATGGTCCTTGAAGCATGTAAAACCATTAGAGATACTTTCACCCAAAATAAAAAAAATGGAGTGTCTCAAGTGTGCTTGCGTTTCATTCCTTAATGCTGAGCCTTGGTGTGCGTTTTGAGCAGTACATGGTAAGTGGAATTGAGTGAAAGGAATCTGTGAAAAGGTGATCTAGCATAGTGTCAATTTCAAATGAAATTTTATTTCTAAAAATAACAAAATCCGAGTGTGCAAGGTGTGCATGGTAAATCATGTGGTTTGGGTCATTTTTGGCAAGGGAATATGCAAGAAGTTCGTGCAAGCCATGTGCTTAGAGAGACCTGAAATAAATCAAAACCAAACTGCATAACCAAACTAAACATGACTATGGAAATTCATTCACTTAAATATCTAACTTTATGCCCAAGCCTCTAAGAATTGGCTCGTACGTTCTCTTGTTTATAGAGGCCTATCAAGAGATCTCACAATGAGCTTCACTATATTCTTTGGATCATTGGAAATGGAGATGAAATGAATGAGATATGTCTGTTAAAGGTTGAGAAAAACACAATAATTTATATCTAGAAAATATGAGCATGCACTGGTCTTGCATGGGGCATGCAAATCAGTTTTGAGGTCATGACTTTCAATGATCATATCTTGATCAGTCTTGGGCCAAATTGAATAATTCCACACTCATTGAAAAAATTTCATGGAAAACTACAAAATGCTCCAATTTAATTTTCAAATTGATGCTTGAAGAAAAAGAAATCAAGCCATAAAAATGGCACACCAACTGTTTGTCAAAATTACGTGTATGACATACCAATGAGAAGGCAACTTGACATCTCTTGTGGCTAGAATTTCCAACTTGATTTTCTCCCAAATGGTTCGCTTTTGAGCTTCCCACACAAATTGACAATCTTTTAGGATTTTTCAAGAGCTTTCTTAATTTGTATGGTTTGTGTCAATTGGTTAAAAAAATGAGAAAGTTACAAATGTCAAAAGTTTAGTACTCTAGGGACTTGAGAACTTCGAAAAATTTCTAAGTATCCAAATGACTTCTTGAACAAGTTATCTCCAATTTGACCTCTTTTATTGATTCTATGACACCAATGGTTATTAAATATGGAAATAGGATATTTAAATTCATAGTTTACCAAAAGTCCACTTGATCACCTTTGACTTTGGTTGACTTTTGGTCAAAATGACTATTTTGCCCCTTGTTATCAATTGAACCTCTTCCAATTCAAATTGATAGACAATCTTCCAATCATAGATGCTAAATATCATATAAAAACACATGGAATCGAATTTGAATAAATTTTTTGAAGAATTCCTGATTAAATCCAAAACCCTAACTTGGTCATCTGTATCGGAGGATGATGCTAAAGTTTTAAAACCCTAATTCCACTGGACTTTATTGAGCAATTCTTTGAAAAAAGTTTCCTCGGATGATAATAAGAAGATGATGCTTTAAGAAATTGGCTTGGACAAGCTTCAAGTCATACGATGGGTCAAAATCCTAATCTCATCAGATGAAGGAGACAGATGAATCTCTTTTCAAATATTTGCAAATTTTCAACTCTTGATAAACCAATGAGATAAGTGAGATGTCATGAGACATGAGAGATACTTGGGACTTGAAAGATCCAGATATTGAGAGAATGAGACTCTCATTGAGCAAATTATCAATAAAATCGACTTCCAAAGCTTGAAGAAAACTTGAGAACCAAAGTACTTTGATCCCAATTACAATGAATGAATGCAAGGCTATATAATGATTATGATGAAACATAAGCCTAAAATAAAAGGTTAAACTTTGGGGTACAACACCACCCTAGAAGGATAGTGGTCACATTGTACTTTGTACTTTTATACTCACCATCTCACGCAAACCAGACTTGATCTTTATCTTTTATTTCTTTAGAGGCTTCTGATTGTATGTTGCTGAAACATGTTGTAGAAGGATCAGAACTTGAATCATCATAACCTAAGTCTTTGGAGTCTTCAAAACTTGTTCAGCAGAATCATTGTCTTTAGAGTCTTTAGAAATTAGTCTTCAGAAGTAATGGCTTCATATCTTCGTAACTTGTTTAGCAGAACCTTCTCTTTAGTATCTTCAGAACTTGGGACAACATAAGCAAAGCTTTAGAAGGCTTACGAGGTTTCCTTATAAAGTCATGATTAGAAGCTCTTGTACTAATGTTCCTTGGAATCGTTGTATAAGAAGCATTCCAAAACCTTGAATTATCTTTGTAACATACCATACATATTCTTCCAGAGTTCGAGTTCAGAGCCTGATGATGTCACACGCCTTCCACTAGAGTCAGGACGTATTTAGAAAAATCTACACACTATACAAAAACCATTAGAGTTTAAATTATTCTCTAAGATACCATGTAAAGTTATCATCAAAACTCAAGGCCAGATGAAAAACCAATCTTGTTCTTACAATCTCCCCATTTTTTATAATGACAAAATCATGGATTTTGATAGAACAATTCATACAGGTTAATAACCATAGAAGACAAATTTAGAAAAAAGCTAACCAGCTCTCCCTGAATCTGTTATACCCAAAATTCATTTATGCTTGTTTAAAGTCTCCCTCTTAGCCCAAGACTCAAAAAATAAATTTTGCAGTACCGAAGTTGAAATAGAGAAGGAATACTTCCCTATTTATGTCTCATCAGAGTTTGACTAAAACTACATGGTCTTCATCTCAGAACTTGGCTTACTATCAGAACACGATGAAGTATCAGAACCTGTTTAGTAACTATCTTGATACCTCGCATCAAACATCAGAACTAATTCCCTAGTTCTTCCAGAAACTTGATCAAGCCACCAGAAGGTGCTAAGCATCATATCATCATAAGGTTGAGCAACTGTACTGTTTCCTGAATGACCAAGTCCTTCATCTTGTCTTCTGACCATATCTTTGACCATGTCTTCTGACCATGTCTTATACCATGTCTTTGATCATGTCTTTAACCATGTCATATGATCATGTCATCTAACTAGATCATCAGAAGCTCTGCAACCTCTGAGTGATGCCTGGTTGAAAGCAGACTTACTATACTTACAGAAATTTCATAACTTTTGAAGTATCAGAGTCTGGTTTATCAAATTCTGGTTACAAAACTTTCAAATAGTTTAAAACTTTTGAAAATCTTTGTGGTATTGGAGCATATGTTTCCAGAGCATACATTGACATTATTTTAGATAGTTCACAACTTCTGAAAAAATGGATAGTATCAGATCAACCTTTCCATGATTCCTGAAAGTTCACAACTTCTTAAGCGTCAAAGTCTGATCACCATACATTCAGAAATTTCACAATTTCTGAATAATATGTGGTATCAAAACAAGATTACCTTACTTCAGAAAGTTCACAACTTCTAAATAGTTTGAGCTATCATAGTTTGATTTAACCATATTTTCAGGAAGTTCATAACTTCTGAAACATACATTGTATTAGAGCCTAGTTCAAACATAATTCATTCAGAAGGTTCGTAACTTCTGACAAATACATTGTTCTCAGATGCTTAGTTCATCAAAGCATATTTCATGAAAATCAGTGAACTTTCACATAGTTCCTGAATTAAACATCAAACACATGGTTAGAAGCAAAAGCATTATAACATTAGAGCATGTTTGGGCTCAAGATTCTTAGATTAGATACTATCAAAATCATATACTATTTTCCCCCCCTTTGTTAGAAATCAAAAAGATTTAAAAGGAAAAGGAAATGTTTCATTAAAGTAAAAGGATAAAGATTCAGTTATTTCATATATTTAGCACATTTTTAGCCAAAAACACAAAAGTCAACCAAACAATAAGAAATAAAGAATACTTTCAAAGAACAAAAATTTTATTCATTAATTTGGGGGACTACAAACAAGACACAACAAAAAGGAAACCAAAAACAAAGACCAAACGACACCCAAAGCAACAAACATTTGACAACCACCCAGTAGAAACAACCACCCATCCAACTAAGCTTCAAAGACTTCACATCTCTCATCAACCAGCGAATTATTAGGTCCTGGTCTAACCCTCCAAACTAATCCAACAATCTCAGCCATATAGAAAAGTTCAGACAAAACTCTTCAAAAAGGTATGAAAGACTTACAAATACTTATATAGTTTGGGGAAGCTTAACCCTAACATTATTGAGCATAAAATAAATGAAAAGTCTGTCGTCATAGGACATAATGTTTATGTTTTCTCCTCATGGTCGAAAGTTAGTTGGTAGAAGTTGAAACCAAACTTTAGCAATGGGATGAAACTTTGATGGGTTAGTGGGTTCATATCTGGATGAAAAAATGTCATGGATGGTGATGAGCTTCTCGATAAAGGTGTACTAGAGACTGAACTGATCCATAGTAATACCAGTTTCAACATACCCAATATCCTTTGAAATTGAGGTAGGGGTGATGATAAATGGAACACCATAAATACTGGAGCAGATTGAGCAACCATTATCACTCACAGAAGCATACTTCCAAAAAGCTTTTACAAGGCTCTAATAGATGGGTCCATTCACCATTGTAAAGTATCCAGACCATCCTTGTATCTGCATGCTCAAGGTTATGTTGAGACCTTCAACCCTCAGTTGAGAAAGGTTAAGATGTCTTTCCGCAATGACCCCCAATATTTTCTCATTTCCACATAAAGTTTTTGAAAACACGGTGACTCAAAAGTGAGAAGGATGGAGAAGGGAATTTATCTAGATGAAGTAGTAGGGAATGAAGAGTTAGAATAGATTGAAGCAGTATAAATAGGAGAAAGGAAACTTGACTGACATGGGAAATGATTTAGTTTATAGAACTCTCATAATCGAGACACATAAATCAATTAATGTCTAGTCTAGAAAAATAGAAGAATAACGACTACTATCATTTCCAAGAAGAGTGTCAGAAGAAAAACTTGTAGTAGCGACAAATAAAACAAGGAATTAGATATGGATTGCTAAAGATTCTTATTTTTTACAGAAACTTTTATCCAACGGTTACTTAAATTTCATAATTTTAAACTTACTTTGAAAAAGGTAAAAATTCTCACAGGGGGTAAAACGTGAGGATTTTTGTATTATCACATGTTTATCTCGTCTCCCAATGTGTTACGTCAAGTACTAGGTGTGCTTCAGAAAAGACATTTACCTTATTTTGAATTTCAAACCATTCACTTTCCTGACACCTCATTTAATGAACTAAACTCTTAAGTTTCCAACGGATAGAGGAATTCTCAAGAGAATATTCTGACCATGGATACTTCTGATATACGAGAACTTCACTTATCAGAAGCCTCACATCCCAGAAGCTGAAAAAACAAATTAAACTTTAGAAGCTCATCTTCCCATTCTGGAAAGCTACAATCTGAGATCACACCTTTTTCATTCTGTACACAAAACCATGTTCAGGTGCTTTAGAATGAAAACAAGTATATCTTCAGCAAGGGGTTTTGTAAAGATATCATCCCATTGATGGTCTGTATCACAGTCTCTAATAAAGTGATGTATGATCTCAATATCCTTAGCCCTAGAATGTAAAATGGGATTTTCGTAGAAATAAATAGCAGAAGTATTGTCACAGAAGATAGGAATATTACTCTCAAATATATGATAGTCTTCCAGCTGACTCTTCATCCAGAGGATCTGTGTACTACATCTAGAAGCAGATATGTATTCAACTTCTACAGTTGATAGCGCTAATGTAGATTGCCTCTTACTGGACTATGAGGTCAAGTTCTCCTCTAAATACTGACAGCTTCCAGAAGTACTTTTCCTCTCAAGTCTATCACCAGCTTAATCAACATCACTATAACCTACTAACTTATATTCACTTGATTTTCTATAACACAAACCAAGGTTAGTAGTACCTTTCAGATACCTAAAAATCCTTTTGACAATGGTCAAGTGAGATTCTCTAGGATATGATTGGAAGTGAGCATAAAAGTATACATTGAATAAAATATCAGGTCTATAAGTAGTTAAATATAATAAAGAACCTATCATACCTCTGTACATCGCTTGATCAACCTTACCACTTACCTCGTCCTTCTCTAGAATGCAAGTAGGATACATAGAAGTCTTGACTATCTTGCATTCAGACAAGTTGGACTTCTTTAGAAGTTATTTTGTATACTTGCTTTGATGAATGAAAGTTTCTTCTGACCCTTGATTTATCTGGATCCCGAGAAAGAACTTGAGTTCTCCCATTAAGCTCATCTCAAACTCAACCTGCATAGACTTAGCAAACTCCTCTCACAAAGTGGCATTAGTAGAATCAAATATAATATCATCAACATATATTTGAACCACTAGAATGTAATTTTTGAAGGACTTACAAAATAAGGTGGTATCAACCTTTCCTTTAGTGAAGTCATTTTCTAAAAGAAAATTGCTTAATCTCTCATACCATGCTCTAGGAGCTTATTTTAGATCGTACAATGATTTCTTAAGTTTAAAAACAAAATTTGGGTTTTTAAGATCTTCAAAACCATGAGGTTGGTGTACATACACTTCGTTAGTTATTTAGTCATTCAAAAATGAACTTTTAACATCCATATGATACAAGATGATGTTGTGATTAATAAAAAAGGAAATTAAGAGACGAATAGACTCTAACCTGGAAACTGGTGCAAAGGTTTCTGTATAGTTAATCCTTCTTGCTGACTATATCCTTATACAACCAATCGAGCCTTATTTCTTACCACATCTCCCTTCTCATTGAGCTTGTTTATAAAGACCCGCTTAGTTCTAATTATGTGGGTTCCTTTGGGTCTAGGCACCAGATCCCAAACACCATTCAATAAGAATTGATTGAGTTCTTCCTGCATATCCAGAATCCAATCTTTGTCCAGAAGCGCTTCATCAATAGATATAGGTTCTATCAGGGACACCAATCCCAGAAGCGTTGCTTCCGAAGGTTTGAAAGATGATCTTGTTCTGACTGGTTTAGTCTTGTCACCCAAAATAAAATTTTAGGAATGTGATGATCTATGTCTGTGCTTCTTTAGAGGTGTTTATGCTGCAACAACTTCTTATTGAGTATCTTCTGAGCCTTTGACCTCTTGTTCTTATGTATAAGTTTCATTACCATCAGCACCTGAAAAGGTAATCTCTAGATTTATAAACTTTTCAAATAGAATTAACTTTTCAAGGTCGAGCTTATCATCAAATCTAACATTGATTGATTCTTCAACAATAAGTGTTTAATTAGTATACACTTTATAGTCTTTTGAGCATTCAGAATATCCTAACATAATACAACTTTGAGCTTTAGAATCACACTTGTTAAGATTCTCTTTAGTGTTAAAGATAAAACAAGAGCATCCAAAAGGATGAAATTAAGAAATATACGGCTTCTTATTCTTCCATAATTCATAGGAAGTCTTACCCAATATAGGTCTTATAGAGACTCTATTCTGAATGTAACACACAATGTTTACAACCTCTTCCCAGAAGTGCTTTGGCATGTTGGTTTCATTAATCATTATTCTAGCCATTTCTTGAAAAGTGGCGTTCTTCCTTTCTACAACTCCATTATGCTATGGAGTTCTAGGGCAGGTTAAATCATGGAAAATTCTATTATCATCAAACAATATCTCAAAGTGTTTGTTCTCAAATTCTCCAACATGATCACTTCTAACCTTGACAATTCTAAGATTCATCTCATTTTGCACTTGGTTATATAAGGTGGTGAACACAGAATGTGACTCATCCTTGTGTCTAAGAAACTTCATTCGTGTGCATATGCTATATTCATCAATAATGACTAATCCATACTTATTTATATTAATTGACGCAGTTTTCACTGGTCTAAAAAAATCAATGTGAAAAAGCTCCAATAGTCTGGAGGTAGAAATAACATTCTTTGCTTTAAAAGAAGTTTTTGAAAACTTATCCTTATGACATGCTTCACAAAGAGCTTCTGAAGAGAACTTCATATTAGGAATGCCTCTGACTAAATTAAACTTGTTTAGCTGAGATATCCTTCTCATACTAACATGGTCCAATCGTCTATGCCAAGTCCATTGCTCTTAATTAATAGACATAAGACATTTTACATTTTTCTCTTTAAGATCAGAAAGTCTAATATTATAGATTTTGTTCTTCCTTTTACCATTGAATAGGATAGATCCATCCTTCAAACTAACAACTTTACAGGTGTCTTGATTAAAGATAAAATCATAATCATTGTCACTTAATTGAGTTATGGACAATAAATTATGTATTAATCCATCAACAAGTAATGAATTAGTTATAGGGGGAAGAGAACCATTACCAATTTTTCCAGAGCCTGTAATTTTTCCCTTTTGATCACCTATGAAACTCACGACGCCTCCAGGCTTAAGTTCCAGGCTTTGAAATACATGTCATCTTCCCGTCATGTATCGTGAGTAGCCAGACTCCAAGTACCTTGAATGGTGTTTCAACTATGCTACTGAGGATATCTGCAACATAGATTATCTATTTCTTAGGTATCCACAACTTCTTGGGTCCTTTCTTATTAGTTCTCCCATATTTCTTAACAACTTTTAGTTTAGCAGTAGAATAATCATATTTACAGGTATTAAAGCGAGAAGGTTTAGCTAATGGTTTTTCCTTAGGTTTAGAAGTAGATTTCTCTTTTTCTTTTCCTTTATCTTTAGGAACAAACCCAGCAGATATAAAAAGAGAATAAAGAGTATTAGGTTTGTCTTCCTTATCAAAATTAGATTCATCATAGGAATTATAACCAATGCCATCACTCCCATTTCTGCTCACACCATAGATCATAGAAGCCATCATGCTTCTCCATATGCTTATGGCTAGGAACTTCTGAAAAGGTTTTTCATATTTTTTAATGACATCATCAGTACTCTCAGAAGCTTTTGGAAGAGTTCTCGTGCCTTTGAGGGAAGAGTTCTTATCTTTAAGAAAAAAGTTTCCTTTATTAATAATGAAGAGGTCTTCCTTAAGCTTACAGTTTTCAGAAGATATAGATTCATGGGACTTTTTAAGTTCCTTAAATTTAATCTTAAGTAACTCAAGTTTTTCCTATAATTTCAAGTAAAAAAGAATTTAATTCAGAATGAGTAAGGTTGGAAAATTCTTGATCTGTGTTTGAACCAGAGTCTGATTCATCTTCTGGAGGGATCTTTGCATAAGAAGTTCTTACATAAATCATCAGTGCCACGTTAGCATGTTCTTCTTCTGAGTCATCTTCTTAAGAATCAAAATCATCTCGGGTTGTCATCAGCCATTTCTTCTTACTCTTGAGAGCTTTCTTCTTAGGATTGTCCTTATGAAGTTTAGGACAATCGTACTTGTAGTGTCCTGGCTCATTGCACTCATGACAATGACTTCTTTGCAAATATACTTACTTTAACTAGAAAGAGACTCAAAGCGACCAACAGTCCTTCTAGTACTTCTGAATCTATTGCCTTGATTTCTCTTTCAGAGACAGTTAACCCTTCTAGACAGAAGTGACAACTCATCTTCATTTTCATCAGAATCTTCTTCTGAATCCTCAATCTCTTCATCTTGAAGAGCTTTGGACTTCTCAGATCTTCTAATAGATTTGAGCGTAACATATTTTCCTCTCTTCTCAAGTTCATCCTATTATTCTATGGAAATGTTGTTCAGATCCTTTGCAAGCTTGAGTGTAGTTACCATATGCATCCGTTTAGCTGCCAAACTTCTTATAATCTTCTTCACATGATCTGACATTGAATATCCTTTGCTCAGTCCTATAACTAAGGTTTGAAACCTTGAGAACATAGTCTCAATTGTTTCATCATCCTCAATATTGAAGGCTTCATACTTCTGAATCAAGGTAGGAGCCTTGGTCTCCTTGACTTGATCATTTCATTCATGAGTCATTCTGAGAGAGTCAACTATAGACTTAGTCGAGTCTCTATTTGTGATCTTCTCATACTCAATATAAGAAATAACATTCAACAAGATGGTTCTTGCTTTATGATGTTTCTTATAATCCTTTTTCAGTTGATCAGTCATAACTTTCCTTTCAAGCTTCTTTCTAGCAACATCTGTGGGAGGATTGTATCCATCAACTACCATATGCCAAATATCAACATCATGACCTAGAAAGAAACTTTATAGTCTATATTTCCAATATTCAAACCTTTCACCATAAAAAATGGGAGGTTTAGCATTGTAGTTATCTTTATCATTTTAAACTGGAGAAGGTGGTGGTAATGTAGGATCAACCATAGTGTTTCTAAAACTCGTCTGGATCTTTATCTAACATGATTAAGTGTTTGATAAAAATAAATACTAGAACCGGAGTTCTGATGCAAATTGAAGGTACGAGAAACATAAGAAATTGAGGTTTGAATTGGGTTTCACCAAATATAAACTTTTCAAAAACTCAAACACAATATATAACAAGTGAATAAAAATAAATGAACACAATTATTTTTATTTTGGTTCAATGTTAACTAAGTTACTCCAGTCAATCCTACAAAGTGATTTGCATTATCCACAAGCCGGGACAGAGCTATGTTGCTCATTGTGTGGGCTAGAGCCCCCACTAATAATGGAAATTAATAGAATGCCTTGTAATATTATAGAATTATTAGGAAATATTGTTTATTTGATTCAATAACTTGCCAACTCTTAAAAAAATAATAAATAAGTATTTAAATTATTTTAGTCATATAATATAATTTTCTCTTATAAATTTAATCTATAAATTACTCACAAAAAATATTCGTAGTTTCAATATAATTAAGGATTAATAAGAATTAAAACTATTATATTTTTTAAATAAAAAATTAGTTACAAAATTTTTCATTTTAAAGATTGTTTAATAATTTATACAGAATAATATTTTTACTTATATTAAAATTAAAAAATTATTAATTACTTTAAATATGAAAAATCTTATAGAATAATTGTGATATATATTCATATTTTTAAAAAGTTGTTATATTAACTAATACTCTCTCTCTCTCTCTCTCTATATATATATATATATATATATATATATATATATATATATATATATATATATATATATATATATATATATATATATATATATATAGTGCCCTCACTATTCAATATTTTTTGGCTCCGTCCCTATCCACAAGGACTTAATCCACTATAATCCACTGATTACAGACAACCACAATAAGTCTGATCAACCTTGTCGACAACTATAATAACTATGCCGATCCTTATTGTCAATCCACAACGACCGTAGTCAAAGTCTTCTTGAGAATCCTGACTACTCCTAGTCTCTCAAGGAACCTATCAACAACCGTTGATTACAAAGATGTGTATACATAGATGCTTCTAACAATAAGATTACACAATATTTAACCATAACAACATAGAAGTGTTGATAGCAACATATGAACAAAAGCTCTTTGCTAATTTAAAAAACTACACAAAGAATATCTTAAAAGAGTTGTGCAGCGCTTTAGCGTAGTTTTGTAGAACCAAAAAGCTAATTTCTAATTCTTCCAAATCCTTCTTTTATATTTGAAAAAGAGATTCGTTGCAGGGTAGAATAGAAACATAAATTTTTTTTGTCACTAACGGTCATGGTGGGAATTATAGACAACATAGTACAAAAGCAATATCCTTACTCCACCCTAGCAGGGTAGTGGTCACAATGTACTTTATACTTTTATACTCACCATCTCACATAAACTAGTATTGATCTTTATCTTCTATTTCATCAGAGGATTTTGAGTGTATTTTGATGAAGCATGTTTTAGAAGGATAAGAACTTGAATCTTCATAACTTAAGTCTTTGGAGTCTTTAGAACTTGTTCACTAGAACATTTGTCTTCACAATCTTTAGCACTTAGTCTTTAGAAATAATGTCTTCAGATCTTGAGAACTTGTTGAGCAAAACCTTATCTTCAGCATCTTTAGAACTTGGTATAATAAAGCAAAGCTTTAGAAGGCCTATAAAGTGTCCTTTTAAAGTCATGATTAGAAGCTCTTGCACTAACGTTCCTTGAAACAGTTGCATAAGAAGCATTCCAAAATCATGACTTATTTTTGTAACACATCATACGTATTCTTCCAGAGTATCGAGTTCAGAAATTGATGACGTCACATGCCTTTTAACACAATCAAAACCTATTTAGAAAAATCTAATCACTAGATAGAAATCATTAGAATACACAATTATTTTCTAAGATACTATGTAAAGTTATCATCAAAACTCAATGCTAGATGCATAACCAATCTTGTTCTTACGATAAATTTTTTTGAACAAAGCAAAACTAACTTCTTTCATTAATAATCAAAAGATCAATACATGGAGGAACTATATGAAAAATGCTACGTCTGGACCATGAATTAGACACCTTCTTTAACGAATGGGCAATCAAATTTGCTTGACATTTTATAAACTTAACCTTAAAGTTTTGAAAATTTTGTAACAATGGTTTAATATCTCTAACAATAGTATAAAACTTTAAATTTCCAATAACAATGGTGCGTAAAGCTTGCACTATACGAAGAGAGTCGCTTTCGAAGACCATGCGGTCATGGTTCAAAGCTATAACACTTTAAATAGCTTTTTTTAGAGCCAAAGCTTTCGCTTCTATGATAAAAAGATCACTGGAATCCGACGTTACACCTTCCAAAAGAAAGCTATCCAAGTTATCTTGAACACACCATCCTTTATTCATAGATTCATAATTCTTGTTAAACCCAACCCCCACATTACACTTGACCCATCCAAAATATGGAGGGCTCCATCTAGACACATTATGATTCCCCTTTGCCGCTAGTAATTTCCAGCCAAGCTTAGTAATTTCCTCTCTTTCATTATGCCAAATTAAATCATTCTTATTCTTCCATATGACTTCTAACATAATTGCAACTCTACCAGCTGTATTCTTATGTTCCTTACTGCAAATATCAAGAATAGTCGACTTTGCATCATATAAAAATAGACTCTATGATTAATAATATTATTCAAATTGGTTTCCACCCAACATTGAATAGTTTCAGGACACCCAAAAAAACACATGAAAATCATCCTCTCATAACTTACTCATTCTTATTTGATATGTTTTTTATATGAGGGCTTATTAGTGAGAATGGGTAAGTTATATGACAATGTGATAATGAATAATAACCATCAGATTTAAAAAGGAAATGTGGAGATTAAGTTGTGTTTTTCACAAAATAATGTGTCATTAAAAGAAAAAAGAAATCGTTAATCAAATTTTAAAAATATGTTTTAATCTCAATCATTAAATATAAATCCAATGGTTGTTATTAAATTCTCACATTCTCATTTAACTTACTCATTCTCATTTGATATGTTTTTTATATGATGACATATCTAGTGAGAATGAGTAAGTTATATGAGAATGTAAGAATGAATAAGAATAAGTAACTTACTAATAAAAAACGCATCGAATGAGAATTAGTAAGTTATATGAGAATGTGAAAATTTAATAATAACCATTGAATTTAAAATTAATGGTTTTAATTAAAATTAGATTAGTGCTCGCTCTTTCTTTTTAAATGCAGTCGATTTTTACAGTTTAATCTCATTTTTTCCTTTTAAATTTGATGGTTCTTATTAATTCTCACATTCACATATAACTCTCTCTCTCTCTCTCTATATATATATATATATATATATATATATATATATATATATATATATATATATATATATATATATATATATATATATATATATATATATATCAAATAAGATTAAAAGATATTTTTAAAATTTGATTAATAATTTCTTTTTCCTCCTTTAATTTGCTAAGCAAGACAAGTTAAAGTTGTTTTTTTATTGTATCAAAAAAATTATTTTTATTTTATTTTTTTATTACCCTAGCTTCATCCCTTTTTCTTCTCTTTTTCCTGACCTTCTTCCTTTTGTCTCCTTCTTGATCCTATTTGACTTCTTTCCTTGCTCCTTGTGGCCAGCTTTGGACGTTTCTCTTCTTATCCGTAGCTCTTTGCTTGTGGCTATGGATAACAGAAGCTCACCCAACTACTAATTCCAAATATTATTTTCCAATAGAAATTAAAAAAAAATGTTGAACCTACATACCTGACCTATGAGGAAAGAAATAACCTACAAAAAAAAAAAAAAAACAACATCAATCCAGAAAGGCCCAACAATATAAATTCAAAGTTTCAAGAAGAAGAAGAAGAAAACAATTTTTGCGTTTGGAACGAGAATGATATCATAGAATAATTCAGAGAAAATCAGTAGGCCATAGTTGGCAAATTTCTTTTAAATAAAGTGATGCACAAAAATTCTATCAATAAGGATCTCGCTAGAATTTGGTGTGAGCCAAAAGGGCTCGAAATTAAAGAATTGGATTCTAGGACATGGTAGTTGCTAAAATATGGAAGAAAGCCTCTGATATTGGGATTCTAGGAGGTGACGACGAAGCAATATACATTTTAAAGATCAACTTCCTTGAATAAAAAGATCAAGAGGGAATTTAAAAGAAGGATGGCATCAATATAGGTTTGAAATAAATGTTCTCTCTTATACCATCAGAGGAGGAGGAATGTTTGCAAAGAGATTGAAGTGGTGAAAAACACAAGAAGGGGGGGGGGGGGGGGGGTTGAATTGTAAAACTGAAATCTAATGCAATGAACAAGATATTTTTATTCTGGTTCGTTTGATCTCAAACTACTCCAGTCCACCCGTCAAGGTGATTTCGCCTCTCTCCAACGAGGTCTTAATCCACTATATTCAACTGAATATTACAGACTGCTTTAACAACTGCTAAAGCCTTCTTGATTCAAACCACAACCCGGTCTGTCAAGGTAACACTTTCTTACAAAGAGATAAAACTAAGTGTGTGAATGTTTTCTACAAAACTGTATCATAACTGTGATGTATACACAAATTGAAGCTTAGAAACTAGAATGCTAAACAATGATAGAATATCAGAATGTGTGGTTTAGCAAAACTGAGAGAAAGAAGATTATTGATTAGCTTTTGTGCGTGTAGAGATTTGGAGAGCATTAGCCATTTCAATCTTCAAAGTCTTGTTTATATAGCACTGAGATGATGAACGTTGGATGCAATATTCTTGATTCAATGCTAATAACAAACTTTCCTTATTGAGCAGATCTTGTCTGGAATGAGGCCGTTGGAATTAATTTGCTTTCAATGCACAGTACCATTGCTTACTTAATGCAAGTTCTGGCTTGGCTCATTCTGACTCTGCTTCGCTGCTGATGAACTGTTGTGTTTCTTTATCAGAGTGTTGAGCGCAGTCTTGTTCATCAGGCTTCAGCATGTACGTGAGTTGATCATCTGATTCTGACATTCTGATATGGCAACTTCTGATGCTGGTGTTAAGAACCAAATTCTGATGCTGATTAGATGTGATCTTGCGTATCAATCAGAGTATCTGCAAGTCAGAACATAATAATTTTAGGCAGCAGATAGTTCATATATGAATATCATAAATAATATATCTTTTCACTTTGTTATCATCAAAACTTAAATGTAGGGTAGTAGATTCAAACTTTGTTCTAACAATCTCCCCCTTTTTGATGATGACAAAAACTAGATATTTTTTAAATGAAAATAACGTGAAAAGGTATCAGAGATATGCATCAGAGTAAGAAGTACAAAGGATAAGGAGTAAAAAGATATCAGAGTTAAGAGATATACTCCCCCTGAGTTTATCACTTCCCTTTGATTACAAGTGTTCTTCAGGATCAGATCTTTTTTGCCTTTCTTTGAACGTCAGAGTATCAGAGTCTTTGACTATCAGAAGCTTTATGTCAGAGCAGAGCTTCAGAGCTTTTCTTGTCAGAGCTTTGCTTTGGATCAGAGTATCAGAGCGGGTCAGAGCTTCATAGTGATCATAACTTCTAGTCTTCAGAGTTTCCAGGAGCTTCTTTGTACCTGTAGACTTTAAGCAAAACAGAAAAACATTCTCAAGTAATAGAGTTAGAATGTTTGAGAATTTCTGTCTAGTTAGCCGTTATTGTTTAAAATATCATTCTTGTTCTCCCCCTTTTTGCCAGCAATCAAAAAGTGTAAGTGATGTGCTAAAACAATTAAGATTAGAAAAACTAGTTATATTAAAAGAGTTCAGAATCAAAACAAGAAAATAGTACAAAACACATTCAAGATTCTTCACAGGAGTGAGGAGAGTTCTGAATGGCACTTGATATTGCTCAGATGATGCTTTCTTCTGAGGACCTGCAGAAGCACTGCTGGAGGTTGCCATGTTCACACTAAAAAGGGTTTTGAGAATAAACTGAGGAAAATAGGTTTTGCAAGAGATGAACACAGAAATATGCAGAAAATGCTTGAGTATTAGTGAGAAAACGTAAAGAATGAGAATGAGAGATTAATGTGTTTAAATAGATTTTCAAAAATATTTTGAAAAGATAAACGTTTTTTAAGAGAGAGAAAAATCATGATTGCATTTTAAAAGCATGATTACTTTTCATTAAATGCTTGCTGATTTTGGGGGATTTGAGAAAGATACTTAGAAACGGTTACCAGACATGTGTCTCAATGTACCCAATCAGCGCTTTTCCTTCTCAGAAGCGTGCACGCGTTCTGCTTCAGAGATATGCTGATGATTGGATGACACTTGTTTGATGTAGTGATTAGCACGTCTGTCTTTGAGCTTAGACTCTCAGATCTTTAGACTTGCATCTGATACAATCTGCATGTTCTATCTTTCTGAAAGGAGATTGATCAGAAGTTCACAGTAAAACAATTACATTCTGAAGGTAAATATATGGAATTAAAACATTTCACTCTGGACACACTTTCATGCTGAGATGTTTCAGAATGAAATTAAACCTATCTTCTGAAAGGGGTTTAGTAAAGATATTAGCCCATTGATGGTCTGTATCTATAAATTTTAAGTTCAAAATACCTTTCTGAATATAGTCCCTAATGAAGTGATGTTTTATTTCTATATGCTTAGCTCTAGAATGTAAAATGGGATTTTTACTTAAGCAAATAGCAGAAGTATTATCACAAAGTATAGGAATGTTACTCTCAAAAATCTGGAAGTCTTCAAGCTGACTTTTCATCCAGAGCATTTGTGTGCTACATCCTGCTGCTGCTATGTACTCAGCTTCTGCTGTTGATAGAGCAATTGTTGATTGCCTTTTGCTGGACCAAGAGATCAGATTTTCTCCCAGAAACTGGCAGCTTCCAGAAGTACTTTTACGTTCCACTCTGTCTCCAGCAAAATCAGCATCGCAGTAGCCTACTAAGCTGTAATCACTAGATTTTCTATAAAACAAACCCAGATTAGTATAACCTTTCAGATACTTGAAAATTCGCTTAACAGCTGTTAAGTGAGATTCTCTAGGATCTGATTGGAATCTAGCACAGATACAAACACTGATAAATATGTCAGGTCTTGAAGCAGTTAGATAGAGGAGAGAACCAATCATACCTCTGTAGACTTTCTGTTCTACATTTTTGCTTACCTCTTCTCTTTCTAGAATGCACGTGGGATGCATTGGAATCTTTGATGGCTTACATTCTGAGAGGTCAAATTTCTTCAGAAGATCTCTGATGTATTTGCTCTGATGAATGTAAGTTCCCTCTGGAGTTTGATTGATCTGAATTCCTAGAAAGAATTTCAGTTCCCCCATGAGGCTCATCTCAAATTCTGCCTGCATACACTTAGCAAATTTTCTTCCAAGAGAAGGATTAGTAGAACCAAAAATGATATCATCAACATAAATTTGACAGACTAAGATGTCACTCTTAACTGATTTACAGAATAGAGTAGTGTCCACTTTCCCTCTGGTGAATTCGTTTTCTAGCAGAAAGTTACTTAGCCTTTCATACCAAGCTCTGGGAGCTTGTTTCAGACCATACAGTGACTTCTTTAGTTTGAAAACATGTTCTGGATGTTTTGTATTTTCAAAACCTGGGGGTTGGTGTACATAAACTTCTTCTTCTATATAACCATTTAAGAACGCACTTTTGACATCCATCTGATACAGAGTGATGCCTCTGTTAACAGCAAATGAAATTAAAAGTCTTATAGATTCTAACCTGGCGATTGGGGTAAAGGTTTCTGTATAGTCTATCCCCTCTTGCTGACTATAACCTTGTGCAACCAGTCGTGCCTTGTTTCTGATGACTTCACCTTGTTCATTTAGCTTGTTTCTGAACACCCATCTTGTTCCAATGACGTTGAATCCTTTTGGTCTGGGAACGAGATCCCATACGTCGTTTCTGGTGAATTGATTCAGCTCTTCTTGCATTGCCAGAATCCAGTCATTATCCAGAAGTGCTTCATCAATAGAAGAAGGTTCAATCAGAGACATAAGTCCCATAAGTGTTTCTTCAGAGTTTCTGAAGCTTGCTCTTGTTCTGATTGGATCTTCCTTTCTTCCTAGGATAGTCTCTTCTGGGTGATCCAAGCTGCTTCTGGGTAATCTCTTCTGAGGTTGATCAGCAGCTGTTGTAGGATTGCTAGCAGTGCTCCTTTCAGACGTTGAAAGAATGTCTGTGTTGAGAGCTTCTGATGACTTGTCTTCAGAACCTGCAAATTCAATTTCTATACCTGCAAAAACTTCATTCTGCTTTGACTTTTCAGAGTCAAGCTTATCATCAAAACGAGCACTGATTGATTCTTCCACAATCTGTGTTTCTATATTGTATACTCTGTACCCTCTTGAGCGTTCAGAGTATCCTAACATAATACACTTCTGTGCTTTAGAGTCAAACTTGTTCAGATAATTCTTTGTATTTAATATAAAGCAAGTACATCCAAATGGATGAAAATATGAAATGTTGGGCTTTCTGTTCTTCCACAATTCATATGGAGTCTTTTCCAGAATAGGTCTTATTGAGATTCTATTCTGAATGTAGCACGCTGTGTTTATTGCCTCTGCCCAGAAGGTCTTAGCAACGTTTGTCTCATTGATCATGGTTCTGGACATTTCTTGCAATGTTCTGTTCTTTCGTTCTACAACTACATTTTGTTGGGGAGTTCTAGGACAAGAGAAATCATGCAGAATGCCTCTGTCATTAAAGAATGACTCAAAATCTTTGTTTTCAAATTCTCCACCATGATCACTTCTGACTTTAACGATTCTAAGATCCTTTTCATTCTGAACTTGGTTACAGAAGTTAACAAACACAGAGTGTGACTCGTCCTTGTGTCTTAAGAACTTTACCCATGTCCATCTGCTATAGTCATCTACGATTACTAACCCATACTTCTTACCACTGACTGAAGCAGTTTTAACTGGTCCAAATAAGTCAATGTGCAGAAGTTCTAATGGCTTAGAGGTAGAAACAACATTTTTGGATTTAAAAGAAGGTTTTGCAAATTTGCCTTTCTGATATGCTTCACACAGAGCATCTGAATTGAACTTCAAATTAGGAAGTCCTCTGACCAGATTGAGTTTGTTAATCTGAGATATTCTTCTCATACTAACATGCCCCAATCTTCTGTGCCAGATCCACTGCTCGTTGTTAACAGACAGAAGACATTTTACATTCTGACTCTTTAGTTCAGAAAGTTTGATTTTGTAAATGTTGTTTTTCCTCTTACCATTAAATAGGATAGTCCCATCTTTCTGACTAACAGCTTTACATGATTTTTGATTAAAGATTATATCATAACCGTTATCACTTAATTGACTTATGGACAACAGATTATGCATCAATCCATCTACTAGCAGAACATTATTAATAGAGGGAAGATTTCCATTACCTATAGTTCCAGAGCCAATTATCTTTCCCCTCTGATTGCCTCCAAAGCCAACGTGGCCTCCAGGCTTAAGTTCCAGGCTTTGGAACATATGCCTTCTTCCCGTCATGTGTCATGAGCAGCCAGAGTCCAGGTACCATGACTGGTGTTTCTGACTTGCTGCTAAAGATATCTGCAACATGTATTATTTTATCCTTAGGTACCCAGATTTTCTTGGGTCCTGATTTGTTAGTTTTACCAAAACTCTGGTTGAATTTTGGTTTCACAGAGTGCTTACTGCTAGTGTATTTGATATCATGTGTGTGACCATATACAAAATGTGAATTCAGAGGAGTGTGTTTAATGGTTAAGTCCATGACATTCTTTGGTGTAGGAACCTTACCTTGGTATCCTATTCCTTTGCTGCCGTTTCTGCTAACTCCATAGATCATTGAAGCCATTCTGCTTCTATCTATGCTTTTAGCTAGGAACTTCTGGAAACTGTGATCATACTCCTTGATGATCTTATCAGCGTTGTTGGGAGTTTCAGAAATTTGTTCCTTCTGAGAGTTTTGTAAAGTGTTTTCTAATTTTGAAATCTTATTTCTCAGCTCAGAATTTTCCAATTTGAGACTCTCAGTCTTATTAGAGTCAGATTCAAGATTCCTTTTCAGGTCTCTGAATTTAGCTCTAATTTGCTGATAACGTTCCAGAATCTCATTATGGCTTTCAGCAAGTTCAGCCTTTGTAAAGTTAACAGCAAAGTTAGGAAATACCTCTTCAGTGTCTGATTCTGAGTCTGATTCAGAAGCTTCACTATCTTCTGAAATGTTAGCCATGAGAGCTATGTTTGCCCTTTCATCATCTGATTCTGAGTCAGCTTCAGACGAGTCAGAGTCATCCCATATAGCCATGAGACTTTTCTTCTTCTCTCTTCCAAACTTATTTTTGGGCTTTTCCCTCTGAAGCTTTGGGCAGTCACTCTTATAGTGTCCTTGCTCATTGCACTCATAGCAGATGATGTCTTTGGTGTTTGGCTTTTTGCTATTGGAGGAGCCTTCAGATCTTCTGTATCCAGAGGAAGAATCTGTCCTTCTGTATCTGGAAGAAGACTCGTTCTGATCAGATCTTCTGGGATTCCTGAACTTCCTTTGTCTTTGCTTCCACAATTGATTTACTCTTCTGGAGAGGAGGGATAGTTCGTCTTCTTCTGATGAGGATCCATCATATGTTTCTTCAACTGCCTGCAAAACTTTAGACTCAAATTTTCTGTTAGATTTTAATGCTAAAGGCTTACCTTGCTTCTGAGGCTCATCAGCTTCTAGCTCTATCTCATGACTTCTGAGGGAGCTGATAAGTTCCTCCAGAGTGATTTTGTTGAGATCTTTAGCTAGCTTCAGAGCTGTAACCATAGGTCTCCACTGCTTGGGTAAACTTCTGATGATTTTCTTGACATGGTCAGCAGAAGAGTATCCTTTGTCCAGAACTTTGAGACCAGCTACCAGAATCTGGAATCTAGAGAACATGGTTTCTATGGATTCAGATTCTTCCATTTTGAACGCCTCATACTTCTAAATGAGCGCCAGAGCTTTTGTTTCTTTGACCTGAACGTTGCCCTCATGCGTCATTCTGAGTGAGTCAAAAATATTCTTTGCTGTGTCTCTGTTGGAGATCTTTTCATACTCAGTATAGGAGATGGCGCTGAGGAGGATGGTTCTGGCCTTGTGGTGATTCTTGAAGTCACGCTTTTGTTGATCAGACATTATTTTTCTATCAGTCTTCTGACCACTTGCATTCACAGGGTGCGTGTATCCATCTATCACCATATCCCACAGATCAGCATCATGTGCCAGAAAGAAGCTTTCAATTCTGTCTTTCCAGTAATCAAAGTTTTCTCCATCAAAGACTGGAGGTTTGCCACTGAATCTGTCTCTGTCCTCATTGTTGTCATTGCTGATGTGAGAATTGTTTCCTGACATTGTGTTTTTCAGACGCTGGATCTTGTACTGACACGGTTAAGTGTTTTAGCTCAGAACGAGGCGCTCTGATACCAATTGAAGTGGTGAAAAACACAAGAAGGGGGGGGGGGGTTGAATTGTAAAACTGAAATCTAATGCAATGAACAAGATATTTTTACTCCAGTCCACCCGTCAAGGTGATTTCGCCTCTCTCCAACGAGGTCTTAATCCACTATATTCAACTGAATATTACAGACTGCTTTAACAACTGCTAAAGCCTTCTTGATTTAAACCACAACCCGGTTTGTCAAGGTAACACTTTCTTACAAAGAGATAAAACTAAGTGTGTGAATGTTTTCTACAAAACTGTATCACAACCGTGATGTATACACAAATTGAAGCTTAGAAACTAGAATGCTAAACAATGATAGAATATCAGAATGTGTGGTTTAGCAAAACTGAGAGAAAGAAGATTATTGATTAGCTTTTGTGCGTGTAGAGATTTGGAGAGCATTAGCCATTTCAATCTTCAAAGTCTTGTTTATATAACACTGAGATGATGAACATTGGATGCAATATTCTTGATTCAATGCTAATAACAAACTTTCCTTATTGAGCAGATCTTGTCTGGAATGAGGCCGTTGGAATTAATTTGCTTTCAATGCACAGTACCGTTGCTTACTTAATGCAAGTTCTGGCTTGGCTCATTCTGACTCTGCTTCGCTGCTGATGAACTGTTGTGTTTCTTTATCAGAGTGTTGAGCGCAGTCTTGTTCATCAGGCTTCAGCATGTACGTGAGTTGATCATCTGATTCTGACATTCTGATATGGCAACTTCTGATGCTGGTGTCAAGAACCAAATTCTGATGCTGATTAGATGTGATCTTGCGTATCAATCAGAGTATCTGCAAGTCAGAACATAATAATTTTAGGCAGCAGATAGTTCATATATGAATATCATAAATAATATATCTTTTCACTTTGTTTCATCAAAACTTAAATGTAGGGTAGTAGATTCAAACTTTGTTCTAACAGAGATATGTTATTGGGAATTTGATTTTTGAGGGGAAAGTGGATATATGACAGAAGGTGTGAGGCTCAATCATGGGTTTGGGAAAAACTAATAATCTGAGAATCAATGATTAGGCAAAATTCCATATGTAGGTAGTTGAAGGAAGGACATCAGAATTCTAAATTCTTCCACACTTGTATGAAGTCTAGATTTTGCCATGATGATATTATGGGCCTTAAAGTAGGTGATGTTTTGATTTAATATATTAATTGTATAAAGTATATGGCCTTTAAACATTTTAAGGAGTGCTTCCATGAGCCTTTTTCTAGGAGACCAAACTTGATGGTATTCCTTTTAACGAGCTCTCGAGTTTTTCGAAGAATGGAACCACTGACCAAAACTTCAACATTCTTCTTCGCAAAAATACCAGATGCATTTGGAGATAAGGAGATGTATTTAATCTTTAAGGAACTTGGGGAAATCGATAAAGTAGTGAGTCTACCAAAGAAATATAAGAGAGGAATGCGGTGTGGGTTTTCTAGATTCAAAAATGTTGAAGACAAAAGAACGATGACATTTAAGCTAAATAATATTACTATAGGAAAAAAGAAGATCTATGCAAATGTTCCAAAATTTTAGAGGGGTAAAGTGGAGGCAAAAGGGTTAGAAGAAAGAATTAACAAACTCCATAAGGAAAGGATGATCAACGAGGAAAGGGGGAATTTACAAAGTTGTCAAGCTTTCAACCTAGTAAACTAGCCACAAAAACAAGGAATGGGGCATGCAATAGATGAACGTAGATCATATGGTTAGGTTTTGAGAATAAAGACAATAAAATAATAAATAATTGGGTTATAAACAGAGGTTCAGACATGACATACAAAATTCAAGAGGATTTCCACATTGAAAGATTCTTCTCGATTAAATTAACTCCTCTTGGTGAAAATTTGTGCTTGTTGAAGGAAGGAGAGGAAGGTGAATTGAAGGAACTAGTGGAAGGGATTGGCTTGGAAAATGGTGTAAGAAAATCAAAGAACAGACTCTTTAAGATTTTGATAATGAAATGTTAACTTGGATTAAATGTTATGGGCTACCTTGTCATGCTTGATCCCTAACGTTTTTCGAATTCATTATCTCACATGGAGGAGTGTATTTATGTTCAGACGATGAAATAGGAACTCAATCAAAAGTGTATGTGGAAAGGTTATTCATTATCTCTTTAATAAGCTTTCAACCTTGAAATAAAAAACAATGCATATCGAATTAAATTGGTAGAAGATGACCATTGTCTAAAGATAATCATAACTCCAAAAACTTTAGAATGAAAAGGTAGGCTTGGGGGATCTTTCTCTACCAGCAAAGATGATGAAGGCGCGTGGAAAAAGGAGGTGAAGGAGACCCATTTTCCGTGATAGCTATGTTTAGAACAACAAAATAAGCATTGGGAAGGAGGATAATTTGAAAATGTGATCATTCATTTCGGCGAAAAGCAAGATCCTAACACTGCATCAAAAGAAATCAGAAAGAGTAGACAATCAAGAAAATCCAATAAAGGAAAAGTCAAAAGCCCTAATAGCTAAAACAAAAGTGGCCCTTACAAGAACGTGTAATGTAAATTCAGATAAAGAGGATAATTTATATTGCAATATAAAAAGTAGGAGTCAAGTAGTGTTTTTGAATCAAGGGATGAAGGGTATGTTAGGCCAACGAGAAGAATCCTACCCAATTAGAAAAATCCCAGAAAGAGGAGGAGGCCATTTACTCCTGAAGTCAAATTCGGCCACTAAACCTAGACTAAAATCTATTTTGATTTAACATTCCTCCTAATCTAAGAATGTTTCAAAAGATAGTAATACTCAATTCTTAGGCGGGTTACTACTCTGGTGTAAGTCTAGCACAGAATCAGCTGTGCTCTAAGTAAAAGAAGTTTATGGGGAACGATGGATAAACATGTTGCAAGAAAAGTTTGAAAGTCAATTAATTCAATGAGAATATTAAGAAAGGAGGGGGGATGAATTGTGTGAAGAAGTAATCATAAGTATGGATGAAATGGATTAGAAAGGTGAGAGTGCAAGGAAGGTGAAAAAATTGAAGTCATTATGAATTTAGTGACTTAAATCTAAGAGGGTGCAAAAATTCTCTATAGAAGAGAAGCCTATGCCAAATTTTTTACAAAGGGAAGGAAGACATATGCTTTATTCAAGAAACAAAAGTGCAATAGAAAAATAATCAGATAGTGATGGACCAATGGGGTTTCAGAGAGTTATAATAATCTTTAAAAGACGTGCATGGTCAATCAGGAGGGTTAATAAAAATGTGGAAACCAAGAATAATTCTTTCTTTTTCCAACTTCAGGGCAAAGGGTTCATAGGCATCATAAAAGAGTGGAAAGGGAAGTTATGTTATTTCATCAATGTCTACTCATTTTGTCAGTTAGCTAGTAAAGAGAGTTATGGTATGAGTGGTTAAAATAGAAATCTAAAATAGATCATAGGGAATGGGTAGTGGGGGAGAATTCATCTCTATTATGTACCCATAATAATGCAAGTTTAAGAGTGCCTCTAGTATGACAATAGAAATGCTAGAATTTAATTCTTTCATAGATTCAATGGAGTTGGTGGATGTTCCATCAATAGGGAACATATTTACTTGGACGAACATTGGGGGTAGCTGAAGAAGTAGACTTGATAGAATTTTATTAATATGACATATTTTAGATTGTTAGAAAGTATGTGGGAAATAAGAGGTAAAAAAGACATCTTTGATCATAGTTTGATTTGGATCAAATCTAATACCTTAAACTAGGCTCCCAAGCCATTTAAGGAATATAGTTGTTGGTATAACCATGCTAATTTCCTAAAGTTTGTGAATAATGAGTGGGAATATTTTAAAGTTTCATGTAAGAAGGCTTATGTAGTAAAGGAGAAACTCAAGTTGTTGACGTGTAAACTCAGTTGGTTGAATATGCGGGTTTTTGGTTGGGTTGACTTGAAGGTGGATGATGCAATAAGAGAGTTAAACTTGGTAGAAAATCAAATGGATTTAAATGATCTAACAAACAATGAAGATTGGAGGGGAAAAGTAGAAAATCTTTGCAATCAGTTTGGAATATTATTCAATTGAAGAAAAGTTTGATTAGACAAAAGTCTAAGAAAAAGGTGGATTCAAGAGGGAGATCTCAATACATGATTTTTCCACTCTAAAATTAAAGATAGAAATAGAATATAAGTTATTCTATCAATCAAAACAAGACGGGGAAAGGTAAAAGCCTTCAAAATTGAAGTAAAAAGGTTCTGTGATCGGTGGATCTGGAACTGACTGTTTAACGCTGGTTCGCGAAATGTTGCGGAAGCAAGAGTCGCCACCGTCTTTTATTTTCTCCAAATGGAAAGGACAAAAGCACATAAAAATTCCTTATTGAGATTGCTCTCGGTTCGGGAGGTAGGTTATAGAAAGGGAAGGTGTTAGCACCCTTTCTATCCATGGTTATCCATGGGCTCTTAGATACTTGCTCATTTGTGTTTTCAAAATGGTTTGTTTGCTTTTCAATGTGGGTTTTAAAAAGTTTCTTTGAAAAATTTCAGTTCGACTCGTACGTCAGAGTGTTTGAAAAATTTGCTTTGAAAGCTTTTGAAAAAGTGTTGGTGTGAAAAGTATTTTGATTTGTTTGAAATTAGAGCAAGTATCCTTGAGAACCTACCTACCCTAAGGAATTCTTCTGTGTAAAAGTCCTTTAAAGTAGTGCCATCCCACCATTGAGAGGTAGGTAGCACCACCGTTGGAGGTGTTCGGGTCAATTCGAGGTTCGGGACATGGTGATCACCAGAGCAATGGGAAGACACCTTAGAAGCTACCCTCATGCCAGGTTCCCGGATCATGAGGACTTACTAAGACATCCTCTACTCGACGATCACCTTTCGAGGCAAGGCAACAGTGAGGCGTACCCTAGGGGTGGTGTGTGCGAATTGTGTGTCGTTTTCATTGATATTTGTCTTGTCATGTTTGTTGTGATCTACGCTTGATTTTATTTAAGTCCATACATTCTTTCATGCTTTTTGTTAACAGTTTAAAAAGTTTGCGAGAAAAGTAAATCTAAAGCTATTACAAATGGCGCGGGTCCCCATCGCCAAAATTAAACCGGACCCGATTTGACGGAAAAAAGTAAATAAAGCAAATAAAAGTGCGAAAAGTTTAAGTTACAACGCTTTGGGAGAGATACATAATTATTTAAGAAATATAAAATAAATGTGCGAAATTAAGCAATTAAAAATATGGGCGTTGGACCCTTTTGCAAAATATTAAATTAATAAAGAATTAAAATTAAAACTTAAAAAAAAAGAATGTTTTTGGGTATTTTTATGTTTTTTAAGATTTAAAAGAAAAAAAGGATTAATTGAAATTAACTAACCCTAATTCTAATGTTTTTTAAGTTTATTGTGAAAATATTAAATTAAAATCTAAATGAAACCCTAATTAATTATGTACAATTTAATTATGAAAATAAAAATAAGTAATATTATTGTTATGAAAAAAAGAAAAATTGAAAGGAACAAAATTTATTAAACCTAAATTCTATGTTTTTTTTGGATTTTTGGTTATTAAAAAAGAATTAAAATTAAAACCTATTTAATACTAAATTTATTACAAGCATTTATTTATAAAAATAATTAAATAAATAAATATCATATTTTTTTTGCCTTTTCTGATTTTTTTTGCATTTTTATGTATTTTGTAAAAATAATTAACTAATTTAAACAAAAAAAGTAAATAAAACAATAATTGAAAGTAAAATATAAAAAAAATAGAGAAAGCAAACCAGGGAGGGGGGTTCAGGCCCCAATTGTGAGGTCCTTTGTTAGCAACTTGGCCCATTAAGCATTGAAATCCGTTGACTTTTGTGCAAGCATGTTGTGCGTGGACTATGGTACATGGTGCTCTTCAGATCTAAGCCTTTGGTTTGATCTCCAGGGGGACGTGTCACGCTTGATGGTGAGGGACTATGGTGGTTGTCTACATAAGCGCTGCATGTGAATATTAGAAGAAAAATAATATTGAAGTTATACAGACCTGGGACTCGAACCCAGGTCTTGCACCTTACCAGCCAACACCTGTACCACTACGCCATTTGAATCACATTTAATATATAACAAACAACAATTAATAAAAGAGAAAACGTGGGTTAGTGCTTGGAACGCGCGAACTTTTCAAACGGACCAACCAAACCTCGCCACCACATCATCTTCTTCGTTCTATTTTTTTTCTGAAAACAAGGACATATGGCAACGGTTTCAGACGCGTTCCACTAGATGGCTTTAGAAAAAATAGCGAATAGCGCTATATGGTTGATAAATTGATCGCGAGGGTTGGTCCATGTTCGTCCCAATGCGCTGAATTGAATGGTCTTGGTTTGGAGTTCTAATTTTGCTTCGTTACAAAAACCCCAATTTTTAGCTTTGTAAACCCTAGAAACCTGTCATGGCGAAATTGTATATACAGCATGATAATCGAATTAAAGGCATGGGTTAGCTTCAAAAACTCACAACAAACATGAATCAATAAATAAAAATGGCAAAGGATGCATAAATCATGATGCACAATTCTGAATTTTTCTCTTTGCAGTTTGAGTCATAGATACCAATTCTTGGAGCTTTGGTTGTTGTTTTTGATTGGCACACGTTCAGAGAACCTTGAGGAAGCTAATGGAACAATTCTTATGCTTTGAATTGACCTCTAGCACTGATTTCAGTTTTTGAGTTTTGAAGGAATTTTTCAAGTTGGTAATGGCCTCTTCTGCGCAGCTTTTAGTCTCCTGGCATTAGGTTTTTGCTTCTGATTATGTAGTGTAGCAATTAGGTTAAAAAAATCAATCAAATCTCTTTCATTCAATGGTTTTTGCAAATTGATTTTCCAAGATCTTTTCATATCTTTTCCATGTGTATTTTGTGTCAATTAGCTCAAATCAAACCAAAACTTTCCACATTTGCATATGCACGAATTATAGAAGCCAAAACATGTATAAAAAGATTGGTTTTGTTAGGTTAAATATTTTTTCACATATTTAATTGATTTAATTGAATTAATATAAATAAAAACTCAAATAAATAAATAAAAAATGAGAGAATACTTCCCTTTGGGCCAAATGGTCGTGCATATGCTTGGAATGATGAATCATGGAAGAAAAATGGGCCCATTAGCAATTTTAGGTCATTTGAATCAATGTTGACTTTTCAAAATATCCAAAAATTTCCCAACTTCCACAAGGCATAACTTGCTCAATTTTTAAGCTTTTCTCATGTTCTTTGACATTTTGAAAAGGTCTTTGAGTCCTCTAACCAATGCCTTTGGTCCCATGTCATTTTGATTTTCCATTCTCAAGTTATGGCCTTTGACTTAAAGTCCCTTTTTGTTGACTTTTGAAAATGACCTATAATGTTGAAATTGATAACTTTTTGTGAGAGCATTTCTTGGACTTGAAATATGAAGATGAGTTGTAGGAAATGTCTTTCTATTCAAAATGAGCTTTGGATGGAATTTTTCTGATAATCCATGTGAAAGTTATGCCCTGGTCAATTTCAGTTGACTTTTTCAACTGTCCAAATATAGTAACTTTTGCATCTTTGATGATTTCTGAGCCAAATTTTGAGAATCATGATCAAGCATTGATCAAATGATGTTTGTGGCTTCAAAATGATATGTTGACCAAAAATTTGAACTTTTGACTGCCAAATGACCATTTTGCCCCTACAGTTGACTGTAGTGCAATTTGGGGTTTTGACTGTGCAATTTTGAGCTGAATGCCTTGAAACTTGATATGAGGATTCTTGACCATCTTTGTAAGCATATGAGACTTTATTGGGCCTTTGAAAACTTCATTTTCTTGATCAGAACCCAAACCCTAGTTTTGACTGTATAGGAGACAGTTGGATTGTGCAACCCTTGGGGAATTTTGTGACTTGGCTTGGCAATTTCTTGAAGAATATGGGATGGCAAATTTTGGGGTGCAACAGTTGCCCCTGTGCAATCTTCTTAGACCTGAGGATGCAGATTGGCTGACGTGCCTTTCGTAATCCGAGGGTAGAAGATGATTGGACACTAGAGTGCCCAGAAATTTGCGCTCACATAGTAGCAGTGATGGCGGAATGGGCTTATAGATGCTATTTAGAGGTTGCTGGATAGGATGATGGGCTTATAGATGCCATCTGGATGTTGATCGCGTAGGAGATTCCTTGGCGAGAACCTGCATACCTGCAAAAGAAACATGAGTACCTGACACGTTGCAGGAGTTGATTTCAGATGCTTGGTATAGATGTGTCCTGACTGGTTACAGGAGCTGAGTCTGGAGCTTCAAAAGATGAATGAACTATGGATGGTTACTGCCTTAGCATGAATGGTAAGAGAACCTTGGGTGATTTTAACTTCAACAACGCTCGTTGAGAAAATCTTGATGGGAATTATTGTCTTTGCAGTATTGGGAAGAGAACCATAGGCAATTATAATCTGAAAGGAATGATCACCTCACTCAACGTCGGAGAGGGAAACATCTGAAAAGGACTTATCGCCTCACACACCGTCGGAGAGGGAACCATAAGAGACCGTCACCTCACACTCATCGTCGGAGAGGGAAACATCTGAAAAGGACTTACCACCTCACACACCGTCGGAGAGGGAACCATAAGAGACTATCACCTCACACTCATCGTCGGAGAGGGAAACATCTGAAAAGGACTTACCACCTCACACACCGTCGGAGAGGGAACCATAGAAGACTATCACCTCACACTCATCGTCGGAGAGGGAAACATCTGAAAAGGACTTACCACCTCACACACTGTCGGAGAGGGAACCATAGGAGACTATCACCTCACACTCATCGTCGGAGAGGGAAAAATCTGAAAAGGACTTACCACCTCACACACCGTCGGAGAGGGAACCATAGGAGACTATCACCTCACACTCATCGTCGGAGAGGGAAACATCTGGGATAACTTCTACTGAGTCTTTATCAGAAAGATCTGTGGGGAGTCGATTTAGCTGGACTAGAGAAGGCCTTGAAATATCTTCAACTGGAATAAGTGTCAGAACGTTGCCATATCTGGCTTACATCTGGACTATATCTGGAAGGAGATCTGGAAGCAGCATCAGAACGTCACCATATCTGGGTCATATCTGAAACTATATCTAGAAGGAAATCTGGAAGCAGCATCAGAACGTCACCATATCTGGGTCATATCTGAAAGGAAATCTGGAAGCAGTATCAGAACGTCACCATCTCTGGATCATATCTGAAACTATATCTAGAAGGAAGTCTGGAAGCAGTATCAGAACGTCACCATCTCTGGATCATATCTAAAACTAGATCTAGAAAGAATTGCGATAGTTGATAGTAATCATTTTGGTATTGATCTTTTTCCTGAAAAGGCAACACATAATTGTATGCAAAATCATGATGCATGAACTGTATGTCTTCAATATCAATGAGATGCGTGTAGTATGATGCATATGCATGCTATAATGTATGAAGATGTGATGTTTATGAATGTATTTTTGTCTAAGAAAACAAATCCTTGACGGGTGCCGGGAAGTCATATCCTGGGCTGATGTTGAGGAACAGATTTTGCTTCCACTGGGGATGATAGTTGCAAGTATACCGGTAGGAGAAGATGACTCCGTTGGGGGATGAACCTGGCAAATGGAAGATTCTGCGGGGAGCAAAGATACCCTAGTGACCATGCTGGGAAGCAATACTCTGTGGGAAGAGGGATACCTTGCTGAGTGTTGATAATAGCTTGCTGGGGATCAGAAGACTTTGTAGACGACACTTTTTCCGTGGCTCTTGGCTGAGGATAACCCAGTTATATCCTGTTAAGGAAATAACTCTTTGAATAAAGCCGGGCGACGCGTTCGTGCCTTGAGAGGGTAAGCTTCCAGAATCAACTGGGGATAAGCTTGCTGCTTGGGGATATGAATTCCAGCTTTTCTGGGGAGACTAGATTGGACTCTCCTGGGGAAGTATTGAACTATATTGGTTAGGTCTTCAACGGAACCTATCTTGATACCTTGGAGGATAGAAAAATCAGATTGCTTAGACCACTCTTTATTGCCCCTGTTTCTATGGGGGAGGCACATGTGGGATGCTGATAATTGTTGAGGGTCAAACCTTCTTCTGGTAGGCAGGTAACAAGATGACAGGACATAGTCGTATGCTTTGATCCCTAACTTTTGCCTGGACCGCCCTTTCGGGTTTTCAGTCCACCAGGATACCCATTTTTGCCCAAGCCGCCTTTTCAGGTTTTCGACTTGCCGGGTGTACAAATTTTTATTTCGTCCCTTATTTTGCCCGAACCCTTTTGGTTCGCCGGGAAGTCCTGATTTTTGCCTAGGTATGTCAACCTAGCGGGTCTTTGATTTTGCGTAGTATTTTTTCGACTATGTCCATGCTTTCAGAAGGTAGGGAGGTGCCCCTGTTACGGTGTCGCCACGCTACCAGAAGATGTTTAGTCATGCAAGATTTGTTGCTGGAGTGCCCCAAGTGATTCAGGCAGAGATTTGCCCCAAGCTATTCAGACGAAGATTTGCCCCAGGCTATTTGCCTTTGAGAGATTCTCCGAATCTTGATTGGACTGCCCCAGATGATGGACCATGATCAGGCCATGCCCCTTGATTGGAGGTACTTCTGTTCATTAGGCATTCGTCGTGCGAATTTCTAGGCTGTTCAAACAAAAAGTCATATGCAAACAAAGTTATGTTAAAAATGCAAAGCCTATGTCTGTCTTGAATATTTTGAAAATGCATTTTTTCCATAAAACAAGTGAATGTTTGTAAAACGTGATGTCAACTCCGTATTTACCGTAGGCCTTAAGGAGTCAGGATACCTTTAGTAACAGTATGCTTTCGAACTAACCCATACTTCAGCTAGGACTTTTAAGGGTTATAACGTGGCCTGGTTCACGGTTTAAGAAACAAAGGATAAAGGCTCAAATTATTTGTACCCATCCGCTCTTCGTGATGTTCTCCAAACCTAAACTCAGTTGATCATACGTTAGACCTTGTTGAGTCTTTGTCCTGATGTTCCAATGATGGTTCGGATACTGGTGATTTATTTTGGAATGAGCAGTCATTTTTTTTTTGTTGAGGGTTTGTATGACCTCTTTCTTGATTTTTGTTATCCCTTTCTTTTTTGCCTGAACTGTTTCCTTTTTTGGAATTACAGTCAGCGGGATGCCCCAGTTTCATAAGTCTCTTTCATGGGTTTGACTTCTTGGGCTTTTCGTTTATGATTTTTTTGATAATGACTGCTTGTCCTTTTGATTGTTCTGAACCATCAACTGTCTTTCTTTTTTCGTAAAGATCTCTTTGGTGCCATTCATTATGCACTTGGATCAACTGAGAGACTACCCTGCCCCAGGTTATGATTAAGGGTTTCAATTTTCGAAAATAAAACTCCTACTTCTTTGGCTCAAATGGGTTGACGAGGGATTATCTTCCTTATAACTCCAGTGTTTAGGATTTGAAACAATGCCTGTACCTCATCAGCGGGGTCTGTTCAAAAGCATACTGTAAATATCGTGGTATCGTTTTCGTCATCCTCCCTCAAGAGGCTTAGAATTAACGAGAGTTGACATCAGAAAAAATATGAAACAATTTGCATATAGTGAATGCGAATATATTGATTCAAAGTAGACATAAGCGATGCATTAATGGAATAACAATGTTTTAACATGAATAAATGTTTGAACGGTCAAAAGAAAAACACAACTTGAACATTCGAATGAACAAAAGTTTCCTAGTCTCGGAGCTTGTCACTTCAACTGGTGAGCCTTGGAGGAACGGTAGAAAAATTCAGCCTGTCCATCTTGGGTGAACTCCAATGCCCCTTCATCGATCAGGTCCTGGATTTTGTTCCTCAGATCCCAACATTCATTGGTATCATGTCCTGGGCTAGCAGAGTGGTAGGCACACCTCTTATAGGGATCATAGGCAGGAGATGCTGTGTTGGGGTTCCGGGGATGAGCCCTTAATGTGATCAGATTCAACCTCAATAGGCGTTGCAAAGCTTGATACAGCGATATGTTGAGCGGGGTGAATTGCCTTCTGGGCTTGTCTGGCTGAAGCTGGTGAGGTTGATGCTGAATTTGTGGCACTGGAGCCATTTGAGGAGCTTTCCCCTTATCCTCTTGTCTCGAGGATGATCGGATGATGAATGGCTTTTTACCTTTAGATGTTTGCCCCAATTGGTTACCCTGAAGCAGTTGGTTGACGAGAAACCGGAGCTCGTCTTGTCTTTGAGCTAAGCCTTGAATGGCATTCCTCTGCCCCAGCATCTGGGCTTTCATAGCATCCATCTCAGCTTGTAGGTGTTCCAGCTTTTCATCCTCAGCACTGCCCCTGACGAAGGTCTCCGTGAGAAGTATCCTTAGCTCCTCCTGCCCCTTGGATAGATTTAGGAGGATTTCCCCGAACCGAGTCTCTTGAGCAAGAAAGTCCTGATTATCTTGTTGGGAAGCCATGGCTGAAATAAACAGCGAGAAGGGTAAGTGACCTGCAAAGAACGGGTACCTGTAATGCAATGATATGTATGATATGCATGCAATGTTTTCAAGGATCTCGCGGGGTAAACAAGAAACTTGTTAGAATCTGAAACCGGTAGCTTGACTGAAGGCACTGCATATTGTTGAGAGTCCTTCATCAAGGGTCAAAGGCTCACCATATCCAGTGGGTCATAGCCCCTGACAACCTTGGCTAGAGGAAAATAAATCCTCTTTGCCCCTTGCTGGGATCATTGATTCACCATGACCTGCATCACAAGCCCTTGAGATCCTTGAAATGGGTTAGGATGTATGCAATGGTATGATGTCATGCTATGCATGGGGTGATGTAGGTAAACCATGTTATGAGTCCCAATTAAGGACTATAAACAAACCCTGCAAGAAATTCAGTATACTTTGCTATGAGTCCCAATTAAGGGCTATAAACAAAACCTGCAAGAGATCTAGTAAACCCTGTTATGAGTCCCAGTTAAGGACTATAAACAAAACCTGCAAGAAATTTGGTAAACCCTGTCATGAATCCTAGTTAAGGACTATAAACAAAACCTGCAAGAAATTTGGTAAACCTTGTCATGAGCCCTAGTTAAGGACTATAAACAAAACCTGCAAGAAATTTGGTAAACCTTGTCATGAGCCCTAGTTAAGGACTATAAACAAAACCTGCAAGAAATTTGGTAAACCTTGTCATGAGCCCTAGTTAAGGACTATAAACAAAACCTGCAAGTAGTTCGGTAAACCTTGTCATGAGCCCTAGTTAAGGACTATAAACAAAACCTGCAAGTAGTTCATGTGTCAGCTAACAAGCATGCAAGTAGGCAAGTACAAAGGCACACAAGTCACACAAGAGAAACCCTTAGGGTTTAGGCCAGCATGAGGTCTGGGTAGTACCCTCTTTCAGTTGGTTGGTTCACACCTGTCCTATTAGAAGTAACCGGGTTCTAAGGGTCCCAATATCACTGGATTGCTTTCATTGTTCATCGTTTCGATTTAGCCACTGAACTGGCAACCGAAATATTACAGGAAAGCAACCCTCAATTGAGTGTAGTATCGAGTATCAACCAACCTCGAACTGCACCAAAGTCAGTTATCTCACTACCCTAAAGAGGCCAAGATAGTTCAATTAAGGTTCCTAAGGTCTGTTGATGCTTCATGACACCACGCGGAGGCCCCGTATTCTCCTTGACTGAACTCAAGGGTTACCGGTACACACCAAAGTGCCACATCAACGTAGCAGACTGTTTCAACCATGTCGGTATACCCCGCACAGTTCCCTCACAGCCTTGTTGCTACTTTCTAAGAAAGGTATCCCCTAGATCCGGGTTAGGATCTATAGAACTCCCAAGCAACCCACAATAATAAAGCAAGCAAAGAAGGCAATTGAAAACACAGTGATCTTAGTCCTAAGGTACACCCCACTTTAAGTTTATGTCCCCAGCAGAGTCGCCAGTTCTGTGATCGGTGGATCTGGAACTGACTGTTTAACGCTGGTTCGCGAAATGTCGCGGAAGCAAGAGTCGCCACCGTCTTTTATTTTCTCCAAATGGAAAGGACAAAAGCACAGAAAAATTCCTTATTGAGATTGCTCTCGGTTCGGGAGGTAGGTTATAGAAAGGGAAGGTGTTAGCACCCTTTCTATCCATGGTTATCCATGGGCTCTTAGATACTTGCTCAATGTGTTTTCAAAATGGTTTGTTTGCTTTTCAATGTGGGTTTTAAAAAGTTTCTTTGAAAAATTTCAGTTCGACTCGTACGTCAGAGTGTTTGAAAAATTTGCTTTGAAAGCTTTTGAAAAAGTGTTGGTGTGAAAAGTATTTTGATTTGTTTGAAATTAGAGCAAGTATCCTTGAGAACCTACCTATCCTAAGGAATTCGTCTGTGTAAAAGTCCTTTAAAGTAGTGCCATCCCACCATTGAGAGGTAGGTAGCACCACCGTTGGAGGTGTTCGGGTCAATTCGAGGTTCGGGACATGGTGATCACCAGAGCAATGGGAAGACACCTTAGAAGCTACACTCATGCCAGGTTCCCGGATCATGAGGACTTACTAAGACATCCTCTACTCGACGATCACCTTTCGAGGCAAGGCAACAGTGAGGCGTACCCTAGGGGTGGTGTGTGCGAATTGTGTGTCGTTTTCATTGATATTTGTCTTGTCATGTTTGTTGTGATCTACGCTTGATTTTATTTAAGTCCATACATTCTTTCATGCTTTTTGTTAACAGTTTAAAAAGTTTGCGAGAAAAGTAAATCTAAAGCTATTACAAATGGCGCGGGTCCACATCGCCAAAATTAAACCGGACCCGATTTGACGGAAAAAAGTAAATAAAGCAAATAAAAGTGCGAAAAGTTTAAGTTACAACGCTTTGGGAGAGATACATAATTATTTAAGCAATATAAAATAAATGTGCGAAATTAAGCAATTAAAAATATGGGCGTTGGACCCTTTTGCAAAATATTAAATTAATAAAGAATTAAAATTAAAACTTAAAAAAAAAGAATGTTTTTGGGTATTTTTATGTTTTTTAAGATTTAAAAGAAAAAAAGGATTAATTGAAATTAACTAACCCTAATTCTAATGTTTTTTAAGTTTATTGTGAAAATATTAAATTAAAATCTAAATGAAACCCTAATTAATTATGTACAATTTAATTATGAAAATAAAAATAAGTAATATTATTGTTATGAAAAAAAGAAAAATTGAAAGGAACAAAATTTATTAAACCTAAATTCTATGTTTTTTTTTGGATTTTTGGTTATTAAAAAAGAATTAAAATTAAAACCTATTTAATACTAAATTTATTACAAGCATTTATTTATAAAAATAATTAAATAAATAAATATCATATTTTTTTTTGCCTTTTCTGATTTTTTTTGCATTTTTATGTATTTTGTAAAAATAATTAACTAATTTAAACAAAAAAAGTAAATAAAACAATAATTGAAAGTAAAATATAAAAAAAATAGAGAAAGCAAACCAGGGAGGGGGGTTCAGGCCCCAATTGTGAGGTCCTTTGTTAGCAACTTGGCCCATTAAGCATTGAAATCCGTTGACTTTTGTGCAAGCATGTTGTGCGTGGACTATGGTACATGGTGCTCTTCAGATCTAAGCCTTTGGTTTGATCTCCAGGGGGACGTGTCACGCTTGATGGTGAGGGACTATGGTGGTTGTCTACATAAGCGCTGCATGTGAATATTAGAAGAAAAATAATATTGAAGTTATACAGACCTGGGACTCGAACCCAGGTCTTGCACCTTACCAGCCAACACCTGTACCACTACGCCATTTGAATCACATTTAATATATAACAAACAACAATTAATAAAAGAGAAAACGTGGGTTAGTGCTTGGAACGCGCGAACTTTTCAAACGGACAAACCAAACCTCGCCACCACATCATCTTCTTCGTTCTATTTTTTTTCTGAAAACAAGGACATATGGCAACGGTTTCAGACGCGTTCCACTAGATGGCTTTAGAAAAAATAGCGAATAGCGCTATATGGTTGATAAATTGATCGCGAGGGTTGGTCCATGTTCGTCCCAATGCGCTGAATTGAATGGTCTTGGTTTGGAGTTCTAATTTTGCTTCGTTACAAAAACCCCAATTTTTAGCTTTGTAAACCCTAGAAACCTGTCATGGCGAAATTGTATATACAGCATGATAATCGAATTAAAGGCATGGGTTAGCTTCAAAAACTCACAACAAACATGAATCAATAAATAAAAATGGCAAAGGATGCATAAATCATGATGCACAATTCTGAATTTTTCTCTTTGCAGTTCGAGTCATAGATACCAATTCTTGGAGCTTTGGTTGTTGTTTTTTATTGGCACACGTTCAGAGAACCTTGAGGAAGCTAATGGAACAATTCTTATGCTTTGAATTGACCTCTAGCACTAATTTCAGTTTTTGAGTTTTGAAGGAATTTTTCAAGTTGGTAATGGCCTCTTCTGCGCAGCTTTTAGTCTCCTGGCATTAGGTTTTTGCTTCTGATTATGTAGTGTAGCAATTAGGTTAAAAAAATCAATCAAATCTCTTTCATTCAATGGTTTTTGCAAATTGATTTTCCAAGATCTTTTCATATCTTTTCCATGTGTATTTTGTGTCAATTAGCTCAAATCAAACCAAAACTTTCCACATTTGCATATGCACGAATTATAGAAGCCAAAACAAGTATAAAAAGATTGGTTTTGTTAGGTTAAATATTTTTTCACATATTTAATTGATTTAATTGAATTAATATAAATAAAAACTCAAATAAATAAATAAAAAATGAGAGAATACTTCCCTTTGGGCCAAATGGTCGTGCATATGCTTGGAATGATGAATCATGGAAGAAAAATGGGCCCATTAGCAATTTTAGGTCATTTGAATCAATGTTGACTTTTCAAAATATCCAAAAATTTCCCAACTTCCACAAGGCATAACTTGCTCAATTTTTAAGCTTTTCTCATGTTCTTGGACATTTTGAAAAGGTCTTTGAGTCCTCTAACCAATGCCTTTGGTCCCATGTCATTTTGATTTTCCAGTCTCAAGTTATGGCCTTTGACTTAAAGTCCCTTTTTGTTGACTTTTGAAAATGACCTATAATGTTGAAATTGATAAATTTTTGTGAGAGCATTTCTTGGACTTGAAGTATGAAGATGATTTGTAGGAAATGTCTTTCTCTTCAAAATGAGCTTTGGATGGAATTTTTCTGATAATCCATGTGAAAGTTATGCCCTGGTCAATTTCAGTTGACTTTTTCAGCTGTCCAAATATAGTAACTTTTGCATCTTTGATGATTTCTGAGCCAAATTTTGAGAATCATGATCAAGCATTGATCAAATGATGTTTGTGGCTTCAAAATGATATGTTGACCAAAAATTTGAACTTTTGACTGCCAAATGACCATTTTGCCCCTACAGTTGACTGTAGTGCAATTTGGGGTTTTGACTGTGCAATTTTGAGCTGAATGCCTTGAAACTTGATATGAGGATTCTTGACCATCTTTGTAAGCATATGAGACTTGATTGGGCCTTTGAAAACTTCATTTTCTTGATCAGAACCCAAACCCTAGTTTTGACTGTATAGGAGACAGTTGGATTGTGCAACCCTTGGGGAATTTTGTGACTTGGCTTGGCAATTTCTTGAAGAATATGGGAGGGCAAATTTTGGGGTGCAACAGGTTCTTTGAAGAAAAATCCGCGGAACCTTCTAAAATGAGACATGTTCTAGGAGGATTCGAATTCAAGAAGCTATGTAGAGAAGATACTTTAGTTCTTAAGGTGGATTTCTCCAAGGAGGAAATTAAAGAAGCGATATAGAAGAGTGAGGGGGATAGAAGCCTAGAGCTCAATGGGTTCAAATTTGCTTTTTTAAATAAGTGTTGAAAGATAGTGGAATATGATATAGTGAGTTTTATCCAAGAATTTTATAATAGTGTTAAGCTTCCAAAAGCCATGACAACTACATTTCCAGCCTTGGTTCCAAAAAACTCAAGCCCTCAGAGTTTGGAGGAGTATAGGCCAATATGTCTTGTGGGATGTATGTATAAACTTATATCAAATATCTTAGCATTGAGATTGAAGAGGGTACTAGAAAAGATTGTTTTTGAAACTCAAACAACATCTTCACATGGGGGGGAAATAATTGACGGTGTCCTTGGTATAAATGATTTACTAGACTTATCTAAAAGGGAAAGAATTGAGTTTTTATTACTAAAATTTGATTTTTCTCAAGCATACGATTGTGTAAGTTGGGGCTACTTAAGGTATATGCTTCTGAGACTAGGCTTTGGATCTAAGTGGTTGAGTTGGATGGAAACTGGATTCTTTGAAAGAAACATGCATGTCTTAGTCAATGGGAGTCCTTCTAAGAATTTTAAGGTTAATAGAAGGATGAGGCAGGGTGATTCACTTCTATTGTACCCAAAAATCCGCCCTCTTCATTTTAACCCTAATTGGCTTATTGCTTATTTTACATATTCATGCATACATATCATTGATTCCATGGTTACAGGATCAAGGAATTTAGATGCCTTAAGCTACATAAACAATTGTTCCCCCAGGCAATACAACAAAGCAGAAACTCAGGGTTTTCGATATTAATGTGTGCTTCACATATTTTTTTGATCTACTCAATTAGTGAGTCATCAAGTTATCATCATGCCAAGCTCTCATGCATTCCAACATGCTTTGAATTTCAGAGAAAGTCAAGTGTTCTAGTTCAATTTCAACCCATGAAACTCCCTTGGACGCGTCGGTCCCTCTGTCTCGTCTTCTCCTTCGGCCAGCCGCGCAACATACTCCCTTCCGGTGCTAATTCCTCCATTTGGGCTTGTCCTTCGATCGGGATCATCTCTGCGATCAACCTCCTATTCGCATCTTTTCAGTAATTTCTTGATTCCCTACTTGATCTAGTTGTTTTATGAAATTTAGTTGGTGAATTCTTGAGATACATTGATTTTACATAAATTAAATCTTGATTTTTTGATATAAGTGATAATGTGATTTGAGATTAATTTGATTTTTGAGATTTAAATAAGTGACTCCATTTATTTTTATGGATAATGTTTTTTAATTCATTCTTGAAACTTGATAAAGAATAAATTAGGAATCGGTTGATTTGATCGTTATTAGTTGTTGAGAATTACGCGTCAAATTTAATTGTTCAATTGTGTTGTGATTTATGCGTCGTGATTTGTTTCCAATTTGATACTTGTTTGAAATTTGTTAAAATTCTTGAATTGGAATCAAATTTCGAAGCATTTTCTTGTTTTCGACCCGTAACTATTTTTGGTTTCGATACTTGGAAATGTTGGCACCGGTACCAATTTTTTTATACAAATTATTTGTGAATTTCAATTGATTTCTCATGTATCGATGCTTAGCTTTTGTGTCTTGAAACGTTATTTTAGAATTGATTTTTAGCAAGCATCGTTACATACGTCAGGGCTTTCTGGAGCTCACAAGTGTGTTGCAAATTGAGTTTTAACTTAACTTTGTGGCTTTGTGTGGCTTTGTGGCTTTGTATTGATAATGGCTTAATACATGTATCAATTTTGTTCGATTTTAACTTAACTTTTTGAGCATTTCATGAAGCGGTACATGTTGTACGGAAAATGGTTTTTGCGTCTATATTGTGATATAATTCTTAATTAATGCATACATGAGCTTGTTAGCATATTTGGTTGATACCAGTATAAAGTTCAGTTATTTTTAAGCCAACTTTTTTAGCATTTCGTAAGATGTGAAGTTGCTGCTCGGAGACGGTAAATGGTTTTTATTTGGTGATGTAATTCCAACTTGATGCATATTTAAGCTTGTTGGCATGTTTGGTGGTTATCGGTACCGAGTTTAATATATTTTATTTCGACTTTTTATGCACTCTCATGTGTTAATGTGTTGTTGTTCGGAAATTCATTTTAATGTTCCAATGCATGTTTGCATTTTATTTCTTCATGATTCAATACTGATTTAATTTGTGATATGAATACTTCATTCCGTTTATGCCTCCTTTTTATTTCTAACTTTTTATTGACTTGTGCAAGGAATTTCAAGAGAGCTTTCAATCGTTTAATTAATTCTTGGTTATTCGATTGAGAAGCAGTTTTATTCCACTCTCTTTGTAGATTCGAGTTCTTTTCCGACATGCTTGATTATCATTTTATGAGATATATATACATTGCTTGTGTTTTTGTTCAGATGTGTATTTTCGTGCAGGTTTATGGTTTTTCATGCGGATGTATGCGATACACCCTTCACATGTGATTTATTTTCACATTATCGATGCTTTTAGCCTATTTCGAGCACCCGATTCATGATAGTTTTGTTTGTTGATGCTAGTTGCACGAAGACCGTCAGATTTATTTTGCTTTGATATCGCTTTGCTGTGGACTTAATGTTCATTTGGTATTGTTTCTGATTCTGTTTATATTCTGCATTGCCTTTTTGTTTCCTTGGCATGAGAATTAGAAATAGAGATGCATGAATGTGAGTCCCTACTTTAGGTGGGAAATTTTGTTTAAAGTCCTCAAAGGAGGCGATGTTTGTGCTTGTTTAAAGACCTTAAAAGGAGGCGATGTTTGTGTTTGTTTAAAGACCTCAAAAGAGGCAATTTTGTTAAAGTCCTCAAAGAAGGCGATTCCCCTCCCCTTTTACTTTGTGGGTTCTATCGAGTCAATAAATTTAGCAAATGGCTCGCAATCGGCCCCCACACTTTCTAGTATATGTCATTATTGGACCGCGGTATACGTTGATGCTTTGAACCATGCTTATTCTTGTCCATTGAGTCAAATAAAATGGAAAAGGGTTCATAGCCAACCCCCACATTTTGTCATTTGTTTCGACGATGTTAGCTCACATTTCTTTAAACATTGATGCTTCGAGTTATTACTCGATATCGGTGCTTGACCAAATCAAGTGGAAATATTTCCTTAACCCACTTTGAAATCCATTAGATTCTTTGTTTGTTGCTAGCTCACACTTGATTATTGTTTTGGTTTTCGATCGAATTTGTTTGATTGCACTTGTGTTTATGCTTTTATTTAGACCTTTTGCATGCTCCCTTAGAATTGCTTGTTTCGTTTTCGATTCAAGTTGGACATTAGGTTGTGATCTATGCATGTTACTTTAGGATTTCTTGTTTAGTTTTCGATTCAAGTTGTACATTAGGTTGTAACCTATGCATGCTAACTTAGATAGATATTTCTCTTTGTTATCCAAACCTTAGGACCACCATTGTATGACAACACTAGGAAATGTTAGTCTCCCTTATATTTTTTCATTCCCCTTTTTGCATTCTTAAAACTAAAACTCTCTTTCTCTTGGTTCAAACATCAAAACACTCTAACATTATTAAACCCTTTTTCAAGGTAAAGAACACTAACCAATGCAAACTCTTTTTTGTCTTCGAACTTTTTCTTTTAAAATCTTTTCGATAAGGATGTGTTGTTTCAAGTGCGAGCAACCTGGAAATGCTAAGTGTGCAAGGGGCCGAGCATGAGTCTCTTTATGAGCTGCAACGCCAAGCACGAATTAAAATCCTAACTGCAAGGATGTGAACACAACATTATCCATAAAAAACATGCAAATAACCAAAAATTTTAATGTGACCTACGAGTGCCTTGATCCCCATTGCATGAACGGTGGTACGTAGGCACAAAGGTTTGCAACCGAGGCAGGCAAGAATAATAAAACCTTTTCTTTTTTGTACATAATACTTTGCATACATGATTGTTTTTACCTTTATAGCCTAGCTTTAGATTTAAACACACCATTTATATTAGACAACAAGAGTGGATCCCGTGGAGTACCACGGACGTGAGGGGTGCTAATACCTTCCCCTCGCGTAATCGACTCCCTTACCCGATATGTTGGTCACAAGACCTTGATATGACCCTCTTCAGGTTTTCTTCGATGTTTTCCTTTCCCTTCGGCAAGATACATAAATGTCTGATGGAGACTTCATTATTATTTTTTGAGAGATTTATTTTCTCGGGTTGCTTCAGCTGGCGACTTCACTAGGGAAACTTAGTAAGTCTATCCTAGTTCTTATTTCTTGTCTTTGGGTGTTTATTTTTTTTAGATTTATATCTTGTTCATATGTATATATGTTTATCTGTGTATATGTGTTTATATGTTTGCATTGCATTGTATTTTCCTTATTCCTATATACTGGATCTACTAGGTTGTCTGTGTTTTTCTTAGCGGGTGGGTTGTTACATGAGGTAAAAGGGCCAGTACCCAGAGTGATACGGCAGGAGAACTGACTTGGAGGGTTTTGCGTTTGTCTTCACGAAATGTTGCGGTTTAGCAAGTGTCACCACCAACTTTTCTTTTATCCAAAAAGGAAAGGTGAAAAAGCACAGGAAAGACCTTTAGAGATGTTTTCTTAAGTTCGGGGGGTAGATTATGAAAAGGGAAGGTGTTAGAACCCTTTTCATCCATGGTTTTCCATGGGCTCTTAGTTACTCACTAGATCATTTGCATTTGTTTGAATGTGCTTGTGGTGTGGGTTTTGAAAGTATTTTGAAAACTTATTTGTAATGGTTCTCGTCTCTATAAGAACGCGTACAAAGTGTTTGTTTTGAAAATAGTTCAAAGATGTGTTTGTGAAATGTGTTTTTGAAAGTGATTTTGAGAAGGTGTCTTTGTAACAGTTCTCGTCTCTATAAGATCGCGTACAAAGTGTTGTCTTAAAAAACGTTTCAAAATGAGAGTGTTGGTGTATTAAATGTTTTTGTTGTGAGAAAGCGAGTAACTAAGAGCGAACCTACCTACTCAAAAGGTCTTAGATGTTCTTTTCGTCCTCCTTTAGATGTTGTTATTTTATCATTGATTTGGTAAGAAGCCCCATCGTTGGATGTGAATGGACGAGGGTGAGATGTTTGTATAGTCATAGAAGGTAACCAATCAGACGTTTTAGCAATATCGTTTTAGGGACTAGATCGTTTACCGAAGGCAACATTGAGGGTCATCGAGGGACTATGATCTTTTATCGCGGGTCTTTTGCTAAAACGCCCATGTTCGAGGGACATGACTATTTTTCGATAGGCAACAAAGTGGGATTACCCTAAGGGTGTTAGTGTGCAAGTGTGTTTGTTTGCATACATTTTAGTCTTGTTTAGGGTGATCTATTTATTGATTTCATATCTTGCCATACACACCCTAGTTACTAACAATGTATGAAAGCAATAAAAGTGCGGAAAGTAAGGATTCTACGCTATTACAATCATTAGGGGGATGGGATGTACAAATTTACGAATGGGGGTTTGTAAGAAAATAAATCCTAATTATTTATTACAACCATATTGAAATAGTAATGCAAGAAAGAAAAGGGGCCTTGTTTAAAAAAAGGGTTTTTTGTGTTGATGAATAAAAAAGGGGAATGAATTAGCTTAGTAAAAAAAGAAAATATTTTTATGCGTTTTATATTGATGAAAAGAGTTTTAATGTTGAAAGTGATTAAAAAGAAAATAAATGAGATATAAGACCAGCGTGCTGCTACAAGCAAAACAAACAGAATCAGAAGTTCTGAAGCCAAGAGCGCTATGACTCAACAGGAGATGTCAGTGGGTATCAGAAGTTCTGAGTTGGTAAACTCTGAGGTCCTACAAGGAACATTAGAGGGGAAACAAAAAAGTTCTGGGTGGTATTCAGACAGTAGACCACAAGTCAGAAGTTCTGTATTACACTAAAACAATGAGTAAACCCCAGGAATTCGGTGTATTGTCAGCATGTAAAAATTAGAAACTCTGAGTGTGTAAAAATAGCGAGTGGAAACATCAGAAGTTCAGTATGTTTGACATGTAGGGAGAACTCAGAAGTTATGTGCTGTGTTAGAAAAGTGAGTGAATCATGGAAGTTCTATGTGTTAGAATGGTGAGTGAAAAAACAGAAGTTCTGTGTTAGAATGGTGAGGGAAAAACAAAAGTTTTGTGTTACATTTCAACTCTTTCCTTATATCAATCAGCACAACGATAAGTTATTTAGTTTTCAGCAAATAACAAATCAAAAGGATAAAAGCATAACAGTTTATGGAAGTTCTGATCCTGGTCCTGAGTCTAGCCTTAATCAGGAAGTTTTAATCCTCAGTTTTTCTACTTATGCAGTGATATGGACAACATCAATACTATGATATTTACAAGTTTGATGATGTTCTGAATGAAAAGATGCAGAGTCAGGGAGACTTACCTTGAACCTGGAGCGTGTGTTTGGGACTTGAGTTGCTGCCTTCAGATATTCTGGAGTCAGCAAGAACAACTGAAGAGAGAATACCAAATTCTTTTACTTCAAGGGAAGAACAAAGTTTTTGGTTTTCTGGATTGTTTTATGAACGTATCACATTTTTCTTTTCTTTCTTTTGACAATTCTCTCTCTAAAAATCAACAGGTTTTTGTAGTTTGTGTTTGCAATTTTTTTTTGGACTCTTGGAATTTTTGCAGGGGTTCAAGGCTTTTCTTTCTCAAATTTCCGACCTCTTTACAGTTGCCAATGGAGCTCAATTTATAGGCAAATATTTTGTATTTTTTTTAGAGGTCAAGTGGCACCAACATCATATGTTAGGCGCTAACTTTCTCTTGAAGTAAGTTTAAACATGCATGGTTCAAGGCACAAAGCAGGATGGCTAGCAGGTTTAGCAGCGCCTAAGCTGGATTTGTCAGCCAAAATTAAGGAAAAGCAAAAGCAACAGATGGGCCTAGCACCCTTTTGCATAAATGTTTACTTTCCCAAGACAATAGAGGTACTCGTGGGGGAAATCCTTTGGATAAAGACTCAAAAGTGGTTGTGAGCATTAAATGATGAAGAGATTTATCAAATCAGAAATCCTGCCATGTGAAACTCTACATCATTGCTTAATTCTGGATAAGAAGTTCAGCTTCAGCATAGCTTATAATAGACATCCAATCTTCTGATCCTTGTATCTCCTGGCTCCAGCATGTTCTGAAGGAGCTCTCAGACTTTCCATGAAGCTTGCAGCATGCTTTGTAACCTTCTTTGACTTACCCTTGCAAACTCTGACTGATCCTTTGTGAAAACTAGCCCAGAAGTTCTGACCAAACTCTGTCTTGAAAGTGTCCAGAATTTACTGAGTGTTTTAGTTTCAAGGACGTGTCTTTGAGAAGTTATAACTTGAAATCCCAGCATTTCTAGGAGAAGTTCTGTTCTGCAATATTTTAGATCTCATTGATATAATTATTGTATCAGAAGTTCTTCCAGAATTAACCTGCATCATGGTGATAGTCTGATCAGAAGTTCTGAGCTTGTCATATTTCTTAAATACTTAGAAAATTTCTAAGTATTTAGAAATTTGACTTTTCCAAAGTAACTTTTGACTTCTGAATTTCTAGATGAAACAAACTTTATATTTTAACATGTCTTGCTGAAATATGATTCTTAAAACTTGATTTTGATCCAAAAGTCAATGTTTGACTTTTTAGTATGCAAATGACCATTTTTCCCTTGTGGATGATTTTCTTGAAAAATTTGTAATTCAAAGCTTGAAATTGGATGGGGACAAACCTGAGGGTTCAGGGTGATCCTTTGAGAAATGAGAGGGAAAATTTTGGGGTACAACAGTTACCCCTGTTCAATCTTCTTAAGCCTGAGGATGTAGATTGGCTGGTCAGCCTTTCATGATCTGAAGGTGGAAGATGATTGGACATTAGAGTGCCCAGAAATTTGAACTCGGTGATGTGATGACTGAGGGTATAGGGAATTGGCTTAAGGATTCCATTTGGAAAGCGAAGAGGCATCGTTAGAGATGGGCTTAAATATGCCATCCGTAAAAGATTGGTTGCATAAAAGATTCGTTGGCGAGAATTCCTGTACCTGCCATTGAGGGGGACTTTGCGGGAGAATGTTAATTTATGCATTGGGAAGTAAAGTCTAGGAGCTTTGATCGTCCATTACTCTACTTGGAATTAAATCTTAATTGAAGAGGTGAAAGTAGAATGTACACCTGGTCAGGGTCCAAGCTGTACAACGACTTACTGGGGAAATGTGGAATCGATTGTATCTGGTCGGGTCCAGGCCTCACAATGTTGTAAATTGTTGTCTGGAGACAAGGGAGAAGGAACCTGGATAGTAGGGTTACTTCGAAATGAAAGCCTGGGTAGTAGGGCTTGTGGGAAGGAACCTGGGTAGTAGGGTTACTTTGAAATTAAAAGCCTAGGTAGTAGGGCTTGTGGGAAGGAACCTGGGTAGTAGGATTACTTCGAAATGAAAAGCCTGGATAGTAGGGCTTGTGGGAAGGAACCTGGGTAGTAGGGTTACTTCGAAATGAAAGCCTGGGTAGTAGGGCTTGGGGGAAGGAACCTGGGTAGTAGGGTAACATCTAAATGAAAAGCCTGGGTAGTAGGGCTTGTGGGAAGGAACCTGGGTAGTAGGGTTAGTTCGAAATGAAAGCCTGGGTAGTAGGGCTTTTGGGAAGGAACATGGGTAGTATGGTTACTTCGAAATGAAAAGCCTGGTTAGTAGGGATTATGGGAAGGAACCTGGGTAGTAGGGTTACATCGAAATGAAAGTAGATTAGTTGACCCGTTTGGTTTCGGGAACTGGTTTTCCCTTGATTGCTTGCAGATATGACATGTATAACTGCTAGAATTGTTGGTAATAACTATCTTTCCTGAAAAGATAACAAAGTTAGTCAAATGCGATGCATGAAATGCGTTGTGAGATGATGTTCTCAAAATAAACGAGATTATGATGTATGTGATATGTATGTGCATGTCATGATGTACGTATATGAAATGCTGTTGGGACGTGTCCGAGCCCTGGAAAATAAATCCCTGACCGCTGCTGGAGAGTATAGCATTCCTGATTGTTATAGAGAATCGTGGTTCTTCTACTTCTGCTGGGGATGATGAATGGAAGTGACTGTGCTGGAGGTTTGTTCTTTGTCGTCTTTTTATATTCCACCAAGGAGAGACCTATTCAGGAATAACTCTGCGGGGGAACATATTGGAAGGTAAATTTCTGTAACTGAAGTAATGGGCTCTGTCGGGGATTGAGCTCCTGTATCCAGAGAAATAAACTCTGCTTGGGGGATTAGAAATTCATGATGGTCCATTCGTGATTACGAAATTTGGCCGGGGGATAAAGATGTCAGGTTCTTGGACGACCCTGGCTAGGGAGATTACTTCCCATTATAAGAGAACTGATATCGAGGCTTTGATTACTTCTACTCTGTGGGGAATACAGATGTTACAAGGTCACATGCATTGATGACTGTGCTCTGAAGCTGTCTCCGTCCCGGTACCTGCTAGACAGGGTAACTATCGAGTTTGATATTTTAGTTTTTCGTCCTTGTTTCTTAAATTATAAGCAATTATCTCTCTCTTTTTTTATATAAATATTTGTGAATAGCAATCATATTCAAGTGCATATGTCATGAATGAATCATTGGATGTTCTTGCAAAAACAAAACAGAAAAAGAAAAACAAATAGTTTTTGTAAAGATGACTTGTATTAATTTTTGAAGTTGACCTATAACAGGTGTTTTTGTACAAGGAAGCCGATGCTCTAGTAAGAGAACGCCGCTGTAAAAATGAAAGATTTACAGTATTGTGTACAACGAAAAGAAAACAGCTACGTGCGACAATCCCATTGAGTTTCAAATCAGCTATTGCCAATATGCCTTCGAGCGTCCCCTCACTTTGTTGTTTGTCCGAAGCTGATTAAATTGATTGTTGCCGTTTAGTTTGATAGTTGATACTGAGGTCAAATCGCAGGGTGATCCAATGGGACATAGTGATACGCTTTTTATCTCTAACTTTTTCCTAGACCTCCCTTTCGGATTTTCGGTCCACCGGGATACCCTTTTTTGCCCAAGTCACCTTTTCAGGTTTTCAACTTGCCGGGTGTAAAGATTTTTTCATTTTCATCCCTTATCTTTGCCCGAACCCTTTTGATTCGTCGGGAAGCCCTTATTTTTGCCTAGGTCGGTCGACCTAGCGGGTCTTTTATCATGTGTAGTATCTTTTCACTATGTCCGCATTGACAGGGTGAGGGAGGTTGTCACTGTCCATGGTGGTCAGAATCATGGCCTCACCCGAGAAAATGTTTTTAACCGCAAATGGCCCTTCGTATGTGGGGGTCCATTTGCCCCTAGGATCACCTTGCGGCAATATGATGCGTTTGATTACTAGATCCCCGACTTGATATTCTTGATGCCTGACTTTCTTTTTAAAAGCCTTGATCATTCGCTTTTGATACGTCTGACCATGGCAGATAGAAGTAAGTCTCTTTTCATCGATCAAATTCAGTTGATCAAGTCTAGTCTGGACCCAATCGTCTTTGTTTAAACTTGCATATTTCATAATCCTTAAAGAAGTGATCTGGACCTTAATGGGTAGGACTGCCTCCATGCCATATACCAGAGAGTAAGGTGTTGCCCTTGTTGATGTTCGTGCTGAGGTCAGTACCCATGAAGAGCGAATGGTAGCATCTCATGCCAGTCTTTGTATGTCACCGTCATCTTATGTATAATCTTCTTGATGTTCTTGTTAGCCGATTCAACAACGCCATTCATCTTCGGTTGGTAGGGAGAAGAGTTGTGATGCTGTATCTTGAACTGCTTACAGAGTTCGGTGATCATCGTGTTATGGAGATTCATACCATTATTAGTGATGATTCTCTCTGGTACACCATATCGACATATCAAATTGTGTCGGATGAACCGTGCCACAACGTTCTTGGTCACAGTAGCAAAAGAGGCTGCTTCAACCCACTTTGTAAATTAATCAATGGCTACTAAGATGAAACGATGCCCGTTGGATGTAGTAGGTCTGATCTCGCCGATCATGTCGATGCCCCACATGGTGGACCAGTAATAATCAGCCTCCATGGTGGACCAGTAATATCCTGCCCGTAGAATCTTCTTAGCCATGGTATGTCCACTAGAATGGGTTACGAAGGTGCCTTCATGTAGATATGTCATGATCCTCTATGCTTCACTCTTGTCTACACACCGTAATAGTGTGGACTCATGGTTGCGTTTATAGAGGATTTCATTACTGAGGAGGAATTTTTCAGCGAACCTTCTCAGAAACTTCTTATCATTGATAGATGCCCCTTCGGGATACTCTTGATCCTCGAGATACCTTTTGACTTCGTGAAACCAAGTTTTGTCTGCTACCTTTTCAGTATCTAACTCGCAGTAGTGTGCTAGTTCATCCAATCTCTCAATGGTGATTCGGGGAGCTTTGTTGTCCCACCTGATTTTGCACATAGAAGACATGGTGGCTAGCGCGTCCGCTAACTGATTCTCCTCTCGTGGGAAATGTTCAAAGGTTATTTCCTCAAAGTGTGGGAGCAATTTCAGTACGTGCTCTTGGTAAGGAATGAGATTCGGGTGCTTCGTATTCCACTCTCCTTTGATCTGACTTATCACCAGGGCGCAACCCCTGAATACACTTAAGAACTTAATCCTTAGGTCAATAGCAGCTCGAAGACCCATGATACAGGCTTCATATTCCGCCATATTATTAGTGCAGTTGAAACACAGTCGGGAAGTGAAAGGAGTATGACATCCCTCAGGAGATATGATCACGGCCCAATGCCATTACCGAGTGCGTTTGAGGCTCCATCGAAATACATAGACCATCAGGATCCTTCCTCGGGTCCTTCATCCGGTCCAGCTTCTTTGTAGTCAGTCACCAATATAATATTCTCATCCGGGAACTCAAAATTCATGGACTGGTTGTCATCCCCGGCTTGATGAGCCAAATGATCAGCCAATACACTCCCCTTTACTGCTTTTTGGGTTGTATATTATATGTCGTATTCAGTTAAGATCATTTCCACCTTTATATCCTTCCGGAGAGAGCGGGCTTCTCGAAAATGTATTTGATCAGATCCATCTTTGATATCAACAAGGTAGTGTAGGTCAACATATAATGTCTCAGTTGGCGAGCAGCCCATGCCAAAGCGCAACAAGTTTTCTGGAGCAGTGAGTATCGTGTCTCACAGTCGGTAAATTTTTTGCTAAGGTAATAAATGGCATGCTCTTTTCACCCAGACTCTTCATGTTTCCCCACCACACACCCCATTGAATTATCTAGCACTGTCAGGTACAATATCAAAGGTCTTCCTTTAACTGGAGGCATTAGAATTGGTGGTTCTTAAAGGTATTCCTTGATTATTTCGAAAGCGGTCTGGAATTCATCATTCCACTTTAACACTTGATCTTTCTTCAGCAACTTGAAGATCGACTCACAAGTAGAAGTTTGATGTGAAATGAACCTGGCGGTATAATTCAAGCGTCCCAAGAAACCTCTAACTTCCTTCTCCGTACGGGGAGCTGGCATTTCCTGTATAGCCTTTACCTTTGCAGGGTCTACCTGAATACCTTTGTCACTGATGATGAGACCCAGAAGTTTACCAGACCTTACCCCGAAGGTGCACTAGTTTAGATTCAACCCCAACTTGTATATTTTCAACCTGTCGAACAACTTTTGGAGATGATCAAGGTGCTTTTCCTCAGTCTGGGACCTGGCTATCATGTCATCGACATAAACTTCGATCTCATGGTGAATCATATCATGGAACAAAGCGACCATGGCACGCTAATAAGTTGCCCCAACATTCTTTAACCAAAAAGGCATCACTTTGTAACAGAAGGTGCCCCACTGTGTGACGAAGGTTGTTTTCTCCATGTCTTCAGGAGCCATCTTGATCTGGTTGTAGCTAGAGAAACCATCCATGAAGGAGAAGATTTTGTGCTGCACGGTGTTGTTAACTAGAACATCAATTTGGGGAAGCGGGAAGTCATCTTTGGGGCTTGCCCTGTTCAGATCTCTGTAATCCACACACATTCGTACCTTGCCATCCTTCTTAGGTATCAGAACGATGTTAGCAACCCATTACGGATAGGAGGTGACAACTAAGAAACCTGCGTCTAACTGCTTCATGACCTCTGCCTTGATCTTCTCTGACATTTCAGGGTGCATACGGCGGACCTTCTATTTAACCGAAGGACAATCTTCTTTAGTTGGAAGATGGTGTACCACGATGTCAGTGTCTAAACAAGGCATGTCTTCATAGGACCAGGCAAAGATTTCAACGTAGTCGTGCAACATCTGTATTAGTTGTTGTTTGATCTTAGTCTCTAGATTTGTGCCGATCTTGACTTCTTTTCTGTCCATTTCTGTGCCCAAGTTTATTGTCTCAACTGGATCTCCATGAGGTTGTATAGCCCTCTCTTCCTGTTGTAGCAATCTAGCAAGCTCTCCAGGTACCTCACAATCGTCCTCACATTCGTCCTCGGCTTGGTTGATCGGATTTTCGAAGTCATAACTGGAAATAGCATGATTGTTATCAATGGGATCCAGAGTTGATATGGATATGTAGTTTGATATGTGAGTGTGTGCAAGAGAATAACTGTATTGATAAAGTAAAGACAGGGAAGAAAAAACAGAGAGTGCAAAATTTGTATGCAAAGAACGTCCAATGCTTCATTGATGATATATGAGATGACATATAATAACCCTAACAGATAAAACCATTGTGCTTTGGGCAAGACACAAGGCCATAATGTTCAAATTGTTTATTACAAACTTAGAAAACAAGTAAGACAATTACTGCGGAATAAAAGAAACTGGTATGAAATCTCTGGTCGTCCAATTACTCTGTCCTCCGTTGGTAGTTGGGTAAATCCAACTGTCAATATCGAAGTCTTCCGCACTGTATTAAATAGCATTGGACCCTCGATTGCTGATGCGTAGAGGAGGTCCTCTAACTCAAGCACGTCGAACATCCCTCTGAGCCCCTGAAGTAAATCCCAAACCAAACTTGTTAGTTTTATGGATAAACTCAGGAAGCTGTCCCCAATCAGTACTTCTACCTTCTTCAACTACTGCTCCAGTTTTCTTGAGAGAAGCCATCTTTAAATGAGGTTTGGTGTTGGTGGCGGTCTCTGTTAACGCCAGAATCTGGGGAACCTCTTCAAAGTTTTGACAAGGAGTCTCTATGAACTCCCCGTCCATCTCTACGTACCTGAAGGAGTTCAGGTAGCTCACCATATACTCCTCTTCACTATGCATAATGACTATCTTCCCTTTCACCAGATACTTCAACATTTGGTGGAGTGTGGAAGTGACTGCCCCAGCCTCGTAGATCCAAGGATGAACTAACAAACGAGAGTATGATGGCCTGAGGTCCACCATATAGAAAGTGGACTCGAAAGTCTGAGAGCCTATCTTGACAGGGATATTTACTTCCACATGCACCATTCTTTTCGATCCGTCAAAAGCCCTTACCACAATGTTACTAGGATTTAAGGTCAAACCTTCAAAATCTAGTCGATCGGGAGCCTTCTTAGGTAGAACATTCAGCGAAGACCCGGTATCCACAACACGTGAGCCATAGTGGTGCCCCTGCATTCAATCGAGACATGCAGAGCATCATTATGCTTTCTTACCTTCGGTGTCAAGTCTGAATCTGAAAAACCCAGCCCATTGTCAGCAGTCAGGCTAGCCACGCAATATTTAAATTGATCAGTTGAAGTCTCTTATGGCACATGTGCAGTCTTGAGAAATGCAATCACAGACTTTGCATGGGCTTCAGAACACAACACCAAAGACAACATGGATATCTATGATGGGGTCTGCCCCAACTGCTCGACCACATTGTAGTCGCTCTTCGTAATGATTTTCAATATTTCCTCTATCTCTTGCTTAGAGGCTTCCCCAAAAAATTTTATAGGTGCCTCCGTCTGGGCAGGATCACCTACAACTTCTTTGCCTCGAGTCCCAGATGACTTATCGGCAGGGGTAACAGTCGGGGTAAGAACCAAAATAGTAACTGAAGTACTAGCGGGTGCAGAAGATGAAATAATGACAAGCTTAGTGACAGTCTTCGGGGAGTTCTCAGGAGAGAAAACCCTTCCACTTCTAGTAATCTTGCTGGTCCCGACAACGTTACCGACATCAAGATCAGCTTCTTCAGTCTTAAATTTTTGTTTAACGCCATGAGAGTATACTTTGGCGCCATAATGCCAAGGGACAACTTTGTCCGAGACATACGGGACAGGACCAGGACATGTGATTATCAACATAGCGATTCTTGGAGAGGATGTAATCCTAACAGGTCTTCTTGAGGAGACTTTATAAGGATTGGAGGAAATGGTTATAATAGTAATATCTTCATATGGAGCAGTTCGAATTAAAGTCTTTTCAAACAAAATTTCTCTATTGTCCATCAGGCATTGGACACCTGACCTCAGCAAATTGAAACCGGAAGCTAGAAATGAACACATGTGGCAACCTTCACCACAATCCTGAAATAAACCGGCCAACATCAAATTCTTCTTAATAGTCACAAGAGGAGTAGAAACTTCGTCCACTGATGTTACGAACAGATTGGTGTCAACGACGTTAACTCCATGGTTGTGTTTAGGCATGCGAGCAGTTATGATATTGGACTTTTCCGGGGCGTCGAACTAAATCTCCTTGGCTTCAATCAAATCTTGTACTTTGTTTCTTAGAGCCCAGCAGTCATTTGTATCATGACCAGGACTCTCAAAATGATAGGCACACCAAGCGTTTGGGTTGTATCGAGGAGATGAGGTATTAGGATTCTTGGGAGCCTCCTTCAAGGTTGTCAAATTAGATCTTAACAGATGGGTTAGAACCTATGTTAATGTCATATTAATCCGGGTGAACTGCCTTTGTGGCCTTTCTACCCTTTGTTGATTGTTGCATTGTGGGGTAACTGCCGGTCTTGGTATCATCACATCACCTACTGTTGAACGGTAATTAGTTCGACTTTGAGCTCTTGGGTTATAAATGGTGTTGACATCCTTCTTAGCAGTGAAAGGCTTCTTTTCTAAACTTTACAAGGTATCTTTCTATATTTTACCACTTCGAATCCCAGCTTCTACCCTCTCTCCAGTTAAAATCAGCTCAGTAAAACCAGCCGATGAGCTACCAATCAAATGGTTGAAGAATGAACCAGACAGCGTCCCAAGAAACATGTCAACCAACTCCCGGTCAGATAATGGGGGTTGAACTCTCCCAGCCAAGTCTCTCCACTTCTGTGCATAGTCCTTAAAGCCTTCACCTGCACCCATGGACATACTCTGGAGTTGAGTACGAGTAGGTACCAAGTCAGTATTGTATTGATACTGCTTGTAAAAAGCGGCAGCTAAATCCTCCCAGTTTCGGACATTCGTTCCCTCCAATTGGTAGAACCATTCGAGCTGAGTCCCTGATAGGCTGTCTTGAAAGAAATGAACCCACAAGTTTCTATCAGCGGTGTGGGGTTGGATCTTCCTTACATAGGAACGGAAATGGAGTTTTGGGCAAGACAACCCATCATACTTTGTGAAGACTGGAGCCTTAAATTTTCGTGGGATGACCACCCCGGACACCAAACCCAGTTCTTCAAAATCCAGCCCTAGTATTCTCTGGACTTCTATAGCACTTAACCGATCCTCTAACTATTTGTACCTATCCTCAATGGGAGGATACTTCTCGTCATTGTAGTCGGTATCATTGTCAGAGACTTCAGGACTGGGGTCCTCTTCCCTTGTTTGTCTCTCTTTATTTTCCCCCTCTTTAGATGAGTAAGTCACATCAACTGATTACTTTAGTGACCCCCCGAATCTTCTGCTCATATTGAGGGTAACAACGCGCTTCTTCTTCTTCTTATTCTTCTTCTTCTTCTCGTTCTCTTTCAGGATGAGGGCCTTCAGATTCTCCTGCCCTTTTGCCAGAGTTATGAACATCTGTTGAAATTGGGCATTTTGTGCATGAAGATCTTTGATGCTTTGTTTAGAACACATATCTGCTTGAAATAAGCAGCAGAGGAGATGAGAAACCTGTAATAGTACCCGCTTATGCAATGTCATGGATGGTATGCGTATGCAACGATTTCAAGGATTCTTAAAAGCTCAAGTTTACTTAAACAAAAAGGAAACACACGTTAATTGTATTAATGAGTTTGAATTGTTACAAAAAATTCCTTTTAGGCTTACAGTTTAAACAAAACAAAACTCAAAGCAAAAAGAAACTAGGTTTCCCAGGAGCTCATCCTCTTCGGTGCAATATAGGCGTTTATGTTCCTTTCTTCATGGAGTAGCCTAGTGAGCTCCAGGACCTTCTTCTGACTGACATAAAACTAAGCTTCAAACATGTCCCTCTCCTCTTTAAGTTGAACCTAGGATTTCTGCAACTCCTCGTGATCGGTTGGCATGTCAGGATGATGAATAAGGGAAGCCGTATCTTTCTCAGCAACTAGTTCCACAATTATTGGTAGGATAGAAGGGTAAGGCATTATAAGACTTTGAGCGTGGGATCGTACTCATCAGAGATAGGGCTCAAGAGGGATGGAATTCTTGCGCCCCAGCGTCTTGCTGTCAATTCTATGTACCATGCCCCAAGCTTTTATGAACATTTTGCGGTAACCTTGAGCATCATTCTCATAGTTGAAGGATATTCCTTGGATAAGCGTATCATGAGGACCATCTCTCCTTGCATAACCAAACTGACGCAAGGCCAAACAAGGGTTGTAAGTGATTCCTCCCCTAATGCCTAAGAGAGGGACATTAGGGAATTCACCACAACGATCGATAATGGTGATATCCTCCGAGAACCGTGAACACTAATGAATGTTCGAATGCTTAAGGGACATCAGACTACGAGACCCTTTTAGACCCTGCTCGTTCTTTAAAACAGACTTGGGTATGTGAGAAATAAACCACCTAGCCAAAAGAGGAGTGCAACACAGGAGGGTCCCCCTTCTCTTTAGAGTGCGAGTATGCAAAGAGTGCAGAATATCCCCGAGTAATGTAGGTATTGGATTATGAGACAGGAAAACCTTGATAGTGCTCACATCTACGAGTTGATCAGTATTGGGGAAAAGTACCGTCCCATAAACGAGAAGTGCCAGCACTTCTTCGAATGCTTGTAAATCTAAGGTATCCCAAAAATGGTAGGCCTTTTCGAACAAAAACTTAACTGGAATCCCTTGAACGCTCCCTCTTGTCTCCCAATTTGCCACTATATCGGACCGTTGTAAAGACAGAGCTCTAGCAATTTCTTCAGGCTTTGGATGTTATTCAGTACCGTTGAATGGTAGCTGGTCTAGAATAGGTACCCCTAACAGTTGAGAAAATTCCTCCATAGTAGGTACTTGCTGGTAATCCGGGAAGGTGGAACAATGGTGCACATGATCGAAGAACTGGAACAACACTTTTAATAATTCTTCATCAGGTTTGGCGGTGACCAAGTTGAGAAATTTACCATGCTTTTTAGTGAAATGATAGCTTTCAAGAACCCTTAATGCAATATCCTTCAGTTGGAGGGACACTTTCACAAGGTTGATCTGTATAGTGTTCCTACGGGCGAATTCCATGTCCTACAAAACAAAGCAAAGATGAGCCCTCGAAACCCTTGAAATGGTTAGTCAATGATATGCCATGTTTATGATGTTTATGATGTCATGATAAATCACAGTTATATCAAACACAGACTAATCACACTAAGTCCTTAGTTTGATAGTTGATACTGAAGTCAGATCGCAGGGTGATCCAATAGGACATAATGATACACTTTTAATCTCTAACTTTTTCCTGGATTGCCCTTTCGGATTTTCGGTACACCGGGATACCCTTATTTGCCAAAGTCACCTTTTCAGGTTTTCGACTTGCCGGGTGTACAAATTTTTTCATTTTCATCCCTTATTTTTGCCCGAACCCTTTTGATTCGCCGGGAAGCCCTTATTTTTGCCTAGGCCGGTAGACCTAGCGGGTCTTTTATCATGCGTAGTATCTTTTCACTATGTCCTCATTGACAAGGTGAGGGAGGTTGTCACCGTCCATGGTGGTAAGAATCATGGCCCCACCCGATAAAATGTTTTTAACCGCAAATGGCCCTTCGTATGTGGGGGTCCATTTTCCCCTAGGATCACCTTGCGGCAGTATGATGCGTTTGATTACTAGACCCCCGACTTGATACTCTTGACGCCTGAATTTCTTGTTAAAAGCCTTGATCATTCGCTTTTGATATGTCTGACCATGGCAGATAGAAGTAAGTGTCTTTTCATCGATCAAAATCAGTTGATCAATTCGAGTCTGGACCCAGTCGTCTTTGTTTAAACCTGCATATTTCATAAACCTTAAAGAAGGGATCTGGACCTCAATGGGTAGGACTGCCTCCATGCCATATACCAGAGAGTAAGGTGTTTCCCTTGTTGATGTCCGTGCTGAGGTACGGTACCCATGAAGAGCGAATGGTAGCATCTTATGACAGTCTTTGTATGTCACCGTCATCTTATGTATAATCTTCTTGATGTTCTTGTTAGCCGCTTCAACAACGCCATTCATCTTCAGCTGGTAGGAAGAAGAGTTGTGATGCTGTATCTTGAACTACTTACAGAGTTCAGTGATCATCGTGTTATGGAGATTCATATCATTATCAGTGATGATTCTCTCTGGTACACCATATCGACAAATCAGATTGTGTCGTATGAACCGTGCCACAACGTTCTTGGTCACAGTAGAAAAAGAGTCTGCTTCAACCCACATTGTAAATTAATCAATGGCTACTAAGATGAAACGATGCCCGTTAGATGCAGTAGGTCTGATCTCGCCGATCATGTCGATGCCCCACATCACAAAGGGCCAAGGAGCTGTCAAGACGTTCAGAGGAACCAGAGGAACGTGCACCTTATCAGCATAGATTTGGCATTTATGACAAGTTCGAGAGTGCTGATAACAATAGGCCTCCATGGTGGACCAATAATATCCTGCCTGTAGAATCTTCTTAGCCATGGTATGTTCACTAAAATGGGTTCCGAAGGTGCCTTCATGTAGATCTGTCATGATCCTCTCTGCTTCGCTCTTTTCTACACACCGTAATAGTGTGGAGTCATGGTTGCGTTTATAGAGGATTTCATTACTGAGGAGGAATTTTACAGTGAACCTTCTCAGAAACTTCTTATCGTTGATAGATGCCCCTTCGGGATACTCTTGAGCCTCGAGATACCTTTTGACTTCGTGAAACCAGGTTTTGTTTGCTACATTTTCAGTATCTAACTCGCAGTAGTGTGCTGGTTCATCCAATCTCTTAATGGTTATTCGGGGAGCTTCGTTGTCCCACCGAATTTTGAACATAGAAGACATGGTGGCTAGCGCGTCTACTAACTGATTCTCCTCTCGTGGGAAATGTTCAAAGGTTATTTCCTCAAAGTGTGGGAGCAATGTCAGTACGTGCTCTTTGTAAGGAATGAGATTCGGGTGCTTCATATCCCACTCGCCTTTGATCTGACTTATCACCAGGGCGGAACCCCCGAATACACTTAAGAACTTAATCCTCAGGTCAATAGCAGCTCGAAGACCCATGATGCAGGATTCATACTCCGCCATATTATTAGTGCATTTGAAACACAGTCGGGCAGTGTCAAAGGAGTATGACAACCCTCAGGAGATATGATCACGACGCCAATTCCATTACCGAGTGCGTTTGAGGATCCATCGAAATACATATACCATCAAGATCCTTCCTCGTGTCCTTCGTCCGGTCCAGGTTCTTTGTAGTCAGTCACCAGCATAATATTCTCATCCAGGAACTCAAAATTCATGGACTGGTAGTCATCCACAGCCTGATGAGCCAAATGATCAGCCGATACACTCCCCTTTATTGCTTTTTGGGTTGTATATTGTATGTCATATTTAGTTAAGATCATTTTCCACCTTGCTATCCTTCCGGAGAGAGCGGGCTTCTCGAAAATGTACTTGATCGGATCCATCTTTGATATCAACAAGATAGTGTAGGTCAGCATATACTGTCTCAGTTGGCGAGCAGCCCATGCCAAAGCGTAGCAAGTTTTCTCGAGTAGTGAGTATCATGTCTCACAGTCGGTAAACTTTTTGCTAAGGTAATAAATGGCGTGCTCTTTTCACCCAGACACTTCATGCTGCCCCATCACACACCCCATTGAATTATCTAGCACTGTCAGGTACAATATCAAATGTCTTCCTTCAACTAGAGGCATCAGAATTGGTGGTTCTTGAAGGTATTCCTTGATTCTTTCAAAAGAGGTATGGAATTCATCATTCCACTTTAACACTTGATCTTTCTTCAGCAACTTGAAGATCGGCTCACAAGTAGCAGTCAAATATGAAATGAACCTGGCGATATAATTCAAGCGTCCCAAGAAACCTCTAACTTCCTTCTCCGTACGGGGAGCTAGCATTTCCTGTATAGCCTTTACCTTTGCGGGGTCTACCTGAATACCTTTTTCACTGATGATGAAACTCAGAAGTTTACCAGACCATACCCCGAAGGTGCACTTGTTCAGATTCAACCTCAACTTGTATATTTTCAACCTGTCGAACTGCTTTTGGAGATGATCAAGGTGCTCTTCCTCAGTCTGGGATCTAGCTATCATGTCATCGACATAAACTTCGATCTCATGGTGAATCATATCATGGAACAAAGCGACCATGGCACGCTGATAAGTTGCCCTAGCATTCTTTAACCCAAAAGGCATCACTTTGTAACAGAAGGTGCCCCATTGTGTGACAAAGGTTGTTTTCTCCATGTCTTCAGGAGCCATCTGGATTTGGTTGTAGACAGAGAAACCATCCACGAAGGAGAAGATTTTATGTTGCGCGGTGTTGTCAACTAGAACATCAATGTGGGGAAGCGGGAAGTCATCCTTGGGGCTTGCCCTGTTCAGATCTCTGTAATCCACACACATTCGTACCTTGCCGTCCTTCGTAGGTACCGGAACAACGTTAGCAACCCACTACGGATAGGAGGTGACAACTAAGAACCTTGCGTCGAACTGCTTCATGACCTCTGCCTTGATCTTCTCTGACATTTCAGGGTGCATACGACAGACCTTTTGTTTAACCGGAGGACAGTCTTCTTTAGTTGGCAGACGGTGTACCATGATGTTTGTGTGTAAACCGGGCATGTCTTTATAGGACCATGCAAAGATGCCAATGTAGTCGTGCAACATCAGTATTAGTTGCTGTTTGATCTTAGTCTCTAGATTCGCGGCGATCGTGACTTCTTTTCTGTCCATTTTTGTGCCCAAGTTTATTGTCTCAACTGGACCTTCAGGAGGTTGTATAGCCCTCTCTTCCTGTTGTAGCAGTCTAGCAAGCTCTCCAGGTACCTCACAATCGTCCTCACTTTCGTCCTCGCCTTGGTTGATCGGATTTTCGAAGTCATAACTGGAAATAGCAGGATTTTTATCAATGGGATCCAGAGTTGATATGAATATGTAGTTTGATATGTGAGTGTGTGTAAGAGCATAGCTGTATTGATAAAGTAAAGACAGAGAAGAAAAAACAGAGAGTGCAAAATTTTTATGCAAAAAACGTCCAATGCTTCATTGATGATATATGAGATGACATATAATAACCCTAAGAGATAAAACCATTGTGCTTTGGGCAAGACACAAGGCCATAAAGTTCAAATTGTTTATTACAAACTTAGAAAACAAGTAAGACAATTACTGCGGAATAAAAGAAACTGGTATGAAATCTCTGGTCGTCCAATTACTCGGTCCACCGTTGGTAGTTGGGTAAATCCAACTGTCAATATTAAAGTCTTCCTCACTGTCTTCAATAGAATTGACCCCTCGATTGCTGATGCGTAGGGGAGGTCCTCCAACTCGAGCGTGTCGAACAACCCTATGAGCCCCTGAAGTAAAGCCCAAACCAAATTTGTCAGTTTTATGGATAAACTCAGGACGTTTTCCCCAATCGGTACTTCTACCTTCTTCAACTACTGCTCTAATGTCCTTGAGAGAAGCCATCTTTAAAGGAGGTTTTGTGTTGGTGGCGGTCTCTGTTGACGCCAGAATCTGGGGAACCTCTTCAAAGTTTTGACAAGGAGTCTCTAAGAACTCCCCGTCCATCTCTACGTACCTGAAGGAGTTCAGGTGGCTCACCATATACTCCTATTCGCCATGCACAGTGACTATCTTCCCCTTCACCAGATAATTCAACATTTGGTGGAGTGTGGAAGTGATTGCCCCAGCCTCGTGGATCCAAGGACGACCCAACAAACAAGAGTATGATGGCCTGATGTCCATCACATAGAAAGTGGACTCGAAAGTCTGAGAGCCTACCATGACAGGGATATTTACTTCCCCATGCACCATTCTTTTTGATCCGTCAAAAGCCCTAACCACAATGTTACTGGGATTTAAGGTCAAACCTTCACAATCCAGTCGATCGGGAGCCTTCTTAGGCAGAACATTCAGTGAAGACCCAGTATCTACAACACATGAGCAATAGTGGTGCCCCTGCATTCAATCGAGACATGTAGAGGATCATTATGCTTTCTTCCCTTCGGTGTCAAGTCTGCATCTGAAAAACCCAGCCCATTGTCAGCAGTTAGGCTAGCCATGCAATATTAAAATTGATCAACTGAAGTCTCTTGTGGCACATGCGCAGTCTTGAGAAATGTAGTCAAAGACTTTGCATGGGCTTCAGAATACAACAACAAAGACAACATGGATATCTATGATGGGGTCTGCCCCAGCTGCTCGACCACATTATAGTAGCTCTTCTTAATGATTTTCAACATTTCCTCTATCTCTTGCTTAGAGGCTTCCCCAACAATTTTTCTAGGTGCCTCCATCCGGGCAGGCTCACCTACAGCTTCTTTTCCTCGAGTCCCAGATGACTTATCGGCAGGGGTAACAGTCGGGGTAAGAACATGAATAGTAACTGAAGTACTAGCGGCTGCAGAAGATGAAATAATGACAGGCTTAGTGACAGTCTTCGGGGAGATCTCAGGAGAGAAAACCCTTCCACTTCTAGTAATCTTGCTGGTCCCGACAATGTTACCGACATCAAGATCAACTTCTTCGGTCTTCAATTTTTGTTTAATGCCATGATAGTAAACTTCGGCGCCATAATGCCAGGGGACAGCTTTTCCGAGACATACGGGGTAGGACCAGGACATGTGATTATCAACAGAGCGATTGTTAAAGCAGATGTAATCCTAATAGGTCTTCTCGAAGAGACTTTAGAAGGATTGCCGGAAATGGTTATAATAGAAATATCTTCATATGGAACAGTTGGAATTAAAGTCTTTTCAAACATAATTTCTCTATTGTCCAGTAGGCATTAGACACTTGATCTCAACAAAGGGAAACCGGAAGGTAGAAATGAACACATGTGGCAACTTTCACCACAACCCGGAAATAAACCGGCCAACATCAAATTCTTCTTAATAGTCACAAGAGGAGTAGAAACTTCGTCCACTGAGGTTACGAACAGATCAGTGTCAACGGTGTTAACTCCATGGTTGTGTTTAGGCATGGGAGCAGTTATGACATTGGGCTTTTCCGGGGCGTCGAAATCAATCTCCTTGGCTTCAATCAAATCTTTTACTTTGTTTCTTAGAGCCCAGCAGTCATTTGTATCATGACCAGGACTCTTAGAATGATAGGCACACCAAGCGTTTGGGTTGTATCGAGGAGAGGAGGTATTAGGATTCTTGGGAGCCTCCTTCAAGGTTGTCAAATTAGATCTCAACAGATGGGGTAGAACCTCTGTTAATGTCATATTAATCCAGGTGAACTGCCTTTGTGGCCTTTCTACCCTTTGTTGATTGTTGCATTGTGGGGAAACTTTCGGTCTCGGTATCATCACAACACCTACTGTTGAACGGTAGTTAGTTCGGCTTCGACCTCTTGGGTTATAAATGGCGTTGACCATCTTCTTAGCAGTGAAAGGCTTCTTTGCTGAACTTTACGAGGTATCTTTCTGTATTTTACCACTCCGAATCCCAACTTCTACCCTCTCTCCAGTTAAAATCAGCTCAGTAAAACTAGCCGATGAGCTACCAATCAAATGGTTGAAGAATGGACCAGACAGCGTCCCAAGAAACATGTCAACCAACTCCCAGTCAGATAATGGGGGTTGAACTCTCCCAGCCAAGTCTCTCCACTTCTGTGTGTAGTCCTTAAAGCCTTCACCTGCAACCATGGACATACTCTAGAGTTGAGTACGAGTAGGGGCCAAGTCGGCATTGTATTGATACTGCTTGGTAGAACCATTCGAGCTGAGTCCCTGACAGGCTGTCTTGAAAGAAATTAACACACAAGTTTCTATCAATGGTGTGGGGTTGGATCTTGCTTACATAGGAACGAAAATGGAGTTTTGGGCAAGACAACCCATCATACTTTGCGAAGACTGGAGCCTTAAATTTTCATGGGATGACCACCCCGGATACCAAACCCAGTTCTTAAAAATCTAGCCCTAGTATTCTCTGGACTTCTATAGCACTTAACCGATCCTCTAACTATTTGTACCTATCCTCAGTGGGAGGATACTACTCGTCATTGTAGTCGGTATCATTGTCAGAGGCTTCAGGACTGGGGTCCTCTTCCCTTGTCTGTCTCTCTTGATTTTCCCCCTTTTTAGATGAGTAAGTCACATCAACTGATTGCTTTAGTGGCCCCCCGAATCTTCTGCTCATATTGAGGGTAACAACGCGCTTCTTCTTTGTCTTCTTCTTCTCTTTCTCTTTCAGGATGAGAGCCTTCAGATCCTCTTGCCCTTTTTCCAGAGTTATGAACATCTATTGAAATTGGGCATTTTGTGCCTGAAGATCTTTGATGCTTTGTTCAGAACACATATCTGCTTGAAATAAGCAGCAAAGGAGATGATAAACCTGTAATAGTACCCGCTTATGCAATGTCATGGATGATATGCGTATGCAATGATTTCAAGGATTCTTAAAAGCTCAAGTTTACTTAAACAAAAAGGAAACACACGTTAATTGTATTAATGAGTTTGAATTGTTACAAAAAATGCCTTTTAGGCTTACAGTTTAAACAAAACAAAACTCAAAGCAAAAAGAAACTAGGTTTCCCAAGAGCGCATCCTCTTAAGTGCAATATAGGCGTTTATGTTCCTTTCTTCATGGAGTAGCCTAGTGAGCTCCATGACCTTCTTCTCGCTGGCATAAAACTAAGCTTCAAACATGTCCCGCTCCTCTTTAAGTTGAACCCAGGATTTCTGCAACTCCTCGTGATCGGTTGGCATGTCAGCATGATGAATAAGGGAAGTCGTATCTCTCTCAGCAACTGGTTCCACAATTATTGATAGGACAGAAGGGTAAGGCATTATAATATATTGAGCGTGGGCTCGTACCCATCAAAGATAGGGCTCAAGAGGGATGGAATTCTTGTGCCCCAGTGTCTTGCTGTCAATTCTATGTACCATTCCCCAAGCTTTTATGAACCTTTTGCGGTAACCCTGAGCATCATTCTCATAGTTGAAGGAGATTCCTTGGATAAGCGTATCATGAGGACCATCTCTCCTTGCATAACCAAACTGACGTAAGGCCAAACAAGGCTTGTAAGTGATTCCTCCCGTAATGCCTAAGAGAGTGACATTAGGGAATTCATCACAGCGATCGATAATGGTGATATCCTCCGAGAACCGCGAACACCAATGAATGTCCGAATTCTTAAGGGACATCAGCCTACGAGACCCTTTAAAACCCTGCTCGTTCTTCAAAACAGACCTGGGTAGGTGAGAAATAAACCACCTAGTCAAAAGAGGAGTGCAACACAGGAGGGTCCCCCTTCTCTTTAGAGTGCGAGTATGCAAAGAGTGTAAAATATCCCCGAGTAATGTATGCACTGGATTATGAGACAGGAAAATCTTGATAGTGCTCACATCTACGAGTTGATCAGTATTAGGGAAAAGTACCGTCCCATAAACGAGAAGTTCCAGCACTTCTTAGAAAGCTTGTAAATCTAAGGTATCCCAAAAATGGTAGGCCTTTTCGAACATAAACTTAACCAGAATCCCTTGAACACTCCCTCTAGTCTCCTAATTTTCCACTATTTCGGACTGTTGTAAAGACAAAGTGTGATCGGTGGATCTGGAACTGACTGTTTAACGCTGGTTCGCGAAATGTCGCGGAAGCAAGAGTCGCCACCGTCTTTTATTTTCTCCAAATGGAAAGGACAAAAGCACAGAAAAATTCCTTAAAGAGATTGCTCTCGGTTCGGGAGGTAGGTTATAGAAAGGGAAGGTGTTATCACCCTTTCTATCCATGGTTATCCATGGGCTCTTAGATACTTGCTCATTGTGTTTTCAAAAATGGTTGCTTGCTTTTCAACTGTGGGTTTAAAAAGTTTCTTTGAAAATTCCAGTTCGACTCGTACGTCAGAGTGTTTGAAAAATTTTCTTTGAAAGCTTTTGAAAGGTGTTGGTGTGAAAAGATTTCAGTTTGTTTTGAAGAGAGCAAGTATCCATGAGTCGTCTACCTACCCTAAGGAATTCGTCTGTGTAAATGTCCTTTAAGGTAGTGCCATCCCACCATTGAGAGGTAGGTAGCACCACCGTTGGAGGTGTTCGGGTCAATTCGAGTTCGGGACATGGTGATCACCAGAGCAATGGGAAGACACCTTAGAAGCTACCCTCATGCCAGGTTCCCGGATCATGAGGACTTACTAAGACGTCCTCTACTCGACGATCACCTTTCGAGGCCAGGCAACAGTGAGGCGTACCCTAGGGGTGGTGTGTGCAATTCGTGTGTCGTTTTCATTTGTATTTGTCTTGTCATGTTAAAGTGATCTACGCTTGATTTTATTATGGCCATTCATTCTTGCATGCTTTGTTTAACAGTTAATATTTGCGGGAAAGGTAAATCTAGAGCTATTACAAATGGCGCGGGTCCACATCGCCAAAATTAAACCGGACCCGATTTGACGGAAAATAAATAAGCAAAGTAAATAATGAAATTGAAAAGTGCGAAAAGTTTAAGTTACAACGCTTTGGGAGAGATACATAATGAATTAAGCGAAATAAAATGAATACGCGAATTAAATAAATTACGAACGAGGGCGTTGGACCCTTTTTGCAAAAAATTAAAGTTAATGAGGGATTAAAATTAAAATTAAAAAGAAGAAATTGTTTTTGGTATTTTTAGTGTTTTTTAAGATTTAACAGAAAAAAGAGAATTAATTAAAATTAAAATGAAACGTCAAACCCTAATTCTAATGGTTTTTAAGTTTGTTATGAAAATATTAAAATATAACCTAAATTAAACCTAAATTAATTTATGTACAATTTAATTATGAAAATAAAATAAGTAATATTATTATTATGAAAAAAAAGAAAAATTGAAAGGAATAAAATTTATTAAACCTAAATTCTATGTTTTTTTGGATTTTTAGTTATTAAAAAGAATTAAAATTAAAACCTATTTAATACTAAATTTATTTACATGTGAAAATACTTATAAAAACAATTAAAATAAATGTTACATTTTTGCTCTTTTTCTGATTTTTTTGTGTATTTTTATAATTTGGTAAAAAGAATAATTATATTAAGATAATAAAATAAATAAAATAATAAAGATAAAATATAAAAATATGGAGAAGGCAAACCAGGGGGGGTGGAAGTCCCCAAATAGGAGGTCAAATTATGAGGAATCTGGCCCAACAAGCAGGGGCCCTTTTTGACTTTTGCATGACACGTACACACACGTTGACTCAACCTCATGGTATCCCTCAACTCTCAGCCCTTGATCTGATTCCACTAAGCACGTGGCTGGCTTGATATGGTGAGTGTATGGTGATCCCCAAAGTTATGCCTGTACCTGAACGCACGTTGAAAAATAATATTGAGGTAACGTAGACCTGGGATTCGAACCCAGGTCTTGGACGTTAATAATCCCTTCGCTTTCCAACTGAACTACATCACGCGTTTTGATATATAAGTAATAACCAAATAATATAAAAAGAAACAACGCGTTAGTGGAGAGAAACGCGCGAAATTTAAATCAACGTATCATGAGTTGACAGCACGTCATCTTCTTCCTCATCCTGTAAAACAAAACACGAAGGCAACGGTTTTCTACGCGTTGCAGAAGGCAGGCTATTGGAAAATAGCGAATAGGGCTATGACGTCCATAAATTGATCGCGAATGGTGTTTCTTCTTCGTCTAGGTCTGCTGAATGGAATGGTGGTGGCCTGGAGTCCTGATTTTACTCCGTTTCAAAAGCCCTAAATTTGCAAACCTATAAACCCTAGAAATCGCGCATGGTACAATTGGATATACAGCATGATAATCAAATTAAACATCATGGTTAGCTTTAAAACATTACAATGAATATAAATCCACAATTAGAATGTCATGAGAATGCCTAGAATGGAAAATACGATCGTGAGTTTCATGCTGTACAGTTTCAGTTTAGTATACCAATTCTTGAGGTTTTAGTGGTTGTGCTTTATTGGAACGTGATCAGTGACCTCCCAGAAAGCTATTGAGACAAGAATGGAGGCTTGAATCGACCTCTAGAGTGCTTTTCAGTTTGGCTTTTTTTGGAGAAAAATCAAGTTTCACAATGGCTTTTTGGGCGCAGCTTTCAGTCTCATGGCATTAGGTTTTTGCCTCTGATTATGTAGTGTAGCAATTAGGTTAAAAAAAATCAATCAAATCTCTTTCATTCAATGGTTTTTGCAAATTGATTTTCCAAGATCTTTTCATATCTTTTCCATGTGTATTTTGTGTCAATTAGCTCAAATCAAACCAAAACTTTCCACATTTGCATATGCACGAATTATAGAAGCCAAAACATGTATAAAAAGATTGGTTTTGTTAGGTTAAATATTTTTTCACATATTTAATTGATTTAATTGAATTAATATAAATAAAAACTCAAATAAATAAATAAAAAATGAGAGAATACTTCCCTTTGGGCCAAATGGTCGTGCATATGCTTGGAATGATGAATCATGGAAGAAAAATGGGCCCATTAGCAATTTTAGGTCATTTGAATCAATGTTGACTTTTCAAAATATCCAAAAATGTCCCAACTTCCACAAGGCATAACTTGCTCAATTTTTAAGCTTTTCTCATGTTCTTGGACATTTTGGAAAGGTCTTTGAGTCCTCTAACCAATGCCTTTGGTCCCATGGCATTTTGATTTACCAATCTCAAGTTATGGCCTTTGACTTAAAGTCCCTTTTTGTTGACTTTTGAAAATGACCTATAATGTTGAAATTGATAACTTTTTGTGAGAGCATTTCTTGGACTTGGAATATGAAGATGAATTGTAGGAAATGTCTTTCTCTTAAAAATGAGCTTTGAATGGGATTTTTCTGATAATCCATGTGAAAGTTATGCCCTGGTCAATTTCAGTTGACTTTTTCAGCTGTCCAAATATAGTAACTTTTGCATCTTTGATGATTTCTGAGCCAAATTTTGAGAATCATGATCAAGCATTGATCAAATGATGTTTGTGGCTTTCAAAATGATATGTTGACCAAAAATTTGAACTTTTGACTGTCAAATGACCATTTTGCCCCTACAGTTGACTGTAGTGCAATTTAGGGTTTTGACTGTGCAATTTTGAGCTGAATGCCTTGAAACTTTGTATGAGGACATTTGACCATATTTGTAAGCATATAGGACTTGATTGGGCCTTTGAAAACTTCATTTCCTTGATCAGGACACAAACCCTAATTTTGACTGTATGGGAGGCTGTTGAGCTGTGCAACCCTTGGGGAATTTTGTGACTTGGCTTGGCAATTTCCTGGAGAATATGGGAGGGCAAATTTTGGGGTACAACAGTTGCCCCTGTTCAATCTTCTTAAACCTGAGGATGCAGATTGGCTGACGTGCCTTTCGTAATCCGAGGGTAGAAGATGATTGGACACTAGAGTGCCTAGAAATTTGCGCTCATATAGTAGCGTGATGGTGGAATGGGCTTATAGATTCCATTGGGAGGTTGCTGGATAGGGTGATGGGCTTATAGATGCCATCTGAATGTCGATTGCGTGGGAGATTCCTTAGCGAGAACCTGCATACCTGCAAAAGAACAAATGAGTACCTGACACGTTGCAGGAGCTGATTTTTAGATGCTTGGTAAAGATGCGTCCTGACTGGTTACAGGAGCTGGATCTGGAGCTTCAAATGCTGACGAAGGAACCAGGTATGGTTACTGCCTTAGCATGAATGGTAAGAGAACCTTGGGTGATTTTAACTTCAACAACGCTCGTTGAAAAAATCTTGGCGAGAATTACCATCTTTGCAATATCGGGAGGAGAACCATAGGCAATTATAATCTGAAAGGAAATCACCTCACTCATTGTCGGAGAGGGAATCATAGGAAAAGGAATTGTCACCTCACACTCATCGTCGGAGAGGGAAACATCTGAAAAGGACTTACCACCTCACACACCGTCGGAGAGGGAAACATAGGAGATTATCACCTCACACTCATGTCGGAGAGGGAAACATCTGAAAAGGACTTACCACCTCACACACCGTCGGAGAGGGAACCATCTGAAAAGGACTTACCACCTCACACACCGTCGGAGAGGGAACCATAGGAGACTATCACCTCACACTCATGTCAGAGAGGGAAACATCTGAAAAGGACTTACCACCTCACACACTTGTCGGAGAGGGGACCAATAGGAATTTATAATCTGGGATAGCTTCTACTGAGTCTTTATCAGAGAAATCTGTTAGGAGTCGATTTAGCTGGACTAGAGAAGGCCTTGAAATATCTTCAACTGGAATAAGTGTCAGAACGTTGCCATATCTGGTTTACATCTGGACTATAACTGGAAGGAGATCTGGAAGCAGCATCAGAATGTCACCATATCTGGGTCATATCTGAAACTATATCTGGAAGGAAATCTGGAAGCAGTATCAGAACGTCACCATATCTGGGTCATATCTGAAACTATATCTAGAAGGAAATCTGGAAGCAGCATCAGAACGTCACCATATCTGGTTTACATCCGAAACTATATCTGGAAGGAACTCTGGAAGCAGCGTCAGAACGTCACCATCTCTGGATCATATCTGAAACTATATCTAGAAGGAATTCTGGAAGCAGCGTCAGAACGTCACCAAATCTGGAACATATCCGAAACTATATCTAGAAGGAAATCTGGAAGCAGTATCAGAACGTCACCATCTCTGGATCATATCCGAAACTATATCTAGAAGGAAATCTGGAAGCAGTATCAGAACGTCACCATATCTGGATCATATCCGAAACTATATCTAGAAGGAAATCTGGAAGCAGTATCAGAACGTCACCATCTCTGGATCATATCCGAAACTATATCTAGAAAGAAATCTGGAAGCAGTATCAGAACGTCACCATCTCTGGATCATATCCGAAACTATATCGAGAAGGAATTCTGGAAGCAGCATCAGAACGTCACCATATCTGGATCATATTCGAAACTATATCTAGAAAGAAATCTGGAAGCAGTATCAGAACGTCACCATCTCTGGATCATATCCGAAACTATATCGAGAAGGAATTCTGGAAGCAGCATCAGAACGTCACCATATCTGGATCATATCTGAAACTATATCTAGAAAAAATTGCGATAGTTGATAGTAGTCATTTTTGTATTGATCCTTTTCCTGAAAAGGCAGAACATAATTGTATGCAAAAATCATGATGCACGAACTATATGTCTTCACAGTTAATGATGTTTGTGCAGTATGATGTGTATGCATGCTATGATGTATGAAAATGTGATGTTTATGAATGTATATTTGTCTAAGAAAATAAATCCTTGACGGGTGCCAGGAAGTCACTCCTGGGCTGATGTTGAAGAATAGGTTTTGCTTCCGCTGGGGATGATAGTTGCAAGTATACCGGTAGGAGAAGATAACTCCGTTTGGGGAATGAACTTGGCAAATGAAAGATTCTGCGGGGAGAAAACATACTCTAGTGATCATGCTGGGGAGCAATACTCTGTGGGAAGAGATGCTTTGCTGAATGTTGATAGTAACTTGCTGAGGATATCCTTGTTGTTGGAAGTGCTGATAGACTTCGCTGGGGATAAGAAGATTCTGTCGACGACGATCTTTCCGTGGCTTTTGGCTGAGGATAACCCAGTTATATCCTGTTAAGGAAATAACTCTTTAAATCAAGCCGTACGACGCGTTCGTGCTCTGAGAGGGGTAAGCTTTCGTAACTTACTGGGGATAAGCTTACTGCTTGGGGAGATGATTCCAACTTTCCTGGGGAACTAGATTGGACTCTCCTGGGGAAGTATTGAACTGTATGGGTTATGTTCTCCAACGGAACCTACCCTGATACCTCGGAGGATAGAACAATCAGATTGCTTAGACCACCCATTATTGCCCCTGTTTCTATGGGGGAGGCACCTGTGGGATGCTGATAATTGTTGAGGGTCAAACCTTCTTCAGGTAGGCAGGTGACAAGATGACAGGACATAGTCGTACGCTTTAATCCCTAACTTTTGCCTGGACCGCCCTTTCTGGTTTTCAGTCCACCGGGATACCCATTTTTGCCCAAGCCGCCTTTTCAGGTTTTCGACTTGCCGGGTGTACAGATTTTTTCATTTCATCCCTTCATTTTGCCCGAACCCTTTTGGTTCGCCGGGAAGCCCTAATTTTTGCCTAGGTATGTCAACCTAGCGGGTCTTTGGTTTTGCGTAGTATTTTTCGACTATGTCCATGTTCTCAGAATGTAGGGAGTTGCCCCTGTTAGAAGTGTTTTGTCATGCCACCAGAAGGTGTTTGATCGTCCAACGCTCCAGGTGATCCAGATGGAGATTTGCCCCAGGCTGGTTGGCCTTTTGAGAGATTCTCCGAATCTTGACCTAACTGCCCCAGATGATAGACCATGATCAGGTCATGCCCCTTGATTGGAGGTGCTCCTGTTCATTAGTCATTCGTCGTGCGAATTTCTATGCTGTTCAAACAAAAAGTCCTATGCAAACAAAGTTATATTAAAAACGCAAAGCTTATGTCTGTCTTGAAGATTTTGAAAATGCATTCTTTTTCATAAAACAAGTGATTGTTTGTAAACGTGATGTCAACTCCGTATTTACCGTAAGCCTTCAGGAGTCAGGATACCTTTCGTAACAGTATGCTTTCGAACTAACCCATGCTTCAGCTAGGACTTTTGAGGGTTATAACGTGGTCTGGTTCATGGTGTAAGAAACAAAGGATAAAGGCTCAAGTTATTTGTACCCACCCGCTCTTCGTGATATTCTCCAAACCTAAACTCAGTTGATCATACGTTAGACCTTGTTTGAGTCTTTTGCTCTAATATACCAGTGATGGTTCGGATGTTGAACATTTCTTTGAATAGGCAGTCATTCCTTTTTGATGTTGAGGTTTTGTATGACCTCTTTCTTTTTGATTTCGTTATCCCTAAATTTTGCCTGAACTGTTTCTTTTGTGATTACAGTCAGCGGGATGCCCCAGTTTTATAAGTCCCTTTTTATAGGTTTCGACTTCTTGGGCTTTTCGTTTATGATAATTTTTTTTTGATCATGACTGCCTGTCCTTATGATTGTTCGGAACCATCATTGTCTTTCTTCGTTTTGTAAGGATCTCTTTGGTGGCATTCGTTGTGCACTTGGATCAACTGAGAGACTACCCTGCCCCAGGTTATGATTAAGGGTTTTAAATTTCGAAAAGAAAAACTCCTACTTCTTTGGCTCAAAGGGGTTGACGAGGGATTATCATCCTTATAACTCCGGTGTTTAGGAATTGAAACAATGCCTGTACCTCATCAGCGGGGTCTGTTCAAAAGCATACTGTAAAGATAGCGGTATCGTTTTCATCATCCTCCCTCAAGAGGCTTAGAATTTAGATCCAGAGTTGACATCAGAAAAAATATGAAAAGAAATTTGAACATAGTGAAAACAATTGTATTAATTCCCAAAACAGACGTATGGGATGCATTGATAGAATAAAAGAGTTTGCTATGACATTAATTGTTTGTATAAGCAAAGAAAAATACAACTCAAAAATTCAAATAAACAAAAGGCTTCAATGATTGGGCAACGGAGCAGTGATTATGTTCGGAGTCTCAGGCACTTCAAACTGAATCTCCCCGGCGTCGATCATGTCTTGAATCTTGTTCTTGAGAGGCCAGCAGTTGTCCGTAGTATGCCCCGGGCTATCAGAATGATATGCGCACCTATCATTGGGATGATAGTTGGGAGCAGAAGTGTTCGGATTCCGAAGAGGAGCCCTCAAGGTGATCAGCCCTGCCTTCAACATTTGTTGTAGCGCCTGATCTAGTGACATGTTGAGTTTGGTATACTGTCGTTTCTCCTTTCGCTGCTGCCCCTGTCCTTGTTGAGCAGGTCCGGGATTGGAGATCTGGACTGCCCCTACCTCATGACGGCTCTTTTTACCGTGTACAGCATTGGATTCTTTCTTTCCATGATGAGGCTTTTTATCAGAAGGTGCAGCCTCTTGAATTTTCCCAGACCGGATGCCAGCTTCTATTCGCTCTCCAGTCAAGATAAGATCTGTGAATCCAGCAGACGAATTCCCAATTAGGTGGTTGTAGAACGGACCAGACAGGGTCCCCAAGAACATATCGACAAGTTCCCGATCAGTCAGAGGTGGTTGTACCCTTCCAGCAAGATCCCTCCATTTCTGCGCATATTCTTTAAAACCTTCGCTTGATCCTAACGACATACCCTGGAGTTGGGTACGCGTAGGGGCAAGGTCGGCATTATATTGATACTGCTTATAGAAAGCAGTAGCCAACTCCTCCCAGTTACGAACCTTGGTCCCATCCAGCTGATAGAACCATTCGAGATGAGTCCCTGAAAGACTCTCCTGGAAGAAGTGGATCCATAAATTCTTGTCCGCAGAGTACGGCTGAATTTTCCGAACATAGGACCTTAGATGCAGCTTGGGACAAGATGCCCCGTCATACTTAGAGAAGGATGGTGCTTTGAACTTTTGGGGGATTATCACACCAGTTGACAAACCCAGATCTCCGAAATCCAGCCCAGGTACCTGTTGTACTTCCATAGCCTTCAGCCTATCCTCCAACTGTTTATATTTGTCGTCTGCAGGAGGGTACTGTTCTTCATCAAAATCTGTCTCGTTGTCGGAGACCACTGGACTAGGAACCCTTTCCTCTTGGTGACTGCTCTTCCCCACAGATGGAGTTGTCCTCTCAGCTTGGTCCTGCGGTGTATTCCCAGATCGGCGTCTAGGGATGAACAAAACAGTCCTCTTCTTCTTCTTGTCCTTCTTCAAGAGCAAAGCCTTCAGATCTTGTTGCCCCTGGGTCAAGTTCATGATCAACCCTTGGAACTGGGCGTTCTGAGCCTGGAGGGCATTGATGGACTGTTCAGCTGATGATTCAGGATTCATGACGATCGGCTGAAATAAACAGCGAAGAAGGGTAAGCAACCTGTCAAAGGGACACCTGCAATGCAATGAGATGTATGACATGCATGCAATGATTTCAAGGACCTCGCAGGGTAAACAGAGAAACTTGTTAGAGTTGGAAACTGGCAACTTGATTGAAGGAACTTCCTATTGTAGAGAGCCCTTCTTCAAGGGTCAAAGGCTCACCATATCCAGTGGGTCATAGCCCCTGACAACTTTGGCTAGAGGAAAATAAATCCTCTTTGCCCCTTGCTAGATGTTTGATTCATCATGACCTGCATCACAAGCCCTTGAGATCCTTGAAATAGGTTAGGATGTACGCAATGGTATGCAATGGTATGATGTCATGCTATGCATGGGGTGATGTAGGTAAACCCTGTTATGAGTCCCAATTAAGGACTATAAACAGGCCCTGCAAGAAATTCAGTATACTTTGTTATGAGTCCCAATTAAGGGCTATAAACAAAACCTGCAAGAGATCTAGTAAACCCTGTTATGAGTCCCAGTTAAGGACCACAAACAAAACCTGCAAGAAGTTCATGTGTCAGCTAACAAGCATGCAAGTAGGCAAGTACAAAGGCACACGAGTCACACAAGAGAAGCCCTTAGAGTTTAGGCCAGCATGAGGTCTGGGTATTACCCTCTTTCAGTTGGTTGGTTCATACCTGTCCTATCAAAGTAACCGGGTTCTTAGAGGATCCCAATATCATTGACTACCCTCAATCGGTCATAACTCCAGCATCGCAATCTTTTCTTGCGGCCAGAACCATCACGAGAGTTTAGCCTCAATGGGCGTAGCATACTGCTACTGTTCTAATGGCCAAGTTGTGTCAACTAAGGTTCTAAGGTCGTTGGTGCTTAACGACTCCTTGGAAGACCCATATTCTCCCCGTTTCAACACGAGGGATATCGGTACAGACCAAGGCGCCACACCAACGTAGCCACTGCTTCACCCATGTCGGTATACGCCGGACAGGTCCCTCACAGCTTATGCTACCTAAACAAGGTATCCCCAGATCCGGGTTAGGATCTATGTAACTCCGATGCAACCCACAATAGTAAAGCAAGCAAATCAATACAAGTGAAAACACAGTTATGAACTATCCCTAAGGTACACCTCACTTTAAGTTAATTCCCCAGCAGAGTCGCCAGTTCTGTGATCGGTGGATCTGGAACTGACTGTTTAACGCTGGTTCGCGAAATGTCGCGGAAGCAAGAGTCGCCACCGTCTTTTATTTTCTCCAAATGGAAAGGACAAAAGCACAGAAAAATTCCTTAAAGAGATTGCTCTCGGTTCGGGAGGTAGGTTATAGAAAGGGAAGGTGTTAGCACCCTTTCTATCCATGGTTATCCATGGGCTCTTAGATACTTGCTCATTGTGTTTTCAAAAATGGTTGCTTGCTTTTCAACTGTGGGTTTAAAAAGTTTCTTTGAAAATTCCAGTTCGACTCGTACGTCAGAGTGTTTGAAAAATTTGCTTTGAAAGCTTTTGAAAGGTGTTGGTGTGAAAAGATTTCAGTTTGTTTTGAAGAGAGCAAGTATCCATGAGTCGTCTACCTACCCTAAGGAATTCGTCTGTGTAAATGTCCTTTAAGGTAGTGCCATCCCACCATTGAGAGGTAGGTAGCACCACCGTTGGAGGTGTTCGGGTCAATTCGAGTTCGGGACATGGTGATCACCAGAGCAATGGGAAGACACCTTAGAAGCTACCCTCATTCCAGGTTCCCGGATCATGAGGACTTACTAAGACGTCCTCTACTCGATGATCACCTTTCGAGGCCAGGCAACAGTGAGGCGTACCCTAGGGGTGGTGTGTGCAATTCGTGTGTCGTTTTCATTTGTATTTGTCTTGTCATGTTAAAGTGATCTACGCTTGATTTTATTATGGCCATTCATTCTTGCATGCTTTGTTTAACAGTTAATATTTGCGGGAAAGGTAAATCTAGAGCTATTACAAATGGCGCGGGTCCACATCGCCAAAATTAAACCGGACCCAATTTGACGGAAAATAAATAAGCAAAGTAAATAATGAAATTGAAAAGTGCGAAAAGTTTAAGTTACAACGCTTTGGGAGAGATACATAATGAATTAAGCGAAATAAAATGAATACGCGAATTAAATAAATTACGAACGAGGGCGTTGGACCCTTTTTGCAAAAAATTAAAGTTAATGAGGGATTAAAATTAAAATTAAAAAGAAGAAATTGTTTTTGGTATTTTTAGTGTTTTTTAAGATTTAACAGAAAAAAGAGAATTAATTAAAATTAAAATGAAACGTCAAACCCTAATTCTAATGGTTTTTAAGTTTGTTATGAAAATATTAAAATATAACCTGAATTAAACCTAAATTAATTTATGTACAATTTAATTATGAAAATAAAATAAGTAATATTATTATTATGAAAAAAAAGAAAAATTGAAAGGAATAAAATTTATTAAACCTAAATTCTATGTTTTTTTGGATTTTTAGTTATTAAAAAGAATTAAAATTAAAACCTATTTAATACTAAATTTATTTACATGTGAAAATACTTATAAAAACAATTAAAATAAATGTTACATTTTTGCTCTTTTTCTGATTTTTTTGTGTATTTTTATAATTTGGTAAAAAGAATAATTATATTAAGATAATAAAATAAATAAAATAATAAAGATAAAATATAAAAATATGGAGAAGGCAAACCAGGGGGGGTGGAAGTCCCCAAATAGGAGGTCAAATTATGAGGAATCTGGCCCAACAAGCAGGGGCCCTTTTTGACTTTTGCATGACACGTACACACACGTTGACTCAACCTCATGGTATCCCTCAACTCTCAGCCCTTGATCTGATTCCACTAAGCACGTGGCTGGCTTGATATGGTGAGTGTATGGTGATCCCCAAAGTTATGCCTGTACCTGAACGCACGTTGAAAAATAATATTGAGGTAACGTAGACCTGGGATTCGAACCCAGGTCTTGGACGTTAATAATCCCTTCGCTTTCCAACTGAACTACATCACGCGTTTTGATATATAAGTAATAACCAAATAATATAAAAAGAAACAACGCGTTAGTGGAGAGAAACGCGCGAAATTTAAATCAACGTATCATGAGTTGACAGCACGTCATCTTCTTCCTCATCCTGTAAAACAAAACACGAAGGCAACGGTTTTCTACGCGTTGCAGAAGGCAGGCTATTGGAAAATAGCGAATAGGGCTATGACGTCCATAAATTGATCGCGAATGGTGTTTCTTCTTCGTCTAGGTCTGCTGAATGGAATGGTGGTGGCCTAGAGTCCTGATTTTACTCCGTTTCAAAAGCCCTAAATTTGCAAACCTGTAAACCCTAGAAATCGCGCATGGTACAATTGGATATACAGCATGATAATCAAATTAAACATCATGGTTAGCTTTAAAACATTACAATGAATATAAATCCACAATTAGAATGTCATGAGAATGCCTAGAATGGAAAATACGATCGTGAGTTTCATGTTGTACAGTTTCAGTTTAGTATACCAATTCTTGAGGTTTTAGTGGTTGTGCTTTATTGGAACGTGATCAGTGACCTCCCAGAAAGCTATTGAGACAAGAATGGAGGCTTGAATCGACCTCTAGAGTGCTTTTCAGTTTGGCTTTTTTTGGAGAAAAATCAAGTTTCACAATGGCTTTTTGGGCGCAGCTTTCAGTCTCCTGGCATTAGGTTTTTGCCTCTGATTATGTAGTGTAGCAATTAGGTTAAAAAAAATCAATCAAATCTCTTTCATTCAATGGTTTTTGCAAATTGATTTTCCAAGATCTTTTCATATCTTTTCCATGTGTATTTTGTGTCAATTAGCTCAAATCAAACCAAAACTTTCCACATTTGCATATGCACGAATTATAGAAGCCAAAACATGTATAAAAAGATTGGTTTTGTTAGGTTAAATATTTTTTCACATATTTAATTGATTTAATTGAATTAATATAAATAAAAACTCAAATAAATAAATAAAAAATGAGAGAATACTTCCCTTTGGGCCAAATGGTCGTGCATATGCTTGGAATGATGAATCATGGAAGAAAAATGGGCCCATTAGCAATTTTAGGTCATTTGAATCAATGTTGACTTTTCAAAATATCCAAACATTTCCCAACTTCCACAAGGCATAACTTGCTCAATTTTTAAGCTTTTCTCATGTTCTTGGACATTTTGGAAATGTCTTTGAGTTCTTTAACCAATGTCTTTGGTCCCATGTCTTTTTGATTTACCAATCTCAAGTTATGGCCTTTGACTTAAAGTCCCTTTTTGTTGACTTTTGAAAATGACCTATAATGTTGAAATTGATAACTTTTTGTGAGAGCATTTCTTGGACTTGGAATATGAAGATGAATTGTAGGAAATGTCTTTCTCTTCAAAATGAGCTTTGAATGGGATTTTTCTGATAATCCATGTGAAAGTTATGCCCTGGTCAATTTCAGTTGACTTTTTCAGCTGTCCAAATATAGTAACTTTTGCATCTTTGATGATTTCTGAGCCAAACTTTGAGAATCATGATCAAGAATTGATCAAATGATGTTTGTGGCTTTCAAAATGATATGTTGACCAAAAATTTGAACTTTTGACTGTCAAATGACCATTTTGCCCCTACAGTTGACTGTAGTGCAATTTAGGGTTTTGACTGTGCAATTTTGAGTTGAATGCCTTGAAACTTTGTATGAGGACATTTGACCATATTTGTAAGCATATAGGACTTGATTGGGCCTTTGAAAACTTCATTTCCTTGATCAGGACACAAACCCTAATTTTGACTGTATGGGAGGCCGTTGAGCTGTGCAACCCTTGGGGAATTTTGTGACTTGGCTTGGCAATTTCCTGGAGAATATGGGAGGGCAAATTTTGGGGTACAACACAAAGCTCTAGCAATTTCTTCAGGCTTTGGATGTTCTTCAGTACCGTTGACGGTAGCTGGTCCAGAATAGGTATCCTCAATAGCTGGGAAAATTCCTCCATAGTAGGTACTTGCTGGTAATTCGGGAAGGTGAAACAATGGTGCACAGGATCGAAGAACTGGAACAACACTTTTAATAATTCTTCATCAGGTTTGGCAGTGACCAAGTTGAGCAATTAACCATGCTTTTTAGTGAAATGAGAGCTTTCAAGAACCCTTAATGCAAGATCCTTCAGTTGGAGAGACACTTTCACAAGGTTGATCTGTATAGCGTTCCTACGGGAGGATGCGATGTCCTACAAAACAAAGCAAAGATGAGCCCTAGAAACCCTTGAAATGGTTAGTCAATGATATGCCATGTTTATGATGTTTATGATGTCATGATAAATCACAGTTATAGCAAACACAGACAAATCACACTAAGTGCTTAGGTTTAAGGCCTGCTTGAGTTTTAAAGGTCATACCCTCTTGAAGTTGGATTGGCTCAACCTGTCCTATAAATATGTAACCGAGTTCTAAAGGGATCTCAATATCATTGATCTTTCCCCCAGCTTCGTCTAATAGGAGATTGACTCGCAACCAAACAAAACTCAAGAGTCAAACCTCAATGAGTGTAGCATCGAGTATTTGTAGACCTTGGGAATACACCAAGGCCGGCCACCTCGCTATGTCCTATTGGCCAAGTTGTGCAGTTTAAAGGTTCTAACGTCAGTTCATGCTTTATGACACCACACGACGGCCCCGTACTCTCCCTGATTGACTCAAGGGTTACCGGTACCAACCAAAGTTCCACATCAATGTAGCTACTGCTTCAACCGTGTCGGTATACCCCGCACAGTTCCCTCACAGTTTATTGCTACTTACCTAAAAAGGTGTCCCCAAATCCGGGTGTAGGATTTTTAACATTTACCCAAACAAGGACCCAAAACGTAAAGCATACAAGTCAAACAATGAAAGCAAGTAGATGTGATCTAGCCCTAAGGTAACCCTAATTTAGAATTATATAATCCCCAACAGGGTCGCCAGTTCAGTGATACGACGGGAGAACTGACTTGGAGGGTTTTGCGTTTGTGTTTGCAAAATGTTGCGGTTTAGCAAGAGTCGCCACCAACTTTTCTTTTATCCAAAAAGGAAAGGTGAAAAAGCACACGAAATACCTTTAGAGATGTTTTCTTGAGCTCGAGGGGTAGATTATGAAAAGGGAAGGTGTTAGCACCCTTTTCATCCATGTTTTTCCATGGGCTCTTAGTTACTCACTAGAGCATTTGCTTTTGTTTGAATGTGCTTGTGGTGTGGGTTTTAAAAGTATTTTGAAAACGTCTTTGTAATGGTTCTCGTCTCTATAAGAACGCGTACAGAGTGTTTTTTTGGAAAATAGTTCAAAGATGTGTTTGTGAAATGTGGTTTTGAAAGTGATTTTGAGAAGGTGTCTTTATAACGATTATCGTCTCTATAAGAACGAGTACAAAGTGTTATCTTCAAAAATGTTTCAAAATGAGAGTGTTGGTGTATAAAATGTTTTTGTTGTGAGCAAGCGAGTAACTAAGGGCGAACCTACCTACTCAAACGGTCTTAGATGTTCTTTTCCTCCTCCTTTAGATGTTGCTATTTTACCATTAATTTGGTAAGAAGCCCCATCGTTGGATGTGAAGGGACGAGGGTGAGATGTTTGTATAGTCATAGAAGGCAACCTATGGGACGTTTTAGCAATATTGTTTTAGGGACTAGATCATTTACCGAAGGCAACATTGAGGGTCATCGAGGGACTACGATCTTTTATCACAAGTCTCTTTCTAAAACGCCCATGTTCGAGGGACATGACTATTTTTCGATAGGCAACAAAGTGGGATTACCCTAAGGGTGTTAGTGTGCAAGTGTGGTTGTTTGCATACATTTTAGTCTTTATTATGGTGATCTATTTTTCGATTTCATATCTTGCCATATACACCCTAGTTACTAACAATGTATGAAAGCAATAAAAGTGCGGAAAGTAAGGATTCTACACTATTACAATCATTAGGGGGATGGGGTGTACAAATTTATGAATGGGGGTTTGCAAGAAAATAAATCCTAATTATTTATTACAACCATATTGAAATAATAATGCAAGAAAGAAAAGGGACCTTGTTTAAAAAAAGGGTTTTTTGTGTTGATGAATAAAAAAGGGGAATGAATTAGCTTAGTAAAAAAAGAAAATATTTTTATGCATTTTTATATTGATGAAAAGAGTTTTAATGTTGAAAGTGATAAAAAGGAAAATAAATGAGATATAAGACCAGCGTGCTTCTACAAGCAAAACAAACGGAATCAGAAGTTCTGAAGCCAAGAGCGATGTGACTTAGCAGGAGACGTCAATGGATATCAGAAGTTATGAGTTGGTAAACTCTGAGGTCCTGCAAGGAACATTAGAGGGGAAACAAAAAAGTTATGGGTGGTATTCAGACAGTGGACCACAAGTCAAAAGTTCTGTATTACACTAAAACAGTGAGTAAACCCCAGGAATTCAATGTAATGTCAGCATGTAAAAATCAGAAACTCTGAGTGTGTAAAAACAGCGAGTGGAAACATTAGAAGTTCAGTATGTTTGACATGTAGGGAGAACTCAGAAGTTTTGTGCTGTGTTAGAACAGTGAGTGAATCATGGAAGTTTTATGTGTTAGAATGGTGAGTGAAAAAACAGAAGTTCTGTGTTAGAATGGTGAGGGAAAAATAGAAGTTCTGTGTTACATTTCAACTCTTTCATTATATCAATCAGCACAATGAGAACTTATTCAGTTTTCAGCAAACAACAAATCAGAAGGATAAAAGCACAACAATTTATGGAAGTTCTGATCCTGTTCCTGAGTCTAGCCTTAATCAGGAAGTTTTGATCCTCAGTTTTCTACTTACGCAGTGATATGGACAACACCAATACTATGATATTTACAAGTTTGATGATGTTCTGAATGAAAAGATGCAGAGTCAGGGAGACTTACCTTGAACCTGGAGCGTGTGTTTGGGACTTGAGTTGCTGCCTTTAGATATTCTAGAGTCAGCAAGAACAACATAAGAGAGAATACCAAATTCTTTTACTTCAAGAGAAGAACACATGTTTTGGTTTTCTGTTTTGGGAATTCTGGATTTTTTTATGAAAGTATCACATTTTTCTTTTCTTTCTTTTGACAATTCTCTCTTTAAAAGTCAACAGGTTTTTGTAGTTTGTGTTTGCAGTTTTTTTTTTTGGACTCTTGGAATTTTTGCAGGGGTTCAAGGCTTTTCTTTCTCAAATTTCTGACCTCTTTACAGTTTCCAATGGAGTTCAATTTATAGGCAAAGATTTTGTATTTTTTTTAGAGGTCAAGTGACACCAACATCATATGCTAGGCGTTGACTTGCTCTTGAAGTAAGTTTAAACAAGCATGGTTCAACGCACAAAGCAGGATGGTTAGCAGGTTTAGCAACACTTAAGCTGGATTTGTCAGCCAAAATTAAGGAAAAGCAAAAGCAACAGATGGGCCTAGCACCCTTTTGCATAAAAGTTTACTTTTCCAAGACAATAGAGGTACACGTGGGGGAAATCCTTTGCATAAAGACTCAAAAGTGGTTGTGAGCATTAAATGAGCATTAAATGATGATGAGATTTATCAAATCAGAAATCCTGCCATGTGAAACTCTTCATCATTGCTTAATTCTGGATCAGAAGTTCAGCTTCAGCGTAGCTTATAATAGACATCCAATCTTCTGATCCTTGTATCTCCTGGCTCCAGCATGTTCTGAAGGAGCTCTCAGACTTTCCAAGAAGCTTGCAGCATGCTTTGTAACCTTCTTTGACTTACACTTGCAAAATCTGACTGATCCTTTGTGAAAACTGGCCCAGAAGTTCGGACCAAACTCTATCTTTAAAGTGTCCAGAATTTGGAGTGTTTTAGTTTCAAGGACGTGTCTTTGAATAATTATAACTTGAAATCCCAGCATTTCTAGGAGAAGTTCCGTTCTGCAATATTTTAGATCTCATTGAAATATATAACTATTGTATCAGAAGTTCTTCCAGAATCAACCTGCGTTATGGTGATAGTCTGATCAGAAGTTTTGAGCTTGTCATATTTCTTAAATACTTATAAAATTTCTAAGTATTTAGAAATTTGACTTTTCCAAAGTAACTTTTGACTTCTGAATTTCTAGATGAAACAAACTTCATATTTTAACATGTCTTGCTGAAATATGATTCTTGAAACTTGATTTTGATCCAAAAGTCAAAGTTTGACTTTTTAGTGTGCAAATGACCATTTTGCCCTTGTGGATGATTTTCTTGAAAAATTTGTAATTCAAAGCTTGAAATTGGATGGGGACAAACCTGAGGGTTCAGGGTGATCCTTTGAGAAATGAGAGGGAAAAGTTTGGGGTACAACACCAAGGCTATAAGTAACCATTAGGAACACATAGGAATAAAGTTGAACATGATGGCTACTGGACGAAGTTCCTACTAGTACGGTCTCGTCGTCCATGCTCAGATGAGATTTAAATGGGGTATTATCGGCATCCACGTTTGTGGCTTTGATGGTAGTGATTTCAGGCGAACCCATGATTTTGAGTTACCCCTTGGTAATGATCTTATAGGGACAGATGATGACTATATGTTCTGATGGGGACCGTATGTTCTATTGGTGACTTGGGTTTCTTTGATTTATGTTTCGGACCTTTGATCGTGTGAATTATGGGTCCACCACTATGATTTTGTGTTTCTCAATGAAGATTGGGTTTCAAAGGTATCTAGTGGTTTTCATGGTTCTCCATAGGTATTCAAAAATTCTCATATCAAGTTTCAAGCCTTGTATCACAAGTTTGTTCAGTCAATTTCTCAAATGATGGGAAATTAACTATATTGGATAAAAAGTCAACTGTGGCCAACATACAGTCAAACTTCAAGATTTTTGGTCAACATCATGATTTTAAAGTAAAATTCATCATTTGATCAAGGGTTTATCATGATCCCTCAATAAAAACCTTCAAATCATCAAAAGTCAAAAGTTGCCAAATTAGGGTTTCCTTAGGAGAAGTCAACTAAACTTTGACCAAGCATAACTTTCACATACTTCATCAGCTTTTCCCTAAACAAAGCTCATTTTAAAATAAATTCAATTCTCTACAACTTTGACTCTCTAAGCTCAAGTCCAAAAATTCTTCCTTTAAGAGATATGGGCCAAGACATTATAGGTCATTTCAAAAGTCAACAAAAAAGACACTTTTTATCAAGGCAACTTACATCAAGGTAAATTCTTCAAATGCAAAAATGATCAAAGTAGGGATTGTAGAGGACATCTTAAGCTTTCCAAAAAGTCAAAGATCAGCTTCAAATAATGAAAATTGAGAGATTTATGATTGGTAAAAGTTGAGAAATTTTTGAGAAATGGCATGAAATCTTTATTGAGCATTCTTGAACTTTTGGGTAAATGAACCTAACTATTAGGATCAAACATGTTTATAAACATGTTAGAGGACCTCTAATTTCATCCATGCATAAATTTGATCTTTTATTTTCTTTCTTTTTATTTTTATTCAAATAAATTCAAAATAAATCAAATGAATGGTGAAGACTATGGATTAGGCGTGCAAGTTTTGTTTTGGGCCATATTTGGAGCCCAAAAATTCATAGCCAACTAGTAAATCATGGGAAGACAGATTTGGACATAATCTTCTCAACATGGAAACTTTGAAAACATGTTTTATCATGTTTCATTCATACAGCTCCCTCATTCAACCTCACTGGAAGTGGTAAAATTATTCAAGTTCAAACTCTTATTTTATGCTTTGTTGAATCATTTAACACACACATACATATTAAACATGATATTTAGAATGCTTTTGAACCATTATTTGTGAGGTCTAACGTAGGAATAACAAGGTTCCATGGTAAGGGCATGAAGCTTCAGCTTCATTGTATCTCCGTATATGTTTCACGTTAAATGGAGACCACCACTGGATTCGTAGCCCCCAAATTAGGGGGGTATGGTCCCTATAATCTTTGTTGTTGTTTATTTTTACAAGTTTGCAAAATTAGATGATCGTAGAAGACAACCGGAAACCACCATCCAGGGTGGTTTGACCGGTGGTTTAACAAGATTGGCTGATTAAAATAACAAGGGCCCACCTGTTTTGATTTTATTTTAATATTAAATATTAAAATTGGTTTTATTATATAATTATTTGTTTACATTTCATAACCGGATGTAACAGCCACTCCAGTGGTAGAAGCGCACGCGTTAAGGCATGATTGATACCCAAGGCATGGGTTCGATCCCTGGTTTTTTCAATTTTGTGTTTATTTTTTAGGATACCGTGCAGTTCATCATAAAACCTTTTCCATTCATTCTCTAGCACAAGCGGGCGCTTGGCCTGGTGAGAGGAAGCACGCTAGTGATCCAAGGGGTGTGGGTTCAACACCCACTCCATGCAGTTTTTTTGTCACTTTCCTTTGTTTTGTTTTTAACCTTAACTTTCATTTATTTTCCTAATTAATTTCTTAATCAACCATTAACCAATTTTGATTTCTTTTCAAAATCTTAATAAATATAAATTTTTGCATTTTTTTAATTAAATAAATTAAATTAGACTTAGGTTTTGTTTTATTAATTTATTTATAAATTAATTTAGAGTTAGGTTAATTTATTTCTTTTAAAACATAAAATAATCATTTAACACAAAAACACCAAAAAAATATTGAATTAGACTTGTTAGTTTTTTTCTAAAACCTTTTTCTAACATTTTCTTATTTATTTGCTATTTAAATTCTAGAAAACAAATGTATAGGTCACATGGTTGATTTTGTAATAGCTTAGTTAATTTTCTCGCATTTTTCGTAATTATATAACTGCTCATGGGATGTAATAGGCTAGGTTTATTTTCCCGCACTTTACTATACAGTTATATATATATATATATATATATATATATATATATATATATATATATATATATATATATATATATATATATATATATATATATATATATATATATATATATATATATATATATATATATATATATATATATATATATATATATATATATATATATATATATATATATATATATATATATATATATATATATATATATATATATATATATATATATAACTGTATAATGTATAGTAATTAGGCATGTATGGCAAGATTTAAAACAAATTGTTAGATAACTCTTACCAAGACAAAAAAATGAACTGAATAACTATGAACACGTACACCTCTAAGGTAGCCTCTCTCTATGTCGCCTTCGGAAAACAATGGTTCTGTCCCTCGAACGTAGGGATACTATAATACAGTGGGAAAACTGACTTGGTTGTTTTGCGTTTGATCGCAATTGTTGCGGATAGCAAGAGTCGCCACCGAATTTTCTTTTATCCAATAAGGAAAGGGTGAAAAGAACCTGAAAGACCTTTGAAATATTTTCTTGAGTTCGGGGGGGTAGGTTATTAAAAGGGAAAGTATTAGAATCTTGTTCATCCATAGTTATCCATATGCTCTTAGTTGCTTGTTAGATCACTTTTGAAATTGTTTGTTGGAAATGTGTTTGTGATAGGTTTTTGAAAGTATTTTTGAAAAGCGCTTTCGTTTAGGCAAACTTTGTAATGATTCTCGTCTCTATAAGAATGCATACAAATTGTTGTATTTTTTGAAAATATTTCATGTTTTGAGAGTTTTGGTGTATTTTGGAAAGATGTCTTATTTTGAAGATGGATTGTGAGCAAGCAACTAATAATGTTCTACCTACTCAAAAGTCTTTCGTTCATTTCTCTCTTACTTTAATATTTTTATCTTACCATTAATTGGTAAGAAGCCTTATCTTTGGATGTAAAGGGACGCGCGCGGGTCATTGTATAGTCATGAATATCAATGTTGTGAGATACCTTAACATTTCTCTTAAGGGACCAAGATCATTTGTAAGGCAACATTCGTAGTGTCATCAAGGGACTATGATCTTGTAATTTCGATTGTTTTTATTAAGATGTCTCACATGCATATCATGACCATTTTTAAGGCAACAAGAGGAGTTAACCCTAGAGGTGAAAGTGTGCAAGTGTTTATTTTTCATGCATTGTTTTTTCTTGGATTAGGATTGTCTAAGATTGATTTTTATCTTGCCATACACATCCTAGTTACTAGTATTTGTATTTGAAAGCATTAAATTGCGGAAAATAAAGTCTCACGCTATTACATTATTTAGGGGGATGTGGTACAATTTACAAATGCGGATGGATAGGAGCTTAAATATTACAACCATATTGAATAGCCATGAAGAAAATATGTGAAACATGTAAAAATATAGGAAAAGGAAAGAAGAATGCATTTTTTAACATTATGTGTCGACGCATGCTCTTTTGCGTCGACACATAACCTTCCCTTGCCCTTGTATTTCCAAATCAACTTAGTATGAGTCGATACATAATGGTATGTGTTGACTCATACACTGCATGTGTCGACTCATACGTGCTATGTGTCGACTCATACACTCTTTTTTCCTTCTGTTTTGAGCCTGTATAGCAGTATGTGTCGACTCATAACCTGTTTTTCCACTAAGATGTGTCGACTCATATAGGTATGTGCCGACTCATACTGTCACTTTTTCACTTTAACATTGTTTTGCTGCATACGTGGGTTAGTTCTCAACACATAAATGAAAAGATTGGAAGACAAATAAAGGGTTAGCTTCAAGGGAAATTGTTACTACATTTTATCTTCAAAAATGAATCACTAATGATGCTTGAAATGAAGAGTTAAAGTCAAGAAGACTTACCTTGAAGTTGGATTTTATACTTTGAGTTTGAGTTTTTGTCTTGACTGTTCTTGAACTTGAAAAAAAAGAAGAGGTGTTACAGAAGCTTACTCTTGAGTTTGAACAACTTCTAGGTGATGTATGTGAGGTGCTTAGAAGTTTGGACAAAACTTGCAAGGTATGTAGAGTTCTAGGATTTGGATTTCAAAGCTCAAGAAGTGGAAGCTTTGTGGACTGTTATGGCTTTTGTGTATATGAGATTTTGAGGGTTTATCAACAAAACTTCTGGCTTTTCTCTCTATTTTTCTCTGACCTCTTTTCCTTGCAAATGCTTCTCCTATTTATAGGTAAAGCGTTTGTGAACAAGGGCTGAATAGGTTTACAAGACAACATGTTATGGTTTGGTTGGGATGAAAATATCAAACTATGTCAAGTACTCCACGATTCCAAGATGAAGTACCAAAGTTGCTGGTTTAAAGGGTTTAATTTCCATGATTTATGATGGAGTAAAATCAGAAACAAACAAAGTATGGGCTCAAGACAATCTTTGTACAAAACTCTTGCCTTTCAAGAATAGAATTGGTGCCTTTATGCCATAAATGGAAATATCTTTTGGACAATGGCTTAAACACTTGGGTAATAGCTCAAGAGTGGGTGTAAGAATTAAATTATGGTGAGATTGGAAAGTAAGAAGGCCTGTAACACAAGATAATGCATCATAAGATAAGGGTTTTGTTATGTGTTCTTCACTAAAAGGACTTGTCATTCAAGAATGGATGCCCAACTTCATGCCCTTTAATCTCCTAGCTCAAGTATGATATATTCATGCTCTTGGATGTTTTAGAAAACTTGAAACATCCTCTATAACTCTCATGTTGGCCATTTTGATAAAATCATCTTGTAACTATGTGAAAAAATACCAAGAAGTTGGGATAAAATCCTGACCAAAATCTGTTGAAAATTTCTGTAAGTGTTTTGTGAAAATGTCATGACTTTAGGAATTTATAAATCAAAGTCCAAGCATTTCTAGAACTTGTTCTTCCCTACAATGTTTTATATCGCATTGAGATCTACAACTTTCATGTTGGAAGTTTTCCTTGAATCATGCATCATGGTGAAAAATTGGCATGAAGACATGAAATTATCATGTATAAAAACACTTAGAAAAATTTCTAAGTCTTTAAGAGTTTGACTTTTCACATTGACTTTTGACTTTCTTGATTTCTTGATGATCAAACTTGATATTTTGACATGTCTTGATTAAATATGATTTTTGAAACTTTGATTTTGATGAAAAAGTCAAAATTTGACTTTTTAGTGTACAATTGACTTTTTCATCAATGTAACTAATTTTAAGTCATCTAATTAATTGACTGAGCAATTTAGGTGATCCAAGGCTTGAAACTTTTCATGAGAATTCATGGAGGTCCATAATGATCCATGAAAGTCTTTTGAGGCATTAAAAGTCTAGTTGTTCTTGTGCAAGCTCAAACCCTAATTTTGAGGTATCAGTGTTAAGGAGATGGCTTAACCTAGTCAATACTTGTGCAAGCTTGAGCTTTTGCAGATCTTTGTGAGAAATGTCTTGAGAAAAGAGAGGGGAAATTTTGGGGTACAACACCTGCCCCTGTTCAATCTTCTTAAACCTGAAGAGTTAAATTAGTGAACCCGTCATTCGTAACTTGAAGGTGGAAGATGATTAAACACTAAAGTGCCCAGAAATTTGCACTCGACTATGTGTTAGTTGATTGTGTCGAGAATGGGCTTAAAGATTCCATTTAGAGAGATGATTGAGAGTTTGTCAGAGATGGTCTTACTGATGCCATCCAGAGTGACAAAAGAGGTATGTTGTTTCGCGACTTCACTAGAGAGACCATTCTAACCAGAAGATGTCTTTGTCTTATCGATCGACTTTTCCTGCAAGGAAAAGGGTTGGTTACATGCAGATGTATGTATGTTGCAATGATGTTCTCAAAATAAATGAGATTATGTTGTATGCATGTATGTAATACGATGTGTGAATGTGAAATGTTATTGAAATGTATTTTTGTTTTGGAAAATAAATCCTTGACAAATGCTGGGGAGCCTTTGGGAAGTTAAATCCCAGATTAATGTTGGAGATGAAGATTATGTACATCTTGAGGCCTTGTTTAGAATGTTTTCACTGGGGATTCCTGTTTTGTTGTTTGAGGAAAACTCCACTGGGGAACATTAACTTTACCTGAGAGAAACTCTATGGAGAGTGTTGATTTCAGTTTGGGGGATAGAGTTCATAAGTTTTAGTTGACCGTTACTCTACTGGGGATTTATCTCTTGATTGGAGAGAATGGAAGTTAACTGTTATCTGGTCGGATCCAGGCTTCACAATAACTTACTGGGGAAGATGAAATTAACTGTTATCTGGTCGGATTCCAGGCTTCGTAGTAACTTGCTGAGGATAATGAAGTTGACAGTTATCTGGTGGTATTCCAGGCTTTGCAGCAACTCCATGGGATGGTGGCAAGCTCTACTAGGGAAGAGGGGTTTTATTAATGAATTGTAAGAATTAAACTGTTATTTGGTCGGGTCCAGGTTTCAGCAATTTGAACTTGAGAACAACTGTTATCTGGTCGGGTCTAGGTTTCAGTAACTCAAATTGTTAACTGGTCGGCTCCAGGATTTGCAGTAGATGGAGAAGTTAAGTTACTATCTAGTCGGGTCCAGGCTTTTGCAACTAAATTTGAGATTTACTGTTATTTGGTCGGGTCAAGGTTTCAGAAATTGGAACCGTTATCTGGTCGGGTCCAGGCTTCAGAATTTTAAATTGTTAACTTGTTGGGTCCAGGATTCAACAATTTATACTTGAGGTTAACTGGTATTTGGTCGAGTCCAAGCTTGAATTGTTGACTGGTCGGGTCCAGGCTTAAGCAATTTGAGAAGTTAAACTATTATTTGGTTGGGTCCAGGCTTTAGTAATTTGGATTTGAGATTCACTGTTATCTGGTCGGATCCAGGTTTCAGTAATTATTTGAGAAGTTGAACTATTATCTAGTCGGGTCCCGACTTTAGTAACTTTCAAATGAGATTAACTGTTATCTAGTCGGGTCCAGTCTTCTAGTAATTTTTGAATGGATGAAGTTGAACTGTTATCTAGCTGGGTCCAGGCTTTGTAGTAACTTGCATTGGAGGAATGGAGTCAATTGTTATCTAGTCGGGTTCCAGGCTTTATAGTCACTTTTGGGGATAGTAACGACTCCGTTGGCGAATTCACTGGGGATTAGGGGTTACGGTCCCTTGATTTGTAATAGTCTGAGAGGAAAACTCAAGCTGGGTAATCTGTAGTTTGTTTGGGAAATAAACAATGTTGAAGAGGATATTTGATGAAATGCTGGGAGGATATTTTTTAGGAAGAATTCCATAAGGCTTCCTTTTAAGACCGACTCAGCTGGGGAGAGGATCTTCCAGAGATTGAAACTCTGGTAGGGGATTTTATGAATCCAAATAATGTTATTGAAATAACTCTGTGGGGATATCTCAAATGCGTTTAAGGAGATGCTTGTCGCTATTTTTAAGCATACATTTGTTAAAAGTTTAATCATGTTCATATGCATATGTTCATTCTATTTTAGTCATTGGACACTTTTGCACTCAAAACAAAAAAAAAACAGAAAGTTTGCACTTTAAAGTATATTTGTATTGATGTTTTGCCCATGAATAGCCGTTTTTTTACAAAGAGACGGAGATCCTAGTTAGAGGAAATCGTCGAAAGTAATACGAAGTGGAAAAAATAAATAGCCGTGTGGAAGTGATCTCATGTGTTCCAACTCTGCTATTATCCTTAAGTCTTCAAACATTATCCCTTGTCTTTGAATAGGAGTTGATTGGATAGATCTTGTACCATTTGAACTTTGGAATTTGGTAATAAAGCTGGTTGTAAAGATCCCACGAGACTTAGTCATACGCTTTAATCCTTAACGTTTTCCTGGACCACCCTTTCGGGTTTTCAGCCCACCAGGATACCCATTTTTGCCCAAATCTCCCTTTCGGTTTTTCGACTTGCCGGGTGTATAATCTTTTGCATATATCCCTAACTCTTCCTCAAACCTCTTTGGTTCGCCGGGATGACCTTATTTTGGCCTAGGTGTGTCAACCTAGCAAGCCATTTTATGCGTAGTATTTTTTAACTATGTCCGTATTCACATGATGTGGGAAGTCTTCACCATCAAAAGTAGTCAGTATTATGGCACCACCAGAGAATTTTTTTTTACAACAAATGGCCCTTCGTAAGTGGGAGTCCACTTGCCCCTGGGACCGCCTTACGGAAGACTGATGCACTTTATTACCAAGTCGCCAGTCTGATATACTCGAGTCTTGATCTTTTAGTTGAAAGCCTTGATCATATGTTTTGGGTACACTTGACCATGACAAATAACAACCAGTCGCTTTTCGTTAATCAAGTTCAACTGATCCAACCTAGTCTGAATCCATTCGTCTTGACCTAAATCTGCTTCCTTCATTATCCTTAGAGAGGGAATCTGAACTTTAACAGGTAGGACAACTTCCATGCTATAGACCAAGGAGAAAGGGGTTTCCCCAGTTGATGTTCATGCTGATGTACAATAGCCATGAAGAGCGAATGGTAGTAACTCATGTCAGTATTTATACATCACCACCATCTTTTGCATAATCTTCTTGATATTTTTATTGGCAACTTCAATTGTGCCATTCATCTTGGGTCTGTATGGAGAAGAATTTTGATGCTTGATTTTGAACTGCATGCAGAGTTCAGTAATCATAGCATTGTTAAAATTGGTCTCATTGTCGGTGATAATCCTTTCGGGGATACCGTAACAGCAGATGAGGTTATGCTTGATAAACCTGGCTACAACATTCTTGGTGATTGAGGTATATGAGGCAGCTTCGATCCACTTGGTAAAGTAATCATTGGCAACAAGGATGCAACGGTGTCCATTGGAAGCCGTAGGTTTGATCTCTCCAATCATGTCAATGCCCCACATTGCAAATGGCCACTGAGAGGTCGCGACATTCAGAGGAATAAGAGGTACATGGACCTTGTCAGCATAGATTTGACACTTATGACAAGTATTTGAGTGATGATGACAATCATTTACCATTATGGACCAATAGTAACGGACCCTCAGGATTTTCTTGGCCTATGTGTGTCCACTAGAGTGGGTCCCGAAGAGGATATCATGCATGTCTTCCATAATTTTTTTTGCCTCCTTCTTTTCCACACATCCGAGTAGAGTAGAATCATGGTTGCACTTGTACATGATTCCATTGCTTTGAAAGAATTTGCCTGAAAATCTTCGCAAGAATTTCTTATCATTGATGGAAGATATTTTAGGATATTCTTGTGCCTCAAGATATCTCCTCACCTCATGGTACCATGGTTTTTCTTCGTAAGTTTCAAGCTCATAGTAGTGTGCAGGTTCATCAAATATTTCGATTGTAGTCATGGGAGCTTCGTTGTCCCATTTGACCTTGAACATGGAAGACATTATTGCCAAGGCGTCAGCTAGCTTATTTTCTTCTCTAGGGAAATATTCAAAAGTGATATCCTCAAAGTAGGGTATCAGAGTCAATACAAGCTCCCTGTAAGGAATAAGGTTAGGATTCTTAGTGTCCCATTCTCTTTTGACTTGGCTAATCACTAGAGCATAGTCTCCAAATACATCCAAATGCTTGACCCTTGAGTCAATGGCAGCTTTTAGACCCAAGATGCATGATTCGTACTCATCCATGTTGTTCGTACAATCGAAGCATAATCTAGCAGTAAAGGGAGTATGGCGACCCTCAGGAGAAATTATCACAACACCAATTCCATTTCCCAAAGAGTTGGAAGATCCATCAAAAACCATAGTCCATCAGGATCCTTGTTCAGGTCCATCATAGGGTCCCAGTTTTGCACAGTTAGTCACTAACACGATATTCTCATCCGGGAAGTCAAAGTTCATAGATTGATAATCATTAACATCTTGATGGGCCAAATGATCTCCTAATACACTTATTTTAATGGCCTTTTGTGTTTTATAAAGGATATCGTATTTAGTCAGAATCATTTGCCATCTAGCTATATGTCTAGAGAGAGCGGGTTTCTCAAAGATGTACTTGATAGGGTCTATCTTAGAAATCAATAGAGTGGTGTGAGTCAACATATACTGTCTTAGTCGGCGAGCAGCCCAGGCCAAAGTATAGGAAGTTTTCTCGAGCACTGAATATCTGGTTTCACAGTCGGTAAACTTTTTGCTCAAGTAGTATATTGTATGCTCTTTTCTGCCAGACTCGTCGTGTTGGCCCAACACACACCCCATAGAATTCTATAACATAATCAAGTACATGATCAATGGTCTTCCTTCCACTAGAGGCATCGGGATTGGAGGTTCTTGCAAATATTCCTTGATCTTATCAAAGGAAGCTTGGTAGTCGTCGTTCCATTTGACTACTTGATCTTTCTTCAGGAGTCTGAAGATTGGCTCACAAGTAGCAGTTAGATGAGATATGAAATGGAAAATGTAATTAAGAGGACCCAAGAATCCTCTAACCTCCTTTTCGGAATGGGGAACTGGCATTTCTTCAATGGCATTTACCTTTACAGGATCAACTTTGATGCCTTTACCACTGACGACAAAACCTAGAAGCTTTCCAGACCTTACTCCAAATGTGCATTTCTTAGGGTTCAACATCAACTTGTACTTCTTCTGCCTCTCTAATAGCTTGTGTAGGTGATCAAGATTCTCTTCTTCAATTTACAAATTTGCAATCATATCCTCCACATATATTTGTATTTCATGATGGATCATATCATGAAATAAAGCTACCATAGCTCTTTGATATGTTTCCCCTGCATTCTTTAATCCGAACGGAACAACCTTGTAACAAAAGGTGCCCCATTGTGTAACAAAGGTGGTCTGTTCCATGCCTTCGGGAGCCATCTTGATTTGGTTGTAGCCAGAAAATCCATCCATGAAGGAGAAGACTTTATGTTGAGCGGTATTATCAACCAAGACGTCAATATGAGGTAAAGGGAAATCATCTTTGGGGCTTGCCCTATTTAAATCCCTATAGTCTACACACATACGAACCTTCCCATCTTTCTTTCGAATGGGAAACACATTCGCAACCCATTGGGGATAAGATGTCACAGATAGGAAACTTGCATCGAATTGTTTCTTTACTTCAACTTTTATCTTTTCAGACATGTCAGGCCGCATGCGACGAAACTTTTGCTTAACTAGAGGGAAATCTTCCTTTGTTGGCAGATGATGAACCACAATATTGGTATCCAACCCTAGCATATCATCATACGACCAAGCAAACACTTCAACATAGTCATGTAGAATCTGAACCAGTTTTCTCTTGATACTGTCTTCTAGGTTGGTGCTGATCTTGACTTTTTTCCTATCTGTCTTGGTACCTAGGTTGATAACTTCAACCGACTCTTCATGAGGTTGGGTAGCTTTCTCCTCTTGCATCAACATCCTGGCTAGTTCCCCTGGTATTTCACCATCTTCCTCGCCTTCTTCTTCGGCTTGGTTAATTGGATGTTCGAAGTCATAACTGGAAATAGTAGAGTCGTTGGAAATGAGATCCAGAATGGACGGGGATCTGCAAGTGTGTGTGTGTGTGCATGTAAGGCACATGGCTATTGAAAAATGCGATAAAGAAAAAGAAAGACAGTGAACACAAAATTTGAATGCAAAAGGTCCAATGGTTTATATTAAATGATGATATGATAAATGAACATGAATAAAACCCTGAACAAATGGACCATAGTGCCCCAGACAAGGCACGTGGCTTAAAATTCATTGTTTGGAATTTAAAATTACATACAAAATTTCTTGAATTGACAGAAAACAATAAACAGTAATTACTCCTCAATGAAGGAGATGGGAGTGAAATCCTTTGCATGCCAGTTGTTGAGCTTTCCTCTAGCAGTATGGTAAATCCATTCTTCAAAAGCACATTCTTCATCAGTGTTTTCCACAATGTTTACTTCATGACTTCCGATGCGGAGAGGTGGATTTCCCACGCGAGCGCGCCTGACTTCTTTCTGAGCTTTGATGGTAAAACCCAATCCTAATTTTTCTGCTTTAAACGGGATGTCGGGGAGTTGTCCCCAAATAGAACAGCCTCCATCTTCGACCAAAACACGAGCATCTTTAAGTGAGACCATCCTTGGTACAACTTCATCATCTTTTGATATGTTAGAGGAGATTTTGGTGGTGACAACCATAGGAGGAAGGACTTCGAAAGCCTGGCATGGAGTTTCTATGAACTCACCATCCATTTACACATATTTGAAGGAATTGAGATGGCTTACCATAAATTTTTCTTCATCGCAAATAGTAACGATCTTCCCTTTGGTTGGATATTTTAATTTTTGATGAAGGGTGGATGTTACTGCCTCTGCCCCATGGATCCAAGGGCGCCCAAGGAAACAGGAGTAAGCGGGATGAATGTCCATTATGTAGAAGGTAGAGTTAAAAATCTGTGAGCCAACTTTAATTGAAAGATCCACCTCTCCATGAACCATCCTTTTAGACCCATCGAAAGCCCTTACAACAATATCACTTGGTTTTAACACCAAGCCTTCATAATCTAACCGGTCCAAAGCACCTTTGGGTAACACATTTAGAGATGAGCCATTATCAATTAAGACATGCGCCAGGGTGGTTCCCTTGCATTCAATAGAGACATGCAAGGCTTTGTTGTGTTTCCTTCCCATAGGAGTCAAAATCAGCGTCGAAGAACCCTAATCCATTGTCAGCCGTTAAACTCGCTACACAGTTCTCGAACTGGTCAATTGTGGTTTCTTAGGGCATATAGGATTTCTTCAAGAACTTGATTAGAGCTTGGGCATGAGCATCCAAACAAAGTAACAATGACAACATGGAGATTTTGGAGGGGGTTTTCCCCAGTTGCTCCACTATTTTGAAGTCACTCTTGTTTATGATTTTCAGGATTTCTTCCATCTCTTGGGTGGAGGGTTCTTCAGAATCAATACCTTTGGTAGGTGCCTCTATCCCAGTAGGCTCGCCTTATTTTTATTTGCCTCTAATGTTGGCATTAGACTTGTCATTGGTTATACGGACGAGAGTTGTGGAAGTAATGGGCGGTGAAATATCAGGGGAAAAGGTCCTCCTTGTTCTTATTACTTTACTAGAACTTGCAATATTAGTAACATCAACTTTGTTTTCATTGATCCAAGAATCCTTTTTTATCCCAAGATAATAAACCTCGACACAATAGTTCCATGGAACCTCTTTGTCAGAGGAGTAGGGAATAGGCTCAACGACAATGATTATTAAAGGAGCAATGATTGGTTCATTTGAAACTCTAATAGGACCCTTTGAGGGGATCCTAAGAGGCTTGTTGGAAATTGTTATTATGGATAGGTCTTCGGCTTTGTTGGTTAAACTTTTGATGGTAGGAATATTCTCAAATAGAATCTTGTGGCTATTTATCAAGCGTTGCACACCTTCCATCAGCCGCTTGCACCCATTTACTTGTTGATCACAGCAAACACAATCTTTAGAACAGCCAGCGAAAACCCCGACTCTCAGTAAATTACCCTTCACAATAGTTAACGGAGTTGTTAAATACTCAATGGAGGAAACAAAAGTAGTATCATCAATTGCATTAACACCTTTGCCATGGTTCGACATTGGTGCGGTTATCACATTTGGAGTAGCAGATGGATCAAATTCAACTCTTTTATTATCTATTAGATCTTGAATCTTATTCTTCAGAGCCCAGCATTGATCAGTTTCATGCCCAGGGATGTTTGAATGGTACGCGCACTTGGAATTTGGATTGTACTTAGGTGATGAAATGTCAGGATTGGATGGTGGATTGCGTAATGTCACTAAGTTGGCCTTCAATAGATGTTGTAAGGCATGGGAAAATGACATGCTCATTCTCGTGAACTGTCTTCGAGGAACTTTGGATCGTTGATTGTTGGATGATTGTCTTTGAGCAGGTGGAAGGTTGGGGATTAACATAACATTAACAGAGGATCGGGGATCCTTCATGGTACAGTCCCTTTCCCCTTACACATCATTTGTTTCCTTCTTTCCAGTGAAGGGCTTATTTACAATATTGGATGCGGAGGTAGATGCCATGTGAATTTTCCTACACTTAATGCCACTTTCTACCCTTTCACCAGTTAGGATAAACTCGGTAAAACTAGACGAAGAACTGCCAATCAATAGGTTGAAAAATAGGCCACTTAATGTACCCATGAACATGTCAACTAGTTCTTTGTCAGTTAGCGGTGGTTTGACCCAACCAACAAGATCCCTCCATTTTTGTGCGTACTCTTTAAACCCCTCATTAGTACACATTGTCATACCTTGAAGTTGGACTCTGGTTGGTTCCATATCGACAATGTATTGATACTGATGATAAAAATCAGTGGCTAGATATTCCCATGTGTGGATGCAGGAACCCTCCAATTGATATAACCATTCTAGTTGAGTCCCAGCCAGACTCTCTTGGAAGAAATGGACCCAGAGCTTTTTGTTGGTAGCGTGCGGCTGTATCTTGCGCATGTAAGACCTTAGATGAAGTTTAGGGTAGGAAACCCCGTCATACTTGGTGAAGACTGGTATTTTGAACTTATGGGGAATGACGACCCTAGGTACTAAGCCCAACTCTCCAAACCAGGCACGACTTGAATTTCAACAGCCTTTAGTCTATCCTCCAACTACTTGTATTTATCCTCAGCCGGAGGATACTGCTCATCAAAGTGATCTTCATCGTCAAAAGCTTGATTATTGACACCCCTAGCACGGGTGCTCCTTACCTCTTCATCTTAATTTTCGTTCTCCATAGACAACTCTTCGACTATCTTTACCTGACGAACCGGACCATTAAATCTCTTGCACATGTTGATGAAGTCCTTCTTTTTGGTTTTCTTCTTGGCTACTAGCATAGTCATTAGCTCTTGTTGCCCCTTAGCCAGGGTCAGCAAGGTCTCTTGGAACTGGGAATTCTGCGCTTGCAAGTCCTTCACTTTTTGTTCGATATCCATCTTACTGAAAGAAACAGTAGAAAGATAATGAAACATGTTGTGGAAAACCTGTTTATGTTATGATGCATGAAATTACGTATGCAAATGATTTCAAGGATATGGAAGATTTAAATTTATTTAGACAAAATGGAAAAAACATTAATTGTAGTAATAAGTTCAAATTGATTACAACATGCCTCTTGGGCCTACATTGAAACAAAAGAAACAAAATGAACTAAAATACAATAACAATGGCTCAAATTTCCTATGGATGCTTCCTCTTTAGAGAGATATAGGCATTCAGGCTCCTCCCCTCATGAAGTTGTCTCGTGAGCTCCAATGTCTTCTTCTCGCTTGCATAAAATTGGGCTTCAAAGGTGTCTTGCTCCCCCTTTAGATGAATCCAAGCTATTTTCAAATCTTCAAGAGAAGTAGGAATATCAGGATAAAGGACAATATATGGAACATCTCCTTTGGCCACAGACTCCATGGTGATTGGTAAGATGGAGGGGTAAGGCATCACGAGACTTTGAGCACGATTTCGTAACCACTTAAGGTAAGGCTCAAGGGGGGCGTAATTCTTATTTCCCAATGTCTTACTATCCACTTTGTTTATAATTATCCAAGCTCGTATGAACCTTTGATGATAGCCTTGGTCGTCGCCCTCATAGTAGAATACCAAACCTTGAATGAGCGTATTATAGGGACCATCTCTTCGTGCATACCAAAATTGTCGTAATGCGAGAGAAGGTTTATAGGTGATACATCCCCTAATGCCTAAGAGTGGGACATTAGGGAATTCTCCATAATGGCCAATGATTGTAATATCCCCCAAAGATCGAGAACACCAATGGATATCCGAGTGTAAGAGTGACATCATCCTTTGAGACCATGTGAAGCCTTTCTCATTCTTCAATGTTGATCGAGGTAGGTGCGAAATAAACCACCTAGATAGTAATGGAATGTAACACAAAAGAGTACCCCTTTTCTTCATGGTGCGAGTGTGGAAACAATGTAGAGTTTCTCCAAGCAAATTAGGTATGGGATCACGAGAGATTATAAGGGCCAAGACATCCTCAAAATCTTGAAAATCCATATCTTCCCAGAACAAACGAGCCTTCTCCAATAGAAATTTGGCTAATAAACCGTTAACTCCACTTCTTGTTTCCCAATTTTCCATAATGTCAGATCTCCTCAAATGCAAGGCTTTGGCAATCACTCAGGCTTTGGAGTCTCTTATAAACCGGTGAATGGTATTTGATCCAACACAAGCACTCCTAACAATTGAGAGAATTCTTCTAATGTAGGCATCAATTGGTAGTCGGGGAAGGTGAAGCAATGATGCATAGGATCAAAGAATTGGAAAAGCACACACATTATTTCTTCTTGGAAGTTTGAGGTAGCCAATTTGAGAAGTTGACCATATTTCTTGGTGAAGGGAGAATCTCCAGGCACTCTTGATGCTAACTCTTAAAGTTGAGGATTCACTTTCACGAAGTTAACTCGGATGATATTCCTATAAGTGGAAGTAATGACCTAAAAAACAGAACAAAGATAAATTCCTAAATCCTTGAAATGGTTAGTGATAATGCTTATGATGTTATGATGCTTATGATGTTAGGTTTAGGCTTGCATGGGTTTCATAGGTAAGTACCCTCTTGAAGTTTAGTTGGTTCAACCTGTCCTACAAAGTAATCGGGTTCAATGGAATCTCAATATCATTGATCTTTATTCATTAGGCATTGCCTGAGCACAATCAATATTTTCTTGCGGCCAAGATATCCCAAAAGTCCGATCTCAATGATCATATTATCGAGTATCAACCAATTTTCAGCTTTCCACTGAAACCAGCTATCTCACTACTTCGTAATGGCCAAGTTGTTCAATTAAAGGTTCTAAGGTCAGTTAGTGTTTCATGACACCACTCAGTGGCCCTGTATTCTCCTCGATTCAACACAAGGGATACCGGTACCAACAAATGCGTCACACTAACGTAGCCATTGCTTTAACCATATCGGTCTATGCCGTACAGTTTCCACAATCTATTGCTACTTACCTAATGATGTTACCAGATACGAGTAGAGGATCAATACAAACCCAAACAAGGACCCATAAATGTAAAACAAACAAATCAATAAATAAAAGAAATTTAAATGTGATCTATCTCTAAGGTAACCCCACTTTTAACTTTTACAGTCCCTAGAAGAGTCGCCAGTTCTGTAATACGGTGGGAGAACTGACATGGTTGTTTTGCGTTTGATCGCAATTGTTGTGGATAACAAGAGTCACCACAGACTTTTCATTTATTCAATAAGGAAAGGGTGAAAAGAACAAGAAATACCTTTGAGATATTTTCTTGAGTTCGGGGGGTAGGTTATGAAAAGGGAAGGTGTTAGCACCCTTTTCATCCATAGTTATCTATGGGCTCTTAGTTGCTTGCTAGATCACTTTTGAATTGCTTTGTTTAAGATATGTTTGTGATAGGTTTTTGAAAGTATTTTTGAAAAGCGCCTTCATTTTGGAAAACTTTGTAATGATTCTCGTCTCTATAAGAATGCATACAAAGTGTTAGACTTTTTGAAAATATTTCATGTTTTGAAAGTGTTTGGTGTATTTTGGAAAGATGTCTTGTTTTGAAGATGGACTGTGAGAAAGCAACTAAGAACGTTCTACCTACTCAAATGTCTTTCCTTTATTTCTCTCTTCCTTTGATATTTCTATCTTACCATTTATTGGTAAGAAGCCCTATCTTTGGATGTAAAGGGATGAGCGCGGGTCATCGTATAGTCATGAATAGAAATATTGTGAGATACCTTAGTGTAATACGGTGTCAGAACCGACTATTTTACTGGTTTTTCATTTGTATTCGCAAATGTTACAGTAAGCAAGAGTCGCCACTGACTTTTCTTTTATCCAAAAAAGGAAAGGGTGAAACGAATAGAAAAAGACCTTTCGAGATTATTTCTGAGTAAGGGAGTAGATTATGGAAAGGCAAGGTGTTAGCACCCTTTCCATCCGTAGTTTTCCACGGGCTCTTAGATGCTTAGCTCATTTTTGAAATAACTTGTGCTTTTGGTGTGTTTTGAAAAGTATTTTCTAAAGTGCCTTGGTGCGGCGATTTGATTTATGATAACTCTTGTATCAGTCCTTAAGAGTGTTGATAAAGCGTTTTTGAAAATGTTTTTGAAAGTTGTTTTGTGTATGTGCAAAAAGTTTATTTTTGAGCATAACATGCAGGAACTATCTACTTTATTCGAAAGGTTCATTCTTTTCCTCCTTTCCTTTAGACAATGCTATCCTACTATTAGTGAGTAGGTAGCCATATCCGTTGATGTTTGTGGGACATTCGAAGGGATGTTTTTATACTCACAAAGGAAACTGTCCAAGAAACCTTAATAACTACCCTAGGGTTTTAAGATCATTTTTACCGAGGCAACATCGAGAGAGTCATCTAAGGACTTATTATATTTTTAAACCGGAGGTTAGCCACTAAAATCTCTCACGTTTCGAGAGCTGTGACTATTTTTCCGAAGGTTACCAAAGTGGGAGTACCCTAAAGGTGTGCATGTGTAATTGTGTAGTACTTAATCATTTATCTTTGTGTTAGGTTTGCTAACGTTTGATTGTTATTCTTGCCATAAAATCCTAATTAGCATACGTCTAAACAATTGATAACTTGCAGTAATTTAAAATGCGGAAATGTAAATCGTACACTATTACATGGCTTTTGGGAGGGGGTTATTTACATGTCCAAAACCTGGGGGAGAAATAAAGAAAGTGGTAAAGTAAAAGTCCTAGATTAAACTATTACAAACCAGTAAACAGTTACAATAATATGAAAATAAAGTGAAAGTAAATAAATGCGAGCGAATTGGAAGGACGTTTAAAAACCCTAAGGCAATTCTAGGCGACTAAAGAAATCTTTTTGGTGTTTTGTTTTGTTTTATGAAAATAATTGAATTCAAATAAATTTTAATTCTATTAATTTTAGAATTGGAAAAAAGTGTTTAAATAAATATTAATTAATTTGCGAAATTAGTTTAGTTAAGAAAAATATAGGTTAAAGGAAACTGATTAAAAAAAGTTGATTAAGCAAAACAAATAATACTAAAAAATGTAAATGGGCCTCGTTGTAAAAATTGGTTAGAGGGGTGCAAAAAAAATAATCCTTAGGCCCACAACTAATGAGCCCAGGAGGCTGTATTGGTCGGATGAGAGAGACTCCTTGACGGTGCACGATGGGGTGCACGCTTGAGGCATTCAGGTCATGCTTGATGAGGTATGATGGTCAAGGATTGGAGGTGTATGATGCGCGTACATATCTGCTTAGCATTGGATCTATAAATGACATGTTATAAAAAAATAATACATAACCTGGGTATCGAACCCAGGCCCTTTCGACTGCACACATTCCCCTTTACCATCTGAGCTATTTGTTCATTCGTTGGTATAAATAAAATCATAACACTCCAATAGCAAACAAATCATATATATATATATATATATATATATATATATATATATATATATATATATATATATATATATATATATATATATATATATATATATATATATATATATATATATATATATATATATATATATATATATAATTCGAAATCCACACATGCATGCTGCACAAGCCAAAAGGATATGGATGCCTGGATTTGAGATTCGAAGGAATCCGTTTCACATGCCATAGAAAAGGTATCATGTTACTTTATATTTTACATGTCACATTAAGAATCATAAACATATTACAGCATGAATATAAAATCAAAATTGAATTATATATATGAAATGAATTTGAGATCGAAGGTTTATTACTAGTGGAACACTTGCTTTGGATTGAAAAGTCCTGTAACGATTATTTCGATTCAGGCAACTTTGTTGGAATTTTGGAATTTTTGTGAAGCTCTAATGGGACAACGTGCATGTCTGGGCAAAAATACTCGTGTCTGGGAAATGCGTGTGTGTATAGGAAGGTGTTTCTGTGACTAAAGGTTTTTGTCTCGTTTTTTTTCGTCCTTGGAAATGTGTCTTTAGCCCTGTATTTATAGGGGATAGTGGTAAATGGAAATGGCAAGAGACAACCATTAATCAGGCTTTAAAGGCAGAATTGAAAGCCTTAAACAGGTATCCTTTTTTGATGATTTCATGCCCTTTTGGGTTTTGAATGAACCTGGACATGTTTCACCCCCGGACTCCTTCGAATGCCCTCAAGCCTTGTTGCTCGATTGGATCTGAGTGACTTCCTTCGATGACAATGGGCTTCAATTCGATTTGTTCATGGTTTCATCCTCATGGCTCCTTTGATTGAGTCCATTGACTTGGAAAATTCTCCTATTAGTCCAATCGAACACTTCCTTCTGGCCAGTTGAAGCTTCTTTTGTTACCTCCTTCAAATGTAATTGTGCAGGAGGCTTAGGCTTGGCAACATGTAAGACTTTTGGTTCGCAAGCATCTTGAACCAAACTCATTAGAAGACAAAACAAACTTGTTTCCAACAATTATGTGTCCATTGAATAGACCAATCATATGTCCTTCGAAGGCACTGCTTTTGTGTTTCTTCGAATAGCTCACATCCACCCCTGGTGCGTTCTTAGAATGGGCCACCAATGTGTGTTCATAATGTAGAAACTGTGTGTTGAAGGGTTCAGAGGTGGAATCAAAGCAAGCCATCTCAGAGGGAGCTATTTCCCAATCGAAGCTAGCACAAAGGAAGCCAATGCCTTATGAATTCTAGCATCAGGAAGGCCATTGATTTGTGGATCAAAGAAAAAATAAGGGAGGCCATTTCCTAGTGAATCGATGCATGCATAAAGGAAGTGTTTGACTAATGAATCAAAGGCAAGCACAGTGGAAGTCTTTGTCTTGTGAATCGAAAGCAAGTCCGAAGGAAGTATTTTCCATGTGGATAGAAAGCAAGTTGAAGGGGACTAAAGCCCAGTCGAAGCCTGGGAAATAGAAGAAGACTTGAAGGAGGCCAATGTCCAGTCGAAACTTAGGAAATTGAAGCAATCCTGATTTTCTTCGATTTGATGCCTGAAAGCCAAAAATCCAATTGTACATGTGCAAACTTTCTCTTTTGAAAATCCTTGTGAGAAAATGTCTTGAGAAAAAGGAGGGCAAATTTTGGGGTACAACAGTGGCCCCTGTTCAATCTTCTTAAACCTGAAGATTTAGATTGGCTTGTTTTCCTTTCGTGATCTGAAGGTAGAAGATGATTGAACATTAGAGTGCCCAGAAATTTGCACTCGATAATGTGATGGTTGGTTGTGTAGGGAATGGGCTTAAAGATGCCATTTGGAGAAGACGACTGAGAGTTGTCGTAGATGGGCTTAAAGATGCCATCCAAAGTAGGTGCTGACTTCATAAGAGGTCTCTTTGTGGGGATTCCTGTTCCTGTTGTCTGAGGAGGACTCCGCTGGGGAAGATTGATTTTTGTTGTTCTTCTACTTGAGGAAAAATCTGTGGGGAATAGAGTCTAGGAGCTTCAGTTGTCCAAGGCTCTACTGAGGAGTTATCTCTGGACTGGAGAGGTGAAAGTTTGTTGTTCTATGGTTGAAATCCAGGCTTCATAGTAACTTTTCGGGGAGAATGAAATTAACTTGCTATCTGAAAATGTATTAGAAGGAACCTATGTAAGGCTTCCTCAGGATGAGTCAGTGTTAAACTTCATCTGGAGATTGTGAAACGAAACCCGTGTAAGATTGCTTCAGGATGAGCCCGTGTAAAGCTGCATCTGGAGATTGAGAAGGAATATGTGTAAGATTGCTTCAGGATGTGCTTGTGTAAAGCTGCATCTTGAGAGAAGGAACCCGTGTAAGATTTCTTCATCTGGGCATGTAGATAGTCACCCCGTCTGGTTTCAGGAATTGATCTATAATCAGTTGTTCACAGATAGTTGTCCTGTCTTGTTTCAGGTATTAATCTGAAACTTGCTTTTGTTGGTCATTGAGATAGTTGCCCTGTCTGGTTTCAGGTATTAATCTCTGACCTAAAAGAAAGAAAGATAGTTTTCCCATCTAGTTTCAGATATTAATCTTTAATCTGCTCATGTAGATAGTTGTCCTGTCTGGTTTCAGGTATTAATGTATAATCAGTCGTCCACAGATAGTTTTCCTGTCTGGTTTCAGGTATTAATCTGGAACTTGTTTTTGTTGGTTGTTAAGATAGTTATCCTATTTGGTTTCGGGTATTAATCTCTAACCTAAGCAAAAGAAAGATAGTTTTCTCGTCTGGTTTCAGGTATTAATCTTTAATCTGCTCATGTAGATAGTTGTCCTGTCTGGTTTCAGGTATTAATTTATAATCAATTGTCCACAGATAGTTGTCTTGTCTGGTTTCAGGTATTAATCCAGAACTTGTTTTTGTTGTTCATTGACATTCATCTGTCGATCTTTCCTGAAAAGGTAAAGAATTAGCTCCATGCAATATCATGATGCATGAAGTGAAAATGATGCTCTCAAAATAAATGAGATTGTGATATATGCATTCGTGCTACATATGCTATGACGCTTGTAAAATGGTGGACGAATGCAATGTATGAACGTGTCAGTCGTTCTATTGCTGTTTTGTTGATCTAGGGAAAATAAATCCCTGATTGTTGCTGGGGATGAAGAGTGTAAGTCTTCAAATTTTGTTGAAGTTGAGATACTGGGAGATGGATTTCTGTTGTTAGGGAAATAAACTATGTTGAGGAAAGGAAACCCCATGAACTGCTTGGGGATTTTTATGAAATCCTGTCGGGGAATCTTGAAAACCTCATGAACTATGTTAGGGAATTCTTCAAGATGCCGGAGCAGTAATTGGAGATTATTGCTCTGCCAAAGATATAAGAACACCTGACATCATTATACTGTATGCTGAGGATATGGCAATAAATTTATAGTAGGATTCCCCGGCTTCTACACATGCTGGAGAAAGTATATGCAGGGATTTTGTGGATGTCTTTTAGACATTGTCCTGTTTCTTAAAGCCATTAGTAATTGTCTTTCTGTTTTTTATGCATGTATTTGTAAATGGTAATCACATTCAAATGTATATGTTCAAAAATAATCACAGGACGTTTTCGCACACAAAATAGAAAATAAAAAATAAATAGTTTTGCACTTTCAAAGAAATGGTTTTGTATTAATTTGAATGAGTTTTGCCTATAATATGCGTTTTTATACAACGAGACGGACATCCTAGTAAGAGAATGTCGTCGTAAGAATAAAAGCTATACAAAATAGTATACAAAGAAAAACAGCTATATGAAATAATCCCATTGATTGCCCATTCTGCTATTTCCTTTATGTCCTTGAGCGTCTTATCTCTTTTGTTGCTTGTCCGAAACTGACTGGATTGATTAGTATCATTTCAGCTTGATAGTTAATAATGAAGATTGGCTGTAAGGTGATCCAATGGGACATGCTTATAAGCTTAAAATCCCTAACTTTTTCCTGGACCCCCCTTTCGGGTTTTCAGTCCACCGGGATACCCTTTTTGCCCGAACCCTTGTAGTTCGTCAGGACACCCTTATTTTTTTCTAGGCCAGTCAACCTAGCGGGTATTTATTCATGCGTAGTATCTTTTAACTATGTCTGCGTTTACAGAGTGCGGAAGGTCGTCACCGTCCATAGTGGATAAGATCATGGCTCCATTAGAAAATATGTTCTTGATCACAAATGGCCCTTCATATGTGGGAGTCCATTTTCCCCTGGGATCACTTTGCGGCAGTATGATGTGCTCGATTACTAGGTCCCCAGCCTGATATACCTGACGTATGACCTTCTTGTTAAAATCTTTTATTATACGTTTTTGGTACATCTGACCATGACAGACATCCACGAGCCTTTTATCATCAATCAGGTTTAATTGGTGAATTCGAGTCTGAACCCATTCGTCTTCATTCAAACCTGCATCCTTGAAGATTCTCAAGGAAGGGATCTGGACTTCAATGGGTAGGACAACTTCCATACCGTATAACAAAGAGAAAGGAGTTGTCCCTATTGATGTGTGAATTGTGGTACGGTAACCATGGAGAGAAAATGGTAATATCTCATGCAAGTCTTTATATGTCACTGTTATGTTCTGTATGATCTTTTTGATATTTTTATTAGCAGCTTCTATAGTGCCATTCATCTTCGGCTGGTAAGGAGAAGAGTTATGATGCTGGATCTAGAATTGTATGCAAAGCTTGGTGATCATAGTATTATTGAGATTGATATCATTATCCATGATGATTCTTTCCGGAATACCATACCGACAGATAAGGTTATGTCTGATGAATCGGGCCACAATGTTCTTGGTAACAGAAGCAAATGAGGCTGCCTCGACCCACTTTGTGAAGTAATCAATGGCAACCAGGATGAAGCGGTGCCCATTAGAAGGTTTGGGTCTAATAACCCCAATCATATTGATGCCCCACATTTCGAATGGCCAGGGAGCAATCAAAATGTTCAAGGGAACTTGAGGCACATGTATTTTATCAGCATAGATCTGGCACTTGTGACAAGTTCGTGAATGCTGATAACAGTCTGCTTCCATAGTGGACCAGTAGTATCCTGCCCGTAGGATCTTTTTAGCCATTGTGTGTCCACTAGAATGGGTGCCAAAGGTACCTTCGTGTAAATCTATCATAATCTTTCATGCTTCACTTTTATCCACACACTAGAGCAAAGTAGAATCATGGTTGCACTTATAGAGGATTTCGTTATTGAGGAAGAACTTGGCAGAGAACTCTCTTAGGAACTTCTTTTCATTGACTGAAGCTCCTTCAGGATACTCTTGGGCTTCGAGATATATTTTGACTTCATGGAACAAAGGTTTGTCCACTACTTCTTTAGTATCAACCTCGTAACAGTGTGCTGGTTCATCCATTCTCTCAATAGTGATATGAGGAGCTTCATTATCCCACCTGACCTTGAACATGGATGACATAGTAGCTAGCGCGTCTGGTAGTTGATTTTCCTCTCGTGGAAAATGCTCAAAGATAACTTCTTCAAAGTGTGGAATCAGTGTCAACACATGCTCTCTGTAAGGGATGAGATTAGGATGCTTTGTGTCCCATTATCCTTTGATTTGACTGATTACTAAAGTCGAGTCTCCAAATACACTCAAGAATCTGATCCTCAAGTCGATAGCAGCTTTGAGACCCATAATGCATGCTTCATATTCAGCCATATTGTTGGTACAATTGAAACATATCCTTGTAGTGAAAGGAGTATGACAGCCTTCAGGAGATATGATCATGACAACAATTCCATTGCCTAGTGCATTGGAAGCTCCATCAAAAACCATAGTCCATCGCGATCCTTTCTCAGGTCCTTCATCCGGTCCAGGTTCTTCACAATCAGTTACTAACATGATGTTCTCATCTGGGAACTCAAAATTCATGGATTGGTATTCGTCCACAGCCTGATGAGCCAAATGATCAGCTAATACACTTCCCTTAATTGATTTCAGGGTTGTATACTAAATGTCGTATTCGGTCAGGATCATTTTCCATCTTGCTATTCTTTCGGGGAGAGTGGGCTTCTCGAAGATGTATTTGATAGGATCCATTTTAGATATCAATAAGGTAGTGTGAGTCAACATATACTGTCTTAGTCGGCGAGCATCCCGTGCCAAATCGAAATAAGTTTTCTTGAGCAGTGAGTATCTTGTTTCACAATCGGTAAGCTTTTTGCTAAGGTAGTATATTGCATACTCTTTTTGACCAGACTCGTCATGCTTCCCCAGCACACACCCCATTGAATTTTCCAATACCATTAAGTACATGATCAGAGGTCTCCCTTCAACCGGCGGTAAAAAAATTGGAGGCCCTTGAAGATATTCCTTGATTTTGTCAAAGACGATATTGCAATCGTCATTCCACTTCACTGCTTGATCTTCAGTAATTTGAAGATTGGTTCACAAGTAGCGGTTAGATGGGAAATGAATCTGGCAATGTAGTTTAGACGTCCCAAGAATCCCCTAACCTCCTTCTAAGTGCGAGGAGTTGGAATTTCTTGTATGGCTTTAACCTTTGCGGGGTATACTTCAATACCTTTGCCGCTGACCATGAAGCCTAAGAGCTTACCAGATCTTACTCCAAAGGTTGACTTATTCGCGTTTAGTCTTAGTTTGTACTTTTTCAATCTTTCAAACAGCTTTTGCAGGTGATCAAGGTGCTCCTCTTCAGTCTGATACCTGGCTATCATATCATCAATGTAGACCTCTATCTCGTGATGGATAATATAATGAAACAAAGCTACCATGGCACGCTGATAGGTTGCCTAGGCGTTCTTTAACCCAAATGGCATAACTTTGTAGCAGAAAGTACCTCACTGCGTGACGAAGGTTGTTTTCTCTATATCTTCGTGTGCCACTTTAATTTGATTGTACCCGGAGAAACCATCCATGAAGGAGAACACCTTATGTTGTACGTTTTTGTCAACCAGAACATGAATATGGGGAAGCAGAAAGTCATTCTTGGGGCTTGCCCTATTCAGGTCCGTGTAATCCACGCACATGCGTACTTTACCGTCCTTCTTAGGTACCAAAACAACATTAGCAACCCATTGTGGATAAGAGGTAACAACTAAGAAACCAGCGTTGAACTCTTTCATGACTTCAGCCTTGAGCTTTTCTGAGATCTCTGGCCGCATACGAAGAACCTTCTATTTCACTAGAGGGAAGTCCTCTTTTATTAGTAAGTGATGAACCACAATATCAGTGTCAAGTCCCGGCATGGCTTTGTATGACCAGGAAAAGACCTCAACATAGTCATGTAGCACCTGAATTAACTTCTTTTTTACACCATGCCCCATATCGACACCTATCTTGACTTCCTTCTTATCCTTTTCAGTGTCCAAGTTTACTGTCTCAACCGGCTCTTCATGAGACTGTATTACCCTTTCTTCCTGTTGTAACAGTCTGGAAAGCTCTCCTGGTACTTCACAATCTTCCTCACCTTCGTCATCGGCTTAGTAGATTGGATTTTCAAAGTCATAATTGGTAATAGCAGAAATGTTATCAATGGGATCCATAGTGGATGTGGATCTGCAGTTTGATAAGTGGGTGTGTGTAAGAGAGCATAGCTATTTTTGATAAAGTAAAAAGTAGAAAAGAAAAACAAGGAGCGTAAAATTTGCATGCAAAACTTCCATTGATTTATTAATGACATATGAAGATGAAGTAATAACGCTCACAAATAGACCATTGTGCCTCAGGTAAGACACAAGGCTTTAGAGTTTCAATTGTTCAAATATTACATATCCCAAAAAAACTAAAAGACAATTACTCTTGAGTAAAAATAATAGGAACACAATCCTTGGCCTCCATGTCACAGTCACTATCACTATCCTCCAATGCATTGACTCCATGGTTGCTGATGCGTAGTGGTGGTCCTCCGGCGCGAGCACGACGAACATCTCTTTGGGCCCCTAAAGTAAAACCCAAACCTAACTTGTCAGACTTGTAGGGAATATCCGAAAGTTGGCCCCAAATGGTACACCCACCTTCTTCAACTACTTCTTTGGCATCATTCAGAGAAGCCATCTTCAACGGAGGTCCAGTAAACTTTGGGACATTGGTAGTAGTCTTGGTTGCAGTAACTATCTTGGAACCTCCTCAAAGTTCTGATAGGGGGTCTCAATGAACTCTCCATCCATCTCAACATACCTGAAAGAGTTCTAGTGGCTCACCATGTATTCTTCCTCGCCATGGACCGTAATAATCTTTCTGTTAACTAGGTTTTCAACATCTGATGCAGAGTAGAAGTAATAACACCTGGCCCATCGATCCAAGGTCGGCCCAATAAATAGGAGTAAGATAGGCGGATGTCCATCACGTAGAAAGTTGAGTCAAAAACTTTGAGTACCAACTTTGATAGGGATGTCCACCTCCCCGTGCACCATTCTCTTGGAACCATCGAAGGCCCTCACCATAATATTACTGGGCTTCAGTGTGAGTCCTTCACAATCCAATCTGTCCAAAGCATTCTTGGGTAAGACATTCAATAATGAACTTGTATCCACCAAAACATGAGTTAGGGTAGTTCCACTGCACTCAATGGAGACATGTAGGGAATCATTATGCTTTCTTCCCTTGGACGTCAAATCTGCATCAGAGAAACCCAGTCCATTGTCAGCTGTCAAACTAGCAACGAAATTCTTGAATTGATCGACAGAGGTCTCTTGAGGCACATGGGAAGACTTCATGAATTTTACCAAAGCCTTAGCATGGGCTTCAGAGCATAAAAGTAAGGCCAACATTGAGATTTTTGAAGGGGTCTGCCCTAACTGCTCCACAATGTTGTAATCACTTTTCTTTATGATCTTCAGTATATTTTACATTTCTTTTTTAGAAGCCTCAGGAATGACTTCTTTGTGCACCTTCGTCCGGACAGGCTCAACCAGTACCTCTTTTCCCCGAGTCTCAACTGACTCAGTAGCAGGGATAAAATTAGGAGTAACAACGGGAGTACTAACAGGAGTAGAAGTGGGAATAATCAAAGGAGTAGCAATAGTCTTCAGAGATATTTCGGGAGAGAAAACCCTTCTGCTTATCGTAATTTTACTGGCCTCAGCGATGTTGTCGATCTCAAGATCGGTATCTTTGGCAACTTTATCTTTAACAACCAATAGGCCTTGCTTGACGCCATGGTAGTAGACGTCAGCCCCATAATTCCAAGGAACAACTTTATCAGAGGAATATGGTATTGGCCCAGGAAGGGTGATAATCAAGGGAGAAAACTTGGGAACAGATGTAATCCTGACGGGTCTTTTGATGGAGACCTTGGGAGGATTGTCGGAAATGGTAATTATTGAGACATCTTCACACAAATTTCTTGTAAGGGGAACTTTATCAAACATAATTTCTTTGTTAATCATCAGGCGCTGGACACCCATATTTAACAATAAACAACTATCTAGTAGAGACATGCATAAGTGGAAACCCTCGCCATAACCTAGAAATAAATCGGCTTACAACAGATTCTCTTTAACAATCAGAAGAGGAGTAGCTAATTCATCCACAGAGGAATCAAACAGGTCATCGTTAACAACATTGACACCCTGGCCATGTTTGGGCATTGGCGCAGTTATTACATTAGGTGTCTCTAGAAGGTCAAACTCAATCTCCTTTGCCTCGATAAGATCATCGTTAACAACAATCGTTTGTATCGTGCCCCAAAATTTTGGAATGGTAGGCACATCGAGCATTTGGGTTGTACCGGGGAGATGTAGTATTGGGATTCTTAGGAGATTCCTTTAAAATCACCAGATTGGACTTCAACAGGTGTGGCAAAACCTGGGATAAGGTCATGTTGATCTGGGTGAACTGTCTTCTGGGCGCATCTGGTCTGCGCTGATTGTTTCGTTGTTGGTCTGATGCAGGATTGGATATCATAACAACCCCTACCTCCAGACGACGTTCAGTTTTTCTTTGATTTCTCTAGCCATAAGAACCACTGACCTCCTTCTTTCTAGTGAAACATTTCTTCATTGTACTTGAGGATGCATCTCTCTGAATCTTACCACTCTTAATACCGGCTTCTACTTGTTCACCAATCAAGATCAGCTTAGTAAACTCAGCTGAAGAGCTCCAAATTAAATGGTTGAAGAATGGACGAGACAACATGCTCAAGAACATGTCTACCAAGATCCCTCCACTTCTGGGCATAATTTTTGAAACCTTCTCCCGAAACCATAGACATACTTTGCAAATATTTACGGGTTGGAGCGAGGTTAGCATTATATTGGTACTGTTTACTTGTAAAAAGCAGCAACCCGGTCTTCCCAATTACGAATGTTGGTTCCCTCTAGCTGATAGAACCATTCCAACTGCGTCCCTGACAAACTTTCCTGGAAGAAATATACCCATAGATTCCTCTCAGTAGTGTAGGGTTGAATCTTCCTGACATATGACCTTAAGTGCAGCTTAGGACAGAAGGCACCGTCATACTTAGCAAATACGGGGACCTTGAATTTCTACGGGATGATCACCCCTGAGACCAGTCATATCTCTTCAAAATCCAGCCCAGGTACCCTCTATATCTCTATAGCATTGAGACAATCCTCCAGTTGTTTGTATTTATCATCAGCAAGAGGATATTGTTCCTCAGAGTAGTCAGCCTCTTCCTCATCAGTCCCAAGGTTGTTGTCTTCTTCCTTGGGCTTTTCTTCTTTATTGTCTCCCTCGTCTGACGGAGTTGCGAAATATAGAGCTCGCTTGGCCGGTCCTCTGAACCTTCTTCCCATATTCAAAACACCAGCTGGTTTGTTTTCCTTCTTTGTCTTCTCTTTGATGATAAGAGCTTTCAGATCTTCTTGCCCCTTAGCCAGAGCCAGGAAGATTTGTTGGAACTGAGCATTTTGAGCTTTAAGGTTCTTTACTGTTTGTTCAAGAGCCATTTCTTTTGCTAAAATAAACAGCGAAAAGAATAAGAAACCTGTCTCGAAATACCTGCTTACATAATGAAATGCATCATATGATTATGCAATGTTTTCAATGACTTTTAAGATTTTAAATTTGCTTAGAAAAAGAGAGAACAAACTTTAATTGCATTCATAAGTTTAAATGATTACAATGATGCCTCTTGGACTTACAATGGAAAAAAACAAAACTCCTAAATCAAACAAGAATCAGGTTTCCCATGGGCACATCCTCGTTGGTGCAATGTAGGCATTCAAACTCTGTTCTTCATGTAGTTGTCTCGTAAGCTCCAAAACCTTCTTCTCGCTTGCGTAGAACTGGGTTTTAAAGGTGTCTTGTTCCTCTTTGAGTTAAATTGAAGATATTTGCAGTTCCTCGAGAGTAGTCGGCATGTCAAGATGAAGAATAGTATGAGGTACATCTGTCTCCGCAATAGGTTCCATGGCGATAGGTAGGATGGTGGGGTAAGGCATCATGATATTTTGAGCGCGTGCTCGCACCCACTTAAGATAAGGTTCCAAAGGGATGGAGTTCTTATTCCTCAATGTCTTGCTATCCACTCTGTTCACCATGTTCCAAGCTCGGATGAACCTCTGACGGTACCCCTGGACATCATTCTCATTGTCAAATGCGATTCCCTGAATCAGTGCATCATAAGGTTCATCTCTCCTAGCATACCCAAACTGTCGCAACACCAAACAAGGGTTATAAGTGATTCCTCCCATAATTCCTAGGAGAGGTACATTAGGGAATTCCCCATAGCGATCAATGATGTTAATGTCTTCCATAGACTGAGGGCACTAGTGAATATCCAAATGCGTGAGAGACATCAACCTATTAGACCACCTCATGCCTTGCTCATTCTTCAACCCAGAACGAGGTAGGTTCAAAATAAACCACCTAGACAACAGAGGAGTGCAACACATGAGGGTTCCTCTTCTCTTTATGGTGCAAGTGTGAAAAGAATGCAGAACGTCTCCAAGTAAACTAGGCACTGGATTACGAAACATGAAAACTTTTACCGTATTCATGTCTATGAGTTGGTCCGAATTAGGGAACAATACCATTCCATAAATGAGAATGGACAACACCTCTTCAAAGGCTTGTAAGTCCATAGTATCCCAAAAATGGTGAGCTTTCTCAAACAAAAACTTGGCTAGAAACCCTTTGACACTGCTTCTTATTTCCCAATTTGTCACAACGTTGGACCGTTGTAAATACAATGCTTGAGAGATCTCCTTAGGCTTTGGGTCTCTTTCCATACCGTTGAAGGGTAATTGGTTGAGAATAGGCACACCAAATAACTGAGAAAATATTCCATAGTAGGCACCAACTGGTAATCGGGAAATGTAAAGCAATGATGTAAAGGGTCAAAGAACTGAAAGAGAACTTTCACCATGTCCTCATCAGGGTTTTAGGTGACAAAACTTAGGAGTCAACCATGTATTTTAGTGAATGGAGAATTCTCAGGAACCCTTGATGCCAACTCTTTGAGTTGTGGAGACACCCTTACAAGGTTGATTTGGATAGTATTTCTGCGAATGGGAGCCATGTTGTACGAAACAGACACAAAGATAAGTCCTAAAAGTCCTTGAAATAGTTAGTGTGATATGCCATGTTATGATGTTATGTACAAACAAATATATACAAGCATATAAACAGATCCTTAGGTTTAGGCTTTCATGGATTCCATAGGTAAGTACCCTCTTGAAGTTTAGTTGGTTCAACCTATCCTATTAATAGTAATCAGGTTCTAGGGAATCTCAATATCACTGATCTTTCTTCATCGAGCATTGTTTCAATGGAAGCCTCTTTATTTGCGAATGAAGTATCCCGGAAGTCAGATATTAATGATTGTAGTATCGAGTATCAACCAACTTTGGACTGCACCAAATCCGGATATCTCACTACTTTCTAATGGCCAAGTTGTTCAATTAAAGTTTCTAAGGTCAATTGGTGCTTCATGACACTACACAACGGCCCCGTATTCTCCTTGACTACTCAAGGGCTACCGGTACCAACAAATGTGTCACACCAACGTAGGTATCGTTTCAAGCGTTTCGGTATACCCTACACAGTCCCCACGATCTATTGCTACTTACCTAAAAGGTGCCCCAGATCTGGGTGTAGGATCTTTACAAGTAAACCCAAGCAAACCCTCAAAGTTAAAGCAAAAAAAACACACAATGAACGCAAATATAGAATGAACTAAACTCTAAGGAAACCCCAATTTTTTATTTTTCCCCAGCAGAGTCGCCAGTTCTGTAATACGGTGGCAGAACCGACTGTTTTACTGGTTTTGCATTTGTATTCGCAAATGTTGCGGTAAGTAAGAGTCGCTACCGAATTTTCTTTTATCCAACAAAGGAAAGGGTGAAAAGAACATAAAAAGACCTTTCGAGATTATCTCTGAGTAAGGGGGTAGATTATGGAAAGGGAAGGTGTTAGTACCCTTTCCATCCGTACTTTTCTATGGGCTCTTAGATGCTTAGCTCATTTTGAAATACCTTGTCCTTTTGGTGTGTTTTGAAAGTTATTTTTGAAAGTGACTTAGTGCGGTGATTTTCTTTATGATAACTCTTGTATCAGTCCTCAAGAGTGTTGATAAAGTATTTTTGAAACTGTTTTTGAAAGTTGTTTTGTGTATGTGCGAAAATTTTATTTTAAAGCATAGTGTTGTACCCCAAAATTTGCCCTCCCATATTCTCCAAGATTTGTCAAGTCAAGGTCACAAAATTCCCCAAGGGTTATGCAGTTCAACTGTCTCCTATACAGTCAAAACTAGGGTTTGTGTTCTGATCAAGGAAAGGAAGTTTTCAAATGCCCAATCAAGTCTCATATGCCTACAAAGAGGGTCAAACATCCTCATGTCAAATTTCAAGGCATTCAGCTCAAAATTGCACAGTGAAAACCCTAGATCGCACTACAGTCAACTGTAGGGGCAAAATGGTCATTTGACAGTCAAAAGTTCAAATTTTTGGTCAACATATCATTTTGAAGCCACAAACATCATTTGATCAATGCTTGATCATGATTCTCAAAATTTGGCTCAGAAATCATCAAAGATGCAAAAGTTGCTATATTTGGACAGCTGAAAAAGTCAACAGAAATTGACCAAGGCATAACTTTCACATGGATTATCAGAAAAATTCCATCCAAAGCTCATTTTGAAGAGAAAGACATTTCCTACAACTCATCTTCATACTTCAAGTCCAAGAAATGCTCTCACAAAAAGTTATCAATTTCAACATTATAGGTCATTTTCAAAAGTCAACAAAAAGGGACTTTAAGTCAAAGGCCATAACTTGAGATTGGTAAATCAAAATGACATGGGACCAAAGGCATTGGTTAAAGGACTCAAAGACCTTTCCAAAATGTCCAAGAACATGTGAAAAGCTTAAAAATTGACCAAGTTATTCCTTGTGGAAGTTGGGAAATTTTTAGGAATTTTGAAAAGTCAACATTGATGCAAAAGGCCTAAAAATGCAAATGGGCCCATTTTTCTTCCAAGTTTCTTCATGCCAAGCCTATGCACGACCATTAGGCCCAAAGGGAAGTATTTTCATATTTTTTAATTATTTATTTGAATTTATATTAATATTAATTCATTTAAATTATTTTAATACATGAAAAATATAAACCTAACCTAAAAAAATCTTTTATGCACATTCCAAGGTCAATATTTCGTGCACTTCTTAAATAGGCAAGTTTTGATGAGATTTGAGCATGATTGAACCAAAATACACATGGAAAAGATTTGGAAAAGATTTCATGAAATCAAATATGTAAAACAATGAATGCTTGAGATTTTGTGGAGTTTTGTTGACCTAGCATGCTCTATACATATTCAGGGATCAAAACCTATTGGCCTTAGACTGCAAGCTGCGCCCAAACAAGCCATTGCATATTGAAAATTTTTCTTAAAAACTCAAATCTGAAAAGTGCCTTAGAGGTCGATTCAAGCCTCCAAAACGATCTCAACAGTTTGCCAAGGTTGTCTTGAACGTTTCTCAATCAATATCAACCATCAAAACGCCCTGAATTGGTATCAAGAATCCGGACTGTACCTTGAAATTTTTGAAATCGCACAGCATGATTCCATCATCTTTTTGCATTTTTCTTTGTTGATTCATGTTCATATTGATGTTTCTAAACTAACCATTACGTTTAATTGCATTGTTTCGTTGTGTATAAGATTCCACCATTGACAGATTCTAGGGTTCCAAGGTTCCAAAATTGGGGCTTTGTGCAAGGCGTAAAATTAGATCCCCAAAATGGTACAGGCTAATTTGTCATGTCAAGACGAAACAAACCCAGGCCTCGCGATCAATTTATATGCACCATAGCCCTATTCGCTATTTTCCCATAGCATGCTTAAAGCAACGCGTTAAAACCGTTGCTATTGTGTTTTATTTTCTCAGATACGCGAAGAAGAAGAAGTCGTGGCAGCCAGTGATACGTCCGTTTGAAATTTCGCGCGTTTTAACCATCACGCATTGGTTTTGATTTTTGTTGTTTATTAACTATAATATATTAAATGAGATGCAGTGGCGCAGTTGGTAACATGTGATGTGAATAATCCTCAAGACCTGGGTTCAAGTCCCAGGTCTGGCAAAATTCCATGTTATTTTTCAAAATAAGATCCTATGCTATGCTAACATCCAGGTACATCATGTCCTCTCATCATCAAGCCACACACGTGTCCCAGACAACCAAATCAAAGGCATGGATTCCAGGAGCGCCATGAACATCAGTCAATGCGTGATATACAAGCCAAAAAGTCAAACAAATGGCATGCTTATTGGGCCAGAATTTCCAGGCCTGAACCTCCTAAATTGGGGCTACACCCCACCCTGGTTTGCATTTTTTACATTTTTCTTCTTACCTTTATTTTTGTTGTTTTATTTATTTTATTGTCTTAATTTAATTAATTTATTTTTCTTCAAAATATAAAAACATTCAAAAATCAGAAAAGGCCAAAAAATAAATAAATATTAATATTATAATTATTTTCATAAATAAATGCTTGTAATTACTTAGTTTTATTAAGTCACAAATTTAATTCTTTTTAATAACTAAAATCCAAAAAATAGAATTTAGGTTTAGCAACTTTTTATTTTCTTTTTTTAATTTTTCCCTTTTTTCAGAATAATAATATTAGTTATTTATTTTCATAAATTAAAAATTGTACATAAATAAATTAGGGTTTTATGTAGATTATATTTTAATTCTTTCATAATAAATAAAAATATTAGAATTAGGGTTTACTTTTTTAATTTAATTTCAATTAATTCCTTTTTTTCATTAAAACTAAAAAACACAAAATACCAAAAAACATTTAATCATTTAATTTTTAATTCTCATTAACTTTTAATATTTTGCAAAAGGGTCCAACGCCCGTCGTTTCAATTATTTAATTTGCGCATTTATCTTATGTCGTTTAATTAATTTTGTATCTCTCCCAAAGCCATGTAACTTTAACTTTTCGCACTTTATTTACTTCGCATTATTTATTTTCCGCTAAATCGGGTCCGGTTTAATTTTGGCGATGTGGACCCGCGCCATTTGTAATAGTTTAGATTTATCTTCCTCGCAAATATTAACTGTTAACAAATATGCATGCAAGAATGAATGGACAAATTAAAATCAAGCGTAGATCACAACAAACATGACAAGACAAATAACTGAAACATGACACACAATTCGCACACACCACCTCTAGGGTACGCCTCACTGTTGCCTTTCGAAAGGTGGTCGTCGAGTAGAGGACGTCTTAGTAAGTCCTCATGATCCGGGAACCTGGCATGAGGGTAGCTTCTAAGGTGCCTTCCCATTGCTCTGGTGATCACCACGTCCCTTAAACTCGAATTGACCCGAACACCTCCAACGGTGGTGCTACCTACCTCTCAATGGTGGGATGGCATTACTTTAAAGGACTCTTACACAGACGAATTCCTTAGGGTAGGTAGGTTCTCAAGGATACTTGCTCTAATCTCAAACAAAACTCAAAAAGACTTTTCACACTGACACTTTTCAAAAGCTTTCAAAGCAAACTTTTCAAACACTCTGACGTATGAGTCGATCTGAAATTTTTCAAAGAAACTTTTTAAACCCACATTGAAAAGCAAACAAACAATTTTGAAAACACATTGAGCAAGTATCTGAGAGCCCATGGATAACCATGGATAGAAAGGGTGCTAACACCTTCCCTTTCTATAACCTACCTCCCGAACCGAGAGCAATCTCTTTAAGGAATTTTTCTGTGCTTTTGTCCTTTCCATTTGGAGAAAATAAAAGACAGTGGCGACTCTTGCTTCCGCGACATTTCGCGAACCAGCGTTAAACAGTCAGTTCCAGATCCACCGATCACACATAGCATCTAGGAACTATCTACTTTACTAGAAAGCTTAGTTCTTTTCCTCCTTTCCTTTAGACAATGTTATCCTACTATTAGTGAGTACGTAGGCCTATCGTTGGATGTTTGAGGGACATTCGAAGGGACATTTTTATAGTCAAAAAGGCAACTAGGCAAGAAACCTTAATAACTACCCTAGGGTTTTAAGATCATTTTTACTGAGGCAACATCGAGAGGGTCATCTAGGGACTTATGATATTTTTAAACCGGAGGGTAGCCACTAAAATCTCTCACATTTCGAGAGTTGTGACAATTTTTCCGAAGGCAACCAAAGTGGGAGTACCCTAAAGGTATGCATGTGCAATTGTGTAGTATTCAATTATTTATCTTTGTGTTAGGTTTGCTAACGTTTGATTATTATTCTTGCCATACAATCCTAATTAGAATACATCTAAACAGTTGATAACTTGCAAGAATTTAAAATGCGGAAATGTAAATCCTACGCTATTACATGGCTTTTGGGAGGGGGCATTATTTACATGTCCAAAACTTGGGGGAGAAATAAAGAAAGTGGTAAAGTAAAAGTCTTAGATTAAACTATTACAGACCAGTAAACAATTACAATAATATGACAAAAAAAGTGAAAGTAAATAAATGCGCGCGAATTGGAAGGACATCTAAAAACCTTAAGGCAATTCTAGGCGAATAAAGAAATCTTTTTGTTGTTTTGTTTAGTTTTATGAAAAAAATTGAATTCAATTAAATCCTAATTATATTAATTTTAAAATTGGAAATAAGGGTTTAAATAAATATCAATTAATTTTTGGAATTAGTTTAATTAAGAAAAATGCTAACCTAATGTTTTTGTGAATTTTATTGGTTAAAGGAAACTGATTAAAAAAAGTTGATTAAGCAAAACAAATAATACTAAAAAACGTAAATGGGCCTCGCTGCAAAAAGGGGTTAGAGGGGTGAAAAAAAAAGAATCCTTAGGCCCACAACTAATGAGCCCAAGAGGCTGTATTGGCTCGTATGAGAGAGACTCCTTGAAGGTGTATGGTGGGGTGTGGCTCGAGGAATTCAGATCATGCTTGATGAGATCTGATGGTGAAGAATTGGAGGTGCATGATGCTCGTACGGATCTTCTTTGCATTGGATATGTAAATGACATGTTACAAAAAATAATACATGACCTAGGCATCAAACCTAGGCCCTTTCGACTGAACACATTCCCCTTTACCATCTGAGCTATTTGTTCATTCGTTGGTATAAATAAAATCATAACATTCCATTAGAAAACAAATCATATATATATATATATATATATATATATATATATATATATATATATATATATATATATATATATATATATATATATATATATATATATATATATATATATATATATATATATATATATATATATATATATATATATATATATATATATATATATATATATATATATATATATATATATATATATAATTCGAAATCTACACATGCATGTTGCACAAGACAAAATGACATGGAAGCCTGGATTTGAGATTCGAAGGAATTTGTTTCACATGCCTTAACAAAGGTATCCTGTTACTTTATATTTTACATGTCACATTAACAATCACAAAGGTCATGCAGCATGAATATACAATCAAAATTGAATTATATATATGAAATGAATTTGAGATCGAAGGTTTGTTACTAGTGGAACGCTTGCTTTGAATTGAAAAGGCCTGCAACGATTATTTTGATTCTGACAACTTTGTTGAAATTTTGGAATTTTTGTGAAGCTCTCGTGAGGTAACATGCATGTCTGGGCAAAAATTCTCGTGTCTGGGAAATACGTGTGTGTATAGGAAGGTGTTAAGTGACTAATGTTTTTTCTCTCTCTTTTTTCCATCCCTGGCAATGTGTCTTTAGCCCTGTATTTCTAGGGGAGAGTGGTGAATGGAAATGGCAAGGTATATCCATTAATCAGACTTTGAAGGCAGAATCGAAATCCTTAAACAGGTTGCCTTTTTTGATGATTTCATGCCCTTTTGGATATTGAATGAACCTGGACATGTTTCACCCCCTGGCTCCTTCAAATTCCCTGAAGCCTTGTTGTTCGATTGGCTCTGAGTGGCTTCCATCGATGACCCTGGGCTTCAATTCGATTTTTTCATGGTTTCATCCTCATGGCTCCTTCGATTGAGTCCATTGACCTGGAAAGTTCTCCTATTAGCCCAATTGAACACTTCCTTCTGGCCAGTTGAAGCTTCTTTTGTCACCTCCTTCGAATGTAATTGTGCAAGAGGCTTGGGCTTGGCAACATGTAGGAATTTCCAACAATTATGTGTCATTCGAATGGACCAATCGTATGTACTTCGAAGGCACTGCTTGTGAGTTTCTTCGAATATCTCACATGCACCCCTAGTGCGTTCTTCGAATGGGCCACCAATGTGTGTTTAAATTGTAGAAACTGTGTGTTGAAAGGTTCAGAGGTGGAATCGAAGTAAGCCATTTCAGAGGGAGCTATTTCCCAGTCGAAGCTAGCACATAGGAAGCCAATGCCTTATGAATTATAGAATGAGGGAGGCCATTACTTTGTGGATCAAAGAAAACACAAAGGAGGCCATTGCCTAGTGAATCAAATCAGGCACGAGGGAAGTGTTTGACTAGTGAATCGAAGGCAAGCACAGAGGAAGTATTTGTCTTATTAATCGAAAGCAAGTATGGAGGAAGCCTTTTCCTTGTGGGTCAAAATCAAGTTGAAGGGGGCTAAAGTCCATTCGAAGCCTGGGAAATCAAAGCAGACTTGAAGGTGGCCAAAGTTCTGTCGAAACATGGGAAATCAAAGCAATCTTGATTTTCTTCGATTTGATGCCCGAAAGCCAAAAATCCAATTATACTTGTGAAAACTTGCTCTTTTGAAAATCATTGTGATAAAATGTCTTGAGAAAAAGGAGGGAAAATTTTAGGGTATAACACTTAGAATTTCTCTTAAGGGACCAAGATCATTTGTAAGGCAAAATTCATAGCATCATCGAGGGACTATAATCTTGTATTTTCGAATGTTTTTGCTAAGATGTATCACATGCATATCATAACCATTTTTTAAGGAAACAAGTGGAGTTAACCCAAGTGGTGCAAGTTTGTAAGTGTTTATTTTTCATGCATTGTTTTGTCTTGCATTAGGATTGTCTAAGATTTATTTTTATGTTTCCATACACACTCTAGTTATTAGAATTTGTATTTGAAAGCGGTAAATTGCGGAAAATAAAGTTCTACGCTATTACATTGTTTAGTGGGATGGGGTACAATTTACAAATGGGGATGAATGGGATTTAAATATTACAAACATATTGAATAGCCATGAAGAAAATATGTGAAACATGTAAAAATATAGGAAAAGGAAAGAAGAATGCATTTTTTAACATTATGTGTCGACACATGCTCTTTTGCATCGACACATAACCTTACCTTGCCTCCTATATTTCCAAATCAACTCAGTATGAGTCGGTATATAATGGTATGTGTCGACTCATACACTGCATGTGTCTACTCATACATGCTTTGTGTCGACTCATACATCCATTTTCCCTTCTGTTTTGGGCCTGTATAGCAGTATGTATCGACTCATAAAGGTATGTGTCGACTCATAACCTGTTTTTCCACTAAGATGTGTCGGCTCATATAGGTATGTGTCGACTCATACTCTCATTTATTCACTTCAACATTGTTTTGCTGCATACATGGGTTAGCTCTCAACACATAAATGAAAATAATGGAAGACAAACAAAGGGTTAAGTTCAAGGGCAATGGTTACTACATTTTATATTCAAAAATGAATCACTAAAGATGCTTGAAATGAAGAGTTAAAGTCAAGAAGACTTACCTTGAAGCTGGATTTTATACTTTGAGCTTGAGTTATTGTCTTGACTGTTCTTGAACTTGAAAAAAAAACAGAGGTGTTATAGAAGCTTGTTCATGAGTTTGAACAACTTCTACGTGATGTATGTGAGGTGCTTAGATGTTTGTAAAGAACTTCCAAGGTATGTAGAGCTATAGGATTTGGATTTCAAGGCTCAAGAAGTGGAAGCTTTGTGGACTGTTATGGCTTTTGTGAATATTAGTTTTTGAGGGTTTATCAACAAAACTTATGGCTTTGCTCTCTATTTTTCTCTAACCTTTTTCCCTTGCAAATGCTTCTCCTATTTATAGGAAAAGGGTTTGTGAACAAGGGCTGAATATGTTTACAAGATATCATGTTATGGTTTGGTTGGGATGAAAATATCAAATTATGTCAAGTACTCCATGGTTCCAAGATGAAGTACCGAAGTTGCTAGTTTAGAGGGGTTAATTTCCATGATTTATGGTGGAGTAAAATCATAAACAAACAAAGTATGGGCTCAAGACAAATTTTGTACAAAAATCTTGCTTTTCAAGAATACCAATGGTGCCTTTGAGCCATAAATGGAAAGATCTTCTGGAAAATGGCTTAAACACTTGGGTAATAGCTCAAGAGTGGGTGTAAGCATTAAATTATGGTGAGATTTGAAAGTAAGAAGGCCTGTAACACAAGATTATGCAGCATAGCATAAGGGTTTTGTTATGTGTTCTTCACTAAAATGACTTGTAATTATAGAATGGATGCCCAAATTCATGCCCTTTAATCTCCTAACTCAAGTATGATAAATTTATGCTCTTGGATATTTTGGAAAACTTGAAACATCCTCTATAACTTTCAAGTTGGCCATTTTTACAAAATCATCTTGTAACCATCTAAGTGTTTTATGAAAATGTAATGACTTTATGAATTTATAAATCAAAATCCAAACATTTCTAGAACTTGTTCTGCCCTACAAAGTTTTAGATCTCATTGAGATCTACAACTTTCATGTTGGAAGTTTTCCTTGAATCATCTGGCATCGTGGTGAAAATTTGGCATGAAGACATGAAATTATCATGTACAAAAACACTTATAAATATTTCTAGGTTATGCTTAGTCGTTTCCTCTCCTTTGGGTAGGTTCTACTTAGTCAGTTCCTTTTCTCTAGTTTACCTGCTTAGTCGAGTTCTCTTTATGTTACCTTAGCTAACACCTTGGTTGGGCAGATGCGTCATTCCTTGTTTGTGTTTGCTTCGATTAGCGTTGTAATACGGTGGGAGAACTGGCTTTTGGGTTTTATCCAAATGTGCGGATAGCTAGAGTCTCCACCGACTTTTCTTTTATCAAATATTTAGGAAAGGTGAAAAGACCAGGAAAGACCTTTGATAGATTTTGAGTTCGGGGGGTAAGTTATGAAAAGGGAAGGTGTTAGCACCCTTTTCTTCCGTAGTTATCTACGGGCTCTTAATTGCTTAGCTCACTTTTCAAAATCTTGCTTTGTGTGTGTAATTTGTTTGAAAATACTTTGAAATCTCCAATGTAAGGCTAACTTTGTAATGATTCTTGTATCAGCCCTCAAGAATGTATTCAAAGTGTTATTTTTGAAAATATTTGTTTGAAAGTTTAGTGTGAAAAAAAGTTTTGAGAAAAATTGTGAGAAAGCAATTAAGAGTTTCTTACCCACTAAAGTCTTTCTTATTATTTTCATTTTCCTTTAGAGATAGTACTATCCATACCATTAGTTGGTAGGTAGCCCTATATATTGGATGTGAAAGGACATGCGTACGGTTATCGTATGGTCATCGAAGACAACAAGTAATGATACTTTAGCAATTGTATCGAAGGGACTATCATCACACTGTAGGCAACTCGAAGGGAATAGATCATTTTGTAGGCAACTCGAAGGGTCATCGAGTGATTATGATCTTTATTCGAAAGGGACATGATTATTTGATCGAGGATCTTTTGCTAAGGTATCCCCACTTTCAAGGGACGTGACCAATATCATAAGGAAACAAGAGAGGTTATTCTAGAGGTGCAAGTATGCAAAGTGTATTGATTCCGTTATTTTTCTTGAATATTAGGGTTTTCTAGATTGTTTTTAGTCTGCCATACAAACCCTAGTTAGTAGCAGTTAAATATGTAGAGAAAAATAAAGTGTGAAATGTAAAATACTAAGCTATTACATGGATTTGGGAGAGGTACATAAGTATAAAAATTCACGAGTAAGTAAATCTATGCTATTACATCTTGTGAGAAGTTACATAATTAGAAAAAAAAACGAGAAAATAAATCTACGTTGTTACAATTAAAGAATGCAACCTATAAAATTTTGTATGAAAATTAAATAGTAATTAAAACCTAAATCCTAATTTATTTTAATGTTAGAAAAAAAATCCAATTTAATTAAGTAGTAAATTAAAAATACAAGAAAAAATTAATTACTAACTAAAACCTTAATCCTAATTTGTTAGTTATTAAGAAAAATATTAGGTTAGTTAATTGTTAATTAAAAAATAATTAAGGAATAATTAAGAAAGAAAATAGAAAAATTAGGTTAGAAAAATAGGATAAAAATATCTGCATGGGGTGGGTGTTGAACCCACGCCCCTGGCTTCACAAACTGCACTGCTTACCACTAGGCCAAGCGCGTTTTGGTGTTTGAGAAATAGGCATTGATTAATATATATAAAACATGCGCGTTAGTTTGAAAAATAACAAAAAATAACTGTAAGATGCAGGGATCGAACCCACACCCTTCACGTTACATGCCTCTGTCTCAACCAACTGCGCCGCGCTTCATTTCAGTTATTAAAATATAAGAAAACAAAAATATAATAAAGAAAGTGAACCAAGAAAGCGCTAGAGCCCTAGTTTTGGTCGTCTTCTCCAGTGAGAGGATTTTCATACCTGAAAAATAACATGTGTTAGAACCATAAAAAGGACCATATCCCCCTAATTCGACCCTTGTGAATCCAGTGGTGGTGTTTGCTTGGCTTGAAAACATCTGTATCATGAGTTTTTAAGAAGACATATCAAACTACCCTAGCCATGGAAAAACATGATTCTCACGTTTGAGCTTCTTTTTTATGATTTAAACCTGTTCTAAGTAACAACAGAAACTCATTTGAGTAGTTAATAAACATTAGCAATGCATGAAATTAATTATATGAATGTTTGAAAGAAAATAAAATTGGAGAAGATGAGTATGCCTGTTTCTGTTAGAACATAGTTTGATTCTACAACCCTTAGTTAGAGTTTTGATGATAACAAAATACAAGATTAAATGAATAATGAGAATTATATAAGACATAGATGCTACCTAAAAATATGTTGTGTATTTACAGGAAACTTTGATGGAATCAGCATCAGAATATCAGAATATCAACATCAGCATCAGAAGATATGTCACATCAGAAAATCAATACTTGTGCTACGCTGAAGTCTGATGAACAGAATCTGCGCTTACCATACTCTGACTCTGATCAAGATCTTAACTATGTCATCAGCACTCAGAAGCATTCAGAATAAGCTAAAGCCAACACACTCTGATCTTAATCAAGCAGAACATTCTGAAGTGTCAACGGTACTGCATTCAAGGCAGATTAATTACCAACGGCTTTATTCCAAGACAAAGATCTTCTCAAAATGGAAAGAATGTTTTGAGCATTGAAATGGAATTATTGGCATCAACGTATCTTTTCCAAGAAGTATTTAAACAAATCAGTGAGAAAGGAATTGGCTAATGCTCTACAATACTCTACACGCCTAAAGCCAATCATCTTCATCCTCACTCATACAGTTTGCTAAAGCTCTCAATTGATTACTCTATAGTTCTAGCATTCTAGTTTCACATAAGCTTAATTTGTGTATTATCACAGTTGTGATATATTGTTTTTGTAGAAAACATCAAACACACATAATTGTTCATTTATCTGTAAGAAAGAATTTCCTTGAGAAACCGGTCTGTGGTTTAGACTCAAGAAGGCTTTAGAAGTTGTTAAAGCAGTTTTGTATTCAGTTGAATATAGTGGATTAAGACCTCGTTGGAGAGAGGAGAAATCACCTTGACGGGTGGACTGGAGTAGTTTGAGATCAAACGAACCAGGATAAAAATAACGTGTTGTCTGCATTTGATTTCAAGTTTCAACAATTTAACCCCCCTTCTTGTGTTTTTCACTTCTTCAGTTTCAAGCGACAATGGCCATGACTTTCGACCTATTCTTACCCTTAGATACCTCAGGAATGATTTGCAATGGATGGCTTGGACTGAAAGTGGTTGGATCTTTAATTTTGACTTTGCCCTTATTTTGACAAAAAATGAGATTTTAGAGAGGGTGTTCTTGAAGAAATTTTTGTGTGTCCCTTGGTCTGAATGTGTTCTCTATTTATAATAGAAGATTTAGGTCAACAATAGTGGAATCAATCTTTTGTATTTCATGATCAAATATTTGATTGATGTTTTGCATGAAATCTTTCTTTTTTAGGCCAATCATGTACCAATAAATCTTGACACGTTTTTTGCAAGTTGTCACCAGCTTTTTTGAGTTATGATTTGATTAAAAAATATATCTTCATGCCTTGATTCATTCACTTGGTATTTTATTTGATTTATTTTGCTTTTAATTGAATAAAATAAAAAATAAAAGAAATAAAAACCACAAAAATAAATGAATGCACTTAGGAGTCTATGATGAGGTTATAAACATGTTTGGACCTTAAAAGATAGTCCCATTAGCCCAAAAATTCAAATTTTCTTAATTTGGATTTCATGCATTTTCTTAAAATTGTCAAACTTGCACAAATCATATCTCATTAAATTTTTATCATATGAAGGTGATCTTGGACTCTTTGGAAAGCTTAAGATATCCCCTACAATCTTCATGCTGATTAATTTTTCATTTGAAGCCTTTATCTTGATGTAAATTGCTTTGACAAAAAGTGTCTTTTTGTTGACTTTTAAAATAACCTGTAATGTTTTGGCCAATATCTCTCAAATGAAGCATTTTTGGCCTTTAGCTTAGAGAATTTAATTTCCTTTAAAATAAGCTTTGGTTGAGAAATTTCTTATGAAGTATGTGAAAGTTATGCTTAATAAAAGTTCAGTTGACTTCTCCTTAAGAAAACCCTAATTTAGTAACTTTTGACTTTTGATGAATCTTGAGTTTTATTGATTAATCATGATCAACCCTTGTCAAATGATGAACGTGACTTCAAAATGTTGGTGTTGACCAAAAATATTGAAGTTTGACTATAAATTGGTCAAAGTTGACTTTTTGCCCAATACTGTTGATTCTCAATCATCTGACTAATTGACTGAGCAAACTTGTCCTAGAAGGCTTGGAATTTGGCATGAGGATTCTTTGAGACATGCGAGAAATCATGAAATCCACTTGAGGAATTATAAGTCCAATTTTCCTTGACAGAAGCAAAACCCTAGTTGTAGGTTAACTACTTAGGATGATGGTTTGTCTGATCAATCGTTAAGTAGTCTTGAGCAATTGAGAACCCAAGGAGCATGGGGAGACCTATTGAAATAATCTGCCTTGAATAATGGGAGGGAAATTTTAGGGTACAACAGCTGCTCTGTTCAATATACTTAAACCTGAAGAGTTAGATTGGCATGCTCTCCATTCGTGATCTGAAGGTGGAAGAGGATTGAACACTTAAGTGCCCATAATTTTAACTTACATGTACACGAAGTAACATAGTTGGTTGAATGTATTGCTTGAATAAGCTTAAAGATTCCATTTGGGGATGTGATAGAGTGTCTAGAGATTGGCTTATAGATTCCATCCAAAGTGTCTATTGATAGGTGTATCAGAATAAGTCTATGTTCGACTGTATCTGAGAAGTATACTAGATTGAGTCTGTGTCCGACTGTGTCTAGACGGTGTGTCGGGGAGTGTCAGAATGAATCTTATGTCTCGATTGTATCTGAATGATGTTCTAGAATAAGCCTATGTCTTGATTGTATCTATACGAGGATTAGGATCAGTCTTTGCTCGACTGTATATGAGATCCGTATTAGAATGAGTCTACGCCTCATTGTATCTAAATGATGCTTTTCTTAATGAATCTATCTTATCCTATCTGAGGGAAATGATTTTCAGAATGAGTCTCTGAAGGAAGTGCTTTTCATAATAAATCTTTGAAGCAAATGCTTGTCAGATTTAGTCTCTGAGTGGAATGCTTTTCAGAATGAATCTCTGAAGGAAATCATTTGCTCATGTAGATAGTAGCCCCGTCCCATTTCAGAGATTGCTCTACAACTTGTCTATAGATGGCTGATAATATTCTTCTGTTTGGAACTTAACCTGAAAAGACAAAGTTAGTTTTATGTAATGTCATGATGCATGAAATGCATTGCGTAATGATGCTCTCGATATAAATGAGAATACTATATACAAGTATTCCTCGGGTTTTGGCCTCTCTTATTATATGTCCAAGATATTTATCAGAAATATTTTATTGATATCCTTGTTAGAGTCTGCTTTATGGGTGCAATATGTATGGGTGAAACATGTCGCTGGAACGTATTGGTAGCTTCGTATAACATCTTTGGCTGGGGAAAATAAATCCCTAACTATTGTTGGGGATGAAGACAATAGTTTCTCAATTTTGTTTAGAATATCTTTGATGGGGATTCGCGCTTTCTGTTTGAGGACACTCCGCTGGGGATGTTCGACTTCTACTTGGAGATAGAAGAATTCCAAGAAAATTGGTTGTTAATCGTTCTTTTGAAGGATTTAATTCTTATGTACCCTGACTGGGGACAAAAGAGATGGATAATCCTATGATATGCTGTCTGACCAAGTTTCAGATATAGATGTCAACTCTTTTGGGGAGGACAAAGTTGAATGACATATGTCCGAGGTAGAGTATCCTGTCGGGGAATTGAAATATCGGAGAAATAAACTCCGTTGGCGAAATAAACTCTGTAGACTGTGTTGAGGAAATAATCTCTGATGGGGATCAGGAATTCATAGGCTGCGTTGACAAAGTTTCCACCGTATGCTAGGGAAATGATCAAACTTCCTTATCCGCTAGGGGGCCTATTAGGGAAGATGAGCATGTCGAGCTATCCATCAAGGTTATAGAGGTGAACTGCTGGAAAATGCCCCAATTTCTGTCTGATGGCATATTAGATTTTCTAGGGAATATATCTATGTTGGGGATGAGCTTGTGAAGATAGCTCTGTAAAGATAGTTCTATGGAAATTGCTCTATGGAGATTTGTGGATGACTTGAACATTATCCCAACTCCCATCGTCTTTAGTAAATGCTAATCTTGTTTTTATGCATACATTTTGTTAACAATAATCATGTTCAAATGCATACGTTCATTCAATGAATCATTGGACATTTTTGGAAACCAGGATATCCTTTTTTCCCAAGCCGCCTTTTCAGACTTTTGACTTTCCGGATCTACAATTTTTTTATATATATCCCTAATTTTTTCCCGAACCCTTTTGGTTCTCCGGCATGCCCTTACTTTTGCCTAAGCCTGTCAACCTAGCGGTTCTCTTTTATGTGTAGTATTTTTTGACTAAGTCCGTGTTCACAGGGTGTGGAAAATCATCCACGTCCATGGTAGTAAGTATCATAGCACCACCCGAAAATATGTTTTTTTATCACAAATGGCCCTTTGTATGTGGGAGTCCATTTTCCCCTGAGATTACCTTGTGGTAGGATAATGCGCTTTATTACCAAATCACCAGTCTGGTTTACCCGATTTTTGACTTTCCAATTAAAGGCTTTGATCATGCGTTTCTGACACATCTGACCATGACAAACAGCCGCAAGCCTTTTTTCATCGATCAAATTTATTTGTTCCAGTCGAGTCTGATTCCATTTGCCTTCATCTAAACCCGCATCTTTGATGATACTTAGGGAAGGAATCTGGACTTCAACAGGTAAGACAACCTCTATACTGTAAACTAGAGAGAACGGGGTTTCTCCAATTGATGTACGTACTGAAGTGCGATAACCATGAAGAGAAAATGGTAACATCTCATGCCAATCTTTGTATCTTACTTCATCTTCTACAATATCTTCTTGATATTCTTGTTGGCGACTTCCATTGTGGATAGGACGTAACAACTATGAAACCTGCATTGAACTACTTCATAACCTCAACTTTGATCTTTTCAGACATCTCGGGACGGATACGACGAACCTTTTGTTTTATAGGAGGATAACCTTCCTTCATCGGTAGACAGTGAACCATAATGTCATTATCAAGACCTAGCATAACTTTGTAATACCAAGAAAAGATCTCAACATAGTCACGTAACATCTGGATTAATCTCTTTTTGGCATTGTCTTCTAGGTTGGCACCTATCTTGACTTCTTTCTTGTCCTCCACAGTACCTAAGTTCATAACGTCGATTGGTTCTTCATGCAGATGTATGGCTCTTTCTTCCTGCATTAACATCCTAGGAAGATCTCCAGGTGCTTCACAATCTTCCTCACCTTCGTCCTCGGCTTGGTAGATCGGATTTTCGAAGTAATAATTGGAAATAGCAGAATTCTTATAAATGGGATCCAGGGTGGATATGGATCTGCAATTTGTTGTGTGGGTGTGTGTAAGAACACGTAGCTATTTTGAAATCAATAAAGTAAAAGAAAGACAAAAAGCACAAAATTTGAATGCAAACGTCGAATGATTTATTAAATGAAAATATATAGATGAAAAATGAAAACCCTAACAAATGGACCATTGTGCCCCTGGTAAGGCATAAGGTTTAAAATTATTGTTTAAATTCCATAACCAAAAACTTGAAATCAATAAAACAAAAAATAGCATTTACTCCTAACTAAAGGAGATTGGTATACATTCTTCATCCTTCCAATTATTGAGCCCATTGCCGATAGTATGGACAATCCAACTGTTTATGTCACAGTCGCTATCAGCATTTTCCACAACGTTGACTTGATTTTTGTGAACCACATTGTTGCAGATGCGGAATGGAGGTCTCTCAGAATTAGAACGAGCATGACATACAGCCCTCTGAGCCTCTGAGGTGAAACCCAAACCCAATTTATCGGATTTTTAAGGTATGTTGGGAAGCTGACCCCAAACAATGCCACCACCTTCTTCCACCACAATGTTAGCGTCTTTCAAAGAATTCATTCTTAGTTGAATCCTGGTAACTTAGGAACGATAATAGTAGCTCAACAAGTGTTGTTTGAGGAATAAATTCAATGTTCTGGTAAGGAGTCTCGAAGAATTCACTATCCATCTTAACATACTTTAAGGAATTCAAATGGCTCACCATGTATTCTTATTTGCCGCAAACTGTAAAGCTTTTTCCTTTTAGGGGATACTTCAACTTTTGGTGTAAAGTAGAAGTAAAAGCTCATGCCCCATGAATCCAACGACATCCAAGAAAACAGGAATAGGCTGGACAATTATCCATCACATAGAAAGTAGTGTCGAAGACATGGGAACCCATTTTGATTGGAAGATCAACCTCTCCATGCACCATTATTTTTGAACCATCAAAAGATCTTACCACAATGTCACTGGGTTTTAGCACAATCCCTTCACAGTCAAGTTTGTCTAAAGTAGCTTTTGGCAATACATTCAATGAGTAACCTGTGTCCACAAATACATGGGATAAGGTAGTGCAACTACACTCAATAGTGACATGCAGGGCCTTATTATGGTTCCTTACTGCGGGAGTTAAGTCAGTGTCAGAAAATCCTAGCCCATTATTGGTTGTCAGGCTAGCAACACAATTTCCAAACTGATCAACAGAGATTTCCTACGGTACATGAGCAGATTTCAAGAACTTTACCAGAGTTTGAGCATGGTCTTTAGAGCACAACAACAGAGATATCATATATATTTTGGAGGGGGTCTGCCCCAACTATTCAACGATCTTATAATCACTCTTTCAAATCATTTTTAGTACTTCTTCCACTTCTTGCTTGGAGGTATTTTCAACAGTAACCTCTTTCGATGCCTCAGTCTGGGCAGGCTCAGTCATATGCTATTTGCCTCGAGTTTCAATAGTTGATTCAGTGGTAGTGATATGAACTGGTGTAGTAAGGACTTTTGGAGAGATCTCTGGAGAGAAACCCCTTCCACTTATGGTAACTTTACTATTCCCAACAATATTTCCAACATTGGGATCAATAATTTTAGTATTTTTATCTTCGACAGTCAACGGTTCTTGCTTGATGCCATGGTAGTAGACATCAGCTCCATAATTTCAAGTGATAGCCTTGTCAGAGGAATATAGAATTGGCCCAGGCGTGATAATGATCAGAGGAGCAACCCTAGGTTCGACAATAATATTCACAAGACCCTTATAAGTTATCCTTACAGGAATACCGGAAATTGGAGACACGTCTTCAAGCTTCCCGTCTTGAGACATACTCTCCACAGAAAGAGTATTCTCTAATAGAATTACATGGTCATCCATCAAATGTTGAACACCTTCTTTCAGCAGTGCACAACCATTAGATTGGGACGCACAGTAGTAGCACCTTTCAATGCAACCCGGAAATAAACCGACTTGTAGCAGCTTCTTCTTAACAATCATCAAAGGAGTAGTCAAGTCATTCACAACAGAAACATAAGAAACATCATCAATAACATTAATGCCCTTGTCGTGATTAGGCATAGGTGCAGTGATCACATTAGGAGTCTTAGGAGGATCAAATTCAATCTCCTTAGGTTCAATGGTGTCTTGGATCTTATTCTTCAGAGCCCAATAATTGTTAGTGTCATGTTCGGGACTTTTGGAGTGATATGCACACCTTGTATTGGGATTGTAATAGGGAGAGGAAGTATTAGGATTCTGAGGATGGTACTTCAATGTGATCAGTTCCGCCTTTAACATGTGTTGCAGTGCTTGAGACATTGGCATGTTGATTCTTGTGAACTGTCTCCTGGGTGCATTCTTCCTACGCTGATTACTCTATTGTTGTTATTGTGGTACTGGCGTAGGATTAGAGATCAGAACTTCCCCCACAGTTTAGTTATTGTTAAACTTACTAAGACCCTTATGGCCGTACACAATATTGGATTCTTTGTTACCATTATAAGACTTCTTCATAGTATTCAATGATGTATCCACTTGAAATTTACCGCTTCTAATTCCATTATTAACACGTTCATCTGTTGATATCAGTTTAGTGAAACCAGCTGAAGAAATTCCAAGTAAGTGATTATAGAAAGGATCTATTAGCATGCTCATGAACATGTCAACCAAATCCCTATCAGCCAAAAGGAGGTTGAACTCTGCCTGCAAGATCTCTCCATTTTTGTGCATACTCTATAAATCCTTCCTCAAAAACCATGGACATAATCTGTAGTTGCATGCGGATTGGTGCCAAATCAGAAAGCTGTTTATAGAAAGCTGCAACCAAATCTCCCCATGTATGGATATTGATACATTCAAGTTGATAATACCATTCTAGTTATGTTCCAGACAGACTCTCTTGAAAGAAATGCAACCATAATTTCTTGTCAGCAGTGTGTGGTTGAATTTTCTGAACATATGATCTCAAATGTAGATTTGGGAAAGAAACACCATCATACTTGGAAAAGGTAGGAGTTTATAACTTATGAGTAATGATGACTCCTGAGACTAAACTCAATTCTTCAATGTTAAAGCCAGGCACCTTCTGTATCTCCATAACTTTCAGATACTCTTCTAACAACTTATACTTCTTATCAGCAGGGGATATTGTTCATTCAAATAATCCTCTTTCTTTTCATGAGAAAACTTGTCAGAACCAAGGTTGTTTCTTTCAATGTTAACACTTTTACCATCTTCATCCTGGTTGTCATCTTCGTCTGATGGGATATCAAGATATTGAGCTCGCTTGACTAGACCTCTAAACCTCATCCCCTTATTAAGGACGACGATTGGTTTCTGTGTCTTCTTTTTCTTCCCATTGGCGATGAGTGCCTTCAGTTCTTCTTTCCCCTTGGCTATGTTTAGGAACATCTATTGGAACTGGGCATTCTGAGCCTGGAGATCTTTGATTGTCTGTTCAAGATCCATTTTATGTTGAAATAAACAGCAAGAAGATGAGAAAACCTGTCTTGGAAAGTTGTTATGTAATGATATGTATGGTTTGTAGATGCATATGCAATGTTTTCAAGGACCTCGTGGGATTAAAATTTGTTAATAAAAAGGAAACAACAACAAAGATTCTTGTTAGTAAGTTCAGATTATAAACACCTTTTAGGCTTACAATGAAAATAAAAAGAAGGGTTACAAAGGAATAAATTATGACTAAATTCTCCCCTGGACGCTTCCTCTTTGTGTTGACATATGCATTAAGGCTCTGCTCTTTGTGAAGGCGTTTGGTCAACTCCAACACTTTCTTCTCACTAGTATAGAACTGGGTCTCAAAGGTTCCCCTTTCTTCTTTCAGTTGAATCCAAGACTTCTGTAGCTCTTCAAGGTCAGTAGGCATATCCAGATGAAGAATGGTATGAGGAATATCTCCTTCAGCAATAGGCTCCACAATTACTTGTAGGACAGTGGGATATGGAATTATAATATTTTAAGCACGAGATCGCAACCATCTGAGGTAGGCTCCAGAGGGATGGGGTTTTTCTATCCCAAAGTCTTGCTATCCATCTTATTCACCATGCACCAAGCACTTATAAACCTTTAACGATAACCTTAGGGATCATTATTGTAATTGAATACAATACCTTGGATGAGCATATTATGAGGACCGTCTCTTCGAGCATAACCAAATTGATGTATATCAAGGGAAGGGTTGTAAGTGATACCTCCCCTTATGCCAAGGAGTAGCACATTAAGGAATTTCCCATAGAGATTAATAATAGTGATATCCTCCGGAGATCGGGAACACCAATAGAAATCTAAATGAGAGAGTGACATCATCCTTTGACACCACCATAAACCTTGTTCATTTTTCATCACTGATCGGGGAAGGTGTGAAATAAACAACCTGGATAGTAAAGGTATGCAACACATAAGTATGCCTCACTTTCTCATAGTACGAGTGTGATGAGAATGCAAAATATCTCTAAGCAAAATAGCAACAAGATTATGAGTAAGAAATATTTTGATGGTGTTCACATCTATGAGTTGGTATGGATTATGGAATAGTACCAAATCATAGATTAATAGAGCCAAGATCTCCTCGAAAGAATTAAAACTCATAGCATCTAGAAACAACCGAGCCTTCTCTATCAGAAACTTAGCAAGAAGGCCCCTGACTCCAGTACTTGTTTCCCAATTAGATATAATATCTGACCGCTTCAGATATAAGGTTGCTTCAATATCTTCAGGTTTTGGGACTTTCTCTAAACTGATGAAGGGTGTCTGATCAAGAATAGGTACTCTGAGTAGCTTAGAGAACTCTTCCATTGTGGGTACCAACTGATAATCTGCAAAGGTAAAACAATGATGCTCGGGATCAAAGAATTGGAATAGAACACTCATTATGTCTTCATCAAAACCCTAGTATGATACGGTGGCAGAACCGATTGTTTATACTGGTTTGCGTTTTTTGTTTGCAAAAGTTGCCACCTACTTTTCTTTTATCCAACAAAGGAAAGGGTGAAAATAACAGAAAAAGACCTTTTTCGAGATTTTCTGAGTAAGGGGGGTAGATTATGGAAAGGGAAGGTGTTAGCACCTTTCCTATCACTGGTTTTCCACGGGCTCTTAGGTACTTGCTCATTTTTTAAAACTGTTTGCGTTTTTGTGTGTTTTGAAAGATTTTTGTTTGCTTTATGATAACTCTTGTATTAGTCCTCAAGAATGTGATAAAGCGTTTTTGAAAATAGTTTTTGAAAAGTGTGTAAGTGTGAAAATTTTCAGGTTTTGAGCAAGTACTTAAGAACAGTCTACCTACTTGAAAAAGGATATTCTTTTCCTCGTTTCCTTTAGATAGTGCTATCCTACTATTAGTGAGTAGGTATCTATATCGTCAGATGTTAAGGGACAATCGAAGGGACGTTTTACAAATCACGAAGGCAACTTGTGGAGACGCTTTAGAAAATCTCTTTTAGGGACTAGATCATTTACCGAAAGGAAACTGTAGGGTCGTTGAGGGGCTATGATCTTTTTTTGATTTATGGGTCTTTACTAAAGTGTTCCTTCCTCATGATTGTTTTATTTAAAGTTAACCAAAGTGGGAGATACCTTAGCAGTGCGCATGTGCAAGTGTGTTGAGATTCAGTTATTTTTTGTCTTTTTGTTAGGTTAGCTAACGTTTGATTATTAGTTTTTCCATACACGCCTAATTACTAACAGTAATATATATTGAAAAACAAAATGCAGAAAGTATAAATCTAGACTATTACATGGCTTCTGGGAGGGGGATTTACATTCCAAACAATTGGGGAAAAGGAAATAAAGCAATAAAAAGAGTCTACTTATCATCTATTACATCCCATACATCAATTACAATAATATAAATAATGCGAAAGGAAATAAACGCACAAAAAGTTGAAAGTACGTCTGAAAACATAAAAGAAAATCTTTTTGTTGTTGGTTTTTATTTATTTAAGAAAATAATTAAATTAATATATCCTAAAATTACTTAGAAAGATAAAATTTAATTAAGAAAATATCTAGGGTTTTATTTATAATTTATTATGAAAAATAAAATTATTAAAAAAAATAATTAAATCCTAAGTCTAAGTGATTTTAAACTTAAAGAAAATTGTCAAAATAAATATTTAATTTATTTACAAAAATAGTTTAATTAAAAAAAATTAACTTAATATTTTTGTGACTTTTTTGATTTTTATGGTTTATTAAAAAATATTTTTGAAAATAATAAACAAAACAAAATTAAAAAAAGAAGAAAATAAGCAACATGGGCCTGGTTATCAAATACAAAAATGGGAGGTGTTGTTGTCAAAAACGCTTGGCCCAAATCAAAATTCGTACTGGGATCAAGTGAGGAACGTTTGTGATAGCTCATGATGCACCTGCATATGTTAGCCTTTTGATCTAGATCAATCAAGACCCAAGGGTGGTGGTCTGGAGGCATATGATGGACTGGCATGGCTAACAAGTACTGAATCTACAGTTAACAAAATATTAGAAAAATATTATGCTGGACCTGGGACTCGAACCCAGGTCCTCTGCCTTATACACACGCCTCATCACCATTTGAGCTGCCTTGCCATTCGTTATACAAAACAAAACCAAAATATCAAATACAAAATCAAGTCAATATATGATAAATTAAAAAAATGCACCCAGTATTTGAACTGTCCAATCAAGGACTGCCACACTTCATCTTCTCCAATCTCCAATCTCCATCGTCTTAGATAAAACATCTATAGTGACAGTTTTTCACTTGTCACTATAGCACCTGCAATTTGTAAAACTCACAATACGCAACGAAAATGAATTTTGAGACCATGGGTTGATTGCTCTCAACCTTCTGAGCAAGATGGTGTCCTTAGTTTGGGCTAATTTTGGCCATTGTGAAAATCCCAATTTAGAGGTTCAAACCCTAAAAATGGTAATATATGATTCCGGCTCCCAAACTGCAATCAAACTAAACCAAAAGCTTGCAAATGCTGAAAAGGTTAAATTTTCATGGTTAAAACACATTGATATTTTCTGAATTGTATAAAACGAATTTTGAAAAATAAGGTAAACCGTGATGAATGGAGAATGCGTTTGGCGAGGCTTCAAGACTTGGTTATGTTTGGGACAGCTTCAGGGAACCACTAGGAATTGATTAGGATCCTTGGTTTGGACTAAGGGAGGCTAGAACTTGAAATCCGAGTTTGAAAACATTCAACTTTTTTGCAAAATGTGCAGGGGTTCTCCAGGCTCTGTGTCCTTCCTTGATGCTTGCTAATGCCTTCTTTATATAGAAAGGAGTGAGGAGACATGAAAACTAATGTTTGTAACAGCCATAGACAAAAATTTGAATGCCACAAATACAAATATGTAACCTTGGCCAAAAGTGTGGGATTGTGTCTATTTTTGAATTTGGCATGAATGTGGACATGCTGGCCTTGCTGTACACAAAAATTGGGACCCGTCCATGCATTAAAACAAGCCTTAACCATATAATTTGTAATAATCTTTATTTATTTGATTTTTAATTAAGTAAAATTAATATAAAATGAAAATAAAATCAAGACTATGCAAAAATGGTTTAAGGAGTCCTCTATACTCTTTGGAAGATGTTTGAAGTCCAAGAAAATGAGCCATTGCCTTATTAACTCAAATTTGCTCAATGCATATTTCTTGAAATTTCCTAAATTTTGCCAACTTGGGCAAGCCATAACTTGCTAAATTTTTATCTCATGATGATGATTTTGGATTTTTTGGAAACCCCAAGATGTCTACTTCAATCCCTCTTTTATTGACTTTCTAAATATGACCTGTAATGTATGAACTTGTATCTTTCAAATGGTGCATTTCTTGAACTTGAGGGATGAGGAAAATTTGTAGGAAATTAGATGCTCTTCAAAATGAGCTTTGGTTAGAAAATTTATGATAAAGTATGAGAAAGTTATGGTTGGTCAAAGTTTGGTTGACTTTTCCTATAGAAACCCTAATTTTCCATTTTTGACTTTTGAAGGGATAGGAGCATTTCTTGAGGAATCATGATCAACCCTTGATCAAATGATGGATATCACTTCAAAATTATGATGTTGACCAAAAATCTTAAAGTTTGACTGTAAATGGACCACAATTGACTTTTGACCTAGCAAAGTTGATTTTCCAATACATGAGCAATTGACTGAGAAAACTTATTGTGCAAGCCATGAAATTTGGCATGGATGATCTTGAGGACATATTAGGACAATGGAGAACATTTGGGATCCTTGGAACTCAACCATCTTGATGAAAATTGAAACCCTAGTTGGGGGTTCATTGCCTTAGGAGTAGAATTGTTTGGTCAATTCTTGGTCAAGCTTGAGCAATTGAGAACCTCTAGGAGTATGTCTTGTGTGAGAATGGGAGGGCAAATTTTGGGGTACAAAAGCTGCCCCTGTTCAATTTTCTTAAACCTAAAGATTTAGATTGGCTTGTTTGCCTTTCGTGATCTGAAAGTGGAAGATGATTGAACACTAGAGTGCCCAGAAATTTGCACTCGTCCGAAGTGAGACTATTGGTGAATGAAATTCTGGCAACAGATACTTAATGTCACAGTGAATGTTATGACACCGTATATGACATACTTCAAGACAGTAAATTTAAAAGCAGTAAAGAACACAATCAATTGTTTACCCAGTTCAGTGTGTAACAACACCTACTCTGGGGGCTACCAAGCCAGGGAGGAAATTCACTATAAGAGATATTAATTCAGGAATAAACCAACCAGTTTATCTCCTTCACTTAAGACCTACCCAATGCAACTTCAATCTAAGTTCAACTTAAACCTGAGTTCCTACTCACTCCCCCTCAATCACATCAGTGATACTAAACTATTGATTAATGAGATTATGAAGACACTCTTCAGTACACACACTTGATTTTGCTTCACAGCTTTAATCAAGTGACAAACACTCGTGCTTCAAAGCTTTGAGTGATACACAACCCTTACAATCAAATCCTACTCCAAGTCACTTATCACAATGATAATTTCTTGGCTCACAGTAGATACAACTATACAATCCTTATTGATCTTCTGTCAAAAAGTGTGCTTCACCAATAATCTTCATGAGGAATATATAGGCAGGCTATTCTTCAATTAGGGCTTCCACGAAAATAGCTAGGGTTAATTCGAGTTAACTTCAAGACTTGGTCTTAGGTTTTCATCAACCAGATTAGGGTTAAGCAAGGTTAACCTAATGTCCACGTGAGCATCTGATCTGGACTGTATACAACAACATACCATATTCCTGAAAATTCTCAGGAATAACAAATCTGCACAAATGTTAGATCAGTACAGGATGTCTTAACATTGGTTATGACAACAAGAATCCTGTTCACTGATTTTGGTAGAATGCAATAAATATGATCATTGCTTAATGATCATGCTCATCACTCATATTGAGTAGCTCCTGTATGACATTCTTTTTCTGCAGAATGTACCTTTATCCCAGAATGTTATGACATCAGTCATGACATTCACAAAACTGGTTTTACCAAAAAAATGCCAACAAACAAACACTTACAAACTCCCCCTTTGGCAAATTTTTGGCTAAAACCCCTAAACAATCAGAGATTAGAATGCAGCAGAATTTTTAATAACAGCTATCAAGTCTAATTCTACCAAAATTACCACAAATTCTTCTCCCCCTTTTTAGCCATAAAGAGGCCAAAGATACTTGTACTTTTAAGTTATACAGTCATCCAAAAGGAATAATTAAAAAAAAACACTTAAATAATAAGAAGTCATTTGGCAGCAACAGGATCCAGCAACAATCTTTTCAACAACACTGATCTTCAGGCACTGTCATCTTCCGAGGAAGCACTATCTTCAGCATTATGCTGGTCTTTATCAGCATCTTCTTCCCTTCTTTGTTCTTCATTCTCCTCATGTTCTAGTCTAGCAATCAGCTCCTCAAGAGTCTTTTTTCTTGTATCAAGCTCTCTGCAGGTTTCTTTTAGCACAGCTATAACATCAGTTTTCTTGGAATGAGATTTGACAGTTGTTGTCTCAGCAGATGTCATAGCAATGTCAGGGACATGTGTTCCCTGAAATAGCTTATAGTGCAAACCAAGAGCAGGGGCTCTTTTGCATACAAAGTCTTTTTCAGCTAGAATATCAGGATACTGAGCAATGATTATACCACACAGGAGAGAGGGAAAAGCAATAGGGCCTTTAATAGCATAACTTCCAGCATGTTTCAATGTTTGATCAAAGATGTACTTGCCATAATCAAAGTTTGTCCTGGTTCCAACAGCATAGATAAATCTACCCAATCCTGTGGAAATGGTGGATTTGTGGTTGGTGGGAACCCAGTTAGCTGCACCAATTTTGTGCAGTATGGCAAACTTCATGCTCAGCTTGCTTGCATTTAGCTTCCCTTTCAAGGGCCAGTTCTTGACTTGCTTTGCAGTGATGGTTTGAAAAACTTGGTTGTCAGTAACTTCAAGCTCAGGACAACCATCATCAGGCCTTCCTAGGAATTTGTTTATTACAGAAGGAGAGAAATTTACCTTCCTTCCTCTCACATAAACACTTTTAAAATCAGCTGACTTTCCATCAGCACAATCATCAGATAAATTTACTATGAATTCTTTGACAAGAATCTCATAGCAGTTGGAAAACTTGACCACTGTTTCCATTAGGCCAGCAGTCTTGATTAGATCCATGATTTCCTTACACTCAATAGCACTGCTGTTCAGCTCTCTCTCCAAGGCAATCCTTTTCAGAAACACATACTTCCACCTGTTTGCATTTTCTAGATGGTGAAAGGAGATGTTGTCAATGGCAACTTCAGGGACTTTAGGCATTTTTCTAGAAGAGAGTTTCTTCCTGAGAGGAATGTCTGGAACATTTCTCTCAACATCAAACTCAAAGTCTGATTCCTCATCAGATTCAGAGGGTTCAGGGTCCTTCCTTTTCTTGGCTATTGGTTGTCTCAAAGGTTTTGAGAGACTACCAACATGTACTCTAGTTTTCACCTTCCCCTTCCCTTTTGACAATTCAGCTTTTCGATCCTTTTCAGCTTCTACTCTAGTCTTGTTCTCAGACCTGGTTTTCTTATGAACAACTTCAGTAGCCTTCTCTTTGGAGGGGCTTTTGGCAGCATCCTGCTTTTATTTTCTGCTCATCATCCTTCTAGCTATGCTAGGGTTGATATTAGCAATTAAATCATTGTCAGAGTATTCTTCATCAACATCAATAACCGGGGGTTCAACAGCCTTGTCAGTAGGGTTCTGGTGATCATCATGTTTTTCTGGAGATTTCCTAATGTTGTCATCTGGTGTCTCAACATTCTGAGTGACATCTGGATCCATTTCTACATTAGGACTAGCAGATTCTTAGTTCAAAGGTACAGAAATGCCAAGTACAGAGTGATTCTCATTAAGAATCCTAGTGACTAGTCTAGCAATAGCTTGAAGAACATAAGCAGAACCTTCCCTATTTTCTATTTCTAGAGGAACAGAAGATGATGGTTGAGAGGATTTACCAGATGAAGAGGCTTGTGATCTTCTTGCATGTCTGGTTCGCAGCTTCTTGACCTTAGTGGGATCAGCTGCCAGTTCACGAAGAGGAGTTATCTCAAGAACATCAGTATCCATGCAGTTTGTGATTGCCCTAGGTTCACTGTCAGAGGATGCGGAAGAAGCAATCGCCTTTGAAGAGGATGATGACATGGATTGTTGAGACATTTTGAGTGATTTAGAAAACAAGTAACAACGAGAGTGAAATCTTCGTTTGAGAGAATGGAGATTGTTGCAGAAACGCGAGAGGATGGAGATATATGAATGTCTATTCAACTTCTTAAAATTTTGGAAAGAAATAGGGAAACAGATGATTAGCCCAATCAGAATAGACTTAACTAAAATATCTCTTTCATCCCTTGTTTTAAGCAAAATTAATTGCTACATCTCTTCATATTGGCAAATACCCAGCTTGCCCCTCAAATTTTCAAATTGACTAGCATCAAGTGCCTTGGTAAAAATGTCAGCCAGTTGTAGTTCAGTGGCAACATGTTCCAGTTTAATCACCTTTTCTTCCACAAGATCTCTGATGAAGTGATGTCTAATGTCAATATGCTTGGTCCTGCTGTGTTGTATAGGATTCTTGGAAATGTTGATAGTACTCAGATTGTCACAGTACAATGTCATGACTTCTTGTGTGACATTATACTCAGTAAGCATCTGTTTCATCCAGATCATTTGAGAACAGCTGCTACCAGCTGCTATGTATTCAGCTTCAGCAGTAGATAGAGACACACAGTTCTGTTTCTTGCTGAACCAAGAGACAAGATTATTTCCCAAAAATAAGCATCCTCTAGAGGTGCTCTTTCTATCATTAACACTTCCAGCCCAATCAGTATCACAGTAACCAGACAGAATTGGTTCACATCCATGAGAGTACAGCAAGCCATAGTTGTAAGTTCCACTCACATGCTTCAGAATTCTTTTCACTTGGTTGATATGACTTACTTTGCGTTCAGCCTGGTATCTTGCACATACTCCAACTGCAAAAGCAATGTCAGGTCTGCTGGCTGTTAAGTATAACAGACTTCCTATCATGCTTCTGTACAAGCTTTGATCCACATTAGCCCCACTTGTGTCTTTGGACAACTTTAAATGAGTAGGTGCAGGAGTCCTTTTGTGACTGGCATTCTCCATTCCAAACTTCTTGACAATATTCTTTGCATACTTGCTTTGAGACAGAAAAATTGAGTCTTCCATCTGTGTGACTTGTAGTCCAAGAAAGTAGGTCAATTCTCCCATGAGGCTCATTTCAAATTCAACTTGCATTTGGTCAGCAAAATGTTTAACCATTTTATCTGACATTCCTCCAAACACTATGTCATCAACATAAATTTGAGCTACCATTATCTTTCCTCCTTCATTTTTGACAAAAAGGGTTTTATCCAAGCCTCCTTTCCTGTATCCTTTGTCAGTGAGGAATTTTTTTCAATCTGTCATACCAGGCTCTAGGAGCTTGTTTCAGGCCATATAGAGCTTTCCTCAATTTGTAGACATGATCAGGACAATTTGGATCCACAAATCCTTTAGGCTGTTCCACATATACTTCCTCATTTAAGTACCCATTTAAGAAGGCACTCTTTACATCCATCTGAAATAGCTTAAACATAAGGAGACAAGCAACTCCTAAAAGAAGTCTGATTGATTCCAGTCTGGCTACAGGAGCAAAAGTTTCATCAAAATCAACCCCTTCAACTTGAGTGTAGCCTTGAGCAATAAGCCTTTCCTTATTCCTGGTGACAATTCCTTCAGCATCTGATTTGTTCTTGTAGATCCATTTTGTGCCAATAATGTTTGTTCCTTCTGGTCTAGGAACTAACTCCCATACTTCATGTTGCTTGAATTGGTTCAATTCATCTTGCATTGCTCCAATCCAGTATTCATCAGTCAAAGCCTCCTTAACATTTTTTGGTTCAATCTTAGAGACAAAGAAAGAGTTTGAGATGATTTCTCTAGATCTTGTAATGAATCCACTGTTTGGGTCTCCTATGATGAGTTTCTTAGGATGATCTTTCTGAATTCTGATGGAAGGATCTTTGTTAGCTTCCTTTGATTCAGATTCTGATGAAGTAGTTTTCGGTACATCATCCTTTTTAGACACTTGAGTTGAAGTCTCAAAGAATGTCTCAACATCATATGGGACATCTGTTTCCTCATGATGATCAGCAACTATGACATTTCTAGATTCCATCATAGCTTTGGTCCTGGAATTGAATACCCTATATGCTCTGCTGTTGGTAGAGTATCCTAGGAATATTCCTTCATCACTTTTAGGATCCATCTTTCTCCTTTGTTCACGATCTGTCAGAATATAGCATTTGCTTCCAAAGACATGGAAGTACTTTACTGTAGGCTTTCTTCCTTTCCATAGTTCATAAATGGTGGATGATGTTCCCTTTCTCAAGGTGACCCTGTTATGGACATAGCAAGATGTATTCATAGCTTCAGCCCAAAAATGAATAGGAAGTCCTTTGGCATGTATCATTGCTCTGGCGGATTCCTGTATAGTCCTGTTTTTCCTTTCCACAACTCCATTTTGTTGAGGAGTTATGGGTGAAGAGAATTCATGATTGATTCCTTCTGAGGAAAAGAACTCATCATACTTATTGTTTTCAAACTCCTTGCCATGATCACTTCTGATTCTGACAATGCATCCTTCTTTTTCTCTTGGAATTCTTTTGCACAGTTCCTTAAATACATCAAATACATCAGACTTTTCCCTAATGAAGTTAATCCAGGTGAATCTGGAAAAATCATCCACAACAACATACGCATATCTCTTTCCTCCAAGACTTTCCACCTGCATTGGACCTATCAGATCCATATGTAGGAGTTCTAGCACCTTAGAGGTGGTCAGATGTCTTGTCTTTGGATGTGACATTCTAGTTTGCTTTCCAACCTGACATTCACCACAGACTCTCCCTTCATCAATTTGAAGCCTTGGAATCCCTCTGACTGCCTCCATGGATATGATCCTTTTAATCCCTCTTAGATGTAAATGACCAAGTTTTTGGTGCCACAGTTTCACTTCCTTTTCTTCTTTGGCTATAGAACACACAGAAGAATAATTAGTGTTCTCAGACTCCCATAACTAACAATTGTCTTTTGATCTGACTCCTCTCATTACAACTTCTCGTTTTTATTAGTTACAAGACATTCATACTTGGTGAAGTTGACCTTGAATACTAGATCACATAATTGACTGATACTTATGAGATTAGCAGTCAAGCCTTTTACCAACAATACTTCATTTAGGTTTGGAACTCCAGGGCAGTCCAAGTTTCCAACTCCTTTGATTTCTCCTCTAGCACCATCTCCAAAAGTTACATAACTAGTAGTATGAGGTTTAACATTATTCAGAAGATTATTGATTCCAGTCATGTGTTTAGAGCATCCACTGTCAAAGTACCAGTCTTCCTTTGCAGAGACTCTAAGGGAGGTGTGAGCTATCAGGGCTGCAGACTTTTTCTTCCACTGTTGAGTATATGGTGCCTTGTTAGACTTAGGTTTAACAACTGGGATCTGATTAGGATATCCATACAATCTGAAGCAGAATGGATTTATGTGACCAAACCTTCCACAATGATGACATCTCCATCTTTGATACTTTTTCTTCATATTTCTCTGTTCTCGATGTTCAGTGCTATGCTGTGACATCTGCTTTGACATTTTTTTATCAGGCATGATCTTCTTCTTGTCTACAGTAGATTTCTTTGCTGCCACAAATCCTAGACCAGACTTGTTTCCCACATTTTGTCCAGCCTGAAGGATTTCTTCTAATTTGTCAGTTCCATTTGTCAGCATCTTGACAGACTTGGTCATCTGATCAAGTTTTGAGTTTAGTATTTGAACTTCACCTTCGAGATGACTTATAGTATCAGTGTCTGCCTTCTTCTCAGCCTCCAACTTTACTATGAGTTTTTTTTGTCTCTCATTTTGCTGACAGACTTCAGCACTTCTGATACATAGCTTCTTGTAGGAGTCAGCCAGTTCTTCAAATGTCACTTCCTCATCACTAGAGTCAGTATCAGAGTTACAAATACCAGCTAGTGCAGTAACTAGTTTGGCAGATTCTTCTTCAGAATTACTTTCTGAGTCACAATCAGACCAAGTAACAGACATTCCTTTCTTTTGTTTCTTAAGAAAGGTAGGACATTCAGCTCGAATCTGCCCATATCCTTCACATCCATGGCATTGGATTCCTTTGCTTTGATTTCCCTTTTCTTCAGACTTTGGTCTTCTGCTGGAGTCATAGGATCTGTTAATGTCAGAGGGAATGTTCTTGACATTTGACCTTGACTTTGGGTCCATTCTCTTGATGAGTTTGTTGAACTGCCTTCCAAGCATGGCTATAGCTTCTGAAATATTCTCTTCATGATCCTCCTTGTTTTCATCTTCAGTATTAGATATAAGTGTTATGCTCTTGTTTTTCTTGTCAACATTATCACTGATCCCCATCTCAAAAGTCTGAAGTGACCCAATGAGTTCATCAACCTTTAAGTTGCAGATATCCTGAGCTTCCTCTATAGCAGTCACCTTCATTGCAAATCTTTTAGGCAAGGATCTGAGAATCTTTCTCACCAGCTTTTCTTCTGACATCTTTTCTCCCAATGCTCCTGAGGTGTTGGCAATTTCCAAGATGTTCATGTGAAACTCATGAATTGTCTCATCTTCCATCATCCTTAGGTTCTCAAATTTGGTAGTCAGCATCTGAAGCCTTGACATTTTTACTTTGGATGTACCCTCATGGGTAGTTTTGAGAGTGTCCGAAACATCCTTGGCCAGTTCACATTGATGTACTAGTCTGAATATGTTTCTATAAATTCCATTGAACAAGGCATTTAATGCTTTGGAGTTACCCAGGGCTAACTCATCTTCTTCTTTGCTCCATTCTTCCTCAGGTTTCAGACTGGTTGTCCCATCTTTCCCAGTTATGGTGGGATGGTTCCATCCTTTGTCAACGACTCTCCAAACCTTTTTTCCAGTGATTTTAAGAAGGAAATCATACGAGGTTTCCAGTAGTCAAAATTTGATCCATCCAGAATGGGTGGTCTGTTCCCAAATCCTCCTTCTTTGTCCATAGCGCCAGAAAATAATATCCCTAGATCTCACCCAGTAAGACATGCAGGGTGCCTGCTCTGATACCAATTGAAATTCTGGAAACAGATACTTAATGTCACAGTGAATGTTATGACACCGTATCTGACACACTTCAAGACAGTAAATTTAAAAGCAGTAAAGAACACAATCAATTGTTTACCCAGTTCAGTGTGTAACAACACCTACTCTGGGGGCTACCAAGCCAGGGAGGAAATTCACTATAAAAGATATTAATTCAGGAATAAACCAACCAATTTATCTCCTTCACTTAAGACCTACCCAATGCAACTTTGATCTAAGTTCAACTTAAACCTGAGTTCCTACTCACTCCCCCTCAATCACAGCAGTGATACTAAACTATTGATTAATGAGATTATGAAGACACTCTTCAGTACACACACTTGATTTTGCTTCACAGCTTTAATCAAGTGACAAACACTCGTGCTTCAAAGCTTTGAGTGATACACAACCCTTACAATCAAATCCTACTCCAAGTCACTTATCACAATGATAATTGCTTGGCTCACAGTAGATACAACTATATAATCCTTATTGATCTTCTGTCAAAAAGTGTTCTTCACCAATAATCTTCACGAGGAATATATAGGCAGGCTATTCTTCAGTTAGGGCTTCCACGAAAATAGCTAGGGTTAATTTGAGTTAACCTTAAGACTTGGTATGAGGTTTTCATCAACCATATTAGGGTTAAGCAAGGTTAACCTAATATCCATGAGAGCATCTAATCTGGACTGTATACAACAACATACCACATTCCTGAAAATTCTCAGGAATAACAAATCTGCACAAATGTTAGATCAGTACAGGATGTCTTAACATTGGTTATGACAACAAGAATCCTGTTCACTGATTTTGGTAGAATGCAATAAATATGATCATTGCTTAATGATCATGCTCATCACTCATATTGAGTAGCTCCTGTATGACATTCTTTTTCTGCAGAATGTACCTTTATCCCAGAATGTTATGACATCAGTCATGACATTCACAAAGCTGGTTTTACCAAAAAAAATGCCAACAAACAAACACTTACAGTGAATAATATCGGAAATGGGATTACATATGCCATTTGTAAAAGATGACAGAAGACTGTCAGAGATGGGCTTAAATATGCCATCCAAGGTGTATGACAGAGAGTCATCAAAGATGGGCTTAAAGATGCCATCGAAGGAGTATGATGGAGAGTCATCAGAGATGGGCTTAAAGATGTCATCCAAAATAGATGCTGACTTCATAAGAATTCTCTTTGTGGGGATCCCTGTTCCTGCTGTCTGAGGAGGAGCCCGCTGGGGAACATTTTAGGGAAATCGAGTCTAAGTGCTTCGATTGTCCATTACTCTATTGGGGAGTTATATCTTGAAAGTGAGCTGCTATCTGGTCGGTATCCAGGCTTCGCGAAGACTTGTTGAGGACAATAAGACTGACTGTTATATGGTCGTATTCCAGGCTTCACAGACACTTATTAGGGAATTGAGATTAAACTGTCATCTGGTCATACTCCGGGCTTTGCAGTTTCTCCAACTGGAATAGAAATCAGAAAAATCTTAGTGTCGATTTAACTGAACCCAAAAAAGGTCTACCAGAAAAGAATCAGTAACAAATCAATGGTCGATTCAAACTGAACCAACAGAGGTCTTGATTTATCTTTGACTAGATAAGAATCAGAAAAATATTAGTGTCGATTTAACTGAACTAGAAAAGGTCTTGGATTATCTTCAACTTGAACAGGAATCGGAGAGATCTTAGTATCGATCTAACTGAACCAGAGGAAAATCTTGAATTAACTTTGACTAGATAAGAATCAGAAAAATCATAGTGTCGATTTAACTGAACCAGAAAAAATTCTTGAATTATCTTCAACTAGAATAGAAATCAGAGAGATCTTAGTGTTGATCTGACTGAACCAGAGAAGGTCTTGAACTAACTTTGACTTGAATGGAAATTAGAAGAATCTTAGGATCGATTCAACTGAGCCAGACAAAAGTCTTGGAATATCTTCAACTAGAATAGGAATCAGAGAGATCTTAGTGGCGATCTGACTGAACCAGAGAAGGTCTTGGTTTAACTTTAACTAGAACATAAATCATAAAAATATTAGTATCGATTCAACTAAACTAGACAAAAGTCTTGGAATATCTTCAACTGGAATAGAAATTAGAGTGATCTTAGTTTCGATCCGACTAAACCAGAGAAGGTCTTTTGAGAACGTCTTTCTGAGGAAAATGCCAAAATATCCCTTCATCAGACGTAGATTTTGAGAAGACTACCAGGTCACATAAGTAGTCAATGGTGTTTGTTGATTTGATCTTTTCCCTGAAAAAGGGAAAGAGTTAGTCATATGCAATGTCATGATGTATTAAATTCATTGTGATGATGTTCTCAAAATAAATGAGATTATGTTATATGCGATGTGCATGCGCATGTTATGATGTATGAATATGGAATGCTATTGCGATATTTCTTATTTTGGGAAAGTAAATCCCAGACTGCTACTGAAGAGTGTTAGGAAGCTGAATCCTTCATTTCCATTGGGGATGATGTATAGATATGATTTGCTGGGGATTTCCTCTTTCTGTTTGAGAATACTCTTCCGAGGATTGACTCTTCTTGAGGATAACTCTATGAAGAAAGGATGCTTGTTGGAAGATTTATCCGATGTAGAGAAATAAACTTTGTTGGGGAATGAGCTTCCGCAGTATGAGAAATAAACTCTATCTGGGAGAAGGTTTTATAACTGTTTGAAATTATAAAACTCAGCTGGGGAATACAGATTTCAGTTCTCTGAAGGAACTTTGCTGGAGGAAGTAGTTCCTTCTTGGGGAAGAAGAGATAAAAACTCTAGTTGTTTCTACTCTGTGGGGAACATAGATGTCACGGGGTCGTATGTAATGGTGATTTCGTCTCAAACTGTCTCTGCCCCTGTACCATGCCGGAAAGAGTAACTGTCAGGACGTCAAATTGTTTTTTAGACTTTGACCCGTTTCTTAAAATCATTAGTAATCATCTTTCTGCTTCTTATGCAAGTATTTGTGAACAGTGATCATATTTAAATGCATATGTCAAAAATAATCATTGGACGTTTTTGCAAAATAAAACAGGAAAAAAAAATCAAATAGTTTTGTACTTTCAATAATTTGTATTGATTTTTGAAGTTCGCCCATAACAGGTATTTTGTACAAAGAGATTGACGTTCTAGTAGGAGAACTCCGTCGTAAGAAATGAAAACTACACAAAATAGTGTACAAAGAGAAAACAGCTATGTGTAATAATCCCATTGAGTTTAAATTCTTCTATTTCCCTTATGTCTTTGAGCGTCTCATCACTTTGCTACTTGTCCGAAGCTGACTGGATTGATCGGTACCGTTTGAGCTTGATAGTTGATACTGAGGTCTGGTCGCAAGGTGATCCAATGGGACATAGTGATACGCTTCGAATCCCTAACTTTTTCCTGGACCGCCATTTTAGGTTTTTAGTCCGCTGGGATACCCTTTTTTTCCCAAGCTTCCTTTGCAGGTTTTCGACTTGCCGGGTGTACAAATATTTATGTATTTATCCCTAATTTTTGCCCGAACCCTTTTGGTTCGCCAGGATGCCCTTATTTTTTCCTAGGCCAGTCAACCTAGCGGGTTTTTATTTAGGCGTAGTATCTTTTCACTATGTCCATATTAACAGGGTGAGGAAGGTCGTCACCATCCATTATGGTCAGGATCATGGCTCCACCGAAAAATATGCTTTTGATTACAAATGGACCTTCGTACGTGGGAGTCCATTTTACCCTGGGATCACCTTGAAGCAGTATGATGCGCTTGACTACTAGATCAGCCACTTGATACACTTGACGTCTGACCTTTTTGTTGAAAGCCTTGATCATCCGTTTTTTATACATTTGACCATGACAGACAACAGTAAGCCTTATCTCATCAATCAAATTCAGTTGATTAAGTCGATTCTGGATCCAATCGTCTTCGCTCAAAACCGCATCCTTCATGATCCTCAAAGAAGGGACCTGGACTTCAATAGGTAGGACAACCTCCATACCATATACCAGAGAATAAGGTGTTGCCCCTGTTGATGTACGCACTGAGGTGCGGTAACCATGAAGACCAAATGGTAACATCTCATGCCAGTCTTTGTACGTCACTGTCATCTTCGATATGATTTTCTTGATATTCTTGTTAGCAGCCTCCACAGTGCCATTCATTTTCGGTCGGTAAGGGGAAAGAATTATGATGCTGGATATTGAATTTCTTACAGAGTTCGGTGATCATTGTATTGTTAAGATATGTACCATTTTCAGTGATGATTCTCTCTGGCACACTATACCGACAAATCAGGTTATGCTTGATAAACCGCGCCATAACGTTCTTGGCAACAGTAGCAAAAGAGGAAGCCTCAACCCACTTCGTGAAGTAATCAATGGCCACTAGGATGAAGCGATGCCCATTGGAAGTGGTAGGTCTTATCTCTCCGATCATGTTAATGCCCCACATTGCAAAGGGACAGGGAGTTGTCAAGACGTTCAAGGGAACCAGAGGTACATATACTTTATCAGCATAAATATGGCATTTGTGACAAGTTCGGGAATGCTGATAACAGTCTGCTTCCATAGGGGACCAATAGTATCCTTCATGTTGGATCTTTTTAGCCATGGTATGTCCACTAGAATGGATGCCAAAGGTACCTTCGTGTAGATTTGCCATAATCCTCCCTGCTTCGTTCTTATCTATGCCCCGAAGTAAAGTAGAGTCATGGTTGCACTTGTAGAGGATTCCATTACTGAGGAAGAACTTTGTGGCGAACCTTCTCAGAAACTTCTTATCATTGACAGATGCCCCCTCAAGATTATCTTGAGCCTGGAGATACCTCTTCACTTCAGGAAACCAAGGTTTGTCTGCTACTTCTTTAGGGTCAATCTCATAGCAGTATGCCGGTTCATTCAACCTCTCAATGGTGATCCGAGGATCTTCATTGTCCCACTTGACCTTGAACATAGACGACATAGTAGCTAGCGCATCCTCTAACTGATTCTCTTCTCGTGGATAATGTTCAAAGGCGACCTCTTCAAAGTGTGGAAGCAATCTCAACACATGTTCTTTGTAAGGTATGAGATTAGGGTGCTTCGTGTCCCACTCTCCTTTGATTTGACTTATTACCAAGGCTGAATCCCCAAAAATGCTCAAGGACTTCATCCTCAGGTCAATAGTAGCTTTTAGACCCATAATGCATGCTTCATGCTCCGCCATATTGTTAGTACAGTTGAAGCATAGTCTGGCGATGAAAGGAGTATGAGAGCCCTCGGGAGATATGACTACGGCACTGATGCCGTTGCCGAGTGCATTGGAGGCTCCATCAAAAACCATGGTTCATCGGGATCCTTCCTCAGGTCATTCATCCGGTCCAGGTTTTTCAAAGTCAGTCACTAGCATAATATTCTCGTCTGGGAACTCAAAATTCATGGACTGGTAGTCATCCACAGCCCGATGAGCCAAATGATCAGCTAGTACACTTACCTTGATTTATTTCTGGGTCGTGTATTAGATATCGTTTTCGGTCAAGATCATTTGCCATCTTGCTATTCTTCCGGAGAGAGCAGGCTTTTCAAAGATGTACTTGATCAGATTCATCTTAGATATCACCAAAGTGGTGTGGGTCAAATATACTGTCTGAGTCAGCAAGAAGCTCATGCCAAAGTGCAACAAGTTTTCTCGAGCAGTGAGTATCTTATCTTACAGTCGGTTTACTCGTCATGTTGCCCAAGCACACACCCCATTGAATTATCTAACACTTTTTAAGTACATTATCAAAGGTCTTCCTTCAATCAGAGGCATCAGAATTGAAGGCTCTTGAAGGTATTCCTTGATTCTTTTGAAGGCGGTCTGGCATTCGTCATTCCACTTTACCACTTGATCTTTCTTCAGGAGTTTAAAGATTGGCTCACAAGTAGCAGTTAAATGGGAAATGAACCTGGCAATGTAATTTAGTTGTCCTAAGAAGCCTCTGACCTCCTTCTCAGTGCGAGGATCCGGTATCTCTTGTGTAGCCTTCACCTATGCAGGGTCTACCTGAATGCCCTTGTCGCTGACAATGAAACCTAGAAGTTTACCAGACCATACCTGAAGGTGAACTTGTTCAGATTTAACCACAACTTGTACGTCTTCAACCTATCAAACAGCTTTTGTAGATGATTGAGGTGCTCTTCCTTAGTTTGGGACCTGGCTATCATGTCATCAACATAGACCTCTATTTCATGGTGAATCATTTCATGGAACAAAGCTACCATGGCTCACTGATAGGTTTCCCCAGCATTCTTCAACCCAAACGACATCACTTTGTAGCAAAAAGTGCCCCATTGTGTGACGAAGTTTGTCTTATCCATGTCTTCAGGTGCCATCTTGATCTGATTGTAACCAGAGAAACCATTCATAAAGGAAAATACCTTGTGTTGCATGGTGTTGTCAACCAGAACGTCAATGTGGGGAAGCGGAAAGTCATCGTTGGAGCTTGTCCTGTTCAAATCTCTGTAGTCCACACACATCTGTACGTTGCCATCTTTTTTCGGCCCCGGGACCATGTTAGAAACCCATTGGGGATAAGAAGTGACAACTAGAAACCCAGCATTGAATTGTTTCATAACCTCTGCTTCGATCTTCTTCGACATTTCAGGGCGCATGCGATGGACCTTCTGCTTTACCACAAGGAAATCTTCTTTAGTCGGCAGACAATGAACCACAATATCCATGTCTAGTCCTAGCATGTCTTCATATGACCAGGAAAAGATATCAACATAATCATGCAACATCTGAATCAAATGCTGTTTGACAAGAAGCTCCAAATATGCACCTATCTTGACCTCTTTTATGTTCTCTTCTGTGCCCAAATTCACCGTCTCAACTAGCTCTTCATGAGGCTGTATAGCCCTTTCTTCCTGTTGTAACAATCTATCAAGTTCTCCGGGTACCTCACAATCTTCCTCACATTCGTCCTTGGCTTGGTTGATCAGATTTTCCAAGTCATAACCGGCAATAGCAGAACTGTTATCAATGGGATCCAGAGTGGATATGGATCTGCAGTTTGATATGTGGGTGTGTGTAAGAGCATAGTTGTATTGACAAAGTAAAAAGAAGAAAAGAAAAACAGAGAGTGAAAAATTTGCATGCTTAAACGTCTGATGCTTTATTAATGCCATATGAAATTGAAACATGATAACCCTTACAAATAAACCATTGTGCCCCAGGTAAGATACATGGCCATAAAGTTTATAATGTTTACTACATATCCAAATACAATAAAGACAATTACTTATTAATAAAAGTAATTGGTACAAAGTCTTTTGCTGTCCAGTTATTGGGTCCATCGTTGGTAGTAGGGAAGATCCAGCTATACATGTCATCGTTACCATCACCGTCTTCTAGAGCTTTGACCTCATGATTTCTGATGCATAGGGGAGGTCTTCCAGCACAAGTACGACGAACATCCCTTTGAGCCCCTTCTTCAATAAATGATTTTTCATCCTGGAGAGAAGCCATCTTCAAGGGAGGTATGGTGATCTTTGGAAAATTGGTGACAGTTTCAGTTGCAACCATAGTCTGAGGTATCTCTTCAAAGTTTTGACACAGAGTCTCGATGAACTCGCCATCCATTTCCATGTACCTGAAGGAGTTTAGGTGACTGACCATGTATTCTTCTTCACCGTATACCGTGACAATCTTTCCTCTTACCGGGCATTTCATCATCTGATGTAGAGTAGACGTGACAGCTCCCGCCACATGAATCCAAGGGCGACCCAACAAACAAAAATAAGATGGTCTGATATCCATCACGTAGAAGGTGGAGTCAAAGGTCTGAGAACCAACTTTGATGGGGATATCCACCTCCCCGTGCCACGTTCTCTTTGAACCGTTGAAAGCTCTCACTAATATGTTGTTGGAATTCAAGGTCAAACCCTCACAGTCTAGTCTATCCAGAGCCTTCTCTGTCAGCATATTCAATGATGAACCAGTATCTACTAGAACATGGGCCAAATTAGTGCCCCTGCATTCAACGGAAACATACAGCGCATTATTGTGTTTCCTCCCTCTAGGTGTTAGATCAGCATCAGAAAAATCCAAACTGTTATCAGTCGTCAAGCTGGCCACACAATTGATCAGCAGAGGTTTCTTATTGCACATGGGCAGTCTTAAGGAACTTTACCAAAGCCTTCACATGAGCTTAGGAGCACAACAGTAAGGCTAGCATGGAAATCTTTGAAGGGGTCTGCCCCAGCTGTTCGACCAAATTATAGTCGCTCTTCTTTATGATCTTCAATATTTCTTCCATCTCTTTCTTGGAAGCCTCTAGGATAGGTACTGAATTCGCCGTCGTCTAGACGGGCTCAATCAATATGTCTTTGCCCCGAGTCTCGGTCGACTCGGTGATAGGCGTGTCAGTAGGGGTAATCACAGGAATTGAAGTAGGAATAACCGTAGGAATGATCACAGGACCAGCAACAACTTTTGGAGGAGAAATCTCAGGGGAGAACACTCTTCCACTTCTTGTTATTTTGATGGTTCCAACAATGTTGCCATTGTCGGGATCAGCATTTTCAAAAACCTGGTCTTCAACAGCCAGCAGGTCTTACTTGACGCCGTGGTAGTAGACGTCACCCCCATAGTTCCAAGGAACAGTTTTCTCCGAGGAGTATGGGATTGGCCCTAGCATAGTGATAATCAGTGGAGCCAACTTCAGAGAAGATGTAATCCTGACGGGTCTTTTGGTGGATACCCTGGGAGGATTGGTGGAAATGGTTATTATTGAAACATCCTTGCAAGAAATCGTCGAAACAATAGTCTTTCAAAAAAAATCTCTCTATCATCAATCAGGCACTGAACACCTGCCTTCAACAAATGACAACCAGTCGGTAGAGATAAACATGAGAGGCAACCTTCGCCATAACCCGGAAATAAACCGACATTAAATAAGTTTCACTTGACGTTCAAGAGACGAGTAACAAGTTCCTCAACAGAAGTAACAAACACATCATCTTCAATAGCGTTAACACCACAGTCGTACTTGGGCATAGGAGCAGTGATAACATTAGGAATCTCGGGGGCGTCAAATTCAATTTCCTTCGCCTCAAGAAGGTATTGCACCTTGTTTTTCAAAGCCCAACAGTCGTTTGTATCATGACCTGGACTTTTTGAATGGTAAGAACAACAAGCATTAGGATTGTAACGGGTAGAGGAAGTGTTGGGATTCTATGGAGCTTCCCGCAAGGTTACCAGATTAGATTTCAACAAATGTGGCAAGACTTGAGACATCGTCATATTTATCCAGGTAAACTATATTATCGGCCTTCTCGTCCTAGGTTGATTGTTCCTTTGTTTAGTAGGTGCAGGTTTAAAGATCATAACAGCCCCTAATGCTGGACGATGTTCAGTTCTGTCCTGATTCCTTTGGTTGTAGACAACACTAACCTCTTTCTTTCCAGCAAATGGCTTCCTTATTGCACTGGAGGATGCATCCTTTTGAATCTTACCACTCCTAATTCCAGCTTCCACCCTTTCTCCTGTCAAAATCAATTCAGTGAAGCGGGCTGAAGATCTTCCAATCAGGTGATTGAAAAACAGACTTAATAGGGTACCCAAAAACATATCTACTAGCTCCCTATCAAACAAGGGAGGTCGGACTCTTCCTGCTAAGTCCCTCCACTTCTGAGCTTAGTCTTTAAAGCCCTCACTTGAACCCATATACATATTTTGGAGTTGTGTGCAGGTGGGAGCAAGATCTGCATTGTACTGATACTTCTTATAGAAAGCAGCAACCAGGTCTTCCCAATTATGGATGTTGGCCCCTTCCAGCTGGTAGAACCATTCTCGTTGAGTTCCAGATAGACTATCCTGAAAGAAATAGACCCATAAGTCCTTGTCAACAGTGTGAGGGTGTATCTTCCTCACATAAGATCAGAGGTGCATCTTGGGACATGAAACCCCGTCATATTTTGCAAACATCGACACCTTGAGCTTTTGCGGGATGACGACCCCAAAAACCAAACCTAGCTCTTCAAAATCTAGACTCGGTATCTTCCGGACCTCTATTGCATTCAAACGATCCTCCAGCTGTTTGTATTTTTCATCAGCAGGAGGATATTGTTCCTCATCATAGTCAGATTCATCATCGGATTATTTTGGATTGGATTCTTCCTCTCATGTTTCCTCCTCTTGATTGTTTCCTTCCTTTGATGAAGTTATCAGTTTAGAGGCTCTCCGCACTGTTCCTCTGATCCTTCTTCCCAAGTTCACCATACCATTTAGTTTCCTTGGCTTCTTCTTTTCTTTAACAAGCAGGGCTTTCAGTTCTTCTTGCCCCTTGGTCAGAGCCATGATCATCTGTTGAAACTGGGCATTCTGAGTCTATATATCCTTCATTGTTTGTTCTAGAGCCATTGCTGAAATAAACAGCGAAGAGGATGAGAAACCTGCTTTGAAACCTGCTTATGCAATGATATGTATGATATATGTATGCAATGTTTTCAAGTATTTCTAAGACCCAAATTTTATTAAACAGAAAGAGAACAAACGTTAATTGTATTAAGATATTTTATTGATCACAATAATGCCTCTTGGACTCACAAGGGAACAAAGCAAAAATAAAACTCTCCAAGCAAAAGAAGACTCAAGCTTCCCACAGGCGCATCCTCTTCGGTGCAATGTAAGAATTTATACTCTTATCTTCGTAAAGTAACCGGGTGAGCTCTAAAACCTTCTTCTCGCTGGTGTAGAATTGGGTTTCAAAGGTATCTCGTTCTTCTTTGAGTTGTATCCAGAATTTCTGTAGCTCGTCAAAATCAGTTGACATATCAAGATGAAGAACAACGTAAGGAGTGTCTCCTTCAGCAATTGGTTCCACAATCACAGTTAAGATGGAAGGGTAAGGCATCATAAGACATTGAGCACGAGCTCGAACCCATTTGAGGTAAGGCTCGAGAGGGATGGAAATCTTGTGCCCCGGTGTCTTGCTATCAAACCTGTTTATCATGCCCCAAGCTCAAATGAACCTCTTACGATAACCCTGAACATCATTCTCATAGTCAAACATGATTCTTTGGAAGAGTGTGTCGTGAGGACCATCCCTTCTAGCGTAAACGAACTATCGCAATGCCAAACAAAGATTATAAGTGATTCCTCCCCTAATTCCCAAGAGAGGGACATTATGGAATTTCCCACAGCAATCAATGATGGTGACATTCTCCAAGGACCGGGAACACCAATGAATATCTGAATGTGTAAGGGACTTCAGCCTATAAGACCATCTCATACCCTACTTATTTCTAAAAATAGACGGGGGTAGCTATGAAATAAACCACCTAGCCAATAGAGGAGTGCAACACATAAGGGTCCCTCTTATCTTTAGAGTGCGAGTATGCAAAGAGTGTAGAATATCCCCATGTAAGGTAGGCACCAGATTATGTGACAGAAAAACCTTAACCGCATTCGCATCTATGAGTTGGTCTGTGTTAGGGAATAGTACCATCCCATAGATGAGAAGGGCCAACACCTCTTCAAAAGCTTGTAAATCCAGGTTATCCCAAAAATAGTGAGCTTTCTCAAATAGAAACTTAATTGGAAATCTTTGTAAAGATAGAGCTTGAGCAATCTCTTAAGTCTTTGGGTCTCTTTCTGTATCGTTGAATGGTATCTGATTAAGGATAGGTATCCCCAATAACTGAGAAAACTCCTCCATAGAAGGCACTAACTGGTAATCAGGAAAAGTGAAGCAGTGGTGCAATGAGTCAAAGAACTGAAAGAGCACCTTTAACATTTCTTCATCAGGAGTTGAAGTGACCAAGTTGAGAAGTCGACCATGTTTTTAAATGAAGGGAGAGCTTTCAGGAATCCTTGATGCTAACTCCTTGAGTTGAGGATGCACTTTCACAAGGTTGATTTGGATAGTGTTTCTGCGAGCGGATGTCATGTCCTACAAAATAAGACAAAGATAAGCACTAGAAAATCTTTGAAATGGTTAGTATGATATGCCATGTTATAATGTCATGATTATTCTAAGAAATCACAGATATAGCAAGAAAACAAGAAAATCACACAAAGACCTTAGGTTTAAGGCTTGCATGGGTTTTAAGGCCATACCCTCTTGAAGTTGGATTGGTTCAACCTGTCCTATAAATAGTAACCGGGTTCTAAGGGATCTCAATATCACTGATATTTCCCATAAGTTTTGTCCGAGAGGCGACTGACTCACAACCAAACAAAACTCAAGAGTCAAATCTCAATGAGTGTAGTATCGAGTATCTGCCGACTTTGGGAATACACCAAAGACAGCCATCTCGCTACGTTCTAATGGCCAAGTTGTTCATTTAAAGGTTCTAAGGTCAGTTGACGCTTCGTGACACCACGCAGTGGCCCCGTATTCTCCTTGATTAACTCAAGGGCTACCAGTACCAACCAAAGTGTCACATTAACGTAGCAATCGCTTCAACCATGTCGGTATACCCTGCACAATTTCCATGATCTATTGCTACTTACCTAAAAGGTTTCCCCAGATTCGGGTGTAGGATCTATAGTAACCTAAAAAATACCCTTAAAAGTAAAGAAAACAAACAAACAAAGAAGCAAAATGATCTAGGCCCTAAGGTAAACCCCACTATATTATTTTTCCCCAGCAGAGTCGCAAGTCCTGTGATACAGTTGCAGAACGAACTATTTATACTAGTTTGCGTTTTTTGTTCGCAAATGTCATGGTAAGCAAGAGTCGCCACCGACTTTTCTTTTATCCAACAAAGGAAAGGGTGAAAAGAACAGAAAAAGACCTTTTTTGAGATTTTGAGTAAGGGGGGGTAGGTTATGGAAAGGGAAGGTGTTATCACCCTTTCCATCCGTGGTTTTCCATTGGCTCTTAGGTACTTGCTCATTTTTGAAAACTTTTTATGTGTTTGTGTGTTTTGAAAGATTTTTTGTTTGCTTTATGGTAACACTTGTATCAGTCCTCAAGAATGTGATAAAGCATTTTTGAAAATAGTTTTTAAAAAGGGTGTAAGTGTGAAAAGTTTTAGGTTTTGAGCAAGTACTTAATAATAGTCTACCTAATCGAAAAAGGATGTTCTTTTCCTACTTTCCTTTAGATAGTGCTATCCTACTATTAGTGAGTAGGTATCCCTATCGTCGAATGTTGAGGGAAAATCGAAGGGACGTTTTACAAATCACGAAGGCAACTTGTGGAGACGCTTTAGAAATTTTCTTTTAGGGACTAGATCATTTACCGAAAGGCAACTGTTGGGTCATCGAAGGACTATGATCTTTTTTTGATTTATGTGTCTTTACTAAAGCGTTCCTTCCTCATGACTGTTTTATTTAAAGGCAACCAAAGTGGGAGATACCTTAGAGGTGTGCATGTGCAAATGTGTTGAGATTCAGTTATTTTTTGTCTTTTTGTTAGGTTAGCTAACATTTGATTATTAGTCTTTCCATAAACGCCTAGTTACTAACAATAATATATGCAGAAAAACAAAATGCGGAAAGTATAAATCTAGACTATTACATGGCTTCGGAAAGGGGGATTTACATTCCAAATCAATTGGGGAAAAGAAAATAAAGCAATAAACATAGTTAACTTATCATCTATTACATCCCATACAAAAATTATAATAATATAAACAATGCGAAAGAAAATAAACACGCGAAAAGTTGAAAGTACGTCTGAAAACATAAAAGAAAATCATTTTGTTGTTGATTTTTATTTATTTAAGAAACTAATTAAATTAATAGGTCCTAAAATTACTTAGAAAGATAAAATTTAAATAAGAACATATTTAGGGTTTTATTTATAATTTATTATGAAAAAGAAAATTATTAAAAAAAAAGAATTAAATCCTAAGTCTAAGTAATTTTAAACTTAAAGAAAATGGTGAAAAAATATTTAATTTATTTACAAAAATAGTTTAATTAAAAAAATTAACTTAATATTTTTGTGACTTTTTTGATTTTTATGGTTTATATAAAAAGATTTTTGAAAATAATAAACAAAATAAAAAAATAAAAAAGCAACATGGGCCTGGTTATCAAAAATAAAAATGGGAGGGGTTGTTGTAAAAAACGCTTGGCCGAAATAACTCATGATGCACCTGCATATGGTAGCCTTTTGATCTAGATCAATAAAGATCCAAGGGTGGTTTTCTGAAGGCATATGATGGACTGGCATGGCTAACAAGTGATAAATATGCAGTTAACAAATATTAGAAAAATATTATGCTGGACCTCGGACTCGAACCCAAGCCATCTCCCCTATACATACGCCTCATCACCATCTAAGTTGCCTTACCATTCGTTATACAAAACAAAACCAAAATAACAAATACAAAATCAAGTCAATATATGATAAATTAAAAAAAATGCGTGCAACATTTGAACTGTCCAATCAGGGACTGCCATACTTCATCTTCTCCAATCTCCGTCGTCTTAGATAAAACATCTATTATGACAGTTTTTCACTTGTTACTATAGCACCTGCAATTTGTAAAACTCACAATACGCAACATAAATTAATTTTGAGACCATAGGTTGGTTTCTCTCAACCTCCTGAGCAAGATGGTGTCCTTAGATTGGGTTAATTTTGGACATTATGAAAAATCCCAATTTAGAGGTTCAAACTCTAAAAATGGTAATACATGATTTCGGCTCCCAAACTGCAATCAAACTAAACCAAAAGCTTGCAAATGCTCAAAAGGTTAAATTTTCATGGTTAAAAGATATTGATATTGTATGAATTGTATAAAATGAATTTTGAAAAATGAGGAAAATTGTGATGAATGGAGAATGCATTTGGCAAGGCTTCAAGGCTTGCTAATGGTTGGGACAGATTCAAGAAACCTCCAGGAATTGATTAGGATCCTTGGTTTGGACTAAGGGAGGTTTGATACGGTGGAAGAACTGACTGTTTTTTGGAATGCTGGTTTGCGTTTTGCGTTTGTTTTCGCAAAATGTCGCGGTAAGCAAGAGTCGCCACCGAATTTTATTTTATCCAACAAGGAAAGGAAAAAAGCACAGAAAAATTCCTTTTTCGAGATATTTCTAAGTACGGGGGGTAGATTATAGAAAGGGAAGGTATTAGCACCCTTTCTATCCATGTTTTTCCATGGGCTCTTAGGTACTTGCTCATTGTTTTCAAAATTGTTTTCTTTGTGTTTGTGGGTTTGAAAAGTTTTTGTTTTAACTTCGATTTAACGCTTTATTCTGTCCTCAAGGGTCTAATGAAGTGTTTTTGAAAACTCGTTTGTAAAAAGAAGTGTAAGTGTGAAAAAAGTTTTTGTTTTGGATGAGCAAGTATCTAAGAACTAATCTACCTACTTGAAAAAAGAATCGTTTTGTGCTGATTTCCTTTAGACAATGCTATCCCACTATTAGTGAGAAGGTAGCACCGTCGTTGGAGTTTGAGGGTCAATTTGAAAGAGGGACATACGGTCACTAAAGCAATGTTAGGATGTCTTAGCGGTAACCCTAATGTTTTAGATCATCTATCCCAGGCAACGATATCCGAGGTAACTTTTCCGAGGCAACATATGATCTTTTAGACAAGAGGGCGACCTCTAAAACAACCTATACTCAATGACAGTTTGCGAAGGCAACCAAGTGGGGTGTACCCTAGGAGTGCGAATGTGTTGATTTCAGTTATTTTTACATTTGCACATATTTAGGGTGATCTAACTGTTTTAAATTTAAACATTCATTCTTGTCATGCAAACCCTATTATCAAACATCTAGCAGTTTTCAGAAATTAAAGTGCGGAATTTAAACTAACTATTACAAGGCGTCGGGTATTTACATCTCCAAAAACAAACCCTTTGAAATTTAAAAGCGAAAAAATAAATAAATGTCCAAATTTAAAATTATTACAAACCGGGAGCAGATATAATAATTGGATGAAAATAAAACGCACGAGAAAGTTAGATCGAATGCGAAACTAGGGTTTTGACCCTCCTAATTAAAAGAAAATGTTTTTGTTATTTTCATTATTTTTTAAGAAAAGAAATTAATTCCTAAAATTAAATACTAAATTAATTAGTTAATTAAATTAATAAATGAAAAATAATTAAATGTCATATTTTTGGATTTTTTGGTTATTTTAGGAAAGAAATAAAATAATTAAATTAGTGTTAAAACCTATTGATTCTAATTAATTTTAAATATTTACAAAATCAATTAAAGTTATCTAACATAAATAACCTAATTATTTTAATTAATATTTATTGATGAAAAATAAAATTCTAAATTTTAAATGGATTGAAAAATGTTTTTGTGATTTTTTGATAAAAAAGAAAATTATTTTTGGGTTAGTAAATAAATAAGTAAATAATTAAATGAAAATATAAACAAAAGAAATAAAAATGTAGAGGAAATGGGCCTGAAAATGGGGGGTGCGTCTAGCAAGAATTTGGGCCCAATGATGTTGATCCATATTGACTTTCTTGATCCTATGCGTGTGCATTGACTTGGTCTTTGGTGTGCCCTCAGTAGTAGCCACCAGATCTGGCCATCTGGCCATCTGGCGCATGGATGATGAATGTCCATGGTGGATCTCCTGGCCTCGCTTGCATTGAATCACCTGAAATAATAAGGAAAAATAACAAATGGTGGAGGCAGGGATCGCACCCCTGACCTCCAGCCTCTAACAACTTGAATCTCTAACTGGTAACCACTACGCCACTTGTTTTTATTTGTTCATTATTCAAACGCTGAAAATAATATATAAAACAAAAGGAAATTGGAAAACAAATAAAAAGTGCGCGCAATAATTTGAATGGGCGAATCAGATGGATCCACGTATTCGTCTTCCTCCCTGTACCGTGGCTAAAAACCCAAAGGCCTATACCCACAGACAATGTCCGTTGCTATACCCCTGTCCACTCTCAAAATCTCGTACAGGTGACAAAAACGACCACCAAGGCCATGGTTAGAACCGTCTCCTTTTTCTGAACACAGTGGTAACCATTACCAAGGCCAATTGTCCCTGAAAATAAAAACCCTAAAACCAAATTCGAAACCCTAACAATGGTGGATTTCGTTACAGACCATTAAAATGCAATTGGGTAATGCCAAAAGCTTGCAAATGCTTCATAGGTTAAGAATATTCCATTAATTTACACTATGGATGCAAGCATAAGGTTATTCGAATTCAAGAAGATGGTGATACAATTGCGGACTTACAGTGCGTGGGAGGGCTTGAAAACGCCTGGTTTTGATTGCTTTAGGTTGTGGAGAATGCTAGGAAACGATTGGGACAGATACCAAGCCTTGAGGATGCTTCTAAGTGGGACTTTGATCTCACACTTTTCTTTGATTTTTTTGAATCTGATTCTTGCTCTGCGCCTGATTTCTAACCTTTTTTTATCTGCCTCGCCTCCTTATGTATCCAGCAATGCATTAGGGTTAATAGTTGTGTCAAAATCTTCTTCTTTCAATGCTTTGGATATTGATTTGATTCCTTTTAACAACCTTCCAAATTTGGCTTCTTTTCAATATTTTTGTGCACTCTAAGGCTTGGCATGAATTGGAATGATGCTAGTTGTATAATGAAGCCTGAAATAATCACAAGATCCTTTGTTATCAATATTTTGGATTTTATTTGATTTATTATGATTTAATTTAAATTAATTCAAATAAAAATCAAAATAATTAATAAAAATATTATATGGACAAGTGGAAAGGGATAAAGCACGTGGGCTATGTTTCCAACTCAAAACAAGTGAAAAAGAATGGGCCCATTTGGAAAAATTTGAAGTTTTGGGGATAGTTGACTTTTTGCAATTTTGTAAAAAAGGTCAACTTCAATAATACATAACTTCCTCAATTTTGACTATTTGGAGGTGTTATATGACTTTTTAGAAAGCTTGATTTGTCCTCTAAGCAACCCTTTTGGTCTCATCTCATTTTGATATTACATGCTCATGTATGAAGTTTTGACAAAAAAGGTGTTTTTGTTGACTTTTCAAAATGACCTATAATGTCCAAATTCACAACTTCTTGTGAGTGCATATTTTGAACTTGGGAGATGAAGATGGATTGTAGGTAATTGTATCCTCTTAAAAATTATCTTTGGATGGGTCATTTCGCATAAAGTATGAGAAAGTTATGCTTGGTCAAAGTTGAGTTGACTTTTCCTACAAAACCCTAATTTAGCAACTTTTGAGTCTTGATGAATTATGAGCAATCCTTGATGAATCATGATAAACCCTTGATAAAATGATGAAATATACTTCAAAATGAGGATGTTTACCAAAAATCTTGAAGTTTGACTGTATGTGGGTCACAGTTGACTTTTGCCCTAGCATAGTCGATTTTTGGACCTTTGAGCAATTGATTGAGAAAACTTCCTCTGCAAGGCATGAAAGTTGACATGGATGATCTTGAGAACATATTAGGACATTGGTGAGCACTTGGGATCACTTGTACTCAAGTATATTGATGCAACATGAAACCCTAATTTGAAGTAGACTGCCTTAGGAGAGGGCTTGTCTGACCAACCCTTGGGCTACTTTGAGCAACTTGGAGATCTTTCTTGAAATGTTTTGATAAATATGGGAGGGAAAATTTTGGGGTACAACAGCTTCCCCTGTTCAATCTTCTTAAACCTGAGGATGTAGATTGGTTTTCGTGCCTTTCGTGATCGGAAGGTGGAAGATGATTGAACACTAGAGTGCCCAGAAATTTGCACTCGCATGAAGTGATAATTGTCTTGTGATATCGGGAATGGGCTTACAGATGCCATTGCTGAAGAGGGGATTGGCTTAAAGATGCCATTTGAAGGAGTGTGGATCGCATAAGAGATTCCTTAATGAGAGCTCGTATACCTGTTGTTATGGAAGATTCCACTGGGGAAGTCTGATCTTTGTTGGGAGAAGTAGAAATTTAGGAGCTTTGGTTGTCCGTTATTCTTCTGGTTAGTCTTCTCTGTTGATATTTAGGAACTTCTATCGTCCGTACTCAACGGAGGAATCATCTCTGCTGATATTTAGGAACTTTGATCGTCCGTACTCAACGGAGGAATCATTTTTGCTGAGATTTAGGAACTGGTCCGTAATTCAACTGAGGAAACATCTTCGTCGAGATTTAGGAACTCGTCTGTAATTCAACTGAGGAAACATCTTTGTCGAGATTTAGGAACTCGTCCATAATTCAATTGAGGAAACATCTATGTCGAGATTTAGGAACTCCTTCGTAATTCAACTGAGGAAACATCTATGTTGAGATTTAGGAACTCGTCCGTAATTCAACTGAGGTAAAAGCTTTGTTGAGATTTAGGAACTCGCCCGTAATTCAATTGAGGAAACATCTTCGCTGAGATTTAAGAACTCGTCCGTAATTCAACTGAGGAACATCTTTGTCGAGATTTAGGAACTCGTCCGTAATTCAACTGAGGAACATCTTTGTCGAGATTTAGGAACTCGTCTGTAATTCAACTGAGGAAACATCTTCGTCGAGATTTAGGAACTCGTCCATAATTCAACTGAGGAAACCACTTTGCTGAGATTTAGGAACTCGTCCGTAATTCAACTGAGGAAACCACTTTGCTGAGATTTAGGAACTCGTCTGTAATTCAACTGAGGAAACCACTTTCGCTAATGTTGTCCCCCAAAATTTGCCCTCCCATATTTCTTCAAGGTTTGTCAAGAATCATCTTCAAATGGTTCAAGACCACTCAAGGGTTGCACAGTCCAAATGCCTCCTAAGCCAGTCAAAATTAGGGTTTTGTTTCTTCCAAGGAATTTGAGGTTTTTAATGGTCCAATCAAGTCCCATAGGCCTATATATATTGTCAAGCATCTACATGTCAGGTCTCAAGACTCACAATGCCAGTTTGCACAGTCAAAAGTCCCATTTGCTTCACAATCAACTGCAGGGGCAAAATGGTCATTTTGCAGTCAAAAGTCAAATTTTTGGTCAACATCTTATTTTGAGTCCACAATCATCATTTGATCAAGTCTTGATCATGATTCTACAAGCATGGCTCAAAAATCATCAAGATGCAAAAAGTTACTATTTTTGGACAGTAGAAAAGTCAACTGTATCTTGACCAGGGCATAACTTTTTCATGGTTCATCAGAAAAATCCCATCCAATGCTCATTTTTAAGGGGATGACATTTTCTACAACTCATCTTCACATTCCAAGTCTAAGAAATGCTTTCATAAAAAGTTATCAATTTCTACATTATAGGTCAATTTCAAAAGTCAACAAAAATGCACTTTAAGTCAAAGACCATAACTTGAGATTGGTAAATCCAAATGACATGGGACCAAAGGCATTGGTTAGAGGACTTCAATACCTTTCCAAAATGTCAAAGAACATGTTCATATGATCAAAATTGAGCAAGATATGCATTGGAGAAGTTGGGAAATTTTTGTGAATTTGCAAAAGTCAACTTTACTCAAAACACTTTGTTTTTGCTAATGGGCCTCAAATTTCTTCTTGAAACTTTATCCAAAGCTTATGCACGACCCATTAAGATTAAATTGAATTATTTTCTTATTTTTTATTAATTAATTGAATTTTTATCAATATTAATTCATTTTAATTAATTTAAATTGTAGGAAATTCAAAGATATGATTTCTCAATCTTTTTGTGAAGCAAGAACAACCTAATCAAGCTGGAAAATTCGTGTGCACATCAAGGGGACAAGAATCTCCAAGTTTGGAAAGTTTTTCCAATCAAAAAGATTAAAAATTATTTGATTTTCAATCAAATATTGAAACCATAATTCCATGGATCTTTGCCCAAGGATTTAACCTAATTCAGCTCCTCTATATGTACACAACCTAACCCTATTCATGTGGACGTGAAAACTCTGCAAGAAATCCATAATCACATTCAAAAAATCCAAGAAAAAAGTGAAAACTGTTTTCAATCTTCTAGGCAAATTCAAGGACTTTGGTTGTTTCTAATACATTGCAGGGATCCCCAGATACCCATTGCAATCAAAACCACACGCCAAAGCTCAAGAAATCGCTCTACACAGACCCACGGTTTGATGATTTTTTCCAAAATCGTATTATCCAATTCATGAGCATTTAACGTGATTTTTTGTTTGTTTTGTGTTGGTAGCAATCATACAAAGCTTTTGGCATAGGTTAATTGGACTGAAACGCCCTGAATCACAAATCACCATGAACTTATCTTAGGGTTTCCAAGCTTCCAAATTAGGGCTTTCCTATACAGGAAAAATCAGAACCCCTAATGCATATGGTTGGATTCGTTAGGTTGAGACGAATTTAAATCACATGTCGCAAAATATTTATATACAGCACACGCCTATTCGCTATTTTTCGTTGATGCAGGTTGTGGGGGTAAAAAACCCCCGCTATTTAACTTTTCTTTTGTAGGAAATCTGGGGAAGACGATGACGTGCTGATCTTTTGGTTTGTCTATTCAAAAAGCGCGCGTGATTTTGCTTTGTCCAGCATATTGATTGTTTTCTTAATAATATATTTGTTTGTTATTATAATTACAAAAGCAGGCAAGTGGCTGGGTGGATAGTGCGCTGGACGTTGATCATTGGGACCTGGGTTCGATTCCCAGGTCCCCCAAAAAATTGTTTCATATTTTTCATAACTTGATCACATGCAGGGAAACAAAAGCGCTATACCATGTATCCCCACTCATCCAAACGCCAAGTGGCTGGCAAAGCAGATCTGAAGGCCAAGCGTGAGTGTACATTGTACTCACAGTCAATGAACGTGCAGCTAATCACTAAAGTCAAACAGGCTTATGTGCTTATTGGGCCAGAATTGCTAGCATAACTCCACTTTGGGCCAACACACACCCCTGGTTTATTATTCTCTTATTTTCTTTCTTTTTATTTTCTTTTAATAACTATTATTATTATTTAATTAATTCACAAATAATTATTTTCACAATAAATTCAGAAACCTAAAATATTATTTATTTTTGTTATTTATTAATTTCACTATTAATTATTATTTTGTAAATAAATACTAATAAATTGATTTAATTTAATTAGGGTTAATATTGAATATTTTTGCAATAAATAAAATAGATTAGAACTAGGGTTTTGACAATTTTAATTCCTTTTATTTTTTTCATTAAAACATTAAAAAAATAAAAAAATACTTTTTTTCTTTTAATTAATTAATTAATTAGTAAATTAGGTTTAATATTTAATTTAATTGGAAAAAGGACCAAATTTCTTTCTTTTCTCAAAAAGGGTCAAAACCCTAAGACTTTTCCCAATTCAATTTCTTTTCGCGTATTATTATTTTTGATCATATTTATGTACCTGTTCCGAGGATGTAATAGATAATTAGGACTTTTATCGCTTTCTTTAATTTTCCGCACTTTATTTTTCAAGGGTTATGTTTTTGGCGATGTAAATACCCGACGCCTTGTAATAGCGTAGATTCACTTTCCGCAATTTATTTTCCGCACAATTATTAACTGTTAATTATGTATTGCCTGAAAAATAAAATCAATCCGTAGCTCACCATAAAAATGTGCAAAGATAAACATAAACTGAATCCTGATACACGTGCACATGCCACTCCTAGGGTACGCCTTACTTGGTTGCCTCGACGGTGGTCATTAAGTATAGGGTGTTTTAGAGGTCTCCCTCCTATCTAAAAGATCCAGTTGCCTCGAAACGGTTGCCTCGGATAAAAAGGATCTAGGACATTAGGGTTATCGCTAAGGCATCCTACTATTTCTTTGGTGACCACACATGTCCCTATAATCGAATTGACCCTAATAACTCCAACGACGGTGCTACCTACTTCTCAATAGTGGGATAGTACTGTCTAAAGTACTCTTACACAGCTTAATTCCTTAGAGTAGGTAGATTTCTCCTGGGTACTTGCTCTTTCAAAACAAAAAAACAACTTTTTGCACCTACACTTTCAAAAAGTTTTCAAACAAATACTTCATACACTCTTGAGGACTTATACAAGAGTTACCTAGAAGTTTTCAAACTAAACTTTTTCAAAACCCACATACACAAGAAAAGCAAACATTTTTGAAAACATAGTGAGCAAGTACCTAAGAGCCCGTGGATAACCACGGATAGAAAGGGTGCTAACACCTTCCCTTTCTATAATCTACCTCCCGAACCGAGAAACATCTCGAAAAGGAATTTTGCTGTGCTTTTGTCCTTTCCTTGTTGGAGAACATAAAAGACGGTGGTGACTCTTGTTTACCGCGACATTTCGCGAATTAGCATTTCAAAACAGTCAGTTCTATTTCCACCGATTACAGAACTGGCGACTCTACTAAGGACAATTTTATAAGTGAGGTGTACCTTAGGATTAGACCACTCTTATGTTTTCAATTGAATGCTTTGTTTGCTTTAATATTGTGGGCTTGAATCGGAGTTTCATAGATCCTAACCCGGATCTGGGGAATACCCTTTAGGTAGCATAAGCTGTGAGGGACCTGTCCGGCGTAGACCGACACAGGTGAAGCAGTAGCTACGTTGGTGTGACACCTTGGTCTGTACCGATATCCCTTGTGTTGGAACAAGGAGAATATGGGTCTTCTGAGGAGTCATTAAGCACCAACCGACCTTAGAACCCTAAATTGACCCAACTTGGCCATAGAACAGTAGCAGTATGCTACACTCATTGAGGCTAAACTCTCGTGATGGTTCCGGCCGCAAGAAAAGATTGCGAAGCTGGAGTTATGACCGATTGAGGGTAGTCAGTGATATTGAGATCCTCTAGAACCCGGTTACAATTTTCTAGGATAGGTCTTAACCAACGAAACTGAAAGAGGGTAGTACCTAAACTTCATGTTGGCCTAAACTCTAAGGGTTGTCTTGTGTGACTTGTGTGCCTTATCATGTTTTCCTTTGTGAATATTTGTGGTGTGCTTTACCATAACATCATACCATCATAACATTGCATGCATCCTGCATAAGGACTGACCCATTTCAAAGACAAGAGGGTTTCATCTTTGCTCTGTTTTGTAGGACATCATGATGCCCATACGAAGGAATACTATCCGGCTCAAATTTGTTCACCCACTTGATTTGCTTAAAGAATTGGTTGACAGAATTCCAAACACTACTTCCTTCATCCAGAGGCATGGTTCTCTTCTCGGTTTAGTCACTTCAAAGTGGGACCAACAGCTGATAAGTGTCCTGACTCAGTTCTATGATCCCCTATATCATTGCTTCACCTTTCAAGACTTCCAGCTGGTCCCTACCCTGGAAGAATTCTCTGATTTGCTTGGTATCCCTGTTTTGGAGCAGATTCCGTTCACTGGTTGGGAAAAGACTCTTAGGCTTGAGGAGATTGTTGCAGCCCTTCCTTTGACCAACAAAGAGGTAATGGATAACTGGGTGACTAGAAGCGGAGTTAAGGGCTTTTTGGCTAGGTTTCTGATTGGTAAAGCTAACAGTTTCTGGAATGACTTAGACTTCAGGGCGTACGAAGACATTCTGGCTCTCTTAATATATGGTCTGGTTCTGTTTCTAAATCCTGATAACTTTGTCAATGTCAATGCCATAAGGATCTTCATGTCTCGGAATCCTGTACCCACTCTCTTGGGTGATATCCTACAACAACTCTATGCTCGTACTGCCCGAAGACGGGGAACTCTATGGTGTTGTGCTCCTTTGTTAGTGAGGTGGTTTATTTCGCACCTCCCTAAGTTCGTGCTGAAGAACAAAGAAGGAAGAGGCTGGGCTCATAGGATAATGTCTCTCACTGATAATGACATCATTTGGACTCTCAGAGGTTTAGATGAAGTGGCTGTTATTGATCGTTGCAGAGAATATCCTAATGTTCCATTGATCGGTACTCAGGGAGGAATCTCTTATAATCCATGTTTAGCTCTCCGTCAATTTGGAAGAGCCATAAGAGTCGGGCCTCATGAAATGTTGGTGCCTCACATTAATTTTGAGTTTCAGGTAGATAGTGACGAGCTGCGTCGTAGATTCATCCGGGCTTGGGATAGAATTCACAAAGCTGACCCACATGACTTGGGACCAAAGACTTCTCTGCCAATGGAATCCTACTACAGATGGGTCCGCATCCGTGCTCAGAAGTTAGGTATGCCATACGAAGCTGTCCGACCTATCATTCTTGAATTTCCTGATAGAGACGGGGTTCCTCCAACTGTCCTCCCTCCTCAGATACCCACTGATGTTGATACACTAAAGAGGTCTTGGGCGCAACTGCAGGAAGAACGGGATTCGTATCAGTAAAGGTTCAATGAACAGGAACAGAAAATCCAGAAGCTGACCAAGCAATTGGAGAACGAGCGGATCTTTAATGACTATATCCGTACTGAGAAGAAGAGGCCGTGGGAGCAGTGATGAGCCTTGGATGTTTCCTTTACAGCTTTTATTTCCTTTTCAGTATTTTTCATTCTTGTAACGCCTAAAGGCAACTTGTTGAACAATTTAAATTCCAAAGCTGAATCTAATAAAGTGTGTTTCCTTTTTTGTCTACAAAGTTGAATCCCGATTGTCTTTGAAAACATAAATCATACGCATTCCATTCATCATATGCATAACAGGTACCCCTTTTTACAGGTCACTTATCTTCTTCGCTGTTTATTTCAGCAATCATCATGTCTTTTGAGCCTACTACTGAACAAGCTATCAAGGCCCTCCAGGCCCAGAATGCCCAGTTCCAAGAGTTGGTCATGAGCTTAGCCCAGGGTCAGCAGGAGTTGAAGACTCTGATTCTGAAGAAGAAGAAGAAGAGGACTGTATTGTTCAACACTGGACGGAGGTTTGGGAATGCACTGCAAAATGAGGCTGATCTGGCTACTTCCTCTGTAGGGAAAGGTAGTCCCCAAGGGGGAAGGGTTCCTAGTCCCGTGGTCTCCGACAACCAGATGGATTTCAACGATGAACAGTACCCTCCTGCTGAGGACAGGTACAAACAGTTAGAAGACCGCCTAAGTGCTATCGAGATCCAACATATGCTCGGGTTGGACTTTGGGGACCTAGGCTTATCTTCTGGGGTGGTGATCCCACACAAGTTCAAGGCGCCTGCTTTCGCAAAGTATGACGGAGCTTCCTGTCCTAAGCTGCAACTCAGATCATATGTACGGAAGATCCAACCTTATACTACAGACAAGAATTTACGGATCCATTTCTTCCAGGATAGTCTTTCAGGGACTCAACTCGAATGGTTCTATCAGCTAGATGAAGCCAGCATTCGTAACTGGGAGGACTTGGCTACTACGTTTTACAAGTAGTATCAGTATAATTCCGACCTTGCTCCTACGCGTACCCAACTCCAGGGTATGTCACTAGGGATGGGTGAAGGATTCAAGGAATATGCGCAAAAGTGGAGAGACCTGGCTGGAAGGGTGCAGCCACCTTTGACTGATCGCGAACTTGTGGACATGTTCTTGGGGACCCTGTCTGGTCCTTTCTTCAACCATCTGATTGGGAATTCTTCTGCTGGGTTTACAGATCTGATCTTGACTCGTGAGATGATACAAGCTGGTATCAAGTCTGGGAAGATATAGAAAGGTGCCTCCTCGAGTACTAAAAAGAAGCCCTTCAGGAAGGAATTTAGTGCTGTTTATGGTTCAAGGAGACAAAATAAACCGGAACTCCACCAAGCTGTCAACGCGGTGGTAATTTCAAAGCCTGCTGCTGCTCCTCAGCAATATAACCAACCAAGGGGTGAGAGACCCAAAAGGCAGTACACTCGACTCTGTATGACCCTGTCTCAGATATTGCCACAACTACTGTCAACCAATCTGGTAACTGTCAAAGAAGCTCCGAAGGTTGTAAACACCACCTCTCCAAAGTACAATCCCAGCGCCTGTTGTACTTATCACTCGGACAGCCCGGGGCATACTACTGATGATTGTTGGGCCCTGAGGAATAAGGTTTAGGACCTTATTGATGCTAAAGAGATACAGTTCGAGGCGCCCGAAAGGCCCAATGTCGTGACTGCTCCCATGCCCCAGAATGGAGTGAATGCTGTGGAAGAAGACCTGTATGTAGCCTCTGTGGATGATATTGTTACTCCTTTGTTGACTGTCAAGAGAAACCTGTTGCTAGCCAGTTTATTTCCGGGATGTAGTAAAAGTTGCCATCTATGTTCTGTTTCACCTGCTGGTTGTCCTTTGTTAAAGTCAGGCGTCCAAAACCTGATGGATAACAAAGAGATCTTGTTCGAGAAAATTGCTGTTCCTGCTATCCCTACTGAAGAAGTGTCCATTGTTACTATTTTCAACAACTCTCCTAAGGCTCCCTCAAAGAAGCCTGTCAAAATCATGTCTACTCAGAAGATTGCCCCTATCATCATCACTGTTCCGGGACCCATCCCCTATACATCCGACAAAGCTGTCCCGTGGCACTATGGGGCAGATGTTTATGTGCTTGGAGTAAAACAAGAGTTTGATACTAGTACCGGCATCAGCAACATCACCGGGCCTGCCAAAGTCACCCGCAGTGGTAGGCTCTTCTCACCTGATATTGCGCCACCAATCCAGAGACCTATTGTCATCACACTTGCAAGAGGGCCTGCTTCCCTTCTTGACCAAGTTCCTATTGCTACCCCTGTTGCGGAGTCATCTTACGCTCAGGGCAAAGGGATTGCTACTGATATGCCTGCCCAGATGGAAGTACCAAAGACAACCACTGTTGAAGCTTCCAAGCAGGAGATGGAAGAGATCCTCAAGATTATCAAGAAGAGTGATTTCAATGTAGTTGAGCAGCTGGGGCACACCCCATCAAAAATTTCTATGCTATCACTATTGTTGTGTTCAGAGGCCCATGCCAAGGCTCTGATTACCTTCCTGAAGATGGCACACGTGCCACAAGAGACATCTGCTGATCAATTTACCGAGTGTGTATCCAACTTAACTGCTGATAATGGTTTGGGTTTCTCCGACGCTGATCTGACTGCAAAAGGGAAGAACCATAACGATGCCCTTCATGTCTCCATTGAATGCAGGGGCACTACTCTTGCCCATGTGCTGGTTGACACTGGTTCCTCGTTGAACGTATTACCCAAGAAAGCTCTAGACAGGCTGGATTGTGAGGGTTTAGAGCTCAAGCCAAGTAACATTGTTGTCCGGGCCTTTTACGGGTCCAAAAGGATGGTACATGGTGAAGTTGATATCCCAATCAGGGTTGGTTCTCAGGTCTTTGATTCAACATTCTATGTGATGGACATCCGACCATCCTACTCTTGTTTGTTGGGTCGTCCATGGATCCATAAGGCTGGAGCTGTGACCTCCACATTGCATCAGAAGCTGAAATACCCGGTCAGAGGGAAGATTGTGACAGTTCAGGGGGAGGAAGAGTACATGGTCAACCACCTTAACTCGTTCCGGTACATAGAGATGGATGGGGAGTTCATTGAGACCCGCTTTCAACACTTTGAAGAAGTTCCTCCGACGCTGGCGTCAGCTGAGACTGTGACTGAAGAAAATTCTCGTTTGAAGATGGCTTCCTTAAAGGATGCCCGAGCTGTTATTGAGAAGGGTGAGTGTGTAAACTGGGGCCGACTTCCTGATTTCACTCCGAAGACTGACAAATTTGGTTTGGGTTTCACTGCAGAAGCTTAGAGGGCTGTTCGTAAGGCAAGGATTGGGAGACCTCCTGTATTCATCACCAACCCGGGAGTAAATGCTATTAAAGACGACGTGGAGGAATCTGAATTCGACAGCTGGATCTACCCAACAACCAACGGTGGACCAAGCAACTGGACTGCCAAAGACTTCACACCTATTACTTTTGTCACTCAGTAATGAACTCCTTTGTTTTGAATTTGTAACAAACAATAATTTGAAACTTTATGGCCCGGTGTCTTACCCGGGGCACCGTGGTTTCATTGGTGAGGGCTTATTATTTGTCATTTTCATATATCATTAATAAAAGCATTGGACGTTTTTTTCATTTCAAATCTTGCGCTCCTTTTCTTTCTTTATTATATATTGCAAAACATCTATATTTACACACACTCACCTATACAGGTTCCAATCCACTCTGGATCCCACTAGTAACGACTCTGCTACTGCCAGTTATGACTTCGAAAATCCGATCAACTTAGTCGAGGACGAAGGTGAAGTTGATTGCGAAGTGCCTGGTGAGCTTGCAAGACTGCTACTCCAGGAAGAGAGGGTCATTCAGCCACATGAAGAGCCTGTGGAAACGGTAAATCTGGGTACTGAGACAGACTGAAAGGAAGTCAAGATTGGTGCAAATCTGGAGTCTAGTGTGAAACAACGGTTGACTCAAATGCTGCATGACTATGTGGAAATCTTTGCTTGGTCTTACGAATATATGACTGGGATGGATACTGACATTGTGGTTCATCATTTGCCTACCAAGGAAGAATGCCCTCCGGTAAAACAGAAGGTCCGCCGTATGCGTCCAGAGATGTCCGAGAAAATCAAAGCTGAGGTTATGAAACAATTTGACGCCGGTTTTCTAGCAGTGACTTCTTACCCTTAGTGGGTTGCCAACGTGGTTCCGGTACCGAAGAAAGATGGTAAGGTCCGAATGTGTGTTGACTACAAGGACTTGAACAGGGAGAGCCCTAAGGATGACTTCCCTCTTCCTCACATCGACGTTCTGGTTGACAATACTGCTCAGCATAAGGTATTCTCCTTCATGGACGGGTTCTCCGGTTATAATCAGATCAAGATGGCTCCTGAAGACATGGAGAAGACCACTTTTGTTACTCAGTGGGGTACCTTTTGATACAAGGTCATGCCTTTTGGGTTGAAGAATGCTGGGGCAACCTACCAACGTGCCATGGTTGCTCTATTTCATGACATGATCCATCACGAGATTGAAGTATATGTCGATGATATGATTGCAAGGTCCCAAACTGAGGAGGAACACCTTCACCATCTACATAAGCTATTTGACCGGTTGAAGTTGTACAAGCTGAGGTTGAACCCGAACAAGTGCACCTTCGGGGTAAGATCTGGAAAATTGCTAGGCTTCGTCGTAAGTGACAAAGGTATTCAAGTGGACCCTGCCAAAGTGAAAGCCATACAAGAGATGCCAGTTCCCAAGACTGAAAAAGAAGTCAGAGGCTTTCTAGGACGGCTGAATTACATTGCCCGATTCATCTCACATCTAACTGCTACATGTGAACCAATCTTCAAGCTACTGAAGAAAGATCAAGTAGTACGTTGGAACGATGAATTCCAGGCAGCTTTCGAAAGAATCAAAGAGTATCTCCAAGAACCACCCATTCTTATGCCACCGGTTGAAGGGAGACCTCTAATCTTATACTTGACAGTACTTGACAGTTCAATGGGGTGTGTGCTGGGGCAGCATGACGAGTCTGGCCGAAAAGAGCACGCCATTTATTACCTTAGCAAAAAGTTTACCGACTGTGAGACCCGATACTCACTTCTCGAGAAAACTTGCTGCGCTTTGGTATGGGTTGCTCGCCGGCTGAGACAGTATATGTTGACTCACACTACTCTGTTGATTTCAAAAATGGATCCAATCAAGTACATCTTCGAAAATCCTGCTCTGTCCGGAAGAATAGCAAGATGGCAGATGATCTTGCCGAATACGACATCCAGTACACAACTCAAAAAGCAATCAAGGGAAGTGTATTGGCAGACCATTTGGCACATCAGGCAGTGAATGACTACCAATCTATGAACTTTGAATTTCCATATGAGAATATCATGGTAGTGACTGATTGTAAAGTACTTGGACCGGATGAAGGACCTGAGGAAGGATCTCGATGGTCTATGCACTTTGACGGAGCCTCCAACGCTTTGGGTAACGGTATTGGCACTGTGATTATATCTCCAAAAGGCACTCATACTCCACTGACCGCCCGGCTATGTTTCAACTGCACCAACAACATGGCAGAGTATGAAGCATGCATCATGGGACTTCGAGCTGCAATTGACCTAAGGATCAAGTTTCTGAGTGTCTTCGGAGATTCCGCTCTCGTGATCAGTCAAATCAAAGGCGAGTGGGATACGAAACACCCAAATCTTATTCCCTACAAGGAGTACATGTTGACATTGATCCCCCATTTCGAAGAGATAAATTTTTAACACTTCCCAAGAGAGGAGAATCAGTTGGCGGATGCGCTAGCTACGATGTCTTCTATGTTCAAAGTCAAATGGGACAACGAGGCGCCCCAGATCATTATCTGGAAGTTGGACGAACCTGCACATTGCTGTGATCTTGAGGCTGAAGAGGTAACAGAAAAGCCTTGGTATCATGAAGTGAAGAGGTACCTTGAAGCTCAAGAATACCCCGAGGGTGCATCTGTTAATGACAAAAAGTTTCTGAGAAGGTTCGCGGCAAAATTCTTCCTCAGCAATGGCATTCTCTACAAACGAAACCATGATTCAACCTTACTGCGTTGTGTGGATAAGACTAAAGCAGAAAGGATCATGGCAGATTTACATGAAGGTACCTTCGGGACGCATTCCAGTGGATATACCATGGCAAAGAAAATCCTCCGGGAAGGATACTACTGGTCCACAATGGAAGCCGACTGTTACCAATATTCTCGGACATGTCACAAATGCCAAATCTATGCTGATAAGGTGCACATTCCTCCAGTTCCTTTGAACGTCTTGACATCACCTTGGCCTTTTGCAATGTGGGGCATTGATATGATCGGCGAGATCAGACCTACGACATCCAACGAGCATCGCTTCATCCTGGTAGCGATTGATTACTTTACAAAGTGGGTTGAAGCAGCTTCCTTTGCTACCGTAACCAAAAACGTAGTGGCACGGTTCATTCGGCATAACCTGATCTGTCGATACGGTGTACCCGAGAGGATCATTACGGACAATGGTACCAATCTTAACAACAAGATGATCACTGAGCTCTACGAGCAATTCAAGATACAGCACCACAACTCTTCTCCCTACCGGCTGAAGATGAATGGGGTTGTAGAAGCAGCTAATAAGAACATTAAGAAGATTGTGCAGAAGATGACAGTGACCTACAAAGATTGGCACGAAATGTTACCGTTTGCTCTTCACGGGTACCGTACCTCAGCTCGAACGTCAACAAGGGCAACACCCTTTTCCTTGGTCTATGGCATGGAGGCAGTCTTGCCTATTGAAGTCCAGATACCCTCTCTCCAGATAATGAAGGATGCAGGTTTGAGCGAAGATGACTGGATCCAGACTCGGCTTGATCAATTAAACCTTATTGACGAAAAGAGACTCACTGCTATTTGTCATGGTCAGACGTACCAAAAACGAATGATCAATGCATTTAACAAGAAAGTCAGACGACAAGAGTATCAAGTCGGAGACCTGGTAATCAAGCGCATCATTCTACCTCAAGGTGATCCCAGGGGAAAATGGACCCCTACGTACGAAGGGCCATTTGTGGTTAAGAACATATTCTCGGGAGGAGCAATGATTCTAACCACCATGGATGGTGACGACCTTCCTCACCCCGCCAATGCAGACATAGTAAAAAGATACTACGCATGATCAAAGACCCGCTAGGTTGACACACCTAGGCAAAAATAAGGGCTTCCCGGCGAACCAAAAAGGTTCGGGCAAAAATAAGGGATGAAAAATGAAAAAAATCTGTACACCCGGCAAGTCGAAAACCTGAAAAGGCGGCTTGGGCAAAAATGGGTATCCCGGTGGACTGAAAACTCGAAAGGGCGGTCCAGGCAAAAGTTAGGGATTAAAGCGTAATACTATGTCTCATTGGATCACCTTGCATCCAGACTTCGGTATCAGCTATCAGGCTCAGACGACACCAATCAGTCAGCTTCATCTTCAACTAAGCAGCAAAGTGATGAGACGCTTGAAGACATAAAGGCGATAGCAGAGTTGGAACCCAGTGGGATTTTTCACATAGCTGTTTTGTTTTATTTTCACAAAATTGTATAAACGCTATGTTGTTCGGCGGCGTTCTCTTACTAGGACGTCAGCCTCTTGTACACAAAAAACGCCTATTTACAGGCAAATTTTAAAATCAATACAAGCTCACTTTCCAGACAAATTGCCAATTGTTTTTCCTTTATCTGTTTTGTTTTGCAAAGAACGTCCAATGTTCATTTTTGATATATGCATTTGACATTAATTGCTAATCATAAATATTTGTATGTGAAACAAAGGACTAATTACAGGTGACATCAGAAACAGGGGCAATAATGAGTTGTCTAAGAAATCTAGTTGCTCTGTCCACCAAGGTGCCAAAGTAGGTTCGGCTGAAGAACGCGACCAAGATACCTTCACTCCCCGCAGAGAAAGGCAAGACTCAGCAATACTCTCTCCAAGCAGAGGTGGTCCCCCAATCAGCCCGAAAAGGCACAGTATCTCCAGTAAGTCAGCAACACTCTCCCCGAGAAGAGTTGGCCTATCATCGGTCCCGAACAAGTTGAGTACCCCCAGAAGATCTTAATATTCTCCAGCAGATTATACATATATTCCTCAACAAGCATCCCCAGCAGTCTTAATATTCCTCGACAGAAATATATGATTGTTCCCCGGTGGAATACAGACACCCCCAGTGGAGCCACTTCCTCAATACAGTCCAAAGTTTCCCCCAGGAGAGTTGAACCATCTCCCCAGTAGATTCTGGAAGCTTATACCCAGTAGATTCTGGAAGCTTATCCCCAGTAGAGTCTGGAAGCTGGTCCCCTACTGAGTACAAGTATCTCTCCCCGACCATGTTCAGAGGTTATCCCCCACCAGAGCCTATAACTGGGTTATCCTCAGTAAATTACAACGGAAAGATCGTCCTCGGCGAAGTTCTTCCTATCCCCAGTGGAGTTCATCAAATTCTCCAACAAAGCTTATCAACAGAATCCCCAGCGGAGTTATCATCAAAACCTCAGCGAAGCATCTCTTCTCCACAGAGTAATTCCCCGCAGAGTAATCTTCACTAGGTTTATTCCTCAAAGGAGTCATCTTCTCCTACCGGTTTATTCTTGCAATTATCTTTGTTCATTATCCCCAGCGGAGACGAAAAACTCTACTCTTCAACATCAGCCCAGGATGCAACGAACTTCCCGGCATTCGTCAAGGATTTATTTTCCCAGACGAGAATACATTCACAAACATCACATTTTCATACATCATGATACATGCGTATACGCATCATATCATACAATCTCATTTATTCTTGAAAACATCATGCATTTCATACATCATGACATTGCACAACTAATGTTTTACCTTTTCAGGAAAAAGTCAAATCAAAAGATATTACCATCAACATCTTGAAGTTTTGGATTCGATACCTGTATCTAGCCAGGGCATATCTGTGAGCGACTGATTAGAGGTCTACGCCTGTATCCATCCAGGAAAGCTATCTCGATCAACCTTTTGAAGTTCCAGATTCGATACCTGTATCTAGCCAGGGCATATCTGTGAGCGATTGATTGTAGATTCGATACATGTATCTAGCCAGGGCATATCTGCATGAAGATTTTGAAGATCAACCCCTGTAACAGGCCAGGAAATTATCTTTCATTCTCAGGTCAGAGGTCTACACCTGTATCCAGCCAGGAAAGCTATCTCTACCAACCTTTTGAAGTTCCAGATTCGATACATGTATCTAGCCAGGGCATATCTGTGGACGACTAATTCCAGATTCGATACCTGTATCTAGCCAGGGCATATCTGTGGACGACTAATTCCAGATTCGATACCTGTATCTAGCCAGGGCATATCTGTAGACGACTAGTTCCAGATTCGATACCTGTATATAGCCAGGGCATATCTATGAGCGATTGACTGTAGATTCGATACCTGTATCTAGCCAGGGCATATCTGCATGAAGAGTTTGAAGATCAACCCCTGTAACAGGCCAGGAAATTATCTTTCATTCTCATATTAGAGGTCTACGCCTGTATCCAGCCAGGAAAGCTATCTCGATCAACCTTTTGAAGTTCCAGATTCGATACCTGTATCTAGCCAGGGCATATCTGTGAGCGATTGATTGTAGATTCGATACCTGTATCTAGCCAGGGCATATTTGCATGAAGAGTTTGAAGATCAACCCCTGTAACAGGACAGGAAATTATCTTTCATTCTCAGGTCAGAGGTCTACACCTGTATCTAGCCAGGAAAGATATCTCTACCAACCTTTTGAAGTTCCAGATTCGATACCTGTATCTAGCCAGGGCATATCTGTGGACGACTAATTCCAGATTCGATACCTGTATCTAGCCAGGGCATATCTGTGGACGACTAATTCCAGATTCGATACCTGTATCTAGCCAGGGCATATCTGTGAGCGATTGATTGTAGATCTATACCTGTAACTAGCCAGGAAAGTATATGCATGAAGAGTTTGAAGATCAATACCTGTAGCAAGCCAGGGAACCATCTTTCTTTCTCAAAGTATGAAAGTTCTCGCTAAGGAATCTCTTACGCGATCGACACCCCTGGATGGCATCTTTAAGCCCATCTCCACAACTATCCATTACATTTCCAAATGGCATCTATAAGCCCATTCCCGACAAGATTCTGTCACATCTCCAGATGGCATCTATAAGCCCATCCTCCTATCCATCATCTTTCCAAATGGCATCTGTAAGCCCATTCCCGACATCACATTGCTGATACTCCACTATGCGAGTGCAAATTTCTGGGCACTCTAGTGTTCAATCATCTTCCACCTTCGGATCACGAAAGGCATGCAAGCCAATCTACATCCTCAGGTCTAAGAAGATTGAACAGGGGCAACTCTTGTACCCCAAAATTTGCCCTCCCATATTTCTTCAAGGTTTGTCAAGAATCATCTTCAAATGGTTCAAGACCACTCAAGGGTTGCAAAGTCCAAATGCCTCCTAAGCCAGTCAAAATTAGGGTTTTGTTTCTTCCAAGGAATTTGAGGTTTTCAATGGTCCAATCAAGTCCCATAGGCCTATATACACTGTCAAGCATCTACATGTCAGGTCTCAAGACTCACAATACCAGTTTGCACAGTCAAAAGTCCCATTTGCTTCACAATCAACTGTAGGGGCAAAATGGTCATTTTGCAATCAAAAGTCAAACTTTTTGGTCAACATCTTATTTTGAGTCCACAATCATCATTTGATCAAGTCTTGATCATGATTCTACAAGCATGGCTAAAAAATCATCAAGATGCAAAAAGTTACTATTTTTGGACAGTAGAAAAGTCAACAGTATCTTGACCAGGGCATAACTTTTTCATGGTTCATCAGAAAAATCCCATCCAATGCTCATTTTTAAGGGAATTTCATTTCCTACAACCCATCTTCACATTCCAAGTCCAAGAAATGCTTTCATAAAAAGTTATCAATTTCTACATTATAGGTCAATTTTAAAAGTCAACAAAAATGCACTTTAAGTCAAAGACCATAACTTGGGATTGGTAAATCCAAATGACATGGGACCAAAGGCATTGGTTAGAGGACTTCAAGACCTTTCCAAAATGTCAAAGAACATGTTCATATGATCAAAATTAAGCAAGATATGCATTGGAGAAGTTGGGAAATTTTTGTGAATTTGCAAAAGTCAACTTTGCTCACAACACTTTGTTTTTGCTAATGGGCCTCAAATTTCTTCTTGAAACTTTATCCAAAGCTTATGCACGACCCATTAAGATTAAATTGAATTATTTTCTTATTTTTTATTAATTAATTGAATTTTTATCAATATTAATTCCTTTTAATTAATTTAAATTGTAGGAAATTCAAAGATATGATTTCTCAATCTTTTTGTGAAGCAAGAACAACCTAATCAAGCTGGAAAATTTGTGTGCACATCAAGGGGACAAGAATATCCAAGTTTGGCAAGTTTTTCCAATCAAAAAGATTGAAAATTATTTGATTTTCAATCAAATATTGAAACCATAATTCCATGGATCTTTGCCCAAGGATTTAACCTAATTCAGCTCCTTTATATGTACACAACCTAACCCTATTCATGTGGACGTGAAAACTCTACAAGAAATCCATAATCACATTCAAACAATCCAAGAAAAAAGTGAAAATTGTTTTCAATCTTCCAGGCCAATTCAAGGACTTTGGTTGTTTCTAATACATTGCAGGGATCCCCAGATACGCATTGCAATCAAAACCACACGCCAAAGCTCAAGAAATCGCTCTACACAGACCCACGGTTTGATGATTTTTTCCAAAATCGTATTATCCAATTCATGAGCATTTAACGTGATTTTTTGTTTGTTTTGTGTTGGTAGAAATCATACAAAGCTTTTGGCATAGGTTAATTGGACTGAAACGCCCTGAATCACAAATCACCATGAACGAATCTTAGGGTTTCCAAGCTTCCAAATTAGGGCTTTCCTATACAGGAAAAATCAGAACCCCTAATGCATATGGTTGGATTCGTTAGGTTGAGACGAATTCAAATCACATGTCGCGAAATATTTATATACAGCACACGCCTATTCGCTATTTTTCGTTGATGCAGGTTGTGGGGGTTAAAAACCCCCGTTATTTAACTTTGCTTTTGCAGGAAATCTGGGGAAGACGATGACATGCTGATCTTTGGTTGGTCTATTCAAAAAGCGCGCGTGATTTTGCTTTGTCCAGCATATTGATTGTTTTCTTAATAATATATTTGTTTGTTATTATAATTACAAAAGCAGGCAAGTGGCTGGGTGGATAGTGCGCTGGACGTTGATCATTGGGACCTGGGTTCGATTCCCAGGTCCCCCAAATAATTGTTTCATATTTTTCATAACTCGATCACATGCAGGGAAACAAAAGCGCTCTACCATGTATCCCCACTCATCCAAACGCCAAGTGGCTGGCAAAGCAGATCTAAAGGCCAAGCGTGAGTGTACATGGTACTCCCAGTCAATGAACGTGCAGCTAATCACTAAAGTCAAACAGGCTTATGTGCTTATTGGGTCAGAATTGCTAGCATAACTCCTCTTTGAGCCAACACACCCCCCTGGTTTATTATTCTCTTATTTTCTTTCTTTTTATTTTCTTTTAATAACTATTATTATTATTATTTAATTAAATCACAAATAATTATTTTCACAATAAATTCAGAAACCTAAAATATTATTTATTTTTGTTATTTATTAGTTTCACTATTAATTATTATTTTGTAAGTAAATACTAATAAATTGATTTAGTTTAATTAGGGTTAATATTGAATATTTTTGCAATAAATAAAATAGATTAGAACTAGGGTTTTGACAATTTTAATTCCTTTTATTTTATTTTCATTAAAACATTAAAAATATAAAAAATACTTTTTTTCTTTTAATTAATTAATTAATTAGTAAATTAGGTTTAATATTTAATTTAATTGAAAAAAGGACCAAATTTCTTTCTTTTCTCAAAAAGGGTCAAAACCCTAAGACTTTTCCCAATTCAATTTCTTTTCGCGCATTATTATTTTTGATCATATTTATGTATCTGTTCCGAGGATGTAATAGATAATTAGGACTTTTATCGCTTTCTTTAATTTTCCGCACTTTATTTTTCAAGGGTTATGTTTTTGGCGATGTAAATACTTGACGCCTTGTAATAGCGTAGATTCACTTTCTGCAATTTATTTTCCGCACAATTATTAACTGTTAATTATGCATTGCCTGAAAAATAAAATCAATCCGTAGCTCACCATAAAAATGTGCAAAGATAAACATAAACTGAATCCTGATACACGTGCACATGCCACTCCTAGGGTACGCCTCACTTGGTTGCCTCGACGGTGGTCATTAAGTATAGGGTGTTTTAGAGGTCGCCCTCCTGTCTAAAAGATCCAGTTGCCTCGAAACGGTTGCCTCGGATAAAAAGGATCTAGGACATTAGGGTTATCGCTAAGGCGTCCTACTATTGCTTTGGTGACCACACATGTCCCTATAATCGAATTGACCCTAATAACTCCAACGACGGTGCTACCTACTTCTCAATAGTGGGATAGTACTGTCTAAAGGACTCTTACACAACTTAATTCCTTAGAGTAGGTAGATTTCTCCTGGGTACTTGCTCTTTCAAAACGAAAAAACAACTTTTCGCACCTACACTTTCAAAAAGTTTTCAAACAAATACTTCATACACTCTTGAGGACTGATACAAGAGTTACCTAGAAGTTTTCAAACTAAACTTTTTCAAAACCCACATACACAAGAAAAGCAAACATTTTTGAAAACATAGTGAGCAAGTACCTAAGAGCCCGTGGATAACCACGGATAGAAAGGGTGCTAACACCTTCCCTTTCTATAATCTACCTCCCGAACCAAGAAACGTCTCGAAAAGGAATTTTGCTGTGCTTTTGTCCTTTCCTTGTTGGAGAACATAAAAGACGGTGGCGACTCTTGCTTACCGCGACATTTCGCGAATCAGCATTTCAAAACAGTCAGTTCTATTTCCACCGATTACAGCTAAGATTTAGGAACTTGTCCGTAATTCAACTGAGGAAACCACTTTGCTGAGATTTAGAAACTCGTCCGTAATTCAATTGAGGAAACCATTTTTACTGAGATTTAGGAACTTTTCTGTAATTCAACTGAGGAAACCACTTTGCTGAGATTTAAGAACTCGTCCGTAATTCAACTGAGGAAACCACATTGCTGAGATTTAGGAACTCGTCCGTAATTCAACTGAGAAAGCATCTCGCTGAGATTTAGGAACTTGTTCATAATTCAACTGAGAAAGCATCTCGCTGAGATTTAGGAACTTGTCCGTAATTCAACTGAGGAAAAAGCCTCATAGCTTGAATTTTGTGAGAATCTGAATGTATCTTTCCTGAAAGGTAAAGGTTAGTTGTATGTAATGCATGCTATGTATCAGGCAATGATGTTCTCAAAATAAATGAGATTGTGTTGTATGATGCGTATGCATGTCATGATGTATGCAAATGTGATGTTTTTAACTAGGGAAAATAAATCCCGGATAGCTGCTGGAGAAAAAGAGTTGAATTCTTCGTTTTCTGCTTGGGATAGTGAATGAAGACGATTGTGAGAATAAACCTGCAGGAGAGGGTAACTTCGTTGGGGAATAAACTGATGAGGAGATTACTTTGTGGGGAAGAGATGCTATGCTGAGGATTCCGATGATAAATTCAGCTGGGGATGAATTACCATTTGCTAGCGATACTGAATCCTGTTGGGAATTGAGTTTCTGTTTATGAAAAGAATGAACTCCGCCAAGGATGATCTTTCAGTTGCGACTTCACTGGGGATAACCTTTTAGACTCTACTGGGGACAATCTTCCAGACTCTATTGGGGATGATTCTCTAAACTCCACTGGGGATGCTTTTCCAGACTCCGCTGGGGATATCCGTCTAGTGCTGATGATGGATAAACTCTGCTTGGGGAGAATATTATCGACTCATTTGCGGTTGTGAGCCTCAGCTTGAGAGAGTTAACATTACTGTCTTTTTCTTACTCTGTGGGGATTGAATGTTATTGGGATGTGTGCTAAGGATATGACGATGGCTTTGCATCGAGACTTTTATGCCCCTGTATCTGCGGGAGAAGGTGCCTGCGGAGGCCTTGTGGATCGAGTATTATCCCAACCTATGAGGTGCTTGGTATCTTTCGATCGAAATGACAAGAATTCTTCTGGTAGGAAAGTGACGAGATGATGGTACATAGTCGTACGCTTTAATCCCTAACTTTTGCCTGAACTATCTTTTCAGATTTTCAGTCCACCGGGATACCCTTTCTTGCCCAAGCCACCCTTTCGTGTTTTCGACTTGTCGGGTGTACAAATTTTTTCATTTCTTATCCCTAATTCTTGCCCGTACCCTTTTGGTTCGCTAGGATGCCCTTATTTTTGCCTAGGCCAGTCAACCTATCGGGTCTTTGTTTATGCGCAATATTTTCTGACTATGTCCACGCTTTCTGAGTGTAGGGAGTTGTCACTGTCGGTAGTGTTGTGTTGCCATACTACCTGAAGAAGTTTGTTTGATCATGCAAGATTAGTTGCTGGAATTCATGTCCAATGCCCCAAGTGATTCAGATGGAGATTTGCCCCTGGCTATTTTGGCATCTTTGAGAGATTCCTTGAATCTTGACTTGACTGCCCCAGATGATGGACAATGATCATGTCGTGCCCCTTGATTGGAAGTGTTTTTTTTGCTTAAGGCGATTCTTTTTATTGAGAAGTTTTTTGTTCACTAGATATTCGTCATGCAAATTTCTCAGCTGTTGAACAAATAGTCATATGCAAACAATGTTATTTTAAGAATGCAAAGCTTATGTCTGTCTTGAAATTTTTTTTGAAAATGCATTTTTCAGTAAAACAGGAAAATTTTGTAAAATGTGATGTCAACTCAGGATGTACAGCAAGTCCTACAGGAGTCAAGATACCTTTCGTAACAGTATGCTTTCGAACTAACCAATGCTTCAGCTAGGACTTTTAAGGGTTATAACGTCGCCTGGTTCACGGTTTAAGAAACAAAGATAAAGGCTCAAATTTTATTTGTACCCACCCGTTCTCCGTGATGTTCTTCGATCCTAAACTCAGCTAATCGTGCATTTAGATCCCATTTGAGTCTTTGCTCTGGTATTCCAGTGATGGTTCGGATACTGGCAGTTTATTTTGAACAGGCAGTCATTTATGTTGAGAGTTTGCAGGACCTCTTTCTTTTTGAATTCGCTATCCTTGTCTTTTTGCTTGAACTATTTCTTTCTTGTGATTACATTCAACGGGAGGCCCCAGTTTTTTTTCTTAAGTCCCCTTCATAGGTTTCGACTTAATGGGCTTTTATTTTTGAGAGATAATGACTTCCTGTCTGGACGCTTATAAGGAACCTTCACCATCTTTTATTTTGGAAGGATTTCTTTGATACCATTCATTGTGCACCTGGATTAACTGAGAAAACTACCATGCCCCAAGTTATAATTAAGGGTTTTAATTTATGAAAAGAAAAACTCCAACTTCTTTGGCTCAAAGGGGTTTGACTAGGGATTATCTTCTTTATAACTTCACTGTTTAGGATTTGAAACAATGCTTGTACCTCGTCAGTGGAGTCTGTTCAAAAGCATACTGTAGAGATTTTGATATCATTTTCGTCATCCTCCTTCTAAAGGCTTAGAATTTTAAAATCAAGAGTTGAACATCAAAAAACTGAAAGCAATTTGAATATAGTGAATACGAATGGATTGATTCAAAACAGACATATGTGATGCATTGGTAAAGTAACAAAGTTTGACATGAATAAATGTCTGAACAATCAAAACAAAATTACAAATTGAAAATTCTAATGAAGAAAAAGTCTTCTCGTCTCAGGACTTGTCACTTCAAATGGTGAGCCTTGGAGGGATGGTAGAAGAACTCAGCCTGACCATCTTGTGTGAATTCCAATTCTCCTTCATCAACCAGGTTTTGAATTTTGTACTTCAACTTCCAACAGTCGTCAGTATTCAGCCCCGGGCTGTTAGAATGGTATGCACACCTTGCATCAGGATTGTAGTTGGGTGAAGAAGTCTTAGGATTCAGATGAGGTCCTACCAACGTCACCAGATTCAATCTCAACAGGTGTTGCAAAGCTTGGGACAACTACATGTTGAGCTTGGTAAACTGCCTCTGATTAACCCGTTGTTTATGGCAAGGTTGTTGTTGGACCCGTGAGGTAGTAGCAACTTGGAGAGGTCCATTCTTTACCATACCAGATCCTTGTCTTCTTGGAGGCTGATTAATGAGTTGGTCCCTGGCCTCGACTGTTTGCTTCATGCTGTTATATTTGTCTTGATGGAGCTGGCTGATAATGGTTCTCATCTGTTTTTATTCCCGGGCTAAGCTTTGGATAAAAGCCATCTGCCCCAGCATCTGGGTTCTCATTGCATCTACCCCAACTTGCAATTGTTCCAGCCGTTCGTCCTTATTGTCTTCAGGACTTTTCTTGACCAAATTCCCGACGAGGAGCATTTTCAACTCTTCCTACCCCTTTGATAGGTTTAGGAATATTTCCCTGAACTGAGTTTCTTGAGTATGAAGATCTCTGTTATCTTGTTTGAGAGCCATTACTGAAATAAACAGCGAGGACATGAGAGACCTGTATTGGAAGACCTGTTATGCAATGATATGTATGTATGCAATGTTTTCAAGGATCTCGCGGGGTAAACAAGAAATAGTTAGAATTTGATTGCAGCTTGATTGAAGAAACTTCGTGTCGTTAAGAGCCCTTCTTCAAGAGTCAAGCTCACCATATCGAGTGGGTCATAGCCACCGACTCAAGTTATCGTGTTTTGATCTCTAGACGACATTGGCTAGAGGAAAATAAATCCCCTTTTCCCCTAGCCAGACGTCTGATTTACCATAACCTGCATCACAAACCCTTGAGATCCTTGAAATGGTTAAGGAAATGCTATGGTATAATGTTATGATGTGTATGCTATGCGTTTAAGAAAAAGTGTGAGGTGATGCAAACAAGTAAATCTGGTAAGAAATCCAAGTTATTGGATAAGGACCGTAAACAAAACCTAAAAGGAACTCATGTTGTCAGATAACAAAAATATGCAAGTAGTTCAAGTTTGAAAGCACACAAGTCACACAATAGCCCTTAAATTTCAGGCTGGCATGGAGTCTAGGTACTACCCTATTACAGTTTAGTTGGTTTAACCTTTCCTAGTAATAGTAACCGGGTTCTAGAGGATCTCAATATCACTGACCACCCTCGATCAGTCATAATTCCAGTTTAGCAACCTTTTCTTGCGGCCGGAATCATCGCGAGAGTTTGGTCTCAATGAGTGTAGCATACTGCTACTTTTCTATGGCCAAGTTGGTCAATTATAGGTTCTAAGGTCATTTGGTGTGAAAAAAGTTTTTGTTTTGGATGAGCAAGTATCTAAGAACTAATCTACCTACTCGAAAAAAAGAATCGTTCTGTGCTGATTTCCTTTAGACAATGTTATCCCACTATTAGTGAGTAGGTAGCACCGTCGTTGGATTTTGAGGGTCAATTTGAAAGAGGGACATACGGTCACTAAAGAAATGTTAGGATGTGTTGTACCCCAAAATTTTCCCTCCCATATTTCTCAAGACCTTTCAAGAATAATCTCAAAGTGGCTCAAGATTGCTCAAGAGTTGGACAGTCAAATTATCTCCTAATGCAGTCAATCTCAAATTAGGGTTTTGTGTTGAATCAAGGTCCTTAAATTCAAATTATCCCAAGTTCTCCCCAATGTCCTAATATGTTCTCAAGTTCATCCATGTCAAATTTCAAGCCTTGCAGAGGAAGTTTGCTCAGTCAATTGCTCAAGAAGCCCAAAAATCGACTGTGTTAGGGAAAAAGTCAATTGTGACCTACAAATAGTCAAACCTCAATATGTTTTTTTCAACATTCTCATTTTTAAGGATAATTCATCATTTGATCAAGTTTTTATCATGATTCATCAAGGATTGCTCAAAATTCATCAAGATTCAAAAGTTGCTAAATTAGGGTTTTGTAGGAAAAGTCAACTCAATTTTGACCAAGCATAACTTTCTCATACTTTATGAGAAATGACCCATACAAATCTCATTTTTAAGAGGATGAAATTTCCTTCAATCCATATTCACACCCCAAGATAAAGAAATGCACTCACAAAAAGTTACAAATTTGGACATTATAGGTCATTTTTGGAAGTCAAAAAAACACCTTTTTTTCCAAAGCTTATAACTTGAGCATGGTATACCAAAATGAGATAAGACCTAAAGGGTTTGTTAGAGGACATCCAAAAGTTTCTAAAAAGTCCAAGAACACTTCCAAATGTTCAAAATTGAAGAAGTTATGCATTGTTGAATTTGGGCATTTTTCCAAAATTGCCAAAAGTCAACTATCCCCAAAACTTCAAATTTTGACAAAAGGGCCCACTTTTTTCCACTTGATTTGATCTTGTCACGCTACACACGTGTCATATCTTCAGTCTTGTGCCAATTTATTAATTTTTCTATTTTATTTGATTTTTATTGATTTAATTCATTTTTAATCAATTTAAATCCAAATAAAATCCAAATCTTAATCAATTGAAATCTTTTTGATCATTACAGGTCTTTAATATCATTATGGACATGACCAAATTAGAATCAAGGCATATCATGAACAAATATTGGATTTTTTGACAAATATGGAAGCTTGTTAATGGTGATTCATATCAAATCTTCAAACATCAATGCTCATGGATTCAAGGCCCAAAATTAAACCTAATTCACTCTATTATACTCACACAATGCAAAGGCACAAAAACACGACCTAGAGGCTGCACAAACTGCCATACCATAACTTGAAAAAAGCTTGAAAAGTTTGAAATCGAAATCAGCCTTAGAGTCCAATTCAAGGCAAAATCTCAACATAGACCTCTTGCTGGAGATCCACTGAAGCTAAAGCAACCATTCACAAGCTCTGAAACCTCATCAAATGCACTGTAAGTCTTTTGAAACACGACCCTGTACATGAAATCGTGACTATATATTTTGGAATCTTTTGGACAAATCGTTGGTATAATCATGCTTGTCATTTAATTTCAAAACTTTCTGCATCATTTAATTTTGTTTTCATGAGCTATATCACCATACCCGAACCTAGGGTTTTGGAGGTTTGCATTTGGGCGTTTGTTTTGCAGGAAAAATTAGGACCAATAGTGGACATGGTTGTGTTCAGGGAGGAGAGACGAGCATGGTGATGGTCTTCGTTTGCATTTATATGGCCTATAGTTTGTTTCAGGTTGAAGCCACGAATATTGTTGCGGATAAAAATATGCAGGTAAGGAAACCAGGTTTTGTTGAAGAAGACGAAGACGTGGCTCGTCTTCATTGGCCCATTCAAACAAATCTCGCGCGTTTTTTAATTTCCAGTATATTATTTGCTTTTCTCTTATAATATTATTTATCCATTATAATAACAAATAGGCGCGTTGGTTGAGTTGGTAAACATGTTAATGCATAGTCTAATGGGACCTGGGTTCAAATCCCAGGTCCCCCAATATATTTGTTACATTTTTCTTGCAGATGTTCCAGCGTGCTTCATCAGCTATAGTCCACCATATGCCTTCAAATCTCAACGTGCCAGATGGCCTTCAGGCCAAATCTGGTGGCCAGGAATGAAGGACCATCATGTTCCCTAGTCAAAGGCGCACGCTAGATCAGAAAGTCAAACGCAGGCTGACTTGTATTGGGCCAAGGAATTGCTATCACACCTCCAGATCGGGGCCCAAACCCCCATTGGTTTATTTACTTTATTTTCTATATTTCTTTTTATTTAATTGTTTTGTTAATTATTTTGATTATTTAACTAACCAATTAACATTTTCTTAATAAAATCAAAACCACAAAAAATATATTTTATTTATTAAAATTAAATTCATCACTTTTATTTTTGTAAATAAATTAATTTAATTAATTTAGTGTTAATTAGGTAAACTTTTAATATCTTTTGCAAAATAATTAAAATTAATGTAGAATTAGGTTTTTACTAACTTTTAACCTATTTATTTTATTTCTTTAAATATTCAAAAATCCAAAAATATTTAATTAATTAATTTAATTGTTAATTTAGATTTAATTTCCATTTAATTCAAAAAATAACCAAAAAATATTTTCTTTCACAAAAAAGGGTCAAAACCTTAAAAAATGCGCCGATTTAATTTTCTCGCACGCGATCCATATTTCCATATTATTGTAATTGCTTCTGGAATGTAATAGCTTTAAATAGGATTTTGAATTGTTTATCGCTTTCTTTTATTTTCCACAATTTAATTTTCAAGGGTTGTTTTTGGTGATGTAAATACCTGACGCCTTGTAATAGTTTAGATTTAATTTCCGCAATTTAATTTCTGCAACTTATAAACTGTTAGATGCTTGATAATAGGAATGCATGACAAGATAAAATGTATGAACTTAAAATCAACATAGCTCACCCATGACATGTACAAAGACAAATTAACTGAAAATAACACACTCGCACATGCGCACTCTTAGGGTACACCTCACTTGGTTGCCTTCGAACATGGTCATTGAGTATAGGAAGTTTTAGAGGTCATCCTCTTGTCCAAAGATCATAAGTTGCCTCAAAACGGTTGCCTCGGAAAAATGATCTAAGACATTAGGGTTACCGCTGAGGCATCCTAACGTTGCTTTAGTGACCACACGTCCCTTAATCGAATTGACCCTAAAACTCCAACGACGATGCTACCTACTCATCAATAGTGGGCTAGCATTGTCTAAAGGACATTTGCACGGTTTATTTCCTTTTTCGAGTAGGTAGATGGTTCTTAAGTACTTGCTCCTTTTAAAACAAAACAAAACTTTTCGCACTTACACTCCTTTCAAAACAAAACTTCTTTCAAACCCACAAACACAAAAGAAAAGGATATTTTGAAAACACAATGAGCAAGTACCTAAGAGCCCGTGGATAACCACGGATAGAAAGGGTGCTAACACCTTCCCTTTCTATAATCTACCTCCCGGACCCGAGAAACATCTCAAAAAGGAATTTTTCTGTGCTTTTTTCCTTTCCTTGTTGGATAAAATAAAAGACGGTGGCGACTCTTACTCACCGCGACATTTTGCAAAAACAAACGCAATACGCGAACCAGCATTCCAAAAACAGTCAGTTCTCTTCCCACTGATCACAGAAATGGCGACTCTGTTGGGGAATTAATAAGTGGGGTGTACCTTAGGATTAGATCATTGTGTTTTAAATTGTTTTCTTTGTATGATTTATATTTGTGGGCTTGTATCGGAGTTCTATAGATCCTAACCCGGAACTGGGGATACCCTTTAGGTAAGTAGCAATAAACTGTGAGGGAACTGTATAGCGTAGACCGATACGGTTGAAGCAGTAGCTACGTTGGTGTGGCACTTTAGATTGTACCGATATCCCTTGTGTTGGAACGAGGAGAATATGGGTCATCTAAGGGGTTATTAAGCACCAACTGACCTTAGAACCTTTAAATTGACCAACTTGACCATAAACAGTAGCAGTATGCTACACTCATTGAGACTAAACTCTCACGATGATTCCGGCTGCAAGAAAAGGTTGCTAAACTGGAATTATGACCGATTGAGGGTAGTCAGTGATATTTAGATCCTCTAGAACCCGATTACTATTTTTAGGACAAGTTTAAACCAACTGAACTGAAAGAGGGTAGTACCTAAGCTCCTTGCCAGCCTGAAATCTAAGGGGCTCTCTGTGTGAGTTGTATTCCTTTACCATGTTTTCCATTTGTGGATACTTGTGGTGTGCTTACTATCATGACATCATGACATCATAACATTGCATACATCTTGCATAAGACTAACCTATTTCAAAGACAGGAGGGATTCATCTTTGCTCTGTTTTGTAGGTCATCATGATGCCCATGCATAGGAATACTATCCGGATCAACTTTGTCCAGGTTTCCACCTTGCTTAAAGATCTGATTGCAAAGATGCCTGATACTACCTCCTTCCTCAGGAGACATGGTTATCTTCTCAGTTTGGTCACCTTCAAATTGGACGAGCAGATGATGAGTGTTCTAGTCCAATTCTATGATCCGCTGTACCATTGTTTTACTTTTCAAGACTATCAGCTGGTTCCCACCCTAGAAGAATTCTCTGAGTTGCTCGGTATCTCTGTTCTGGAACAGAACCCGTTTACTGGTTGGGAAAAGATGATTAGGCCCGAAAAGATTACTGCAGCCCTTCATTTGACCAAAGAGGAGGTAATGGCTAATTGGGAGACTAGAAGTGGAGCAAAGGGCTTTTTGACTAAGTTCTTGGTTGGTAAGGCTAACTATTTCTGGGATAGCCTAGATTTCAAGGCATTCGAGGATATTCTGGCCCTTCTGATATACAGTTTTGTTTTGTTTCCAAACTCTGACTCCTTTGTTGATGTGAATGCGATAAAGATCTTCATCTCTCGCAATCCTGTGCCCACTCTCTTGGGTGACATCCTTCATCAGCTTTATGCTCGTACTGCCCGAAAGCGGGGAACCTTGATGTGTTGTGTTCCGTTATTGGCGAGGTGGTTTATTTCACACCTTCCCAATTCAGTGCTGAAGAATAAAGAAGGCATGGGATGGGCTTATAGGGTGATGTCTCTCTCTCATAATGACATCATCTTGACTCTCAAGGGTATGGATGAGGTGACTATTATTGATCAATGTGGGGAGTACCCCAATGTTCCACTGTTAGGGACCCATGGAGGAATTTCTTACAACCCTTGCTTAGCTCTACGTCAGTTCGGGCGTGCCAGAAGAGAAGGACCTCATGAGATGCTAATGCCTAGTATTATCTTTGATTTTCAAGGAGATAGCAACGAGCAACGTCGCAGATTCATAAGGGCTTGGGATAGAGTTCACCAATCTGATCCACACGAGCTGGGTCCAAAGACTTCTCTACCAATGGAGCCATATCTCAGATGGGTCCGCATCCGTGCCCAAAAGCTAGGCATGCCATATGAAGCCGTCTGACCTGTCACTCTTGAAGTTGCTAATGAAGAAGGAGTTCTTCCAACCATTCTCCATCCTTACATGCCGACTGACATTGGGGCAGTGAAGAGATCTTGGATGCAACTGAGGGAAGAACGGGATTCTTACCGAGAGAAGTTCAACGAGCAAGAGCATAAGATCCAGAGTTTTACCAGACAGTTGGAGAACGAGCGGATTCTCAATGATTATGTCCGCACTGAGAAGAAGAGACCATGGGAGCGTTGATTGACCTTTGATGATTTCCTTTTCAGTTTTATTTACTTTTCAGTATTTCCATTCTTGTAAAGGCATCAGTTGAACAATTTGAATTTTGAAGTTTATCTAATAAAGTGTGTTTCCTTTCTTGTTTACAAATTTGAATCTCCCGATTGTCTTTGAAATCATAATCATACGCATTTCATCCCATGCACTTCATAAACAGGTGTTGTACCCCAAAATTTTCCCTCCCATATTCTTCAAGATTTGGCAAGGTCAAGTTTCAAATGGATTAAGGATTGCACAGTGCAAACACCCTCCTAACACAGTCAAAATTAGGATTTTGGTTCTTATAAGGAAGTTGAGGTTTCCAAGGGTCCAATCAAGTCCTATATGCCTATATACATTGTCAAGCATCTATATGTCAAGTTTCAAGACTCACAGCATCAAGTTGCACAGTCAAAAGCTCCATTTGCTTTACAGTCAACTGCAGGGGTAAAATGGTCATTTGACAGTCAAAAGTCAAGATTTTTGGTCAACATATTATTTTGAAGCCACAATCATCATTTGATCAAATCTTGATCATGATTCCACAAGCATGGCTCAAAAAGTCTCAAGAATCAAAAGTTTCTATTTTTGGACAGCTGAAAAGTCAACTGTAACTTGACCAAGGCATAAATTTTTCATGGTTCATCATAAAAATCCCATCCAATGCTCATTTTGAAGGGGATGACATTTCCTACAACTCATCTTCACATTCTAAGTCCAAGAAATGCTCTAACAAAAAGTTATCAATTTCTATATTATAGGTCATTTTCAAAAGTCAACAAAAAGGCACTTTAAGTCAAAGACCATAACTTGAGATTGGTAAATCAAAATGACATGGGACCAAAGGAATTGGTTAGAGGACTTCAAGACCTTTCCAAAATGTCCAAAAACATGTTTATAGCTTAAACATTGAGCAAGATACGCATTGGAGAAGTTGGGAAATTTTTGGGAACTTTCAAAAGTCAATTTTGCCTAAAACATTTCATTTTTGCTAATGGGCCTCAAATTCCTTCTTGAATCTTCGCCCAAAGCCTATGCACGATCCATTGAACTTAAAATGATTTATTTTCCCTTTTTTAATTAATTAATTGAATTTTTATTAATATTAATTCATTTAATTGATTTTAATTATAGGAAAATTCAAAAGATATGGCTTTTGGATCTTTTGTGAAGCAAATCTGATCAGGGCAAGATGGCAATCTCGTTTCTCAATCAAAAAGGCAAAATTATCCATGTTTGGCAAGTTTTATCAATAAAAAAAAGTTGGAAAAGATTTGATTAAAATCAAATATTGAAAACATAATTGCATGGACTTTTGGGCCAACATTTACCCTAGTTTTGATTCCAATACATATGCTGAAGCCAACCCTAGTATGAACAACGTGAAATTGCTGCTAAAACTCCATAACCAAATTGCAAAAATTCAAGAAATAGTGTGAAACTGAATTCTTATTTGCAGCGCAATTCAAAGCCTAAAAAAGATTCAAACACCTTGCCTGAGTCTCCAGGAAGTCATTGCCATCAAGAACCAGTCCTAACACGCGAAGAATCAAAGAACACAAGTCACTCGGTTTGCATTATTTTCCAAATCTGCATATCATAATTCATGCGTTTTTAATCCATTTTCTTGATTGGTTTGTGTTGTTATGAACATTCTGAAGCTAATGGGATAGTTTAATTGTGTTGAAACTTCCTGAATCGAAATCCACCATGGGAGATATCTAGGGTTCCGAAGCTGTTAAATTAGGGATTTACGCATAAGGAAAAATTGGACCTTGGAACAAGCATGGTTGAATTCGTCAAGGCCAGACGAATTCAACCAGACCCTCGCGCTCTTTTTATGCAACCTGTGTGCCTAATCGCTATTATTGACACTTTTGTTTTGTGGGGGTTTAAAACCCCCGCTACCTGTTCTTTATTTTGCAGGAAAAGATGAAGAAGACAATACGTGGATGAATGTGGTTGGAGGATTCAAAAACAGCGTGCGTTTTGTTTTCTTCAGAACGTTATTTTCTTTTTTATATATTATCATCAATGACCATTATATTAACAAAAGCACGCGTTTGGCTTGGTGGTGGATGACTTGTCCAATGACCATTGGGACCTGGGTTCGATTCCCAGATCCCCCATATAATTGTTAATATTTTTCTTAAAGCTTTCAGGTGCAGCGCCTCTCAAATGTTCCACCATAAGCCTCACGCGTTAGCTTGCCAAGTGGCCTTGATCAACAATCTGAAGGTCATAAGGTGATGAACACTCTATGCCCCAGTCAAACAGCATGCACGTGATCATGAAAAGTCAATCAGGCTTAGAGTTCTTGGGCCAGAATTTCTCACAAAAAACCTCCCTATGGGCCATCTTACCCCCCTTTGGTTTGCAATTTATTTTCTTTTCTTTTAAATTTCTTTTAATTGTTTTAATTATTATTATTAATTCACCATAAATTAATTTTTCCTAATAAAAATCAGAAAAATCAAAATTGTAAATATATTTTAATTATTTATTAATCTCACCATTAACTTATTTTTGTAAATAAATACTAATAACTAACTTAGCTTAATTTAGGTTTAAATTTTAATCCTTTTTTTCTCAATAAATAAAAATTATATAGAATTAGGTTTTGACATTTTTAATCATTTTCTTATTATCATCATTATTAATTATTATTATTTTTGTAAATAACATGTAAATTAAGTAATTAGCTTAAATTAGGTTAACTTTAACATTTTTATAATAATTAAAATAAACTTAGAACTAAGGTTTTCTTTTGACTTTTAATTTATTTTATTTTCATCAAATACAAAAAACACAAAAAACATCTTTCTTTAATTAATTAAATAATTAGGTTTAATTTTAATTAAAAGCAAAGGACAAAAAACTCTTAATTTCTCAAAAGGGTCCAAAACCCTCGGACGTTCCAATTTAATTCTTTTCGCGCGTTATTTTTTATTTGATTATTATGTAACTGTTTCCGGAATGTAATAGTAATTAGGTTTATTGATTTCTTTACTTTCCGCACTTTATCAAAAACGGGTCTTTGTTTTTTTGGCGATGTATAGACCCGCGCCTTGTAATAGCGTAACTTTTACCTTTCCGTATTTTATTTTCCGCACTCCTAACTGCTAAATTGCATGAAAGAATGTATGATAATTAAAAAACAACTCGTAGCTCACAATTGCACGATCAAAGATAAATGTTAATCATAAAACAACACACAATGCACATGCCACTTCTAGGGTACGCCTCACTCGTTGCCTCGAACGTGGTCGTCAAGTATAGGGTGTTTTAGCGGTCGCCCTTATGTCTAAGATCCAGTTGCCTCGAAACGGTTGTCTCGGATTAAAAAGGATCTAGGACATTAGGGTTACTTCTAAGGTGTCTTACTATTACTTCGGTGACCACACTGTCCCTACAATCGAATTGACCCGAAAACCTCCAACGGTGGTGCTACCTACCTCTCAATGGTGGGATGGCGCTATCTAAAGGACTCTTACACAGCCTAATTCCTTAGGGTAGGTAGATGAATCATGGGTACTTGCTCTATTCAAAAATAAACCAAACAATCTTTTCACACTGACACTTTCAAAAGTTTTCAAAACAAATTTTTCAAACACTCTTGAGGGCAGATACAAGAGTCATTTAGAAATCTTTCAAAAATGAAACTTTTTTCAAAACCCACTCACATTTGAAAAGCGAACATTTTGAAAACATAAGAGCAAGTACCTAAGAGCCCATGGATAACCATGGATAGAAAGGGTGCTAACACCTTCCCTTTCTATAAATCTACCTCCCGAACCGAGAGACATTCTCAATAAGGAATTTTGTTGTGCTTTTGTCCTTTCCATGTTGGAGAACATAAAAGACGGTGGCGACTCTTGCTTACCGCGACATACGTGATCTAGTTTTAAACAGTCAGTTCTATTTCCACCGATCACAGAACTGGCGACTCTGCTGGGGAATACATATAAAGTGAGGTGTACCTTAGGATAGATCATACTTATGTTTTCAATTGAATGTTTTGTTTGCTTTATTATTGTGGGCATTGTCTTGGAGTTTCATAGATCCTAAACCGGATCTGGGGATACCCTTTTAGGTAGCATAAGCTGTGAGGGACCTGTCCGACGTAGACCGACACGGGTGAAGCAGTGGCTACGTTGGTGTGACACCTTGGTCTGTACCGATATCCCTTGTGTTGCAACGAGGAGAATATGGGTCTTCTGAGGAGTCATTAAGCACCAACCGACCTTAGAACCCTAATTTGACCCAACATGGCCATAGAACAGTAGCAGTATGCTACACCCATTGAGGCTAAACTCTCGCGATGGTTCTGGCCGCAAGAAAAGATTGTGACGCTGGAGTTATGACCGATTGAGGGTAGTCAGTGATATTGGGATCCTCTAGAACCCGGTTACTTTTGATAGGACAGGTCTGAACCAACGAAACTGAAAGAGGGTAGTACCCGAACTTCATGTTGGCCTAAACTCTAAGGGCTATCTTGTGTGATTTGTGTGCCTTATCATGTTTGCCTTTGTGAATATTTGTGGTGTGCTTTATCATAACATCATGCCATCATAGACATTGCATGCATCCTGCATAAGGACTGACCCATTTCAAAGACAAGAGGGTTTCATCTTTGCTCTGTTTTGTAGGAGATCATGATGCTTGTGCGAAGGAACACTATCCGACTTAATTTTGTTCACCCACCTAAGTTGCTTGAAGAATTGGTTAGCAGAATTCCAAATACCACTTCCTTCATCCAGAGGCATGGTTCTCTTCTTGGTTTAGTCACTTCAAAGTGGGACCAACAATTGATGAGTGTCTTGACCCAGTTTTATGATCCCTTGTATAATTGCTTCACCTTTCAAGACTTCCAGCTGGTCCCTACCCTGGAAGAATTCTCTGATTTGCTTGGTATCCCTATCTTGGATCAGACTCCCTTCACTGGTTGGGAAAAGACTCTTAGGCTTGAGGAGATTGCTGCATCCCTTCCCTTGACCAACAAGGAGGTAATGGACAACTGGGTGACTAGAAGCAGAGTTAAGGGCTTCTTGGCCAAGTTTCTTATTGGTAAGGCTAACGGTTTCTGGAATGACTTAGACTTCAGGGCATATGAAGACATTCTGGCTCTCTTAATCTATGGTCTAGTTTTGTTTCCTAATCCTGATAACTTCATTAACGTCAATGCCATAAGGATCTTCATGTCTCGGAACCCTGTGCCCACTCTCTTGGGTGATATCCTGCAACAACTCTATGCTCGTACTGCCCGAAGACGAGGAACTCTGTGGTGTTGTACTCCTTTGTTAGTGAGGTGGTTTATTTCTCACCTCCCTAAGTTCGTGCTGAAGAACAAAGAAGGAAGAGGCTGGGCTCATAGGTTAATGTCTCTCACTAATAATGACATCATTTGGACTCTCAGAGGTTTGGATGAGGTAGCTGTTATTGATCGTTGTGGAGAATATCCTAATGTTCCTTTGATTGGTACCCAAGGAGGAATCTCTTATAATCCATGTCTAGCTCTCCGTCAGTTTGGAAGAGCCAGAAGAGCAGGCCCTCATGAGATGTTGGTGCCTCACATCAGTTTTGAGTTTCAGGTAGATAGTGACGAGCTGCGTCGTAGATTCATCAAGGCTTGGGACAGAATTCATAAAGCTGACCCACATGAGTTGGGACCGAAGACTTCTCTACCTATGGAATCCTACTACAGATGGGTCCGCATCCGTGCTCAGAAGTTAGGTATGCCATACAAAGCTGTCAGACCCATCATTCTTGAATTTCCTGATAGAGACGGGGTTCCTCCAATTGTTCTCCCTCCTCAGATACCTACTGATGTTGATACACTAAAGAGGTCTTGGGCGTAACTACAGGAAGAACGGGATTCTTATCGGGAAAAGTTCAATGAACAAGAACAGAAAATCCAGAAGCTGACAAAGTAGTTGGAGAACGAGCGGGTCCTGAATGACTACATCCGTACTGAGAGGAGGAGACCATGGGAGCATTGATGGGCTTTGGATATTTCTTTTACAGCTTTATTTCCTTTTCAGTATTTTCATTCTTGTAATGCCTAAGGGCAATTTTCTTGAACAATTTAAATTCCAAAGTTTAAATCTAATAAAGTGTGTTCCTTTTGTCTACAAAGTTGATTCCCGATTGTCTTTGAAAACATAATTCATACGCATTTCATTCATCATATGCATCACATGTACTTTTCTTACAGGTTGCTTAATCTTCTTCGCTGTTTATTTCAGCAGTCTCATCATGAATCCTGAATCATCTACTGAGCAATCCATCAAGGCCCTCCAGGCCCAGAACGCCCAGTTCCAAGAGTTGATCATGAGCTTAGCCCAAGGTCAAGAGGAATTGAAGGCTCTGCTGGTGAAGAAGAAGAAGAAGAAGAAAACTGTACTATTCAACACTGGACGGAGGTTTGGCAATACACTGCAAAATGAGGCTGACCAAGCTGCTTCTTCTATAGGAAAAGGCAGTCCCCAAGGGTGAAGGGTTCCTAGTCCCGTGGTCTCTGACAACGAGACAGATTTCAATGATGAGCAGTACCCTCCCGCTGAAGACAAGTACAAGCAGTTAGAGGATCGTCTGAATGCCATGGAAATTCAACAGGTGCCTGGGTTGGATTTCAGAGATCTGGGTTTATCTTCTGGGGTGGTGATCCCGCACAAGTTCAAGGCACCCTCTTTTGTGAAGTATGACGGGGCTTCCTGCCCTAAGCTACATCTCAGGTCTTGTGTGCGGAAGATCCAACCGTATACTGTGGATAAGAACTTATGGATCCATTTCTTCCAGGAGAGTCTTTCAGGGACTCATCTCGAATGGTTCTATCAGCTGGATGGAACCAACATTCATAACTGGGAGGACTTGGCTACTGCTTTTTATAAGCAGTATCAGTACAATGCCGACCTTGCTCCTACACGTACCCAACTCCAGGGTATGTTGCTAGGATCGGGAGAAGGTTTTAAAGAGTACGCGCAAAAGTGGAGGGACCTGGCTGGCAGGGTGCAGCCACCATTGACTGACCGTGAACTCGTGGATATGTTCTTGGGGACCCTGTCTGTGCCATTCTTCAACCACCTGATTGGAAATTCTTCTGCAGGGTTTACAGATCTCATTCTGACTGGTGAGAGGATAGAAGCTGGTATGAAATCGGGGAAGATACAGAAAGGTGCATCCTCAAGTTCTGAAAAGAAGCCTTTTAAGAAGGAAGCTAGTGCTGTGTATGGTCCCAGAAGAAAAAATAAACCGGAACACCGCCAAGTTGTCAACGCGGTGGTGATTTCAAAGCCTGCTGCCGCTCCTCGGCAACCTAACCAACCAAGGGGTGAGAGACCCAAAAGAGAATACACTCGGCTTAGTATGACCTTGTCTCAGATCTTGCCGCAACTGCTATCAACCAACTTGGTAACTTTCAGAGAAGCTCCGAAGGTGGTAAACACAACCTCTCCGAAGTACAACCCTAATGCCCGCTGTGCTTATCACTCTGATAGCCTGGGGCATTCTACTGATGATTGTTGGGCCCTGAGGAATAAGGTTCAGGACCTTATCGATGCTAAGGAAGTACAGTTCGAGGCGCCCGAGAAGCCTAATGTGGTGACAGCTCCCATGCCTAACCATGGAGTAAATGCTATGTGGGTTGAGGATGAAGTGGAAGAATCCGAATTCGACAGCTGGATACACCCAACGACCGACGGTGTACTGAACAATTGGACTGCCAAAGATTTCATACCTGTTACTTTTTTTACTCAGTAATGAACTCCTTTGTTTTTAAATTTGTAACGAATAATAATTTGAAACTTTATGGCCCGGTGTCTTACCCGGGGCACCGTGGCTTCATTTGTAAGGGCTTATTACTTGTCATTTCCATATATCACGAATAAAGACATTGGACGTTTTTCGCATTTCGAATCTTGTGCTCCCTTTCTTTCTTTATATATTGCAAAACAGCTATATTTACACACACTCACTCATACAGGTTCCAATCCACTCTGGATCTCACTGGTAACGACTCTGCTACTGCCAATTATGACTTCGAAAATCCGATCAACTTAGCCGAAGACGAAGGTGAAGATGATTGCGAAGTGCCTGGTGAGCTTGCAAGACTGTTACTCCAGGAAGAGAGGGCCATTCATCCACATGAAGAGCCAGTGGAAATGGTAAATCTGGGTACTGAGGCAGACAGAAAGGAAGTCAAGATTGGTGCCAATCTGGAGCTCAGCGTGAAACAACGGTTGATTCAGATGTTGCATGATTATATGGAAATCTTTGCCTGGTCTTACGAAGACATGCCTGGGTTGGACACTGACATTGTGGTTCATCACTTGCCTACCAAGGAAGACTGCCCTCCGGTAAAACAGAAGGTCCGTCGTATGCGTCCAGAGATGTCCGAGAAGATAAAAGCTGAGGTTATGAAACAATTTGATGCCGGGTTTCTAGCCGTGACTTCTTACCCTCAGTGGGTTTCCAATGTGGTTCCGGTGCCTAAAAAAGATGGTAAGGTCCGAATTTGTGTTGACTACAAGGATTTGAACAGGGCGATCCCCAAGGATGACTTCCCTTTGACTCACATCGACGTTCTGGTTGACAATACTGCTCAGCACAAGGTGTTCTCCTTCATGGACGGCTTTTCAGGTTATAATCAGATCAAGATGGCTCCTGAAGATATGGAAAAGACTACCTTTGTTACTCAGTGGGGCACCTTCTGCTACAAGGTCATGCCATTTGGGTTGAAAAATGATGGGGCAACCTACCAACATGACATGGTTGCTTTATTTCATGACATGATCCACCATGAGATTGAAGTATACGTCGATGATATGATTGCAAGGTCTAGAAACTGAGGAGGAACACCTTGACCATCTACAGAAGTTGTTTGACCGGTTAAAGTTGTACAAGCTAAGATTGAATCCAAACAAATGCACATTTGGGGTAAGATCTGGGAAGTTGCTAGGCTTCGTCGTAAGCGACAAAGGTATTCAAGTGGACCCTGCCACAGTTAAAGCCATACAAGAGATGCCAGTTACCATGACAGAGAAAGAAGTCAGAGGCTTTCTAGGACGTCTGAATTATATTGCCCGATTTATCTCACATCTAACTGCTACCTGTGAACCAATCTTCAAGCTACTGAAGAAGGATCAAGTAGTATGTTGGAATGATGAATGTCAGGCCGCTTTCGACAGAATCAAAGAGTATCTCCAAGAACCACCCATTCTTATGCCACCGGTCGAAGGGAGACCTCTAATATTATACTTGACAGTACTTGACAGCTCAATGGGGTGTGTGCTGGGGCAGCATGACGAGTCTGGCCGAAAAGAGCATGCCATTTATTACCTTAGCAAAAAGTTTACCGACTGTGAGACCCGATACTCACTGCTCGAGAAAACTTGTTGCGCTTTGGTATGGGCTGCTCGCCGGCTGAGACAGTATATGCTGACTCACACTACTCTGTTGATTTCAAAAATGGATCCAATCAAGTACATATTCGAAAAGCCCGCCTTGTCCGGATGAATAGCAAGATGGAAGATGATCTTGACGGAATATGACATCCAGTACACGATTCAGAAAGCAATCAAAGGAAGTGTATTGGTAGACCATTTGGCACACCAGGCAGTGGACGATTACCAGTCAATGAACTTTGAATTTCCTGACGAGAACATCATGGTAGTGACTGATTGTGAAGTACCTAGACCGGATGAAGGACCTGAGGAAGGATCCCGATGGTCTATGCACTTTGACGGAGCCTCCAACGCTTTGGGTAATGGTATCGGCGCTGTGATCATATCCCCAAAAGGCACTCATACTCCACTTACTGCCCGGATATGCTTCAACTGCACCAACAACATGGCGGAGTATGAGGCGTGTAGCATGGGTCTTCAGGCTGCAATTGACTTAAGGATCAAGTTTCTGAGTGTCTTCGGAGATTCCGCTCTCGTGATCAATTAGATCAAAGGCGAGTGGGATACGAAACACCCAAACCTTATTCCTTACAAAGAATGTGTGTTGACGTTTATCCCCCATTTCACGGAGATAACTTTTGAACATTTCCCAAGAGAGGAGAATCAGTTGGCGGACACGCTATCTACGATGTCTTCCATGTTCAAAGTCAAATGGGATAACAAAGCTCCCCGGATCATTATCTGGAAACTGGATGAACCTGCATATTGCTGTGATCTTGAGGCTGAGGTGGTAACTGAAAAACCTTGGTATCATGAAGTGAAGAGGTACTTGGATGCTCAAGAATACCCCGAGGGTGCATCTGTCAATGATAAGAAGTTTCTGAGAAGGTTCGCTGCAAAGTTCTTCCTCAACAATGACATTCTCTACAAGCGAAACCATGATTCAACTTTACTGCGTTGTGTGGATAAGACTGAAGCAGAAAGAATCATGGCAGAACTGCATGAAGGTACCTTCGGAACGCATTCCAGTGGACACACCATGGCAAAGAAAATGCTTCGGGCAGGATATTTCTGGTCCACAATGGAAGCCGACGGTTACCAACATTCTCGGACATGTCATAAGTGCCAGATCTATGCGGATAAGGTGCACGTTCCTCCAGTCCCTCTAAATGTCTTGACTTCACCTTGGCCTTTTGCAATGTGGGGCATTGATATGATCGGCGAGATCAAACCTACGGCATCCAACGGGCATCGCTTCATCCTGGTGGCGATTGATTACTTTACGAAGTGGGTTGAAGCAGCTTCCTACGCTACCGTAACCAAGAACGTCGTGGCACGGTTCATTCGACACAACCTGATCTGTCGATACGGTGTACCTGAGAGGATCATTACGGACAATGGTACCAATCTTAATAACAAGATGATCACTGAGCTCTGCGAGCAATTCAAGATACAACACCACAACTCTTCTCCTTACCGGCCGAAGATGAATGGGGCTGTAGAAGCAGCAAATAAGAATATCAAGAAGATTGTGCAGAAGATGACAGTGACCTATAAAGATTGGCACGAGATGTTACTGTTTTCTCTTCATGGGTACCATACCTCAGCAAGAACGTCAATCGGGGAAACCCCCTTTTCCTTGGTCTATGGCATGGAGGCAGTCTTGCCGATTGAAGTCCAAATACCCTCTCTCCGGATAATGAAGGATGCAGGCTTGAGCAAAGATGAATGGATCCAGACTCGACTTGATCAGTTAAACCTAATTGAAGAAAAGAGACTCACTGCTATCTGTCATGGTCAAACGTATCAAAAACGAATGATCAGGGAATTTAATTAGAAAGTCAGACCACAAGAGTATCAAGTTGGCGACCTGGTAATCAAGCGCATCATTCTTCCTCAAAGTGATCCCAGGGGAAAATGGACCCCTACATACGAAGGGCCATTTGTGGTTAAAAATATCTTCTTAGGAGGAGCTATGATTCTAACCAACATGGATGGTGACGACCTTCCTCACCCCGCCAATGCAGACATAGTAAAAAGATACTACGCATGAATTAAAAACCTGCTAGGTTGACACACCTAGGCAAAAATAAGGGCTTCCCGGCGGACCAAAAGGGTTCGGCCAAAAATAAGGGATGAAATGAAAAAAATCTGTACACCCGGCAAGTCGAAAACCTGAAAAGGCGGCTTGGGCAAAAATGGGTATCCTGGTGGACTGAAAACCCGAAAGGGCGGTCCAGGAAAAAGTTAGGGATTAAAGTGTAATACTATGTCTCATTGAATCACCTTGCATCCAGAATCCGGTATCAACCATCAGGATCAGACGGCATCGATCAATCAACTTCATCTTCAACCAAGCAGCCAAGTGATGAGACGCTCGAAGATATAAAGGAGATAGCAGAGTTGGAACCCAGTAGGATTATTCCTTTCACATAGCTGTTTTGTTTTCCTTTTCACAAAATTGTATAAACTCTATGTTGTTCGGCGGCGTTCTCTTACTAGGACGTCAGCCTCTTGTACATAAACGCCTATTTACAGGCAAATTCAAAAAAAAAATCAATACAAATTCACTTTTTAGATAAATTGCCAATTGTTGTCTTTTTTCTGTTTTGTTTTGCAAAAAGCGTCCAATGTTCATTTTTTATATATGCATTTGACACTAATTGCTAACTCGTAAATATTTGCATGCGAAACAAAGGACTAATTACATGCGACATCAGAAACAGGGGCAATAATGAGTTGTCTAAGCGATCTAATTGCTCCGTCCACCAAGGTACCAAGGTAAGTTCGGCTGAAGAATGTAACCAAGATACCTTAATTCCCCAGAGAGTGAGACAAGGTTCGGCAATACTCTCCCCTGAGCAGAGTTGGTCTCCCATCAGCCCCGAAAAGGCACAGTATCCCTAGCAAGTCAGCGATACTCTCCCCAAGAAGAGCTAGCCTACTGTCAGCCTTAAGGAAGTTAGGTATCCCCAGAAGATATCAACATTCCCCAACAGAGTATACAGACATTCCTAACAAGCGTCCCCGACAATCTTAATCTAAGATTGTTCCCCGGCGGAATACCAGACACCCCAGTGGAGCCATTCCCCAGTGCAGTCCTAAGTCTCCCCAGGAGAGTTGAATCAATCTCCCCAGTAGGAAGCTTATCCCCAGTAGATTCTGGAAGCTTGTCCCCCGCAGAGTACACGTATCTCTCCCCGACCGTGTTCAGAGGTTATTCCCCACCAGGGTATAACTGGGTTATCCTCAACTAATCACCACAGAAAGATCGTCTCCGGCAAAATTCTTCCTATCCCCAACATACCTTATCAATGGAATCCCCAGCGGAGTTATCATCAACATCTCAGCAAAGTACCTCTCTTCCCATAGAGTAATTCCCCGCAGAGTAATCTCTCCAACAAGTTTATTCCCCAACGGAGTCATCTTGTCCTACCGGTTTATCCTTGCAACCATTCTCCCCAGCGGAAATGAAGAACTCTACTCTTTAGCATCAGCCCAGAATTCAACAAGCTCCCGGCGTTCGTCAAGGGTTTATTTTCCTAGACGAAAATACATTCATAGACATTTCACATTTCATATCTCTTGCTTACATACATGATAAAGTGCATACGACACGACCTCATTTATTTTTGAGAACATCATGACATCATGCATTTCATACATCATGACATTGCATACAACTAACGTTTTGCCTTTTCAGGAAAAGGTCAAACCAAGGATGATTACCATCGACCTTTTGAAATTCCAGACTCGATTCCTGTATCCTGCCAGGGCACGTCTGAAGAGTTTGAAGATTCGATTCCTGTTTCCGGCCAGGGCATATCTGTTGACGACTAATTCTAGACTCGATTCCTGTATCCTGCCAGGGCACGTCTGAAGAGTTTGAAGATTCGATTCCTGTATCCGGCCAGGGCATATCTGTTGACGACTAATTCCAGAATCGATTCCTGTATCCTGCCAGGGCACGTCTGAAGAGTTTGAAGATTCGATTCCTGTATCCGGCCAGGGCATATCTGTTGACGACTAATTCCAGACTCGATTCCTGTATCCTGCCAGGGCACGTCTGAAGAGTTTGAAGATTCAATTCCTGTATCCGGCCAGGGCATATCTGTTGACAACTAATTCCATACTCGATTCCTGTATCCTGCCAGGGCACGTCTGAAGAGTTTGAAGATTCGATTCCTGTATCCGGCCAGGGCATATCTGTTGACAACTAATTCCATACTCGATTCCTGTATCCTGCCAGGGCACGTCTGAAGAGTTTGAAGATTCGATTCTTGTATCAAGCCAGGGCATATCTGTTGACGACTAATTCCAGACTCGATTCCTGTATCTTGCCAGGGCACGTCTGAAGAGTTTGAAGATTCAATTCCTGTATTCGGCCAGGGCATATCTGTTGACGACTAATTCCAGACTCGATTCCTGTATCCAACCAAGGAACGTCTGAAGAGTGAGAAGATTCGATACCTGTATCCAGCCAGGGCATATCTACATAAAGAGTTTGAAGATCAACCCTTGTAACAGGCCAGGTAATTATCTTTCTTTCTCAGGTATGCAAGTTCTCGCTAAGGAATCTCTTACGCGATCGACACCCGACACCTAGATGGCATCTACAAGCCCATCCACATACCAACAGTCCCCAGATGGAATCTGTAAGCCCATCCTCCTATCCATCATCTCTCCCAAATGGCATCTGTAAGCCCATTCCTGCCATCACGCTATTGATACTCTACTATGTGAGTGCAAATTTCTGGGCACTCTAGTGTTCAATCATCTTCCACCTTCGGATCACGAAAGGCACGCAAGCCAATCTACATCCTCAGGTCTAAGAATATTAAACAGGGGCAACTGTTGTACCCAAAAATTTTCCTTCCCATATTCTTCAACATTTGGCAAGGTCAAGCTTCAAATGGATTAAGGATTGCACAATGCAAACACCCTCCTAACACAGTCAAAATTAGGGTTTTGGTTCTTATAAGGAAGTTGAGGTTTCCAAGGGTCCAATAAGTCCTATATGCCTATATACAATTTCAAGCATCTATATGTCAAGTTTCAAGACTCACAGCATCAAGTTGCACAGTCAAAAGCTCCATTTGCTTCACAGTCAACTGCAGGGGTAAAATGGTCATTTGACAGTCAAAAGTCAAGATTTTTGGTCAACATCTTATTTTGAAGCCACAATCATCATTTGATCAAATCTTGATCATGATTCCACAAGCATGGCTCAAAAAGTCTCAAGAATCAAAAGTTTATATTTTTGGACAGCTGAAAAGTCAACTGTAACTTGACCAAGGCATAACTTTTTCATGGTTCATCATAAAAATCCCATCCAATGCTCATTTTGAAGGGGATGACATTTCCTACAACTCATCTTCACATTCTAAGTCCAAGAAATGCTCTAACAAAAAGTTATCAATTTCTACATTATAGGTCATTTTCAAAAGTCAACAAAAAGGCACTTTAAGTCAAAGACCATAACTTGATATTGGTAAATCAAAATGACATGGGACCAAAGGCATTGGTTAGAGGACTTCAAGACCTTTCCAAAATGTCCAAAAACATGTTCATAGCTTAAACATTGAGCAAGATATGCATTGGAGAAGTTGGGAAATTTTTGGGAACTTTCAAAAGTCAACTTTGCCTAAAACATTTCATTTTTGCTAATGGGCCTCAAATTCCTTCTTGAATCTTCGCCCAAAGCCTATGCACGATCCATTGAACTTAAAATGATTTATTTTCCTATTTTTAATTAATTAATTGAATTTTTATTAATATTAATTCATTTAATTGATTTTAATTATAGGAAAATTCAAAAGATATGGTTTTTGGATCTTTTGTGAAGCAAATCTGATCAGGGCAAGCTGGCAATCTCGTTTCTCAATCAAAAAGGCAAAATCATCCATGTTTGGCAAGTTTTATCAATCAAAAAAAAGTTGGAAAAGATTTGATTAAAATCAAATATTGAAAACATAATTGCATGGACTTTTGGGCCAAGATTTACCCTAGTTTTGATTCCAATACATATGCTGAAGCCAACCCTAGTATGAACAACGTGAAATTGCTGCTAAAACTCCATAACCAAATTGCAAAAATTCAAGAAATAGTGTGAAACTGAATTCTTATTTGCAGCGCAATTCAAAGCCTAAAAAAGATTCAAACACCTTGCCTGAGTCTCCAGGAAGTCATTGCCATCAAGAACCAGTCCTAACACGCGAAGAATCAAAGAACACAAGTCACTCGATTTGCATTATTTTCCAAATCTGCATATCATAATTCATGCGTTTTTAATCCATTTTCTTGATTGGTTTGTGTTGTTAGGAACATTCTGAAGCTAATGGGATAGTTTAATTGTGTTGAAACTTCCTGAATCGAAATCCACCATGGGAGATATCTAGGGTTCCGAAGCTATTAAATTAGGGCTTTACGCATAAGGAAAAATTGGACCTTGGAACAAGCATGGTTGAATTCGTCAAGGCCAGACGAATTCAACCAGATCCTCGCGCTCTTTTTATGTAACATGTGTGCCTAATCGCTATTATTGACACTTTTGTTTTGTGGGGGTTTAAAACCCCCGCTACCTGTTCTTTATTTTGCAGGAAAAGATGAAGAAGACAATACGTGGATGAATGTGGTTGGAGGATTCAAAAACAGCACGCGTTTTGTTTTCTTCAGAACGTTATTTTCTTTTTTATATATTATCATCAATGACCATTATATTAACAAAAGCACGCGTTTGGCTTGGTGGTGAATGACTTGTCCAATGACCATTGGGACCTGGGTTCGATTCCCAGGTCCCCCATATAATTGTTAATATTTTTCTTAAAGCTTTCAGGTGCAGCTCCTCTCAAATGTTCCACCATAAGCCTCACGCGTTAGCTTGCCAAGTGGCCTTGATCAACAATCTGAAGGTCAGGAGGTGATGAACACTCTATGCCCCAGTCAAACAGCATGCACGTGATCATGAAAAGTAAATCAAGCTTAGAGTTCTTGGGCCACAATTTCTCACAAAAAACCTCCCTATGGGCCATCTTACCCCCCTTTGGTTTGCAATTTATTTTCTTTTCTTTTAAATTTCTTTTAATTGTTTTAATTATTATTATTAATTCACCAAAAATTAATTTTTCCTAATAAAAATCAGAAAAATCAAAATTGTAAATATATTTTAATTATTTATTAATTTCACCATTAATTTATTATTGTAAATAAATACTAATAACTAACTTAGCTTAATTTAGGTTTAAATTTTAATCCTTTTTTTCTCAATAAATAAAAATTATATAGAATTAGGTTTTGACATTTTTAATCATTTTCTTATTATCATCATTATTAATTATTATTATTTTTGTAAATAACATGTAAATTAAGTAATTAGCTTAAATTAGGTTAACTTTAACATTTTTATAATAATTAAAATAAACTTAGAACTAGGGTTTTCTTTTGAATTTTAATTTATTTTATTTTCATCAAATACAAAAAACACAAAAAACATCTTTCTTTAATTAATTAAATAATTAGGTTTAATTTTAATTAAAAGCAAAGGACAAAAAACTCTTAATTTCTCAAAAGGGTCCAAAACCCTCGGACGTTCCAATTTAATTCTTTTCGCGTGTTATTTTTCATTTGATTATTATGTAACTGTTTCCTGAATGTAATAGTAATTAGGTTTATTGCTTTCTTTACTTTCCGCACTTTATCAAAAACGGGTCTTTGTTTTTTTGGCGATGTATAGACCCGCGCCTTGTAATAGCGTAGCTTTTACCTTTCCGTATTTTATTTTCCGCACTCCTAACTGCTAAATTGCATGAAAGAATGTATGATAATTAAAAAACAACTCGTAGCTCACAATTGCATGATCAAAGATAAATGTTAATCAGAAAACAACACACAATCCACATGCCACTTCTAGGGTACGCCTCACTCGTTGCCTCGAACGTGGTCGTCAAGTATAGGGTGTTTTAGCGGTCGCCCTTATGTCTAAGATCCAGTTGCCTCGAAACGGTTGCCTCGGATTAAAAAGGATCTATGAAATTAGGGTTACTTCTAAGGTGTCCTACTATTGCTTCGGTGACCACATTGTGCCTACAATCGAATTGACCCGAACACCTCCAACGGTGGTGCTACCTACCTCTCAATGGTGGGATGGCGCTATCTAAAGGACTCTTACACAGCCTAATTCCTTAGGGTAGGTAGATGACTCATGGGTACTTGCTCTATTCAAAAATAAACCAAATAATCTTTTCACACTGACACTTTCAAAAGTTTTCAAAACAAATTTTTCAAACACTCTTGAGGACAGATACAAGAGTCATTTAGAAATCTTTCAAAAACGAAACTTTTTTCCAAACCCACTCACATTTGAAAAGCAAACATTTTGAAAACATAAGAGCAAGTACCTAAAAGCCCATGGATAACCATGGATAGAAAGGGTGCTAACACCTTCCCTTTCTATAAATCTACCTCCCGAACCGAGAGACATTCTCAATAAGGAATTTTGCTGTGCTTTTGTCCTTTCCATGTTGGAGAACATAAAAGATGGTGGCGACTCTTGCTTACCGCGACATACGCGATCCAGCTTTAAACAGTCAGTTCTATTTCCACCGATCACAACAGGTACCCATTATAGGTCTCTTATCTTCTTCGCTGTTTATTTCAGCACTCATCATGTCTACTGAACCTTCAACTGAGGAAGCCATCAAGGCCCTCCAGGCCCAGAATGCCCAATTTCAAGAGTTGTTCATGAATCTAGCTAAGGGTCGGCAAGACTTGAAGACCCTGATTCTGAAAGAGAAGAAGAAGAAGAAGAAGAAAAAGAGGACAATCCTGTTTAACACGGGACACAGGTTTGGAAACAGGCTACAAAATGAAGTTGATCTGACCACTTCATCTGGAGGGAAAAGTAGTCAAGAGGAAAGGAGGGCTTCTAGCCCTGTGGTCTCCGACAACGAGACGGACTACGATGAAGAGCAATATCCTCCTGCCGAGGATAGATACAAGCAACTGGAAGATCGGTTGAGTGCTATGGAAGTTCAGAAAGTGTCTGGTCTGGACTTTGGTGATCTAGGTCTATCATCTAGGGTAGTGATTCCCCATAAATTCAAGGCACCAGCCTTTGCTAAGTATGACGGAGTTTCTTGTCCGAAGCTGCACCTCCGGTCATATGTGAGGAAGATTCAGCCGTATACCACTGATAAAAACCTATGGATCCATTTCTTTCAAGACAGTCTCTCAGGGACTCAGCTTGAGTGGTTCTATCAGTTGGACGGAGCCAGTATCCACAGTTGGAAAGATTTGGCTATTGCTTTCTACAGGCAGTATCAGTACAACTCCGACCTCGCTTCTACGCGTACCCAACTCCAGGGTATGTCAATGGGAACGGGTGAAGGATTCAAAGATTATGCTCAAAAGTGGAGGGACCTCGCCGAAAGAGTACAACCACCCTTGGCTGATCGGGAGCTTGTTGACATGTTTCTAGGGACCCTGTCTGGTCCATTTTTCCACCACTTGATTAGAAGCTCTTCGGCTAGGTTTACAGATCTTATTTTGACCGGTGAGAGGATTGAGGCTGGCATTAAGGCTGGGAAGATACAGAAGGGTTCTTCGTCAAGCACCGAGAAGAAGCCGTTTAAGAAAGAGTCCAGTGCTGTCTACAGTTCAAGAAGATAGAGTAGACCTGAACGCCGCTAAACTGTTAATGCGGTTGTTATTTCAAAACTTGCTGGTACTCCTCAGCACAAAAATCAACAAAAGGACGAGAGACCTCGAAGGTAATTCACCCGTCTCAGCATGATCTTATCTCAAATTCTGCCACAGTTGCTGAAGACCAATCTGGTGACTCTAAAGGAAGCCCCAAAGAATTCAAATACAACATCACCGAGGTATAACCCTAATGCCCGCTGTGCTTATCACTCTGATAGCCCGGGGCATAATACAGATGATTGTTGGACTTTGAAGAGTAAGATACAGGACTTAATTGATGCGAAGGAGATTGAGTTTGAGGCGCCCGAGAGGCTTAATGTTGTGACTGCTCCCATGCCCAAGCATGGAGTGAATGCTCTAGAAGAAGACTTGTCTGTGGTTTTTGTGGATGATATTGTTACCCCTTTGATGGTTGTAAAGAAGAACCTTTTGCTAGCCGGTTTATTTCTGGGCTGTAACGAAGGTTGCCGTATGTGTTCTGTTTTACCTACCGGTTGCCCATTCTTGAAGACAGGTATCCAAAACCTGATGGATAGTAAGGAGATCCTGTTTGAGAAGACTGTTGTTCCCTTAGTTCCTTCTGAAGAAGTTGCCATCATTACCATTTTCGACAATTCTTCCAAGGCTCCCTCGAGGAAGCCTGTTAGAGTTACATCTGTTCCGAAAATCGCACCTGTAATCATCACTATTCTGGGGCCCATCCCCTACACCTCTGATAAAGCTATCCCTTGGCACTATGTGGCTGATGTTTATTTTCATGGAGTTAAGCAAGAGTTGGACGCTGATACTGACATCAGCAATATTATTGGACCTGCTAAAGTCACCCGCAGCGGAAGACTTTTCTCACCTGATATTGCTCCACCAACTTCCCGAAGACCTGTTGTTACACCTGCCAATGTACCTGCCACTATTCCCGTTCAAGTTCCTATTCTTACCCCTGTCGCCGAGTCATATGACACTCGGGGCAAAGGGATCACCACTGATGTGCCTGCCCAGACAGAGGCACCGAAGACAATTACTGTTGAAACTTCTAAACAAGAGATGGAAGTGATTCTGAAGATTATCAAAAAGAGTGATTACAACGTAGTTGAACAGCTGGGGCAAACCCCATCCAAGATTTCTATGTTGTCACTATTATTATGCTCAGAGGCCCATGCCAAGGCTCTGATTACCTTCCTGAAGACTGCTCACGTGCCACAGGAGACATCAGCTGATCAGTTTACAGATTGCGTGGCCAATTTGACTGCTGATAATGGATTGGGTTTCTCTGACGTCGACTTAACTGCTAAGGGGAAGAATCACAATGATGCCCTGCATGTCTCCATTTAATGCAGGGGCACTACTCTCGCACATGTATTGGTGGATACTGGTTCCTCATTGAACGTCTTGCCCAAGAAAGCTCTAGATGGGTTGGATTGTGAAGGGTTGGAGCTGAAACCAAGCAACATTGTCGTCAGGGCTTTTGATGGGTCCAAAAGAATGGTGCATGGATAAGTTGATATTCCAATTAAGGTTTGTTCTCAGGTTTTCAATTCTACATTCTATGTGATGGACATTCGGCCACTTATTCTTGTTTGCTGGGTCGTCCATGGATCCACAAAGCCGGGGCCGTAACCTTAACGCTCCAACAGAAGCTGAAGTACCCGGTCAAAGGGAAGATTGTGACAATACAGGGAGAGGAAGAGTACATGGTTAGCCACCTCAACTCTTTCCGATACGTAGAAATGGATGGGGAGTTCATCGAGACCCCATTTCAGCATTTTGAAGAGGTTCCCCAGACGCTAGCGTCAGCTGAGACTGTTGTTGAAGACTCTCCTATGAAGATGGCTTCCTTCAAGGATGCCCGGGCTGTTGTTGAGAAGGGTGAGTGTACAAATTGGGGTTGACTCCCTGATTTTACACATAAGACTAACAATTTTGGTTTGGGTTTCACTACAGAAGCTCAGAGGGCTGTTCGGAATGCACGAATCGGAAGACCTCCCGTGTTCATCAGCAACTCGGGAGTGAATGCTATTGAAGATGATATGGAGGAATCTGAATTCGACAGCTGGATCTATCCTACGACCGACGATGGACAATGCAACTGGACAGCAAAGGACTTCATCCCTATTACTTTTGTTAGCCAGTAATGAGACTTTTTGTTTTGAATTTGTAATAAGACAATGTTTTAAACTTTATGGACCGGTGTCTTACCCGGGGCACCGTGTTTTCATTTGTGAGGGCTCATGTGTGTCATTTACATATATCATTAATAAAAGCATTGGACGTTTCTTACATTTCAAATTTTGCGCTCCTTGTTTTTCTTTATTATATATTGCAAAACAGCTATTTTGCACACACTCACATATCATGATCCACATTCACTCTGGATCCCATTGGTAACGACTCTGCTACTTCCAGTTATGACTTCGAAAGTCCGATCGACTTAGCCAAAGACGAAGGTGAAGACGATTGTGAAGTGCCTAAGGAACTTGCTAGTCTATTGCTTCAAGAAGAGAGGGCCATACTACCTCCAAGACACCAATTATGATGCCTTCAGTTGCAGGAAGACCGTTGATCTTATACTTAAAAGTGCTGGATAATACAAAGAGGTATGCTGGGGCAGCGTGACGAGTCTGGCCGAAAAGAGCATGCTATTTATTACCTTAGCAAAAAGTTTACCGACCGTTAGACCCGATACTCACTTCTCGAGATAACTTTCTACGCTTCGGTATGGGTTGTTCGCCGACTAAGACAGTTATGCTGACCCTCACTACCTTATTGATGACAAAGATGTGGATGTCTTGACAACACCTTGGCCTTTTGCAATGTGGGGCATTGATATGATCGACGAGATCAGACCCACGGCATCCAACAGGCATCATTTCATCCTGGTAGCGATTGATTACTTTACAAAGTGGGTTGAAGCAGCTTCCTTTGCTACTGTAACTAAGAACGTCGTGGCATGGTTCATTCGGCATAATCTGATCTGTCGATATGGTGTACCAGAGAGGATCATTACGGACAATTGTACCAATATCAACAACAAAATGATCACTGAGCTCTGCGAGCAATTCAAGATACATCATTACAACTCTTCTCCCTATCGGCCGAAGATGAATGGGGCCGTAGAACCAGCTAATAAGAACATTAAGAAGTTTGTGCAGAAGATGATTGTGACATATAAAGACTGGCACGAGATGTTACCATTTTCTCTTCATGGGTACCGTACCTCGGCGCGGACGTCAACAGCGACAACACCCTATTCCTTGATATATGGCATGGAGGCAGTCTTGCCCATTGAAGTTCAGATACCCTCTCTCTGAATCATGAAGGATGCAGGTTTAAGCGAAGATGACTGGATTCAGACTCGGCTTGATCAACTGAATCTAATCGACAAAAAGAGACTTACTGCTATTTGTTATGGTCAGACGTACCAAAAACGGATGATCAAGGCATTTAACAAGAAATTCATACGACAAGAGTATCAAGTTGGGGATCTGGTAATCAAGCGCATTATTCTACCTCAAAGTGATCCCAGGGGCAAGTGGACCCCTACTTACGAAGGGCCATTTGTGTTTAAGAATATTTTCTCAGGCGGAGCTATGATTCTAACCACCATGGATGGTGACGACCTTCCTCACCCCGTCAATGCAGACATAGTAAAAAGATACTATGCATAATCAAAGACCCGCTAGGTTGACTGTCCTAGGCAAAAATAAGGGCATCCCGGCGAACCAAAAGGGTTCGGGCAAAAATAAGGGATGAAAATGGAAAAAATCTGTACTCCCGGCAAGTTGAAAACCTGAAAAGGCGGCTTGGGAAAAAATGTGTATCCCGGTGGACTGAAAACCCGAAAGGGCGGTCCAAGCAAAAATTAGGGATAAGCGTAACACTATGGCTCATTGGATCACCTTGCATCCAGACTTCGGTATCGACTATCAAGCTCAGACGACACTAATCAATCTGACTCATCTTAAAATAGTAGCAAAGCAATGTGATGCTCGAAGACATAAGGGCAATAGTAGAATTGGAACCCAGTGGGATCATTCACATAGCTGTTTTGTTTTCTTTTCACAAATTGTGTAAATTTTGTTCGGCGGCGTTCTCTTACTAGGACGTCAGCCTCTTGTACAAAAAATGCCTATTTACAGGCCAAAATTCAAAATCAATACAAATTATTTTTCAGACAAATTTCAAACTGTTTTTCCTTTATCTGTTTTGATTTGCAAAGAACGTCCAAGGTTCATTTTTTATATATGCATTTGACATTAATTGTTGATCATAAATATTTACATGCGAAACGAAAGATGAATTACTGGTAATATCAGAAACAGGGGCAATAAGAATTGTCCGAACTGTACAGTTGCTCTGTCCACCAGGTACCAAGGTATATTCAGCTAAAGAACATGGCTAATATACCTTCACTCCCCGCGGAATAAAGCAGTAATGATAACTCTCCCAGCTGAGACTTGCAACCGTGAACGAATCAACAATACTCTCCCCAAGCAGAGTTAGTCTACCATCAGCACTAAAAGGGTCTTAATATTCCCCCAGCGGAGTATGAGAATATTCCCCAGCAAGTATAAGAGTATCCCCGACAGTCTTAACATTCCTCAACAGAGTATAAGAATGTTCCCCGGCAGAATACAAGATACCCCAGTGGAGTCAATATTTTCCCAGCGCGGTCTGAAAAAGCTTCCCCAGTGGAGTTGAATCATCATCCCCAGTAGACTCTGGAAGCTTACCCCCTGTAGAGTACGAAATAAATCACCCCAACCCAACTCAGAGGGTCATCCCCACAAGAGTCTAACATGGTTATCCCCAGCAAGTTGCAACTGAAAGATCATCCCCAACAAAGTTCTTTCCTTTCACAAGCAAGAATTCAATCCTCAACAAATTTAGTATCACCAGCAACGGTAATCCATCCCCAGCGGAGTTTATCGTTGAAATCCCCAGCGGAGCTTATCAGCGGAATCCCCAGTAGAGTTTATCAGTGACATTCTCAGCAGAACATCTCCTCATCAGTTTATTCCCCAACGGAGTTCCCCTTTGAGTAATCTCCTCATCAGTTTATTCCCCAACGGAGTTCTCCTCTCATGCAGGTTATCACCTTCGTTCATCATCCCCAGCGGAAATGAAGAATCCAACTTTATTCTACAGCAGCTCCGGGATTTATTTTCCCCAGCTAAAACATCACATTTCCATACATCATGATACATGCATATACGCATCATACCATACAATCTCATTTATGTTGAGAACATCATTGCTTGATCCACATCATGCATTGTATATGACTGACCTTTACCTTTCAGGAAAGATGCAGTTAAATTCTCAACTATGTCAATGGAGACAAAATCAGTTAAGTCGATTCCTAAAGATTTTTCTGAGGCCAATTCAGTCAAGGGAGAATAAATTAGTTAAATCGATTCCTAAAGATTTTTCTGAGGCCAACCCGTCAATGGAGACAAAATCAATTAAATTGATTCCTAAAGATTTTTCTGAGGCAAAGCCAGTCAATGGAGACAAAATCAGTTAAATCGATTCCTAAATATTTTTCTGAGGCAAAGCCCGTCAATGGAGACAAAATCAGTTAAATCGATTCCTAAAGATTTTTCTGAGGCGAACGCAGTCAATGGAGACAAAATCAGTTAAATAAATTCCTAAAGATTTTTCTGAGGCAAACGCAGTCAATGGAGACAAAATCAGTTAAATCGATTCCTAAAGATTTTTCTGAGGCCAACCCGTCAATGGAGACAAAAATCAGTTAAATCGATTCCTAAATATTTTTCTGAGGCCAACCTGTCAATGGAGACAAAAATCAGTTAAATCGATTCCTAAAGATTTTTCTGAGGCCAACCCGTCAATGGAGACAAAACCAGTTAAATCGATTCCTAAAGATTTTTCTGAGGCCAACCCGTCAATGGAGACAAAACCAGTTAAATCGATTCCTAAAGATTTTTCTGAGGCAAACCCGTCAATGGAGACAAAACCAGTTAAATCGATTCCTAAAATACTTTTCTGATGCGAAAGCAGTCAATGGAGACAAAACCAGTTAAATCGATTCCTAAAGATTTTTCTGATGCGAACGCAATCAATGGAGACAAAACCAGTTAAATTGATTCCTAAAGATTTTTCTGATGCTAATCCAGTCAATAGAGACAAAACCCCTCTGGTCCAGTTAAATTGATTCCTAAAGATTTTTCTGACGCCGATCCGGTCAAAGTTCAGACCACCCACCAACAATCTCCAAATGGAATCTATAAGCCCGTTCCCGACATCACAATGCTGATACCACGTCATGCGAGTACAAATTTCTGGGCACTCTAGTGTTCAATTATCTTCCATCTTCGGATCACGAAAGGCCCGAAAGCCAATCTATATCCTCAGGTTTAATAAAATTGAACAGGGGAAACTGTTGTACCCTAAAATTTTCCCTCCCATATTTCTTAAGACCTTTCAAGAATAATCTCAAAGTGGCTCAATATTGCTCAAGAGTTGGACAATCAAATTATCTCCTAAGGCAGTCAATCTCAAATTAGGGATTTGTGTTGCATCAAGGTCCTTACATCCAAATGACCTCAAGTTCTCCCCAACATCCTAATTGTTCTCAAGTTCATCCATGCCAAATTTCAAGCCTTGTAGAGGAAGTTTGCTTAATCAATTGCTTAAGAAGCCCAAAAATCGACTGTGCTAGGGAAAAAGTCAACTGTGACCTACAAATAGTCAAACCTCAAGATTTTTTTTGTCAACATTCTAATTTTGAAGTATAATTCATAATTTGATCAAGGTTTGATCATGATTCATCAAGGATTGCTCAAAATTCATCAAGATTCAAAAGTTGCTAAATTAGGATTTTGTAGGAAAAGTCAACTCAATTTTGACCAAGCATAACTTTATCATACTTTATGAGAAATGACCCATCCAAAGCTCATTTTTAATAGGATGAAATTTCCTACAATCCATATTCACACCCCAAGATCAAGAAATGCCCTCACAAAGAGTTACAAATTTGGACATTATAGGTCATTTTTGGAAGTCAACAAAAACACCTTTTTTTCCAAAGCTTATAACTTGAGCATGGAATATAAAAATGAGATGAGACCAAAATGGTTTGTTAGAGGACATCTCAAGGTTTCTAAAAAGTCTAATAACACTTCCAAAAGTTCAAAATTGAAGAAGTTATGCATTGTTGAAGTTGGGCATTTTTCCAAAATTGCCAAAAGTCAACTATCCCCAAAACTTCAAATTTTGACAAAAGGGCCCACTTTTTTCCACTTGATTTGATCTTGTCACGCCACACACATGTCATATATTCAATCTTGTGCCAATTTACTAATTTTTCTATTTTATTTGATTTTTATTAATTTAATTCATTTTTAATCAATTTAAATCAAATAAAATCCAAATCTTAATCAATTGAAATATTTTTGATCATTACAGGTCTTTAATATCATTATGGACATGACCAAATTCGAATCAAGGCATATCATGAACAAATATTGGATTTTTTGACAAATATGGAAGCTTGTTAATGGTGATTCATATCAAATCTTCAAACATCAATGCTCATGGATTCAAGGCCCAAAATTAAACCTAATTCACTCTATTATACTCACACAATGCAAAGGCACAAAAAACACGACCTAGAGGCTGCAAAAACTGCCATACCATAACTTGAAAAAAGCTTGAAAAGTTTGAAATCGAAATCAGCCTTAGAGTCCAATTCAAGGCAAAATCTCAACATAGACCTCTTGCAGGAGATCCACTGAAGCTAAAGCAACCATTCACAAGCTCTGAAACCTCATCAAACGCACTGTAAGTCTTTTAAAACACGACCCTGTACATGAAATCGTGACTCTATATTTTGGCATCTTTTGGACAAATCGTTGGTATAATCATGCTTGTCATTCAATTTCTAAACTTTCTGCATCATTTAATTTTGTTTTCATGAGCTATATCACCATACCCGAACCTAGGGTTTCGGAGGTTTGCATTTGGGCGTTTGTTTTGCAGGAAAAATTAGGACCAATAGTGGACATGGTTGTGTTCAGGGAGGAGATACGAGCATGGTGATGGTCTCCGTTTGCATTTATACGGTGTAGGTGTTTAGGTATTGGCTTGCATTTTTGGTAAATCCCAAGTGTATGTGTGAATGTCATGACTGATGTCATAACATTCTAGTTCAGTTTGTACTAACTCATTAGGTACCTTTGCAGAAAAATATTGTAATTCAAATACTGATGTTTATAAGTGTGTATCTGAGCATTTTTGCAAAATGATCACATTTTGCTAAATCAGTAGACAGGTTTTCTCAGATGTCATAACAGATGTTATGACATCCTATTCTGAACTAACAGGATTGCAGGATTGGATAAGTCTGAGTTTTTTCAGGAAATAACTCAGTCCTTCCTGAACAGAATCCTGCGTTTTCTAAGGGGTAACCTAGCTCAACCCTAACCTGGTTAATAAAGTCCTATGACCTGGTCTTTAGGTCAAACAGAATTAACCCTAGGTTTTTGGAAACCCTAACTGAAGTTGCAGCTGCTATATATTCAACAGAGCTGCTGTTTTTCAAGGATCTCTGTTGATTGATCAGAAGATCATTTGTAATCTGTATAGATTTGATTATTGTACTCCAAGCAATTATCATTGTGATAAGTGCCTTGGAATAGGTTTCTAATTGTAAGGGTTGTGTAGCACTCAAAGCTTTGAAGCAAGAGTGTTTGAATGTCCTTGACTAAAGCTGTGAAGCAGAGTCAAGTTAATTGTGTGCATCACTCAAAGCTGTGAAGCACGAGTGATTGTGTTGCTTGATTAAAAAGCTGTGAAGCTTAATCAAGTGTTTATTTTTGAAGAGTGTCTTCATCAATTCTTAAGTCAAATTGGTTTATGTATCACTGCTGTGATTGAGGGGGAGTGAGTAGGAACTCAGGTTTAAGTTGTACTTAGATTGGAATTGCATTGGGTAGGTCTTAAGTGAAGGAGATAAACTGGTTGGTTTATTCCTGAATTAACATCTCTTATAGTGGATTTCCTCCCTGGCTTGGTAGCCCCCAGAGTAGGTGTTGTTGCACACTGAACTGGGTAAACAATTGACTGTGTTCTTTATTGCTTTTGTATTTACTGTAATATAGTAAGTCAGATACGGTGTCATAACATTGAACGTGACATTGAGTATCTGCAGCCAGAATTTCAATTGGTATCAGAGCAGGCACCCTGCCTGTATTACTGGGTGAGATCTAGGGATATCACTTTCTGGCACTATGGACAAAGAAGGAGTTTTTGGAAATAGACCACCCATTCTTGACGGAACCAATTATGACTACTGGAAACCTCGTATGATTTCCTTCCTAAAATCTCTGGACAAAAAGGCTTGGAGAGCTGCTGACAAAGGATGGATTCATCCCACTATAACTGAGAGAGATGGGACAATCAGTCTGAAGCCTGAGGAAGATTGGAGTAAAGAAGAAGATGAGTTAGCTCTGGGAAATTCAAAAGCTCTAAATGCCTTGTTCAATGGAATTGATAGAAACATTTTCAGACTAGTACATCAATATGAACTGGCCAAGGAAGTTTGGGACACTCTCAGAACTACTCATGAGGGCACTTCCAAAGTAAAAATGTCAAGGCTTCAGATGTTGACCACTAAGTTTGAGAATCTAAAAATGATGGAAGATGAAACCATTCATGAGTTTCACATGAACATCTTGGAGATTGCCAACACCTCAGGAGCACTGGGAGAAAAAATGTCAGAAGAAAAACTGGTGAGGAAGATTCTCAGATCCTTGCCTAAAAGATTTGCAATGAAGGTAACTGCCATAGAGGAAGCCCAGGACATTAGCAAGTTGAAAGTGGATGAACTTATTGGGTCTCTTCAGACTTTTGAGATGGGGATCACTGATAATGGTGACAAGAAGAACAAAAGCATAGCACTTGTATCCAACACTGATGTTGAATACAAGGAGGATGAAGAAGAAAACATATATGAAGCTATTGCCATGCTTGGAAGACAATTCAACAGGCTCATCAAAAGAGTGGACCCAAAGTCAAGGTCTAATGTTCATAACATTCCCTCTGACATTGACAGTTCCAGCAGAAGACCAAGGTCAGAAGATAAAGGAAACCAAGGCAGAGGTATTCAATGCCATGGATGTGAAGGATATGGACATATTCGAGCTGAATGTCCTACCTTTCTTAAGAAGCAAAAGAAAGGAATGACTGTCACCGTGTCTGACTATGATTCAGAAAGTAATTCTGAAGAAGAATCTGCCAAACTAGTTACTGCCCTAACTAGTGTTTGTACTTCTGAAAGTGACACTAGTGATGAAGAAGTGACATTTGAAGAACTGGCTGATACCTACAAGAAATTGTGTATCAGAAGTGCTGAAGTCTGTGTGCAGAATGAGAAACAATCAAAACTCATTATCAAACTGGAGGCTGAAAAAAGGGCGAATCTTGAAACTATAAGTCATCTAGAAGGAGAAGTTCAATTGCTGAACTCACAACTGAATCAAATGACCAAATCTGTCAAGATGTTGACCAATGGAACAGACAAATTGGAAGAGATCCTTCAGGCTGGACAAAATATGGGAAATAAATCTGGACTAGGATTTATGGAAGCAAAGAAATCTGGTACTGGTAAGCAAATGTCAAAACGGATGTCTCAACACAACTCTCAACATCAGGGACAGAGACATATGAAGAAGAGGTACCAAAGATGGAAATGTCATCATTGTGGGAGATATGGTCACATAAAGCCCTTCTGCTTCAGACTACATGGATATCCTTACCAGAACTCAGGTGTCAAACCTAAGTCTAAAAAGGTACTTCATGCTCCTAAATGGAAGAAAAAGGCTGCTGCACTGATAGCTCACACTTCCCTGAGGGTCTCTGGAAAGGAAGATTGGTACTTTGACAGTGGATGTTCCAGACACATGACTGGATTCAAAAATCTCCTCAATAATTATATGCCTCACACCACCAGTTTTGTGACCTTTGGAGATGGTGCTAAAGGTGAAGTCAAAGGAGTTGGTAATTTGGACTGCCCTGGAGTTCCAAGTCTGAATAAAGTACTGCTGGTAAAAGGGTTGACTACTAATCTCATTAGTATCAGTCAATTATGTGATCTAGGATTCAAGGTCAACTTCTCAAGATATGAATGTCTAGTAATTAATAAAAAACTAGAAGTTGTAATGAGAGGAATCAAATCCAAAGATAACTGTTACGTGTGGCAGCCTGAGAACACTGTTATCTCCACTGTGTGTCAAATCATCAAAGAAGAAAAAGAGATGAAACTGTGGCAGCATAAGCTTGGTCTCCTTCATCTAAGAAGAATGAAAAGAGCTATTTCTATGGAAGCTGTCAGAAGAACTCCAAAACTACAGGTTGATAATATCTGTGATGTGGCAAATAAACTTGAAGAAGAATGTGTTGTCAGAACCTTAAGTCATCTTGACAAGGATGTTGGAAATAACAAGTCAAATAAATTCTGTTCTCAAAACATCTGGTCAAAACAGATGCTCCCTGAGTACAATGTTACACAAGATGTTGTGACATTGTGTTGTGACAATCTGAAAACAATCAACATTTCCTTGAATCCTATTGACTTTGAAGAGAAGAAGTCATTTAAACTGGAACATAGTTTCTCTAAGCTTCAGCTGACTGATTCTTCTACCAAGGCTCTTGTTGGAAATAAACTTGAAAATTTGAGGGGCAGGTTGGGTATTCACCAACATGAGAAATTATAGCAATTAATTTTGCTTAAAACAAGGGTTGAAGGGATTAATTTTATTAAGTCTATATTTAGTGGGTTAATCATATTCTTTCACAATTCCTTCAAAAGCTTTAAGAAGTTGAAGAGACTCCCTTTTATCCCCTACCTCTCAGTTCCTTGCAACCTGTTTCCTCCTCCAAATCAAAGATTTTTCTCAAACTGCTACCATTACTCAAAGTCAATCAAAATGTCTCAGACATCGTCTTCAACCATGGCGACTTCGTCTTCCTCATCATCGTCATCATCTGACCAAGATTCTAAGGCAATCACTACATGCATAGAATCTGAAGTTCTTGAGGTCACTCCTCTCAGGGAGATGGCAACTGACCCAGCCAGAGTCAAAAAGCTCAGAACTAGACATGCAGGAAGAGCTCAAGCTATAGCCTCTGGTAATTCTTCTCATCCTTTGTCTTCTGTACCTAATAGAGAAGGATCAGTTCAAGTACACCAAGCTATTGCTAGGCTGGTTACTAGCATACTGAGTGGCAACCAATCTGTACCGGGGATTTCTATCCCTTTAAATCAATCAGAAAGTCCAAATGTGGAAGGTTCTGAAAATGTAGATGTCACTGAGGATGTTGTGACACCAAAAGACAACATTCAGAACTCCTCTGAAAAGGCTGCTGATCCACCTATCATTGATGTGGATGAAGATTACTCAGATAATGAACTGATTGCTAATGTGAACCCTAGCATAGCTAGGAGATTGATGAAAAGAAAGAGTAGTCAGAATGATAAACCTGATGCTAAGAAATCCAAGGCTGAAGGGATGGCTGAGAAAAGTATTCAGACAAAAGGGAAGAAGGCCCAGGTGCAGACTGCTAGACAACCAATCTCTAAGAAAAGTAAAGAACCTGAAACTTCTGATTCTGATGATGAATCAGAATTTGAGATTGATATTGAAGAAACTCCCATCAGAAGGAAGCTCCCCTCCAGCAAGATTGCTAGAGTGCCTGAAGTGCCAACAGACAACATCTTTTTTCATCATCCTGACAATGCAAACAGATGGAAGTATGTTTGCTTAAAGAGAATAGCCTTGGAGAGAGAACTCAAAAATGATGCCTTGGAGTGCGAAGACATCATGGATCTGATCAAGAATGATGGGCTAATGAAGACAGTGATAAAGTTTAACAAATGTTATGAAAATCTGGTTAAGGAGTTTGTAGTGAACTTGTCAAATGATTGTGCTGATGGAAGGTCAACTGACTTTGAAAGTGTCTTTGTTAGAGGAAGAAGGGTCAAGTTCTCTCCATCAGAAATCAACAAGTTTCTTGGAAGAACAAATAAGGACTGTCCTGATCTAGAGGCAACTGACAATGAAGTTTGTCTAACCATCACAGCCAGGCAAGTAAAGTGCTGGCCCTTGAAAGGGAAGCTGAATGCTAGTAAACTCAGCATGAAATTTTCCATCTTGCATAAAATAGGAGCAGCCAACTGGGTGCCTACAAATCACAAATCAACTATCTCCACAGGATTGGGGAGATTTATCTATGCTGTGGGAACCAAGACTGCTTTTGACTATGGGAGGTACATCTTTGAACAAACTTTAAAGCATGCTGGCAGTTATGCTGTCAAAGGACCAATTGCCTTTCCCTCCCTCCTTTGTGGAATCATCCTTGCACAATTCCCTGATATCCTTGTGGCAAGAGATATAGTCTGCAAAAGAGCTCCTGCCCTTGTCCTGCACTACAAACTGTTTCAGGGATCTCATGCTCCAGACATTGTCATAACATCAGCTGAGACATCGTCTGTAAAGACCCAGTCCAAGACATCAGATGTCATAGCTGTTTTAAAAGAAACTTGCAAAGAGCTGGATGCTAGAAAAAGGACCCTAGAAATTCTAATTGCCAGGCTAGAAAAGGAGGAAGCTGAAGAAAGCAGAAGGGAAGAAGGTGTAGAAGCTGAAGGACAGCTCAACATTGAAGAAACTAGCTCCTCTGAGTCTGATGACAGTGCTTGAAGGTTGATTGCTGCTTGGTGGTGTTGCTGGTTGGTTGGTGATATCTGGTGGAGTTTGGAAGTGTATTCTGTTGTTGTCTGCTGCTGATCTTATTATTTTGTTTTGGATAACTGTATAATTTTCTGAACATGTATCTTTGGCCCATTTGTGGCTAAAGAGGGGGAGAATATTTTGGTACTTACTTAATTAGTACTTGACATTCTATTTTTCTGCTGTCACTTATTTCTGCTGCTATCTATCTCTGATTGTTTAGGGTCTTTAGCCAAAAATCTGCCAAAGGGGGAGTTTGTAGGTGTTTAGGTATTGGCTTGCATTTTTGGTAAATCCCAAGTGTATGTGTGAATGTCATGACTGATGTCATAACATTCTAGTTCAGTTTGTACTAACTCATTAGGTACCTTTGCAGAAAAATATTGTAATTCAAATACTGATGTTTATAAGTGTGTATCTGAGCATTTTTGCAAAATGATCACATTTTGCTAAATCAGTAGACAGGTTTTCTCAGATGTCATAACAGATGTTATGACATCCTGTTCTGAACTAACAGGATTGCAGGATTGGATAAGTCTGAGTTTTTTCAGGAAATAACTCAGTCCTTCCTGAACAGAATCCTGCGTTTTCTGAGGGGTAACCTAGCTCAACCCTAACCTGGTTAATAAAGTCCTATGACCTGGTCTTTAGGTCAAACGGAATTAACCCTAGGTTTTTGGAAACCCTAACTGAAGTTGCAGCTGCTATATATTCAACAGAGCTGCTGTTTTTCAAGGATCTCTGTTGATTGATCAGAAGATCATTTGTAATCTGTATAGATTTGATTATTGTACTCCAAGCAATTATCATTGTGATAAGTGCCTTGGAATAGGTTTCTAATTGTAAGGGTTGTGTAGCACTCAAAGCTTTGAAGCAAGAGTGTTTGAATGTCCTTGACTAAAGCTGTGAAGCAGAGTCAAGTTAGTTGTGTGCATCACTCAAAGCTGTGAAACACGAGTGATTGTGTTGCTTGATTAAAAAGCTGTGAAGCTTAATCAAGTGTTTGTTTTTGAAGAGTGTCTTCATCAATTCTTAAGTCAAATTGGTTTATGTATCACTGCTGTGATTGAGGGGGAGTGAGTAGGAACTCAGGTTTAAGTTGTACTTAGATTGGAATTGCAATGGGTAGGTCTTAAGTGAAGGAGATAAACTGGTTGGTTTATTCCTGAATTAACATCTCTTATAGTGGATTTCCTCCCTGGCTTGGTAGCCCCTAGAGTAGGTGTTGTTGCACACTGAACTGGGTAAACAATTGACTGTGTTCTTTATTGCTTTTGTATTTACTGTAATATAGTAAGTCAGATACAGTGTCATAACATTGAACGTGACATTGAGTATCTGCAGCCAGAATTTCATACGGCCTATAGTTCGTTTTAGGTTGAAGCCACGGATCTTGTTGCGGATAAAAATCTGCAGGTAAGGAAACCAGGTTTTGTTGAAGAAGACGAGTACGTGGCTCGTCTTCATTGGCCCATTCAAACAAATCTCGCGCGTTTTTTAATTTCTAGTATATTATTTGCTTTTCTCTTATAATATTATTTATCCATTATAATAACAAATAGGCGCATTGGTTGAGTTGGTAAACATGTTAATTCATAGTCTAATGGGACCTGGGTACGAATCCCAGGTCCCCCAATATATTTGTTGCATTTTTCTTGCAGATGTCCAGCGTGCTTCATCAGCTATAGTCCACCATATGCCTTCAAATCTCAACGTGCCAGATGGCCTTCAGGCCAAATCTGGTGGCCAGGAATGAAGGACCATCATGTTCCCTAGTCAAAGGCGCACGCTGGATCAGAAAGTCAAACGCGGGCTGACTTGTATTGGGCCAAGGAATTGCTATCACACCTCCAGATTGGGGCCCAAACCCCCATTGGTTTATTTGCTTTCTTTTCTATATTTCTTTTTATTTAATTATTTTGTTAATTATTTTGATTATTTAACTAACCAATTAACATTTTCTTAATAAAATCAAAACCACAAAAAATATATTTTATTTATTAAAATTAAATTCATCACTTTTATTTTTGTAAATAAATAAATTTAATTAATTTAGTGTTAATTAGGTTAACTTTTAATATCTTTTGCAAAATAATTAAAATTAATGTAGAATTAGGTTTTTACTAACTTTTAACCAATTTATTTTATTTCTTTAAATATTCAAAAATCCAAAAATATTTAATTAATTAATTTAATTGTTAATTTAGATTTAATTTCCATTTAATTCAAAAAATAACCAAAAAATATTTTCTTTCACAAAAAAGGGTCAAAACCATAAAAAATGCGCCGATTTAATTTTCTTGCACGCGATCCATATTTCCATATTATTGTAATTGCTTCTGGAATGTAATAGCTTTAAATAGGACTTTGAATTGTTTATCGCTTTCTTTTATTTTCTGCAATTTAATTTTTAAGGGTTGTTTTTGGCGATGTAAATACCTGACGCCTTGTAATAGTTTAGATTTAATTTTCGCAATTTAATTTCCGCAACTTATAAACTGTTAGATGTTTGATAATATGGAATGCATGACAAGATCAAATGTATGAACTTAAAATCAACATAGCTCACCCATGACATGTACAAAGACAAATTAACTGAAAATAACACACTCGCACATGCGCACTCTTAGGGTACACCTCACTTGGTTGCCGTCGAACGTGGTCATTGAGTATAGGAAGTTTTAGAGGTCGTCCTCTTGTCCAAAGATCATAAGTTTCCTCGAAACCGTTGCCTCTTAAAAATGATCTAAGACATTAAGGTTACCGCTAAGGCATCCTAACATTGCTTTAGTGACCACACGTCCCTTAATCGAATTGACCCTAAAACTCCAACGACGATGCTACCTACTCATCAATAGTGGACTAGCATTGTGTAAAGGACATTTGCACAGTTTAATTCCTTTTTCGAGTAGGTAGATGGTTCTTAAGTACTTGCTCCTTTTAAAACAAAACAGAACTTTTCGCACTTACACTCCTTTCAAAATAAAACTTCTTTCAAACCCACAAACACAAAAGAAAAGCAAATTTTGAAAACACAATTAGCAAGTACCTAAGAGCCCGTGGATAACCACGGATAGAAAGGGTGCTAACACCTTCCATTTCTATAATCTACCTCCCGGACCCGAGAAACATCTCAAAAAGGAATTTTTCTGTGCTTTTTTCCTTTCCTTGTTGGATAAAATAAAAGACGGTGGCGACTCTTGCTCACCGCAAAATTTTGCAAAAACAAACGCAAAATGCGAACCAGCATTCCAAAAACAGTCAATTCTCTTCCCACCGATCACATGATGTCTTAGCGGTAACCCTAATGTCTTAGATCATCTATCTGAGGCAACGATATCCGAGGCAACTTTTCCGAGGCAACTTATGATCATTTAGATAAGAGGGACCTCTAAAATAACCTATACACAATGACCGTTTACGAAGGCAACCAAGTGGGGTGTACCCTAGGAGTGCGCATGCACGAATGTGTTGATTTCAGTTATTTTTATCTTTGCACATGTTTAGGGTGATCTAACTGTTTTAAATTTAAACATTCATTCTTGTCATGCAAACCCTATTATCAAACATCTAGCAGTTGAATATTTGTAGAAATTAAAGTGCGGAATTTAAACTAACTATTACAAGGCGTCGGGTATTTACATCGCCAAAAATAAACCCTTTGAAATTTAAAAGCGAAAAAATAAATAAATGTCCTAATTTAAAATTATTACAAACCGGGAGCAGATACAATAATTGGATGAAAATAAAACGCGCGAGAAAGTTAGATCGAATGCGAAACTAGGGTTTTGACCCTCCTAATTAAAAGAAAATGTTTTTGTTGTTTTTATTATTTTTTAAGAAAAGAAATTAATTCCTAAAATTAAATACTAAATTAATTAGTTGATTAAATTAATAAATGAAAAATAATTAAATGTCATATTTTTGGATTTTTTAGTTATTTTAGGAAAGAACTAAAATAATTAAATTAGTGTTAAAACCTATTGATTCTAATTAATTTTAAATATTTACAAAATCAATTAAAGTTATCTAACATAAATAACCTAATTATTTTAATTAATATTTATTGATGAAAAATAAAATTCTAAATTTTAAAAGGATAGAAAAATGTTTTTGTGATTTTTTGATAAAAAAGAAAATTATTTTTGGGTTAGTAAATAAATAAGTAAATAATTAAATGAAAATATAAACAAAAGAAATAAAAAGGTAGAGGAAATGGGCCTGAAAATGGGGGGTGCGTCTAGCAAGAATCTGGGCCCAATGATGCTGATCCATATTGACTTTCTTGATCCTATGCATGTGCATTGACTTGGTCTTTGGTGTGCCCTCAGTAGTAGCCACCAGATCTGGCCACCTGGCGCATGGATGATGAATGTCCATGGTTGATCTCCTGGCCTCGCTTGCATTGAATCACTTGAAATAATAAGGAAAAATAACAAATGCTGGAGGCAGGGATCGAACCCCTGACCTCCAGCCTCTAACGCCTAGAATCTCTAACTGGTAACCACTATGCCACTTGTTTTTATTTGTTCATTATTCAAACGCTGAAAATAATATATAAAACAAAAGGAAATTGGAAAACAAATAAAAAATGCGCGCAATAATTTGAATGGGCGAATCAGATGGATCCACGTATTCGTCTTCCTCCCGGTACCGTGGCTAAAAACCCAAAGGCATATACCCACGGACAGTGTCCATTGCTATACCCCTGTCCACTCTCAAAATCTCGTACAGGTGACAAAAACGACCACCAAGGCCATGGTTAGAACTGTCTCCTTCTTATGAACATAATGGTACCCATTACCAAGGCCAATTGTCCCTGAAAATAAAAACCCTAAAACCAAATCCGAAACCCTAACAATGGTGGATTTCGTTCAGACCATTAAAATGCAATTGGGTAATGCCAAAAGCTTGCAAATGCTTCATAGGTTAAGAATATGCCATTAATTTACACTATGGATGCAAGCATAAGGTTATTCGAATTCAAGAAGATGTGATACAGTTGCGGACTTACAGTGCGTGGGAGGGCTTGAAAACGCCTGGTTTTGATTGCTTTAGGTTATGGAGAATGCCAGGAAACGATTGGGACATATACCAAGCCTTGAGGATGCTTCTAAGTGAGACTTTGATCTCACACTTTTCTTTGATTTTTTTGAATCTGATTCTTGCTCTGCGCCTGATTTCTAACCTTTTTTTTCATCTACCTCGCCTCCTTATGTATCCAGCAATGCATTAGGGTTAATAGTTGTGTCCAAATCTTCTTCTTTCAATGCTTTGGATATTGATTTGAATCCCTTTAACAACCTTCCAAATTTGGCTTCTTTTCAATCTTTTTGTGAACTCTAAGGCTTGGCACGTATTGGAATGATGCTAGCTGTATAATGAAGCCTGAAATAATCACAAGATCCTTTGTTATCAATATTTTGGATTTTATTTGATTTATTATGATTTAATTTAAATTAATTCGAATAAAAATCCAAATAATTAATAAAAATATGATATGGACAAGTGGCAAGGGCTAGAGAACGTGGGCTATGTTGCCAACTCAAAACAAGTGAAAAAGAATGGGCCCATTTGGCAAAATTTGAAGTTTTGGGGATAATTGACTTTTTAAAATTTTGCAAAAAAAGGTCAACTTCAACAATGCATAACTTCCTAAATTTTGACTCTTTGGAGGTGTTCTTGGACTTTTTATAAACCTTGAGATGTCCTATAAGCAACCTCTTTGGTCTCATCTCATTTTGATATTCCATGCTCATGTATGAAGCTTTGACAAAAAAGGTTTGTTTGTTGACTTTTCAAAATGACCTATAATGTCCAAATTCATAACTTCTTGTGAGTGCATATTTTGAACTTGGGAGATGAATATGGATTATAGCTAATTTCATCCTCTTAAAAATGAGCTTTGGATGGGTCATTTCTCATAAAGTATGAGAAAGTTATGCTTGGTCAAAGTTGAGTTGACTTTTCCTACAAAACCCTAATTTAGCAACTTTAGAGTCTTGATGAATTATGAGCAATACTTGATGAATCATGATAAACCCTTGATATAATGATGAAATATACTTCGAAATGAGGATGTTGACCAAAAATATTGAAGTTTGACTGTATGTGGGTCACAGTTGACTTTTGCCCTAGCACAGTCGATTTTTGGACCTTTGAGCAATTGACTGAGCAAACTTCCTCTGCAATGCTTGAAACTTGACATGGATGATCTTGAGAACATATTAGGACATTGGTGAGCACTTGGGATCACTTGGAATCAAGTATCTTGATGCAACATGAAACCCTAATTTGAAGTAAACTGCCTTAGGAGAGGGCTTGTCTGACTAACCCTTGGGCTACTTTGAGCAACTTGGAGATCTTTCTTGAAATGTTTTGAGAAATATGGGAGGGAAAATTTTAGGGTACAACAGGAGGCTAGAACTTGAAATTCGAGTTTGACAACTTTGAACTTTTTTGCAAAATGTGCACGGGTTCTCCAGGCTCTGTGTCCTTCCTTGATGCTTGCTAACGCCTTCTTTATATAGAGAGGAGTGAGGAGACATGAAAACTAATGCTTGTAACAACCATAGACAAACATTTGAATTCCATGAATAAAAATATGTAACCTTGGCAAAAATTATGGGATTGTGTCTATTTTTAAATTTGGCATTAATATGGACATGCTGGCCTTGCTGTACACGAAAATTAGGACCCGTCCATGCATTAAAACAAGCCTTAACCATATAACTCGTAATAATATTGATTTATTTGATTTTTAATTAAATAAAATTAATATAAAATGCAAATAAAATCAAGACTATGCAAAAATGTTTTTAGGAGTTCTCTATACTCTTAGGAAGATGTTTGAAGTACATGAAAATGAGCCATTGCCTTAAAAACTCAAATTTGCTCAATGCATATTTCTTGAAATTTCCCAAATTTTCCTAATTTGGGCAAGCCATAACTTACTCAATTTTTATCTCATGATGATGATCTACGACTTTTTGGAAAGCCCAAGATGTCTGCTTCAATCCCTCTTTTAATTAATTTTGCATTTCAAGATGTTATCTTGATGTTAAAGGTCTTGGCAAAAAGTGGCTTTTATTGACTTTCTAAAGATGACCTGTAATCTATGAACTTGTATATTTCAAATGGTAAATTTATTGAACTTTAGGGTTGAAGAGAAGTTGTAGGGACTTGGATTCTATTAAAAATGAGCTTTGGTTGGAAAATTTATGATAAAGTATGAGAAAGTTATGCTTGGTCAAAGTTTGGTTGACTTTTCCTATAGAAATCCTAATTTGCCATTTTTGGCTTTTGATGGGTTAGGAGCATTTCTTGGGGAATCATTATCAACCCTTGATCAAATGATGGATATCACATTAAAATGTTGATATTGACCAAAAATCTTGAAGTTTGACTGTACATGGGCCACAATTGACTTTTGACCTAACACAGTTGATTTTCCAATACTTGAGCAATTGACTGAGCAAACTTATTGTGCAAGGCATGAAATTTGGCATGGATGATCTTGAGGACATATTAGCACAATGGATAACATTTAGGATCCTTGGAGCTCAACCATCTTGATGAAAATTGAAACCCTAGTTGGGGGTTCATTGTCTTAGGAGGAGAATTGTCTGGTCAATTCTTGTTCAACCTTGAGCAATTGAGAACCTCTAGGAGTATGTATATTGTGAGAATGGGAGGGAAAATTTTGGGGTACAACACCAAGGTTACCAAAATGAGCAGATAACCATGTCTTTTGGTGAATTGAGAATGTTCGGGAACCTTTGAGACTAACTCCTTAAGTTGGGAAGGTACCCTTACAAAGTCGATCCGGAAAGTGTTTATGTCAGTGGAGGCCATAACCTACAACAAAAAACAAAGATAAATCCCAAGGTCATTGAAATGGTTAGTGAAAATGTTATGTTATGATTGTATGATGTTATGATGTCATGATCATGTTAGATAAGTATAAAACACACAAAAGTCACACAAGAGCCTTAGGTTTAAAGTCTTGGATGAAGTCCATAGGCAAGTACCCTTCCCCATTGAAGTAAAGTTGGCTCAACCAATCCTAAAATAGTAACTGGGTTCCAAGAATCTCATATCATCGATCTTTCACGCATGCTTTATTTTAGCACGGCAACTGGCTTGCCACCAAAACATCCCAAAAGTCAAATCTTAATGAGCATAATTTCATGTATCAACCAAGCTTGGACTTCACCAAAGCCGGCTATCTCACTACCTTCTAATGGCCAAGCTGGATCAATTAAGTTTCTAGAAGTAAGTTAGTGTTAATGACACCATGAAGAAGCCTAATGTTATCATTGACTGACTCAAGGAACATCAATACAAACAAAAGTGTCACATTAACTGTAGCCATCATGTTAACCACATCGTCCTATGCGTACAACCTTTATGATCTATTGCTACTTACCTAAGGCGTCCCTAGATTTGACTGTAGTATCTTACAATAAATTAAACCCAAACAAACCTTTAAAGTAAAGCAAGCAAAACATACAATTAAAAGCAAGTAAAGTGATGTTAAACTCTAAGGCAACCCCTCTTTTTTAAGTAGTAATCCCCAGCAGAGTCGTCAGTTATCTTTTTTGGTTTTATCCAAATGTGCGGATAGCTAGAGTCGCCACCGACTTTTCTTTTATCCAATATTTTTGAAAGTTGAAAATAATAGAAAAAGACCTTTGATAGATTTTGAGTTTGGGGGGTAAGTTATGAAAAGGGAAGGTGTTAGCACCCTTTTCATTGGTAGTTATCTACGGGCTCTTAATTTCTTAGCTCACTTTTGAAAATCTTGCTATGTGTGTGTGATTTGTTTGAAAGTATTTTGAAATCGCCAATGTAAAGCTGACTTTGTAATGATTCTTGTATCAGTCCTCAACAAAGTGTTATTTTTGAAAATATTTGTTTGAAAGTGTAGTGTGAATAAAAAGTTTTGAGAAAAGTTGTGAGCAAGCAATTAAGAGTTTCTTACCCACTAAAGTCTTTCTTATTCTTTTCCTTTTCCTTTAGAGATAATACTATCCATACTATTAGTTTGTATGTAGCCCTATATATTGGATGTGAAAGAACAGGCGTAGGATCATCATGTCATCGAAAGAAACATGTAAGGATACTATAACAATTATATCGAAGGGACTATCATCATTTTGTAGGAAACTCGAAGGGACTAGATCATTTTGTAGGCAACTCTAAGGGTCATCGAGGGATTATGATCTTTATTTGAAAGGGACGTGATGATTTGATCGGGGGTCTTTTGCTAAAGTATCCCCACTTTCGAGGGATGTGAACAATATCACAAAGCAACAAGATAGGTTACCCTAGAGGTGCAAGTGTGCGAAGTGTATTGATTCAGTTATTTATCTTGAAAATTAGGGTTTTCTAGATTATTGTTAGTCTTGCCACGCAAGCCCTAGTAACCAGCAGTTAAATATGTATAGAAAAATAAGAGTGGAATGTAAATTCCTAAGCTATTACATGGATTTGTGAGAGGTACATAAGTATAAAAATTCACGAGAAATAAAACCTACATTATTACATCTTGTGAGCAGTTACATAATTAGGAAAAAATGCGAGAAAATAAATTTATGCTATTACAATTAAAGATTGCAACCTATACAATTTTCTATGAAAATAAAATAGAAAGAAGAAAGAAAATAGAAAAAGAATGTTAAAATGTTTTTTTATTTTTTTGTAGAAAATAATTTAAGTTAATAATAGTAATAAAAACCTAAATCCTAATTTATTTTAATATTATGAAAAAAAGCCAATTTAATTAATTAGTAAATAAAATATATAAGAAAAAATTAATTAAAAACTAAAACCCTGATCTTAATTTCTTAGTTATTAAGATGAAAGATTAGGTTAGTTACTTGTTAATTAAAATAATTAACGAATAATTAAGAAAGAAAATAGAAAAATTAGGTTACAAAAATAGGGTAATAAAAATATGCATGGGGGTGGGTGTTGAACCCACACCCCCTGGCTTTACAAACTAGACTGCTTGCCACTAGGCCAAGCTCCTATTGGTGTTTGAGAAATAGGAATTGATTAATATATATAAAACCCGCGCGTTGGTTTGAAAAATAACAAAAAATAACTGTAAGACACAGGGATCGAATCCATGTTTTTCACGTTACATGCTTCCGTCTCAACCAACTACGTTGCGCCTCATGTATGTTATTAAAATATAAGAAAACAAATATATAATAAAGCAAGTGAACCAGGGAAGGGCCAAAGCCCTATCCCCGGCCGTCTTCTCCGGTGAGAGAATTTTCCAACCTGCAAAATAATATGTCTTAGACCATAAAAAGGACCCTATCCCCCTAATCCGACCCTTGCAAATCCAATGGTGGTTTTTGTTTGGCCTAAAAACACATGTATCATGAGTTTCGAAGAAGACATCTCAAACTTCTCTAGCCGTGGAAAAACATGATTCTCATGTTAGAGCTTATGTTTTATGATTCAAACTTGTTCTATGTAACAACGTGAACTCATTTGGGCAATTAATAAATATTAGGAATACATGAAATTAATTATTTTAATGTTTGAAAGAAAAGAAAATCGAAGAACATGAGTATGCTTGTTTCAAGCGTGACTGGTCATGACTTTAGACCTATTCTCACCCTTAGATACCTCAAGAATGATTTGTAATGGATGGCTTGGACTGAAAGTGGCTGGATCTCTAGTTTTGAGTTTGCCCTAGTTTTGACAAAAATTGATATTTTTGAGAGGGTGTTCTTGAGGAAATTTTCGTCTGTCCCTTGGTCTCAATGTGTTCTCTATTTATATTGGAACATTTAGGTCATCAAAAGTGGAATCAATCTTTTGTATTTCATGATTAAATCTTTGATTTAAGTTTTGCATGAAATCTTTCCAGTTTAGGAAAATCATGTACCAATCAATCTTTACACATTTTTTGCAAGTTGTCACTAGCTTTTTACACTTTTGATTTGACTCAAAAATAGATATTCATGCCTTGATTCGTTCACTCGGTATTTTATTTGATTTATTTTGCTTTTAATTGAATAAAATCAAAAATAAAAGATATAAAAACCAAAAAAATAAATGAATGGATTTAGGAGTCTATTATGAGTCTAGGAACAAGTCTGGACCTTAAAAGATAGGCCTATTAGCCCAAAAATTCAAATTTGCTTAATTTGGATTTCATGCATTTTCTCAAAATTGCCCAACTTGCCAAAATCATATCTCACTCAATTTTCATCATATGAAGGTAATCTTGGACTCTTTTGAAGCTCAAGATATCCCCTACAATCTTGAGGTTGGTCATTTTTTTCATTTGAAGCCTTTATCTTGATGTAAATACCTTTGACAAAAAGTGTATTTTTGTTGACTTTTAAAATGACCTGTAATGTTTTGGCCCATATCTCTCAAATGAAGCATTTTTGGCCTTGAGCTTAGAGAGACAAAGTTGTAGAGAATAAAATTTCCGTCCAAATGATATTTGGTTGAGATATTTCTGATGAATTATGTGAAAGTTATGCTTGGTCAAAGTTTAGTTGACTTCTCCTTAAGAAAACCCAAATTTAGTAACTTCTGACTTTTGATGAATCTTGAGTTTTCTTGATGAATTGTGATAAACCCTTGATCAAATGATGAATGTGACTTCAAATTGTTAGTGTTGACAAAAAATCTTGAAGTTTGACTATAAATTGGTTAAAGTTGACTTTTTTCCCAATATAGTTAATTTTCAATCATCTGACTAATTGACTGAGCAAACTTGTGCTGCAAGGCTTGGAATTTGGCATGAGGATTATTTGAGACATATGAGAAAACATGAAATCCAATTGAGGCATTATAAGTCCAATTTTCCTTAAGAGAACAAAAACCCTAGTTGTAGGTCAATTGTTGAGGAGAAGGGTTTGTCTGATCAATCCTTGAGTAGTCTTAAGCAAATGAGATTCCTATGGCATTGGGAGACCTATTTAAATAATTTGTCTTGAATAATGGCAGGGAATGTTTTGGGGTACAATAGCTAACCCTGTTCAATCTTCTTAAACATGAAGAGTTAGATTGACATACTCGTCATTCGGGATCTGAAGGTGGAAGAGGATTGAACACTTAAGTGCCCAGAAATTAGCACTCGCATGTGCACGACTGTATCTATAAGTGGATTAGGATGATTCTTCGCTCGAATGTATCTGAGATATGTATTAGAATGAGTCTATTCCTGATTGTATCTAAAAGATGCTTTTCAGAACGAATCTATCCGATTCTATCTGAGGGAAATGCTTTTCAGAATGAGTCTCTAAAGGAAGTGATTTTCATAATAAATATATAAAGGAAATTCTTTTCAAATTTAGTCTCTGAGGGGAATGCTTTTTAGAATGAATCTCTGAAGGAAATCATCTGGTCATGTAGATAGTCACCCCATCATGTTTTAGATATTGCTCTACAACTTGTCTATAGATGGCAAATAATATTCGTCTGTTCGGGAACTCAACCTAAAAATCAAAGTTAGTTTTATGCAATGTCATGATGCATGAAATGTATTGCGTAATGATGGTATCAAAATAAATGAGAATACTATATGCGAGTCTTCCTCTGGTTTTGGTCTCTCTTATTATATTTCTAAAATATTTACCGGAAATGTTTTATTGATATCCTTGTTAGATTCTTCTTTGGTCAGTCTCTTTCTTATATGTGCTTGTTATACCCCATTTTTCCCCTAAGATTTGTCATTATTTCATATTATCAATATATCAAGATCACACATTAGGGTTGGTTCTCGGTTAGGGATCACCAAGCACCTTGAATTGTGTATGTTGTACATATGCCTCTTATGTTGATTCACTTTTATCTAACATCAAAATTTGTATATATGTTTGTATTGTAGGTGATGGCACAATTTCATCCATCTCACCATCTAACTTATGCTTTTGAGGGGTAGTCCTCGGTCAAATGGTTGTTCAATGAAATTCAAGAGCTTAAGCTTCAAGGCTATGTTTATGATATCAAATTTTTTTTGTTCAAATAGCTCTCTCACTTTATTTAGGTCAAGTTTTCCTCAAGGTTGGTGGTGGCATTCATCAAGAAGATTCATAAGTTCATGTGTTTATTTACATGTCTTCTTCAACAAGTTTCATTGAGACTTAAGCTCCATCATTGAGTGAGCCTCAAGATAACTTCATTTCAAGGTCTAATGTGATCCATCGTGCTTTATTTTTCTAAGAAAGTTCAAAAGATTCAAGGTTAATTCAACAAGTTTGACCTAATTGAGCAAGTGCTTGATTCAGTTACGACAAGTGCATAATTCTCTCAATTTTCAATATTTTGAGTTAGTTCTTTTTGATATCGACTCTTATCATCACCTACAACAACTTCTCTTCACATGATTATATCCAATTGTGCAAGAAAAATCATCAATAGTTGAAAGTGATTCTAAGTTATTTTGACACTCTTTGAGTTAGGGTTTGTTGAATTCTAAAGTCCATATCTTTCTCAAATTTATTGATTAATAAGTGATTCCAAAGCCATGATTATCTTCAAATAGTCCTTAATATCTTTTCTTCAAGGATAAAAGGGTAATTTTGTATGGAGGACCATTTAAGTTTGAAGAAGATTACAAGTCCCTTTGAAAAGCCTTTGAATCTTAGGGTTTGACTTCAAATGATCATAACTTGTTCATATTTTATCTCCTTGAGCTCATTATTTTTATGAAATAATCTTTGGGGTGTCTACTATAACTTTGTTTCAAGGTTTTAGGTTTTAAAATGTTTGGAATGTAGTTTAAGAATTGAAAAGATTATAGGTCTTTTGTGAATTTCCCCAAATTTGTTCATCATCTTCCAAAGATCATAACTCTTTCAATTTTTATGCTTTTTGAGTGATCTCAATTCCATAATTCAATTGAAAGAGTCTACTTCAGTTCATCCTCAAGGATAAAGATCAAATTTTGAGAGGAAGAGCTTGTAACTTGGAAGAACATTATAGGTCATTTTGAAGTTCAACACTTAGAATATATCTAAGTGTCAAATCCATGTGTTTTCTTGATTTCAAGGGAGCATAAGTTTAAGCTCAGATCATCAAATACTACCTTTCTTGGCACATTGTGATGTTTGTTGTGGGATCTTTCAAATGCAACAAGAATGATGCCATAAAGCCTCTTGAGCTGCTCGGCCCATGGATTTGAAGAGGGAACTTTGAAACTGAGTTTTCACTTGCAATCAAAAGTGAATTTGGTTATTGAGCTTGCTAATCACTAAATTGATGCGTGATTTTTAGCTAAACATGTTTAACAAACTTTCCTGGACCTGTTTAAGCCGTGAAACACACTTATTAAGTGAGTTTTGATGGGTTACAAGTCACACTTTGCTCATGATGCAGGTACACACGAATTCCACTCATACTTGAACAACCAAAATCACCCTGCCAAACTCTCTTCATAGCTCACATTTATGAGTTTTTGAAATCATAATTTCCTCCCTTCCAGCTCCAATTTCTTTGTTCATTCTTCATCCCTTGAACTTCACTGGAGCTAACAGAAGAAGAATTAAGCATTTAGGTGCTCTAAATCACGCTAGGCAAGTCAAGTTTCAGAGAAATTTCAGTGGACTTCGTTCAGGTAGGAATTGGTATCAATTCTTCTAACTCAAATTACTGTAATTGTCTATGATGTTCATTGATGCTTGATCATGGTTTAATTTTGGTTAATTGATATGTTTGATACCTCTGTTTTGAAATTCAAATTTCTCAAACTTCTCTGGTTTTTTTAAATCGAGTAAGCTATGGTTTACATAAAATTTTCACCAGGGTGAGGTTAGGATCGTCTTGAAGATACGAATCCAATGATACCGATTTGAGCTTCCAACGATTTTGTTTGATGAATCTCATAAAAACCAAATGTGCAGGTGTCTGGATATTGAAGACGACCTACATGTCGTTCTTCAACCAATGATCATGTGACAATATTGTTTTAATTTCATTGGTCTGTCTTTTATTTATTTCGTTTGTTTTTTGTTGAAGTCCATTTCAAGCACAACGCGCCAGATCCGTTGGATTTGTTTACAAACATGTTTTTACTTTGATCCAATGGCCAACACTTTCTTGATTTATTTATAAAATCTGATTTAAATTATGGATTTGGTGTGTTATTCAAAGGTGACCATATCATGCACAACGTGTTAGATCTATTGGATCTGCTTACTAACACGTTTTGACAATGATCCAGTGGTCCATATTTTTTCAATATTGTTTTTATTTTCATATTTAATTTTTTTTAACTTCTAAAATTCATAAAAAATTTATCTTAACTTGTAAAATTATGAAAAATTATCAAAAATACTTTTTATTTTTCTCTTTATAATTTATATTTTTTTCATAATTTTATTTTATGATGTGATATATTTTGTGATTTTTCTCATTCTTTTGATTTGTTTAATTGTTTAAAAATACTTTTTGGTAATTTTAAATTCTGAAAAAATTATGAAAGACCCAATGACCTCTTAACAGATATTGGTGACTTGATTTTATTTTTATTTATTATTTTACTATTTTTTTTAAAATAGTTACTGACTTTAAAAAATTATAAAAACTTTTGTCAACACTCGTTGACTCATGTTTGACCTCTGATATTTTTTTGAGATTATTATTTGTTATTTTAGTACACTTTGTGTATTTTACCAATTATTTCCTTTTTATTAGTAATTTAAATATTGTTTTATTAATTATATTTTATTATTTTTGTGATTGGTTCTGACTTGGAGATGCTTGAGTATTACTTTGGGACAAGTTCCTCAACCTCATTGGATCTTGGGTGTTGATAGGTTGAAAAACCAAATCCACCAAAATTGATGAATGATGTTGACGATATTTAAAACCCTAGTTTCATCTAATCGTTGGTTACTCTATCATTCTCCCCCTCTTCATCTTATCCCTTTCTTGTTTTTACATATGCTACATGTTTTTGGAGAATGATCTACATATTATTTCTCTAACATGTATGGTACATAAATTGCTATTGTTTGGCCTCTAAATAGGTGTGGCTTCTACATAAGTCTACTTACGATTTCTCAACATAACGCTAAATTTGTCCTGATTCGAAAAATGATCATTCGTGACCTAAACTTTATGTTTGAAAGCCCAAGTATAATTGATTATTAGATTTTGGTTCAAAACCTTTGAAGCCCGTTGTTAGGAGGCTTTGGTCTTACCAATCCTCTAATAAGCCTTCATCAACTTTGGCCTAAGTTCGATCTTCAATTATCATTGGTCATATGTGTGTGCTTTGATTACTTGAGATGAATGATATACTTGACAACAAGCAAATGAAACTTGTTATTTAGAGGCTTTAATTTTATCAATCTTCTAATGAGTTTTCAAAAACAAGCTTCAAGATGGTCATTCAACGAACATTTTGTTACGCTTGACCTATAAATTCTAATTCACTAACAGTTAACTTTACTTTATGCCTTTATTTTGTGACTTTACATTTATGTACCATTTATTTTTTAGCATCTACATCTCATGTTATTTGCTTTTTGCTCACTTGAGTAGTTATTTTCTTCCTTTTATCTTTGGTCACTTGAGCTTTTTTTTTTGTAAATATACTTAATAGTCAACTTGGACATTAAAAAATATTGAGGTAACTTGGACTACTTGGTTATTATCCCTAACACTGCGGAGTTTTAGATTCCCGAGACTTAGGATTAGAAGCCATGAGACCTAGGAACTCTGTAATATTTGGTTGATATTTTTGTGAAAATCTTTCGAAGTATTTGGGGTTTACTCCAAGACATTATTTTTAATTTTTCTATGTGCAGGTTATTCTTATTTTTTATGTTTTGTTTGTGATTGAGAATCTCTCTGTCTACAGTTGTTACTCTGGACAATTTTCGTCAGAGAAGACTTTGATTGGTTCTTGAATCATCTGAAGTTTGGTATTCCTCAGAGGTTTAGTATTTTTGCTTGCTTTGTTTTAATCCAAAGGATGATAATTCTACATTGACTTCTTTATGTCAAGTGTTGGCTTATTATTTGTTAGACCATTATTTTCCTTAGATTTTACTTTGTGTACTTAGGATAGTCCCTTTATCTCCCCCTATCTTATTTAATTTCAAAAATCTTCTCCCTACTTTTCAAAAATATTCTTGTTTTCTAACTTGAAACGCTTTCATAATAAACTTGGACATAGGTCCATGCATTTTCAAAAATATTTTCTTAATCAAACTTTAATAAATTTAACCATACTTTGACATCATCTTTTAAAAAGACTAAAAGTCATTAACCTTATTCAAACCATTTTTCCACCTTGGCTTTTTAGTTTAAAACTCTTCTCAAAAGATTAGACTCTCGTTGATTCTTTTAATGATGCAAACTACCACACTTCTACAATATGTAATGAAGAGAGCTATTTTCCACTTGGGTGTTGAGTGATGGATTTTAAATCCAAGTTATATCCTTCTCTTTGAGATGATACAAATGCTCATTACTCATAATTGTGGGTAGTAAGTATTTTTTCCACTCGGATACGACGATGATGTCTCTTCTTCTTAAAATAACCAACACACATGTGTTTTAAAATTTTTGAGGTGAACTACGAGTACATTGATCCCCTATTTTATAAAATATGGTACGTAGGAACTAAAGGTTCATAATTTTGGTGGGTTCAAAATATTGTAAAAAATACTTCTTTTCTCATCTCCACCATCCTATTTTGTATACACCATTTATAATCAAGATACATAAATTTTCAAAGAGGTTCCTACAGATTATCGTAGATGTTTAGGGTGCTAATACCTTCCCTTTGAATAACCAACCCCCGTACCTAGATTCTCTCCCCCTCCCTTGGGTTTATTCGCTCTATTCCTATTTCCTTTGGAAACAATAAAGCATGGTGGCGATTTTTACTTAATCTGTACTAGATAAGTCAATCCAATGGCTTAGTCTCAACATTTTTACCGCTACAAAAAATTGGCGACTTCACTGGGGATCATAAATCTCTAAGTGGGTTGAGCCTATCTTTGTTTATCTATATATGTGCTATTATATGTTCTATTATTTGTTGTATATGTATATCTGGATTTTTCTGGTTTTCAGGGTGCTTGGTGATCTCTTTTAAGTCCTATACCCAGACTTGGGAAAACTTAAGATAGGATGGGTGGTATAGTAATGTTAATTTTGAGGGAGTAATTCCGAAAAAGGAGACATGAGATTCCCCACTCAGTGGCGGCCTCTTTGACTATAGTATTTGTTTACCGAGCAATCGGGAAGACATGTTGCTTTCGACATGGGAGTCTTCTAAGCTTAGAAGTCGTAGAACCCTTAACCTATCTTGGCCTTTTAGGTGTAGTGTAAAGATTATAATGGAGAAATCTGGAAGTAGTTGTCACACGATGCTGCACTCAGACTAGTTTTTCCTTAGAATATTGCTATATATCGAGCTAATCGGGACGTTGCTAATATTTGAAGGAAGAATGTAGACTCTAGGATTTCCTTAGAACCTTGTTCTCCAGGTGATAAACCATTAGTCCTTACCTTGTGGGTAGTACCTTTGACTTTATGCTCGTGACGTTGAACCTATGAACCCCCATGTTTGTAATCTTGTGTATGATTGTTGTATCATCATGCATTCATGCACCCATGAGCATTATTTAAATAGTTTTTCAAGGAACTTAAGGTTGACTCTTGCAAATATCTTTGGTACTCTTTTGACCATGGATTTTGGAAGGAGAAAGACTTGGAAGTACAATTTCAAGGATCCTAAGATAGAGGAACTGAGGAGTTTGATTCCTGAGATTAAGAGTCCAACAAATTTTCAGAAGAGGTATGTAGCCATTGTGGCTCTTATGAAGCTTAAGATGAAGGAGGGTATTCTATCTACATTGGTCCAGTTTTGTAATCCGTTGTATCAGTGCTTTACTTTTCCTGACTATCAGTTGATTCCCACATTGGAAGAGTATTCCTACTTACTTGGTTTACCTATTAATGATTGTGTTCCTTTCTCCGGCTTAGAAGGAGAACCCAAGTCTCATGAGATTGCCACCATAACTCATTTAAGGAAGTATGAGATTGAGGCTAACATGACTAACAAAGGAGGAATCAGAGGTTTACCTGTTAAGTTTTTATTGGAGAAAGCTCGTTACTTTTCCAAGATGAAGAGTACAGCTGCTTTTGAGGCTAATTTTTATTTTCTTGCCTATGGGTTGTTCTTGTTTCCTATTGTCGACAAATTTGTGGATGTTATTTCTATTAGGATTTTTCTCATTGGGAAACCAGTCCCTACACTGCTAAGAGATACTTATTATTCCATCCATCTTCGAAATTTATATCTGGAAGGGATGGTCATCTATTGCACACCGTTGTTATATCAATGCTTTATTTCTCACTTACCTCGGTCTGCTACTTTTTGGGATATACAGAAGGAACCATGTTGGGAACCAAAGATTATGGCTCTCACTCATTGTGACATTAATTGGTATCATTAAGCTTATTATGATGTGAAGATTATTGATAGTTAAGTTTTTTTCCCAATGTGCCTCTTCTTGGTACAAAGGGAGGAATTAGCCACAATCCTGTTCTTACACGCTGTCGTACCCCAAATTTGTCCTACCTTGATGATTTTATTTTTCGAGATTAAAATAGAAGAAATATTTAATTAAAGATGGTACAGCAGTATCTAATGGCCTATCTTTATCCAAGACTAGGGGGTGTGTTTTAATTCAGGAAAGCGGGGCTTTCTAAATCAGAAAGACTATTGCATTTGTAAACCTATTCGCAAGGCATGTTGTCCTATGGCCCATGCGATTTGAAAATGGAATTATAATTCAAATAATAGTTAAGTTTTTAATTAATAAAAACCATTTTTAGTGTTAATGTTATTAGTAAAAGGGGGTGGGTACAATTAAAATATGTAAGCCCATTAGTTGTTGGCTTGTTTTAGGAAAAAGTACTATTAAAACTATCGTTATCATTATTTAAATTGAAAAAAGAATAATAAGTAATATATATTTCTTTAAGAAAACGTGACATGTTTTTATCGCTGTTAGACTTTGTTTTAATAATATTGTCGTTAATCATTAAATTTTTTATTTATTAAAAGATTTTGATTAAACAATCAGTATTGGGTTAGAGGCCAATTGGGCCTAGTGGTGTTAAAGAACATTTTTGCTTTAACAAAAAAATATAATGGAGTTGATTAATTACTGTAGGGCCCAATTAACATTTTCAATTGTTGTTTTGTTGAAACAATTTTTTTTTTGGGTTATTAATGTTGAGTTTTAAAATCTTTTATTAAATATTTGAGAAAAAGACTAATTTGAAAGGGAATTGGGCCAGTTGCGTTAAGGATTTTTTTTTGTGATGAAAAAACATGCTATTGGGCTGAATTAATAGTTTTTTCACAAAGCCCAAATGTCCAATAAAACATTAATTGTTCCAATTAAGCCATATTAGCGCTTGTTTTTTTTTTGCAGTAAACACCTACTGTTCAAATTCAACTAAAATTAAACCAAATCTTTGTCTAAAATGATAACAAAATCTACAACATTCAATAAAATATACAAATCTGAAATCATATCTAAAATTGCAAAATACAGTAGAATCAAATCTCAGCAAGAATATATTACAATCAATTAAGACATAAATCTAATCCCTAATTCATGCTAATGTATAACAACAATTCTACAAAACCCTAAATAGAAATTCCTATAAAGGCAAAACAAAAATTAACTGTGGAAAGGGGGGATACAGAAGAAAGATCGGAAGATAGAAACGTAAACCCTAATTGAAGAACAAAGGTTAAAGAAGGCGAAGAAGGAGAGAGATACCAAGATTTCTATTAAAGATCCGAGAGAGGGACGATTGGGGTTTCACGATCTGAAACCATAATTGTCGTTGATCCGCCGCCGTCACTCCGAATATCACCAACCTTCCGTTGCCAACTCTCTTTGCCGGAATCTACAATCAAAGAAGACAGAAGTTTTAGCTTCAACTAAAAAGCTTAAAATCAAAGAACAATCGAATTTTTGAGAGGGTAATAATAACTCCGCCTCTTTTCTTTGTTGTTGTTGTTCTTCTTGTACCTGGGTTTTGTTAGGTAGGTTGAGACAGAGGGTGCTGGATTTATGTTGGGGATGGGGTTGAAGGTTGATGGTGAAGTCGCCGCGGGCCTTAGGGTTTGAGGAGGACAGGGAAGGGGTTAGGTGTCGCAAGAGAGAATAGGGAGGGGTCGCTGTAAAACGAACAAGGACAAAATGAAAATGAAACTAAAATATTTTGTTATATTCCGTTGATATCCAATACGCGCGCGCCTATAACAACTTAGCATGCACCCTTTTATTGTTTGTTAGATCATCAGTGGACGGCCATAATTTCTAAAACGCATAGCAAACAACACCCCCTGTCAAAACTGTGTTGGGCTTAGCCCAAATTTCTAGTCAAACCTCCATCTTTTACTTGTTAACATGAAAATACACACCCCTAGATCATAATTAAATAATTTTTTTTTAATTTTAATTATATTTTTCCTCATATTATTTATTTTCCATTTATGATTATTATTATTAGTAATATTAATTATCATATTTTTTAAATATTATTATTATAATTATCATCTTTTAATTTCATTTTCTATTTACTATTATTTTATTTACTATGTAAATATTATTTATTTCTTATCCATGTGTAAATATTATTATTATTATTATTATTTATATATTAACATATAAATCATTTTATTCAAAAACTTATGCATTATTTTATATATTTTTTGCATTAAATACTTTTTTTAATCATGCATTAATCAATAATTTTTGCAATTAACACGATTAAAAAACACTCAACAAACAACAAACTAGTTTTCCCAACCAACTAAACTAATCAACTATTTTTTTGCAAAAGGGTTTCAAACAGATTTTGACTCGCCACACATTTATTCAAAATCACCGCAATCACTATTCCCGGCCAAGTGCGAGGTGATTCGAAGTACGTTTGTAACCCCTAAAAAACACCATCCCCATACGAAGTACGAATTGGGACTCTGATTTCTCATGAGAAGATATGTAGGCATACGATCAAAAATCGTAGCGAGTTCCCCTATTAAAAATTAAAACCCTTTCCCCTATTAAAAATTAAAACCCTTTTTTCCCCTATAAAAAATTTAAACCCTTTCCCCTATTAAAATTTAAATCCTATTTACCCAACTTAAACCTAAAACCTAATATCCTTGTGAACAAGGTAGATGAAAGGTGCATAACACCTTCCTTTTGTCTAATGAAGTCTGAAACCTAGAATCTCTGTCTGCGAATTAGGGTTTTCTGTTAGATCCCTTCCCTAGGATAAAAATTAATAATGGCTGCTCTGATTAAAAAAACCAATCGCAACACACGCCACCAACTTAGATATTCAATGAAATACGAGTCAAACAACATTCATTTGAGTGGTTTCTTTCTCAAAGAAGGAGAAGATCACAAGATAACTAAGGAAGATATTGAAAAGGCTTGGAGCCACATTCATAGAAAGGGTAGAAAAGATTTGGGACCAAGTGGAGCTGTTTCCTTATAGCCTCATTTCTGTTGGGTACAAGCATGGGAAATTCAGTTGAAGATGCCTTATTCTCGTGAAGAACCTCTAGCTGACATGTTTATAAGGACTACTCCTCCTCTCTTAGATGATGTGGAAGAACTTCAGCTTGCCTTTGTTAGGATACATCAAGAAAAGGAAGCATGGAAGAACAAGCACCAGACTTTGGAGGTGTCCTACTCAACATAATTGAAAGAGAAGGATGACTTGATTGAGATTCTTCAGAGTCATGCTATGAAGATGATGGAGAAGCAGGAGGATTTATTTTCCTCTAGAGTTGAGCCAGGACTGGTCACCCATTTTCTGATTCTGGTGGATATAAAGAAGTCGCCAACAAGTATGTAGTAGAAAACAAGCAATTGAATGCTCAGATTGCAAGACTCAAGGGAAAACATTAGTGTGTCGAAAGATCTTCACCAGCTTTGGCTCTTTATGGTTTTTAAATTCTATCTTTATTCTCTTGTACTTAGGATTATTGAAACTTGTACTAAAAGTTGTAATCCATTCCAAAGTTATTATTAAAGTGATATTTTTCAGTATTTCCAAATGTGTTAGTTCCTCAATATTTGCAATTGTTTATAGTTCTTTGAGTTCCTTTAATAAACACAATAAATCATATGCATTGTATATCATGCATCATTTTGCACATATTTTTTTCATTCCTATCTTTCCCAGGTGTCTTACTTGTTTCTCTACTTTGTTCCATCGGCAAGCTGCCTCACCGGTACAATACTCAGGATAATTCTAAGAAGAAGATGGAAAACCTTGAACAAGAGAATCGTGAGCTGTGGAAAGAAGTTACTTCTTTAAGAGCCTACATGGCTAATTTGACTACTTTGGTAGATTCATTGGTGGATGCTCATAATCAGCCACCACCTCCTCCTCCTCCTCTGTCTCCTCGAGCTACTCAACCACAACAGACGACTATTATTTCAGAGGTTCTGTCAGTTCTCATTTTTGCAGCTCCAGTTACTGCTTCTCAATATTATATGCCTCGTGATTACCCGTGGGGAATTCTTGAGAATTTCATACTTGAAGGTTACATTCCTGCTGCTCAAGTTGCTCCATTCGTTTAAATTGTTGTTGTTTCTGCACCTCATGTGGTGCATGTTGTCCCTATTATTAATGATGATATTCATCATGCTGCACCTCCTGTAGTGAATGCTATGCTTGTTATTAATGATGAAGTTTATCACGTGCCACCTCCACCAAGTGAAATTTTGGGCTTTTATGACCAAATGGATGACTTTTAAGATCAATTCAATGAAATGCATAAATAAGTGAAGGCTCTCGAGGGAAAGAGTTATTCGAACAGAATGTCAGTGACCCCTGTTTGGTTCCTAATGTGAAAGTGCTAGAAAAGTTTAAAGTACCAGAATTTGAGAAGTACAAGGGTAACACTTGTCCCCGTGACCACTTGGTGATGTATATAAGAAATATTTCCACTCATACTGATGACCAATGCTTGCTTATTCATTTCTTTCAGGATAACTTGACTAATGCTGCCTTGAAATGGTATATGGGATTAGATAGTAGCAACATCCATACATTCAATGATTTGGGTGAATCTTTTGTGAAGTAGTAGAAGTCCAACATGCTTATGGCACCTGGACGTGACCAATTGAGAGTGATAGCTCATAAATATAAGGAATCATTTAAAGCGTATGCGCATCATTGGCGCGAGTTTCCTGCCCAAGTGGTACCCCCAATGGGAAAGTAAGAAATGACTAAGGTCTTCCTAAAAACCTTTGGTTCATTTTACTATGAAAGAATGGTTGCAAGTGCACCAAGTGGTTTCACTGAGATGGTATGTATAGGTGTCCATTTAGAGAAATCCATAAGGGAAGGACGATTGTCAAAAGATGAAGGTTCTAGTGGAAATAATAAATCATCGTATGGGTTTTCTAGAAAGAAAGAAGGAGAGACAAATGTTGTTGTTCAAGAAATAAGGGTTAGACCTCTAAGAAGACGTCATCAGCATCAACAACAGGTTGCTTCAGTTACTCTCATCATCAATGTAGCTCTTACTGCTATTGCATATCAAAGAGCACCTCAACAAGGTAATCAAGGGCAAAACCAGAAGAGAGATTATTTTGATCGTATCCCCATAAGTTATACATAATTATTTTCTACTTTGATTCAGAAGAATCTGGTGCATGCTAGGTTTCCTCTTGCTATACCTCTAACTTTTCCATGGTATTATAAAGTTGATCAGACTTGTGCTTTTCATCAAGGAGCCCCTGGGCACAACATTGAAAATTGTTATCCCTTGAAGTCTGAAGTGTAGAAGAGGGTAAGATTTGGTCTTCTGTCTTTTAAAGATATTGGTCCCAATGTAAAGGCAAATCCACTACCCAAGCATGAAGGTGGAGGTACTTTAAATATGGTTTCTAGTTGTCCAGGAGAATTCAAAATCTTTGACATAAAAATGGTAAAATGGAATTTGGTGAAGATGCATGCTTTGCTATGTCAATACAGTCACTATTAGCATGACCATAAAGCCTTCCGGATATGTAGAGAAAGCACTCGCGGTTATTCTGTGGTAGAAGGTGATTTACAAGAGATGTTGGATCAAGGCCTTATCCATATCATCAGGCCAAAATAAAAATATGAGAACGATGTGAATAAGGTTTATGAATGTCCCAGTGAATTTCGGATTTATGATGTGAATTATATGGATGATGATCTGGTGCAGTTGCATGCTAAATTTTGTTATATGGATGGTCAGGAGATACATCATTATGGTTCCTATTAGATTTGCTGCAGAGATTAATATGGTTGTTCTATTGTGAGAAGAGGTATTTAACTACTGTTAGACAAAGGTATTATCATAGTCACAAGAAACAGAGATGATTATAATGGAGTTAACATGATTGAAGACTACCCTATTGAGGCCATATTTGATGATGAGTATGTTTTTGGTGATGGATTCTTTTATTTTGACGAAGGTATGTTTCCTGAGTATTTTGAAGAAGCATGAGTGAATGTCATTGTGCCACATTTTGGTGTTCCCAGTCCTGTAGATATTATGTATCGCAACATACCTGTTATTGCTCCTGTAGTTATTTATCTTCCCGGTCCTATCCTATATGAATCATATAAAGTCGTGCCTTATAAGTACAATGCAATTATCCTGGAAGATTGTGTGAAAATTTCTATCTAACCTTTGTCCCATGTTGAGAATATTGTTGAAGCTAGTTGTAGTGGTCGTGTCTTCGCCCCTACCTTTCGAGAAGGTGTTAATTCTGGTAAAAAGGTTGATGAGAATGTTAAGACTAAGAAAGTGGTAGGAGAATCTAGTGGGGCCTCCTTGGAAAAGGATGTTAATGATCTGTTAAAAATCATCTAGATGAGTGATTACAAGATTGTGGATCAGTTGTTGCAAATTCCATCTAAGATTTCCATTTTAGCCTCGTTGATGAACTCTTCTGCTCATTGGGAATCTCTGATGAGGGTGTTGGATAAGGCTTTTATTGAAATCGATTTTTCTCTGGATTAGTTCAATGGTGTTGCGGGGAATATTATGTCTTGTAACAATATGAGTTTTTGTGATGAGAAATTTCCTGATGAAGGAAGAAACCATAACTTGGCTCTACATATATCTATGAATTGTAAGAATGACTCTTTTTCCAATGTGTTGATAGACAATGGATATGATTTGAATGTCATACCAAGAAGCACAGTCATGAAGCTCAAATACCAGGGAACTCCAATGCACCCTAGTAGCATTATATTAAAATCTTTTGATGGTTTGAGAAAATATGTCATTGGAGAGGTAAATTTACCTATTCACATAGGTTTTCACTTATTCCAAATCACCTTTCAGGTTATGGATATTGTGCTAGTCTATAGTTGTTTATTGGGACGACCCTGGAACAATGAAGTAGGAGCTGTTACTTCAACTTAGCATCAGAAACTGAAATTTGTCCGTGAAGGAAAGATAGTTATTATGAACGGTGAGAAAGCTCTGTTGATATCTCATTTGTCTTCCTTTAGCATTGTAGAAGCTGATGAAGCCATTGTTGAAACTCAGATACAAGATTTGTCTATTAATAATATAAGGAAGAATGAAGATTTTATCACCTTATTTAAGGATGTGCATCAGGTAGTGCAGAAGGGGCCTAGCAAGGTGTGATGGCAGGTTATTAATCCATCTATGAACAAGAATAGCACTGGTTTGGGTTTCTACATGAAGAATGAATTTGTGAATCTAAAGTACGATTTGAGTAAATACCATGACATCTTTCATAGTGCAGGATATCTCCATCCAGCTACTCCAAATATTAATGATATTCTTGATGATGAGCCATAGCAAGAGATGCCAAATTTTGTGACACATGGATTCTGATCCATAATTAGATCACTGTTGATGTTCCTTCTTGCATTTACATTTTAAAGTAATTTGTTTATTATTTGTCTTTTCAAAAGTCTTTCACTCTGCCCAAGGTGAAAGTGATGTTGTATGGGCGTGTCATTTGTTTTGAATTTAAAGATCACTAATAAAAGTTGTTTTTGATTTCTAAATTGTGTCTTTATTTTCTGTTTTTCTTGGAAAATGGTAATAAAAAAACCTTTCGTAATAAATAATTCTTGTAAATAAATCTTCATAATCACTTGTTATATGTGTCGGTTTCTATAATCAATCATAAATCATATGTGCAGATTAATTAAAAAAACATGTTAAAAGAAATTACTTTGCACCCTCTCCTAACTTTGAATATCTTGTGTATGTGGTTGAAGAAGAAGAATATGATGAAATCATAGAAGAGGTTTCATGTTTGCTTGAGCGCGAGGAAAATACCATTCAGCCGTATAGAGAGTCGTTGGAGACGATTAACTTGGGTTCAGAAGAATATTCGAAAGAAGTCAAGATTAGGGCACTAATTTGTCCCAATGTGAAGAGTAAGTTAATTGAGTTGCTGAAAGAGTATATGGATATTGTTGTACCCCAAAATTTTCCCTCCCATGTTTACTCAAGACGTGCTCATTGAGGTCCTCAATTGCTCAGGAAGCTTCAAGTGATTTCCAGGGCGCCCTATATGCCTCAGCATAATGACATTTCTGAAAGAAACAAAAGAAGTGTACATAACAAGGCGAAGGTCAAAAGCTGAAAATATGCCTAAAGGATTTTGGGTGGAAGCAGCTTCGACAACAATATGCAATCTATTCTGATGCCCAACAAAGCACTAGGATCGAAGGAAAGCGTGAGGAGGCTTTTGTAAAGCCTTCGATTGATGAAGAGCTAATAAAGATCCTCTTCGAAGGGTTTGTCTTCGAACCATTGAAATATAGGTCATTTGAAGCATTACAAGGAGAGACCTTTCGACTGACATGTTGTTTGAATGGGGGCTTCGAATAGAATAATATTTTGAATTCGAAATATTTTATCTTATCCAAAGAAGCGCGTGGAAGTCTAATGGTTCGAAGGACATGCAATCTTCAAACATTGTGTGATCGAAGGACGGTTAGGGACGAATCAGCCAAATATGAGTCATCTTAGAGTTTTGGGATCAATGTGTTTCAGGCATGTGCTTGAACAGACATGGAAGGAGTTGGGTGATCGAAAGTAAAATCTGGGTGCTCATTGGTTACCTTTTGATTGGTGTATACAAGTTGTATCACCAATCGAAGGTGAACTAGTGAGCAATAAATATATTCTTGTAGACAAAAGCAAAGGGTGGGAGTTGGAATTGAAGAACCACCTACATAACTGAGTTTGAGGGAAAGAATAAAATGAAGCTTCGACAGGCCAAGATGAAGAGGTGATGCTTCTATTGGTCTAATTGAAGGAAAATAAATTCGAAAGAAATAAGAGTTGAGTTCGATTGGGCTGATTCGATAGTTTTCAGACCAAGAAACTAAGGCAGATAGTGACCCAATCGAAGAGGCCATGCTATGAATGATGTTTGTGATTGTTTTAACGTGTTACATGTGAAAATTAGTACTAAATTAACAGGACACCATTATTAGGACATGTGAAGCCGAGTCCTTCGAATCTCAAAATCCAGGCATCTCTTTCCTTTTGGCTTGTGCACCGCACACGTGTGCAGTGGAAATGGCCTGGGTTTGATACCCATGTCGTCTATTATGTTTTTCCTAAAAATTATCTTGCAGATCCAATGTGCTGCGTTTTAAACACTTTTGTGCGCCTTCAAGCTCCAACCAATGGATGACAAGGAAATCAGATCCAATGCCCCAAGAGTAACAAGTCATGATGGATCCTCAATGGCCAATAGCACAGGATGCCAACATGATCTGGGCTTAATTTCATTTGGGATAAACAAAAACCCAATTCACACCCCCTATTACCTTTACTATCCTGGCCCATTTTATTTTTCTTTTAATTTTTCTTTTTATAGCATTATAAAATAAGATAAAAAATCGCAAAAAATATTAAGTTAGTATTTCCTCAACTATATTAATTATGTAAATTAATCGATTAATTATTTTAACCCTTTTCGTAATTTAAAAATAAATAGACTTAGGATTTAAAATAAAATTTCTTTCCATGGTAAAAAACAAACAAAAAGATTTCATTTTTATTAGGCGTTTTAGACATTTTTTCAATTCACATGTTTACCTTTACTTTCAGACTTTTTCATATTATTGTATCTGCTTACTGGGAAGTAATACACTTAACTAGGGCTTTACTTTTACTGTTTTTTATTTTTCCCCATTTTGAACTTGTAAATTCCCCCTTCCCAAAGCCATGTAATAGTTAGGATTTTACATTTCTGTACTTTTAATTTCTGCAAATTATTAAATACTTAGATGTATTCTAACTAGGATTGCATGACAAGAGTTAAAAACAAATCTCTAGCGAACTTAACACGAGACTAAGATAACTGAAAAAAATCTAATTACGCATGTGCACCTCTAGGGTACCCAACTTCGGTTGCCTTTGGAAAATAGTCAAAACTCTCAAAATGTGAGAGATTTTAGTTGCTACTCTCCGGTTTAAAAGATCACAAGTCCCTCGATGACCCTTTCGAAGTTGCCTCGGTAAAACTGAGCTTAAAACCCTAAGGTAGTTACTAAGGTTTCTTTCCCAGTTGCCTTTGTGACTATAAACGTCCCTTTGATTGTCCCTCAAACATCCAACGACAACGGCTACCTACTCACTAATAGTAGGATAGCACTGTCTAAAGGAAAAGAGGAAAAGAACAACCTTTCGAGTAAAATTAGATAGTTCCTAGATGCTATGGTCAAAACAAATTTTTACACTTAAACAAAACAACTTTTAAAAACATTTAAAAAAACGCTTTATCAACACTCTTGAGGACTGATACAAGAGTTATCATAAAGCGAGCTGCCTTACTATTGGCATTTAAAAAATACTTTCCAAAATACACAAAGAGCCCGTAGATAACTACAGATGGAAAGGGTGCTAACACCTTTCCTTTCCATAATCTACCCCCCTTACTTAGAAAACTCTCGAAAGGTCATTTTCTATTATTTTCACCCTTTCCTTTGTTGGATAAAATAAAAGTCGGTGGCGAATCTTGCTTACCGCAACATTTGCAAATACAAACGCAAAACCAATATAATAGTCGGTTCTGCCACTGTATCACATAACTGGAGACTCTACTGGGGACTATTAAAAAGTGGGGTTACCTTAGAGCTTTGTTCATTTTTAAATTGATTTACATTGCGTGTTTTGTATGCTTTACTTTTCAGGGTTTGTTTGGGTTGTTACTAAGAGATCCTACACCCGGATCTGGGGCACCTTTTAGGTAAGCAGTAATAGATCGTGGAGATTGTATGGCATAGACCGATATGGTTGAAGCGATGGATGTGTTAGTGTGACACATTTGTTGGTACCGGTATCCCTTGTGTCAAATTTAGGAGAATACAGGGCCGCTGTGTGGTGTCATAAAGCACTAACGGACCTTAGAACCTTAGTTGAACAAACTTGGCCATTAGAAAGTAGTGAGATAGACGACCTTGTTATAAAGCTGAGGATTGGTTGGTCCTTGATACTACACTCATTTAGATTGGACTTTCGAGATATTTCGGTCGCGAGAAAAGATTGCTTGAGCTGAAATAATGCCTGATAAAGAAAGATTAGTGATATTGAGACTCCTTAGAACCCGGTTACTTTTCTAAGACAGGTTGAACCAAATAAACTTCAAGATGGTACTCACCTATAAACCTCATGCAAGCCTAAACCTAAGGTCTTGTGTGATTTTCTCATGTGTGATTAAATTGTTCAAACATAAAATCATGCATCATAACATCCTTATTCATTTCACTAACCATTTCAAGGACCAAGGAAATTTATCTTTGTTCTGTTTTTCAGATCATGGCTTATGTTCATAGAAACACCACCTGAATCATCTTTGTGAGAATTCATATCCAACTCAAAGAGCTAGTATCAAGGGTTCCTGAGACTTTCTCATTCACCAAGAAATATGGCCGACTTCTCAATCTGGTTACCTCAAGATTTGATGAGAACATGATGGGGGTACTCTTTCAGTTCTTTGACCCCAAACACCATTTCTTCATATTTCCCGATTATCAGTTGGTACCCACCATGGAAGAGTTCTATCAATTATTTGGTGTACCCATTCTGGATCAGATGCCTTTCACCGGTTCGGAGGAGGCTCCAAAACCAGAGGTCATTGCAGCAACCTTACATCTGAAACGGTCTGACATTATATCCAACTGGGAAACAAGAAGAAGAGTCAAGGGTTTCCTAGTCAAGTTCCTACTAGAAAAGGCTCAACTATTTTAGGATGATTTGGATTTCCAAGATTTCGAAGTAGTCCTAGCTATTCTAATCTATGGGTTAGTATTGTTCCCTTATCCGAACTTACTCATAGATGTGAATGCTGTCAAGGTTTATCTCTCCAGTAACCCTGTGCCTACTTTGCTCGGAGATATCTTGCATTCCCTTCACACTCGTACCATGAAGACAAGAGGGGTTCTTATGTGTTTCATACCATTGATGTCTAGGTGGTTTATTCCTCACCTTCCCCAATCAATATTGAAGAATGAACAAGGTTCGGGTTGGTCATAAAGGATAATGTAACTCTCGCACTCAGATATTCTTTGGTACTCCCAGTCCACGGGAGATATTTCTATCATTGACCGCTGTAGGGAATTCCCTAATGTCCCACTCCTCAGCATTAGGGGAGGTATCACTTATAATCCTTCTTTGGCTCTACGACAATTCAGTTATGCTCGAAGGGATGGTACCCATGATATGCTTATCCAAGTCATTATGTTCAACTACAAGGATGATATTCAAGGGTATCTTCAAAGGTTCATACGAGCTTGGGTCATGGTAAACAAGGTTGATAGTAAGGATTTGGGGGGAAAATAATTCCATCCATATGGAGCCTTATCTCAACTGGGTACGAGCTCGCACCCAAAACCTTATGATGCCATATACATCCATCTTAACAGTGATTGTAGAACATGTCACCGAAGAAGATGTTCCTTATACAATTATCCATCCCGACATGCCCACTAATCTTGAAGAGTTGCAGAGGTCCTGGATTCAATTGAAGGAAGAACGTGATACCTTTAGAGATCAATTCTACACCAATTGAGAAAAAAGTGATGGAGCTCACAAAGCAACTTCACAAAGAAGAAAGTCTGTCTATCTCGGTACGAAGAGGAAGCGCCCATGGGAGATTTGATTCTTAGATTTTAAGAGTTTTAATTTTCAATTGTAAGCTTAAAAGGCAGTTGTAATTTGAATCTTAGTAATAAAATCTTTGTTTCATTTTGGTTCGCAAATTTAAATTTCCCGAAGTCCTTGAAAACATTGCATAAACATTATCATGTATATCATTACATTAAGCAAGTATTTCAGGACAGGTTTCTTATCTTTCCGCTATTTCTTTCAGCAAAAAAATAAATGGCTCTTGAACAAACAGTTAAGGATCTTCAAGCACAAAACGCTCAATTCCAACAAATGTTCTTGGCTCTAGCTAAGGGACAAGAAGATCTGAAAGCTCTAATCATCAAAGAGAAGAAGAAAAAGGCAAAGAAATCGGTCGGCGTCTTAAATATGGGAAGAAGGTTTAGAGGACCAGCCAAGAGTAAAGCAGAGAAGATTATGGTAGACATGAACGAAGGCACCTTTGGCACCCATTCTAATGGGCACACAATAGCTAAGAAGATTCTGAGGGAAGGATACTACTGGTCTACTATGGAAGCCGACTGTTATCAGCATTCCCGAACTTGTCACAAATTCCAAATATACGCTTATAAAGTACATGTGCCTTTGGTTCCTCTAAACGTCTTGACTGCTCCCTGGCCATTTGCAATGTGGGGCATCGATATGATTGGAGATATTACACATACAGCTTCTAATGCGCACCATTTCATCCTAGTTGCCGTTGATTACTTCACAAAGTGGATCGAGGCAGCCTCTTTTGTTTTTGTTACCAAGAACATTGTAGCCTGATTCATCAGACATAATCCTTATCTGTCGGTACGATATTCCAGAAAGAATCATTACGGATAATGGTACCAATCTCAATAACACTATTATCACTGAGCTCTATACACAGTTCAAGATTTAGCATCATAACTCTTCTCCTTACCGGTCGAAGATGAATGGCGCTGTAGAAGATCATACAGAAGATGATGGTGACATACAAAGACTGGCATGAGATGTTACCATTTACTCTTCATGTTTACCGTACCTCAGTATGCACGTCAACATGGGCAACTCCTTTCTCTCTGGTATATGGTATGGAAGCTGTTCTACCCATCGAGGTCCAGATCCCTTCCTTGAGAATCATGAAGGATGCAAGTTTGAATGAAGATGAATGGGTTCATACTCGACTTGACCAATTAAACCTGATTGATGAAAAGAGGCTCGCGGCTGTCTGTCATGGCCAGATGTACCAAAAACGTATGATTAAAGCTTTTAACAAGAAGGTCAGACGTCAGGTATATCAGGCTGGTGGCCTAGTAATCGAGTGTATTATACTGCCGCAAGGTGATCCCAGGGGAAAATGGACCCCTACATACGAAGGGCCATTTATGATCAAGAACATGTTTTCTGGTGGAGCCATGATATTAACCACTATGGACGGTGACGACCTTCCGCACCCTATAAATGAGGACAGTTAAAAGATACTATGCATGAGAAAAGATTAGGGATATACATATGGAAAAATCTGTACACCCAACAAGTCGAAAACCTGAAAAGGCGGCTTGGGCAAAAAAGGGTATCCCGGTGGACGAAAAACCTGAAAGGGCGGTCCAGGCAAAGGTTAGGGATTTAAAGCGTACAACTATGTCCCGTTAGAAGACCTTTTAGACAGACTTTGGTAATAAGTGTCAAGCTCAAATGGTACTAATAAATCCAGTCAGCGTCGGACAAGCAGCAAAGAGATGAGACGCTCAAGGATATAAAGGCGATAGCAGAATGGGAACCCAATGGGATCATGACACATAGATGTTTTTCTTTGTATATTATTTTTGTATACTTTTCATTTTTATGACGAAATTCTCTTACTAGGATGTCCCTCTCCTTGTACAAAAACCCCTATTATAGGAAAAGCTTCTCCAAATTAATACAAAACTATCTCTTTGAAAGTGCTAAACTATTTGTTTTATTTTTCTGTTTTGTTTGCAAAAAATTCCAGTGATTACTTTTGAACATATGCATTTGAATGTGATTACCATTTACAAATACATGCATATAAAACAAAGAGACAATTACTAATGGCTTTAAGAAACAGGACAATGTCTAAAGGCCATCTGCAAATCCCCACAGATACTTTCTCCATAGGGTATAAAAGCAGAGACATCCTACTATAAAGTCACTACCATATCCTCAGTTTACAGCCTAATGATGTCAAAATTTCTGATATCCTCGATAGGGCAAGAATCTCCAATTATTTCCCCAGCATTCCCTAGACTGGTTCACAAATTTCTTGGATTCCCCAACAAGGCTTCATAAAAATCCACAAGCAGATTATAGAGTTTCCTTTCCCCAACAGAGTTTATTTCTCTAACAACGGAAATCCGTCCCCCAATATTTCAACTTCAACAAATTTGAAGACTTACATTCTTCATCCCTAGCAACAATCAAGGTTTTATTTTCCCAAGTTTAACAACACTGCAGTAAAACAACTTATACATTCATACATTGCATTCATACATCATTTTACAAGCGTCATAGTATATGCAACACAAACGCATATAGCACAACCTCATTTATTTTTAGAACATCATTACCCAATGCATTTCACGCATCATGATATTGCATACAATTGACTCTTTACCTTTTTCAGAAAGGTTTGCAAGCAGACAAATATCATCATCAATTTTCAATAGTTCCAGATTAATTCCTGAAACAAGACACGACAACTATCTGTGAACGACTGGTTGTAGATCAATTCCCGAAACAAGGCGGGGCGACTATCTACAAGACTAGATCAGAGACTAATTCCTGAAACAAGCTAAGGCAACTATCTCTACGACCAACAAAAAAAAAGTTCCAGATTAATATCTGAAACCAGACAGGGAAACTATCTGTGAACAACTGATTGTAGATTAATACCTGAAACAAGACAGGATAACTATCTACATGAGCAGATTGAAGATTAACTCCCGAAACAAGATGGGGAAACTATCTTTTCTTGCTCTTAGGTCAGAGACTAATTCCGGAAACAAGTCAGGGCAACTATCTCAATGACCAGGAAAAGAAAATTCCAGATTAATTCCTGAAACCAGACAGGGAAACTATCTTTGAACAACTGATTATGGATCAATTCCCGAAATAAGATAGGGTGGCTATCTACACGACCATACAAAGAAATCTTACACGGGTTCCTTCTCATGATCTCCTGATGCAGCTTTACACGGGCTCTTCCTAAAGCAATCTTACACGGGTTCCTTCTCATGATCTCCAGATGCAGCTTTAGACGGGCTAATCCTGAAGCAATCTTACACGAATTCCTTCTCACAATTTCCAGATGCAGCTTTACACGGGATCATCCTAAAGCAATCTTACACGGATTCCTTCTCGCAATTTTCAGATGCAGTTTAACACAGACTCATCATGAAGCATCCCTACACAGGCTCCTTCTCATATATCTCCAGATGAAGTTTAACACGGACTCATCCTGAAGCAGCCCTACATAGGCTCCTTCTCATATATCTCCAGATGAAGTTTAACAAGGACTCATCCTAAAGTAGCCCTACACATGCTCCTTCTTATATATTTCTATATAACGGTTAATTTCATCTTCCCCATCAAGTTACTACGAAGTCTGGATTTCAACCAGAAAATAACTAACTTTCATCTCTCTAGTCCAGAGATAACGCCTCAGTAGAGCCAGGAACAACTAAAGCTCCTAGTCTCTATTCCCCACAGAGTTTTCCTCAAGCAAGGGAACAACAGAAATCAATATTCCCTAGCGGAGTCCTCCTCAGACAACAGGAATATGAATCCCCATAAAGTGACCTCTTATGAAGTCAACATCTATTTTGGATGGCATCTTTAAGCCCATCTCTGATAACTCTCAGCCATCTTCTCCAAATGGAATCTGTAAGCCCATTTCTAATATCATCAACCAACGGAGTTACTCCATGCGAGTGCAAATTTCTAGGCACTCTAGTGTTCAATCATCTTCCACCTTCAGATCACGAAAGGCAGACAAGCCAATCCAAATCTTCAGGTTTAAGAAGATTGAATATGGGCAGCTGTTGTACCCCAAAATTTGCCCTCCCATTTTTACTCAAGACATGCTCATTGAGGTCCTCAATTATTGAAAAATCTTCAAGTAATATCCAGGGTCCTCTATATGCCTCAGCATAATGACATTGCCGAAAGGAAGAAAAGAAGTTTACCTAACAAGGTGAAGGTCGAAGGCTAAAAATATGTCTAAGGGCTTTTGGGTTGAAGCAGCATCGACAACATAATGCAGTCTATTCTAATGCCCAACAAAGCACTAGGATCAAAGGAAGGATAATTCAAAGGAAAGCGTGAGGAGGCTTTTGTGAAGCATTCGATTGATGAAGAGCTAGTAAAGAGAGTCTTCAAAGGGTTCATCTTTGAACCATTGAAATATAGGCCATTCGAAGTATTACAAGGAGAGACCTTTCGACTGACATGTTGTTTGAATGGGCGCTTCGAATAGAAGAGTATTTTGAATTCAAAAGCTTTTATCTTATCCAAATAATTGCGTGGAAGTCTAATGGTTCAAAGGACATGTAATGTTTAAACCTGGCATGATCGAAGGACATTTAGGGACGAATCAGCCAAATATGAGTCATCTTAGAGTTTTGGGATCAATGTGTTTCAGGCATGTGCCTGAACAGACAAGGAAGGAGTTGGGTGATCGAAAGTAAAATTTGGGTGCTCATATGTTACCTTTCGATTGGTGCATACAAGCTGTATTTACTAATCGAAGGTGAACTAGTGAGCAATAAATATATTCTTGTAGACAAAAGGAAAGGGTGGGAGTTGGAATCGAAGAACCACCTACATAATTGTGTTCAAAGGAAAGAACAAAACAAAGATTTGACACGCCAAGATGAAGAGGTGATGCTTCAATTGGTCTTATTGAAGGAAAAGAGATACGAAAGAAACAAAAGCTTAGTTTGATTGGGATGATTGGATAGTTTTCAGACCAAGCAACTAAGGCAGATAGTGACCCAATCGAAGAGGCCATGATGATGAGGCCTTGAACCATTCGAATTGGGACTAAGAGCCATAAAAAAGAACAAAGTTTGGGAGCATTCGAAAGAATCAAGATGTGAAAAGTTGAAACAAATACTGTCCAGGTTCACTCAAAGTCCAAAATGGTAGAAAATATCTCAAAATGGCAACTTCTTATAACTTTCGATTTTTCTTTCAAAGCCATGGTAATGGCTGATTCATGCCATTTTCGTCCACCACCACACCCCTATAAATACGAGACAGACATTTCCCATCAACACACACACATTTCCTATACACAAGAAGCTGCCCTAAAAACTACACCAAGTTCTCCAAACCTTCACAAAGTTATCAGAATCGAAACAATCTTTGCAGGCTTCCTCAACCAAAAACAAGCATTCCACTCACTCCCTGAAGGTTCCAAGAGGCTTTTCCAAGCATTAGGCAGGTCCAACACATGCAGGAGAATCACTCACACAATCCCTCTGTTGGTAACTTGTCTTTGATCTCAAACTCATTAAATATGCAATTTAAATCCATATTGATTATATATTTATGCTATGAATGATGTTTGTGATTGTTTTAACGTGTTACATGTAAAAATCAGTACTAAAGTAATAGGACAACATTATTAGGGCATGTGAAACTGAGTCCTTCGAATCTCAAAAGCCAGGCATCTCTTTCCTTTTGGCTTGTGCAACGCACATGTGTTGGTTTCAAATTATCTGATTTGTTTTACTAATATAATGTCATGATTATATTTGTATCAACGAATAAACAAACAACTCAGATGATAAAGGGGAATCTGTGTAGTGGAAAGGGCCTGGGTTCGATACCCAAGTCATGTGTTATGTTTTTCCTTACAATTATCTTGCAGATCCAGTGTGTTGTGTTTCAAACACTTCCCGTGCGCCTTCAAGCTCCAGCCAATGGATGACAAAGAGATCAAATCCAATGCCCCAGGAGTACCACCTCATGATAGACCCTCAATGGCCAATAGCACAGGATGCCAACGTGGCCTGGGCTTATTTTCATTTGGGATAAAAAAAAACCAATTCACACCCCCTGTTACCTTTACTATCCTGGCCCATTTTATGTTGCTTATAATTGTTCTTTTTATAGCATTATAAAATCAGATAAGAAATCTAAAAAATATTAGGTTGGTATTTCCTCAATTAAATTAATTTTGTAAATTAATCGATTAATTATTTTAACCCTTTTCTTAATTTAAAAATAATTAGACTTAGGATTTTAAATCAAATTTCTTTCTACGGTCTAAAACAAACAAAAAGATTTCATTTTTATTAGGTGTTTTAGACATTTTTTCAATTCGGGCGTTTACCTTTACCTTCACACTTTTGCATATTATTATATCTGCATACTGGGATGTAATAGACTTAACCAGGACTTTACTTTTACTGCTTTTTATTTTTCCCCATTTTGAACTTGTAACTCCCCCCCTCCCCGAAGCCATGTAATAGTTAGGATTTTACATTTTTGCACTTTTAATTTCTGCAAATTATTAACTGCTTAGATGTATGCTAATTAGGATTGCATGACAAGAGTTAAAAACAAAACGCTAGAGAACTTAACACAATAATAAAATAACTGAAAACAATCCAATTGCACATGCGCACCTCTAGGGTACCCCACTTCAGTTGCCTTCGGAAAACAGTCACAACTCTCGAAACGTGAGAGATTTAAGTGGCTACCCTCCGGTTTAAAAGATCATAAGTCTCTCGATGACCCTCTCGATGTTGCCTCAGTAAAAATGATCTTAAAACCCTAGGGTAGTTACTACGGTTTCTTGCCCAGTTTCCTTTATGACTATAAACGTCCCTTCGATTGTCCCTTAAACATCCAACGACTAGGGCTACCTACTCACTAATAGTAGGATAGCACTGTCTAAAGGAAAAGAGGAAAATAACAACATTTTGAATAAAAGTAGATAGTTCCTAGATGTTATGCTCAAAACAAATTATTACACTTACATAAAACAACTTTTAAAAACATTTTAAAAAATGCTTTATCAACAATCTTGAGGACTGATACTAGAGTTATCATAAAGCGAGCTGCCTTACTATTGGAATTTCAAAAATACTTTCAAAATTACACAAAGCACAAGGTATTTTATAAATGATCTAAGCATCTAAGAGCCTGTAGATAACTACGGATGGAAAGGGTGCTAACACCTGCCCTTTCCATAATCTACCCCCCTTACTCAGAAAAATCTCGAAAGGCCTTTTTATGTTATTTTCACCCTTTCAATTGTTGGATAAAATAAAAGTTGGTGGTGACTCTTGTTTACCGCAACATTTGCGAATACAAATGCAAAACCAGTATAACAATCGGTTCTACCACAATATCACAAATATCTTTTCTTGGTCTTATGAAGACATGCCTAATTTGGATATCGATATTGTGCAACATCTTTTGCCGCTAAAGCTAGAATGAGCAATCAAGAAGAAGTTGCGAAGGACTCATCCTGACATGGCAGTGAAGATTAAAGAAGAGGTTTTGAAGCATACAGATGCTGGTTTTCTTGTGGCATCAGTGTACCCTCAGTGGATTGCCAATATTGTTTCAGTACCAAAGAAAGATGGAAAAGTCCGCATGTGCATTGATTATAGAGATTTAAATAAAGAAAGTCCAAAACATGATTTCCCATTACCCCATATTGATATGTTGGTTGATAGCAAAACAAAATTCAAAGTGTTTTCATTCATGGACGGATTTTCTGGATACAATCAAATTAAGATGGCTCCCAAGGACATGGAAAAAACAATATTTATCACACCCTGGAGAACATTCGTTACAGAGTGATTCCCTTCGGGTTGTAGAATGCTGGTGCAATGTACTAAAGGGATATGAAAATCTTATTCCATGGGCTAATGCATAAAGAAATTGAGATATATGTTGATGATATGATTGCCAAATCTCAGACTGAGGAAGGGCATATGGAAGACTTGTTAAAATTGTTTCAGCACTTGAGGAAGTATCGTCTCCACTTGAATCAAAATAAGTGTACCTTTGGTATCTGATTTGGAAAGTTGTTAGGTTTCATTGTCAGTCAAAAAGGAATTAAAGTTGATCCTGATAAAGTTAAGGCAATTCAAGAAATTCTTGCACCAAGAACTAAAAAGAAAGTTAGAGGCTTCCTTGAATGTTTAAATTACATTTCTAGATTTATTTCCCATATGACTGCAACATGTGAACCAATCTTTAAGTTGTTAAAGAAAGATCAAAGTTGTGTATGGACGAATGATTTCCAAAGGGCATTTGAAAGTATTAAAGGGTATATTCTTAAGCCCCTTATCTTGCTCCCTCCTATTGAAGGAAGACCATTTATTATGTATCTGTATGTGTTGGATAATTCTATGGGTTGTATTTTGGGACAAAAAAAAACTATAAGAAAAGAATATGCCATTTATTATTTGAGCAAGAAGTTCACTAATTGTGAGTCACGATATTCTATGATAGAAAAAACATGTTATGCTTTGTCTTGGGCGGCAAAGCGATTGCGACAATATATGTTGAATCACACAACTTGGTTGATATCCAAAATGGATCCAATTAAGTACATCTTTGAGAAACCTGCTCTTACTAGAAGAATTGTCCGTTGGCATATGCTGTTGTCTGAATATGATATTGAATACTGTACTCAGAAGGCTATTAAAGGTAATGTGTTGGTGGTGTACCTCGCTCACCAACCAATTGACGATTATCAGTCTGTTAAGTATGATTTCCCTGATGAGGATGTGATGTATTTGAAAGTTAAAGATTGTAGTCATCCTTTTCCTGAGGAAGGTCCTGATCCAGAATCTCTGTGGGGTATGGTGTTTGATGGAGTTATAAATTCCTATGGAAAAGGAATTCGTGTTGTGATTATCACTCCCTATGGGTCTCATATCCCTTTTACTGCATGGTTGACATTTGATTGTACCAATAACATGGTGGAGTATGAAGCTTGTATCATGGGTGTTGAAGAGGCTATAGATCTCAGAATCAAAATTCTTGATGTATATGGTGATTCAACTTTGGTAATAAATCACAGCACGAAGATTATGCAATAACATTATTACCTAAATTGGCTTGATTTTCTACGAAAATTATGCAAGAATATTATCACCTTTCTTCAATAAAGTTGAATTCCATCATATTCCTCGAGATGAGAATCCGAAGGCAGATGCGTTAGCCACAGTGGCTTCTATTTACAAATTGACTGCTTGGAATGATGAACCTCAAATTACAATTCGGCGTCTTGATAGACCAGCTCATGTGTCTTCCACAGAGGGGACGTCAGATTAAAAACCATGGTATTATGATATCAAGCACTTCCTTCAGAATCAAGAATACCTATTTGGTGCGTCCAACAAAGATAAAAAAGACATTGAGAAGGTCGGCATGTAGCTTTTTCCTCAATGAAGATGTGTTATACAAGAGAAATTATGACATGATCTTTCTCAGATGCATGGACAGACAAGAAGCAAACATGTTAATGCATGAGATTCATGAAGGTTCCTTTGGTACCCAACCCAATGGACATTGGATGGAAAAGAAGATGCTTAGGGAAGGTTACTATTGGCTGACAATGGAATCTGACTGTTACAAATTTGCAAAAAATTTCCATAAGTGTCAGATTTATGCTGACAAGATTCATGTGCCTCCAACGCTTCTCAATGTTATTTCTTCCCCATGGCCTTTTTCTATGTGGGGTATTGATATGAATGGAATGATTGAACCCAATGCATTGAATGAACATCGTTTCAACTTAGTGGCAATTGACTACTTCACCAAGTGGGTGGAAGCAGTTTCTTATGCTAATGTCACCAAGCAGATAGTAGTAGTACGCTTTCTCAAGAACAATCTTATTTGTCGGCATGGTTTCCCAAGTAGGATTATCACTGATAACGGCTCAATTTTGAATAAGATGATTGTGATACGGTGGGAGAACTGACTTGAGGTTTTGCGTTTGTGTTCGCAAATGTTTCGATTTTGCAAGAGTCGCCACTGACTTTTTATTTTATCCTAAGGAAAGGTCAAAAAGCACAGGAAAGACATTTGATATGTTTTCTTGGGTTCGGGGAGTAGATTATGAAAAGGGAAGGTGCAAGAACCCTTTTCATCCATGGTTATCCATGGGCTCTTAGTTACTTTTTTAGATCACTTGCTTTGATTTTCCAATTGTTTGAAATAGTGCTTTGTGTGTGGTTTTGAAAGATGTTTTGAAAAGAGGCCATCGTTGTGGCAACCTTTGTAATGATTCTTGTTTGAATGTATACAAAGGTGTTTTTGTCTTTTGAAAAGATTTCAATGTTTGAAAGTTTGATTTGGATAATGTTTTGAAATTGTGTTGTGAAGTGTGTTTGAAAATAGCAAGGATGTTTTTGCAAGCTTTTTGATCAAGTAACTAAGAGCTATCTACCCTATTTTACTCAAAGATCTTTCCTAATGTTTTTAACCCTTTTGACAGTGTTGTTTCACCATTGCATTTGGTGAGCAACCTTGTGTTAGGATGTTAAACGGGACAAGCGCGGGTCATCGTATAGACCATGATAGCAATTTTGTCAAGTATCTTTGGCAATTTTTTTGAGGGATTTGATCATTTTTTTTAGGCAACCAAGATAGCGTCATCGAGGGACTATGATCTTTTGTTTTGTTTTTGTTTTTCCAAAGTACCCAACATGCATAACATGGCCCATTTTTGAAGGCAACAAGTGGATTGTAACCCTAGGGGTGCAAGTGTGCATTGTGTTTGATTTTCATGCATTTTTGTTTTTGATTAGGTCAAACTATTTGTTGATTTGGATTTTTGCGTACAAACCCTAACTCTCTAATCATGGCATAATTGAAAGCGTAAAGTGCGAGAATTAAAATTCTAAGCTATTACAACATGATTATAGGGATGGGGGTACAATCTTTGAATGGGGGGTATTTGACAAGAAATATAAACCCTAGCTTACTATTACATCCAAATTGAATTTAATTGCATGAATAATAAATGGATAATATTTAAATAAACAAAAAAGACAAATATATCAAATAATATGAAATAGGCAAAAAAGGGGGTTTTTGTTCATTGATGTATGTAAAATATTTAATGTAAAAAATAAAGGAATAAATAAAAGATTTATTTTATTTGTTTAAGGGTAAAACCCTAATTTCTTTCAGAAAATAAATACATTATATTATTTATATACAATAAAATATATTAATATATGTAAAAGTAAAATATACTTAGAAAAAAAGTATTTTTTAGTATAAATAAAAATTAGTAAAAATGTAATATTTTGTATTTTTTTTATTCTAGAGTATTTAATAAAATAAAAAGTATATATTTATATATGTATATTAATAAATTTAAATATGTACAATATAAAATAAAATATGTACAAAAATAAAATATATTTAGGAAAATATTTTTAGTATGAATAAAAATAAAGAACAAAAATAAAAGTATAAATTATATATATTTTTCATGTCTTCATAAATAACATAAAAGTATTTAAATACTTTTTCATGTTAGAAAAATTAAAATAAAATTCCAAATAAATGTAAAAAGTTTATGAAAATATTTTTGAGCATTTCTTATATTTGGAAATAAATAAACAAAATCAGAAATGAAAACAAAAAGTGCAAAAATATAAAAATACAAGAAATTGGGCCAGGGGGTGCAAAAAGGAAAAAAAGGGGGTGTCAAGAGTGAGCCAGGCCAAGCCCAACCCACCACTTAATCTTCAACCTCCAGATTTTGAAAAAAAAAACGCGTGCGCCTGTACAAACTTGGACATCCTGCATATGAGCTATATTGCAAAAACTCACAACATCAAAATTGTAGAAAATTTCAAGACGATTCCAACCATATAAACAACTTGTCTTAACTCTCAAAGACCAGAGTGAATTTCTCTGGCCCTAAAACCTGACCTAGTTTTTTCAGCATGTTCATGGATGAAATTCTCCTAGCACACTTAATATAAATGAAAACTGAACATATGTACAGCTTCATGGCAATGAACACTACATTTTTTATTCACAAACCTAAGGCTAAATGTTCCTAAATAGAGAGATAGAAAGTGGAGAAGAACCTGTTTCAGTTGGATTTATGTAGGGCAATGTATTGCTTTTCAATAAGGCTTGAGATGTCTGGTAGCTTGCTTGAACTTCACTTGACCTTCTCCAATAGCTAGCTTGCCTTGAATGTCCTTGAAACAGCCTATAGAACTCAACCTGCACAAGCTCAAAATGAAAATGGTGAACACTATAAATGGAGTTACAACTGGTGTTTGAGGTTTGGGATAGCTTGGATGAGTTGAATGGAAGGTGTTTGAAGCAACTTTGGGCAAAACGCACGAGCCAAATGAGCTATGGAACTCCAGTTGCAGAACCTGCCCTATTTTGCCAAAGGAATGTGATTTCTGGCTATGGGGTGTTTTGAGGCTCAAGCAATCGTGTTTCTAGCTCAAAGGGGTATGAGAAAGATTTTCAAACTGTTTGCATAAGTTGGTATTGGCTGGTTTTCAAGTTCTAAGGTTTTGGACAAGTTTCTTGTTTTTGAAGTAAGAATGTGAAAGTTATTGTTACAGGCCTGTACAGGCTATCAAATATGCTTGCATACTTTGCTCTTGGCCCCTCCAACTTGTGGATTTGATTTGCCCTCTAAGAGATGGACCAATGCTCAAGGGAAAGTGGTTTGACATAAAGCACATTATGGCAAAAATGGAAATGTGCCTTTTTCTACTTAGGGCTTAATCTTGTGTATAATGTCCAAATGACCAAAACAAAAGCTTAGACTGATGGATTTGCATTTAATTATGGAGTGTGAAGTGATTTAGAGGCCTGTAAACTAGTGTAAGGCATGCTGACTTGAAATTGCAACTTGCATGAACATGAATATGCCATGGATGAAAAGTGAGTTTTTGCCAACTTCAAGCCTTCGATTATCCCTAACCACAAATGTGTTTGAGGAGTTCTTGGACAATTTGGAAAGCTTGCAACATGCTCTATAATCCATCTTTGAAATGCAACTAGAGATTCCAAGTGAAACAATGTGAAAAATGGCCAAGAAGATAGGTCAAAATCCTGCCTAAACTAGGGCAAAATTTCACCAAGTTAAAAGTTTTAGGGACCCTTGTTCCAAAAATCATAACTTGATATCCAAGCTTCTTTTGAGAAAACTTTGTGAATCAAAGTTGTATACTTTGTGGAGGACTACAACTTTCATTTTGGAGGTTTTGTGTGAATCTATTTGCATCATGGTGAAAATATGGGGCAAAGTTAGGAAAAATTTAGAAAATTTCATAACTTAGAAAATTTCTAAGTTATGAAAATATTCAACTTTAAACCCTAATTTGCAATTTTGGGTTTCTTGATGACCAAGTTTCATAATTTGACACATCTTGATGAAAAATGACCCTTGGCACTTGATTTTGACCAAAAAGTCAGAGTTTGACTTTCCAGTGTACAGTCAAATTTTGATCAGTTGACTGAAAAATTCATCTGTCAATCCCATGCATTTGAGATCTTTTGAAATTGTTGAATAAGTCAAGATGATGTCATTTATTCCTTGAGTCCATGGTTGAGCATAATTTGCCATTGGCTAGGTCAAAAAGTCAGAAATTGCCTTTGTACAGTCAAAACCCTAAAAATGACCATTTTGCCCTTTTGGTGATCTGATCAAATTTCTTGTGGAGTTGTGGTCCAAACTTGATCCAATGGTTCATATGAGTTAATAATGTTGATGTGGGTCAAAATTCATGAGGTTTGACTGTAAATTGGCCACAATTGACTTTTTCCCCAATACAGCTAATTTCTAGGTCAACTGTCCAATTGACTGGGCAAAAATTTGATTCAAGGCTTAAAATTTGGTATGGACAAACTTATGAGTCAAATATGAAGTATGAAAGTCAATTTGAGCATTGAAGGTCCAAAAATCCTTGTGCAAACTCAAACCCTAGTTTAGGTCATCAGTGCAAGGAGATGTCTTGAGCAGAGCAAACCCTAGCTTGATCTTGAGTTCCTAGAGCCTTGTGATGAGAAATGTTGATAAAATGAGAGGGAAAATTTTGGGGTACAATAGTTGCCCCTGTTTAATCTTCTTGAACCTGAAGAGTTAGATTGGCAAGTTTGCCTTTCGTGACTCGAAGGTAAAAGAGGATTGGACACTAGAGTGCCCGTAAATTTGCACTCGTCAAAATGTAGCTGGGGGAATGGGCTTAAAGATTCCATTTGGAAATGGTAGAATCTTGCTGGAGATTGGCTTAGAGATGCGATCCAAAACTTGTTAGTTTAAAATCAGTAGAATGAACATCAGAATGGTATCCGTATTTGGAATGTATCTGAGTTGTATCTAGAGACTGGGTTCGTATGAGCAAGGAAATGGCGTCCGTGTCTAAAGTGTATCCGAGCTGTAACTGTATTTGATTCTTGAATGCATATAAGAACGACTGTCGTGTCTAGAGTGTATCTGTATTCTGAATGGGTAACATAGAAACATCTGTGTATGGAGCATCTGTGTGCTGGGGATAAATTCCGAATGAGTGACAGGATGGAAACCGTGTCTGGAGCGTATATGGACTGTATCTGAAGTTGAGATCTGTATGAGTAGCATAATGACTTTCGTGTCTGGAGTATATTCGTACTGTAACTGGGATCTGGACAAGTGACAAAATGACTTTCGTGTCTAGAGTGTATCTGAACTTGAAGTTGATAGTTGAATCTGAATGAGAAATATAATGGCCTCCGTGTCTGTAGCATATCTAGTCTGTATCTGATTGCTGAAGTATGAATGATTAATAGAATGACCGCCACGTCTGGGGTGTATCCATACTGTATCTTGACTTGAAATTCTGAATGAGTAATAAAATGACTGCCGTGTCTGGGGGTGTATCCATACTATATCTCAAATCTCTGAATAGTTGTTAACGATAGATTTTTAATCTTATCCTGAAAAGGGTAGAATGTTAGCTAAAGCACAAAGTTATGTTGCATGATATGTATGATGCAATAAAATGTGTTCCATCAATGTTTATGATATATGAATGTAATGGATGTGCATGTAAGCTGATTAGCTGTCTTGCTGAGGAAAATAAATCCTTGATAGCTGGAGATAATGAAATCTTTGACTGCTTCCGGGGAAAGTAAATCCTTGACCGATGTTGGGGATTCCAAAAATCTTTGATTGTTGAAGATGAGAAAACCTTACTAATTACTGTTGGGGATAGAAAATCCTTGGCAACCTGCGGGGATTATCAAAACTTTGACAACTTCTGTGGGGATGTGAGAATCCTTCATGACTTTCCTGGGGAAATAAGGAAAAATCCGACGACTTCTACTGGAGAATTAAAACCTGGGAGGCTTCAAATAGAGAAACGGGAAATAGAATCTTCGTTCTGTCGGGAAATAACTCTGTGGGGAGAGTGTTTATTTTGCCGGGGAAATCAGCAGCTTGGGTTGTATGCGAATCTACTGGGGATTCCTTGTTTTGTGGAGAACTCTGCTGGTGAATCGGAGGAAGTTGGATAGTATTCCACTGGGGTTTAAGGTTTGAAGTTTTGGACTCCGCTGGTGATGAAAGTTTAGAGTATTCTAGCTCCGCTGGGGATCAGAAGTTTTTTTAGAAACTTAACTTTGATGGGAATTTCGAAATTTAACTCCGCTGGGGATATGTACTTCAAGGTTTTAGCTCTTTTGAGGATCTGAATGACATACTGTAGGGGATTTCTTCTGGAATAGCCTAAAGACGTTTTCCTATACTTTCGACCTATCAGTAATTATCCTTTCTTATTTTGTTTTATTTATAAGCAGTGATTATATTCAAATGCATATGCCTATTTAACAAACCATTGGAAGTTTTCAAATAAAACATAAGTGTAAAAAAGAAAGGAAAGGCAAGCAAATTTCTGCACTTTGAAGTATTTTTGTATTAACTTTTGTAAGTATCTTTGTACAAAGGAGACAAACATCCTAGTAAGAGAATGTTGTCGAACAATTTGAGGAAAATTTTATACAAAAAGAAAGACGGCTATGTGTAACAATTCCATGGGGTTCCCATTCTGTTGTAGCCTTCACAGCTATGAATATCTTGTTCATTCATTGCTTCGTCCTCGGATGATTGGATTGATCATGAGCTTGGAGTTTGATCATGAAGAGATTGTCCTTAAAGTGATCCAATGAGACATAGCCATACGCTTTAATTCCCTAACTTTTGCCTGGACTGCCCTTTCGGGTTTTTGATCCACCAGGAAACCCTTTTTTGCCCAAGTCGCCCTTTCGGGTTTTCAACTTGCCGGGTGTACATATTTTTTTTATTTATCCCTAATTTTTGCCTGAACCGCCCTTTCGGGTTTTCGATTCACCAGGACGCCCATTTTTGCCCAAGTCGCCCTTTCGGGTTTTCGATTTGCCGGGTCATTTTATGTGTAGTATCTTTTGACTATGTCTGCGTTCGCAGGGTGCGGCAAGTCATCTCCGTCCATGGTGGTCAGAATCATTTCCCCACCAGAAAAGATGTTCTTGATCACAAATGGTCCTTCGTAAGTAGGAGTCCACTTGCCCCTGGGATCACTTTGCGGCAAGATGATCCGCTTGATTACAAGATCTCTGACTTGATATACCTGACGCCTGACTTTCTTTTTGAAAGGCTTGATCATCCGTTTTTGATACGTCTGACCATGACAAACAGCAGTAAGTCGCTTCTCGTCGATCAAATTAAGTTGATCAAGTCGGGTCTGAATCCAATCGTCTTCACTTAAACCAACATCCTTCATAATCCTTAAGGAAGGAATCTGAACTTCCATAGGTAAAACAGTCTCCATGCCATATACCAAAAAAAAGGGGGTTGGCCCAGTTGAAGTACGCACCGTGGTACGATATTCGTGCAGAGCAAACGGTAACATCTCATGCCAGTCCTTGTAGGTGACTGTCATCTTTTGAATGATCTTCTTGATATTTTTGTTCGCGGCTTTAACAACACCGTTCATCTTTGGCCGATAGGGAGATGAATTGTGATGTTGAATCTTGAACTGCTCGCACAGAGCGGTGATCATAGTGTTGTTCAAATTTGTACCGTTGTCCGTGATGATCCTGTCGGGGATACCATATCGACATATGAGATTCTGCTTGATGAAGCGGGCAACCACATTCTTTGTAACGGAGGCGAAGGAAGCTGCTTCGACCCACTTGGTAAAATAATCAATAGCGACCAAGATGAAGCGATGTCCATTGGATGTCGTAGGATTGATCTCTCCAATCATGTAAATTCCCCAAATCGCGAATGGCCAAGGAGCTGTCAGAACGTTGAGAGGAACTACAGGAATATGTACCTTGTCAGCATAGACTTGGCATTTGTGACAAGTACGGGAATATTGATGACAATCAACTTCCATGGTAGACTAGTAGTAGCCTGCCCTTAGAATCTTCTTAGCCATCGTATGTCCGCTTAAGTGGGTGCCAAATGTGCCACTATGTATTTCAGTCATGATCAACTCGGCTTCAACCTTATCCACGCAACGAAGTAGAACACAATCATGGATGCGCTTATATAAGATACCATTGCTCAGGAAGAACTTGGCAGCAAATCTCCTTAAGAACTTTTTGTCATTGAATGAAGCTCCTTCAGGGTATTCTCGAGTCTGGAGATACCTTTTGATTTCATGAAACCAAGGTTGTTCCACTACTTCTTCGGTATTAATCTCATGACAGTGCACATGTTCGTCCATTCGTTAGATGGTGATTTGGGGAGCCTTATTATCCCAGTTGAGTTTAAACATGGAAGACATTGTAGCCAGAGCATCTGCTAGCTGATTTTCTTCTCGCGGGAAGTGCTCAAAGGTAATCTGCTCGAAATGAGGCAACAATGTCAAGACATGTTCTTTGTATGGGATAAGATTAGGATGTTTAGTGTCCTACTCTCCTTTGATTTGATTGATAACCAAAGCTGAGTCCCCAAATACAATCATAGATTTGATTTCCAAGTCAATTGCAACCCTGAGACCAAAGATACAAGCTTCATACTCGGCCATGTTATTGGTACAGCTGAAGCAGAGTCTAGCAGTGAAAGGTGTATGGCAACCTTCTGGAGAAATAAGTACCGTGCCAATACCGTTGCCAAGTGCATTTGAAGCACCATCAAAGTACAGGGTCCATCGGGATCCTTGTTTAGGTCCGTCATACGGTCTGTTACCTTCAATGTTGTCCAATGTCATAATGTCCTCATCAGGGAAGTCAAACCTCATAGATTGGAAATCTTCGACGGCTTGATGAGCTAGATGGTCAGCTACTACACTCCCTTTTATAGCTTTTTGAGTTGTGTACTGGATATCATATTCAGTCAGGATCATCTGCCATCAAGCGATTCTTCCAGATAAAGCAGGCTTCTCGAAGATATACTTGATCGGATCCATCTTGGAAATCAGCAAAGTGGTATGTGTCAACATATACTGTCTTAGCCGGTGAGCAGCCCATACCAAAGCGTAGCAAGTTTTCTCGAGCAGTGAGTAGCAAGTCTCACAGTCGGTAAACTTTTTCCTAAGGTAATAAATGGAATGCTCTTTTCAGCCAGACTCGTCATGTTGGCCCATTACGCACCCCATTGAATTATCTAAGATAGTCAAATACATGATTAAAGGCCTTCCTTCGACGGGTGGCATCAAGATAGGAGGTTCCAGCTAATACTCCTTGATCTTATCGAAAGCCACCTGACAGTCATTGTTCTATTCAACCACCTAATCTTTCTTCAACAGCTTGAAGATTGGCTCACAGGTAGATGTTAAGTGAGAGATGAACCTTGCAATATAGTTTAAGCGTCCCAAGAAACCTCTAACCTCCTTTTCAGTGTGGGGGGAAGGCATTTCTTGTATAGCTTTGACTTTAGCAGGATCAACCTCAATGCCTTTGTTACTGACAATGAATCCCAAAAGTTTACCGGACCTGACTCCGAAAGTGCACTTGCTAGGGTTCAATTTGAGCTTATATTCCTTCAATCTGAAAAACAGCTTTTGCAGATGGTCGAGGTATTCTTCTTCTATTTGTGAACGGGATATCATGTCGTCTACGTAGACTTCAATATCATGATGTATCATGTCATGAAACAAAGCTACCATGGCTCGCTGATAGGTTGCCCCGACATTCTTCAGTCTGAATGGCATCACTTTATAGCAGAAGGTACCCCACTGCGTAACAAAAGTAGTCTTCTCCATGTCTTCGGGGGCCATTTTGATCTGGTTGTATCCCAAGAATCCATCCATGAAGGAAAATACCTTGTGTTGATCTATATTGTCAACCAATATGTCAATGTGTGGTAGTGGAAAATCATCTTTAGGGCTAGCCCTATTTAGGTCTCTGTAGTCCACACACATTCTGACTTTGCCGTCCTTCTTAGGCACGGGCACAATGTTAGCAACCCATTGTGAATAGGAATTAACAGCCAGAAAGCCATCATTGAACTGCTTCATCACTTCGGCTTTAATCTTTTCGGACATGTCGGGCCTCATTCGGCGGACTTTCTGTTTGATCGGTGGACAATCTTCTCTTGTAGGGAGACGGTGAACCACAATATCTGTATCTAGTCCTTGCATGTCTTCATAGGACCAGGCGAAGATTTCAACATATTCATTCAACAGCTGAACTAAACGCTCTTTGACATTTGATTCCAGGTTGGCACCCACTTTAACCTCTTTCTTGTCTTCCTCTGTTCCCAAATTGATAGTCTCTAACAACTCTTCATGGGGAAGAATATCCCTTTCTTCTTGTTGCAAAAGTCTAGCTAACTCTACAGGCACTTCACAGTCTTCATCACCTTCGTACTCGACATGATGGACAAAATCTTCAGAGTCACTGAAGGCCAAAGCAGAATAGTCACCCATGGAATCCGGAGTGGATGGGTACCTGCATTTTGTGAGTGTGGGTGTGTGTAAGGGATAGCCATCCTTAAACAAAACAAAATGTAAAAGGAAAGGAGATGAACACAACATTTTATAGATGAAAACGTCCAATGATTCATTAAAAATGGCATATGAAAATGAAGAATCAAAAGCCTTACAAATGGACCTATATGCCCCGGGTAAGGCCTAAGGTGAAAAGAGTGTACGAATTGTTTAATTATTACAGACCAAACAGGAAATTGTTCAAAGATAAATTATTGATTGATGAAAGTGATGGGAATGAATTCTGTTGCCTCCCAGTTTTTAAATCCTCCTTCAACGGTTGGAAAGATCCAATCTTCAAAGTTGTCTTCTTTATCATCATCTTCTAAGGCATGAATTCCATGGTGAGTGATTTTTAAGGGTGGTCCTCCAGCCCGGGAGTGACGCACAGTTTTCTGGCCAGCAGCAGTAAAACATATTCCGAACTTGTCCGTCTTGTGAGGAAAATCTGGCAGTTTCCCCCACATTGTACTTCCTCCTTCTTTGATTACAGCCTCCACATCTTTAAGGGATGCCATCCGAGACACAGGCTTGAAAATGATAGGCACATCAGTCATTGTCTTCGCTACTGCGACATCAGTAGAAACCTCTTCAAAGTGTTGGAAAGGTGTTTCTATGAATTCGCCATCTAACTCCACAGCGGAAAGAGTTAAGGTGACTTATCATATACTCCTCCTCAATATGAACCGTTATGATCTTACCATGGACCGGATACTTTAGAATTTGGTGTAGAGAAGAAGTGATTGCCCCAACGTTGTGGATCCACGGCCTTCCCAACAAGCATGAATACGAAGGACGAATGTCCATCACATAAAAAGTAGAGTTGAAAATTTATGTACCCACTTTGATTGGAATGTCCACTTCTCTGTAAACCATCTTCTTAGAACCTTCGAAGGCTCTAACAACGATGTTATTGGGCTTTAGGGTCAAACCTTCGCAGTCCAATCTGTCCAACGCCTTCTTTGGTAGAACATTTAAGGATGAACCGGTATCTACCAGAACATGAGCAAGTGTGGTCCCCCTGCACTCTACCGAGACATGCAGTGCATCGTTATGCTTTCTTCCCTTAGGGGTCAAATCAGCATCAGAAAAACCAAGACCATTATCGGCTGTAAGGCTAGCCACGCACTCTTGAAACTGGTCCGCAGAAGTTTCTTGAGGCACGTGTGCTGTCTTCAAAAATTTGATCAAGGCTTTGGCATGAGCCTCGAAGCAGAGTAAGAGAGCCAACATGGAGATTTTTAAAGGGGTTTGCCCTAGCTGCTCCACGACATCATAGTTGCTCTTCTTGATTATCTTTAAGATTTCTTCCATATCTTTTTGGGTGGTCTCAGGGATAACCACAGTCTGAGCCTTCATCCTGACAGACGCTTCTTGGATCCCCTTACCTTTATTGGTAGTAATATCAGAGGTTCTAGCTTCAGGAGCATCAAATTCTTCAATTACCGGGCTTTTCACAGATGGCTTGACAGGAACAGAAACTCTCGAGGGTCCGAAGACTTCCCGAGAAGATCCTTCCGCTACGAGTTATCTTGCTCGTTCCCGCAATATTCCCTATATTAGGGGTTTCTTCATCGGAATTCCCTTCGAATGATTCGATCTGATTAATACCATGGTAGAAGATCTCTGCTCCATAATTCCATGGTATCGTCTTGTTAGATTTATACGGGATAGGTCCCGCCATGGTAATTTTCAGCGGTACAAACTTAGGATCAGGCGTAATCTTAACAGGCCTTTTGCAGATCTTGGAAAGATCGTCGGAGATGGTTATTATAGCAATGTCATTGATTGGAGTATCAAAGGTAATAGGAGTAACATGAGTGATAGTAGGAACAAGAGTCTTTTGAAAGAGGATCTCTTGGGTATCCATCAGGCATTGGATGCCTGATTTCAACAATGGGCAGTCAGTTTGCAAGTTTGAACAAAAGTAACAGTTTTTTCCACAGCCTGGGAATATCCCGACTTTCATCAAATTTACTTTAATCATTGGTAACAGAGTCATTAATTCTTTAACGGTGGTAACATGAAGATCTTCCATAACGACATGGACATTATGACCATGTTTTGGCATAGGAGCGGATATCACGTTTGGTTTTTCGGGAGAATCAAACTCTACCTCCTTGGCATCTATCAGATCTTGGATCTTGCTTTTAAGAGCCCAACAGTTGTTGGTATCATGCCCTACACTGTCCGAGTGGTATGCACATTTTTCATTGGAGTGATAATAAGGAGAAGAGGTATTAGGGTTTTTAGGCGCTTCTTTCAAGTTGGTATGGTTCAGCTTTAACAGATGAGGGAGGACTTGAGCCGGTGTCATATTGATTCGGGTGAATTTCCGTTGTGGCCTTTCTACCCTTTGCTTATTAGCTCTTGGTTGATTGCTGTGAGGTTGATCGGTTGAGGAGTTTTGGATCATAACAGCCCCCACCGTTGGTCGGCGCTCTGTTCTCCCTTGGTTTCTTTGGGTATGAATAGCAGAAACTTCCTTCTTGGCTGGGAAGGTCTTCTTAATAGCAGTGGAAGCGGAGGCATCCTTCTGAATTTTACCACTTTTAATGCCAGCTTCGACCCTTTCACCGGTCAGAATTAATTCGGTGAACCCTGTAGATAAGCTCCCGATCAAGTGATTGAAGAACGGACCTGACAGAGTCCCTAAAAACATGTCAACCAGCTCTCTATCCGATAATGGAGGCTGCACCCTTCCAGCCAAATCTCGCCACTTCTGGGCATACTCCTTAAATCCCTCATTAGAGGCCATACCCATACTCTGTAGTTTAGTACGAGTAGGCGCTAAATCTGCATTATATTGGTATTGTCGTTAGAACGCAACAGCCAAATCTTCCCAGTTATGAAAATCAGATCTCTCCAGTTGATAGAACAAGTCCAATTGCGTGCCTGAAAAACTATTTTGAAAAAAGTGGACCCAAAGATCCTTATCAGAGGAGTGAGGTTGGATCTTTCTGACGTAGGAACTCAGATGCATCTTTGGACAGGACAAACCGTCATACTTAGCAAATGTAGGTACTTTGAACTTGGGAGGAATGACGATCCCAGCAACCAACCCTAGTTCTTCGAAATCTAAACCAGGTACCCTTTGCAACTCCATGGATGCCAACCGATCCTCAAGATTTTTATACTTATCATCCGCCGGGGGATATTGTTGTTCGGAGTAATCTTCGTCTTCTTCCTCTTCTTCTTCTTCAGCTTCAGATTCAGAGGGTATTGCAAATCCTTTTCCTTTACCAACCCCTTCGTTAGACGTTGAGGGAAATTCCAGAACTCTCCTAGCCTGATGCTCAAATCTCCTTCCCATAGTGGCTACCCCAACTCTTTTCTTTTTCTTCCTTTCTGGTTCCTTCTCTTTCTCTAACAGTGCTTTAAGGTCCTCCTGACCCTTTGCTAAGGTCATGAGGAGTTGTTGGAATTGCGAATTCTGTGCTTGCAGATATTTAACCGTCTGCTCTATATCCATCTCAATGAAATAAACAGCAGAAAGATAAGGAAACCTAGTGTGAAGACCTGTTTATGCATATGATGAATGATATGTTATTCATGTAATGCATTCGAGGATTCAGAAATTCAAATTTGTTGCAAACAAAAAGAACACACGTCATATTAATAAGAAGAAATTTGTTAGTACATAAATGCCCCATGGGCAAAATATTACAGAATTCTTAATGTAAAAAGACATTGTGCATCCTCTTTGGCGCGATGTAAGTGTTGAGAGTTTCCTCTTCGTGAAGCCGGAGGGTATGTTCCAAAACCTTCTTCTCACTGGCATAGAAGTTGGCTTCAAAAGTATTCCTTTCTTCTTTGAGTTGTATCCAACTCTTTTATAATTCTTCCAATGATGTTGGCATGTCAGGATGTAGGAGGGTGTATGGAACCACTCCTTCCATAACAGGCTCTTTGATCACGGGGAGAATGTGAGGGTAAGGCATCATAAGACTCTGGGCGCGGGTTCGTACCCACTTGAGATAAGGCTCAAGGGGGATGGAATTCTTGTGCCCTAGTGTCTTACTATCCACTTTGTTGGGCATCCTCCAAGCTCTGATAAACCTTTGTCGAAGTCCTTGAGCGTCATTGTCGAAGTCAAAAACCAAGTCAGGGATTAGCATATCACGAGGACCATCTCTCCGGGCATATCAAAACTGCCTTAGAGCTAAACAGGGGTTGTAGGTGATGCCTCCCCTAATGCCAAGTAGTGGGACATTAGGGAATTCCCCGCAACGATCAATGATGATGACATTTTCTCTGGACCGAGAACACCAATGAACATCAGAATGTGTGAGAGTCATCAACCGTTGTGACCACCTTAAACCCTGCTCATTCTTCAAAACTGATTGGGGTAGGTGAGAAATAAACCACCTTGCTAGAAGAGGAGTACAACACATGAGAACACCTCTTTTCCTCATTGTTCATGTGTGAAATGAGTGTAGGATGTCCCCAAGCAATGTAGGTATAGGATTCCGAGATATGAAAATCTTGATGGCATTCACAGCTATAAGCTGATCAAGGTTTGGGAACAAGACCAACCCATAGATGAGAAGTGCTACAATCTCCTCAAAGGCTTGTAGATCTAGAGAATTCCAACAGTCTTGTGCCTTCTCAAACAAAAACTTTTCCAAGAAACCCTTGACACCACTTCTGGTTTCCCAATGACCTTTGATATCAGATGGTTGCAAGTGTAAGGCTTGAGCAACATCTTCAGGCTTTGGTTCTCTTTCCGTACCGTTGTAGGGTAGTTGATGGAGAATAGGAATCCTCAAGAGTTGAGAAAATTCCTCCAAAGTAGGTACTAGTTGGTAATCAGGGAATGTGAAACAGTGGTGTAGGGGGTCAAAGAACTGGAAGAGAACTTCTACCATGTCTTCTTCAATGTTGGAGTTGACCAGGTTGAGAAGTCTACCATGTCTTTCACTGAAGATAGAATTATATGGAATCTTGGAATTAAGCTCTTTGAGTTGAGGAGAGATTCTCACAAGGTTAACTTGAATTGTTTTCCTGCGAATAGATTCCATGACCTACAAAACAAGAACATAGATGAATATCCAAACCCTTGAAATGGTTAGTGGATGCATATGATGCTTTATTATGTTCATGATGTATGCACAAGCATATGTACAAACAAGTCACACAAGATCCTAGTTTTAGGCTTGCATGGGGTTTCATAGGTAAGTACCCTCTTGAAGTTAGTTGGCTCAAACTTTCTTATAAATAGTAACTGGGTTCTAAGTAGCTCAATATCACTGGATTATTTTCTGTGTTCATTGTTTCAGTTTGGCCACTTAACTGGCGACTGAAATATTCCAAGAAAACAACCCTCAATGAGTGTAATATCGAGTATCTACCAACTTCGGACTGCACCAAAGCCGGTTATCTCACTACCCCTAAAAAAGGCCAAGATGGTCAAGTAAGGTTCTAAGAGTTCATTAGTGCTTCATGACATCACTCAGCGGCCCCGTATTCTCTTTGATTGACTCAAAGGCTACCTGTACTCACAAATATGTCGCACTAATATAGCTATTTCTTCAACCATATCGGTATACCCCGCATAGTTTCCACAACGTATTGCTATTTACCTATGAATGTTTCCAAAAAATCCGGGTGGAGGATTCGAACCCAAACATTAGAACCAAATGTAAAGCAATCAAAGCAAACAAGTTAAGCATGAAAAGGTGATCTAAACCTTAAGGTTACTCCATTTTTAGTTATTCCCCAGCAGAGTCGCCAGTTCTGTGATACGGTGGGAGAATTGACTTGAGGTTTTGCGTTTGTGTTCACAAATGTTTCGGTTTAGCAAGAGTCGCCACCGACTTTTTATTTTATCCTAAGGAAAAGTCAAAAAGCACAGGAAATACCTTTGAGATGTTTTCTTGGGTTCGGGAAGTAGATTATGAAAAGGGAAGGTGCAAGCACCCTTTCCATCCATGGTTATCCATGGGCTCTGAGTTACTTGTTTAGATCACTTGCTTTGCTTTTCCAATTGTTTGAAATGGTGCTTTGTGTGTGGTTTTGAAAGATGTTTTGAAAAGAGGCCATCATTGTGGCAACCTTTGTAGTGATTCTTGTTTGAATGTGTACAAAGGTGTTTTTGTCTTTTGAAAATATTTCAATGTTTGAAAGTTTGATTTGGATAATGTTTTGAAATTGTGTTATGAAGTGTGTTTGAAAATAGAAAGGATGTTTTCGCAAGCTTTTTGATCAAGTAACTAAGAGCTATCTACCCTATTTTACTCAAAGATCTTTCCTAATGTTTTTAACCCTTTTAACAGTGTTGTTTCACCATTGCATTTGGTGAGCAACCTTGTGTTAGGATGTTAAACGAGACAGGTGCAGGTCATCGTATAGACCATGATAGCAATTGTGTCAAGTATCTTTGGCAATTTTTTTGAGGGACTTGATCATTTTTGTTTAGGCAACCAAGATAGCGTCATCGAGGGATTATGATCTTTTGTTTTGTTTTTGTTTTGCCAAAGTACCCAACATGCATAACATGGCCCATTTTTGAAGGCAACAAGTGGATTGTAACCCTAGGGGTGCAAGTGTGTATTGTGTTTGATTTTCATGCATTTTTTTCTTTGATTAGTTCAAACTATTTGTTGATTTGGATTTTTGCGTACAAACCCTAATTCTCTAATCATGGCATAATTGAAAGCGTAAAGTGCGAGAATTAAAATTCTAAGCTATTACAACCTGATTATAGGGATGGGGGTACAATCTTTGAATAGGGGGAATTTGACAAGAAATATAAACCCTAGTTTACTATTACATCCAAATTGAATTTAATTGCATGAATAATAAATGGATAATATTTAAATAAACAAAAAAGACAAATATATCAAATAACATGAAATATGCAAAAAAGGGGTTTTTGTTCATTGATGTATGTAAAATATTTAATGTAAAAAATAAAGGAATAAATAAAAGATTTATTTTATTTGTTTAAGGGTAAAACCCTAATTTCTTTATGAAAATAAATACATTATATTATTTATATACAATAAAATATATTAATATATGTAAAAATAAAATATACTTAGAAAAAAAGTATTTTTTAGTATAAATAAAAATAAAAGTAAAAATGTAATATTTGGTATTTTTTTTATTCTAGAGTATTTAATAAAATAAAAAGTATATATTTATATATGTATATTAATCAAATTAAATATGTACAATATAAAATAAAATATGTACAAAAATAAAATATATTTAGGAAAATATTTTTAGTATGAATAAAAATAAAGAACAAAAATAAAAGTATAAATTATATATATTTTTCAAGTCTTAATAAATAACATAAAAGTATTTAAATACTTTTTCATGTTAGAAAAATTAAAATAAAATGACAAATAAATTTAAAAAATTTATGAAAATATTTTTGAGCATTTTTTATATTTGGAAATAAATAAACAAAATCAGAAATGAAAACAAAAATGCAAAAATATAAAAATACAAAAAATTGGGCCAGGGGGTGCAAAAAGGAAAAGAGGGGGTGTCAAGAGTGAGCCAGGCCAAGCCCAGCCCACCACTTCATCTTCAACCTCCAGATTTTGAAAAAAAAAACGCGCGCGCCTGTACAAACTTGGACATTCTGCATATGAGCTCTATTGCAAAAACTCACAACATCAAACTTGTAGAGAATTTCAAGACGATTCCAACCATATAAACAACTTGTCTTAACTCTCAAAGACTAGAGAGAATTTCTCTGGCCCTAAAACATGACCTAGTTTTTTCAGCATGTTCATGGATGAAATTCTCCTAGCACACTTAATATAAATGAAAATTGAGCATATGTACAACTTCATGGCAATGAACACTACATTTTTTATTCACAAACCTAAGGCTAAATGTTCCTAAATAGAGAGAGAGAAAGTGGAGAAAAACCTGTTTCAGTTGGATTCGTGTAAGGCAATGTAGTGTTTGAGGTTTGGGATAGCTTGGATGAGTTGAATGGAAGGTGTTTGAAGCAACTTTGGGAAAATCGCACGAGCCAAATGAGCTATGGAACTCCAGTTGCAGAACCTGCCCTGTTTTGCCAAAGGAATGTGATTTCTGGCTATGGGGTGTTTTGAGGCTCAAGCAATCGTGTTTCTAGCTCAAAGGGGTGCGAGAAAGATGTTCAAACTGTTTGCATAAGTTGGTATTGGCTGGTTTTCAAGTTCTAAGGTTTTGGACAAGTTTCTTGTTTTTGAAGTAAGAATGTTGAAGTTGTTGTTACAGGCCTGTACAGGCTATCAAATATTCTTGCATACTTTTCTCTTGGCCCCTCCAACTTGTGTATTTGATTTTCCCTCTGAGATATGGACCAATGCTAAAGGGATAGTGGTTTGACATAAAGCACATTATGGTAAAAATGGAAATGTGCCTTTTTCTACTTAGGGCTTAATCTTGTGTATAATGTCCAAATGACCAAAACAAAAGCTTAGACTTATGGATTTGCATTTAATTATGTAGTGTGAAGTGGTTTAGAGGCTTGTAAACTAGTGTAAGGCATGTTGACTTGAAATTGCAACTTGCATGAACATGAATATGCCATGGATGAAAAGTGAGTTTTTTCCAACTTCAAGCCTTCGATTCTCCCTAACCACAAATGTGTTTGAGGAGTTCTTGGACAATTTGGAAAGCTTGCAACATGCTCTATAATCCATCTTTGAAATTAAACTTGAGATTCCAAGTAAAACAATGTGAAAAATGGCCAAGAAGATAGGTCAAAATCCTGCCTAAACTAGGGCAAAATTTCACTAAGTTAAAAGTTTTAGGGACCCTTGTTCCAAAAATCATAACTTGAGATCCAAGCTTCTTTTGAGAAAACTTTTTGAATCAAAGTTGTAGAATTTGTGGAGGACTTCAAATTTAATGTTGGAGGTTTTGTTTGAATCCATTTGCATCATGGTGAAAATGTGGGGCAAAGTTAGGAAAAATTAAGAAAATTTCATAACTTAGAAAATTTCTAAGTTATGAAAATTTTCAACTTTAAACCCGAATTTGAAATTTTGGGTTTCTTGATGAACAAGTTTCATAATTTGACACATCATGATGAAAAATGACCCTTGACACTTGATTTTGACCAAAAAGTCAAAGTTTGACTTTTCAGTGTACAGTCAAATTTTGATCAGTTGACTGAAAAATTCATTTGTCAATCCCATGCATTTTAGATCTTTTGAACTTATTGAATAAGTCAAGATGATGTCATTGAGTCCTTGAGTCCATGGTTGACCATAATTTGCCATTGGCTAGGTCAAAAAGTCAGAAATTGCCTTTGTACAATCAAAACCCTAAAAATGACCATTTTGCCCTTTTGGTAATCTGATCAAATTTCTTGTGGAGTTGTGGTCCAAACTTGATCCAATGGTTAATATGAGTTCATAATGTTGATGTGGGTCAAAATTCATGAGGTTTGGCATTAAATTGGCCACAGTTGACTTTTTCCCCAATATAGTTGATTTCTAGGTCAACTGTCCAATTGACTGGGCAAAAATTTGATTCAAGGCTTGAAATTTGGTATGGACAAACTTATGAGTCCAATATGAAGTAGGAAAGTCAATTTGAGCATTGAAGGTCCAAAAATACTTGTGCAAACTCAAACCCTAGTTTAGGTCATCAGTGCAAGGAGATGTCTTGAGCAGAGCAAACCCTAGCTTGATCTTGAGTTCCAAGAGCCTTGTGATGAGAAATGTTGATAAAATGAGAGGGAAAATTTTGGGGTACAACAATGTTGATAAAACTTTGTGAGGAATTCAATATTGTCCATCACAACACATGCCCTTAAATGCCTAAGATGAATGGGGTTGTTGAAGTTGTTAAAAGGAATATTAAGAAGATTATTCAGAAGATGGTTATTACCTATAAGGATTGGCATGAGATACTCTCTTTTGCGTTGCAAGGGTATCGTACATCCGTCCACACTTCAACAGGGGCAACCCCATTCTCTCATGTATATGGTACGTAAGAAGTGCTCCTTGTTGAGGTTGAGATTCCCTCTTTGTGTGTAATAATGGAAACCAAGTTGTCAGAGGTTGAATGGGCCCGGAACAGGTTTGACTAGTTGAATTTAATTGAAGAAAATAGAAAGTCGGCCTTGTGTCGTGGTCAGTTATATAAGAAAAGAATTAAGAAAGCTTTTGAGAAGAAGGTCGAGCCTCGTGAATTCAGAGAAGGCGACCTCGTGCTCAGAAAGATCCTGTCTTTTAGCGCTGATTCTAGGGGCAAGTAGACTCCAAATTATGTAGGCCTATATGTTGTCAAGAAAGCCTTATCCTGAGGTGCATTGATTCTTGAAACTATGGATGGTGAGGAGTTCCCACGTCTCATGAATGGTGACGCAGTCTAGAAATAATTCTCCTAAAGAAATAAAAGAACATCTCGCTATGTTGAAAACCCGAAAGGGCAACTTAGGAAAAAAAGAGTGTCTTAGTAGGATGAAAACATGAAAGGGTGGTCTAGCAAAAATTTAGAGACATAAAAAAAATAAATTTTCCCGGTAGGTTGAAAACCCGCAAGGGAAACCTAGGCGAAACTTAGGGATTTCCTGGAAAGTAAGTGCGTCAGACAAGACTTGATTATTGAAGCAACAATCTTCTCGGATTCTCGTCACACTTCAGCTGAAGCCTATGCTTAGGAGTTCAAATTTGTTAGTGAGAATAGTGGTCATTGTGTTTCAATGTATATTTTCCATGTATTTACCATTTTCTAAAACTTTGTAAAGTCATCCATGGATTCAGGCCATTTGTGGACTACCATTATAATAATAAATTTTGAGCCTTTATCCAACTCTTTGTAATTCTCATTTTATTATGTCTACAAAAATTTCATTTATTACTGATATTAATTGTCAAAATAAAAAGACTTAATAATCAAAACATATTTTTGAAAAGATTTTTCAAATTACTTTTTACATCAATTATATGGTTCAAGCGGAACAAAAGTAGTGGTTCCAACAATGGACGAACTCAGAAGTTTTAAAAAGATTCCCCAAGAAGTATTCCTGGGTTACTCTTGCTGATATGCGCATAGTCCACATGTGATTGTTCCTTGGATATTTGGATTTCATACCAGTTGATATGTGGTGTTGGTTTGAGTGGTTTTATACTTTTACCCCATATTCCCCAGTTAGGTCTTGATTCAGATTTCTTTAGCTGAGCATGATTCTTTTCCCAGCTAGGTTGTATTCATGGGGAGATTGTGAAGTTATGAAGCCTTGTCTCATTTATTGGAGTCACCATCCCTTTTTGTTGAGAATTGATGAAGAATCTCTTGTAGAGCATTGTTCTCTCCAGTTATGACATTGTTGTAGTTGTGTGCACCCTCAAGTAGCCAGACAAGGGAAACATCTTTTCTAAGAAGTGTTGAGATAATCGTCAAATTTTTGGGTTTTCTCTCGCCAAGTGTTGAGTTTTATTTAAAACCCCCATAATTTTGACTTCTTGCTGTGATGATAACTTCTTAACTCCCCATATGAATCTAGGATGATGTTTACCTTTAAGTTTAAATATCCCATAAAGTTTCTCTAACTTCCCTAGAGAAATTTGTGCAACCACTAATCTTGATATTAAAGAATGTATTTGGGCTCCGTTAGACGATGTGGCACTGTCTTCCCTAGCAAAGTCAGTTGGCATCCGCATTTGAAGTCTAGACGATGTGGCATTGTCTTCCTTAGCGAATTTTGTATGATATTTCCCGATGAAGCCTTGAGGAGTTTATTATATCTCGACAAATGTATTGGTTTGTTACTATCAGATTTTGCTTTGATTATTTTCAAGCCATGTTTTTCCCAGTGATGTTAAGCCTTGAAGTCGGACATTATTTCCCCGGTTTGTGCTTATCTTATGGAATTTTCATCTTGGATGTGATTTAACAAAGTGTTGTCCTTACCCGAGTTGGTTTTGTCTAAATATTCCCAGTGTTGTATGTCTGTTTGTCGGCATACACATAACAACATTCATACATTCATAAACTCATACATACATCATGCATAGTTGAATTAAAACACATGGTTCGTTTGCAATCATTGATGTTTATGTTGATATTTTATCCTCTTTGAAGAGTTATGTTATCCTTTCTCCAATAGAGTGTCGACCTTAAGTAGAAAGTGTATATCCTTTCAATTTCCCCACTGAGTTATTCCTCGTGGAAGAATTTTGCTTTAGCCTTCCTACCCATCTCATTACCTGGATGGAATTGATCCTCATTTGAATTTACTCCTCATTGGGTGGTCTCTTGGTTAACTGTTTCACTCTAGTTTATTCCTTGTTTGAATTTGTGATCCCCGACAACAATATTATTTTGATCTCTAGGTTGTGAAACTAGATTAAGAATGTGCATTTATTTTGCACGCGAAGACTTTATCCCCTCAGCAGGAACGTGTTGGTATTTCCCAAGAAGTCAAAATTCATTTTGCAATAGTGTTATTGCAATTCTTCTCATAATAGCAAGTGGCGGTCTCCTTATTTGAGCAACCTATATTTCCCCAGTAATTTTGTTAATGCCAGAGAAGATCTGTTTACTCCAATGGATGGTAGCCTCTACGTTATGGGAGATAGTTTGTTGTTGAGATTGAATTTACTCCAATGATAAAAACAGTTTGATTGAGAAATCCTTACAGCAGTTATTACCCTTTTCATGTGATATCTTGATAAAATAAGAACTTGTTACTGTTCTCTCCGAAATCCAGAAGTTGATAAAGTTTGTTACCCTTTTCAGGTGGAATGCCTCGGTTAAAGAAGTTGATACCCATTCTAGATGGAATGCCAAAATTTTGGGAAACTTGTTATTGTTCTATGTTTTTTCTACCTTCTTCCCTGAATTGGTATTTCACTATCATTTGTTTGTTGATATTTATCTATTTCTCCTCATTGGACTTTACCCCAATAGAGTTGAGTTGTTCTCAGTTATAAGTATTGATGTCAATCATTTGTTCTCAGCCATAAGTGTTGATGTCAATCATTTGTTCTTAGACATTAGTGCTGATGTCAATCATTTGTTCCCATCCATAAGTGTTGATGTCAAATCCTTTGTTCCCAGTCATAAGTACCGATGTCAACAATTTGCTCCCAATCATAAGTACTGATGCTAATCATTTGTTCCTAACCATAAGTATTGATGTCAATAATTTTGACCCAGTCATAAGTACTGATGTCAACCATTTGCTCTGAGTCATAAGTATTGATGTCAATCTTTTGTTACCAATCATAAATACTGATGTCAATCCTTTTTTCCAACCAATAAGCGATGATGTCAATCATTTTTTCCAATCATAAGTATTAATGTCAATCATTTGTTACCTACCTCAATGATGATGTTTATCTTCATCTCTGAGCCGGTATTATCTCACTGTTTCTACTTGCATCCTTCGGGTTGGTAGTTTTTGATCCCATATGAGTCGGTGTTACTCTCTTTTTATTACCTCCTCTGCGGTTGGGTAGTTCACTATTATCTATCAGTCTTTGTTATCCATTTCTTTTTCCTCATTTATTGAGTTGATGATACTTTGTCTCCTCTTTAGGCTTTACCCCAATAGAGTTGAGTCTTCTTTTCCTCAACAGAGTTTGTTTTTTATCCAACGTAGTTAAGTTTCCTTCCCCAATTAAGTCGTTAACTGTGATACGGTGGGAGAACTGACTTGGGTGTTTTGCGTTTGATCGCAAATGTTGCGGTTAGCAAGAGACGCCACTGACTTTTCTTTTATCCAAAAGGAAAGGCTGAAAAGAATAGGAAAGACCTTTGAGATGTTTTCTTGAGTTCGGGGGGTAGATTATGAAAATGGAAGTTATTAGCACCCTTTTCATCCATGGTGTTCCATGGGCTCTTAGTTACTTGCTAGATCACTTGCTTTTGTTTGAAAATGTGCTTTGTGTGATTTTTGAAAGTATTTTGTAAAGATGCCATCGTTTAGGCATACTTTGTAATGATTCTTGTTCGTAAGAATTTATACAAAGTGTTTGATCTTTTGAAAATGTTTTCAGGTTTGAAAGATATTTTGAAAGTGTTGGTATTTATAAAATAGCAAGGATGTTTTGGTTTTGAAAATTGAGCAAGTAACTAGGAACATTCTACCTACTCAAATGTCTTCCATATTCATTCCCTCTTTCCTTTGACATTGTTATCTTACCATTGATTTGGTAAGTAACCCTATCTTTGGATGTGAAGGGACGGGCGTGGGATGTTGTATAGTCATAGAAGGCAACCTATGGGACGTTTTAGCAATTTTCATTTAGGGACTAGATCGTTTACCGAAAGAAACATCGAGGGTCATCGAGGGACCACGATCTTTTATCGAGGGTCTTTGCATAAACGCCCATATTCAAGGGACATGACTATTTTTCTGATAGGCAATAAGTGAGATTACCCTAAGGGGTGCTAGTGTGCAAGTGTGTTTGATATACATGCACTTAGTCTATGATTAGGGTTTGCTACTTGTTGATTTTATCTTTCCATGCAAACCCTAATTACTAACATTTATAAAGCGATAAATTGCGGAAAATAAATATCTTACGCTATTACTATCATTAGGGGGATGGGGTGTACAAATTTACAAATGGGGATTGCAAGTAAAATTAAATCCTAAGTTACTATTACAATCATATTGATTGGATAAGAATGTACAATAAATGTAAAATGGACTTGTTTTGTTTAAGAAAAGAAATAAGTTTTGTTTAAGATAATATTTTAATCTTTTAATGTAAAAGAAATAAAATAAGACATGTGAATATGAGATATTTTTTTGGTATTTTTGATTAATAAAAGTGATGGCAAAGGAAATAAGGAGAAACAAAACAGAATCAATGCTTTGCTGAAATAAAAGAAATCAGAAGTTCTGACTCTGGCAAGCTGCAAGACAAAAATAACATGTTAGCAAAAAATAGGGAAGGTAAGAGGTTTTAGGCCCGGTGTAAACCAAGAAGATTTCATACGTTTTGATGCCGCTGGCAGAACTTCGTCTCCCTCTCCATGCTAGTTAGAGCATCTTCAACTTAGTCATTTCTCAACAAATCAGAAGAGGCGCACATAGCAGTTATGGGAAGTTTCATAATGTTTCAGAAACAAGAGATATCAGAACTATAAATCAGAAGCAAGCATGAATTTTCTAATCCTAATTCTGAGTCCTAATTTTTTCAAAAAGTTCTGAACTGAAATTCTCTCTACTTAGGCAGCCAAATACATGAAACCTCAGAATATGTACAACATCAGAATCAAGATGTCTACATTATATTTTGAACATGCAAGTCTAACAATGCCTAAGTAATATAATGAGAGTCAGCAGAAGCTTACCTTGCAGCTGGAAAATGTTATGTGAGCTGGAGTCTGGCTCTGACCGCTTGTGATGTTCTGACCAGCTTCCTCACGTGCCTAGCAGGCTAGAAACCTTTGACTTGAACTATGAATGGCTGGAAAATTTTGGAACAGCCAAAGAGAAAAGTTCTGACTTCTTTGAAGTGGATATTGATGGAGGGTATGTCACAGTCTGAACACGGAAGTTAGGATGGTTTCTAAATTTATATCAGAAACTGTATTGATGGTTTTGGTCAAGAAACACTTGAGGGAAAATCGAGTTTGAATGCAATAATCAAAAGCTAACTAGTTTTGTATTTTGTGTTTGCAGTTTTAGATTCTTGGAATTTTAGCAGGGGTTCAAGGCTTTTTCTTTCTCTAATTTTCGACCCTTTTACAGTTGCCAATGAAGTCTAATTTATAGGAAAAGGTTTAGTCGCTTGGAGAGGCCAAGGGGTACAACCATCATATGCTAGGCGCTGACTTGTTCTTGCAGTAAGTTCAAATAGGTATGGTGGTTAGCAGCTTTATCCGCGCCATAGCCAGATTTGTAAGAAGGAATTAAGGAAAGGTAACCTCAAAAGCAAAAGCAACACATGGGCCCAACACACTCTTGTTCAAAAGTTTGCTTTCCCAAGAAAGTAATGGTACTGCTATGCCACACGTGGGGAAATCCTTTGGACAAAGACCCAAAAGTGGTTGTGAGAATTAAATGATGATGAGATTGGTTAAACCAGAAATCCTGCAATGTGAGATTATGCATCATTGCTTAATTCTAGATCAGAAGTTCAGCTTCAGTGTAACTTAGAATAGACATCCAACTTTTGATCTTTGTATCTCCTTGCTCCAGCATGTTCTGAAGGAGCTCTCAGACTTTCCAGGAAGCTTGTAACACGCTTTGTAAAACTTCTTTGAATTTCTCTTGGAACTTCTGACTGAACCTATGTGAAAACTCGCCCAGAAGTTCTAACCAAACTCTGTCTTGAAAGTGTCCAGATTTTGATGAGTGCTTCAGTTTCATGGACGTGTCTTTGAACATTTATAACTTGAAATTCCAGCATTTCCAGGAGAAGTTCTGTTCTGTAATATTTTAGGTCTTATTGAGATCTAAAACTCTCGTGTTAGAAATTTTTCCAGAATCAGCTTGCATCATGGTGATAATCTGATCAGAAGTTTTAAGTTTGTCATATTTCTTAAACTCTTAGAAAAATTCTAAGTATTTTAGAATTTTGACTTTTGAATTTCTTGATGAAACAAACTTCATATTTCAACATGTCTTAATTAAATATGATTCTTTGAAACTTGATTTGGATAAAAACTCAAAGTTTGACTTTTATGTGTGCAAATGACCATTTTTACCCTTGTGCCAATTCCAAGCCTAAATTGATGTATTAGTGCTACAAACTTGACGTCATAGAAGATTTTGTGAGAGAATCCTTGAGAAATGAGAGGGCAGATTTTGGGGTACAACAGCTGCCCCTGTTCAATCTTCTTACACTTGAAGATTTAGATTGGTAAATATGCCATTCGTGACTTGAAGGTGGAAGATGATTGAACACTAGAGTGTCCAGAAATTTGCACTCGATGATGTTGTGGTTGATTGTGTAGGGGATAGGTTTAAATATGCCATTCAAAAATGATTAGTGAGAGTCGAATCTGAATGAGTATCAGGATGGCATCCGTGTCCGGAGCGTATCTGAACTGTATCTGAAAGTTGAATCCGGATGAGTATCAGGAAGGCATCCGTATCTGGAGCGTATCTGAAAGATGAATCTAAATGAGTATCAGAATGGCTTCAATGTCTAGAGCGTATCTGGACTCTATCTGAAAGCTGAATCAGAATGAGTATCAGAATAGCGTCTGTGTCTGGAGCGTATCTGAACTGTATCTGAAAGCTGAATCTGAATGAGTATCATAATGGCATCCATTTCTGGAGCGTATCTGAACTGTATCTGAAAGCTGAATCTGAATGAGTATCAGAATGGCGTCCATGTCTGAAGCGTATCTGAACTGTATCTGAAAGCTGGATCTGAATGAGTATCAGAATGGCATCCGTGTCTGGAGCGTATCTGAACTGTATCTGAAAGCTAAATCTGAATGAGTATCAGAATGGCGTCCGTGTATAGAGCATATCTGAACTGTATCTGAAAGCTGAATCTAAATGAGTATCATGATGGCATCCGTGTCTGGAGCGTATTTGAATTGTATCTGAAAGCTGAATCTGAATGAGTATCAGAATTGCATCCGTGTATGGAGCGTATTTGAACTGTATCTGAAAGCTGAATCTGAATGAGTATCTGAATGACGTCCGTGTCTGGAGGGTATCTGAACTGTATCTTAAAGCTGAATCTGAACAAGTATCAGGATGGTGTATGTGTCTGGAGCGTATCTGAACTATATCTGAAAGCTGAATTTGAGTGAGTATCAGGATGGCATCCGTGTCTGGAGCATATTTGAATTGTATCTAAAAGCTGAATCTGAATGAGTATCAGAATGGCGTCTGTGTCTAGATCGTATATGTACTCTATCTGAAAGCTGAATCTGAAGAACCCGTGCTGGATTACTTCAGTTGGTTGTGTAGATAATTGTCGTGGCTTGTCTTAGATATTAATCTCTGACCTTTGTAATTTGTTGATGATAGACATTGATTAATCTTATCCTGAAAAAGGGTAAAACATTAGCTGTTTGCAATGTCATGATGTATGAAATGCATGGTACAATGAGATTGTGATTTATGCATTCGTGTTATCAATGATTATGATATATGGATGCGATGTATGTGTATGTGAGCTAATCTGTTGCACTGCTTTTGGTTTGGGGGAAATAAATCCCTGACTGCTGCTGAGGATACGGAGTGTAAGTCTTCATGTTGTGAAGTTGAAGTGTTGATGAGCTTCTACTCTTTTTTAAGGGAAACTCTGTGTTTTGCTTGTGAAATCCCGTTGGGTAATCCTGAGAAATTGGACGACTTCTAATGGGGATTTATAACTGGAAGCCTTGTTCCGCTTGAGATTAAACTGCATACTGCGGGGAATATTTATGAAATAGCTCAAAGATATTGCCCTACTTCTTAAAGCCATCAGTGATTATCTTTTTACTTTGTTTATTTGTAAAGAGTAATTATGTTCAAATGCATATGTTCAAAAATAAATCATTGGAAGTTTTTTTAAACAAAACACAAAAATAATGAAAAACAGATAGTTTTGCACTTTCAAAAGGATATCTTTGTATTGACTTTGAGTAAGTATTTTTGTACAATGAGACAAACATTCTAGTAAGATAATGTCGTCGTAAAAAATGAAAAATTGATACAAAGAAAAGATAGCTATGTGAAATAATCCCATGGGGTTCCCATTCTGCAATAGCCTTCGTGTCTTTGAGCATCTTGTCTATTTGTTGCCTTGTCCGAAGCTGATTAGATTGATCAAAACTGCTGAGTTTGTTAGTAGAAACCAAAGGTTGTCCGTAAGGTGATCCAACAGGACATAGTCATACGCTTTAATTCCCTAACTTTTGCCTGGACCGCCCTTTTGGGTTTTCCGTCCACCGGGATACCCTTTTTTTGCCCAAGTCGCCCTTTCGGGTTTTCAACTTATCGGGTGTACAGATTTTTTTGTTTTATCCCTAATTTTTTCTTGAACCTTTTTGGTTCGCCAGGATGCCCTTGTTTTTCTTAGGTGTGTAAACCTAGCGGGTCTCTTATGCGTAGTATCTTTTGACTATGTCTGCATTCACAGGGTGTGGCAGGTCGTCACCATCCATGGTGGTCAAGATCATTGCTCCACCAGAGAATATGCTTTTGATCACAAATGGTCCTTCGTATGTAGGGGTCCATTTGCCTCTGGGATCACCTTGTTGTAGTATGATATGTTTGATCACCAAATCCCCGACTTGATACACTTGGCGTCTGACCTTTTTGTTGAAAGCCTTGATCATCCGTCTTTGATACATTTGACCATGACAGACAGCAGTAAGCCTTTTCTCATCAATCAAGTTTAATTGATCAAGTCGAGTCTGGATCCAATCATCTTCATTCAGTCCTGCATCCTTCATGATTCTCAGAGAAGGGATCTGGACCTCAATAGGCAAGACAGCCTCCATGTCCTATACCAGAGTGTAGGGTGTTGCCCCGGTTGATGTGCGAGTTGTGGTACGATACCCGTGGAGAGCGAATGGTAGCATCTCATTCCAGTCTTTGTATGTGACTGTCATTTTCTGTATGATCTTTTTAATGTTCTTATTTGCAGCTTCGACAACACCATTCATCTTTGGCCGGTAAGGGGTAGAATTGTGATGCTGGATCTTGAATTGCTCGCACAAGGCGGTGATCATAGTATTGTTTAGATTCATACCATTGTCTGTGATGATCCTCTCCGGGATACCATACCGACATATGAGATTCTGTTTAATGAACCGGGCTACAACATTCTTGGTCACAGAAGTTAAAGAGGCTGCCTCAACCCACTTTGTAAAATAGTCAATGGCCACTAAGATGAAGCGGTGTCCATTGGAGGCTGTAGGTTTGATTTCCCCAATCATATCGATGCACCACATAGTAAAAGACCACGGAGCCGTCAAGACATTTAAAGGAACCGGAGGCACGTACACCTTGTCAGCATAGATTTGACACTTGTGGCAGGTTCGAGAGTGTTGATAGCAATCTGCTTCCATGGTAGACCAGTAATATCCTGTCTGTAGGATTTTCTTTGCCATTGTATGCCCATTGGAATGGGTGCCAAAAGTGCTTTCATGTAGATCAGCCATGATCTTTTCCGCTTTAACCTTATCTATGCACCGAAGTAACACCGAGTCATGTTTGCGTTTGTAGAGATTTCCATTACTAAGGAACAATTTAGCAGAGAATCTCCTTAAGAACTTATTTTCATTGACTGAAGCTCCTTCTGGATATTCTTGAGCCTCAAGATACCTCTTGACTTTGTGAAACCAAGGCTGGTCCACTACTTCTTCAGTATTAATCTCGTGATAGTGAGCTGGTTCATCCATTCGTTCAATGGTGACTGGGGAGCTTCGTTATCCCATTTAAGTTTAAACATGGATGACATTGTGGCTAGTGCATCTGCTAGCTGATTTTCTTCTCACAAGAAATGCTCGAAGGTAATATTCTCAAAATGTGGGATCAATGTCAGCACATGTTCTTTGTAGGGGATAAGGTTAGGGTGTTTGGTGTCCCATTCTCCTTTGATCTGGACGATGAGCAAAGCTGAATCTCCGAATACATTTAAAGATTTAATCCCCAAATCTACGGCAGCCTTGAGACCAAAAATGCATGCTTCGTATTCCGCCATGTTGTTTGTACAATTGAAGCAGAGTCTTTCCATAAAGGGAGTATGCCATCCTTCAGGAGATATGGTTACAACAACAATTACATTACTAAGTGCGTTGGATGCCCCATCATAAACCAGGGTCCATCGGGATCCTTGTTCAGGTCTGTCATATGGTCTGAATTCTTCACAATTGTTTACCATCATGATGTCTTCATCTGGGAATACGAACTTCATGGACTGGTAGTCATCCTCAGCTTGATGAGCAAGGTGATCAGCTAGTACATTGCCCTTTATTTCTTTCTGGGTAGTATATTGTATGTCATATTCTGTCAGGATCATCTGCCATCTTGCTATTCTCCCAGAGAGTGCAGGTTTTTCGAAGATGTATTTTATTGGGTCCATTTTAGATACCAATAAGGTAGTATGGGTTAGCATATATTGTCTTAGCCGGCGAGCAGCCCATGTCAGAGCGCAACATGTTTTCTCGAGCAGTGAATATCTTGTTTCACAGTCTGTAAACTTTTTGCTCAGGTAATATATAACATGCTCTTTTCGGCCAGACTCGTCATGCTGCCCCAGCACACACCCCATTGAATTTTCCAAAATAGTTAGATACATGATCAATGGTCTTCCCTCGACTGGTGGCATAAAAATAGAGGCTCTTGCAGGTACTCTTTGATCTTGTCGAAAGTAGTTTGGCACTCATCATTCCACTTGACTACTTGATCTTTGTTTAGTAATTTGAAGATTGGCTCACAAGTAGCTGTCATGTGAGAAATGAATCTGGCAATGTAATTTAAACGTCCCAGGAATCCTCTTACTTCCTTCTCGGTACGAGGAGCAGGCATCTCTTGTATCGCTTTCACCTTGGCGGGATCTACTTCAATACATTTGTTGCTGACAACAAAGCCTAGGAGTTTACTAGACCTTACTCCAAACGTGCATTTAATTAGGTTCAACCTCAGCTTGTATTTCTTTAGCCTCTCAAACAGTTTTTGTAAATAATCGAGATGCTCTTCTTCTGTTTGAGATCTAGCTATCATGTCATCCACATAGACTTCTATTTCATAATGTATCATGTCGTGAAATAGAGCTACCATGGCACGCTGATAGGTTGCCCCAACATTATTTAGTCCGAATGGCATAACCTTGTAGCAGAATATGCCCCACTGTGTGACAAAGGTTGTTTTCTCCATGTCCTCAAGCGCCATTTTGATTTGGTTGTAGCCTGAGAAACCGTCCATGAAGGAAAACACTTTATGTTGTGCCGTATTGTCAACTAAAACATCAATGTGGGGTAGTGGGAAATCATCCTTAGGGGTTTCCCTATTGAAATCTCTGTAGTCCACGTACATTCGCACTTTGCCGTCCTTTTTAGGCACGAGAACAACGTTGGAAATCCATTGTGGATAGGAAGTGACAGCCAAGAATCCAACATTGAATTGTTTCATGACTTCTGCTTTGATCTTCTCTGACATGTCTGGTCGCATGCGACAAACCTTTTGTTTCAACGATGGACAATCTTCTTTTGTTGGTAGATGATGTACCACAATATCTGCATCAAGTCCTGGCATGTCTTCATACGACCAGGCAAAGACCTCAACAAAATCGTGCAATAACTGAATCAGACGCTCCTTGACACTAGGTTCCAGAATGGCACCCATCTTGACTTCTCTTTTGTCTTCTTCGGTACCTAGGTTGATTGTGTCCACTGGTTCCTCGTGGGGCTGAATGGTCCCCTCTTCTTGTTGTAGTAACTTGGCGAGTTCCCCTGGTACTTCATAATCTTCCTCACCTTCATCTTCGGCTTGGTAGATTAGATTTTCAGAGCCGCAGAGGGCCATAGCAGAACCGTTACCAATGGGATCCAAAATGGATGTAGACCTGCATTGTGAGTGTGAGTGTGTGTAAGAGTATAGCTATCTTTGAAATAAATGAAAGATGTAAAAAAACTAAAAAAAATAATGAGCACAAAGTTTGTATGCAAAAACGTCCATGATTCATTGATGTCATATGGAAATGAGATAATAACCCTTACAAATGGACCATTGTGCCTCGGGTAAGACACAAGGTTTTAAGAGTCTGAATTATTTTAATAGTACAGATCCGACAAAATGTAAAGACAAATTACTGTGGGATAAAAGTGATCGGAATGAAATCTCTAGCCTCCTAGTTGCTGAGCCCTCCATTGACAGTTGGGAAAATATAGTCCTCCAAGTCATAATTGTCTTCATTATCCTCTACTGCATTGACTTTGCAATTGCTGATCTTCAAGGGTGATCCTCCGGCACGAGCACGGCGTACATCTTTCTAGGCACCTGAAGTGAAACCCAAATAGTACACCCACCTTCTTCTATCACTGCCTTGGCTTCCTTCAAAGACGACATTTTGAGTGGAGGCCTTGTAATCTTTGGGACTTGAGACACAACCTTGGTTACTGCCACAGCTTGCGAGACTTCTTCAAAGTGCTGGAATGGAGTTTCAATAAATTCTCCATCTAATTCCACATATCTGAAGGAATTTAGATGGCTGACCATATACTCTTCTTCTCCATGAACAATGATGATTTTCCCTTGAATTGGATATTTCAGCATTTGATGCAACGTAGAAGTAACGAAACTAACATTGTGAATCCACGGTCGGCCTAACAAGAAGGAATATGAAGGGCGAATATCCATTACATAAAAATTTGAATCAAAAGTTTGGGTTCCAAATTTTATGGAGATGTCCACTTCCCCATCCACCATCCTTTTTAAGCCGTCAAAAGCCCTCACTACTATGTTGCTCGGTTTCAATGTCAATCCTTCACAGTCAAGCCTATCATGACTTTTTAGGAAAAACATTCAGAGACGAACCAGTGTCCACCAAAACATGAGGCAAGGTCGTGCCCCTGCATTCGACTGAGACATGTAATGCCTCATTATGCTTCCTCCCTCCTGGCGTTAAATCAGCATCTGAAAAACCTAAGCCGTTATCTGAAGTCAAGCTACCTACGCAATCATGCAACTGATCGGCAGATGTTTCTTGGGGTACATGGGCAGTTTTCAGGAATTTTACCAAGGCTTTTGCATGAGCCTCGGAACATAGTAATAAAGCCAACATGGAAATTTTTGATGGAGTTTTCCCTAGTTGCTCGACTATGTTGTAGTCTCTTTTTTTATGATCTTTAGAATTTCCTCCATCTCTTTTCAGGAAGTCTCAGGGATAACTATTGATTGTGCCTTCGTCGGGACAAGCTCAACCAGAATACCATTACCTCGAGTCTTGGTTGACTCGGCAGCAGGAAAGTCAGTAGGGGTGATAGCATGGATTGTAACAGTTTTGTCGACAGGAGTATTATCAGAGATGATTGTAGGACTGGGAATAGCCTTTGGAGGAGCAACAACAACAGGAATGATTACAGGTCCAGAAATAGCCTTTGGAGGAGCAATTTCTGTAGAGAAAACCCTTCCACTTCGAGTGATCTTACTAGTCCCTGCGATATTACTGACATTGGAGTCAACTTTCTCGGAACTTGAATCTTCAGCAGCTGACCAATCTTGCTTGATAGTGTGGTAGTAGACATCCCCTCCATAATTCCATGGCACGGTTTTGTCTGACGAATACGGGATTGGTCCATACTTTGTAATTATCAACAGAACTACCTTAGGAACTGATGTAATTCCAACGGGTCTTTTGGTGGAGACCCCAGAAGAATTGTCAGAAATGGTCACGATGGAAACATCATTATAAGAAACAGTTGGAATAGAAGTCTTTTCGAACAAAATTTCCTTGTTATCTATTAGGCGCTGAATGCCTACTTTCAACAAAGGACAGTTGGTTGGTGAGGATATACAGAAATGACAGCTTTCATCACAGCCTGGGAAAACACCGGCATTTAACAAGTTCTCTTTGGTAGTCAGGAGTGGGGTCACAAGTTCATCAACTGAAGTAACAAACATATCTTCCTCAACAGTGTTGACATCACGGCTGTGCTTGGGCATAGGGGCATTAATGACATTGGGATTTTCTGGTGCGTAAAATTCAATCTCTTTGGCTTCAAGAAGGTCTTGTACTTTGTTCTTTAGAGCCCAACAGTTGTTAGTATCATGGCAGGGACTCTCACAATGGTATGCACAACGGGCATTAGGATGATAGTGAGGAGAGGTTGTGTTAGGGTTCTTTGGAGCTTCTTTCAAAGTCACTAGATTGAATCTTAACAAATGTGGCAATAATTGAGATAATGTCATATTAATTCGGGTGAATTTTCTGACTGGTCTTTCCATTCTTGGCGGGTTGCTTCTTTGCTGGGAAACCGCAGGTTTAAGAATCACGACAGCCCCCACCATTGGACGGGGTTCAATCCTATCTTGATTTCTCTGAGGATATACAACAACAACTTATTTCTTTATAATGAATGGTTTCCTTACAGCAGTAAATGATGCATCTTTTGAATCTTCCCATTCTTTATCCCAACTTCCATCCTTTCTCCGGTCAATATCAATTCAGTAAAGCCTGCTGATGAACTCCCAATTAAGTGATTGAAGAAAGGACCAGACAAGGTGCCGAAAAACATGTCTACCAACTCTCTTTCAGACAGGGGAGGCTGGACCCTTCCTGCTAAGTCCCTCCATTTTTGTGCATAGTCCTTAAACCTTTCACTTGAAACCATGGCCATACTCCAGAGTTGAGTACGGGTGGGCGCAAGATCAGCGTTGTATTGGTATTATTTGTAAAAGGAAGCGGCCAGATCCTCCCATTTATGAACATTGGCTCTTTCCAACTGATAAAACCAATCAAGTTGAGTTCCACACAAACTGTCTTGAAAGAAGTGTACCCATAAATCCTTGTCAGCGGTATGAGGCTGGATTTTCCTCACATAGGACCAAAGATGCATTTTGGGACATGAAACTCCATCGTATTTGGCGAACACTGGTGCTTTGAATTTTGGAGCAATGACTATGCCAGATACTAACCCCAACTCCTCAAAGTCTAATCCAAGCACTTTTTGGATTTCCATTGCACTTAACCATTCTTCTAGATGCTTATACTTGTCGTCGGCTGAAGGATATTGTTCTTCAGAATAGTCTTCTTCTTCCTCTTCCTCTCCTGAATCTGGCTAAAAAACTGCTTCCTCGCCTTTCCCATCTTGATTTTCTTTCTCACCAGATGATGTTACAAAGTCCAGGGTCCTCCTTGCTTGTCCTTAGAATCTTCTTCCCATGTTCAGAACTCCGATTATTTTCTTTTTCTTCTTTTTCTCTTCAACCAGCAAGGTCTTCAACTCTTCTTGTGCTTTGGATAGAGTTAAGAACATCTGTTGAAACTTGGTATTTTGTGCTTGGAGGTCCTTCACCGTTTGCTCGAGATCCATCTTACTAAAGTAAATAGTAGAAAGATGAGGAGACTTATTGCAAGAAACCTTCTTATGTTATGATGAATGGTAAATACATATGCAATAATTTCAAGGATTTTAAAGATTCAAATTTGTTTTTAGACAAAAAGGAAACACACGTTATAATAATAAATTAAAGCTTGAGTACATCAATGCCTGTTTGGGAAAAATAATACAAAAACTCTAAGATAAAAAGGTAGTACGCATCCTCTTTGGTGCGATGTAGGCATTCAGAGTCTGCTCCTCATGAAGTTGCTTAGTGAGTTCCAAAACCTTCTTCTCGCTAGCATAGAATTAGGCTTCGAAAGTATCTCTCTCTCCCTTGAGCTGTATCCAATCTCTTTGTAAGTCTTCAAGAGAGGCGGGCATGCCAGGATGTAGGATAGTGTATGGAACCTCTCCTTCCATAACAGGCTCAATGATTACTGGGAGAATGGAAGGTCAAGGCATCATAAGACTCTGAGCACGAGTTCGTACCCATTTGAGGTAAGGCTCAAAAGGGATGGAATTCTTATGCTCTAATGTCTTGCTATCTACCTTGTTCAACATCTTCCAAGCTCGGATAAATCTCTGACGAAGACCTTGAGTTTCGTTCTCGTAGTCAAATACAAAACCTTAAATGACCATCTAATGAGGGCCATCTCTTCGGGCATAACCAAACTGTCTCAAGGCCAAGTAAAGAGACATTAGGGAATTCTCCACAACGGTCGATAATAGTAACATTCTCTATAGACCGGGAGCACCAATGGATGTCTGAATGTTTGAGCGTCATCAACCTTTGTGACTACCTTGAACCTTGCTCGTTCTTTAATACAAATTTGGGAAGATGCGAAATAAACCATCTTGCCAAGAGAGGAGTGCAACACATAAGGACACCTTTTTTCCTCATAGTGCGAGTGTGAAAAGAATGTAGAATGTCTCCTAGCAAAGTAGGCACCGGGTTACGAGATATAAAGATTTTGACGGTGTTCACATCTATGAGTTGGTTAGGATTTGGAAAAAAAACCATCCCATAGATGAGGAGAGCCACAATTTCCTCAAAGGATTGCAAATCCAAAGAGTTCTAACAGTTTCAGGCTTTCTCAAACAAGAACTTTCCTAGGAAGCCTTTGACACCACTCCTTGTTTTCCAATTAGTTGTGACATCAGATGACTGCAAGTATAGAGCTTAAGAAATCTCTTCTGGCTTTGGGTCTCTTTCCGTACCGTTGAAAGGTAGTTGATTGAGAATGGGAATCCTCAAGAGTTGGGAGAATTCTTCCAAAGTTGGTACAAGTTGATAATCGAGAAATGTGAAGCAATGGTGTAAAAGATCAAAGAACTGAAAAAGCACCTTTATCATGTCTTCATCAATGTTGGAGGTGACCAAGTTAAGTAGGCGACCATGTCTCTCAGTGAATGGAGAATTTTCTGGAATCCTTGAAGCTAGCTCCTTAAGTTGTGGAGGGATCCTTACAAGATTGACTTGAATAGTTTTCCTGCAAATAGAATCCATGTCCTACAAAATAGAACAAAGATGAATCCCAAGATCCTTGAAACGGTTAGTGAATGAATATGATGTTATGATGTTGATGATGTTATATAAAAGTATATATATACAAACTAAGCAAACAAGTCCTTAGGTTTAGGCTTGCATGGATTCTTATAGGTAAGTACCCTCTTAAAGTTTAGTTGCTCAACCTGTCCTAGCAATAGTAACTGGGTTCTAAGGAGCTCAATATCACTAGTTTGTTTCCTTGAGCATTTTCTCAGCACAAGCCTCTTTAATGGCGACCGAAATATCTCAAAAAACCAAACCTCAATGAGTGTAGTATCGAGTATCTACCAACTTCAGACTGCACCAAAGCCGGTCATCTCACTACGTCCTAAAGGCCAAGTTGGTCAAGTAAAGGTTCTAAAAGTTTATTAGTGCTTCATGACATCACTCAGCGGCCCCATATTCTCCTTGATTAACTCAAGGTCTACTGGTACCCACAAATATGTCGCACTAACGTAGTTGTTTCTTAGACCATGTCAGTATACCCCACACAGTTTCCATAGCGTATTTCTACTTACCTATAAGGTAACCCAAATCCGGGTAGAGGATTCAAACCCAAACAAAGAACCATAATGTAAAGAAAACAAGTCAAATAAAGAAAGCAAGAAAATTTGATCTAACCCTAAGGTAACCCCACTTTAGAATTTTCCCCAGCAGAGTCGCCAGTTCTATGATACAGTGGGAGAAATGACTTGGGCGTTTTGCGTTTGATCGCAAATGTTACGGTTAGCAAGAGTCGTCGCCGACTTTTCTTTTATCCCAAAGGAAAGGCTGAAAAGAAAAGGAAAGACTTTTGAGATGTTTTCTTGAGTTCGGGGGGTAGATTATGAAAAGGTAAGGTATTAGCAACCTTTTCATCCATGGTTTTCCATGGGCTCTTAGTTACTTGCTAGATCACTTGCTTTTTTTGTGAAAATGTGCTTTGTGTGATTTTTGAAAGTATTTTGTAAAGATGCCATCGTTTAGGCATACTTTGTAATGATTCTCGTTTGTAAGAATGTATACAAAGTGTTTGATCTTTTGAAAAATTTTTAGGTTTAAAGATATTTTGAAAGTGTTGGTATTTAGAAAATAGCAAGGATGTTTTGGTTTTGAAAATTGAGCAAGTAACTAGGAACATTCTACCTACTCAAATGTCTTCGATATTCATTTCCTCTTTCCTTTGACATTGTTATCTTACCATTGATTTGGTAAGTAACCCTATCTTTGGATGTGAAGGGACGGGCGTGGGACGTTGTAGAGTCATAGAAGGAAACCTATGGGATGTTTTAGCAATTTTAGTTAAAGGACTAGATCGTTTACCGAAGGCAACATCGAGGGACCACGATCTTTTATCGAGGGTGTTTGCCAAAACGCCCATATTCGAGGGACATGACTATTTTTCCGATAGGAAACAAGTGAGATACCCTCAGGGGTGCTAGTGTGAAAGTGTGTTTGATCTACACACACTTAGTCTTTGATTAGGGTTTACTACTTGTTGATTTTATCTTTCCATGCAAACCCTAATTACTAACATTTATAAAGCGATAAATTATGGAAAATAAATATCCTACGCTATTAGAATCATTAGGCGGATGGGGTGTATAGATTTACAAATATGGATTTCAAGTAAAATTAAATCCTAAGTTACTATTACAACCATATTGAATGGATAAGAATGTACAAGAAATGTAAAATGGACTTGTTTTGTTTAAGAAAAGAAATAAGTTTTGTTTAAGAAAATATTTTGATCTTTTTATGTTAAAAGAAATAAAATAAGACATGTGAATATGAAATATTTTTTTTGTATTTTTTATTAATAAAAGAGATGGCAAAAATAATGAGAAAGAAAACGGAATCAGTGCTTTGCTGAAATAAAAGAAATCAAAAGTTCAGACTCTGGCAAGCTGCAAGACAGAAATAACATGTTAGCAAAAAATAGGGAAGGTCAGAGGTTCTGGGTCCGCTGGAAACAAAGAAGATTTCATAAGTTCTGGTGCCGCTGGCAGAACTTCGTCTCCCTCTTCATGCTAGTCAGAGCATTTGCAACTTAGTCAATTATCAACAAAATAGAAGAGGCGCACATAGCAGTTATTGTAAGTTTCATAATGTTTCAGAAAAAGAGATATCAGAACCATAAATCAGAAGCAAGCATGAATTTGCTAATCCTAATTCTGAGTCCTAATTTCTTCAAAAAGTTCTGAACTGAAATTCTCTCTACTTAGCCAGGAAAATACATGAAACCTCAGAATATGTACAGCATCAGAATCAGCATATCTACATTGTATTTTGAATATGAAAATCTAACAATGCCTAAGTAATATGATGAGAGTCAGCTGAAGCTTACCTTGCAGCTGGAAAATGTTATGTGAGCTGGAGTCTAGCTCTGACCGCTTGTGATGTTCTTACTAGCTTCCTCACGCGCCCAGCAGGATAGAAACCTTTGACTTGAACTATGAATGGCTGGAAAATTCTGGAATAGCCAAAGAGAAAAGTTCTGACTTCTTTGAAGTGGATATTGATGGAGGGTATGTTACAGTCTGAACACAGAAGTTAGGATGGTTTCTAAATGTATATCAGAAATTGTATGGATGGTTTTGGTCAAGAAATACTTGAGGGAAAATGGAGTTCGAATGCAATAATCAAAAGCTAACAGGTTTGGTATGTTGTGTTTGCAGTTTTGGATTCTTGGAATTTTAGCAGGGGTTCAAGGATTTTTCTTTATCTAATTTTTGACCCTTTTGCAGTTTCCAATGAAGTCTAATTTATAGGCAAAGGTTTAGTCGCTTGGAGAGGTCAAGGGGTACAACCATCATATGTTAGGCACTGACTTGTTCTTGCAGTAAGTTCAAATAGGTATGGTGGTTAGCAGCTTTAGTCGCGCCTAAGTCGGATTTGTAAGTAGGAATTAAGGAAAGGTAACCTCAAAAGCAAAAGCAACGCATGGGCCCAGCACACTCTTGTACAAAAGTTTGCTTTTCCAAGACATTAATGGTACTTCTATGCCACACGTGGGGAAATCCTTTGGACAAAGACCCAAAAGTGGTTGTGAGCATTAAATGATGATGAGATTGATCAAACCAGAAATCATGCAATGTGAGATTCTGCATCATTGCTTAATTCTGGATCAGAAGTTCAGCTTCAGTGTAACTTAGAATAGACATCCAACTTCTGATCTTTGTATCTCCTTGCTCCAGCATGTTCTGAAGGTGCTCTCAGACTTTCCAGGAAGCTTGCAACACGCTTTGTAAACATTCTTTGAATTTCTCTTGCAACTTCTGACTGAACCTATGTGAAAACCCACCCAGAAGTTCTAACCAAACTCTGTCTTGAAAGTGTCCAGATTTTGCTGAGTGCTTCAGTTTCATGGATGTGTCTTTGAACATTTATAACTTGAAATTCTAGCATTTCCAGGAGAAGTTCTGTTATGTAATATTTTAGGTATTATTGAGATCTAAAACTCTCGTGTTAGAAATTCTTCTAGAATCAGCTTGCATCATGATGATAATCTGATAAGAAGTTCTGAGCTTGCCGTATTTCTTAAACACTTAGAAAAATTCGAAGTATTTTAGAATTTTGAATTTTGAATTTCTTGATGAAACAAACTTCATATTTCAACATGTCTTGATTAAATATGATTCTTTTAAACTTGATTTGGATTAAAATTCAAAGTTTGACTTTTCAGTGTGCAAATGACCATTTTTGCCCTTGTGCCAATTCCAAGCCTAAATTGATGTATCAGTGCGGCAAACTTGACGTCATAGAAGATTTTGTGAGAGAATCCTTGAGAAATGAGAGGGAAAACTTTGGGGTACAATTGTAAACCTTTTTATTGGTTACCTCCTTGTTAGCATGTTTCTTGCATTGTTAAGAATTTTCGTTATTGAAATCTTACTATGCACTTGGATTCTTTAATCGTGATTTTGGTTTTCCCTATTTATAGTCATCCTTATAATTGTGTCATTCCCTAGTAATTTATTTACCTGATTGAACTCTCTTCATTAGGCTGCTTACTTAATTTTTTCCTCCCTGGTGGTGTCTTGTGTCACTTACAGAGTTGGTCATTTGCATTCATAATCATAAGCATTGCATGGCATCTTAGAGCCAAAAATAGGTTTTTTTTTTATATTTAAGAATCTTCAATCGCGTCGAGACGAAGATTTTAACCTTCGTATCTCTGGATAGAAGAAAGTTAAATAAGGGCAGCTGTTATACCCTAATTTTTTCTCCTAATATCTCTCATTATCTCATATTATCAATACATCAAGATCACACATTAGGGTTTGTTCTCCTTTCTACTTCATCCTATCTTTAAGTTGGCTCTTGAGGGATCACCATGCACCTTGATTTGTGTATCTTATACATGTGCATCTTATGTTTATTAACTTTTAGCTAACATCAAAATATGTATATATGTTTATTTGGATGTTCATATTGTAGGTGATGACAAAATTGCATCAATCTCACCGTCTAACCTAGGGTTTTGAGGGGTAATCCTCAGTCCAATGGTTGTTCAATGAAATCCAAGAGTTTAAACTTCAAGGTTATATCTATGATATCAAATATTGTTTTTTTCAAAGAGCTCTCTCACTTTATTTAGGTCAATTTTTATTGAAGGTTGGTGGTGGCATTCATCAAAAGGTGAAAGGGGTTCCAAGTTATTTTGACACTCTCTGATCTAGGGTTTGTTATCTTCTAAGGGCCATATGTTTCTTAAATTTTGTGATTTTTAAGAGATTCGAAAGCCATGATTTTATTCAAAGAGTCTTTAATATCTTCTATTAAAGGACCAAAGGCTAATTTGGCATGGAGAACCATTTAAGTTTGAAGAAGATTACAAGTCCCTTTGAAAAGCCTTTTAATCGTAGGTTTTGACTTCAAATGATCACAACTTTGTCATCTTTTATCTCCCTGAGCTCAATTTTTTTCTGCAATAATCTTTGGGATGTCTACTACAACTTTGCTTCAAGGTGCTAGGCTTGAAAATGCTTGGAAAGTTGTTTATGAATTGACAATAATATAGGTCTTCTGTGAATTTCCTGAGTGGAGCTTGTACTTGAATTCACCTCCGATTTATATCATTCAAGAATCCTTTTTCTTCTCCCCAGTAAGGTTGTGATTGGGTGAAAGCATTTCGATGTTCACTTCCCAGTATGGCTCACACTTATGTTATCCCTAATAGAATTTTCTTTCTATCAAGGATTCTATGAAGGGCGATCTGTTTTCTCTTAGTAAAACATTTATTCCCCAGGTGAAGATTCATTCTCTAGTGGAGTTCGTCGCTGAGTTTCTTTTGTTCAAGAATTCTCGTTATCCCTGCTTTAGTTTGCTTATCCCTGGTGAAGTCTCTATTTCTCTAAGTAAAGTGCTTCTTATTTTTGGCAGGAAGATAATTGATCGCTTCCCCTGGAATTTAAGAGCCTTTTGGATTCAAAGATCTCTCCTTGGTGAACTTCCATTTATTTTTGCAGTTTTCTCCCTAAAGTCCACTTTTCACTGGAATCCCTCTTCGGAGTTGGCATATTTGAATTACATTTTCACATTGCAATTCATCCTCTGTGGTCGTCAGTTCAGATGGGTATTCCTTCTTGAAGCCCAATTTCCCAAGGATGACTTCTCAAATGTACTTAGTTTTCTCATCAAGTCTTCGTGATATTGTCGTTCCTCGGTGAATCATTTAAACATGCATCATTAGCATTGCATATACCCCCAAAAGAAAAAAATCCAAACATGCATTAAAGCATAAGCCTATTTTGTTTGATTAACTGCATTTCTTGCAGACTTTATCTCCAGCAGTTTGTTTTCCCTAAGTTCTGATGTTTATTTTAGGGTTGTTGTCACCTATCGTGTGATCCTTGTGGTATTCTTTGGTTGATTCCAATGTGACAGTTTCTATTTTGATGTTTTCCCTCTATTGTCTTTTGACAATTTTGTTGGTATTCCCTACTAAATTTGACTTAGTTCAGAAAATCCCCAGTTAAGTCCCTTTGGTTGGTCTCTTTTTTCCCTCTGATTTATTTGTGTCTGCTTAACTAGCATTTCTTGGTTAGGTCTTTGTTTACCATTCCTCACCTTGAATATTCCCTGGTAGAGTTTCTATTGGGTTATTCCCCTCAGAATCCTACACGACTATTCATCTCTGGTATAGGATCTTCTTAGTCAGTTCCTTAACTTTGGTTTACCATCTTTGTCGGGTTATCCTTTTGTAAGCTTAGCTAACATTGTTTGGTAGCGTTATGCTTAGTCGTTTCCTCTCCTTTGGGTAGGTTCTACTTAGCCGATTCCTTATCTTAGGTTTACCTGCTTAGTCAGGTTCTCCTTCTATTAGCTTAGCTAACATACTTTGGTTAGGTTATGCTTAGTTGTTTCCTCTCCTTTGGGTAGGTTCTGCTTAGTCAGTTCCTTATCTTTGGTTTACCTTCTTAGTCGGGTTATCCTTCCATTAGCTTAGCTAACATTTTTTGGTTGGGTTTTGTTTAGTCGTTTCCTCTCCTTTGGGTAGGTTTTTCTTAGTCGGTTCCTTATCTTTGGCTTATGTGCTTAGTCAGGTTCTCCTTCCTTTAGCTTAGTTAACATTGTTTGGTTAGGTTATTCTTATTCATTTCTTCTCATTTGGGTAGTTTCTACTTAGTCGGTTCCTTTTCTCTGTTTTACCTGCTTAGTCAGGTTTTCCTTCTATTAGCTTAGTTAACATCCTCGGTTTGGCAGGTGCAACCTTCCTTGTTTGGGTTTTCTTCTATTGGTCTTCTTTGTGAGAGTCCTCCTAGGCCTTTGGTCTCTCTTATTACGTTTTCCTTGTTTGGGTTCGCTTTGATCGGTGTTTCTTGTGAGAGTCCTCCTCAGGTTTGGTCTCTCTTTTTTCGGTGTTCTTTGTTTGGGTTCGCTTCAATTGGTGTTCCTTTTGAGAGTCTTTCTCATGTTTGGTCTCTCATATTATATGTCTAACATCATTACCAGACATGTTTTGATGATATCCTTGTTAGAGTCTACTTTGGTCGGTCTCTTTCTTATAGGTGTCTGTGACACCCATATTTTTTCCCCTAAGATATCTTATTATCTCATATTAACAATACATCAAGATCACACATTAGGTTTGATTCTCCTTTCTACTTCGTCTTATCTTTAAGTTTTCTCTTAAGGAAACACCAAGCACCTTGAGTTGTGTATCTTGTACATGTGCATCTTATGTTGATTAACTTTTAGCTAACATCAAAATATGTATATATGTTACTTTTGATGTTCATATTGTAGGTGATGACACAATTGCATCCATCTCACCATCTAACCTAGGGTTTTCAAGGGTAGTCCTCAAACAAATGGTTGTTCAATGAAATCTAATAGCTTAAGCTTCAAGGCTATGTCTATGATATCAAAAAAAATTGGTTCAAAGAGCTCTCTCACTTTATTAGGTCAACTTTTCCTCAAGGTTGGTGGTGGCATTGATCAAGAAGATTCATAATTTCATGAGTTTATTTCAATGATTTCTTCAAAAAGATTCATTGAGACTTAAGATCCATCTAAGAGTCTTCCTTAAGATAACTTCATTTCAAGGTCTAATGTGATCCATCATGCTTTATTTTGCCAAGAAAGTTCAAAATATTTAAGGTTGATTCAACAAGTTTGACCTAATTGAGAAAGTGCTTGATTCAGTGATCACAAGTGCATAACTCTCTCAATTTTAAATATTTTCATATAGTTTTTTTGCTATGGACTCTTATCATCACCTACAACATCTTCTCTTCACGTGATTTGATCTAATTGTGCAAGAAAAATCATCAAAAGTTGAAAGGGGTTCCAAGTTATTTTGACACTCTCTGAGCTAAGGTTTGTTGACTTCTAAAGGCCATATCTTGTTCAAATTTTGTGATTTTTAAGCGATTCCAAAGCCATGATTCTCTTCAAAGAGTCTTTAATATCTTCTCATCAAGAATCAAAGGCTAATTTTTCATGGAGCACCATTTATGTTTGAAGAAGATTAGAAGTCCCTTTGAATTGCCTTTGATTCTTAGGGTTTGACTTCAAATTATCATAACTTCATCATCTTTTATCTCCTTGAGCTCATTCTTTTTTTGCAATAATCTTTAGGTTGTCTACTACAATGTTTCAAGGTGATAGGCTTGAAAATGCTTGAAAATTTGTTTAAGAATTGAAAAGATTATAGGTCTTTTGTGAATTTCCCCATTGATATCATTCAAGAAGTCGTCTCCTTATCCCCATTGAGATTGTGATTAGGTGAAAGCCTTTCGATGTTCACTCCCCAGTATGCCTCACACTTGTGAGAGTTCTCATAAGAATTATCTAATTCCTCAGTGATGGATGGTGTTGTGTTATTCCCAGTAGAAGTTTCTTTCTGTCAAGGACTCTATGCAGGGTGATCTATTTTTTATCAAAAAGACATTTATTCCCCAGGTGAATATTCATTTTCTAGTGGAGTTCGTCTTCGAATTTCTTTTGTTCAAGAATTCTCGTTATCCCTGATTGGGTTTGCTTATCCCAGGTGAAGTCTACTTTAACCAAGGACTCTGCGCAAGAAGATCTCTATTTCCCCAAGCAAAGTGCTTCTTATTTTAGGGGGAAGATAATTGATCGTTTCCCCGGGAAGCTAAGAGCTGATTGAGTCAAAGATCTCTCATTGGTGAGCTGTAATTCATTTTTGTAGTGTTCTCTCTAAAGTCCACATTTTCAATGGCATCCCTCCTCGGAGTTGGCGTATTTGAATTACAATCTCGCATCATAGTTCACCCCTAATGGTCATTAGTTCAGATGGTTATTCGTTGTTAAAGTCCAATTTCCCAAGGATGACATCTCAAATGTTCCTGGTTTTCTCAGCAGGTATTCATGATATTGTCGTTCCTCAGTGAATCATTTAAACATGCATCATTAGCATTGCATCTGCCCCAAGAGTAAAACAATTCAAACATGCATTGAAGCATAAGCCTATTTTGGTTTATTACCTGCATTTCTTGCAGACTTTATCACTAGCAGGTTTTTTTACCCTAGGTTCTAATGTTTATCTTCGGGTTGTTGTCACCTATCGCGTGATCGTTGTGGTATTGTTTGGTTGAGACCAATGTGACAGTTTCTATTTTGACTTTTTTCCCTCTATTTTCTTTTTACAATTTTATTGGTATTCCCTGCAAAGTTTGACTTAGTTTGGAGAATCCCCAGTTGAGTCCCTTTTGTTGGCCTCTTCTTTCCTTTTGATATCTTTATGTCTGTTTAACTAGCATTTCAGGGTTAGGTATTTTTTTACATTCCTCACCTCGAATATTCCTCTATAGAGTTTCTATTGGATTATTCCCCTCAGAGTTCTATGAGACTATTTATCTTGGGTATATGATCTTCTTAGTCAGATCCTTATCTTTGGTTTACCAGCTTAGTCGGGTTCTCCTTTTGTTATCTTAGCTAACATTATTTTGTAGGGTTATGCTTAGTCGTTTCCTCTCTTTAGTTAGGTTCTGCTTAGTCGGTTCATTATCTTTAGTTTACTTGCTTAGTCGGGTTCTCCTTCCGTTAGCTTAGCTAACATAGTTTGGTTAGATTATGCTTAGTCTTTTCCTCTCCTTTAGGTAGGTTATAATTAGTCAGTTCCTTATCTTTTGTTTAACTGCTTAGTTGGGTTCTTGTTTCGTTATCTTAGATAACAATGTTTGGTTGGGTTATGCTTTGTTGTTTCCTCTCCTTTGGGTAGGTTTTCCTTAGCTGGTTCCTTATCTTTGGTTTACCTGCTTAGTCAGGTTCTCCTTCCGTTAGCTTAGCTAACATTGTTTGGTTAGGTTATGCTTAGTCGTTTCCTTTCTTTTGGGTAGGTTATACTTAATCAGTTCCTTTTCTCTAGTTTACCTGCTTAGTCCGATTCTCTTTCTATTAGCTTAGCTAACATTCTTAACTGGGCAAGTGCGTCCTTTGTTGTTTGGGTTTGCTTTGATTGGTGTTGTTTATGAGAGTCCTCCTAGGGTTTTGGTCTCTCTTATTCTATTATCCTTGTTTGGGTTCACTTTGATTGGCGTTCCTTGTGAGAGTCCTCCTCGGGTTTTAGTCTCTCTTTTTCCGGTGTTCTTTGTTTGGGTTCGCTTCGATTGGTGTTCCTTGTGAGAATCTTCCTCAGGTTTTGGTCTCTCATATTATATGTCCAAAATCTTTACTAGACATTTTGTTGATATCCTTGTTAGAGTCTGCTTTGGTCGGTCTCTTTCTTATAGGTTTCTATGATGCCCCAATTTTTACCCCTAAGATATCTCATTATCTTATATTATCAATCCATCAAGAACACACATTAGGGTTGATTCTCCTTTCTACTTCATCTTATCTTTTAGTTTGTTCTTGAGGAATCACCAACCACCTTGAATTGTGTATCTTGTACATGTGCAACTTATGTTGATTAACTTTTATCTAACATCAAAAATATGTATATATGTTTCTTTGGATGTTCATTTTGTAGGTGATGATACAATTGCATCCATCTCACCATCTAACCTAGAGTTTTGAGGGGTAGTCCTCAGTCAAATGGTTGTTCAATGAAATTCAAGAGCTTAGGCTTCAAGGCTATGTCTAAGATATAATTTTTTTGTTTCAAATATCTCTCTCACTTTATTAGGTCAAGTATTCCTCAAGGTTAGTGGTGGCATTCATCAAGAAGATTCTTAGGTTCATGTGTTTATTTCCATGTCATCTTCAATAAGATTCATTGAGACGTAAGTTAAATCTTTGAGTGTGCCTCAAGATTACTTCATTTCAAGGTCTAATATGATTCATAATGCTTTATTTTTCCAAGAAAGGTCAAAAGAGTCAAGGTTGTTTCACCAAGTTTTACCTAATTGGGCAAGTGCTTGATTCAATGATCACAAGTGCTTGATTCAATGATCACAAGTGCATAACTCTCACAATTTTCAATATTTTGATATGGTTTTTTTGCTATGGACTCTTATCATCACCTACAACAACCTCTCTTCACGTTATTTGATCCAATTGTGCAAGAAAAATCATCAAAAGTTGAAAGGGGTTCCAAGTTATTTTGACACTCTATGAGCTAGGGTTTATTGACTTCTAAAGGCCATATATTGTTCAAATTTTGTGATTTTTAAGCGATTCCAAAGCAATGATTCTCTTCAAAGAGTCTTTAATATCTTCTCTTTAAGAATCAAAGTATAATTTTGCAAGGAGGACCATTTAAGTTTGAAGAAGATTACAAGTCCCTTTGAAAAGCCTTTGATTCTTAGGGTTTGACTTCAAATGATCATAACTTGATCATCTTTTATCTCCTTGAGCACATTATTTTTCTATAATAATCTTTAGGATGTCTACTACAACATGGTTTCAAGGCTCTAGGCTTGAAAATGCTTGGAAAGTTGTTTAAGAATTGAAAAGATTATAGGTCTTTTGTGAATTTTCCCAACGGAGTTTGTACTTGAATTCACTCCCCATTGATATCATTCAAGAAGTCGTGTTCTTCTCTCTATTAAGGTTGTGATGGGTGAAAGCCTTTTGATGTTCACTTCCCAGTATGCCTCACACTTGTGAGAGTTCTCTTAAGAATTATCTAATTCCTCAATGATGGATGGTGTTGTGTTATCCCCAATAGAAGTTTCTTTTTGTCAAGGACTCTATGTAGGGTGATCTGTTTTTTCTCAGAAAAACATTTATTCCCTAGGTGAAGATTCATTCTCCAGTGGAGTTTGTCGTCGAGTTTCTTTTGTTCAAGAATTCTCATTATCCCTGATTAGGTTTTGTGATACGGTGGGAGAAATGACTTGATGTTTTGCGTTTCGATCGCATTTGTGCTGATAGCAAGAGTCACCACCGACTTTTATTTTATCCAAAAGGAAAGGTAAAAAAGCACAGGAAAGACCTTTCGATATTATTTCTCGGGTTAGGGGGGTAGATTATGAAAAGGGAAGGTATTAGCACCCTTTTCATCCATGGTTTTCCATGGGCTCTTAGTTACTCGTTTAGATCACTTACTTTCATTTGACAGTGTGCTTGTGGTGTGGGCTTTGAAAGTATTTTGAAAAATCTCTTTGTAATGGTTCTAATTTCTATAAGAACGCGTACAAAGTTTGTTTCGAAAAGTGGTTCAAAGATGTGTTTATGAATCGTGTTTCGGAAAGTGTTTTGAAAAGATGTTTTGTAATGGTTCTCGTCTCTATAAGAACATATACACAACATTTTGTCTTTTTTTTTGAAAATGTTTTGAAATGAAAGTGTAGGTGTAAAAAGTTTTTATCGTGAGCAAGCGAGTAACTAGGAGCGAATCTATCTACTCGAAAGGTCTTAAATGATTATTTTCTTCCCCCTTTTAATGGTGTTGTCTTACCATTAATTTGGTAAGAAGCCCCATTGTTGGATGTGAAGGGACAGGCGCGGGTCAATTTTACAATCATCGAAAGCAAGTTATGAGACGCTTTAGAAATTTTTGTAAGGGACAAGATCATTTTATCGAAGGCAACATCGAGGGTCATCGAGGGACTACGATCTTTTTAATCGAAGGGTCATTGCTAAAGCGTCCCATATTAGAGGGACATGATTGTATTTCTGAGGCAACGAGAGAGGTTACCCTAGAGGTGCGAGTGTGAAAAAGTGTGTTGGTTTCAAGTTTTTTTATTCTTTGATTAGGTTATCTAGCGATTGATTTTTGAATCTTGCCATACATGCCTAATTACTATACAGTATAAGGAAAACAATAAATTGCGGGAATTAAAATTCTACGCTATTACAAAGTATTCGGGAATGGGGGTACAATTTTTACAAATGGGGAAGATTCAAATGCGACAAAAAGGGTCCAAATAGCAAACAATACAACCAAATCGAATTTTGAGCGATTAATTAAAGCTACAATAATCTACGAGATAAAATCAACAAAACATGGAAATGAAATTTTAAGTATTTACTTGAAGGGAAGAAAGTAAAACCTATTCTAAAAATGAAATAATTGACTAAAGGAAATTAAAATCTTATGCATTATCTTTTTGTGTTTTTAATTATGTAAGTAACAAAAAATTAAAGAAGGATAAAAATAAATTCTATTATTATTTTTTGGTGTTTTATTATATGTAAACTAAATCTAAAACAAGGTTTATTAAAGAAAGAAAAATAAATTTATAAAAAATATTCACAAAGTCTAAATCAAATTAATTATATAAAAAAAGTTTATTTTAAGTTTAACAGTATTTTGTATAACAAAAAAGAATATAAAAAGAAAATAAACTAAAAAAAGGAAAAGAAAAATGACGGGTTGGGTCAACAGGCCCAAACGGGGCCGATCGGGTTTTTGGCTTGGACAAGGAAAAGGAAAATAAAGTTTGTAACCCTAATGAGGCAAAGAAACGACGCTGGCTTATGTTGGAAATGGAAAAAAACCAAATGTTTTCTCTCACTCAAAAACAAAAGAGGCGCATGCATTCTCCTCTCTCATCGCTCCAAAGCCTGGTATCTCAACCTCTCTGACTCTTTTAATCGATTCAAAATTCTTCTATAATGTCTGGGTTGCGGTTCCCGATTGAAGGTTGAAGGTGCATGCAGGTTATTGGATGATGGTGATGATGTGAAGTGGCGGACTTGTCGGCTTTTTTTTTATAGCGATTTTCTTGAATGATGATGATTTTGAGATGGTTATTGCTTGATTATGAGTTTTGCTGATGGTTAACAGTTTGGGATTTCGGTGATGCTTTGTTAACAGGTTTTTCCGTTTGATGCTTTGTTAATGGTTTTTGAGTATGATGATGGTTACTGGTTTTGGATTTTGAGGCTTTGTTACAGGTTTTGTGAGTTTTGAGGCTTTGTTACAGTTTTGGGATTTTGAGGCTTTTGTTACTGTTTTTTTGAGTTTGATGATGGTAAACAGTTTTGGGATTTTTCAGTGATGCTTAACAGGTTTTGGGTTTGAGGCTTTGCTACTGGTTTTTTTGAGTTTGATGATGGTAAACTGTTTTAGGATTTTTCAGTGATGCTTAACAGGTTTTGGGTTTGAGGCTTTGCTACTAGTTTTTTGTTCTCTTTGCTCTTTTTTTTTGGTTTTTACAGGTTTGGTGGTTTGTATTAGTTTATAGTTCTGAGCTTGAACCAAGATTCATCCTACTGCATTTTTCTGTTCTTATTCTATTACTGTTATTTTCTTAACTGACTACTTAACAATGAATATGCAGATGACAGAAAAAAAGAAAAAAATGATTCAAGATGAATGCAGAAAAGGGATAGAGATTTTACCTTGATGCTGGCCTTTGCTTGACAGGGAAGTTGAAATCTATTCTTCTCTCTATATTTTTCTTCTTTTTCTGAAGGGTGGTGTTTGAGAAAATGATGATAATCCCTTGGATTTTTTTTGGTATGCTTTTTTTATACTGCTTGTATGCTGCTGTTTCTTTTTGGACAATGAATATCTCTCCCCCTCTCTTGTGCCGAATGGCCATGTTTTATGCTGAAACATCAAAACTTTTTTGGGGGAAAAGCCATTGGGTTTGAACAATTATGCTATACTGTTTTTGCTTCCTCTTGTGGCAGTTTTGACTTAGCCTATATTTGTGCAATTTTGGGATGTATGTTTGCAGCTACTTGGAAGAAATTTGGCTTTTTGTGAACAACATATGAAGGGCTGCAATGCAGTCCCTTTTTGACATCATTTTGGCTTTTTGTGATTGTGTCCTTTTTTATTGTGATGCAAACTGATTTTTCACCATTTAAACCCATGATAAAACCATTGATTTTGACTTGCATTTCTCTTTATTTTATCCTCTGTGAACCAATAGAAAATTGCGATTTGCAATGGACCAAATATGGACGAAACGTTGTCCCCTTATTTCCGATTCTTTTTACCAATCCCTAATGATGAAAATATAGAGATTTTCTTTGAATTTTCCAATATTCCAACATGAATTTTGCAAACCAATGCTTTTTTTGTTTACATGTACGACCCATTAGATTGACGACGAGTGGCTTAAAACATTTGAAGAAAGCTTGATGATGAAGAAAACTCTTTTTGTAGTGTTAATGCATTATTAAGAATTTGTAACATAACTTTTTTTGTAATTGCAAGCTTGTAAAAACTTTAGCAATTGTACATTCTTTGATTTTGAACAATATTTTGGATGTAAGTCTTGTACCTAAAGGAAATTGAATGATAATGGTGAGGACTTAAGTATTCAAAAATCACTGTGTAGTCTTGTAGGCTTCTTATGAAATTTTAAATGAAGAATGATGGGTTGACTTTTGAATGTATCCTTGAAAAGTTGAATTTGGAATAAGATTTGGACTTGAAATTGAGAATGGAAATTTCGAATAAAACCCGCCTTATAATATGTAAAATCGACATGGACTCGATTCTCATGTAGAACTTTTGAACTTTAATGGATAATGAGACTTTGAATGAAGTTTATGAACAAACTGATTGCGCCTAGCAAAACTTGAATCGTTTTAACTTGACTTTGAATCCACGAATTTAGCACATTGAATTTGAAATGAACGCATGAGAAACAAATGGACTTAAAAGTATTAATGAATGTCTTGTAAAATTTCATGGTCTTCCAAACGCACTTTAACCTTGATCATTGAAATAATCTTATAGACAATACTATTTGTGATACTTTGCAAAAAGAATCACTTCATGATATTGAAAATTGAAGAAATTGTGAGTCTCAAAATTTGGACATGAGTTTCTTGCGACTAAGTCAAATTTGCAAAATGACCTTTAAAACATTCGAATACTCTGATGATCTTTCACACATAATTAAATCTTAACTTGTGAAGAGAAAATAGAGATGAAGTCAAGGAGAGTCATATGAAAAAGAAACGCCCAAAAAATATCGAATAACGGAGTTATAGTCACTTGAAGTTGATGTTGCAAAAGGTCATCTTTTGGGTTACTGGATTCATTTTCAGTCGTCTGAACCACTGACTGAGAAAACTCACAATGCGAGGCTTGAAACATGGCACAAATATCTCTGATAACACATGAAGGACCATAAAGACCGTTTGAATCTTTGAAAACTCATTTTATTTTGAGAACTGCAAAACCCTAATTACTTATTTACTGTGTCTGTTCAATCTCTGAGCCAACTTGAGTATCTGGGAAAACCTATGATTGTATCTTGTATGAAAAATGGGAGGGAAAATTTTGGGGTACAACAGTTGCACCTGTTCAATCTTCTTAAACTTGAAAAGCGAGATCGACATGTTTGTCGTTTGCGGCTTGAAAGTAGAAGATGATTGAACACTAGAGTGCCCAGAAATTTGCACTTGATGACGCGCTGGTTTGATTGTATATGGAAATGGGCTTAAAGATGTCATTTGGAGAAACAGAAGAGAATTGTCGGAGATGGGCTTGTAGATGCCATCCAAAGGTGATTGTTTGACGGAAATTTTGAACTGGATCTAAACAGAGAATGAATCAGAATAAACCATTGAGAGATTTATCTGAAACAGTAAAAATCTGGAAATGAATTAGAATAAATCGTTGAGAGATTTATCTGAAACAATAAAAATTTGGAAATGAATCAAAATAAACCTTTGAGAGATTTATCTGAACCAGTAAAAATATGGAAATGAATTAGAATAAACCATTGAGAGATTTATCTGAACCAGTAAAAATCTGGAAAGGAATCAGAATAAACCGTTGAGGGATTTATCTGAACCAGTAAAAATCTTGAAATGAATCAGAATAAACCGTTGAGAGATTTATCTGAACCAGTAAAATATGGAGATGAATCAGAATAAATCGTTGAGAGATTTATCTGAACCAGTAAAAATCTGGAGACGAATCAGAATAAACCGTTGAGGGATTTATCTAAACCAGTGAAATCTGGAAATAAATCAGAATAAACCGTTGAGAGATTTATATGAACCAGTAAAAATCTGGAGACGAATCAGAATAAACCGTTGAGAGATTTATCTGAACCAGTAAAATCTGGAGATGAATCAGAATAAACCGTTGAGGGATTTATCTGAACCAGTAAAAATCTGGAAATGAATCAGAATAAACCGTTGAGAGATTTATCTGAACCAGTAAAATCTGGAGATGAATCAGAATAAATCGTTGAGAGATTTATCTGAACTAGTAAAAATCTGGAAATGAATCAGAATAAACCGTTGAAGGATTTATCTGAACCAATGAAATTTGGAAACGAATCAGAATAAATCGTTGAGAGATTTATCTGAACCAGTAAAAATCTGGAAATGAATCAGAATAAACCGTTGAGAGATTTATCTGAACCAGTAAAATCTGCATATGAATCAGAATAAATTGTTGAGAGATTTATCTGAACCAGTAAAAATATGGAAATGAATCAGAATAAACCGTTGAGGGATTTATCTGAACTAGTAAAAATCTGGAAATGAATCAGAATAAACCATTGAGAGATTTATCTGAACCAGTAAAATCTGGAGATGAATCAGAATAAATCATTAAGAGATTTATCTGATCCAGTAAAAATCAGCCTTTTCTCGGAAACTGATCTATATTTGACTTGTTGAAGATTTGTATCTGTCGGAAGTTTGTTGATAATGACTGTCAAATGTCTCTTTCATGTAAAAAGATGAAGAGTTAATTGTATGCAATGCTATGATGTATGTGATGCATGGTGTGATGTTTGCCTCTCAAAATAAATTAGATTTCACTGTATGCACTTGAGTTGCCAATGTTATGACGTATGTATGAAAAGTAAAGTATGTTTGTGTTGTAGCGTTGTTGGAAGCGGGGAAAATATATCCCCTTTGAAGTACTGATGGGTGAGTTTCCAAGTAAAAAACTATGTTGCAGAAGGGAAGTGCCAAACATTGCTTGTGATATACTGCTGGGGAAATCTGAGAAGTTGGGCAACTTGCTGGGGACACTTTGGACCAGTGGTTGGAAATTTTTTCTCTAGCTGGAGAAAGTACCTGCGGGGGGTTTTATGGAATGGTTCACAGATATTACTCTATTTCTTAAAGTCATTAGTGATTGTCTTTCCGTGTTGTTTTTATTTATTTATTTGTAAGAGTAATCACGTTCAAATGCATATGTTCAAAAATAAATCATTGGACATTTTTGTAAATAAAACATAAAGAAAAACAGATGGTTATGCACTTTCAAAAGAGATATCTTTGTATTAACTTGAACAAGTGTTTTTTTTTTGTACAATGAGACAGCATTCTGGCAAGAGAATGTCCTCGTAAAAAAAATGAAAATTGATACAAAGAAAAGATAGCTATGTGGTATAATCCCAAGGGCTTCCCGTTCTACTATAGCCTTCATGTCTCTGAAAGTCTTGTCCGCTGGTCACCTTGGCGAAGTCGATTGGAATGATTTAGAGCCAATTGAGTTGATTGATTGATGCTGAAGATTGTTTGCCAGATGATCCAACGAGACATAGTCATACACTTTAAACCCTAAATTTTGCCTGGACCGCCCTTTGGGGTTTTCAGTCCACCGGGATACCCTTTTTTTCCCAAGCCGCCCTTTCGGGTTTTCGACTTGCCGGGTGTACAAATTTTTTTTATTTTCATCCCTTATTTTTTCCCGAACCCTTTTGGTTCGCCAGGAAGCCCTAATTTTTGCCTAGGCCAGTCAACCTACCAGGTATTTGATCATGCGTAGTATCTTTTAACTATGTCCGTATTTATAGGGTGCGGGATGTCGTCGCCATCCATAGTAGTCAAGATCATTGCTCCAGCAGAGAAAATGCTTTTGATTACAAATGGACCTTCATATGTAGGGGTCCATTTTCCCCTGGGATCGCCTTGTGGAAAACTGATACGCTTGATTACCAAGTCACCGACCCGATATACCTGACACTTGACCTTTTTATTAAAAGCTTTGATCATGCGTTTTTGGTACATCTGACCATGACAGATAGTTGTAAGCCTCTTCTCATCAATCAAGTTTAGTTGGTCAAACCGAGTATGAATCCAATCTTCTTCATTCAAACCAGCATCCTTCAGGATTCTTAGAGAGGGGATCTGGACCTCAATAGGCAAGACAACTTCCATGCCGTACACGAGAGAATAAGGTGTTTCCCCAATTGTTGTGCGAGCTGTGGTACAATACCCATGGAGAGTGAACGGTAGCATCTAATGCCAGTCTTTCTATGTGATTGTCATTTTCTGTATGATCTTCTTAATGTTTTTGTTAGCAGCTTCTACAAAACCATTCATCTTTGGCCGGTAAGGGGAAGAATTGTGATGCTGAATCTTGAATTGCTCACACAAGGCGGTGATCATAGTATTATTCATATTTGTACCATTATCAGTGAGCATTCTCTCTAGGATACCGTACCGACAGATGAGATTCTGCTTGATGAACCGTGCGACCACATTCTTAGTAACGGAAGCAAAGAAAGCTGCCTCAACCCACTTTGTAAAATAGTCAATGGCCACCAAGATAAAGTGATGTCCATTCGAGGCTGTTGGCTTAATTTCCCCGATTATATCGATTCCCTACATAGAAAATGGCCAAGGATCCGTCAAGACATTCAGAGGGACCGGAGGTACGTGTACTTTGTCAGCATAGATTTGAAACTTATGGCAAGTCCGAGAGTGTTGATAGCAATATGCCTCCATGGTAAACCAATAATAGCCTGCCCGTAGGATTTTCTTCGCCATGGTATTTACACTGGAATGAGTTCCGAAGGTACCTTCATGCAACTCTACCATGATCCTTTCCGCTTCGCTCTTGTCTACACACCGCAATAAGGTTGAATCATGGTTACGCTTATAGAGGATTCCATTACTGATGAAGAACTTCGCAGCGAACCTTCTCAGGAACTTCTTGTCATTCACCGAAGCTCCTTCTGGATATTCCTGAGACTCGAGATACCTCTTGACTTCATGAAACTGAGGCTGGTACACTACTTCTTCGGTATTAATCTCGTGACAGTAGGATGGTTCATTTATCCGCTCAATGGTGATTTGAGGAGCCTCGTTATCCCAATTAAGTTTAAACCTAGATGACATTGTAGCTAATGTGTCTGCTAGCTGATTTTCTTCTCGCGGGAAATGCTCGAAGGTAATCCTCTCGAAATGCGGCAACAATGTCAATACATGTTTATAAGGGATAAGATTGGGGTTCTTGGTATCCCATTCCCGTTTGACTTGACTGATAAACAAGGTTGAATCTCCAAATACATCCAAGTGTTTGATCCCCAAGTCTATGGCAGCCTTGAGACCAAAGATGCATGCTTCGTATTCTGCCATGTTGTTTGTACAGTTGAAGCAAAGTCTGGCAGTAAAGGGAGTATGACATCCTTCAGGAGATATGAGTATGGTGCCGATACCATTGCCAAGTGCGTTGGATGCCCCATCAAAGAACAGGGTCCATCGGGATCCTTGTTCAGGTCCTTCATATGGCCTGATCTCTTCACAGTTGTCTAACATCATGATGTCTTCGTCTGGGAATTCAAACTTCATGGATCGATAGTCTTCTACAGCTTGGTGAGCAAGATGATAAGCCAATACACTGCCCTTTATAGCTTTCTGGGTAGTAAACTGTATGTCATATTCTGTCAGGATCATCTGCCATCTTTCTATTCTCCCATAAAGAGCAGGCTTATCAAAGATATATTTTATCGGATCCATTTTAGATATCAAAAAAGTAGTGTTGGTCAACATATACTGTCTCAGCCGGCGAGTAGCCCATGCCAGAGCGCAGCAAGTTTTCTCGAGCAGTGAATATCTTATTTCACAGTCGGTAAACTTTTTGCTCAGGTAATAAATAACATGCGCTTTTCGGCCAGACTCGTCATGCTGCCCCAACACACACCCCATTGAGCTTTCTAAAACAGTTACATATAAGATCAATGGCCTTCCTTCGACCAGTGGCAACAACACAGGAGGTTCTTGCAGGTATTCCTTTATTTTGTCAAAAGCAACTTGGCATTCGTCGTTCCATCTGACTACTTGATCTTTCTTCAAGAGTTTGAAGATTGGTTCACAAGTAGCTGTCAGGTGAGAAATAAACCTGGCTATGTAATTAAGATGTCCCAAGAATCCTCTGACTTCTTTCTCAGTATGAGGAGACAGTATTTCTTGTATCGCTTTACCCTTGGCAGGATCAACTTCGATACCCTTGTTGCTGACGACAAAACCCAGGTGTTTACCAGACCGTACTCCGAATGTGCACTTGTTTGAATTTAATCTCAACTTGTACTTCTTCAACCTTTCAAACAGCTTCTGTAGGTGATCGAGGTGCTCTTCTTCTGTCTGTGATATGGCTATCATATCGTCTACGTAGACCTATATCTCATGGTGTATCATGTCATGAAATAAAGCTACCATAGCGCGTTGATAGGTTGCCCCAGCATTCTTCAGTCCGAATGGCATGACCTTATAACAGAAAGTGCCCCACTGTGTAACAAAAGTCGTTTTCTCCATATCCTCAGGCGACATTTTGATTTGGTTATAGCCCGAAAAGCCATCCATGGTGGAAAACACTTTGTGTTGCGCCGTATTATCCACCAGGATGTCGATGTGGGGAAGTGGGAAATCATCTTTGGGGCTTGCCATGTTTAAGTCTCTGTAGTCCACACACATCCGCACTTTACCATCTTTCTTGGGTACAGGGACAACATTGGCCACCCATTGGGGATAAGAGGTGACAGCCAAAAATCCAGCATTGAACTGCTTCATAACTTCTGCTTTGATCTTTTTCGACATGTCGGGCCTCATACGACGAACCTTCTGTTTTACTAGGGGATAATCTTCCTTTGTAGGAAGACGATGTACCACAATGTCTGCATCCAGTCCTGGCATGTCTTCGTATGACCAGGCGGAGATCTCAACATAATCGTGTAATAACTGAATCAGACGCTCCTTGACATTAGGTTCCAAGTTGGCACCCACCCTGACCTCTTTCTTATCTTCTTCAGTACACAAGTTGATTGTATCCAACGGTTCCTCATGAGGCTGAATAGCTCTGTCTTCTTGTTGCAACAACCTAGCCAACTCTCTTGGCACTTCATAATCTTCCTCACCTTCGTCGTCGGTTTGGTAGATCGGATTTTCAAAGTCACAATTGGCCATAGCAGAATTGTTACCCCTGAGATCCTGAGTGGACGTAGATCTGCATTTTCAATATGTGAGTGTGTGTAAGAGCATATCTATCTTTGAAAGAAAATGTAAGAAAGAAAAGACAAAGAAAATAAAATTTTATGAAAAAGACGTCCATGATTCATTAATGACATATGAGAATGAGGTGACAACCCTTACAGATGGACCATTGTGCCTCGGGTAAGACACAAGGTTTAAAAAAGAGTCTGAATTGTCTAAATATTACAAGCCTGAAAATATTAAAAGACAATTACTCTTGAATAAAAGTAATAGGAATGAAATCCTTCGCCTCCCAATTATTAAGCCCTCCGCCGATAGTTTGAAAAATCCATTCATCCATGTCACAGCTGCCATCACTATCTTCTATTGCATTGACTCCTTGATTGCTGATACGCAGAGGTGGCCCCTTTCCCGAGAACGTCGGACAGTTTTCTGAGCCTCTGAAGTGAACCCCAACCCAAATTTGCTGGACTTGTAGGGAATATTCGGAAGCTGACCCCAGATAGTACATCCTCCCTCTTCAACTATTGCTCGAGCGTCTTTCAATGAAGCCATCTTTAGCGGAGGTCTGGTAATCTTCGGGACCTTTAGAGTAGACTTGGTTGTTGCGACCGTTGCTGGAACCTCCTCAAAGTTCTGACAGGGAGTCTCTATGAATTCACCATCCATTTCAACATACCTGAAAGAGTTCAAATGGCTAACCATGTATTCCTCTTCTCCGTGAACTATGACAATCTTCCCTCTGATCGGGTATTTTAGCATTTGGTGTAGGGTGGAAGTGACGACACCAGCACCATGGATCTAGGGTCGACCCAACAGACAAGAGTACGAAGGGCGGATGTCCATCACATAGAAAATTGAGTCAAAGGTATGAGTCCCAATTTTTATGTGAATACTAACTTCTCCGTGCACTGTCCTCTTGGAACCATCAAAGGCCCTTACTATGATGTTGATAGGTTTCAAGATGAGCCCCTCACAATCCAGTCGGTCGAGATCATTTTTGGGCAAGACATTCAATGATGAACTGGTATCCACCAAAACATGGGAAAGTGTGGTGCCCCTGCATTCAATGGAAATATGCAAGGAATCATTGTGCTTCCTTCCTTTAGAGGTTAAATCATCATCAGAAAAGCCCAATCTGTTATCAGCAGTTAGACTTGCAACACAGTCTTCAAATTGGTCGATGAAGGTCTCTTGGGGAACGTGAGCGGTCTTAAGATACTTTACCAAGGATTTGGCGTGAGTTTTAGAGCACAAAAGTAAGGACAACAATGATATCTTCGAGGGGGTCTGCCCCAATTGTTCTACAATGTTGTAGTCAATTTTCTTGATTATCTTCATGATTTCTTCTATTTCTTTTCTAGAAGCTTCAAGGATGACTTCGAGACATTCTCTTGATTGGGAAGGCTCATCCAAAGCCTCTTTGCCCCTGGTATCGGCAGTAGGGACAACAACGGGAGTATCACTGGCAGTGTCGGTAGGAGTGGCAGTAGTGATGATCACAGGAGTAGCGACGGTCTTTGGAGAAATTTCAGGGGAGAAGACTCTTCTACTTGTTATTTTGTTGGTTCCTGTGATGTTACCGATATCAGAATCAATATCTCTTGCAACTTCATTTGTGACAGCCAAATGATCTTGCTTGATGTCATAGTAATAAACGTCAGCCTCATAACTCCAGGAAAAAGCTTTATTTGAGGAGTATGGTATTGGTCTTGGCATAGTGATGATCAACGGTGTAGATCTGGGAGCAGATGTAATCCTGACGGATCTTTTGGTGGTGACCCTGGGAGGATTGTCGGAATTGGTGATTTCGAAACATCTTGATAAGAGCTTTTGATAAGAGGTAGCTTTTCAAATAGGATTTCTTTACTAGTCATCAGGCGCTGGACGCCTATCTTTAGTAACAAACAACCGTTCGGCAGAGATTTGCAAAGGTGACAATTTTCATCGCAACCTGGGAACAAGCATGCTTGTAGTAGATTTTGTTTAACGGTCAGTAGAGGAATAACCAAGTCATTCATGGAGGAAACAAAATGATCATCATCAATGGCATTGATACCTTGGCCATGTCTGGGCATTGGTTCCGTTATTACATTAGGCGTTTCTAGGGACTCAAATTCAAGCTCCTTCGCGTTGATAAGGTCTTGCACCTTTTTCTTTAAGTCCCAACAGTCATTTGTATCTTGCCCCGGGCTTCCAGAATGATAGGCACATCGGGCGTTCAGGTTGTAGCAAGGAGAAGCAGTATTGGGGTTCTTGGGAACTTCCTTTAAAATAGCCAGATTGGTCCTTAGAAGGTGTGGCAAAACTTGAGACATGGTCATGTTAATCTGGGTAAATCGTCTCATGGGCGTTTCTGGTTTGCGCTGATGATTTCGCTGCTGATTTGGCGCAGAATTAGAGATCATGACAGCCCCTACTGCCGGACGACGGTCGATTTTATTTTGATTCCAATGGTCATACGCGATACTGACCTCCTTCTTTCCAACAAAAGGTTTCTTCACCAAACTTGAGGATGCATCTCTTTGAATTTTTTCGCTTTTTATACCGGCTTCAACCCGCTCACCAGTCATGATTAATTCGGTAAACCCAAATGAAGAACTCCCAATCAGGTGATTGAAAAATGGTCGTGACAAGGTGCCAAGGAACATATCCACTAATTCTCTGTTGGATAGAGGGGGCTGGACTCTGCCTGCGAGATCCCTCCATTTTTGAGCATAGGTTTTGAAACCCTTATCTGTTCCCATAGACATACTCTGTAATTGTGTCCTAGTCGGAGCTAAATCAGCATTATACTGATACTGTTTGTAGAAAGCGGCAGCCAACTCTTCCCATTTACGGACATTAGACCCTTCTAATTGGTATAACCAATCTAACTGAGTCCCCGATAAGCTCTCCTGGAATAAATGCACCCACATATTTTTTTCAGCCGTGTGGGGTTGAATCTTTCTGACATATGACCTCAGATGTAGTTTTGGGCAAGAGATATCATCATACTTTGCGAAAGTTGGGACCTTGAATTTCTGTGGGATGACAACCCCTGAGACGAGTCCTAATTCTTCAAATTCCAAACTGGGTACCCTCTGAATCTCCATGGCATTCAAACGATCCTCTAGCTCTTTGTATTTATCATCAATAGGAGGATATTGCTCCCCAGAGTAATCAGGCTCTTCCTCTCCTTCGGATGCTGGGTCGTCGTTCACTTCCTGGGTCTCATCCCCTTGGTTATCTCCTTCACCCGATGATGTTGCAAAGTCCAAGGTTCGCCTGGTTTGTCCTTTAAACCTTCTTCCCATGATCACAACTCCGATTGGTTTCTTCGTTTGCTTCTTCTTCTCTTTGGCTAGAAGAGTCTTCAACTCCTCTTGCCCTTTTGTCAGAGCCATGAGAATTTGTTGAAACTGGGCATTATGCGCCTGAAGATCTTTCACAGTATGTTCAACATCCATCTCACTGAAATAAACACTAGAAGGATAAGGCGTCCTATTATGAGAAACATGTATGATGTTATGATGAATGAAGATGCAATATGCAAATGATTTCAAGGAAATTTAGAGATTTAAACTTGTCCAAACCAAAAAAGAACACACGTCATATTAAATAAACCAAGTTCGAATACATCATGCCTCCTTGGGCTTACAAAGAAAGAAACAGAATACAGAAAAAATTCTTAAGACAAAAAGATCGAGCACATCCTCTTTGGAGCAATGTAGGTATTCAGATTTTTCTCTTCATGAATCAGTTTGGTGAGCTCTAGAACCTTCTTCTCACTGGCTTAGTACTGGGTTTCAAAGGTGTCTCGTTCTTTCTTCAACTGAATCCAAGCTTTCTGCAAGTCTTCGAGAGAGGTAGGCATGTCAGGATGAAGAACGGTGTATGGGACGTGTCCTTCAATAACAGGCTCAATGATGACAGGAAGGATGGAAGGGTAAGGCATTAAGAGACTCTGGGCACGAGCCCGTACCCACCTAAGGTAAGGATCGAGAGGGATAAAGTTTTTATGTCCCAAAGTCCTACTGTCCACCTTGTTCACCATTCCCCAAGCACGTGCAAACCTCTGGCGATAACCTTGATCTTCTTTGTCATAGTCTAAGACCAAACCCTGGACGAGCATCTCATGAGGGCCGTCTCTTCGGGCATACCCAAACTGCCGAAGAGCTAAACATGGGTTGTAGGTGATACCTCCCCTAATACCTAGCAGAGGTACATTAGGGAACTCCCCACAGCGGTCAATGATAGAAATATCTTCCAAGGATCTCGAGCACCAACGGATATCAGCGTGGGAGAGAGACATCATCCTTTGAGACCAAGTCAGTCTTTGCTCGTTCTTCAATGCTGGCTGAGGCAGGTGTGAAGTGAACCACTTAGCGAGTAGGGGTGTAAAACACAAAAGGGTACCTCTTTTCTTCATGGTATGGGTATGAAGGCAATGCAAGATGTCTCCTAGCAAGGTGTGTATAGGATTGCGAGAGAGAAAGACTTTGATGGCATTAACGTCTATGAATTAGTCTGAATTAGGAAACAGTTCCAAACCATAAATTAGGAGAGCTAGCACGTCTTCGAAAGCTTAGAAATCCATGTCATCCCAGAATAAACGAGCTTTTTCCAATATAAACTTATCTAAAAAACCTTTAACCTCACTTCTTGTCTCCCAATTGTCTATGACGTCGGCCCTTTTCACATGTAAAGCTTCAGCGATGACTTCAGGTTTTGGAATCCCCTCTAGACCGGTGAACGGTATCTGATTAACCACTGGCACCCCTAAGAGTAGAGAGAACTCTTCTAGTGTAGGTACCAACTGATAGTCCGGGAAAGTGAAACAATGATGTACAGGATCAAAGAATTGGAATAGTACACACATCATCTCTTCTTAGAAGTTGGATGTAGCCAAACTGAGGAGTTGACCATACTTCTTGGTAAAAGGAGAATCCCTAGGCACTCTTGAAGCTAACTCTTGAAGTTGAGGATGTGCTTTTACAAAGCTGATTCGAATGGTGTTTCTTCTGAGAGAATTCATATCCTACAAAACAAAAACAAAGATAAATTTCTAAATCCTTGAAATGGTTAGTGAGCATGCATATTGTTGATGATGTTTATGATGTTTATGTACAAGCAAACATATACACAACAAACAAAACCCTATGTTTCAGGCTTGCATGAGTTTTTTAGGTAAGTACCCTCTTGAAGTCCAGTTGGCTCAACCTGTCCTAGAAGTAATGATCGGGTTCTAGAGGATCTCAATATCACCGACCATTCCCTTAGGCATTGTCTCAGCACAACAATCTTTTCTAGTGGCCGAGATATCCCAAAAGTCTAGCCTCAATGAGTGTAGTATCGAATATCAACCAATTTTCAGCTCTACACCGAAACCGGCTATCTCACTACGTCCTAATGGACAAGTTTGTTCAATTAGGGTTCTAAGGTCAGTTGATCTTTCATGGCACCAAGCGGCGGACCCATATTCTGCTCGATTCAACACAAGGGATACTGGTTCCAACCAAAGTGCCACACCAATGTAGCTACTGCTTCAACCGTATCGGTCTACACCGTACAGTTCCCTCACAGTTTAATGCTACTTACCTAAAAGGTATTTCCCAGATCCAAGTTAGGATCTAAAGCAAGCCCAAACAAAAGAACCAAATGTAAATCATACAAATCAAACAAAGAAGGCAAGTAAATATGATCTAACCCTAAGGTAACCCCACTTTTTTTTAGAATGTCCCCAGCAGAGTCGCCAGTTCTGTGATACGGTGGGAGAACTGAATTGATGTTTTGAGTTTCGATCACATTTGTGCGGATAGCAAGAGTCGCCACCGACTTTTCTTTTTTCCAAAAGGAAAGGTAAAAAAGCACAGGAAAGACCTTTCGAGATTATTTCTCGGGTTCGGGGGGTAGATTATGAAAAAGGAAGGTATTAACACCGTTTTCATCAGTGGTTTTCCATGGGCTCTTAGTTACTCGTTTAGATCCCTTTCTTTCATTTGACAGTGTGCTTGTGGTGTGGGCTTTGAAAGTATTTTGAAAAATCTCTTTGTAATGGTTCTCGTTTCTATAATAACGCGTACAAAGTTTGTTTCGAAAAGTGGTTCAAAGATGTGTTTATGAATCGTGTTTCGGAAAGTGTTTTGAAAAGATGTTTTGTAATGGTTCTCGTCTCTATAAGAACGTATACAAAATGTTTTGTCTTTTTTTTTGAAAATGTTTTGAAATGAAAGTGTAGGTGTAAAAAGTTTTTATCGTGAGCTAGTGAGTAACTAGGAGCGAATCTATCTACTCGAAAGGTCTTAAATTGTTCTTTTCTTCCCCCTTTTAATGGTGCTGTCTTACCATTGATTTGGTAAGAAGCCCCATCGTTGGATGTGAAGGGACAGGCGCGAGTCAATTTTACAATCATCGAAAGCAACTTATGAGACGCTTTAGCAATTTTTGTAAGGGACAAGATCGTTTTATTGAAGGCAACGTCGAGGGTCATCGAGGGACTACGATCTTTTTTATTGAAGGGTCATTGCTAAAGCGTCCCATATTCGAGGGACATGATTGTATTTCCGAGGCACCGAGCAAGGTTACCCTAGAGGTGCGCGTGTGAAAAAGTGTGTTGGTTTCAAGTTTTTTTATTCTTTGATTAGGTTATCTAGCGATTTTTTTTTGAATCTTGCCATACACGCCTAATTACTATACAGTATAAGGAAAACAGTAAATTGCGGGAATTGAAATTCTATGCTATTACAAAGTATTCGGGAATGGGGGTACAATTTTTACAAATGGGGAAGAGTCAAATGCGATAAAAAGGGTCCAAATAGCAAACAATACAACCAAATCGAATTTTGAGCGATTAATTAAAGCTACAATAATCTACGAGATAAAATCAATAAAACATGGAAATGAAATTTTAAGTATTTACTTGAAGGGAAGAAAGTAAAACCTATTCTAAAAATGAAATAATTGACTAAAGGAAATTAAAATCGTATGCATTATCTTTTTGTGTTTTTAATCATGTAAGTAACAAAAAATTAAAGAAGGATAAAAATAAATTCTATTATTATTTTTTGGTGTTTTATTATATGTAAATTAAATCTAAAACAAGGTTTATTAAAGAAAGAAAAAGAAATTGATAAAAAATATTCACAAAGTCTAAATCAAATTAATTATATATAAAAAAAAGTTTATTTTAAGTTTAACAGTATTTTTTATAACAAAAAAAAAATATTAAAAAAAAATAAATTAAAAAAAGGAAAAGAAAAATGACGAGTTGGGTCAACAGGCCCAAATGGGGCCGACCCGGTTTTTGGCATGGACAAGGAAAAGGAAAAGAATGTTTGTAACCCTAATGAGGCAAAGAAACAGTGTTGGCTTATGTTGGAAATGGAAAAAAAAAATCAAATGTTTTCTCTCACTCAGAAACAAAAGAGGCACATGCATTCTCCTCTCTCATCACTCTCAAGCCTGGTATTTCAACCTCTCTGACTGTTTTAATCGATTCAAAATTCTTCTATAATGTTTGGGCCGCGGTTCCCGATTGAAGGTTGAAGGTACATGCAGGTTGTTGGATGATGGTGATGATGTGAAGTGGTGGACTTGTCGGCTTTTTTTTTAGCGATTTTCTTGAATGATGATGATTTTGAGATGGTTATTGCTTGATTCTGAGTTTTGCTGATGGTTAACAGTTTGGGATTTCGGTGATGCTTTGTTAACAGGTTTTTTCGTTTGATGCTTTGTTAATGGTTTTTGAGTTTGATGATGGTTACTGGTTTTGGATTTTGAGGCTTTGTTATAGGTTTTATGAGTTTTGAGGCTTTGTTACAGGTTTTTGTGAGTTTTGAGGCTTTGTTACAGTTTTGGGATTTTGAGGCTTTTGTTATTGTTTTTTTGAGTTTGATGATGGTAAACTATTTTGGGATTTATCAATGATGCTTAACAGGTTTTTGGTTTGAGGCTTTGCTACTGGTTTTTTTGAGTTTGTTGATGGTAAACTGTTTTGGGATTTTTCAGTGATGCTTAACAGGTTTTGGGTTTGAGGCTTTGCTACTGGTTTTTTGTTCTCTTTGCTCTTTTTTTTGGTTTTTACAGGTTTGGTGGTTTGTATTAGTTTATAATGATGTTAGTTCTGAGCATGGACCAAGATTCATCCTACTGCATTTTTCTGTTCTTATTCTATTATTGTTATTTTCTTAACTGACTACTTAACATTGAATATGCAGATGACAAAAAAAAATGATTCAAGATGAATGTAGAAAAGGGATAGAGATTTTACCTTGATGCTGGCCTTTGCTTGACAGGGAAGTTGAAATCTATTCTTTTCTCTGTATTTTTCTTCTTTTTCTGAAGGGTGGTGCTTGAGAAAATGATGATAATCCCTTGGGTTTTGTTTGGTATGCTTTTGTTATACTGCTTGTATGCTGCTGTTTCTTTTTGGACAATGAATATCTCTCCCCCTCTCTTGTGCCGAATGGCCCTGTTTTATGCTGAAACATCAAAACTTTTTTGGGGGAAAAGCCATTGGGTTTGAACAATTATGCTATGCTGTTTTTGCTTCCTCTTGTGGCAGTTTTGACTTAGCCTATATTTGTGCAATTTTGGGATGTATGTTTGCAGCTACTTGGACAAAATTTGGCTTTTTGTGAACAACATATGAAGGGCTGCAATGCAGTCCCTTTTTGACAGCATTTTGGCTTTTTGTGATTGTGTCCTTTTTTATTGTGATGCAAAATGATTTTTCAACATTTGAACCCATGATAAAACCATTGATTTTGACTTGCATTTCTCTTTATTTTGTCCTCTGTGAACCAATAGAAAATTGCGATTTGCAATGGACCAAATATGGACGAAACGTTGTCCCCTTATTTCTGATTATTTTTACCAATCCCTAATGATGAAAATATAGAGATTTTCTTTGAAATTTACCAATATTCCAACATGAATTTTTCTAACCAATGCTTTTTTTGTTTACATGTACGGCCCATTGGATTGACGACGAGTGGCTTGAAGCATTTGAAGAAAGCTTGATGATGAAGAAAACTCTTTTTGTAGTTCTAATGCATTATTAAGAATTTGTAACATAACTTTTTTTTGTAATTGCAAGCTTGTAAAAACTTTATCAATTGTACATTCTTTGATTTTGAACAATATTTTGGATGTAAGTCTTGTACTGAAAGGAAATTGAATGATAATGGTGAGGACTTAAGTATTCAAAAATCACTATGTAGTCTTGTAGGCTTCTTATGAAATTTTAAATGAAGAATGATGGGTTGACTTTTGAGTGTATCCTTGAAAAGTTGAATTTGGAATAAGATTTGGACTTGAAATTGAGAATGGAAATTTGGAATAAACCCCGCCTTGTAATATGTAAAATCGATATGGACTCGATTCTCATATAGAACTTTTGAACTTGAATGGATAATGAGACTTTGAATGAAGTTTATGAACAAACTGATTGCGCCTAGAAAAACTTGAATCGTTTGAACTTGACCTTGAATCCACGGATTTAGCACATTGAATTTGAAATGAACGCATGAGAAACAAATGGACTTGAAAGTATTAATGAATGTCTTGTGAAATTTCATGGTCTTCCAAATGCACTTTAACCTTGATCGTTGAAATAATCTTATAGACAATACTATTTGTGATACTTTGCAAAAAGAATCACTTCATGATATTGAAAATTGAAGAAATTGTGAGTCTCAAAATTTGGACAGGAGTTTCTTGCGACTAGGTCAAATTTGCAAAATGACCTTTAAAACATTCGAATACTCTGATGATCTTTCGCACATAATTAAATCTTAACTTGTGAAGAGAAAATAGAGATGACGTCAAGGAGAGTCATACGCAAAAGAAACGCCCAAAAAATATCGAATAACGAAAGAGTTATAGTCACTTGAACTTGATGTCGCTAAAGGTCATCTTTTGGGTTACTGGAGTCATTTTCAGTCGTCTGAACCACTGACTGAGAAAACTAACAATGCGAGGCTTGAAACTTGGCACAAATATCTCTGATAACACATGAAGGACCATAAAGACCGTTTGAATCTTTGAAAACTAATTTTCTTTTGAGAACTGCAAAACCCTAATTGTTGATTTACCGTGTTTGTTCAATCTCTGAGCCAACTTGAATATCTGGGAAATCCTAGGATTGTATCTTGTATGAAAAATGGGAGGGCAAATTTTGGGGTACAACAGGTTTTCTTATCCCTGGTGAAGTCTGCTTTCATTAAGGACTCTGCACAAGAAGATCTATATTTCCCCCAACAAAGTGCTCCTTATTTTTGGGGGTAGATAATTGATCATTTCCACGGGACGTTAAGAGATGATTATAGTCAAAGATCTCTCCTTGGTGAACTGTAATTTATTTATGCAGTGTTCTCTCTAAAGTCCACTTTTTTAATGGCATCCCTCCTCGGAGATGGCGTATTTGAATTACAATCTTGCATCGCAGTTCATCCCTAGTTGTCACTAATTCAGATGGTTATTCCTTGTTAAAGTCTAATTTCCTAAGGATGACTTCTTAAATGTTCCTAGTTTTCTTAGTAGGTCTTCATGATATTGTTGTTCCTCGGTGAATCATTTAAACATGCATCATTACCATTGAATCTACTTCCAAAAGTAAAATAATTCAAACATGCATTGCAGCATAAGCCTATTTTGGTTGATTATCTGCATTTCTTGCAGACTTTATCTCCAGCAGTTTGTTTACCCTAGGTTCTAACGTTTATCTTCGGGTTGTTGTCACCTATCGCGTGATCCTTGTGGTATTGTTTGGTTGAGTCCATTGTGACCGTTTCTATTTTGAGTTTTTCCCTCTATTGTCTTTTGACAATTTTGTTGGTGTTCCCTGCTAAGTTTGACTTAGTTCGGAGAATCCCCAGTTGAATCCCTTTTGTTGGCCTCTTCTTGCCCTTTGATTTCTTTCTGTCTACTTAACTATCATTTCGTGGTTAGGTATTTGTTTACCATTCCTCACCTCGAATATTCCTCGGTATAGTTTCTATGGGGTTATTCCCCTCAGAGTCCTATGCGACTATTAATCTCTGGTATAGGATCTTCTTAGTCAGATCCTTAAATTTGGTTTACTAGTTTAGTCGAGTTCTCTTTTTGTTAGCTTAGCTAACATTGTTTGGTAGGGCTTTTCTTAGTCGTTTCCTCTCCTTTGGGTAGGTTTTGCTTAGCCAGTTCATCATCTTTGGTTTACCTGCTTAGTCGGGTTCTCCTTCCGTTAGCTAAGCTATTATAGTTTGGTTATATTATGCTTAGTTGTTTCCTCTCCTTTGGGTAGGTTCTACTTAGTCAGTTCCTTATCTTTAGTTTACCTTCTTAGTCAGGTTCTCCTTTTGTTAGCTTAGCTAACATTGTTTGGTTGGGTTATGCTTTGTTGTTTCCTCTCTTTTGGGAAGGTTTTTCTTAGCCGGTTCCTTATCTTTGGTTTACCTGCTTAGTCAGGTTCTCCATTCGTTAGTTTAGCTAACATTGTATGGTTAGGTTATGCTTAGTGGTTTCCTCTCCTTTGGGTAGGTTCTACTTAGACAGTTCCTTTCCTCTGGTTTACCTGCTTAGTCAGATTCTCTTTCTATTAGCTTAGCTAAAATCCTTGGTTGGGCAGGTGCGTCCTTCGTTGTTTGGGTATGCTTCGATTTGTGTTATTTGTGAGAGTCCTCCTAGGGTTTTGGTCTCTCTATTTCTGTTATCCTTGTTTGGGTTCACTTTGATTGGCGTTCCTTGTGAGAGTCTTCCTCAGGTTTTGGTCTCTCTTTTTCAGGTGTTCTTTGTTTGGGTTCTCTTTTATTGGTGTTCCTTGTGAGTATCTTCGTCGGGTTTTAGTATCCATATTATATGTCCAAAATCATTACCAGACATATTTTGTTGATATACTTGTTAGAGTCTGCTTCGGTCGGTCTCTTTCTTATAGGTGTCTGTGATACCCTAATTTTCACCCCAAAGATCTCTCATTATCTTATATTATCAATACATCAAGATCATACACTAGGGTTGATTCTCCTTTCTACTTCATCCTATCTTTTAGTTTGTTCTTGAGGAATCACCAACCACCTTGAATTGTGTATCTTGTACATGTGCATCTTACATTGATTAACTTTTATCTAACATCAAAATATGTATATATGTTTCTTAGGATGTTCTTTTTGTAGGCGATGATACAATTGCATCCATCTCACCATCTAACCTAGGGTTTTGATGGGTAGTTCTCAGTCAAATGTTTGTTCAATGAAATCTAAGAGCTTAAGCTTGAAGGCCATGTCTATGATATCAATGTTTTTTTTTGTTTCAAAGAGCTCTCTAACTTTATTAGTTTAAGTTTTCCTCAAGGTTAGTGGTGGAATTCATCAAGAAGATTCTTAGGTTCATTTGTTTATTTCCATGTCGTCTTCAATAAGTTTCACTGAGATTTAAGTTCAATCTTTGAGTGTGCCTCAAGATAACTTCATTTCTAGGTCTAATATGATTCATCATGATTTGTTTTTCCAAGAAATGTCAAAAGATTAAAGGTTGATTCAACAAGTTTGTCCTAATTTAAGTAAATGCTTGATTCAATGATCAAAATTGCATAACTCTCTCAATTTTCAATATTTTGATATGGTTTTTTTGCTATGGACTCTTATCATCATCTACAACAACTTCTCTTCACGTGATTTGATCCAGTTGTGTAATAAAAATCTTCAAAAGTTGAAAGGGGTTCCAAGTTATTTTGGCACTCTCTGAGCTAGGGTTTATTGACTTCTAAAGGCCATATCTTTCTCAAATTTTGTGATTTTGAAGCTATTCCAAGGCCATGATTCTCTTCAAAGAGTCCTCAATATATTCTCTTCAAGTATCACGCTAATTTGGCATGGATGACTATTTAAGTTTGAAGCAGATTACAAGCACCTTTGAAAAGCCTTAGAATCTTAGGGTTTGAGTTCAAATGATCATAACTTGATCATCTTTTATCTCCATGAGCTTTTTCTTTTTCTGCAACAATCTTTGGGATGTCTAATACAACTTTATTTCAAGGTTCTAGGCTTGAAAATGCTTGGAAAGTTGTTTAAGAATGGAAAAGATTTAAGGTCTTTTGTGAATTTTCCCAGTGGAGTTTGTACTTAAATTCACTCCCCATTGAAATAATTCAAGAAGTTGTCTTCTTCTCCCCAATGAGGTTGTGATTGGGTGAAATCCTTCTGATCGATAAAATATCAAGTGTACTATTTTTACCAATGTAGTAATAAAAGTAAGTTATCTCGTGTATCGATCTCGAGGACTGTGTTAGAATTATCAATGTTTAAAAAGATTCAATTAGACAAAAAGGGCATTGGTGTGGTTGAAAGAAAGGTAATAAAATCTGCTCTATGAATCTTAAAACAAAAAGTAAAGAGTGTTTACACAAAATGATAAAGCATGGTAGGGATAAGATGTATGAATTTCCCTGTAATGAACAAAACCTCTATTTTATACTATCTATGTTTATGTGATCCAATACTGATTCTCAAGAGTTATTTCCCCCAATTCCTTAGCCGGAAACCATTGACATAAAATTTTAAATTCTAATTCCTTAGTTATTCAAACGTATGTCAAGCACATGTAGTAAAATCAAGAATTTACGGTCATCACTATTAGATCCTTATTCCTAAGAGAAATTAGCGACGGTATTATACAATTAGCGATAAAGTGATCGGTCAAACCTACTTTACCCATAGATCAATACCCTATTTTCCAAAAGGACAAGCAATAAGAAATTGTATAATACAGTGAATACATAAAAAACATAGATATTTAAAAGTAAAGGAATTCGGTTCATCACAAAATCAATTCAGGGACACACCCCTAGCATTGGGGGGTTTAACTTCTCATAATATTCAAAGAAAATGCAAAGGAAAATTTAAACATTATAAAAGAATGGAATTGCTCCAATATTCAATTGCTTCCTCTCTTGTTGATCTTCATTTTCCAAACCCTTGACTATTCTTCTCCTCTTCTCTAATCTCTTTCTTTTTCTCTGATCCCCAAAAAAGTGTCTCGTACTCTTCAAAAACTAGGTCTAAATAGTGTCAGATCACCCTACAGCTAAGCAGAAAGTCTGAAATATCCTCCAAAAATCCAAACAAAGTGATTTCAAAAAATCACTTTTCTGTCTCGCACCTGCCAACACGGGCCGTGTCATGTGACACGGGCACCCATGTTGGATACTAAAATGTTCTCATAAACAACAGCTTGCCAGGCATTCTGACACGGGCGCCCGTGTCAGCTACTAGATTTCCTCCTCTTTCTCGTCTGTGTAAGCCTTTCTGACATGGGCCGTGTCACTTGAAACGGGAACCCGTGTCAGCTACTATAGTCCTACTCTTTATCATCCATGTTAGCATTCCTGACACGGGCTGTGTCAGGTGACACGGGCACCCGTGTCAGCCACTGGATTTCTGGAGGAAACGCTTCAAAACTTGTCAGCTTCACCTCTATTCTTGTGCAATTTCATCTGGATCTGAAAATAAAAAAAAACCACCAGACCAAGACTTCAAAAGTATCTTATTTAAACAAAATCCGAACTAACTTAATTCAAATAAAAAAATGTGAAAATTAAAATACGTGACGAAAACAATAGAGAAACTAAGAAAGGTGTTATCAATGATGCGGTTTCGTGTCGAATAATAGATAGAAAACCAGAAAGAAATGTGACTGATCACAACCCCAAACTTATCTCATTGCTTGTCCTCAAGCAAAGCTTAAGTCCTTAATATAGGTTACCTCCGACTTTCAACAAACCACGTACCACTGAGATTATTCGCAATTCCCTTACTTTCTTCTAGGCCTTCCATTGTTACCCGATTTACGGCAATTAACTACACTTTCACAATTCAGCACCTCTTCCTTTGTTAGTTTTTCACACTCTCTCCAGATCTCTCAGGTTTAAGTGTTTATACTCTCATGGTCAAGGTATGCACCGTCATCTACTGAGCTTGCACAACATATGTAAACATAACAAAACACACAAAACATGCACTATACGAGGACTTTATAGGTTGTAACAGGGCTAAGGGACAAGGTGGGATATACACACAAAAAAAGGGAAAACAAAGGGTTAATTGGCTCAGATTCGGTGTTATCTTTCTCAAAGTTGTGTACTTGTTATTTTGTAACTCAAAGGGTAGGACACATCTTATTCGAGATCTTTCAGTTTCTTCTCCTCAATTGGATACTGGAGGAATAATGATACGCTCTTTTTTTTTCTTTCAGAATCTCGTTGACGAGTGCATTTTCTCAACATTTTTTTTCAAGATTTTGTAATTCTCTCTCTCTCTCTCTCTCTCTCTCTCTCTGTATATATATATATATATATATATATATATATATATATATATATATATATATATATATATATATATATATATATATATATATATATATATATATATATATATATATATATATATATATATATATATATATATATATATATATATATATATATATATATATATATATATATATATATATATATATATATATATTTCAATCTCTTTGATATTTTTTTCGAATGCACTCATTCACTCTTATTGCAAGTGTCACAACCCCAAACTTAGAGTATATACACAAACCACAAAATTTCTAACACCTATCTGAAAAAGGTAAGGAAGTGTTTGGGATAAAGGTTTTATAAAATGCGGTTTTAAAACAAGAACAGGGGTAAAGCTCAAACTTGGGTAACAAGGGATAATGTATAAGGGTAGGCTCAACAGGCTCATGGCTAAAAAATAAACAAGTGCCTCAGTGCATGTGTGTGTGCAGTATATATTCCATAGATAAATTATGCAAACAAAAAGAGACTTAGTACACACCTGACACTCTCTTGGTGCATTTGTGTTTGGCTATTTATAATCCTCACCATGTTGGGTATACTGACAGTTTTAAAGGTGCCTTCTGTGTCATGTGGTGTCATGTATGTTATATTTCGGTCTAGTTCTAGTGTTAGGAATTGCGTCCAATTTTATTTTCAGTTGTACCAACTTTCGGAGGTTTCCTAGAGTTCAATATCGGGATTGATCACTCTCATCCACTTCTTTCGGGTTGTCCAACTATTCCGGCATAATTATCACACATCTAAAACATACAAAACATAAAGTAACAAAAGATTTAAACTGAAATAACCAAATTTAAATGAAATTTAAATTAAATAACAAAACATAATATAACGGGTCAGGGAGCATCATAATAATCCGCTTAGAAACAATATAACTGAAACGATTACCCTGTTCCTGAATCATACCTTTATTAATTAAGACATTCATATCTATTTTACCCATACCTATCAAGGGTGCATGATTCATTTCCACAGGGTCATAAGCAAAATAAATGGTTATTTGTGTAATCATCCCGCCAACAGAAATATCACCTGAAGTTGCCCGTCCCACTTTTTTCAGGTGGTTTGCTGCGAAGGCAGCAACATTGACCGGGGTTGCATTGGCCATAGCATGAAGTAGAAAGAGTTTTTCTTGCGATGTGAATCATGTATTATCCCCCATACCTAACAAAAGTAAGCCATACATTTTTTAGTATACCTGAAGCATGGGTTTTGAATACGAGATGCCTTGGCACTCTTCGCCTCATAACCACCATAGCCAGTGATTTTTCCCAAAAATCCCAGTGGATTGAAAGTTTCTGGAATTGCTCCCAGTCCAAAGACGGGAAGGTGGAGAATCCCACCCAATTCCTCCAGGGTCAGCTGTCGTTCCACATTGAACAGTCTGAAAGTTAAAGTACCTGTGTGTATTTGAGTGCTCCAATCCCAAGTTGGCTTTAACTTACACTAAATAGAGCTCAGAAATTCGAGTGTTATGCGCTCAAAAGTGGGTGTTTCATGCTGCATAAATTCTAGTATTCCCAAAGCATGCAACACTCTATTTATTTCATCGGATAAACCCAGTTGAGACAAAGTTTTAGAACACATATACCTTGTGGGCGTTAACTTACGCTGAATATGATGCGAGTAATGCACCTCATGAACATGATTATCAAAGAAGATGTCATTAGCATTAGGTTCCGCTATTTGATCGTGGATGCTCCTTGGTCTCGACCTAGATGGTTCACCTGATGGTTTCTTACCTCTTGCATTACACGTTGGGGGCATTTTTTGTAAACCTGAAAAATCACACAAAATTAAAACAGAGAGTTAGAGGAAAAAGCAATCGTAGAAAGGTACAAGATGGAATTTGGAATAGTTTTTTTGAGGGCGGAAAGGTGGGAGCACGAGATCTAAGGAGAAAGAAAGGAGATTTATGGAGAGAGTGGCTATGCAGTTTTAGAGAGAGAGGTAGAAGAAGATAAAACAAAAGGTTTTTTGATGATGAATGACTAATGTGAGTGGGGGAGAGGTTATAAGATGGTGGGGCCGTTGAAAAAAATAAAAACTCCCAAAATTAAATTGGAAATCGAATCTCCAGACAAGGCCGTGTCACATGACATAGGCAACCATGTAAGGGCCTGTCCATTGTCCGTCCCTTTCTTGTTCCAGGTATTCTGACACGGGCGTGTCACTTAACACGGGCACCCGTGTCAGAGGCTGATTAAAAAAAACCATCACGTCAATTTGGATGACACGACCAGGTCCCTTGACACGGGCAACCGTGTCATCCCCTTTATTTGTCAATTTCATCTTTCATATTATCTCAAGTTATCTTTCGTCACCCTGCTCAAAACTCCCATCCTCAATCTCCTCTGCATAAGAGACCCTGTAGGAAAACATTACAACAAAACAAAAGAAATCATAAGAAATAAAACATGTGGGTTGCCTCCCACGTAGCGATTCGTTTTACGTCGCATGGCTCGAAGATTGTTCATATCACCCTGAAAGACGAACAACATGAAGCTGACCACCTTCTTTCCCTACATAATAGGGTTTTAACCTTTTCCCATTCACTTTAAAAATGTCAGCATTAGCTTGATTTTACACTTCAATCACCCCATAAGAAAACACTTAGTGCACTACGAAAGGTCCTGACCATTTGGATCTTAGTTTTCCAGGAAATAGCTTCAACTTGGAATTGTACAAGAGGACTAGTTGTCCTTCATAAAACTCTTTCCTCACAATCCTTTTATCATTCCACTTCTTCGTTTGGTCTTTATAAACCTTTGCATTTTTTGAGGCGCGGTTCCGAAATTCCTCCAACTCATGAAGTTGAAGGATCCGCGAACTATCTAACTTAGACAGATCCATATTCAAAAGTTTTGATGCCCATAATGCCTTGTGCTCCAACTCCAAAGGTAAATGGCATGCTTTTCCATAGACTATTTGGTATGGCAACATACCGCTTGGTGTTTTGAAATTCGTTCAGTAAGCCCATAAAGCATCATCCAACTTATTCGTCCAATCTTTTCGAGAAGAACTTACTATTTTCTCAAGAATTTGCTTAAGTTGCCTGTTTGAAACTTCTAATTGGCCACTAGTTTGAGGGTGATACAGAGTGGAAACCTTATGCTTAACATTGTACTTCTGGAGTAACCTTTCCATGAGGTGATTCATAAAATGTGTTCCTTCATCACTTATGAGTGCTCTTGGTACTCCAAATCTGGAAATAATGTTTTCTTTCAAGAATATCACCACCACTTTCGCATCATTAGTTGGTAAAGCCACAACCTCAACCCATTTCTACACATAATAAACTACCACTAGGATGTAGTTCTTCCCGAAATATGGTGGAAAAGGTCCCATGAAATCTATTCCCTAAACATCAAATAACTCGACCTCCAACATAGAATTTTGAGGCACCTGGTTTGTCTTGGAGATATTCCCAGTTCCTTGACATTTATCACACTCTTTTACCATCTCTTGGACATCCTTAAACAACGATGGCCAATACAAACATGATTGGAGGACCTTAGCTGCAGTTCTATCACCACTAAAATTTCTTTCGTACTCTGAGGCATGGAATGCTTTCAATATGTCTTCCTGCTCTTGCTCAGGCACACCTTTTCTTATAAGTCCATCCACTCCTCTTTTTTTATAAAAATGGATCATCCCACAAGTAAAACTTGCAATCAAAGTCATCAGGGATGATACCTCCTACTATATAGTTTTCATAATCTGCGAACCATGGTACACCAATAACAACAAGGATGTGTTCATCGGCAAACTCGTCCTTTATTGGTCGCTTAACCTATGTTTCTTAATCGGTGACATACGAGAGAGGTGATCAGCAACGGTGTTTTCACAACCTCTCTTGTCACAAATCTCCACATCAAACTCCTGAAGGAGTAAAATCTATCTCATAAGTCTTGGCTTAGAATCCTGTTTAGCAAATAAATACTTCAAAGCAGCATGGTCAGTATAAACATTGACTTTATAACCCAACAGATATTTCCTGAATTTACCAAAGGTGTAAACCACTTCTAACAACTCCTTTTCGGTAGTTGCATAGTTCATCTGTGCAGGGTTCAACACATGATTCACATAGTAAATGACTTGTAGTAGTTTTTCTCTACTTTGTCCCAAAACTGCCCATACTGCAATATCACTAGAATCACACATAATCTCGAAAGGGAGAGACCAATCAGGGGCTACTACAATTGGTGCCGACACCAATTTACTCTTTATGGTTTCAAAATCCACGACACACTCCTTATAAAAAACAAAAGCCCTTTCCTTAAACAAAAGGGTCGTTAAGGGTTTTTCTATTTTAGGAAAATCTCTTATGAAACTAGGGTAAAAACCCACATGCCCTAATAAACTTCTAATACTTTTTTAATTCATCGGTGGGGGAAGCTTTGATATTACTTCAATCTTTGCTTGGTCCACTTCTATTCCCTTGTAGGAAATTTTGTGACCCAAGACTATGCCTTCGCGCACCATGAAGTGACATTTCTCCCAGTTAAGGATTAAATTAGTCTGCTGGCATCTTTCTAAGACAAGAGAAAGGTTATTTAAACAATTATCAAAATACTTACCAAAAACTAAGAAGTCATCCATGAAGACTGCCATATATTTTCAAGCATATCCGTAAATATCGATTGCATGCATCTTTGAAAGGTAGCAGGTGCATTGCATAACCCAAATGGCATCCTTCTATAGGCAAATATACCAAAAGGGCATGTAAATGTTGTCTTCTCTTAATCTTCTGGTATAACAACTATCTGATTATACCCCGGTAACCATCGAGGAAACAATAGTACTGGTGACCGGCCAACCTTTCCAACATATGGTCAATGAATGGTAATAGAAAGTGATCCTTTCTCGTAGCGAGGTTCAATCTTCTATAATCGATACATACTCGCCATCTGGTAACTGTCCTTGTAGGGATCAACTCATTCTTCTCATTCTTTATCACAGTCGTTCCTTCTTTCTTTGGCACGACATGTATAGGACTCACCCAAGAACTGTCAGATATAGGATAAATCATCCCAATATCTAACAGTTTCGCCACTTCTCTTTTGACTACCTCTTTCATTGCGGGATTTAGTCTTTTTTGGGGTTGGACAACCGGTTTATGATCATCTTTCATAAGAATTTCGTGCATGCAAACCGTTGGACTAATCCCCTTCACATCATCAACCGACCATCTAATAACACTTTTGTGTTTTTTTAGAACTTTGACGAGCTTATCTTCTTGGAGAGCTTCAAGATTGGAACTTATTATCGTCGGCCATCTATTGTGGTGTCGAGGAAAACATACTTGAGGTTCTCGGGTAATTGTTTCAATTCCGCCCGTTGTACCCCAATTTTTGCCCCTAAGATGCCTTCATCATACCATGTTGATTCATTCACAATAAGATCACATTAGGATTCTTGGTTCCCCTCCCTATATTTAGCTTTTCTCTTTGAGGAATCACCAATCACCTTGACTTGTTTTATTTTGTGATCATGAATATTTTTGTCTTGATTTCTCCTCTTAATTAATAAAATGCAATGTTGGTTTGTCTTGCTTGTTACTAATATAGGTAAAGGCAATGAGATTTAACAAGTTGCTCCATGGGTTCATGAGTTTATTTCCATGCCCTAGTCAATAAAGTTTGGGAAGTTCAAACCTCACCATTGGATTTGTTTTGGAAGGAATGGCATGGCAAGGTTATTTTGGTTCACCACATTTCAAGGTTATCAAATTTTGTTCAAAAAGCATAAGGGATTGATTGGAGAAGTTATCTTGCTTGGACAAAGCTTTGTTCCCATTGGTCACAAATGCATATTTCTCTCAATTCTTAAGATATGGAAGTGGTTGTGGTTGCTATGAGTTCTCATTATCATCCTCAAGAACTTATATTTACAAAGCACTTGTGTTGGTACAATAAGTTTGTTCAAAATTGTCAAAGTTCCTCAAGGCATGTTTCTTGATCTAGAAGCTAGGGTTTTGACCTTCAAAGAAGTATATCTTGCTCATCTTTTGGTATTTTTGAGTGATTCTAAATAAATCCTTCTCTTAAAATGGTTATCAACAAATCACTTCAAAAGTTCCAAGGAGTTTTCATGTGGAAGAAACTTGATGAAGAAGAAAGATTACAAGTCCACTGGATGAATCCCCAATTTACCATGTATGACTTCAAATGATCATAACTTGGTCAATTTTTATCACCTTGAGCCCATTATTTTTCCAAAATTATATTGAGGATGTTAACTTTATGCCTTCTTTTATTTGCAAAGTTATAAAATGGATGGAAGTTGCCTTAAGGATACAAAGGATTATAGGTCATTTCTTAATTTTTTTGCCAACTTCAATAATTCATAACTCTCTCAATTTTTGGATTTTTTGAATATTTCAAGTCCCAAAATGTCATTTAATAGGTATATTAAATTCCATATTTTTTTATCAAGAGCAAATTCTAAGAGGAAGGCCGTGTTTCGATGCAAAACATTATAGGTCACTTTTGAAGAAAAAATTTAAATATTTCGAAGTATGGAAAGTCAACCATTTTTCTCCAAGTTTGACTCAATACAACTTTCAGCTCAAGCATCCATTTGATCCCATTATTTTTCCATTGAAAATCTTGTAACCTCATCTTTCTAAAGCATAAAGAATCATGCCCTAAGACCCCATGACCTGAGAATGCCATTGGTCAAAAGTTGGCAATTTGAAACTGAATTTTTCACCAAGTAAGAAGTTTGAAATCCTTGATTTGGCTTCTAAACACTTTGTTTCTGCATGTTTTTTCTTCTGAACTTGTTTAGTGAACTTCCAAAAGTGATTAGCATTGAAAAATGCGCGTTTTGGTTTAGTTTTGATCAAATTAGAAGTCACAGTTTTCTTGTTTGCATCTTCACATGATTTCCCTCCAAACTTCATCATTTCACACGTTTGGACATTCCATTTGATTCCCTATAAATAGAGGGTCATCCCCCATTCATTTCCTCAAGCTTGGATAGCCAAAATCACCCTACCAAACTTGTTCAATAACTTTAATTTAGAAACTTCAAAATCCTTTCTCAAGCCTTTTTCAATCTAATTTTCCATCAATTCACCTTCCTTGATCTTCCCTGAAGCTAACCATATAATTACATTCAAGAATCGTGCCCTATATTGCTCCATAGAAGTCCAGTTTCAGAGCTCTGCAACTCAACTACAATAGATAGATTCCTTCATCAATTCTTCAAAACTTTGAAATTATTGTGATGCCTTCATTGCCCTGGTTCTAGTTGCAACACTTGCTTTTTAATGGAAACACATTTTGACCATGAAATTTCAAATCCCTTTTCAAAACTTTCCTTCCAAATTGCTTGAGCAATAGTTTAAATAAATTTGTCGTGAGGGTGTGGTTGTCTTCGTCTTGAAGATACAAAACGAATGGCATATGTCTCGTGCTCTAATTTTACAGATTGAGCAACCTGGTTTTGGGACTGGCTGGAGGTTGAAGATGACCAACGTGTCATCCTTCAACCAATGAAACAACGCCATTTGGATTTTTTTTTTAATTTCTGATTTACATTTGATTGAGTGCTTTATACTCTAATGACCATGATATGCATAGCGCACCAGATCCCTTGGATTTGATTACTAATGCGTCTCTCATCCAATGGTCCACATATTTTTTACTTTTATTTTCTTTTCTGATTTTTATATTTAATTGTTTTAAACTTCAAAAAATCATAGACAATTAATTTTAAGTCCAAAAAATCTGAAAAAATTATGAAAAATATTTTTGATTATTCTCTTTATGATTTTTAATTTTTCTAAATTTAATTTTGTGCTTTGGTATTTTTTTATGAATTTTTACTTTATTTGAATTAATTTAAATATTTAAAAATACTTTTATGCATTTTTAAATTCTGAAAAAATTATGGAATGATCCAATGATATTGTGACAAATATTGGTGACCTCACTTATATTTTATTTCTGACTTTGGTATTTGTTATCATTTTTAGTTTATTTTACTCATTTCTTTTAATTTTAAAAATAGTTTCTGACTTTAAAAAATTACCAAAAATTTTATAAAATCATTTGAGTCCTTTACTGATTTTTCTATGGACTTACTTTTTATTTCTTGATCAATTTGAACATAGTTGAAAATTTTCTTTTTATTTCTATTTTAAAACATTTTTTTAAACCTTTTTTGTATATATTAAATGTAATATTATTTTGTGACTACTTTCTGGCTGATCTTGGGTTAAATTTTTATCATGAATCCTATTAATATCATTTGATCCATGGTGTTGAGTCTAACTCCACAAAAATGGATGGATGATTTTAATAATAGTTTGATTAAATTTAATTCAAAAGTGGTTTGTATATTCCCCCCACCCCTCTTCTTCTCATCCCTTTCTTATTGCACTAAGTGTTATTGGAGCATGATCTCTATATCAAGTCTCAAAACAAATGGTGCATAGATTTCTATTGACCGGCCTCAAAATAGGTGCGACTTCTATATAAGTCCACTTACGATTGCTTAACATAGCGCTAAATTTTGTCTTGATTCTCATAAATGATCATTTCTGGCCCAAACTTATGTTTGCAAGCCCAAGTATGTTAATTTGATCTCTTTCATCCAATAACCTTGAGATTCATTGTGTGGAGGCTTTGGTTCTACCAATCCTCTAAAGGATCTACAACACCTTTGGTCAACGCGGGTCACTTAAACATCGTTGATCATTAAATGGTACTTATGAGGATTCCAAATAGATTATATACTTGACAAAAAGCAAATGTAACTTGTTGTGTGGAGGCTTTGTTTCTACCAATCCTATAACGAGTTACAAATGAAAGTTTTAAGATGATCATCCAACTAACCACTAATGAATAATAATTGACTTTATCCTTTATTTTTATTATATGCCCCTTTTATTTTTATGCACTATTTACTTTTAGAATTTACATTTCATGTCATTTTCATCTTTGCTCATTTGAGTATTTACTTTCTTGTCATTTTTTATTTTTGCTCACTTGAACTTTACTTTACTTTTTGTAAACAACTAATAATCAAAATAAACCCTAAAAACCTTTAATGATACTTGGACTATTTGGTTACTATCCTTGGCATTATGGAGAATTGGACTTCTTGGACTTAGGATTAGAAACTTTGGCCTATGATTGAAGACCTTGTGACCTTATCTGATTATTTTTGTATGGAGCTCTTGAGGTTTACCTCAAGTAATTGGGTTGTTTGTTTATTTTATGGGCAGGTTATTGTGATTACACTCTTTGTTTGTAATCTGGAATTCACCTGTATACATCTGTTACTCTGCCCAATTTTTGTGATGACTTAATACACTTGAATTTTGACTCTCTCAAGAGGTCTAGTATCTTTGCTTGCTTGGTTTCAATCCAAATAATGGGAATCCTATCTTGACCCATAATGTCAAGTTTTGGCTTCTTGTTGGTTAGGTGGTTCTTATCCCTAACTTTTACCTTATGTTTTAGGATAGTTCATTCTTCTCATCCCATCTTCTCTAATTTAAAAAATTTCTTCATCCTTTTCAAAACTCCTCTTGTTTTGAAACTTGAACCACTTTCATAATAAACTTGGACTTAGGTCCGTGCATTTTCAAAACATTTTCCTAAATAAAGTTCAATAAACTTAATAATACTTTGACATTTTTTGTGAGAAGACTAAAAGTCAATCAATCTCATTTCAAACCATTTTGCCACTTTGGCTTTTATCTTTAAACTTTTCTCAAAAGATTGAACTCTTGTGAATCCTTGTAGTGATGCAAACAACTATACTTCTACAATATGTAGTGAAGAGAGATATTTTCCACTTGGGTGTTGAGTGAGGCATTGTTGATTTTAAAATCTAAGCCATATCGTCCACTTTGAGATGATGCAAATTCTCCTTTCTCATGATTATGGGTAGTAGGTTTGTTTTCCACACGGACAATGACGATGACGATTTATCTCATAAAATTAACCAACACACTTGTGTTTTAAAAATTTTAAAAGAGGAAATATGTGTACCCTGATCCCCTATTGCACGAAAAGGTGGTACGTAGGCACTAAAGGTTCTCAACCGCGGCGTGTGCAAAAAGCATAAAAATATATTTTTTGTCTCATCTCCACCATCCATTTTTTATACAACATTTTTATAGCTAAAATATATAGATTTTATAAAGAGGTTCCTACGGAGTACCGTAGATGTTTAGGGTTCTAATACCTCCCCTTTGCATAACCAACCCCTTTACCTTAAATCTTTCCCCCTTTTTTTGGGTACTCACTCTTTTCCCATTCTTTTGGAAACAATAAAGCGCGGTGGTGATTTTTATTTTGATATGTATAAGTCTAGTCAATCCCATGGCTTAGTCTTAAACATTTCTACCGCTATAGAAAAATGGAGACTTCACTAGGAACAGATTGACCTCTTTCTGGTCCATCCCTAAGTGGTTGAGCCTATCCTTGTTTATATTTGTGTATGTGTTATTGTTGTTTATGTGTTATATGTTGTATATATGTTTATCTAGATTTTCCTGGTTTTCAAGGTGCTTGGTGATTTCTTATAAGTCCTATACCCGGACTTGGGCAAACTTTAAGATAGTACGGGCGGTATAGTCATGTTAACTTTGAGGGAGTAATCCCAAAAAAGGAGGCATGTGATGCCCCACTCAGTCGAGGCCCCTTTGACTGTAGTGTCTTTTACCAAGTAATCGGGAAGACGTACTGCTTTCGACCTGGGAGCCTTATGAAACTGAGGACCGTAGAATACCAAACCCATCTTGGCCTTTTAGGTGTAGTGAGGAAGCCATGATAGAGTAATTCGGAAATAGTTGTCATGCGATGCTATGCTCGGACGAGTTTTTCTTGAGAATATTACTAATTACTGAGTTAATCGAGAAGTTGGTAATAACCGAAGGAAGGATGTAGACTCTGGGAACATTTAGAACCTTGTTTGGCAGGTGATAACTTTAAGACCAATACCTTATGGGTAGTACCTTCGACCTCATGCTCATGACGTTGAACCTATGAACCCTCTATGTGTGATCTTACGTGTGATTGTTGCATCATGCATCCATGCACTCATAAGCATCTTTTGAAGATATCTTATTTCAAGGGATTTAAAAATTGACCATTTGTGAAATATCTCAGGTACTTTTAAACCATGGATTATAGAAAGAGAAATACCGGGAAGTACAGTTTTAAGGATCCCAAGATAGATGAGTTGATCAGTCTAATCCCTGAGATCAAGTGTTCTGTAGACTTTCGGAAGAAGTATGGATCCATCATTCCTCTCATGAAGCTGAAGATGAAGCAGGGTATTCTATCAACCTTGGTCCAATCATATGATATGATGTATCATTGATTTATTTTTCCCGACTATCAGTTGATTCCTACACTGGAGGAGTATTCTTATCTATTGGATTTACCTGTTACCAATCGTGTTCCTTTTACTTGTTTAGAGGGTGAGCCAAAACCACATGAGATTGCTTCTTTGATTCATTTGGGGAAGTCTGAGGTGGAAGCCTATATGACTACCAAAGGAGGGATTAGAGGATTACCGGCTCAGTTCTTATTGGAGAAAGATCGCTACTTTGCCAGGATGAAGAGTACAATCGCTTTTGGGGAAATCTTTGCTCTACTTGCTTACGGGTTGTTCTTATTTCCTAATATTTGACAAGTTTATTGACATTAATTTTATCATGAACTTCATGATCAGAAACCCAGTTCCTACCTTGTTGGGTGATGCTTATTACTCTATTCATCTTTGTAATTCTTATCATGGGGGGATGATTATCTATTTCACGCCCCTGTTGTACCGGTGGTTTATCTCTCATATGCCTCAGTCTGATGCTTTTTGAGATGTCAAGAAGGAACCTCGTTGGGCTCCTAAGATCATGGAACTTACTCACTTAGATATTGATTGGTATCATCGAGCTTACTAGGATATCGAGATTATTGACAATTTTGCTAGTTTCCCCAATGTACCTCTTCTTGGTACAAAGGGAGGAATTACCTATAACCCTGTTCTTGCACGACAACAGCTCGGTTATCCGATGAGGGATAAACCAAATAGTATTCATTTGAGTAGTTTCTTTCTGAAGGAAGTAGAAGACCATATGGAATCTAGGGAGAAGATTGCGGAGGCCTGGCGTCACATTCATAAGAATAGTAGGAAGGACTTGGGACCTACGGGTGTTGTTTATTTAGAGCCATATCTTCAGTGGGTCCAAAAGAGATCTATTCAGTTGAAGATTCCGTATTCCCAGGAAACACCTATGCCTGATCTGTTTGTGAAGAATACTCCTCCCTTATTAGATGATCTAGAAGGGATGTAGCTTGCTTTGGTCACGATGCAACATAAAAAGGATGCTAGGAAGAACAAATTACAAACTTTAGAGATTTCCTATAGAGCAGACTTAAAGGAGAAAGACGACTTGATTGAGATCCTTGAGAGCCGAGTGGTATAGACTATGGAGAGGCAAGGGGATTTATTTTATCCTAAGCCTCAATCAGATGTTGATTACTCACTTCCTGATTAAGGTGATTGGAAGGAGGTTGCCATCAGGTATGCCGAAGAAAACCAGAGGTTGAAGGCTCAGATTTCCAGGCTCATAGGGAAGCGCCAGCGTATAGAGTGATCTTCATCGGTTTTACTTCTCAGGGTTTTAGATTTTATTTTCATCTTGTATTTGGGATAATTGAAACTTGTAATCCATTTTGGAGTTGTTATAATGAAATTTTTCATTATTTCAAATGCGTTATTACTTTGATATTTTCAATATGTCCATAAATTTTAAATCCCTAGAAATATTAAATAATAAATTAAAACCATGTGCACTGCATATCATGCATCATATTGCATATATTTATTGCATGTGTTATGCATATCCAGGTGTCTTACCAAGCTTCTTTACTTCGTTCAGCAAGCTGAATCACCACTACAACACTCAGGCTAATTTTGGAAAGAAGATGGACAACTTAGAACAAGAGAATCGCGAGCTGCGCGAGGAGGTTTCTGCTTTAAAGGCTGGCATGGACAATTTGACTGCTTTGATGGAAGCTCTGATGGCTCCTCAGAATCATCCACCGAGTGTTCAACCTCAACCAACAAGGGAAACTACTAAAGCTCCAATTGTTCTCGTATCTGCTACTCTATTTGTTGTTCAAAACCGCATGACTCAAGTTTATATACGGGGAATGCCAGAAAATTTTGCACCTGAAGGTTTCAATCTTGGTCCTTAAGATACTCTAATTGTTCAGACTATTGTTACTCCGGCACCTCCTGTGGTGCATGTTGTTCATGTTGCACCACCTTCGGTGAATATGGTTCTGTTTGTTAATGATGATGTGTGTCGTCCTTTCCATCCATCGAGTGAAGACTTGGGTCTTTATGACAGAATGGATGATTTTCAAGAGCAGATTGCCAAGATGCAAAGAGAGATGAAGTCCCTCAGGGGAAAAGAGCTATTCGGGTAGAATGTGAATGAGTTATGCTTGGTCCTGAATGTTAAGATACCTTCTAAGTTTAAGGTCCCAGAGTTTTATAAGTACAAGGGCAAAACTTGCCCTCGTGCTCATCTGGTGATGTATGTAAGGAGAAATTCTACCCATACTGATGATCAGCGTCTGCTGATTCACTTTTTCAGGATGGTTTGACCGGTGTTGCGCTGAAGTGGTATATGATTTTGGACAGTGTTAACATCCATACTTTCAATGATTTGGGAGAAGTGTTCATCAAACAATACATGTACAGCGTGGACATGGAGCCTGACCGTGATCAACTCATGGCCATGGTTTAGAAAGACAGGGAATCGTTCAAAGAATATGCACTGAGATGGCGTGAGGTAGCCGCCCAAGTGATTCCTCCCATGGAAGAGAAGGAGACGACTGAGATTTTCTTTAAAACCCTGGGTTCTTTCTACTACGAGAGGATGGTATCAAGTGCGCCAAGTGACTTTACTGAAATGGTAGGAATGGGTATCCGCTTAGAAGAGGTTGTAAGAGAGGTCCGTTTAATGATGAAGGAAAGTTCAGGAGGTGTGGAAAAGTCATCTTATGGGTTTACCAAGAAAAAGGAAGGGGATGCAAATCTTATTATACAAGTGAGGAGGGTTAATACCCCTAGAAGGAATTATCAGCGTCATTAGCAAGTCGCCTTAGTTACTCCATTTGTGGGTGCAGCTCGAACTATCGTTGCTTATCAAAGATCGTCCCAGTAGGGGAATCTAGGTTATAATCAGAGAAGGGAGAGTTGGTTTAGAAGAAGTTGGTTCAGACCCGACCACCTCCCGCTGTGCCATCACCATTACCTTGGTACTACAAAGCAGACCAAACATGTGCTTTTCATCAGGGAGCCCCAGGGCATAATATTGAGAATTTTTATCCTTTGAAGACTGAGGTGCAGAAATTGGTGAAGTCTAGTATTCTATCTTTCAAGCATGTGGGACCTAATGTGAAAGACAATCCTCTACCTAAGCATGGAGGAGTAAATGTTATGAATATGGCGGCCGATTGTCCATGCGACTTCTAGATTTTTGATATTAATCTGGTTAGAGGAGATTTGGTGAAAATGCATGAAGACCTCTATGAATTTAGCTACTATACACATGACCATTCTGGTTGTGCTATTTGTAGTACATACATACATGGTTGCGATAAGATAAAGGCTGATTTACAAGAGATGATGGATGAGGGCTTCATCCACATAATCAGGCCTAGGGTAGAGTATGAAGAGGAGGTGAATATGGTTTCTAGATGTCCTGGAGAATTCAGAATTTTTTATGTAGAGTATATGAATGAGGACCTTGTGCAATTGCATGCTACTTTCTACCATATGTATGGTCAGGTAGAACACCAGTATGGATCTTGCCGAATTTGCTATCGGGACTCCCGAGGATGTTCAATCGTGAAGAAAGGTGTTCAGTTATTGTTAGATAATGGAACTATCAGGGTTACAGGTCAAAGGGATGATTACCATGAAGTTGATTTGATTGAGGTTTGCTTGACTGAAGAAGGATCAGATGATGAGTACGCCTCTGCAGATGAGTATTTCTCCAAAGATGAGGATTTGTTTTCTAGAAATGACTCAATAATGACTGATTGTGTTGAAGAAGGGGTAAACATCATTGTACCTTGTTTTGGGGAACCCGCCCATCTTGAAGTTGAATATTATAGAAAGCCAGTTGTTACCCCATTGGTGATTAGTTTGTCGAGTCTTATCCCCTATAAGTCAGATAAGACTGTGCCATATAAATACAACGCTACAATCTTAGAGGATGGAGTGGAAGTTCCCATCCAGCCAATGCTTGATGTGGGGAATATTGCTGAAAATAGAAGGGTGACCCGCAGTGGTCGTGTGTTTGCACCAGTTGTTCGAGGATATGTTAGTGCTGGAAAGAAAATTGCTGAGAATGTTGAACCAAAGATAGCTATGGGTGAGACTAGTGGGGCTACATTAGAGAAAGAAGTGGATGATATTTTGAAGATAATCAAGATGAGCGACTATAGAATTGTAGATCAGCTACTGCAGACTCCTTCAAAAATATATATCTTGGCTTTATTGATGAACTCATCTTCCCACAGAGAATCCTTGATGAGAGTATTAGACTAAGCTTTTATTGAGAGTGATATGCATATAGACCAATTCACTAGCGTAATAGGGAACATTACGTCATGTAGTAACTTGAGATTCTACGATGATGAATTGCCAGATGAATGAAGGAATCACAACCTGGCCCTCGACATCTCTATGAATTGCAAGAATGATTCACTATCCAGTGTGCTGATTGATAATGGATCCGCTTTTAATGTTACACCGAGGAGAACTCTTATGAAGTTGAAATATCAAGGAACTCCTATGCGCCCGAGTGGCATCATTGTGAAAGGGTTTGATGGATCAAAAAAATCTGTTATTGGTGAAGTGGACTTGCCTATTCATATAGGACCACATTGTTAGAACAAAGTTTGAATCTACTACCCTATGTTTAAGTTTTGATGATAACAAAATGAAAAGATATATTATTTATATGATTCATGTATGAACTATTTGCTACCTAAAGTATTACGTTCTGATTTGCAGAAACTCTGATAGGTATAAGCAAGATCACACCTAATCAGCATCAAAAATTTGGTTCTTGACATCAGCATCAGAAGTTGCTATATCAGAATACCAGAATCAGAAGATCAACTCACGTGTATGCTGAAGCTTGATGAACAGAACTGCGCTCAACACTCTGATAAAGAAAACAACAATTCATCAGCAGATAAGCAGAGTCAGAATGAGCCAAGCCAGAACATGCATTAAGTAAGCAACGGTACTGTGCATTGAAAGAAAATTATTACCAACGGCCTAATTCCAGAAAAGATATGCTCATTAAGGAAAGTTTTTTATTAGCATTGAATCAAGAACATAGCTCCAACGTTCAAGAATCTCAGTGCTATATAAACAAGACTATGAAGATTGAATTGGCTAATGCTCTCCAACATTTTACACGCCTAAAAGCTAATCATAATCTTCCTTCTCTCAGTTTGCTAAACGCTACATATCTTCTTACTCAATCATTGTTTAGAAATCTAGTTTCATAAGCTTAAGTTGTGTATACATCATAGTTGTGATACAGTTTTGTAGAAAACATTCACACACCTAGATTTATCGTCTTTGTAAGAAAGTGTTTCCTTGACAAACCGGGTTGTGGTTTGCATCAAGAAGGCTTTAGCAGTTGTTAAAGCAGTTTGTAATATTCAGTTGAATATAGTGGATTAAGACCTCGTTGGAGAGAGGCGAAATCACCTTGACGGGTGGACTGGAGTAGTTTGAGATCAAACGAACCAGGATAAAAATATCTTGTTCATTGCATTGATTTTTCAGTTTACAATTCAACCCCCCCCCCCCCCCCCCTTTTTGTGTTTTTCACTTCTTCAATTGGTATCAGAGCGCCTGGTTCTGAGCTAAAACACTTAACCGTGTCAGTACAAGATCCAGCGTCAGAAAAACACAATGGCAGGAAACTATTCTCACACCAGCAATGACAACCATGAGGACAGAGACAGATTCAGCGGCAAACCTCCAGTCTTTGATGGAGAAAACTTTGATTACTGGAAATACAGAATTGAAAGCTTCTTTCTGGCACATGATGCTGATCTGTGGGATATGGTGACAGATGGATACACGCACCCTGTGAATGCAAGCGGTCAGAAGATTGATAGAAAAACAATGTCTGACCAACAAAAGCTTGACTTCAAGAATCACCACAAGGCCAGAACCATCCTTCTCAGCGCCATCTCCTATACTGAATATGAAAAGATCTCCAACAGAGACACAGCAAAGAACATCTTTGACTCACTCAGAATGACGCATGAGGGCAATGTTCAGGTCAAAGAAACTAAAGCTCTGGCGCTCATTCAAAAGTATGAGGCGTTCAAAATGGAAGAATCTGAATCCATTGAAACAATGTTCTCAAGATTCCAGATTCTGGTAGCTGGTCTCAAGGTTCTGGACAAAGGATACTCTACTGCTGACCATGTCAAGAAAATCATCAGAAGTTTACCCAAGCAGTGGAGACCAATGGTTACAGCTCTGAAGCTAGCAAAAGATCTCAACAAAATCACTCTGGAGGAACTTATCAGCTCCCTCAGAAGTCATGAGATAGAGCTAGAAGCTGACGAGCCTCAGAAGCAAGGTAAGCCTTTAGCATTAAAATCTAACAAAAAATCTGAGTCTAAAGTTTTGCAGGCAGTTGAAGAAACATCTGATGGATCCTCATCAGAAGAAGACGAACTCTCCCTCCTCTCCAGAAGAGTAAATCAACTGTGGAAGCAAAGACAAAGGAAGTTCAGGAATCCCAGAAGATCTGATCAGAACGAGTCCTCTTACAGATACAGAAGGACAGATTCTTCCTCTGGATACAGAAGATCTGAAGGCTCCTCAAGTAGCAAAAAGCCAAACACCAAGGACATCATCTGCTATGAGTGCAATGAGCAAGGACACTACAAGAGTGACTGCCCAAAGCTTCAGAGGGAAAAGCCCAAAAAGAAGTTTGGAAGAGAGAAGAAGAAAAGTCTTATGGCTACATGGGATGACTCTGAATCGTCTGAAGCTGACTCAGAATCAGATGATGAGAGAGCCAACATAGCTCTCATGGCTAATATTTCAGAAGATAGTGAAGCTTCTGAATCAGACTCTAAATCAGACACTGAAGAGGTATTTCCTAACTTTGCTGTTAATTTTACCAAGGCTGAACTTGATGAAAGCCTTAATGAGATTCTGGAAAGGTATCAGCAAATTAGAGTTAAATTCAGAGACCTGAAAAGGAATCTTGAATCTGACTCTAATAAGACTGAGAGTCTCAAATTGGAGAATTCTGAGATGAGAAATAAGATTTCAAAATTAGAAAACACTTTACAAAACTCTCAGAAGGAACCAATTTCTGAAACTCCCAGCAACGCTGATGAGATCATCAAGGAGTATGATCACAGTTTCCAGAAGTTCCTTGCTAAAAGCATAGATAGAAGCAAAATGGCTTCAATGATCTATGGAGTTAGCAGAAACGACAGGAAAGGAATAGGATACCAAGGTAAGGTTCCTACACCAAAGAATGTCATGGACTTAACCATTAAACACACTCCTCTGAATTCACATTTTGTGTATGGTCACACACATGATATTAAATACACTAGCAGTAAGTACTCTATGAAACCAAAATTCAACCAGAGTTTTGGTAAAACTAACAAATCAGGACCCAAGAAAATCTGGGTACCTAAGGATAAAATAATACATGTTGCAGATATCTTTAGCAGCAAGTCAGAAACACCAGTCATGGTACATGGACTCTGGCTGCTCGCGACACATGACGGGAAGAAGGCATATGTTCCAAAGCCTGGAACTTAAGCCTGGAGGCCACGTTGGCTTTGGAGGCAATCAGAGGGGAAAGGTAATTGGCTCTGGAACTGTAGGTAATGGAAATCTTCCCTCTATTAATAATGTTCTGCTAGTAGATGGATTAATGCATAATCTGTTATCCATAAGTCAATTAAGTGATAACGGTTATGATATAATCTTTAATCAAAAATCATGTAAAGCTGTTAGTCAGAAAGATGGGACTATCCTGTTTAATGGTAAGAGGAAAAACAACATTTACAAAATCAAACTTTCTGAACTAAAAAGTCAAAATGTAAAGTGCCTTCTGTCTGTTAACAACGAGCAGTGGATCTGGCACAGAAGATTGGGGCATGTTAGTATGAGAAGAATATCTCAGATTAACAAACTCAATCTGGTCAGAGGACTTCCTAATTTGAAGTTCAATTCAGACGCTCTGTGTGAAGCATGTCAGAAAGGCAAGTTTGCAAAACCTTCTTTTAAATCTAAAAATGTTGTTTCTACCTCTAAGCCATTAGAACTTCTGCACATTGACTTATTTGGACCAGTTAAAACTGCGTCAGTCAGTGGCAAGAAGTATGGGTTAGTAATCGTAGATGACTATAGCAGATGGACATGGGTAACGTTCTTAAGACACAAGGACGAGTCACACTCTGTGTTTGTTACCTTCTGTAACCAAGTTCAGAATGAAAAGGATCTTAGAATCGTTAAAGTCAGAAGTGATCATGGTGGAGAATTTGAAAACAAAGACTTTGAGTCATTCTTTAATGACAGAGGCATTCTGCATGATTTCTCTTGTCCTAGAACTCCCCAACAAAATGGAGTTGTAGAACGAAAGAACAGAACATTGCAAGAAATGGCCAGAACCATGATCAATGAGACAAACGTTGCTAAGATCTTCTGGGCAGAGGCAATAAACACAGCATGCTACATTCAGAATACAATCTCAATAAGACCTATTCTGGAAAAGACTCCATATGAATTGTGGAAGAACAGAAAGCCCAACATTTCATATTTTCATCCATTTGGATGTACCTGTTTTATGTTAAATACAAAGAATTATTTGAACAAGTTTGACTCTAAAGCACAAAAGTGTATTATGTTAGGATACTCTGAACGCTCAAGAGGGTACAGAGTATACAATACAGAAACACAGATTGTGGAAGAATCAATCAGTGTTCGTTTTGATGATAAGCTTGACTCTGAAAAGTCAAAGCAGAATGAAGTTTTTGCAGGTATGGAAATTGAATTTACAGGTTCTGAAGACAAGTCATCAGAAGCTCTCAACACAGACACTCCTTCAACTTCTGAAAGGAGAACTGCTAGCAATCCTACAACAGCTGCTGATCAACCTCAGAAGAGATTACCCAGAAGCAGTTTGGATCACCCAGAAGAGACTATCTTAGGAAGTAAGGAAGATCCAATCAGAACAAGAGCAAGCTTCAGAAACTCTGAAGAAACTCTCATGGGACTTGTGTCTCTGATTGAACCTTCTTCTATTGATGAAGCACTTCTGGATAATGACTGGATTCTGGCAATGCAAGAAGAGCTGAATCAATTCACCAGAAATGACGTATGGGATCTTGTTCCCAGACCAAAAGGATTCAACGTCATTGGAACAAGATGGGTGTTCAGAAACAAGCTAAATGAACAAGGTGAAGTCATCAGAAACAAGGCACGATTGGTTGCACAAGGTTATAGTCAGTAAGAGGGGATAGACTATACAGAAACCTTTGCCCCAGTCGCCAGGTTAGAATCTATCAGACTTTTAATTTCATTTGCTGTTAATAGAGGCATCACTCTGTATCAGATGGATGCCAAAAGTGCATTCTTAAATGGTTATATAGAAGAAGAGGTTTATGTACACCAACCCCCTGGTTTTGAAAATACAACACATCCAGAACATGTTTTCAAACTAAAGAAGTCACTATATGGTCTGAAACAAGCTCCCAGAGCTTGGTATGAAAGGCTAAGTAACTTTCTGTTAGAAAATGAATTCACCAGAGGGAAGGTGGACAATACCTTATTCTGTAAATCAGTTAAGAATGACATCTTAGTCTGTTAAATTTACGTTGATGATATTATTTTTGGTTCTACTAATCCTTCTCTTGGAAGAAAATTTGCTAAGTGTATGCAGGCAGAATTTGAGATGAGCCTCATGGGGGAACTGAAATTCTTTCTGGGAATTCAGATCAATCAAACTCCAGAGGGAACTTACATTCATCAGAGCAAATACATCAAAGATCTTCTGAAGAAATTTGACCTCTCAGAATGTAAGCCATCAAAGATTCCAATGCATCCCACGTGCATTCTGTAAAGAGAAGAGGTAAGCAAAAATGTAGAACAGAAACTCTACAGAGGTATGATTGGTTCTCTCCTCTATCTGACAGCTTCAAGACCTGATATATTATTCAGCATTTGTATTTGTGCTAGATTCCAATCAGATCCTAGAGAATCTCACTTAACAGTTGTTAAGCGAATTTTCAAGTATCTGAAAGGTACTACTAATTTGGGTTTGTTTTATAGAAAATCTAGTGATTACAGTTTAGTAGGCTACTGCGATGCTGACTTTGCTGGAGACAGAGTGGAGCGTAAAAGTACTTCTGGAAGCTGCCAGTTTCTGGGAGAAAATCTGATCTCTTGTTCCAGCAAAAGGCAATCAACAATTGCGCTATCAACAACAGAAGCTGAGTACATAGCAGCAGCAGGATGTAGCATACAAATGCTCTGGATGAAAAGTCAGCTTGAAGACTTCCAGATTTTTGAGAGTAACATTCCTATACTCTGTGATAATACTTCTGCTATTTGCTTAAGTAAGAATCCCATTTTACATTCTAGAGCTAAGCATATAGAAATAAAACATCACTTCATTAGGGACTATATTCAGAAAGGAATTTTGAATTTAAAATTTATAGATACAGACCATCAATGGGCTGATATCTTCACTAAACCCCTTTCTGAAGATAGGTTCAATTTCATTCTGAAACATCTCAGCATGAAAATCTGCCCAGAGTGAAAATGTTTTAATTCCATATATTTATCTTCAGAATGTATTTGTTTTACTGTGAACTTCTGATCAATCTTCTTTCAGAAAGATAGAACATGCAGATTGTATCAGATGCAAGTCTAAAGATCTGAGAGTCTAAGCTCAAAGACAGACGTGTTGATCACTACATCAAACAAGTGTCATCCAATCATCAGCAAATCTCTGAAGCAGAACGCATGCACGCTTCTGAGAAGGCAAAACGCTGATTGGGTGCATTGAGACACATGTCTGGTAACCGTTCTTAAGTATCTTTCTCAAATCCCCCAAAATCAGCAAGCATTAAATGAAAGTAATCATGTTTTTAAAACGTAATCATGATTTTATTTCTCTCTCTTAAAAACGTTTACAATTTCAAAATATTCTGAACCCTATTTAAACACGTTAACCTCTCATTTTAATCTTTTACAGTTTCTCACTATTTCTCAAGCATTCTCTGCATTTTTCTGTGTTCATCTCTCTTAAACCCATTTTCTCAGCTTTTCTTCTCAAAATCTTTAAGTGTGAACATGGTAACCTCCAGCAGTGCTTCTGCAGGTTCTCAGAAGAAAGCATCATCTGAACAGTATCAAGTGCCATTCAGAACACTCCTCACTCCTGTGAAGAATCTTGAAGTGTTATCTGAATTGATCATTGATTTTGGAAGTCTGAAGGAAAACGGTTTTGATTTAACAGAAGAAGTTAGGGCACAGAAATGGGAAAGGTATTTTGACAGGTTGGTTGGACCAACATTCCCATTGTTAGTCAAGGAGTTCTGGATTCATGCGACGGCTTTAACGCATCAAGTCACCTCCTACATTATGGGGAAGAAGATTGCGATCACTGAGGATCACATAGCAAGGTTAATCGGTTACAGTGGCGGTGGCGTCCGCTGTATTGATATGGCTGAGAGATGTGCTGACGTGGGCGTCATAGCAGAAAGGATTTTCACCCATGGGGTGCCCAGCAGCAAGATCAAAGATCTGAAGGATCATCACAGAGTTTGGGCGAAGATAATTCTGGGGTGTTTTAACCATAGGAAGCCAACTAGTTCCCCTGATTACATAAATGTGGATCAGTAGTTTCTGATCTACTTTATCAATCAGAAGGTAAAAATCAACTTGGCTCATCTTCTGTTCAATCACCTCAGAACAAGCGTGAAGGAAACCAGGGAAGAAGAAAGAACAAAGAGGGATTGGATACCCTTTGGAAGGTTGATATAAGATATTCTGACTGAGAATAGGCTGATAGAGCATCTGATAGAAGCTCAAGAGTTAAGCACCATTGAACCAACGGTTGGGAAGCCTCTGAACGCGAAGAACTTGAAGAAAATGAAGTTGATAGAGAATATCAAAAAGGAACCCGACGCTACTCCTATTGCTGATATCACCAGCAGAAGAGTTCCACTGAGTGACTTTCCTTTATTTTCTCAGATAGAATCCAAGCCAGTAGTAGTTCTCAGATATATGGACGCGTGCAAAGCTGACGGTACAGATCCCAATCTGAAGATCAAAGATCTGCACCAACCTCAACCAGAAGTGACTATGAAGAATACGAAGAAAAGGAAGGCACCTTCAGAAGGATCATCCCAGCAGACACCCAAGAAAAGAGGTAATTTATCTGCTGCTTCTGTTTTAAATTCTTCTACTATTCCAGCATCAATTCCACCTCCAACCTCTCATAGAATCTCAATCCCCATCCCAACAATAGATGAAACTGAACCAGAAGATGACCCTTCTGAGGCATTACAACTCAGAAGACCCAGAACCAAACATCCCAAACCAACAATCTCAACAACATCAGCAATTGACAAAGTGTTGTCTGACATTGATCAACACACTTCTGATCACTCCTCCAATCCAACCTCTGAACCACAAATTGTCCCTTCTCCACAACCAGAACAACAGCTATCTGCTGAAGAACCAGAACAACAACCTCTCTCATCCATTCCAGAAGAACCTCTTATCCCTGAACAACCGGAAATTCCAATAACTTCTCCACAACCAGCAATTCCTTCTCCCTCTCCTCAACCAGAAATTCATCCACCATCACCTAAACATTAGTTTCATCACTCTGAAACTCCAACTCCTCCAACTTCTGAACCTCATTCACCTCAACCATCACCTCTGGCAATCCAGCTGCCATGTGGAACAACAGTCACAATGGCCCAGCTGCCATCCTCATCAGAATCTACACCACCAAATACTCCCAAAACACCAAATAGTCCAATCATTATCTCTGATTCTCCCACTCCATCTCCAAAATAAACAGCTCCCAAGCAAACCACCGAAAACCCCAGCAGGACCTTCATAGACTTAACAATCCTTGACCGTCTTGCTGATCTGAAACATAAAATAGCCATTCCAAAACCAAAACAACCAGATGTTGGCTCTGGTATTATGAATTTTGAAACAGGTTTGCAGCAGTGGATTGCTTCTTTGAAGCAAGTCTGTCCTGGAATGATTGACCCAGCTGCCTCTGACCAGCTCTGGTCACAATTCAGAATTTGGGTACTTGCTGAAGCCCTCAAGTTGCAGGATATCAACTATGAGCAGGCACAACAGAACTTCAGCAAGCTGCTGAAGGAAGTTAAAAGTCAGTTGCCACAGGAAGACGTGCTCCCTCTGGATAGTGAGCCATGGTCTGAGACACAGCTAGCTTCAAAGGTGCAACCAGAAGAAGACAAGACCATTCAAGCTGAAGCAAGTCAAGCAGAAGATGTTGCAGAAAGCTCTCAGAAGCTCCCTGCTTCTGATGTTTCTCAAGCTGCCTTGGACAGGCAGACTCTGGAAGAGCTGAAGCTGAATGACATGCGTTTGCAGCAAAGGATGAATGAAAACGACCAGAAGATGAAAGAAAGGATGGATGTGCAGGATAGAAAAATTGACACAGTTGTCAGAATGGTACACAAGCAGAATGAGACTGCTGATCAGATCAAAGCCATGCTGGAGAACCTGTTCACACGCTTTCCTCCCCAACCTTAGTTTTTCATTCATATCATTTTCATGTTTTCTTTGATTATTTGTTGTACTGTTTTGTTTGACTTTGAACCTTTTAATATGACAAGTTTTTCTGCCTTAAATGTTTTAACACATCACTTACACTTTTTGATTGCTGACAAAAAGGGGGAGAACAAGAATGATATTTTAAATAATAACGGATTACTAAGACAGAAATTCTCGAACATTCTAACTCTGATATACTTGAATAGGTTTTTCTATTTTGCTTAAGTCTATAGGTACAAGAAAGCTCCATGGTACTCTGAAGACTAAAGCTCTGAAACTCTGACCCGCTCGGATACTCTGACCCAAAGCAAAGCTCTGACAAGAAAAGCTCTGATACGCTGATCTGAAGCTCTGCTCTGATATGCTGATCTAAAGCTTCTGATAGTCAAAGACTCTGATACTCTGATGTTCAAAGAAAGGCAAAAAGATCTGATTTTGAAGAACTCTTGGAACCAAAAAGGGAAGTAATAAACTCAGGGGGAGTATCTCTCAACTCTTATCCGTTATCTTTGATAACCTCTTACTCTGATACATGTCTCTGATACTTTTTCACGTTATTTCAATTAAAAATATCTAGTTTTTGTCATCATCAAAAAGGGGGAGATTGTTAGAACAAAGTTTGAATCTACTACCCTATGTTTAAGTTTTGATGATAACAAAATGAAAAGATATATTATTTATATGATTCATGTATGAACTATTTGCTACCTAAAGTATTACGTTCTGATTTGCAGAAACTCTGATAGGTATAAGCAAGATTACACCTAATCAACATCAAAAATTTGGTTCTTGACATCGGCATCAGAAGTTGCTATATCAGAATACCAGAATCAGAAGATCAACTCACGTGTATGTTGAAGCTTGATGAACAGAACTGCGCTCAACACTCTGATAAAGAAAACAACAGTTCATCAGCAGATAAGTAGAGTCAGAATGAGCCAAGCCAGAACATGCATTAAGTAAGCAACGGTAATGTGCATTGAAAGCAAATTATTACCAACGGCCTCATTCCAGACAAGATCTGCTCATTAAGGAAAGTTTGTTATTAGCATTGAATCAAGAATATTGCTCCAATGTTCAAGAATCTCAGTGCTATATAAACAAGACTATGAAGATTGAATTAACTAATGCTCTCCAACATTTTACACGCCTAAAAGCTAATCATAATCTTCCTTCTCTCAGTTTGCTAAATGCTACATATCTTCTTACTCAATCATTGTTTAGCAATCTAGTTTCATAAGCTTAAGTTGTGTATACATCACAGTTGTGATACAGTTTTGTAGAAAACATTCACACACATAGATTTATCTTCTTTGTAAGAAAGTGTTTCCTTGACAAACCGGGTTGTGGTTTGCATCAAGAAGGCTTTAGCAGTTGTTAAAGCAGTTTGTAATATTCAGTTGAATATAGTGGATTAAGACCTCGTTGGAGAGAGGCGAAATCACCTTGACGGGTGGACTGGAGTAGTTTGAGATCAAACGAACCAGGATAAAAATATCTTGTTCATTGCATTGATTTTTCAGTTTACAATTCAACCCCCCCCCCCCCCCCTTCTTGTGTTTTTCACTTCTTCACACATTTGTTTCAGATTACTTTCCAGGTCATGGACACTGTTCCCGCTTATAGTTGTTTGTTGGGACGGCTGCAGATTCATGAGGTAGGGGCTGTCACTTTAACTTTACACCAGAAAATGAAATTTGTACGTGAAGGGAAGGTAGTAATCATAAATGGGGAATAGACATTATTGATATCTCATTTGTCATCTTTCAGCATTGTGGAGGCAGATGAAGCTACTGTTGGAACTCAACTCCAAGCTTTATCTATTGACAACATAAGAGGAAATAATAATTCCATGGTTTCTCTTAAGGTTGCACAAAATGTTGTGCGAAAGGGTCATAGCGAGGTATGGGGACAGATTGTGGATCCACCTATAAACAAGAACAAAGACGACTTCGGGTTCTCTTTGAAGAATGACAAAGGTAAGAGCGCGAAGCCGAAGTCCGTTGCAAGCAAGTATCAAGACATCTTCCGTAGAGGGGGTTATCTTCATCCAACTGTATTCTAAGATTAATGCCATTGTGGAAGATGAAGCGGAGCAGGAAATGTCGAATTAGGTGAAGCAAAAAGTTAGGGTTCAGAACTGGATCACCATTGATGTTCCCTCTTGCATACATGTTTCAAAGTATTTTGTTTTGTTAATCTTTTTGAAAAGATTTCACTCTACCCAAGGTGGAAGTATTAATGTTGTAGGGCTTATCTGTTTGTTGTGACTTTTAAAATCAATAATAAAAGTGGTATTTGTTTCCCAAATTGTGTCTTTATTTTCTGCTTTTTCTTGGAAAATGGTAATTAGAAAAAACCCTTCAAAATAAATAATAACTGAAATTCAATCTGCATAATCAATTGTTATATGTGTCAGTTTCTAAAAGCAATCATAAATCATATGTGCAGATTATTTAAAAAACTTGTTGAATACAATGGCCCTGCACCCTGTCCCAACTTTGAATGTCTTGTGGATGGGGCCGAAGAAGAAGATTATGATGAGATTCAAGAAGAGGTCTCATGGTTGCTTGAGCATGAGGAAAATACCATTCATCCATATAAAGAGCCATTGGAAGTGATCAATTTGAGTTCAGAAGAAGATCCGAAGGAAGTCAAGATTAGAGCATTGCTGCATCCTGATGTAAAGAGAAGGTTGATTGAGCTGTTGAAAGAGTATGTGGATATTTTTGCTTGGTCTTACCAAGATATGCCTGGTCTAGATACAAATATTGTAGAGCACCATTTGCCGTTGAAGCCAGAGTGTTCGCCAATCAAACAGAAGTTGAGAAGAACTCACCCAGATATGGAAGTAAAGATTAAAGAGGAGGTTCTAAAGCAGATTAATGTTGGTTTTCTTGTGACGTCAGTGTATCATCAATGGATTCCCAATATTTTCGTAATACCGAAAAAATACAGAACATTTCGCATGTGCGTAGATTAAAGTCTAAATAAAGCTAGTCCAAAAGATGATTTTCCATTACCACACATTGATATGTTAGTGGATAGCAAAGCAAAGTTCAAAGTATTCTCGTTCAAGGATATATTTTCCGGGTATAATCAAATAAGAATGTCTCTAGAGGACATGGAAAAAAACAACATTTATCACACCCTGGGGAACATTCTGTTACAGAGTGATGCCCTTATGGTTGAAGAACACTGGTGAAACGTATCAGAGGGCTATGACAACCCTATTCCATGAACTGATGCACAAGGAAATCAAAGTATATGTTCATGATATGATTTCTAAATCCCAGACTGAAGAAGGGCATGTAGAAGATTTGTTGAAGTTATTTCAGTGTTTGAGGAAGTATCGCCTCCGCTTGAATCCAAATAAATGCAACTTCGATGTTTGATCATAAAAATTGGTAGGTTTCATTGTTAGCCAGAAAGGAATTGAATTTGACCATGATAAAGTCAAAGTAATTCAAGAGATGCCAGCGCCAAGAACTGAAAAGCAAGTCATAGGGTTCCTGGGGCGTTTGAATTATATTTCCGGATTCATTTCCCACATGAATGCAACATGTGAACCGATCTTTAAGTTGTTAAAGAAAGATCAATGTTATGTGTGGACGGATGACTGCCAAAGGGAATTTGAAAGTATTAAAGAATATATGCTTGAACCTCCTATCTTTCTCCCTCCTGTCGAAGGAAGTCCGCTGATTATGTATCTGACAGTGTTAGATTAATCCATGGGTTTTATTCTGGGACAACCGGATGAAATAGTGAAGAAAGAGTTCGCCATTTATTATCTCAGTAAAAAGTTCACTGATTGTGAGTCGCGGTATTCCATGCTGGAAAAGACATGTTGTGGTTTGAACTGGGCGGCAAAGCGTTTGCGGTAGTATATGTTGAATCACACTACTTGGTTGATCTCCAAAATTGATCCAATCAAGTATATTTTTGAAAAGCCTGCTCTTACTGGGAAAATTGCCCGTTGGAAGATGTTGCTATCTGAATATGATATTGAATACCGTACTCAAAAAGCTATTAAAAGCAGTGTGTTGGCATATTATCTTGCTCACCAACCAGTGGAGGATCATCAGTCTGTAGTGTATGAATTCCCTTATGAGGATGTGATGTTCCTGAAAGTGAAAGATTGTGATGAACCATTGCCTGAGGAAGGTCCTGACCCTGAATCTCGTTGGAGTATGATATTTGATGGAGCTTTGAATGCTTATGGTAAAGGAATTAGTGTTGTGATTGTCATTCCACATGGATCGCACATTCCTTTTACTACAAGGTTGACATTTGATTGTACTAATAATATGGAAGAATATGAGGCTTGCATCATGGGTCTCGAAGAAGCTATTGATCTCAAAATTAAAATTCTATATGTGTATGGTGATTCAGCTTTGGTAATAAACCAGATTAAAGGAGAATGGGATACTCGTCACCCCGGCTTGGTCCCTTACAAATATTATGCTAGAAGTTTGTTACCCTTCTTTAATAAAGTTGAATTCCATCATATTCCAAGAGATGAAAATCAAATGGAAGATGCTCTGGAAACTCTGGCTTTGATGTATCAAGAAAATACTTGGAATGATATACCTCGAATTATGGTTCGGCGACTGGATAGGCCCGCTCATGTGTGTTTATAATAGAAGAGGCAGCAGATGAAAAACCTTGGTATTATGACATCAAGCATTTTCTTCAGACTCAGGAATACCTGATTGGTGCATCGAATAAAGATTGAAAGACATTGAGAAGATTGGCAGGCAGTTTCTTCCTTAGTGAAAATGTGTTGTATAAAAGAAATTATGACATGGTCTTGCTCAGATGCGTGGATAGACACGAAGAAGGCATGTTGATGCATGAGGTTCATGAAGGTTCATTTGGAACTCATGCCAATGGACATTCGATGGCTAAAAGGATGCTAAGGGCAAATTACTATTGGCTGACGATGGAATCCGATTGTTATAAATTTACAAAGAAGTGTCATAAATGGAAGATTTATGCAGATAAGGTTCATGTGCCTCCGGCACTTCTCAATGTGATCTCTTCTCCATGGCCTTTCTCTATGTGGGGTATTGACATGATCGAGATGATAGAACCCAAAGCTTCGAATGGACACTATTTTATCTTGGTAGCAATTGATTACTTCACCAAGTGGGTGGAGGATGCTTAATATGCCAATGTTACTAAGTAAGTGGTTGTGCGCTTCTTCAAGAATAATCTTATATGTCGCTATGGTGTGCCGAGCAGAATTATCACCAACAATGGCTCGAATCTAAACAATAAAATGATGACAGAACTGTGTGAAGAATTCAAAATTGTCCATCACAATTCATCTCTGTACAGGCCAAAGATGAATGGGGTTGTTGAAGCTGCTAATAAGAATATCAAGAAGATTATCCAGAAAATGGTCGTTACTTATAAGGATTGGTATGAAATGCTCCCTTTTGATTTGCATGGATATAGAACATCTGTCTGCACTTCAACCGGAGCAACCCTGTTATCCCTGGTGTATGGAATAGAAGCTGTACTCCCAGTCGAGGTTGAGATTCCCTTTTTGCGTGTGATAATGGAAACCAAGTTGAATGAGGATGAATGGGTCCAAACCCGATTTGACCAATTGAATCTGATCGAAGAGAAGAGAATGACAACTTTGTGTCATGGACAGCTATATCAGAAAAGAATGAAGAAAGCTTTCTATAAAAAGGTCAAACCTCGTGAATTCAGAGAAGGTGACCTCATGCTCAGGAAGATCATGTCTTTCAACATTGATTCTAGGGGCAAGTGGACTCCCAATTTTGAAGGCCCATATGTTGTTAAGAAAGCCTTCTCGGGCGGTGGATTAATTCTTGAAACTATGGATGGCGAGGTTTTCCCACGTCCCATGAGTGCTGATGCAGTTAAGAAATACTTCGCCTAAAGAAGTAAAAGAACAACTCGCTAATTTGAAAACCCGAAAGGGCGGCTTAGGCAAAAAATAGCGTCTCGGTAGGCCGAAAACCCGAAAGGGCGGTCTAGGAAAAAGTTAGAGACATAAACAGAATAAATTTCCCGCTAAGTTGAAAACCCACAAGGGCAGGTTAGGCAAAAGTTAGGGACTTTATTGGAAAGTAACTGCATCATGCAAGATCTGATCATTGAAGCAACAATCTTCTTGAATCCTCATCATACTTCAACGGAAGCTGGTGCTCAGGATTTCAAAAAGTTGATAGAGGGGATAGTGGTCATTGTATTTCAATGTATCTTTTCCATTATATATTAGCATTTTCCAAGCTTTGTAATCATCTATGGAGTCTCGCCGTTCGCAGACTACCATTCTATTAATAAAGTTTGAGCTGTTACCCAAATCTTTGTGTTTCTTATTTTATTTAGCTTGCAAAAACTCCATTTATTATTGATAATAACTTTCAAAGAAAAACGATTAAATAACAAAATCGATTTTTCAAAAAGAATTTACAATTTTCTTTTACTTTAGAATTTGTGATGCGAAAAAAAAAAGAGAAAAAAAAACAACAACAAAAATGGTGATCCCATGAATGGACAAACTCCAGTTTTTTTAAGAAGTTTTTGTTCCCCTCGGGAAAGTTTACTCAGGATGATTTGCCGTATTGGGTTCAAGAATCCGGTATCCTCGGTCAAGTTTGGATTCATTTCTCCTCTTTTTTGAGTTTTCATGATGTAAAGTTTCAATCCGAGATTTCTCCAGTGAAGTTTTCATTCGGTCTAATGGAAGTACTTTTTCCAGAGAAGTCGGTACCATAATCACTCTTGAAGAATGCAGGTCCCCGATTTCTCTAGTGAAGAACATATTGTGGTTTTGCCTTTAAGAATGTGGTGATTAACCTCCCCAATGAAGTGGACCTGAATTCCCCAGTGAATATTTTGATGATTTGGTGTCCATCTACTTTACTTGAGATTGGTTTTATAATTCCCAGTAGAAGTGTTACTCTTGAAAACATTTGTTTCCCCGATGAATCCTAGACAAGGATGTTTTATTCGTGTATCTGTATTATTTTGTCACTTTATTTTGTTTACTTTCTGATTATATTTCTCCCTAGTAAAGCTGAAGCATGCAGTAGGTTATGTTTCCTCAGCTGGCGCTTACTTTTTCTTGGAATGATCATCTTGGATGTGATTTAGTCGAGTGTTGTTTGTTCCCGAGATAGTTTTTCCTGGTTACTCCCAGTGTTGTATATTTGTTTTGTCAGCATACGCACGATAACACTCATACATTCATACATACATCATGCATAGCTAAAATTGGCAAATCATTGCTCATTAACATTTGTTAATATTTTTGTTGACATATCACCCTGTTTTGCAGAGTTATGTTGTCCTCTCTTCAATAGAGGGTTGGCCTTAAGAATAAAGCGTATATTCTTTCAATTTCCTCACTGAGTTATGCCTCGTGGAAGATTTTTGCTTTAGCCTTCCTATACAACTCTTTGTTTGGATGGATTTGGTTTTCCCTCTTGAGTTTATTTCTCAAAGGATATATTTTAGTTGACTGTTTTGTTCCAGTTTATTTCTGGTTTGAATCTTTGGTTCCACAACAATATTATTTACTTTGGATTTTTGAAAGCTTCAAGTTTTGGTTTGTGTATTTATTTTGCACAAGAAGACTTTATTTCCTCAGCAGGAATATCGTGGCATTTCCCAAGGAAGTCATATTTCATTCCCCAAGAAGCCATATTCTTCTCCCCATAAAGTCATTTCTTTTTACAATACTCCATGACAACAAGAGACATGTCTCTTTATTTGAGCAACTTGTGCTTCCTTGTAAAAGTCGACGTAACTTTTTTTTTGCTATCTCCTCTATGAGTGGATAGTTTGTAGTCTGTCGTCAATTTACGCTAGTAGATGGCAAGAATCTCTAATTCGCTGAGACAGTTTGTTGTGAAATCTTTGTAGGTGATAGTCTCTTTATTTGAGACAGTTTATATATTATCCTTTTTAGGCAGAGTGCCTCGGTTAAAGAAGAAGTTGAGACCCTTTCTAGGTGAAATGCCAGAATTTTGGGGAAACTTGTTATCTTTTTGTTGCCCTCAGTGAACGTTGGTAGTTCATTGTCAGTGAACCGCGATGCTATGATATATTTTCTCTCTACCTTCAGTGAAAGTTGGTAGATCACCATCAGTGAAAGTTGGTGTTTCTTATCTTTTTGCTACCCTCAGTGAAAGTGGGTAGTTCATTATCAGTGAACGGAGGTGCTATGATATATTTTCTCTCTACCTTCAGTGAAAGTTGGTAGGTCATCGACAGTGAATGTTTATGATTGTTATATTTTTGCTACCCTCAGTGAATTTTGGTAGTTCATCGTTAGTGAACAGTGGTGCTATGATATATTTTCTCTCTACCTTCAGTGAAAGTTGGTAGATAACCATCAGATAAAGTTGGTGATTGTTATATTTTGCTACCTTCAGTGAACGTTGGTAGTTCATCATCAGTGATCGGCGGTGCTATGATATATTTTCTCTCTACCTTCAGTGAAACTTGGCGTTTGTTATCTTTTTGCTACCCTCAGTGAACGTTGGTAGTTCATCGTCAGTGAAAGGCGGTGGTATGATATATTTGGTCTCTACCTTCAGTGAAAGTTGGTAGGTCATCAGCAGTGAACATCGATGATTGTTATCTTTTTGCTACCCTCAGTGAACATTGGTAGTTCATCGTCAGTGAACGGCGGTGCTATGATATATTTTCTCTCTACCTTCAGTGAAATTTGGTAGATCACCATCAGTGAAAGTTGGTGTTTGTTATCTTTTTTCCACCCTCAGTGACTGTTGGTAGTTCATCATCAGTGAACGGCGGTGCTATGATATATTTTCTCTCTACCTTAAGTGAAAGTTGGTAGGTCATCGGCAGTGAACGTCGATGATTGTTATCTTTTTTCTACCCTTAGTGAATGTTGGTAGTTCATCGTCAGTGAACGGAGGTGCTATGATATATTTTCTCTCTACCTTCAGTGAAAGTTTGTAGATCACCATCAGTGAAAGTTGGTGATTGTTATCTTTTTTCTACCTTCAGTGAACGTTCATAGTTCATCGCCAGTGAAGGGCGGTGCTCTGATATATTTTCTCTCTACCTTCAGTGAAAGTTGGTAGGTCATCGACAATGAATGTCGATGATTCTTTCTCGTTGCCTTTAGTAAACGTTGGTAGCTTCGCCTTCAGTGGAAGTTGGTGTATCCTTTTACCATTTTACCAACCTCTCTGATTGAGGTCTTTTCGATCCACCAGTGATTTATTTTACTGGTTGGGTTACTCTCTTGTTTCTTTTTTTGTTACATCCCCAATGGTGTTTTTCTTCCCTTTGGAGTTGTCCATGTGCACTCATATTCATAAAGATTGCATGGCATCTTTGGACTAAAAATAGGTTTTGTTTTATATTTAAGTATCTTTGATCGCGTTGATACAAAGATTTTTAACCTTCGTATCTCTGGATAGAAGAAACTTAAATAAGGGAAGTTGTTGTACCCCAAATTTTCCCCCTAAGATCCCTTCATCATACCATGTTGATTAATTCACAATAAGATCACATTAGGATTATTGGTTCCCCTCCCTATATTTAGCTTTGCTCTTTGAGGAATCACCAAGCACCTTGACTTGTGTTCTTTTGTGATCATGAATATTTTTGTCTTGATTTCTCCTCTTAATTAATAAAACGAAATGTTGGTTTGTCTTGCTTGTTACTAATATAGGTAAAGGCAATGAGATTTAACAAGTTTCTCCATGGGTTCTTGAGTTTATTTCCATGCCCTAGTCAATAAAGTTTGGGAAGTTCAAACCTTACCATTCGATTTGTTTTGGAAGGAATGGCATGGCAAGGTTATTTTGGTTTACCACATTTCAAGGTTATCAAATTTGTTTCAAAAAGCACAAGGGATTGATTGGAGAAGTTGTCATGCTTGGACAAAGATTTGTTCCCATTGGTCACAAATGCATATTTATCTCAATTCTCAAGATATGTAAGTGGTTGTGGTTGCTAGGAGTTCTAATTATCATCCTCAAAAACTTATATTTACAAAGCATTTGTGTTGGTACAAGAAGTTTGTTCAAAATTGTCAAAGTTCCTCAAGGCATGTTTCTTGATCTAGGAGCTAGGGTTTTGAACTTCAAAGAATTATATCTTTCTCATTTTTTTTGTATTTTTGAGTGATTCCAAAGACATCCTTATCTTCAAATGGTTATCAACAAATCATTTCAAAAGTTCCAAGGAGTTTTCATGTGGAAGAAACTTGATGAAGAAGAAAGATTACAAGTCCTCCAAATGAATCCTCAATTTTCCATGTGTAACTTCAAATGATCATAAATTGGTCAATTTTTATCACCTTTAGCCCATTATTTTTCAATAATGATCTTGAGTATTTGAACTTTATGCCTTCTTTTATGTGCAAAGTCAGAAAATGGATGGAAGTTGCCTTAAGGATACAAAAGATTATAGGTCATTTCTTGATTTTTTGCCAACTTCAACAATTCATAACTCTCTCAATTTTAAGATATTTTGAAAGGTTCAAGTCCCAAAGTGTCATTTAAGAGGTCTATTTCATGCCATCTTTTTTGGTCAAGATCAAATTCCAAGAGGAAGGCCATGTTTGGATGCAAAATATTATAGGTCACTTTTGAAGAAAAATTTGAAATATTTCTAAGTATGGAAAGTCAACCCTTTTCCTCCATCTTTGACTCAATACAACTTTCAGCTCAAGCATCCATTTGATCCCATTCTTCTTCCATTGCAAAGCTTGTAACCTCATCTTTCTAAAGCATCAAGAATCATGCCCTAAGATCCCTTGAGCTGAGAATGCCATTGGTCAGAAGTTGGCAATTTGAAACTGAATTTTTCACCAAGTCGGAAGTTTGAAATCCTTGACTTGGCTTCTAAACACTTTGTTTCTACGTGTTTTTTCTTCTTAACATGTTTAGTGAACTTCCAAAAGTGATTAGCATAGCAAAACACGCGTTTTGGTTGAGTTTTGATCAAATTAGAAGTCACACTTTTCTTGTTTGCATCTTCACACGATTTCCCTCCAAACTTCATCATTTCACACGCTTGGACATTCCATTTGATTACCTATAAATAGAGGGTAATCCCCCATTCATTTCCTCAAGCTTGGATAGCCAGTATCACCTTGCCAAACTTATTCCATAACTCAAAATTCAGCAACTTTGAAATCCATTCTCAAGCCTTTTTCAATCCATTTTTTCCATTAATTCACCTTCCTTGATCTTCCCTGAAGCTAATCATATAATTACATTCAAGAATCGTGCCCTATATTGCTCCATAGAAGTCCAGTTTCAAAGCTCTACAACTCAAATTCAATAGGTAGATTCCTTCATTAATTCTTCAAAACTTTGATATCATTATGATGCTCTCATTGTCCTGGTTCTAGACCTAACACTTGCTTTTTACTAGAATCAAGTTTTGACCATGAAATTTCAAATCCCTTTTCAAAACTTTCCTTCCCAATTGCTTGAGCTACAGTTTATATAAATTTGCCGCGATGGTGTGGTTGTCTTCGTCTTGAAGAGACGAAACAAATGGCATAGGTCTCGTGCTCTAATTTTATAGATTGAGAAACTTGGCTTTGGGACTGGCAGGAGGTTGAAGATGACCAACGTGTCATCCTTCAACCAATGAAACAACGCCATTTGGATTTTTTTTTTGAATTTTTGATTTACATTTGATTCAGTGCTTTATTCACTAATGACCGTGATATGAACAGTGTGCCAAATCCCTTGGATTTGATTACTAACGCGTTTTGACTCTCATCCAATGGTCCACATATTTTTTACTTTTATTTTCTTTTCTGATTTTTATATTTAATTGTTTTAAACATCAAAAACTTATAGAAAATTCATTTTAGGTCCAAAAAATCTGAAAAAATTATAAAAAATATTTTTGATTATTCTCTTTCTGATTCCTATTTTTTCACAATTTAATTTTGTGTTTTGGTATTTTTTATAAATTTTCACTTTATTTGAATGATTTTAAATGTTTAAAAATACTTTTATGCATTTTTAAATTCTGAAAAATTATAGAATGATCCAATGATATTGTGACAAATATTGGTGATCTCACTTATTTTTTATTTCTGATTTGGTACTTTTTATCATTTTTGGTTTATTTTACTCATTTCTTTTAATTTTAAAAATAGTTTCTGACTTTAAAAAATTACCAAAAATTTTATAAAATCATTTGAGTCCTTTTCTGATTTTTCTGTGGACTTACTTTTTATTTCTTGATCAATTTGAACATAGTTAATATTTTTCTCTTTTATTTCTATTTTAAAACATTTTTTTAAAACATTTTTTTGTATATGTTAAATGTAATATTATTTAGTGACGATTTTCTGGCTGATCTTGAGTTAAATTTTTTATCATGAGCTTTATTAACATCATTGGATCCATAGTGTTGAGTCTAACTCCACAAAAATGGATGGATGATTTTAATAATAGTTTGATTAAATTTAATTCAAAAGTGGTTTGTATATTCTCTCCCACCCCTCTTCATCTCATCCCTTTCTTATTGCACTAAGTGTTATTGGAGCATGATCTCTATATCATGTCTCAAAACAAATGGTGCATAGATTGCTATTGACTGACCTCAAAATATGTGTGACTTCTATATAAGTTCACTTACGATTGCTTAACATATCGCTAAATTTTGTCCCGATTCTAATAAATGATCATTTATGGCCCAAACTTATGTTTGCAAGCCCAAGTATGTTAATTTGATCTCTTTGATCCAATAACCTTGAGATTCATTTTGTGGAGGCTTTGGTTCTACCAATCCTCTAATGGATCTACAACACCTTTGGTCAACGCGGATCACTTAAACATCGTTGATCATTAAATGGTACTTATGAGGATTCCAAATGGATGATATACTTGACAAAAAGCAAATGCACCTTGTTGTGTGGAGGTTTTGGTTCTATTAATCCTCTAATGAGTTCCAAATGCAAGTTTCAAGATGATCATCCAACTAACCACTAATCACTAATAATTTACTTTATCCTTTATTTTTATTATATGCCCCTTTTATTTTTATTCACTATTTACTTAAAGAATTTACATTTCATGCCATTTTCATCTTTGCTCATTTCATTATTTACTTTCTTGTCATTTTTTATTTTTGCTCACTTGATCTTTACTTTTCTTTTTCAAAACAACTAATAATCAACATAAACCCTAAAAAATTTTAATGATACTTGGACTATTTGGTTTCTATCCTTGGCATTATGGAGCATGTGACTTCTTGGACTTAGGATTAGAAACCTTGGCCTATGATTGAAGACCTTGTGACCTTAACTGATTATTTTGTCTGGAGCTCTTGAAGTTTAGCTCAAGACATTGGGTTGTTTATTTGTTTTGTGTGCTGGTTATTTTGATTACACTCTTTGTTTGTAATCTGGAATTCACCTGTATACAGCCGTTACTCTGCCCAATTTTTGTGAAGACTTAATACACCTGAAGTTTGGTTCTCTCAATAGGTCTAGTATCTTTGCTAGCTTGGTTTTAATCCAAAGAATTAGAATCCTATCATGACTCATAATGTCAAGTCTTGGCTTCTTGTTGTTTAGGTGGTTCTTATCCCTAGCTTTTACCTTATGTTTTAGGATAGTCCCTTCTTCTCCTCTCATCTTCTCTAATTTCAAAAATCTTCTTTCTCCTTTTGAAAACTCCTCTTGTTTTGAAACTTGAACCATTTTCATAATAAACTTGGACTTAGGTCCATGCATTTTCAATACATTTTCATAAATAAAATTCAATAAACTTAATAATACTTTGACAATTTTTTTTAGAAGACTAAAAGTCAATCAATCTCATTTCAAACAATTTTGCCACTTTGGCTTTTATCTTTAAACTTTTCTCAAAAGATTGAACTCTTGTCAATCCTTGCAGTGATGCAAACAACTATACTTCTGCAATATGTAGTGAAGAGAGATATTTTCCACTTGGGTGTTGAGTGAGGCATTGTTGATTTAAAAATCCAAGCCATATCCTCCACTTTGAGATGATGCAAATTCTCATTTCTCATAATTATGGGTAGTAGGTATGTTTTCTACACGGACAATAACGATGATTCTTTATCTCATAATATTAACCAACACACTTGTGTTTTAAAATTTTTAAAAGAGGAACTACGTGTACCCTGGTCCCCTATTGCACGAAAAGGTGGTACGTAGGCAATAAAGGTTCGCAACCGCGGCGGGTGCAAAAACCATAAAAATATATTTCTTTTGTCACCTCCACCTTTCATTTTTATACAACATTTTTATAGAAAAAATATACAGATTTTACAAAGAGGTTCATGCGGAGTACCATAGATGTTTAGGGTGCTAATACATTCCCTTTGCATAACCAACCCCCTTACCTTGAATCTTTCCCCCTTTTTTTGGGTTACTCGCTCTTTTCCCATTCTTTTGGAAACAATAAAGTGCGGTGGTGATTTTTATTTTGACCTGTATAAGTCTAGTCAATCCCATGGCTTAGTCTTAAACATTTCTACCGCTACACTGCCCCTTTCTTAGATTCATATTTCTTCTCCTTCGTTTAAGGCTGCCTAAATCTTCCCATGGGTTTGGTCGAGTCCCCTTGAAATATAGAATTGCATCCATCATAGCTAACGCTTCCAACTCTTTTTCATCCACCTCTTCAGTTTCTTCAAAAATTGATAAGCTTAGCACTTTTTCCAAATGTAGTTGTTGTGTCTTCAAAGAATTCTCATTAGCAACCACTTGATCAATTACCTCAATATTTTGACTTGTGGTAATATCATCCTTATACTTCATAGTATTCCGAACATCATTTTTCAACTCTTCATCATAGACTTTCAGAGTCATGATACCCTTTTCTATGTCTATCAAACATCTCCCGGTCTCTAAAAATTGTCTACCAAGAATAATAGTAATCTCCTCATCTTCCGGCATCTCAAGAACAACAAAATCAATTGGGAATATGAACTTGTCAATTTTCACCAGGACATCTTCCACTATTCCATAAGGTCTTTTCACAGAATGATCGACAAACTGAAGTGTCATCCTTGTGTTTTGCACATTACCAATCCCTAATTTCTTGTAGATAGAAAATGGCATGAGACTAACACTTGCTCCCAAATCAATAAGAGCCTTTTTAAAAGATCTATCCCCAATAGTGCAAGGGATTGTAATAAAACCTCGACCCTTCTTCTTTACTGGAATCTTCATACCCTGCAAAGTACCACTACATGTTTCAGTTAGGTTAATAGGGTCGGTATCGATGGTTATTTTCTTTGATATGATATCTTTCATGAACTTGGCATAAGTAGGCATTTTCTCGAGTTCCTCCAAGACAGGAATGTCGAGTTAAAGATTTTTGAACATCTCTAAAAAAATTTCGAAGTTTTTCTCATGCTTCCCCCTTCTTCTTGTTTCTTGTGGGGAAAGGGAGTTTAATTGCTGGTTTTGGTTCAGCGACTTTTTCTTTGACCAGAATTTCATGTATAGTGACTTCCTCACTTTCAACCTCATTTTCTTTAATCTCTAAAACAACTTCAAGCAATAGGTCTTCTTCTTCATAATTTTTCTCGCGCATATCTTTTGACTTACCGCTCCTAGTGATCACATCATTCACGTGATGATTGTCTCTTGGATTAGTAACTGTGGCACTTGGAAAAGTGCCTTATGGTTGTGAACCCGCAAGTTTTTGTGTGATCTGACTCATCTGTATTTCCAGATTCTTAATGGAAGCACCCGTGTTATTTAGATTACTTCTGGTATCTTCTTGAAATTGAGAACTTTGAGTGGTCATCTTTTCAATGGAAATCTCCCAATCAACATTCCCTTTCCCCTATTGTTGAAATTGTTGCTGAGGTTGGTTGTATGTTAATTGTTGCTGTGGTCGGTTTTGGGCATTTCCTTGTTGATCCTTCCACGAGAAATTATGATGATTTTTCCAACCCGGATTTTAAGTATTTGAATAAGGGTTGTTCTGCCTTAGAAATTTTATCTCCTCAATTTGTTGTGCAGTAGCAACGCAGTGTACAGTAACATGAGGTCCTCCACAAATTTCGCAATTGCTCACTTGTGTAGGTTAAACCGGTTGGACTTGTGCTACAGTTTGTGTATCAATAGCCATCTTCTTCAGCCTTCTCTCTACTTTAGCTGTAATTTGGTCTTCCATCTTAACAACTTGATTAGCTATTTTTAAATCAATTATTCCTTCAGGTTGAGACACACTCCAGTCATAGAACTCTAAATGCTAATTTGCTGCAATAGCTTCAATTATCTTTTTAATACCAGTGGCTGTCGTAAAGTTATTTGAGCCACCGACAACTGTGTAGATGAGTTGCTTCTTCTTCATCCTTAGGCCATCTACAAAATTTTTCATTTGTTCAGTTGCATCCATGTTGTGAGTGGGACATGCAACCAACAATTGTTTAAACCTCTTATATGCATCCCCCAGTGATTCTCCTTCCTTCTGTTTAAAGTTCACTATGTTATATCTCTTACGGATGTACACAGAAGCAGGAAAATATTCGTTGAGAAAGGTAGTCTCCATTTGTTGCCAAGTTGTAATTCTTCCAGCAGGTAAATACTAAAACCATTCTTCAGCATCCTCTGACAATGTAAAAGGGAACATTACTAATTTTTTAGCTTCTTCAGAATGCCCCTCAATTTTCAGTGATGCCGTCATGATGAGAAACCTCTGCAGATGTTTATTTGCATCTTCATTAATGTTTCTAGAGAATGGTCTCCTTTCAAGTTTCCTGAATGTTAAGGGGTGCAACTGAAAGTGATCGACGTTTACCAGTTGATTAACGATCGTCATCCGGCCCAAAGGGGGATTTTCTCCTCCATAGTCACCTAGAAGTATTTCCACAGGAGGTGGATCAGCAGCCATAGCTTCAGTATTTGAATCTAATTGCTTGGAATGAATTGATTGTGCTTCTTCTCTTCCCTTCCACTTTCTTGTCTAGCTTTTCGTATTTTCTGTCTCAATGATCTTTCTGGTTCTTCTTCAAAAAGAAATCCAGCTGAGGCCTGACCTCGCATAAAAAGATTAGACGATTATTAGTTGTGAGCGAATACAAACAAAAATTTAAATAAACAAAAGTTTCATTGCAGAGCAACAAAATTTTAATGGAGTAATTAAACACAGAAAATTTGGCAGTCCCCGGCAACGGTGCCAAAAACTTGATCGATAAAATAGCAAGTGTACTCTTTTTACCAATGTAGTAATAAAAAGAAGTTATCTCGTGTATCGATCTCGAGGACTGTGTTAGAATTATCAGTGTTTAAAAATATTCAATTAGACAAAAAGGGCATTGGTGTGGTTGAAAGAAAGGTAATAAAATCTCCTCTGTGAATCTTAAAACAAAAAGTAAAGAGTGTTTACACAAAATGATAAAGCATGCTAGGGATAAGATGTATGAATTTCTCTGTAATGAACTTAACATATATATTATACTATCTATGTTTATGTGATCCAATACCGATTCTCAAGAGTTATTTCCCCTAATTCCTTAGTCGGGAACCATTGACATAAAATTTTAAATTCTAATTCCTTAGTTATTCAAACGCATGTCAAGCACATGTAGTAAAATCAAGAATTTACGATCATCACTATTAGATCCTTATTCCTAATAGAATTTAGCGACGGTATTATACAATTAGCGATAAAGTGATCGGTCAAACGTACTTTACCCATAGATCAATACCCTATTTTCCTGAAGGACAAGAAATAATAAATTGTATAATACAGTGAATACATAAAAACATAGATATTATAAAAGTAAAGGAATTCGTTTCATCACAAAAGAAATTCAGGGACACCCCCTAACATTGGGGGGTTTATCTTCTCATAATATTCAAATAAAATACAAAGGAAAAGTTAAACATTACAAAAGAAAGGAATTTCTCCGATCTTCAATTGCTTCCGCTCTTGTTGATCTTCGTTTTCCAAACCCTTAATTGTTCTTCTCCTCTTCTCTAATCTCTTTCTTTTTCTCTGATCCGCAAAAAAGTGTCTCGTACTCTTCAAAAACTAGGTCTAATTATTGTCAGATCACCCCATAGCTAAGTAGAAAGTCCAAAATATCCACCAAAAATCCAAACAAAGTGATTTCAAAAAATTCCTTTTCTGTCTCGCACCTGCCAACACAGGCCGTGTCATGTGACATGGGCACCCATGTTGGATATTTAAATCTTGTATAAACAACGGCTTTCCAGGAATTTTGATACAGGTCGTGTCACGTGACACGGGCTCCCGTGTCAGCTACTAGATTTCGTCCTCTTTCTCATTCGTGTAAGCCTTTTTGACTCGGGCCGTGTCACTTGACACGGGAACCCATGTCAGCTACTGTAGTCCTACTCTTTATCGTTTGTGTTTGCATTCCTGACACGGGTCGTGTCAGGTGACACGGGCACCCGTGTCAGCCACTGGATTTCCAGAGGAAATACTTCGGAACTTGTCAGCTTCACCTCTATTCTTGTGAAATTTCATCCGGACCTGAAAATACAAAAACAACCAGACCAAGACTTCAAAAGTATCTTATTTAAACAAAATTCGAACTAACTTAATGCAAATAAACAAAATGTGAAAAATTAAAATACGTGACGAAAACAATAGAGAAACTAAGTAAGCTGTTACCAAAGATGAGGCTTCGTGCCGAATAATAGATAGAAAACCAAAAAGAAATGTGACTGATCACCTTCCGATGTTCACTTCCCAGTATGGCTCACACTTGTGAGAGTTCTCGTAATAATTATCTTATTCCTTAGTGATGGATGGTGTTGTGTTATCCCCACTAGAAGTTTCTTTCTGTCAAGGACTCTATGCAGGGAAATTTGTTTTCTCTCAGTCAAACATTTATTCACCAGGTGGAGATTCATTCTCTAGTGGTGTTCATCGTCGAGTTTCTTTTGTTCAAGAATTCTCATTATTCTTACTTTAGTTTGCTTATCCCTGCTAAAGTCTGCTTTCATTAAGGACTCTATGCAAGAAGATCTTTATTTCCCCAAGCGAAGTGCTCCTTATTTTCCGAAGGAAGATGATTGATCATTTCCCCTAGAAGTTAAGAGTTGTTTGGATTCAAACATCTCTCTTTGGTGAACTGCAATTTATTTTTGCAGTGTTCTCTCTAAAGTCCACTTTTAAAGGCATCCCTCCTCGGAGTTGGCGTATTTGAATTACAATCTCCCTTGCATTTCATCCCTAGTGGTCGTCAGTTCAGATGGTTATTCCTTTTTGAAGTCCAATTTCCCAAGGATGACTTCTCAAATGTTCTTGGTTTTCTCAACAAGTCTTCGTGATATTGTCGTTCCTTAGTGAATCATTTAAACATGCATCATTAGCATTGCATCTACCCATAAAAGTAAAATAATTCAAACATACATTGAAGCATAAGCTTATTTTAGTTGATTACCTGTATTTCTTGCAGACTTTATCTCCAGTAGTTTGCTTACCCTAGGTTCGTATGTTTATCTTCGGGTTGTTGTCACCTATTGCATGATCCTTGTGGTATTCTTTGGTTGAGTCTAGTGTGATTGTTTCTATTTTGACTTTTTCCCTCTATTGTCTTTTGACAATTTTGTTGGTATTCCTAGCGAAGTTTGACTTAGTTCAGAAAATCCCCAGTTGAGTCCCTTTGGTTGGTATCTTCTTTCCCTATGTTTTCTTTCTGTCAGCTTGAATGGCATTTCTTGGTTAGGTCTTTGTTTACCATTCCTCACCTTAGATATTCCCCGATATAGTTTATATTGTGTTATTCCCCTCAGAGTCCTGTGCGACTATTTATCTCTGGTATATAATCTTCTTAGTCATTTATTTATCTTTGGTTTATCTGCTTATTCAGGCTCTCCTTTCGTTAGCTTAGATAACACTGTTTGGTTGGGTTATGCTTAGTCGTTTCCTATCCTTTGGGTAAGTTCTTCTTAGCCGATTATGTATCTTTGGTTTACGTGCTTAGCCGGGTTCTCCTTCTGTTAGCTTAGCTAACATCCTTGGTTGGAAAGTTGCGTCCTTCCTTGTTTGGGTTTTCTTTGATTGGAGTTCTTTGTGAGAGTCCTCCTAGGGTTTTGGTCTTTCTTATTCTGTTTTACTTATTTTGGTTCGCTTTGATTAGCGTTCCTTGTGAAAGTCCTAATTGGGTTTTGGTCTCTCTTATTCCGGTGTTCTTTGTTTGGGTTCGCTTCGATTGGTGTTCCTTTTTTGATTCTTCCTCGGGTTTTGGTCTCTCATATTATATGTCCAACATTTTTACCAGGCATGTTTTGATGATATCCTTGTTATAGTCTGCTTTTGTCGGTCTCTTTCTTATATGTGTCTGTGATACCCATATTTTTGCCCCCAAGATATCTCATTATCACATATTAACAATACATCAAGATCACACATTAGGGTTGATTCTCCTTTCTACTTCATCCTCTCTTTAAGTTTTCTCCCGAGGGATTACAAAACACCTTGAATTGTGTATCTTGTATATGTGCATCTTATTTTGATTAACTTTTAGCTAACATCAAAATATGTATATATGTTTCTTTGGATGTCTGTGATATCAATGTTTTTTTAGGTCAAAGAGCTCTCTCACTTTATTTCAGTCAAGTGTTTCTCAAGGTTGGTGGTGGCATTCATCAAGAAGATTCATATGTTCATGTGTTTATTTCTATTCCTTCTTCAATAAGTTTCATTGAGACTTAAGCTCAATATTTTAGTGTGCCTCAAGATAACTTCATTTCAAGGTCTAATGTTATTCATCATGATTTATTTTACCAAGAAAGTTCAAAAGATTCAAGGTCGATTCAACAAGTTTGACCTAATTAAGCAAGTGCTTGATTTAATGATCACAAGTACATAACTCTCTCAATTTTCAATATTTTGAGTTGGTTCTTTTTCCTATGTTAACTTATCATCACCCACGACAACTTTTAGTCATATGATTAGATCCAATTGTGCAAGAAAAATCATCAATAGTGGAAAGGGGTTCCAAGTTATTTTGACACTCTCTGAGCCAGGGTTTGTTGACTTCTAAAGACCATATGTTGCTCAAATTTTGTGATTTTTAATTGATTCCAAATCCATGATTCTCTTCAAAGAGTCCTTAATATCTTCTCTTCAAGGATCAAAGGCTAATTCGGCATGGAGGACCATTTAAGTTTGAAGAAGATTACAAGTCCCTTTAAAAAGCCTTTGAATCTTAGGGTTTGACTTCAAATGATCATAAATTGATCATCTTTTATCTCCTAGAGCTCATTAGTTTTATAAAATAATCTTTAGTATGTCTACTACAACTTTGTTTCAAGGTTCTAGGCTTGAAAATGCTTGGAAAGTTGTTTAATAATTGAAAAGATTATAGGTATTTTGTGAATTTCCACAAATTTGTTCATCGTATTCCAAAGACCATAACTCTTTCAATTTTTATTGTTTTTGAGTGATCTCAATTCCACAATTCAATTCAAAGAGTCTACTTAATTTCATCTTCAACAAATAAGATCGAATTTTTAGTGGAGGAGCTTGTATCTTGGAAGAACATTATAGGTCATTTTGAAGTTCAACACTTAGAATTTTTCTAAGTGTCAAATGTCCGTGTGTTTTTCTTTATTTTAAAGGAGCATAACTTTCAGTTCAGATCACCAAATGCTACCTTTCTTGGCACATTGTGAAGTTTTTTTTGGGATCTATCAAATGTAACAAGATGCCATAAACCTTCTTGAGCTGCTTGCCCCATAGATTTGAAGAGGGTACTTTGAAACTAAGTTTTCACTTGCAGTCAGAAGTAAATTTGGTTATTGAACTTGCTAATCACCAAATTGATGTGTGATTTTTATCTAAACATGTTTAACAAACTTTCCTGGACCTGTTTAAGCCTTGAAACACACAAGTTAAGTGAATTTCAATGGGTTACCAGTCTGACTTTGCTCATGATGCAGGTGCACACGAATTCCACTCATACTTGATCATTTCTCTCATTCTTTGCTTCTGTCACGCTCAACTATAAATAAGGGACATATTCCTTTCATTTTCTCAAGCTTGAACAATCAAAATCCCCCTACCAAACCCTCTCTATAGCTCACATTTATGATTTTTTTAAATCATAATTTCCTCCTTTCTAGCTCCAATTTCTTTGTTCATTTATCATCCTTGAACTTCACTGAAGCTAACAGAAGAAGAATTAAACCTTGAGGTGCTCTAAATCGCGCTAGCCAAGTCAAGTTTCAGATAAATTTCAGTGGACTTCATTCAAGTAAGGATTTGCATCTATTCTTCTAACTCAAGTTATTGGAATGGTTTATGATGTTCATTGATTCTTGCTGATAGTTTAATTTTGGTTAATTGATGCATTTGATACCTCTGTTTTTAAATTTAAATGTCTCAAACTTCTTTGGGTTTTTTCAAATAGAGTAAGCTATGTTTATAGAAATTTTTCGTCAGGGTGAGGTTAGGATTGTCTGGAAGAGACGAATCCAATGACACCAATTTGACCTTCACACAATTATGTTTGAAGAATCTTATAAAAACCCATTGCGCAGGTGTCTGGAGGTTGAAGATGACCTACGTGTCGTTCTTCAACAAAGACCGTGTGACAATTATTTTAATTTCATTGGTATGTCTTTTATTGATTCCGTGTGTTTTTGCTGAAGTTGATTTCAAGCACAGCCTGCCAGTTTCTGTAGGATTTGTTTACTAACGCGTTTTGAATTTTATCTAATGGCCAACATTATCTTGCTTTATTTATAAAATCTTATTTAAAATATGGATTCGGTATGTTTTTCAAAGGTGACCATATCATGCACAGCGTGTTAAATCCGTTAGATTTGCTTACTAACACATTTTAACAATGATCCAGTGGTCTATATTTTTTCAATTTTATTTTTATATTCAGATTTTCATATTTAATTGTTTTAAACTTCTAAAATTCATTAAAAAAACTTGTAAAATTATTTAAAAAATATCAACAATACTTTTGATTTTTCTCTTTCTAATTTTTATTTTTCATAATTTTATTTTATGATCTCATATTCTTGTGATTTTTCTCATTCTTTTGTTTTGTTTAATTGTTTAAAAATAATTTTAGTCATTTTAAATTCTTAAAATATTATGGAAGGATCCAATAACCTCTTGACAAATATTGGTGAACAGATTTTATTTTTACTTTTGATTTTACCATTTTTTATAAATTTTGGTTTATTTTTGCTCATTTCTTTATATTTTAAAAAATAGTTCTTGACTTTAAAAAATTCTAAAAAAATTTGTCAACACTTGTTGACTTATGTTTGACCCTTTGATATTTTTTTGGAATTTTTATTTAGTATTTTAATACACTTTGTGTATTTTACCAATTATTTCCTTTTTATTAGTCTTTTAAATATTATTTTATTATTTTTGTGATTGGTCCTGACTTGGAGATACTTGAGTATTACTTTGGGACAAGTTCGTCAACCTCATTGGATCTTGGGTGTTGATAGGTTGAAAAAGCAAATTCACCAAAATGGATGAATGATGAAAAACCAAATTCCCTCCCTCTTCATCTTATCCCTTTCTTGTTTTTACTTGTGCTACATGTTATTGGAGAATGATCTACATATCATTTCACTAACATGCATGATACATATATTACTATTGACCGTCCTCAAAATAGGTGTGACTTCTACATATGTCCACTTACAATTATTTAACATAGCGCTAAATTTGCCCCGGTTCGAAAAATGATCATTTGTGGCCCAAACTTTATGTTTGAAAGCCCAAGTATAATTTGGATTTTGGTTCAAAACCTTTGAAGCTTGTTGTTAGGAGGCTTTGGTCTTACTAATCCTCTAATAATCCTTCATCAACTTTTTCCTAAGTTTGACCTTCAATTATCGTTAGTCATATGTGTTGGCTTTGAGTACTTGAGATAAATGATATACTTGAAAAAATCAAATGAAACTTGTTGTTGAAAGACTTTAATTTTATCAATATTCTAATGAGTTTTCAAAAGCAAGCTTCAAGATGGTCATTCAACTAACATTTTGTTATGCTTGACCTCTAAATTCTAATTCACTAACAATTAATTTTACTTTATGCCTTTATTTTGTGCCTTTACTTTTATGTATCATTTATTTTTTAGCATTTATATCTCATGCTATTTGTCTTTTGCTCATTTGAGCATTTATTTTCTGCCTTTTATCTTTGTTTACTTGAGCTTTATTTTTATTTTTTTGTAAATATACTTAATAATCAACTTGGACATTAAAAAGTATTGAGGTTACTTGGACTACTTGGTTACTATCCCTAGCACTGTGAAGTTGTGGATTCATGAGACTTAGGATTAGAAGCCATGAAACCTCAGAACTCTATAATCTTTGGTTCATATTTTTTGCAGATCTTCTGAAGTCTTTGGGGTTTACTCTAAGACATTGGTTTGAATTTTTCAGTGTGCAGGTTATTCTGATTTTCATGCTTTGTCTCTGATTCAGAATTCCCCTGTATACAGTTGTTACTCTAACCAATTTTTGTCAGTGAAGACTTTGCTTGGTTCTTGATTCATCTTAAGTTTGGTATTCCTCATAGGTTTAGTATTTTTTTTCTTTCTTGGTTATAATCCAAAGGATGGGAATTCTATATTGACTTCTTTATGTCAAGTGTTGGCATCTTGTCGGTTAGACCATTCTTTTCCTTAGCCTTTACTTTGTGTACTTAGGATAGTCCGTTTATCACCTCTTATCTTATTTAATTTCAAAAATCTTCTCCCTCCTTTTCAAAACTCTTTTTGGTTTCTAACTTTAACCGCTTTCATAATAAACTTGGACTTAGGTCCATGCATTATCAAATATATTTTCCCAATCAGAAAAATTGTAAAAAAATACTTTTTTCTCATCTCCACCATCCTATTCTGTATACACCATTTATAGCCATGATACTTAGATTTTCAAAGAGTTTCCTGCGGAGTACCGTAGATGTTTAGGGTGCTAAGATCTTCCCTTTTCATAACCAATCCCCGTACCTAGATTCTCTCCTCCTCTCTTAGGTTTATTCGCTCTTTTCCCATTTCCATTTGAAATAATAAAGCGCAGTGGAGATTTTTATTTGATATGTACGCGATAAGTCAATCCAATGTCTTAGTCTCAATATTTCTACCGCTACAGTGTCTAATCATGTTCTGACACTTATTCCTCAAGTTTACTTGGTCTCCCTTATGTCTAAACCTGGCCGAATGTACACTTCTAAATTTTCCCCCTTTGATAGGGTTTTATACAAAAACCACAAAAAATAGGAAATACAGAAAAACTAAATATCTGACTTTTGTTTGTTCTTCAGAGTGTAAATTTTATGGTTCTATTGAGTATTCAATACTCTTCTACCTTGATCGTTCGAAAGGCTAGTACCAATCTCACCCTCAGGTTAAAGAAGATTTAATAGCGGTAGTTGTTGTACCCCAAAATTCACCCTCTTCATTTTAACTTGATTAGGTTATTACTTATTTTACATTTTCATGCATACATATCATTGATTACATGGTTACGGAATCAAGGCATTTATATGCGTCAAGCTATAGAAAAAATTAATCCGCCAGGCATTACAGCAAAGCAGAAACTCAAGGTTTTTGACATCAATGCCTGATCCACATATTTTTCCGAGCTACTCAATCAGTGAGTCATCAAGTTATTATCATTCCAATCTGTCATGCATTCCATCACCCTTTGAATTGCAGAAAAAGTCAAGTGTTCACGTTGATTTGAGACAATTCAAGCCGAAAATCAAAATTTTAAGGTTCGAGGTAAAAATTTGTAACTTATGACTTGAAAATGGTTTGGGAATGGTTCTTCAGGAATTAGAACCATCTTGTTATCATCTGTGAATCATCTGTTGGGTCAATGACTAATTTTGAAAGGAAAATCTTCAAAAGTGCAAATACCTGAAATCATGTTATATAGTGAATTTGCTGATCAATTGTTTGTTCGGATGTTCAAAATCCGTAACTTCTGACCAGAAAATCATCTTTGAGTTTCTCTTAGAGAATTTTAACGAGATTTCTATTTTCTTTAGTTCATATGTTTGTGTCGGAAGTTGATTCGATGAGGAAGACTTCCAAAAGTACAAATTATCTGAAAATGGTCGCGGTGAAATAGTTTATTAGTCCACCGTTTATCAGACGTTCAAAAATTCATAACTCATGTCTGGAAAATATTTTGGAGTGGTTCTTCAGGTGTAAGAACAATCTTGACATTTTCTACAGTTCATATGTTCAGATCAAGAGCTATTTCTTTGAGGAAGATCTCTGAATATGCAAATACTCTGAAGTTTGGATTTGCTAGTTCACCGTTTCCCAAGCATTCAAAAATTCATAACTTGCGACTGGAAAATTGTATTTTAGTGGTTCTTTTGGAATTAAATCCATCTCAATGTCCTTTATATTTGGTATGTTCGGGTCGGGAACCAATTCTTTGACGAAGGTATCCAAAAGTGTGAATTACCTGAAAATTCCACAGTAAAATGGATCTTCAGTCGATTGTTTTCTCAACATTCAAAAAATCGTAACTTTCTCAATTTTCACCGTATCAAGATGATTCACGGGGCACTGTCCCAAATTTTTTTAGCTACAACTTTTCTTAAGGCCCGAGTTCGGATTGTGCTCAGAAGACTTTGGTTTATGACTTGTTTCCAAAGTCGTACACCGAAATAAGCTGAAAAATCTGCGTTGTTTCCAACACTTTGGTTTATGACTTGGTTTATGACTTCTATCTCAATTTTCTCGCCATTTTGGAATCCATAACTTTCTAGATTTTTATTGTATCAAGATGATTCTTTCAGCACTGCATCAAAAATTTCGTCATCGATGATTTTATTTCAGGTTATGCATCAAGATTATGCACCGAAAGTGATGAGCTTGTGGTTTGTTCTCGTACGGTACATCGAAAAAAGCTTAAAATTCTACACTATTCATAAAAAACAAGGGAATTTTCATTGTTTACCATTTGCCAAACATTACCTTAGCTCACTTTTATAAATTGTTTTAATTCAATTTCATAATCACTTTTGCTCATTCTACACAAAATTCACTCAAAAGCTCTATATTCCCTCTTCTCTCTCAAAGAAAAAAGGCAAAAGTACCAAGATCTCAAATCTCCTCCCTCCTTTAAGAATTTTGATCAGAACCCTCTAGCTCCGGCCTCCCTCGTTGTTGTTTCAGCCCCCCATAACTCCATCAGACGCGCCAATCCCTCCGTCTCGTCTTCTCCTTCGGCCAGCCGCGTGGCATACTCCCTTCGGGCACTAACCCCTCCGGCCATACCTCTCCTTTTATCAGGATCATATCTCTGATTAACCTCCTATTCGCATCTTTTTGGTAATTTCTTGATTCCCTACTTGATCTAATTGTTTTGTGCAATTTAGTTGTTAATTTCTTGAGATATAATGATTTTACATCAATTGAATCTCGATTTTGTGAAATAAGTGATTATGTGATTTGTGCTTAATTATATTTTTGATATTTAATTGATTCTTAAAGCTTGATGACGAATAAATGCGGAATCTGTTGATTTAATTGTTGTTGATTATTGAGAAATATGTGTCGAATTTAATTGTTCAATTGTGTTGTGATTTACGTGTTGTAATTTGTTTCTGATTCGAACTTGTTTGAAATTTGTTTAAATTCATGAATCAAAATCAAATTTCAATGTGTTTACTTGTTTTCGATGCATAATTAATTTTGGTTTCGATACTTGGAAATGTTGGTACTGGTACCGGTTTTTTTTATACAACTTATTTGTGAATTCCAATTGATTTATCATGTATTCATGCTTATCTTTTGTGTATTGAAACGTTATTTTCGAACCAATTTGTATCAAGCATCGATAATTACGCCATGGCTGTTTGGAGCTCACAAGTGTGTTACAAATTGAGTTTTAGTTGTTGTTCGATCCATAGGTGGCTTTGTGTTGATAATTGCTTGATACTAGTATCAATTTTTTCGATTTTAACTCAAATTTTTAAGCATTTCATGAAGCGGTACATACTTCCCGGAAAATGGTTTTTGCGTCTAAATTGTGATTTAATTAATAATTATTGCATACTTGAGCTTGTTAGCATATTTGGTTGATACCGGTATCAAGTTCGGTTGTTTTTAAGCCGACTTTTTGAGCTTTTTGTAAGATGTGAAGTTGTTTCCCGAAGATGCTAAATGGTGTTTATTCGGTGATTTAATTTGAACATGATGCATGTTTAAGCTTGTTGGCATGTTTGGTGGTTACTGGTACCGAGTTTGATTGATTTTCTTCCGACTTTTTGTGCACTCTCATGTGTTTAAGTGTTGCTGCCAGGAAATTCATTTTAATGTTCCAATCCATGTTTGCATCTTATTTCTTCATGATTTGATGTTAATTTAATTTGTGATGTGAAAAATACTTGATTCTGTTTATGCCTTCTTGTTATTTCTAAATATTTTGTTAACTTGTGCAGGGTATTTCAAGAAAGCTTTCAATCATTTAATTAATTTTTGGTTATTCGATGGAAAAACCGTTTTATTCCACTTTCTTTGTAGATTCAAGTTTGCTTGTGATGCGCTTAATTCCCATTCTATGATATATATATATATATATACATATATATTGCTTCTGTTTTTGTCTAGATGTGTATTTTCGTGCATGTTTATGGTTTGTCATGTGGATGTATCTAATACACCGTTCACATGTGATTTATTTTCACATTGTCGATGCTTTGGCGCCTATTCCAAGCACCCAATTTCTAATTGTTTTGTTTGTTGATGCTAGCTTACACGAAGACCGTCGGGTTTCTTTTGCTTTGATATCGCTTTGCTACAGACTTATTGTTCGTTTGGTATTGTTTCTGATTTTGTTTATATTCTGCATTGTCTTTTCACTTTCTCTGCCATGAGAAGTAGGAATAGAGATGCATGACTTGGAATCCCTACTTTAGGTGGGCAATTCTATTTAAAGTCCCCAAAGGAGGCGATGTTTGTGCTTGTTTAAATACCTCAAAAGGAGGCGATGTTTGTGTTTGTTTAAAGACCTCAAAAAGAGAAATTCCCCTCCTCTTTTACTTTGTACTTGCTATCGAGTTAATAAGTGGGGAAAATATCTCGCAATCGGCCCCCACACTTTCTAGTTTGTGTCATACTTAGCTCGCGTTATATGTTGATGCTTTGAACCGTGCTTATTCTTGTCCATTGAGTCAAATAAAGTGCAAAATGGTTCGTAACCAACTCCCACATTTTGTCATTTGTTTTGACGATGTTAGCTCACGTTTCTTTAAATGTTTACTCTTCAAGTTATTACTTGATATCGATGCTTGAGCAAACTAAGTGGAAAGAGTTCCATACTCCCACTTTGAAATCCATTAGATTCTTTGTTTGATGCTAGCACGCACTTGATTTTTGTTTTGGTTTTGGTTCGACTTTGTTTGATTGCACTTCTGTTTGTTCTTTTCTTTATACCTTTACATGTTCCTTTATGATTTCTTATTTCGTTTTCGATTCAAGTAGGACATTAGGTTATGATCTATGCATGTTCCCTTAGGATTGCTTGTTTCTTTTTCCATTCATGTTGGACATTAGGTTGTAACTTATGCATGCTAACTTAGGCAGAGATTTCTCTTTTTAATCCAAATATTAGGGCCACCATTGTATGACAACACTAGGATAAGTAGTCTCCCTTATACTTTTTCATTCCCCTTTTTGCATTCTTAAAACTAAATCTCTCTTTTTCTTGGTTCAAACTTCAAAACACTCTAATATTATTAAACCCTTTTTCAAGGTAAAAAATACTAACCAATGAAAACTCTTTTTGTCTTAGGAATTTTTATTTTAAAACCTTTTCGATAAGGATGAGTTGTTTCAAGTGTGAGCAACTTTGGAATGCTAAGTGTGCGAGGGGCCGAGCATGAGTCTCTTTACGAGTTGCAACGCCATGCACGAAATGCAATCCTAACCGAAAGGATGTAAAAATAACATTATACATAAAAAAACATGCAACCAACCAAAACTTTTAAGGTGAACTATAAGTTCCTTGATCTCCATTGCACGGACAGTGGTACGTAGGCACAAAGGTTCACAATCGAGGCAGGCACGACTAATAAAACCTATTTTTGTACATAATACTTTGCATACATGCATTTTTTCCCTTTACAGCCTAACTTTAGATTTAAACACACCCTTTAGATTAGAAAATAATAGTGGATCCTGTGGAGTACCACGAACGTGAGGGGTGTTAATACCTTCTCCTCGCTTAATAGACTCCCTTACTCAATTTATGGATCGTAAGATCTTAATTTCACGCTCTTCAGGTTTTCTTCGATGTTTTCCTTTCCCTTCGGAGGGATGAATAAATATCCAATGAATACTTCATTGTTTGTTTGAGAGAATTTTTTTCTCGGGTTTCTTCAACTTCCACCCATCTAGTTTTCCCTTGCAAAATAAGGTTTATCTGATCTAATGAATGATGTAGTTAGTGATGGAAAATTCAGAGTTTACCGGGTGAAGGACCAAGTGTGTTAAAATATGTTATAATTTGTTGATGACTCCTTACTTGTGGGATAACCCTCTTGGGAGAATATTTGGTTAATGAAAGCAATTTTGAGGGGTTTTGAGATAGTGTCAGGTGTAACACCCCGAGTTTTCAATTAATTATTTAATTGAATTTATAATTTCAATTATTAATTTAGTTGAGTGATAAAATGTTTTATATAATTTATATGCTTTATTTGATAATTGTTGGATTTATTGGGATTTGTTTGATTTTATTTAATTAAAATAATAAAATTAAATGAAATAGTAAGATATTTGATGGAAATTAGAGTTAATAGAACAATAGGGTCAAAATGGTGATAATTAAAAAGAAGTTGGGGCCAAGGTGAAATAATTAAAAGATTTAATCAGATTTATTATTAAAAAGGCATTAATGGGGCTTACTTGTGTGAGTATGTGAATTGAGAGAAAACACTTGGGAGAAAGAGATAAAACAAGGGTTAAAGAAGGTAAGAGAAGCCATAGCTAGACCTTGGATCTTTTTTGGAAATTAAGGCATGGGGAATTACTCTAATATTGGTGCCAAATGCACGAAGGATAGAGTAGGATCCTCACCCTCCTTTCGGTTTTCCCATCTTTTTCACAATTGTTTATGCTTATGTGTTCTTTTTAGAAGGTTCGTGTAAAACATATTGTAATTGTTGTGAATAACATGAAATTCATGCATTATTTTGTTACTGATTTTTATGTGCCTCTGTATGTGCTAATTGATTGAGTTGTTGTTCATGTGTATGTTTTTTAATTATAAAGAGAACCTTAAATTCATGATAAAGTGATGTATTATGTGTTTAACCAGTGAATATATAATTAATTAATCTTGATCTGATATGTATATGTTATTTCCTATTCAATTTGGCTGATTGAGGATCAAAATTGGGACTTTGATGGAACTCCAATGGTGGAATCATGTTTCTGGTTTTTGCAAGTTTGCACATCCTCGCTTAGCCAGGAGAATTTGCTTAGCAAGAAAAAGGGGTCTCATCGGCGAGAGCGGTCATTGTCGTATTTTTTTGGTTTTTGGGACTCTCGATTAGCAGTGAATGTTGTGCTTAGTGGGAGGTCGCATAACGAGCTGCATGGTCGCATATCAAGCGATGACAGTGTCGAGTGGGTTGTTTAGATTCAGTTTTTTGAGCTATGTTCGTGTGTGACTGATGTTCGGCTGTTTCTTGATGTGTCCAATGAGTTAGTTTTTTGAGATAGAATGTTAAGACGAGTTAATAAATATTCGATATGTTTGTATAATTATATGATGAGTTATAATTATATGTGATTGAGGTTAGTGTCACACACATCAAAACATATAACCTTCTCAGTAACACGGATTTCAACAAAATAGTTTAAAGACACATATTTATAATTGGGATGCTTACATGACATCCAACACATCTAAATCATACCTGAGATGTTTATACGATATCTAACTCATCTGATCGGTATTACATATTCATGTAAGAATGCATTTCATAATCTATCATCGCATGCTCGCCCAATATCTTAAGGTATCATCGCAGTGGAATCATTAATAGAGTAATTAATAACAATATTACAACTCATGAAGTTTAGTCTCATAAAATTTACTTCATAGCATAATCAAAAAATTTATAACAAATTAGAAATCTCTATAACATAAAGGGTTTTTAACTTGAACATAAACGACATAAGAATCAATTCAAACATTTATCCCAAACCGATGTTATATGATCAGAGCAAGGAACCACTAGTAAAAGTGATAAACTAAAGAAGTAACTATAAGACTATCTTCTACCTACTTCAGCAATGCTACTCCTGAGTATCTACACGATGCCCAAGTAAAAGCAACATTCAAACATAAGGGGTGAGAATAGGATTCAAAAATTAACGGTGAAAATAATCTGAAACAGGTTAAATAACAAAATCACGCATCAATTCCAACAACATCAACATATCAAGTATTATCAACCACAAGTCATAACACCATAAACAATCACCAAATGCAACACAAATGCAAATGAACTCAACAATTGACTAAACATGCATGTGGTACAAAATTATGAACACTTAGATTCATTTCACTACATGATCTCCACCAAAGGATTGATTACCTCTTGGAACCAGAGTACAAAAAATCATGACAATCACCATAGGTAAAACTTCACTAATCCCCCATGATAGGAATTAGCTACTCGCACCCAATCCATTACCATAGGATCGAGGTTCGCCAAAACGAACCACAGTTCCGACAACACGGATGCATTGACTTTCATCATGCAACAACAACACATAGTTATACCAACTTAATATGCATGCTCAAAACCACATAAACATCACAAACACCTTAACAATATCATCATAACGGTATCAACATAACAACATTATTATCTGATAATCTTATCACAATAACGCAAAGGTTCATTAACCGAACATATAAACCAATAACTTCATCAACCTAGTCGGAATAGGAATATTTATTAAAAAATTTCAGCTATCACAATTATTTTATATCTATGAGCATTAGCTTTCCAATGCTTTAAACGAAATCCAGTTTGGACTTACGATTTAAAAATTATGGTTAAAATGGCTATTTGTGTGAAAATTCGATTTCTAAAATTTATGTGTCGACACATAGCTTGCATGAGTCGGCACATCACTCACATGTGTCGAAATATACTGTATATTTTTGTAAAAAATCATATTTTTGTCGCAGTTGGAGAATCATTTACCCTTTTAAAACCATCCAAACACTCATTAACACAAAAACAACTTATTGTACGAAAATCTATCATATTAATCCCAATTACTAATTTTATAACACCCTAAACTTATCTATTACTTCATAGGTTCATGAATAAACAACACATTCCAAAAATATCATCATCTCTCAATCATCAAATTCCCATCAAAGTTAACATGGTCCAATCGATTCAAGCACGCCACAACAACAACATATCAATACACATAGTTGTAATTCATATCATTGCATATAAGACAGTATTATCATCATAAATCAATAGAAACCTGAAATCCTACTCTACCATTTCATCACACCCCTATTATTGAACAAATTCACACCCTTACCTTGTAATTCTGGAAAATTTAGGGAAGATGATGATCAAGGATCTCTTCTCTCAAGCCTTAGCACACCTTCTTCAAAAGCCTTGTTTTCTCTATTATCTTTGATATACGTACTATAAACTCTAATCTCTCACAATAATCTAAAAACCTAGACTCTCATTAGACAATTCTCATCTTAACCTTAGTATTTTCCATAATTCCTGCCTTGCCCTCACTTGCTCATCATAAACCCCATACTTCCCTTAATTTTTCTACACACCAAATTTCTCTTTAATTTGTTTATTCATTTAAATAGTATAACCAGACATTATTTCTACTTAATAGTAATAATTTATAAATTATTCTATACAACTATTATTATATTACCTTGCCCATAACTCAAGGACTCACACCCCTAAAAAATTATCTGAGGAAAATAGAGTCGGGTACGACTCTCTAATTTTCTATTTATGGTATCAAGTCATGCTCCCACCAGCTGGTCATCCCCACAGTACTTTCACCAAGGAAATATCTTTACCATGCAACTGCTTCACTTCCCAATCATCTATCTGTATAGGTGATACCTCAACAACCAGGTTATCTCTCACCTGCACATCATCCACTTAGATCACATGACACATATCCAAAATGTACCTCCACAAATGAGACATGTGGAACACATCATGAATATTCGTGAGTGGTGATGGTAAAGCAATCATATAGGCTACTTATCCTACCTTCTATGAAGTCTAGTACAGACCAACAAAATGTGGCGTGAGCTTTCGAGATTTCAAAGCTCAGCCAACACTAGTCACCAACGTGACTCTAGAAAACACATGATCTCATCTTGGAACTCATATTCCTTCCTCCTCTTATCATGATAAATTTTCTGACAACACTATGATGCTTTCATCTTCTCTTGGATTATTTTGATCTTCTCGGCCGTCTACTGAAAAATCTCAGGTCTGAGTACATCACTCTCGCCTGACTCATACCAACACAAAGGAGTTATACACCTCCTACCATACAATGCCCCCATACAATTTTGTTACAACACTAGAATGAAAATTGTTATAGGTAAAATCAATCAAATTAAATAGCTATCCCTAACACCTCCTTATTCTATCACACATGCCCTTAGCAAGTCTTCCAAAGATTGGATAGTCCTTTTTGTTTGGCCTTTTGTATGCGTATGATAAGAAGAACTCAACCACAGTTTATTACCCAATGCAGTTTGCAAACTCTCCCAGAACCTTGATGTAAATCTCAGATCTCTATCTGACCCAAAACTCTAAAGGATGCCATGTAGTTTAACAATCTCCTGAATATATAACTCAACTAGCTTCTGCAAAGAGTGATTGATCTTTATCGATGTAAAATGATCTGATTTGTTCAACGTATCAAAAATCACCCAAATGAAATCACATCCCTTCAAAATATTTGGAAAACCAGTTACAAAATAGATGGAAATGATATCCCATTTCCATTCTGGAATATTCAACGGTTGCATTAGACCCAACAGCTTCTGATGTTCAATTTTTGACTTCTGTCAAGTCAAACAAGCATAGACAAATTTAGCAACATCTTTCTTCATCCTTGGCCACGAAAATATCTTTTTCAAGTCTTAATACATTTTGGTCGCACCTGGATGAATACTCTCCTTACCATAGTGTCCTTCCTCAAGAATACTCTTCTTAAGTTCGGGTACATCTGGAACACACACTTGATCTTTAAACTTCATCACACCATTCTAGTTGATTCAAAAATAATCACCTTTATCGTGGTTGATTAACAACAGTTTATTGATCAATCCAAAATCAATCTTTTGTCCTTCCCTAATCTCGTTAAGAATGTCACTAGTCAGCTTCAACATACCAAATTTTACATTTTAAGGTGTCTTTTCACATATTAAACTAATGTCTCTGAATTTATCAAACAATTCCAACTCACAAACCATAAGAATCGACACGTGCAAAAACTTCCTACTCAACGCATCAGCTACGACATTAGCCTTGGTAGTTCAGACTAAAATCAAAATCTTTCAACAACTAAAACCATCTTCCTTGCCTCGTGTTCAACTCCTTCTGATCAAATAGATACTTCAAACTTTTGTGATCTCTAAACACTTCAAACATGGAACAAAAAAGATAATGCCTCCAAATTTTCAATACAAAAACCACAACCACTATCTCTTGGTCATGCGTAGGATAATTCCTTTCATGAACCTTTAAATGCCGAGAAGCGTAAGCCACAACCTGGCCATTTCGCATCAGTACGCTGCCTAAAACCATCTTTGACGCATCACAATATAGTACAAAAGGTCCAATCGGGTTTGGAAATATCAAAACTTGAGCAGTCGTCAACTTCTTCTTATGTTCAATAAAATTTTCATCACATACAACATCCCATACATAAGCTTGACCCTTTTGAGTCAACAAAGTCAATGGGAATGCTAAATTCTAGAAGCCTTCTATAAACCTGCGATAATAACCAACTAATCCAAGGAAAATTCAAATCTAAATATAATACTTTGGAGTCTCCCACTGTAACACATCATAACTTTTGACGAATCAATAATAATTCCCCCACTAGAAATCACATGGCCAAGAAAACTCACTTATTTTTACAAGAATTTGCACTTGGAATACTTGGCATAAAGTTTCTTTTCCCTCAACACATATAATACATCTTTAAGATGCTCTTCATGTTGTTCTTTGGATTTATAATATATCAAGATGTCATTCATAAACACCACCATGAACTGATCTAAATAAGGATTGAAGATTTAATCCATATATGCCAAAAACACACATGGCGCATTAGACACTCCAAACAACATTACTATATATTTATAATGATCATACCTCGTTCTGAAGGCGGAATTTGGAATATCTTCTAGTTAAACACGAATCTGATGATAGCCATACCTCAAATCTATCTTATTGAACACATAAGGCCAACCAATGGATCCACCAGATCATCGATTCTCGGTAGAGGATAATTATTCTTGATAGTTACTTTATTCATCTATCTATAGTCAACACACAATTCATGTTGCCATCTTTCTTCTTCACTAGTAACACTGTAACACCCCACGAACAAAACACTTGGCCGAACAAACCTCTTCTAAAGTAATTCTTTCAATTGTTTCCTCAATTCACTCAACTCTGAAGCATACATTCTATATAGAGTCACCAGCACTGGTTCGTACCTGGAACTAGGTCGACTGTAAACTCCGCCTCGTGTTCTAGTGGTAAGTCACTAATATCATATGGAAACACATCTAGAAAACCAAACACAATAGAAAAGTCAATAGTGAAAGCTTTATCATCGACTTGAAACATTTTCACTTCATCCTCTAAGAGTTATCCTACTTACTCAACAAATAAAAACATCACCTCTCCATTATCTTCAAACTCTCACAACCTCATAATTTTCTGTAGCTATTGATATGAATATATTTGAATTCCAAATAGTTCATTCCAAGCATAACATCCAATTGTAAATATCCTCAGGAAATCACACACCATTGGCATATCACTATCTGTCACATTTCTCTATACTCTTGGAGAAGAAGACATCAATAATACCTGAAATTCTGGTATATCAGACTTCAGATGTCCTATGACATGTTAGGACCCCTGATCTGACTTAAAGAACGTGTCAAGGTATAAACAATAAAAACAGTACTGAAAAGTAAACAACACACCTGAATTGTTAAACTAGTTCGGAGAAACTCTCATACTCTGGAGGCATACCAATCTAGGGATAAAATCAAGTATAATAGTATCAATTCAAAGTTAAACTAGTCGCAAGTTTACAACTTCTAACTTAACCACTACCCGTGCTAACTTTGTATCTAAGACTCACCTTGATATGAGGCCCTTCCTCAATCCCTTATCAATCACAAACAATGATTGGACACATGAATACACATTTCCATGACAAAAATAGAAGACTCACTTCCATGACAATACTGATCAAGACACTTGACAAGAACACGACTTTGAATTACATAAAAGATTCCTCCAAGAACAATACTCACTCCTACTTCACAACTATGAGGAGAACAATAATCAACTCATTACCTAAAGGCTTCTGAGTGATAACACAACCTTGCAACTCAAGGAACACAATTCAACTCACATGTCGAGTGGATCACACAACCAACTCTCCTAGAGTGTGGTACAGACTCATCCCTAATGATTACATGTTTTCAATTCAGGACTGGTACCTTTTCTTAGGTTACTATTCTTATATTTATAAAATATCTCCCAACTGAATTTGGGATTCAAATAACAACATATCAGTTGTTACAAATTTGCATAAGATTCTGCAATAAAATAGGTCTTCAATCAAATCTTTCCTAAAAAATATCCTTATTTATAAAGTAAATTTTCCTCTTGACTTCTGATTCAATCTTTCAGACCTACAACTTAGCGCCACATAGTATTGCATAATATTCCCAAAATATTCTACATCTGTTAAATCATAACAGAATCTAACAAACCAGCTCAGCACATGTGCGATGGAGAATAACCCTGCATAGGACATCTTATCAGACATTTTTCTCTAGATGATGAGAACTTCTCATCTCAACATGTCTCAACATAAAATAGGACTTCTTTTTCCACCTGTTCTTTCCAACAAGTTAATATATCCTATTTAACATATTCTTGTTGTATTATTTTTACCAAACATAATTCCAATCATGAAATCAGCGAATTAACAATCTCCTAATTTGGCTTATTTTGGCTAAAACTAATTTACATAACCTTTGCATACAAATAAGAACATAAACCAAAGGCAAAGGCCAAACGAACTCTACATTCAGCGACAATCATAAAAGTAAAACATCAGAGTATCCACAGTCTCCAGTCTTCACTTATGACAGTCTTCAGTCTTCACACATGATGTCACAACATCAAGAATAGGACTTTTTCATGACAACCCACCACTCCAGTTCCACACATGATCTCAACACATGATATCTCTCCCCCCTTTTAGCCATAATATGACAAAGGTAGCAGGAGAAGTAATATATTCAGTCTGATTGATGTCAGAACATCATATCCAACATATCTTCACAACATCCCTAAGTAATCCATTACAAATCCCTCAAGATAATTTGGGAAGAAATTTGGAGTACACTCCCCTCAAACTAAGAACACATCTTCAAACAACACCCAAAATACCATCAATTTGGGTAACTCAGAACACAAGTCACAATTGTGTTCATAACTCAGATCACAAGTCGAAAATATTAAATCCAATAGACTCAGAACAAAACAGTCTATTCTGCATCCTTGTGAAATTGGTTCAAAAATAGACTTCAGACTCACGGCTGAATAAAACTTTTCGCTCCCCTTTTGGCCAAACATTGACACACAAAGCCCTCTCATCTTTACACAGGCCACCAGAATAAAGAAAGAGTAACCCCCACAATATGAACAAGGTGAAGAATTTACCTCTTAAATAGCCAAGTAGTCTTCTTAGGAAATAACGGTCTTGGTAAATGAGAATGTTATTTGAGGGAGATCACCAAATAAAAATGAACCGTCCAAAACAGATTCAGACTGTCTTCATAATTCCAATAAATGCACATGCAGAAACATAAATCACGTTTTACACATCCTCATGACAGCGCCGTTCATAATACTTCCTTGTTTGTCTCAAAGAGAAATATGTCCTGATAAATGTCCTCGCATCATGTCAGACATTGTCTACTTTCTCTTGAATCCACAAACTCATGACCATCACATCTACAACCATCAGTCCCAAAATGCTTCACAAAATTATCCTATATTATCTGAAGTATAAACACAATGTCCTATGACATGTTATCTGACATCACACCCTTATGAGAAGCACAAAATCTTGAACAACCTACAATCTTCACAATATTTGTACCATGCTGCAACAATCCAAAGATAGTTCCGTAGCTCCCCCTATCTTTGATAAACAAGGCTTCTTCTAAACATAACCACTTCAGAACCAGATGAAAACATATGAGTATTCTCACATGCTCATAATGAAGGACCCTAACATCACATATCTGTTGAACACATTCATACCCTCGTGAAAACACAACAGATTCTCTAGCTCCTTGAGAGCACATGTAAGTCCTCATAAGGACATGATAGAAAAACATCGTCTCAGATCCACACAGTATCATGACCTTCAGGTCATCATGCATACTTGGTTTGACATCACTCAGATGTCAAAGCACATAGTTTCCTTGCTTCATAAGAAACTACTTCTCCATAAATTATCAGCCTTCTGAAAATATTTACTGAGATCTAGACAGAGCCAATCTCTTCTTGGAGTTACTTGTAGCAGAAGATAAAACACCTTCATAAAATCATAATCAAACCAGACTTCAATATCTGATAACATTCTTATTTCCTTACATTAACTAGTAGTTGCTGATATTAGTGAAGTCTTCAAATATAGTAGTCATGCATTGCCAGAACATACTACTATACAGAAGATTAGAATCTCTATATTCTAATCTTCAATGTCAGAAACTCCTCTTTTGATAATCTAACTCCACAATCAATCACAAACATTAACCATTATGATGTAACAACATCATTTGGGACTTCAGCTTCCCATCAAAGACCCTAAATACTTTGGTTCATAAACACATCATCCATAGTACTTACTATTTGCATAGAAGTCTTTGACACAAGAGAATCTCTAATGACACACCTTTATTGGCCAAATAAGGTTTATCACACGCCAGAGCACCACAGAGAGAAATAAACTCTCAGTAGTTAGTAACTTCCTATACCAAGCTACTCAACACAACCTAATAGAGAAAAATAAATTCTCTATACTCCTTCTGAATCATAAGGTTCAGACTGTAGACTTGCACCAACACATCAGAGAAATACTCATCTCCCGTCAAAGTATTCACCACCAGTCACATGCACAACCTCAATAGAGGACAGACAAATACTCAGCTCCTGTATGAGTATTTGAAATAGTCATATGATACTACCTTCTCACACTAGGTAGGACATTTATTTTGACATCAATCTTTTGCAAACCTCTAGAACCAGTTGATTCATCTTCATGACAAATAGTCATGACACCCATTCACACCTATGACCGATTCCAAATTAGGCCAGTGGCTTGACCTTACAGTCCATTAAGCTTCCTTGGATGAAGAAGTCCTTGAGATGATTTTCAAACATCAATTCTGACATCAATATCAATCCCATGGATTTTTCGTTAACTATAGTTTGGAGACACCATAGTAATCCATAATTCTTGCAAGGGACACAAGAGGATCAACCATCAGTAGCTAATCAACCTTCAAGACCAGATCAAAAGACATGCAGAGCATGGCACACCTAAACAAAATTTCTTCTGATGAGCATAATATCCAGACCTCCTGTATGACTTTGATATGTTAGACGCCATTATTTTATACCTATAGAAGATATTCCCTCTAATCGGGTATCTGGAGCCGACTTCAACAAACATGGCATTGACTGATCATCATAAAACAAACAGACTGTTCAGATTAATTTTATTGCTCCCAATCTTCTAAAACATAAGGATGCCCTTCAATCGTTGCAAAAGAAAATGTTCCATCATGTGAGGCCACCATATAACTAAACCCATACTTGAGGAGAAAATTCTCAAACAGTAAGAACCGTGATCCTTTGATTCCAAAACAAACTCCTTCTTCTTACTCTAGACAAAAATCTAAAATGCTTATCTTATGTGATTCAGATGACACTTTAACAGTGCAGACACCAATCAACCACTTAGCACCAATACAGACAATCTGTTGGATGTATCTTCCATTACAGAACAAAATTTCCATGCTCTCATAGACCTGATAGTGATATCAAGTTTGAGTAAACAACCTTTATCCTGTATATGAAAAACACCAACCAGACAAGTTGAGAAAAATAAATTCTCAACACACAATGTCAAGACATTACGTCTAGCATATCTTCAAGTTCTTCTAGCTTCATATTAAGGACTCCCCCTTATTAACCGCTAATAATTCCTAAGGGAGTTATACATTCTCCCATTTAATAGTTGCACATCCTGTGGTTGGTACACTCCAATTACTCCCTTCAAGCATAATATGTTCTATGGCCATAAACAAGATTCCATAAATCGGTCTCCTTTGATCAGAAGGATCCTAAAAATATTAGAGAGAATCTCCTTGACATTTGACCTTTATGTACAAGGAATCTGGATGAGATAACACAACTCTACTAGACACTAGAGCTCAACCTCTACACTTCTACTAACTTGGATCAAAAATAAACTGAACCAAGAAGTAACCAATTGATTTATCAACATTCAACCAGCCCATCAATCTAAGACATATGTGCTCAAACATTTGTATAATACCCACAACATCTACTTTTCAACAGGAAGCTTCACACCTGCTGACATGATGTTCTAACATCTAGTAGGACATCATTTCCCTTCTTCTGGAACACACAATTGAGCTTGGTTATGAAGCAATTACTACTTCCAAAGAATCAAAACGTACCTTGATCACCTTCAAGGTCTTCAAAATATGTCCAAGCTCCAACTACACCAACAATAACAAGACTCAGAGTCACTTTCCTAATTAGGTCAAGACTTAGGAAGACTCTTTTAGAAACCAAAATAAATGGCTCTATCCTTTCTTCAATAGTCTGTCAAATAAATGACAGGTTTCTTGAAAAATGCATCAATCACACACTAAAGTTCTTTTATGAGTAGACTTCAGAAATATGACTCGAGTATCGTTGGCAACTTTATAAAGTTGGTTGAAACAGTCTTTCACATATAACCTAATGAGGAGATCAAACCCTAATTCCCTACCAAGAAAATACCACCAGAGACACAAGGACTAACCGGGGTTAATTTATATACCATGCAGGGGAAAACCAAACCAAACACTCCTTAATATTCTTCAGGAACAACATAAAAACCTTGCACACAACAACCACAGTTCAGGTTCAAACACAACAACCTAGGTTGGGAAATAAATAAAACCCAACACATTAGCTCTCCGCCAAAGCTACATGCTTGAATACAACAAAGAGGTCCAATACACATATTGTCATAAATAGTTCATCCTCCACATTAAGGGACTATTCAAACAACAATATGAACTATCCAAGTTCAAACAACTATTCAGTATATACCTCACCCCTTTCCCATGACTAGAAAGTATCTTCCCAGGATCTCATCCAGAACATAATAAGATGCTTGCTCTGATACCAATTGAAATTCTAGTATATCAGACTTCTGATGTCTTATGACATGTTGGGACATGTGATCTAACTTAAATAACATATGCAAGGTATAACTAATAAAAACAATACTGAAAAGTAAACAACACACCAAAATTGTTAACCCAGTTCAGAGCAACTCTCCTACTCTGGGGGCATAAAAGGCCAGAGATAAGCCCACTATAATAGTATCATCTCGAAGCTAAACTAGTCCTAAGTTTAAAACTTCTCACTTAATCACTACTTGTGCTACAATTCTATCTAAGACTCACCTAGATATGAGGTCCTCCTCAATTCCTCATCAATCACAGAAAGCGATTGGACACACAAGAAGACACAACTTTGAGTTACTTAAAAGCTTCATCCAAGAACAATACTCACTCTTGCTTCCAAGCTTCAAGGAGAACAATAATCAACACATTACCTAAAGGCTTTTGAGTGATAATATAACCTTGCAACTAAAGGAACACAATCCAACTCACATGTCGAGTGAATCACACAACCAACTCTCCTAGAGAGTGGTACAGACTCAGCCCTAATGATTACATCTTTTTAATTCAAAACAGGTACCTTTTCCTAGGTTACAATGCTTCTATTTATAACCTTTCTCCCATCTGGATTTGGGCTTCAAATAAAAGCATATCAGCTATTACGAATCTGCAGAAGATTTTGCAATAAAATATGTCTTCAATCAAATCTTTCCTAAAAAATATGCTTATTTAGAAAGTATATTTTCCTCTTGAATTATGATTGGATCTTTCAGACCTGCAACTCAGTTCTATATTGTATTGCATAATATTCCTAGAATATTCTACATCTATTAAATCATAACAAAATCCAACAAACTAGCTCAGCATAGGCGCGATGTCGTATGACCCTGCATATGACATCGTATCTGAAATGTTACTCTAGATGATGAGAACTTCTTATCTCAACATGTCTCAACATAAAATAGGACTTCTTATTCCACATGTTCTTCCCAACAAGTTCACGTATCCTATTTAACATATTATTGGTATATTTGTTTTACCAAACATAATGCCAATCATAAAATTAGAGATTTAACAATACCTTATCGTTCTCCCTCAGAGACGTCCCAACTTGACCAACATATAGTAATTTAGAATCCATATTCTCATAAGGTTTGAGAGACAAACAACATACAAAAACCTAGCCGAATGGAACGACATGCTATGATAACACTAATGTAACATGTAACACCCTGATTTTTCTTTAGTAATTATTTTATTAACTATTTGCATATTAATTATTATTTAGTTTGTTAATTATTTAATTATTTGATTTTGCGTGATTATGAGAATAATTGATTTAATTGTAATATGTGTTTATTTTATATATTGGGTTAATGGGTGTGAAAATAGAAATATTAGTTAATTGGGCCTTGGTGATGGTTTAGTATGAGAGTGGGTCAAGTCTAATTAATGAAACAAGAGTTAGTAAGGGTTGTTGTAAAACAAAGAGAAATAGAATTAGAAAGAAAGAAACAAGAGAAGAGAAGAGAAGAGAAGAGGAGAACAAAGGAAGAAAGAAGGAAGAACCCTAGAGTACATCTAAGGTAAGGGTGGTTATTCTTTGATTTATGGGTGTATGTAATGGTATGTGATGGGTAGTAATATGAAAATAGGGATTTGTTGTTCAATTTCTAGATTTTGACATGTTTGGATTTGAATATAGAATCATGAAATTGATGTTGGAAATCATGTTTTCATGTTTGTATTTTATGCTATATTTTAGATATAGGTTATAATACATTAGTTGGTGAAAAATGGGTGTTGGAATAGATTTTGATTGAGAAATTCGTAACAAGACAGAACTGTCCGTAAGCAGACTTTTTCTGGTTATTCGCAAGGTCGCGTAGCGCCCTAGGTGCCGCTTAGCACGGTCTGGAACGTGAAAACAATTATTTTCTGAAACTGTTCTGGATTATGGATGCTTATTATTTATCATTGATTTACATTAATTTTAATAATTTATTGGATGCGTTTTGGATTGGTTTTGGATGGCTTTTGATGAGGTAACAATTACTTAATTTTATGTATGTAATTGTTTGTAATTGATGTTGATTGAATATAACATGGTTTACACTTATTTTCTACATATTATAATGATGTGTTGAGATGATTAACGCTATGATAATGCATTATGTTTGATTGATGACATGATTGATGTGTGTTGTGCAATTTGGTGAAGATAATTCAAATGTGTTAAATCATTTGAAAAATGCTTGTATGATTAAGATATGGAGATGGTCTTAATTGCATATTCATGTTGAGATTGCACATGCATCATTTGTGTCAAGAGGAAATGATTGGTAATTCTGTGGGAATTAGTGACTTGTCCCAAACCTAACACTGAGGGGTTTGAACGTTTAAGGTTGAATCGAGCTTTAACTGGTGGTTATCAGTCTTGGAGATATGGACCCGGTAGGACCGGTAAGGATAATATTTGGTACCACATGCATATTGCATCGTTGATTTGCATTGGAGTCACATGTGTCGATGTGAAATGTTGCGTTGGTGTGCTATATGTATTAACAGTGTGAGTGTTACTTTGTGGTAATTGTGATTGCAAATCATTTAATCTTGAAACATTGAGCAATGTTGTATATGTAATCATGTGAATTGTGTTGAAATATGTTGAATATATGATTATGTGAAGTGTGATGAATTAATTTGATGTATGCTTGTAGTACATTACTTATTATTATATATTTCTATAATTATATGAATTATCACCCTTTTGTTGGAATGATATTTCATACGACATTGCTCATGTATCGAAGATAACGGTGCTTCTTGCAAGGAGAAGTTGGAGGAGGTATTCCTTTATTTATATGGTTTACTAGGTAGAGAGTCATGTTCTGGTCTATGTAACTCGGGGAACATTTGAATTCATGTTATTTTGTTATATTCATGTTTATTTGGGAGATGTTGTTATACTCTCATGAGATTTATGTTGGGTTGAGATTGTATGTGGTGATGGCCTTTAGTGCCTAATATTTTTATGATATGATTGTCAGTATGGGATTTCAATCATTACGTTATTTTGAAAAAGAATTATTCGGCTGCGAGATGCATATATGTTATTGTATAGAACATGGTTAAATACGTTTTATGATCATGACCATTGTATTTGTATTTCTTGAGTTTCCTGAAGTAAATGTATGCCCTTTTTTATATGCATGATATTTACTTTTGATTATGCTATTTATTGTATGCGTTGTTTAAAGGGTCTTACAATTAGTGGTATCAGAACATGGTCGGTTAGTTGGCCAGGTTATTAATATGTTTATTTCCTTTTGTATTTGATATGTGTGTCATATACATAATCAATATTGTTTGTATGATGAGTGTTGTTGGTTGTTTTGTTGTTTGGAATCTTACGACGATGGTTGCAGGAAGAAATGATGATGTTATTGCAGAGGCATTGACATTGTTTGCAGGTGCGATTGGGAAGACTCCGAATGTGAATGCTGGCAATAAAGATGATGATGAATGTTGTGCTTTGGGGAAGTTCCAAAGGAACAATCCGCCAATTTTTGAAAGAGCTCATGAACCTGACAAGGCATAAGTTTGGCTGAAAGCAATTAAGATGATATTTCGGGTCATGAATTATTCGGATGCATAGAAGGTGCAGTTTGGCATCCATATGCTTGAGAAGGAAGCTGAGGATTGGTGGAGTAACATTTTTCAGAGATTTGATAAAGGTGGGATTGAGATTACTTGGGAACTTTTCATAGATGCATTTATGGAGAAGTTTTTTCCAGAGGATGTGCATGGGAATAAGGAGATGGAATTTCTTGAGATGAAGCAGGGTAATGGAACTATGGTTGAGTATGCTGCAATGTTTGAGGAGTTGATTAAATTTTGTCTTCATTACAACACTGTTAATGTTGACAGATCTAAGTGTCTTAAGTTTGTGAATGGTCTGAGGCCTGAGATCAAGAAGACTATGGGTTTTCAGCATATTATTAGATTTTTTGAGCTAGTTAACAAGAGTAGGATCTACGGTGAGGATAGTCGAGATAGTGTTGCTCACTGTAAGGCTTTGCATGATAAGAAGGGAAAAGGGTAATTCAGAGGAAAGCCTTATGTGGTAAGGGAAATAGAAAGCTAGTGATGACAAGAAGTCGAGTGGGGGAGGATTTCCTACTCCGGTTAAGTGCTATAGGTGTGGAGTTGAAGGATAACATGTTTCTGAATGTCCAAGTGCTGAAGTGAAGTGTTTCAAGTGTTGCAAGTTTGGTCACAAAGCTAATGATTGCATAGGTGTTTTGAATGTGGCTTGTTACAACTGTTATGAGCAAGGTCACATTAGTACCAGGTGTGATAGGCCGAAGAATGACCACATGAGGGGGAAAGTATTTTCTTTATCGGGTTCTAAGACTGTTGTTGAGCATAGACTAATCTGAGGTTCGTGCTTTATTAAAGGTATATTTTTTATTGCTATTATTGATACTGGTGCGACACATTCTTTAATTTATTTTGATTGTGTTATGAGATTGAATCTTGAATTATTGGATATGAGTATAAGTATGGTAACTGACACTCCTGCTATGGGTTCAACGACTACTTCATGTGTGTGTTTGAATTATTCGTTGAGTATTTTTGGTAAATACTTTGGAGTTGATTTACCGTGTCTTCCGTTGGATCAACTTAATGTTATTCTTGGTATGAACTGGTTAGAATACATCATGTTTATATCAATTGTTTTAATAAGACGTTTATCTTTTTTGATTCTAGTTTTGAGAGAGATTTGTTTATGTCTGCCAAGCAAGTGAATGAGTCTGTGTAGGATGGTGTTGTGTTGTTGGCTTTGATGGCAACATTCAATGTTGGTGGGAAAATAACAATTGGTGAAATATAAATAGTTTTTTATTTTTTTGAGGTATTTCTTGATGATGTAAATGATTTGGCGCGAGGACTTGAGGTAGAGTTTATGATTGATTTAATTCCAAGAACTAGTCTGGTATCGATGGCTCTGTATCAGATGTCATCATCTGAATTGAAAGAGTTGAAGAGCCCACTTAAGGTTTTTCTTGAGAAGATATTTATTAATCCTTGTGTGTCACCATGGGGTGCACTTGTTTTGTTGGTGAAGAAGAAGAAAGGTACTGTGAGGTTTTGTATGGATTATAGACAACTGAACAAGGTGTCTATCAAGAATAAGTAGCCACTTCCAAGGATTGATGATTTGATGGATAAGTTGGTATGTGCATGTGTTTTCAATGATATATTTGAAATATGGGTATCATCAGATTAGTGTGAAAGTTGAAGATATTCAAAAGACTACTTTTGGAATAAGGTACGGTCATTATGAGTATTTTGTGATGTCGTTCGGTGTGACCAATGCACCTGGTGTATTTAAGGAATACATGAATAGGATTTTTCATCAGTATTTGGATAAGTTTGTTGTTGTTTTCATCGATGATATTTTGATATATTAAAAGAGTGAAGAGGATCATGCTGAGCATTAGAGGATTGTGTTATCTGTGTTAAAAGAGAAGAAGTTGGATGCTAATTTTTCTAAGTGTGATTTTTGGTTTAAGGAAGTGTGTTTCTTGGTCATGTGATATCGAAAGGTGGTATTGCTATTGATCTATCGAAGATTGAGGCTGTATCTCAGTGAGAAGCTCTGAAATTTGTTTTTGAGATTAGAAGTTTTCTTGGTTTAACAGGTTATTGTCGAACGTTCATTGAAGGCTTTTCCAAGTTAGCTTTGTCATTGACGCAATTGACTAGGAAGGGTCAAGCTTTTATTTGGACTGCACAATGTGAAGCTGGTGTTCAAGATCTTAAGAGAAGGTTGGAAACCGCTCCTATTTTGATTTTTCCTGATTTATCATAATTGTTTGTTATGTATTGTGATGCTTCATTGATGGGTCTAGGAGGTGTGTTTATGCATAATTGACAAGTTGTAGCTTATACTTCAAGGCAACTTAAAGTGCATGAGAGGAATTATCTGACTCATGATTTGGAGTTAGCTGTTGTCGTGTTTGTATTGAAAGTTTTGAGGAATTATCTGTTTGGATCAAGATTTGATGTGTTTAGTGATCACAAGGGTCTGAAATATCTATTTGATAAAAGATTATTGAATATGAGGAAAAATAGATGGTTGGAATTATTAAAGGATTGTGATTTTAATTTGAGTTACCATCTGGGTAAAGCGAGTGTTATGGCTGATGAATTAAGTTGGAAGTCTTTGAATATGTCGATGTTGATGGTGCAAGAGTTGGAATTACTTGAGCAATTTCGAGATATGAGTTTGGTTTGTGAAGAGACTTCTTTTTGTGTTAAACTTGGTATGTTTAAGTTTACTAGTGCCATTCTTGATGAGATACGAGAAAATCAGAAATCTAATTTTATTTTGGTGGATAAGTTTATGTCATCAATCATGGCCGAGGTGGCGATTTTCGGATTGATGAGAATGGTATTATGAGATGTCATGAAAGAGTTTACGTTTCGAATATAGACAATTTGAAGAAGAGGATTCTTGAGGATGGGAATCGTAGTGGATTGAGTATTTATATTTGAGCTACTAAGATGTATCAAGATTTGAGGAAATTATTTTGGTGGTTTCAGGTATTAAGAAAGAGATTGTGGAATTTGTGTATTCTTGTTTGATTTGTTAGAAGTCGAAGATTAAACATCAGAAGCTGTCTGGTTTGTTGCAGGAGGTATCTCTTCTTGAAAGGAAATGAAATAGTATTTATATGGATTTTGTTTCTAGTTTACCTCGAACAACAAGTAATTGTGAATCTGTTTGGGTTATTATGGACAGGTTGATAAAATCAGCTCACTTTATTCTAATGAGAATGGATTATTCAATGGAGAAGCTTGCAAAGTTGTACATTGAGAGGATTGTAAGTTCGCATGGTATTCCGTCTAGCATTGTATCAGATAGAGATACGAGGTTTACTTCGACATTTTAGGAAGGTTTGCAAAATGCTTTGGGTATGAAGCTGCGTTTGAGTTCTGCATATCATCCTCAAACAGAAGGTCAAACTGAGAGGAGAATTCATTCACTTGAGGATCTTTTGAGAGCATGTGTTTTGGAATAAGGATGTGCTTGGGATATTTATTTACCTTTGATTAAGTTTACTTATAACAACAATTTCCATTCGAGTATTGGAATGGCACCGTTTGAGGCTTGGTATGGTAGAAGGTGCAGGACGCCTTTGTGTTGGTATGAATCTGGAGAGAGTGCAGTGGTTGGTGTTGCACCCCCAAATTATCCCTCTTAATTTTAACCCTAATTGGCTTATTTTTCTTTAACATACTCATGCATACATATCACCTATTCCATGGTTACAAAATCAAAGCCTTTATCTTCGTCAAGCTACAAAAGACGATTGTTTGTCAGACAATATAATGAAGCAGAAACTCAAGATTTTCGAGATTCAAATGCGCTATGCATATTTCTCCGATCTACTAAAAAATTGAATAATCCAGTTCTTATCATGCCAAGTTCTCATGTGTTCCATCAAGCTTTAAATTACAAATAAAATCGAGCATTTTAGTTGATTTGAGAAAATTTGGACTGAAAATTAGCATTTCACGATTTGTGTTAAAAAATTCATAACTTCTGGCCGGAAAATCATTTTTAGTGGGTTTTTGGGCGTTGGAACCGTATGTTCGGGTCGGAAGCAAAAATTGTGAAGAAGATCTACGAAAATGCAAAATACGTCGAAAGTTACATGTTGAAGCGGATTCTCAGTCAACTGTTTCTCGATATTGCAAAAATCATAACTCTCTCTATTTTCAACATTTTGGTAAGATTTTTAAGTCAAGCTGTCACAAATTTTTTTAGCTAAAAATTTGCTTCAGGGTCCGGGTTTGGATTATAATCAAAAGACTTTGGTTCATAGCTTGTTTCTAAAGTTGAACACCAAAATATGACGCAAAAGTTGTGCAACCCGAAACAGAGAGTTTTCTGTCTCCAAATTTCTAGGTATTGTAAAAATCAAAACTCTCATAATTTTTATCATATAGGGACGATTCTTGCGGCACGATGTCAGAAGTTTTATTATATACTTTTTTTCTTCAAGAGTAAGGTTCGAATTATGATCAGAGAATTTCAGTTAATGGTTCGCATCTCTAATTGTACATGGATTTTTGATAAAAAAATCCCCACAACTCGAAAACAAGGTAATTTGACTCGAAAAATCATTTTTCTTATTCTCAAAGCTAAACAAGTCTTAAGGCTTTTGTATATATTCTTCCCATTCAAATTTCAAAAGGACTTTTGCTCATTTTTCACAAAATCACTCAAACACACACAAAAATCAAGAGCTCTCTCTCTCTCTTAAGTTCACTCTCTCTCTCTCTCTCTCTCTCTCTCTCTCTCTCTCTCTCTCTCTCTCTCTCTCTCTCTCTCTCTCTCTCTCTCTCTCTCTCTCTCTCCTCCGTGCCAAACTCTCTCTCTCAATTCCCTCCAACAGACCACCCTTCCTCACTACCGGAACCGACTGATCGCCCTTCCTCCCTACCAAAAATGTCTGCTCGATCCTCCGCGCTGATTCGGCTCGTCTACAAGCATCCATTACCCCCTCTGTGCGATTGCGCACCATCTCTGTTCTCCGACCATTTCTCCTCTTTGCATCAATTCAGTAATTGATTATTGTTGTGTTGAGATGTGATTCTCAAATTAAGTGATTATTTGACTTTGCATTAAGTTAATTTTTTAATTGTTTGAAATTAATTGATTCTTGAGTTTGATTATGGACAATTGTAGAATTTGATGATCAATTTCTTAATTGTTTGGATATCATGAACATCACCATGATAATTGTGGTTAATTGGTGAAGCTTATGCGTCGTTATCAATTTCAAGTTAATTATGTTGATAATTGTGGAATTTCATGTGTTGATGCTTTGCTTTTGAGTTGATTAATCGATATCGACACGTGAATAATTTTTTTCCCGATGTTTGGAAACCATTGTACTGGTGATGATTTAATGTGTGCAATTTATTTGTGAATTTCCAGCAACGTTCCAAGTATCGATGTTCTATGTTTTTGCGCATTATACGTTAATTTTTGATCGATTTTTGGTGGACATCGATACATGGAACAAAGCTTCCCAAAATTAGAAAATTATTACAAGTTGTGTTTTAATTCTCGGTTCATGCATTTTTGGCTTACACTTGATGACTGTTTGATATCGATGTTGAGTTTTGTTAATTTACATTCAAAATTTTAGGCATTTCATGAGTTGATTCAATGCTGTTCGGATTTGGAAAATGCACATGAGATTTGATTTAATTGTTTCTTAATGCACATTTGGTTTTAATTTGATGAATTCTCTACATTGGTGTCGAGTTTGGTTGATTTTAACTTGATATTTTGAGTGTTTCATGAACTAAAACGTTGTTGCCCAAAGTTTTTTTTATGGTTCTGATGTTTCTTTGAAACTTGTTTCTTCATGAGTTAAATTTAATTTGTGATGTAATGTGAATGTTTAACTTTAGTTATATTTCCTTGTTATTACTAACTCATTTTGTGGACTTGTGCAAGTTTCTGAAGGTGTTTTGAATGAGAGATTCGACTCATTTTTCTATCTACACTTAGTCGATTAATTAATTCATGATTATTTGATTACTTGAGACTTGGGATTCCCTTTTGTTTTTCGACATTTGAGTCTTATGTAGGTTTATTGTTTGGTATTTGGATATGGTTGACACACCTTCCACTTGTGATTTATTTTCTCATTGATAATGCTTCGACACTTATTCCGAGCATTCAATTTTTGACTCTTTTCTTTGATTGGTTAAGCGCTCATGAAGATCTTCAAGTTTCTTGTGCTTTGTCACGCTTCGCGATAGACATTTGTTTGTTTAGTATTTTTTTCGAATTCTATTTTGATTTGGCATTGTCTTTTGATTTTCTTGCCATGAGAAGGGGAAATGTCACTGTGTTTGCAAATGACCTCAAAGATGGTAAATTTATTTGTATTTGCAAAAGACCCCAAAAAGGGGAAAATTATGTGTGTTTGTTTAAAGACCTCGAAGAAGGCATGTGTGTAAAGTCCTCAAAGAAGGTAGTCCCCATCCCCTTTTACTTTGTTTTTCCAATCGAGTCAATAAAAGTGGAACAATTGGGCTCACAATCAGCCTCCACATTTCAGGTCCCTTGGTCATTCTTAGCTCGCATTATACGTTGATGCTTTGAATTGTTATCCTCTTATCCTTTGAGTCAATAAAGTGGATAGGGATCATAATCATCCCCCACACCATTTCATCGGCTCGATGATACTTAGCTCAGATTTTTTAATGTTGATGCTTCGAGTTGTTACTCAATTTGATTGAGCTATTCTAGTGGAAGAAGGTTCTTTCGACTCATCTACCTTTGATTCATGTATATATAGCTCATGTTTTATGCTTGTTAGCATCCTTGTTTGTGTTTACTTCCTTGGACCTTTGCTTGTTCTCTTAGGTTCACCTTTGCATGTTCCCTTAGGATCACTTGTTTCTTTATCGATTCAACGTAGACATTAGGTTTGTAAACCATGCATGCTAACTTAGGTAGATATTTTCATTTTGTATCCAAACCTTAGCACCACCGTTGCAGGATAACATTAGAATTTTTAGTCTCCCTTAGACTTTTTCATTCTCCTTTTGCATCATTAAAAAAAAACTCTTTTCTTAATAAAACTCAAACCACTTAATAAATAAACATGTGAATCGTATGAAGTTGAGTCTTGTGGGGTAGAGTGAATCGGTCCAGACTAAATCTTGCTTTTCTTTAACTTTCAAACTTTATTACGGTTTAAATCACAAACATTTTTGCAAATAAGCAAAGAAATATGAAGTGTCCCTCCAGTGGGATTCATTTTCTATAATCCCACCAAAAACACCAACCAATTCAAACCTTTTGCCTCCGGGCCGCCTTCGGGCTTTTCTTTGAAAACCTTTTCCTAAAAAATGATGTATTATTTCCTCTCTGCGCGTAATTCCCAATGGTCGGGTTGCAATATGTCAACTGCTAGAGTGCGAATGTAATACTATCCTCTTAAAAAATGCAAACCAACCAGCATTTTCTAGGAGAACTATGAGTGCCCTGACCCCCTATTGCACGGAAGGTGATATTTAGGCACTAAAGGTTCACAAATGCGGCGGGCACGACTAATAAAACCCTTTTCTTTGTATATATAATTCATGCATTCTTCCCTTAGGATAAGATAAAGGCTTCTCATAGTCACCAGAAGAGTTATCATGATAAGAGGAGGAAGCACTTGTGTTTGAGAAGGGATATCAGGTGTTTGTTCGAGTTACTCTGGTGATGGGTGTTGGTTGAGATTTGAAGTAGAATAAGTTGACGCCACGTTTTATTGGTCCTTATCAGATTCTAGAGAAATTAGGTGAAGTAGCTTATCAGATTTCTTTGCCACCGACGCTTGCTAATTTCCATTATTTGTTTCATTTGTCATAGTTGAGGAGATACATTGCGGATCTGTTTCATGGGGCTAATTAGATGACGCACAGGTAAGAGAAAACCTAACTATGGAAACATATTCTATGCGGGTAGAGCATTAGGAGTTGAAATAACTTCATGGTAAAGATATTTCCTTGGTGAAGGTAGCTTGGGGAGGACCGACAGATGGAAATGTGACTTGGGAAATCGAGAGTCGGATGAGGGAAATCAGGAACCAATGGCCACGCGCCAGGGGAATTATATAAACACGCACACCTGTGAGGGCCATTTATCACATATTCACTACTCAGTACCTGATATTTTGCTAGTACCTCCTTTCTCCCACTCTTACTTGATCATTGGAGTACCTTGCAGGTACAACCCCCTCTCTCCTCAGCCCAACTGAAGATCATCATCCGACCACCCTTTAGGTTCTGATCAACCATCAAGATCTTATCAAACTCCACGTTTCTCTCTATTTTCTCAAGAATTCCATTATTCTTCATCAACAAGATTCAATCCAAAAATAAATTAAAAAAAATCAAATCTCCTCCTTTCTTCCACCACGATCCGCCTCATCCCTCCACCTACTGTCGTCGTTGTTTCCGGTAAGACTCCCTCCGGCCGCCACATATGCGATCGCGGATCTCTCTTTATCGACGATTCATCCTTAATTCTTCTCCCTCTGTGGATTCTGATTTTGTTTCCAACTTATTCATCAATCTCATATTCTCTTCCATTAGGTAATTTCTTGTATTCATTGTTTGAATTACTTAATTAATTGCATATTGATGTTGAGAATTAGGAAGTTGAAATTTATTATGAATTGAATCTTGATGTTGTTATATGATTAAACTGTTGGATATTGTTTTTGAATTCATGAATTGGATATCAATATGAGTTGATCCTTTGAATTTGGTTTTAGAAATATTGATGTAGATAAGGTGTTTGATAAAAGGCATAAGAGGGGGAATTTTATTTGAAATTAAGTCGATTCTTCTGGAAAAACGTCACAATTAATGTCAACTACAAATTTGCTTTAGACCCCGAGTATTGGTTTTAATCGGAGGATTTTTGTTCGTGGAATTCTATTAAAACTAAATGCTGAAATTAACTGAGAAAAATATGCACTAGTTAACTCTACTTTGTGTCAGTGCATCTTCGAAAATTCATAACTTTCTCGTTGTTCATCTGATTGAGTCCGTTCATTCGGCATCACGTCACAAATTTCACAACATCAATATTGATGTTGAGCTAGAGTCGAGATTCAGCACCGATGATGACATGGAATATTACACTCACATTGTGCATTAAATTTGCTGACACTGAAAAAACAAAGCTCAACCCAAATTCAAATTAAAAGACCAATTGGAGAGAGTATATATTCAAAAAAATTAGAATTTCACTCATAACTTCTCTCACTCCAAAAATCACCTCTCAATTTTCACTCTATTCTCTCAAGGATCAAACTCCACTTTTCTCTCTATTTTTCTCAACAACGCCTTTAATCTTCATCAACAAGTTTAAAACCAAAAGTAAATAAGAAAACTAAAATCTCCTCCTCTCTTCCACCGCAATCCGCCCCGTCCCTCCGCCTACCACCGTCATTGTTTTCAGTGAAACTCCCTACGGCAGCCACATCCGTGATCACGGATATCTCTCCGACAGGTGGTTCATCCATAATTCTTCTCCCTCCGCTGATTTCAATCATGTTTCCAACCTCTATATCAATCTTCCATTAGGTAACTTCTTGTAATCATTGTTTCAATTACTTGTTTAATTGCATATTAATGTTGAGAATTAGGAAGTTGAAATTTATTATGAATTGTATATTAATGTTAATGTGTGATTAAAGTGTTGGATATTGTTTGTGAATTCATGAATTGCATATCAATATGAGTTGAACCTTTGAATTTGGAATTGGAAATATTGAGGTAGATTAGGTGTTTGATAAAAGGCTTAAGATGTGTAATTTGGTTGAAATTGAGATGATTCTTCTGGCATAATTTCACAAATAATTTCAGCTACAAATTTGCTTCAGACCTCGAGTTTGGATTTTAATTGGAGAATTTTCGTTCGGTGCATTCTTTCAAAACTGAACAGTGAAATTAACTGAGAAGAATTTTCATTAGTTAACTCTGCTTTGTGTCAATGCATCTTCTAAAATTCATAACTTTCTCTTCGTTCCTCCGGTTGAGTCTTTCTTTAGGCGTCGCGCCACAAATTTTGCAAGCTTCAAATTTGATGTTGAGCTCGAGTCAAGATTCTGCACCGATGATGATGTGGAATTTTTCAATCACATTATGCATTAAATTTTATGACACTAACAAAATAAAGCTCAAATCAAATACAAATTCAAGACCCAATTGGAGAGAGTTTATATTCAAAAAATTAGAATTTCACTCATAAATTCTCTCACTCCCAAAAACACCTCTCAATTTTCTCTTTATTCTCTCCAGGATCAAATTCCACTTTTCTATCTATTTTTTTCAAGAACACCATCAATCTTCATCAAAAATATCCAAACCGAAAATAAATAAAAAATCAAACCGCCTCCTCTCTTCCACCGTGATCTTCCACGTCCCTCCGCCTACCGATGTCGCTGTTTCTGACGAAATTCCCCCTGGCTGCCACATCTGTGATCGCATATCTCTTTGCTCTGACAGTTCGTCCGTGATTCTTCTCCCTCTGTGGATTCTGATCTTTTTTCCAACCTCTTTATCAATCTCCTCTTCTCTTCCATTAGGAAATTTCATGTACTCATTGTTTGAATTACTTGTTTAATTGCATATTGATGTTGAGAATTATGAAGTTGAAATTTATTATGAATTGAATATTGTTGTTGTTGTGTTATTAAAGTGTTGGATATTGTTTGTGAATTCTTGAATTGGATATCAATATGAGTTGAACCTTTGAATTTGGAGATGGAAATATTGATGTAGATTAGCTGTTTGATAAAAGGACTAAGAGGTGGAATTTTGGTTGAAATTGAGACGATTCTTGTGACACAAATTCACAAATGATATCAGCTACAAATTTTCTTCAAACCCCGAGTTTGGAATTTAATCGGAGGATTTTTGCACATGCCATTCTTTTAAAACTTAAATGTGAAATTAACTGAATTGTTTTTTTAATTAACTCTGCTTTGTGTCGGTGCATATTCGAAAATTCATAACTTTCTAATCATTCATCCGATTGAGTCTGTTCTTTCGGCATCGCGTCACAAATTTCACAAGCTTCGATTTTGATGTTGAGCTCGAGTCTAGATTCTCCATGGATAATGACGTGGAATTTTATACTTACATTATGCATTAAATTTGCAAACACTGACAAAACAAAGCTCAACCTAAATTCAAATTAAAGGCACAATCAGAGAAAGTTCATATTCAAAAAAATATAATTTCACTCATAACTTCTTTAACTCCCAAAAACACCTCTCAATTTTGTCTTTATTATCTCAAAGATCAAACTCCACTTTTCTCTCTATTTTTCTTAAAAACACCATCAATCTTCATCAACAAGATTCAAACCAAAAAAATTAAAAAACGCAAATCTCCTCCTCTCTTCCACCGTGAACCGACGCATCCCTCTTCCTAATGCTGTCACCCTTTTAGGAGAAACTCCCTTTGGCCGCCACATCCGTGATCACGGATCTATTTGTTTTGGTGGTTCGTCCGTGATTCGTCTCCCTCCGCGGATTCCAATCGTGTTTCCAACCTCTTCATCAGTCTCCTCTTCTCTTCCATTAGGTGACTTCTTGTACTCATTGTTTCAATTACTTGTTTAATTGCATATTAATGTTGAGGATTAGGAAGTTGAAATTTATTATGAATTGTATATTAATGTTAATGTGTGATTAAAGTGTTGGATATTGTTTGTTAATTCTTGAATTGGATATCAATATGAGTTGAACCATTTATATTGGAATTGGAAATATTGAGGTAGATTAGTTGTTTGATAAAAGGTCTAAGAGGTGGAGTTTTGGTTGAAATTGAGAGAATTCTTGTGACACAATTTTACAAATGATGTCAGCTACAAATTTACTTCAGACCCCGAGTTTGGAATTTAATCGGAGGATTTTAGTACATGGCATTCTTTCAAAACATCAATGTGAAATTCACTAAGAAAAATTTGTATTAGTTAACTATGCTTTGTGTCAGTGCATATTCAAAAATTCATAACTTTCTCATCCTTCATCCGATTGAGTCTGTTCTTTCGGCATTGCGTCACAAATTTTACAAGCTTCAATTTTGGTGTTGAGATCGAGTCTAGATTCTGCACGAATAATGACGGGGAATTTTACACTTACATTGTGCATTAAATTTGCTGACACTGACAAAACAAAGCTCAACCTATATTCAAATTCAAGGCACAATTGGAGAGAGTTTATATTCAAAAAATTATAATTTCACTCATAACTTCTCTAAATCCCAAAAACACCGCCCAATTTTCTCTTTATTGTTTCAAAGATCAAACTCCACTTTTCTCTCTATTATTCTTAAGAACACCATAAATCTTCATTAACAAGATTCAAACAAAAAAAGCTCAAATCTCCTCCTGTCTTCCACTGTGATCCATTTGTCCTTCCGCCTACCTCCGTCACTATTTCTAGTGAAACTCCCTTCGGCCGCCACATCCGTGATCATGGATCAATTTACTTCAGCGGTTCATCCACGATTCTTCTCCCTCTGCAGATTCTGATAGTGTTTCCAACCTCTTCATCAATATCCTCTTCTCTTCCATTAGGTAATTTATTGTACTCATTGTTTGAATTACTTGTTTAATTTCTTATTAATGTTGAGAATTAGGACGTTGAAATTTATTATGAATTGACTATTGATGATGTTGTGTGATTAAAGTGTTGGACATTGTTTGTGAATTCTTGAATTGTATATCAATATGAGTTGTACCATTGAATTTGGAATTGCAAATATTGATGTAGATTAGGTGTTTGATAAAAGGCCTAAGAGGTGGAATTTTTGTTGAAATTGAGACGATTCTTCTGGCAAAATTTCACAAATGATGTCAGCTACAAATTTGCTTCAGACCCCAATTTTCACTTTAATCGGAGGACATTCGTTCGCGGAATTCTTGTAAAACTAAACAGTGAAATTAACTAAGACAAAATTGCATTAGTTAACTCTGCTTTGTGTCAGTGCATATTCGAAAATTCATAACTATCTTATCGCTCATCCGATTGAGTCCATTCTTTCGGCATCACATCACAAATTTCGCAAGCTTGGATTTTGATGTTGAGCTCGAGTCGAGATTTTGCAACGTTGATGAAGTGACATTTTACACTCACATTGTGCATTAAATTTGTTGACACTGACAAAACAAAGCCCAATCTAAATTAAAATTCAAGGCCCAATTGGATAGAGTTTATACTCAAAAAGTTAGAATTTCACTCATAAATTCTCTCACTCCCAAAAAAACCATTCAATTTTCTCTCTATTCTCTCAAGGATCAAACTCCACTTTTCTATCTATTTTTTTCAAGAACGCCATCAATGTTCATCAACAAGATTCAAACCAAAAACAAATTAAAAAACTCAAATCTCCTCCTCACTTCCTCCGTGATCTGCCCCGCCCCTCCGCCTACCGTTGTCGTTGTTTCCAACGAAATTCACCCTGGCTGCCACATCCGCGACCGCATATCTCTATGCTTTGACGGTTTGTCAGCGATTCATATCCATATGTGGATTCTGATCGTGTTTTCTACCTCTTTATCAATCTCCTCTTCTCTTCCATTAGGTAATTTCATGTACTCATTGTTTGAATTACTTGTTTAATTGTATATTGATGTTAAGAATTAGGAAGTTGAAATTTATTATGGATTGAATATTTTTGTTGTTGTGTGATTAAAGTGTTGGATATTGTTTGTGAATTCTTGAATTGGATATCAATATGAGTTGAACCTTTCAATTTGGAATTGGAAATATTGATGTAGATTAGATGTTTGATAAAAGGCCTCAGAGGTGGAATTTTGGTTGAAATTGAAACGATTCTTGTGACACAAATTCACAAATGATGTCAGTTACAAATTTTCTTCAGACCCCGAGTTTGGAATTTAATCAGAGGATTTTCGTACATGGAATTCTTTCAAAACATAAATGTGAAATTAACTGGAAAATAATTTGTATTAGTTCACTCTGCTTTGTGTCAGTGCATATTCAAAAAATCATAACTTTCTTATCGTTCATCAGATTGAGTCTGTTCTTTCAGTATTACGTCACAAATTTCACAAGCTTCGATTTTGATGTTGAGCTCTAGTCTAGATTATGTATGGATAATGACGTGGAATTTTACACTTATATTGTGCATTAAATTTGCTGACACTAATAAAACAAAGCTCAACCTAAATTTAAATTCAAGGCACAATTGGAGAGAGTTCATATTCAAAAAATTAGAATTTCACTAATAACTTCTCTAACTCCAAATGATACCTCTCAATTTTCTCTTTATTCTCTCAAAGATCAAACTACACTTTTCTCTCTATTTTTCTTAAGAAAGCGATCAATCTTCATCAACAAGATTCAAACAAAAAAAATTTAAAAACTCAAATCTCCTCCTATCTTCCACCGTGATCCTAGGCGTCCCTCCGCCTACCGTCGTCACCCTTTGAGGCAAAGCTCCCTTCGGCCGCCACATCCGCGGTCATGGATCTCTTGGTTTCGGTGGTTTATCCGTGATTCTTTTCCCCCTACGAATTTCGATCGTGTTTCCAACTTCTTCATCAATCTACTATTTTCTTCCATTAGGTGACTTCTTGTACTCATTGTTTCATTTACTTGTTTAATTGCATATTAATGTTGAGAATTAGGACGTTTAAATTTATTACGAATTATACATTAATGTTAATGTGTGATTAAAGTGTTGGATATTGTTTGTAAATTCTTGAATTAGATATCAATTTGAGTTGAACCTTTGAATTTGGAATTAGTAATATTGAGGTAGATTAGTTGTTTGATAAAAGGCCTAAGAGGTGAAATTTTGGTTGAAATTGAGATGATTCTTGTGACACATTCACAAATGATGTCATCTACAAATTTTCCTCAGACCCCGAGTTTGGAATTTAATCGGAGGATTTTCGTACATGGCATTCTTTCAAAACATAAATGTGAAATTAACTAAAAAAAAATTTTATTAGTTAATTTTGCTTTGTGTTAGTGCTTATTCGAAAATTCATAATTTCACATCGTTCATCCGATTGAGTTTGCTGTTTTAGCATTGCATCACAAATTTCACAAGCTTCGATTTTGTTGTGTGATTAAATTGTTGGATATTGTTTGTGAGTTCTTGAATTCCATATCAATATGAGTTGAACCATTGAATTTGGAATTGTAAATATTGATGTAGATTAGCTATTTGATAAAAGGCCTAAGAGCTGGAATTTTGGTTGAAATTCAGACGATTCTTGTGACACAATTTCACAAATGATGTCAGCTACAAATTTGCTTCAGACCCTGAGTTTTGAATTTAATCGGAGGATTTTCGTACATGGCATTCTTTCAAAACTTAAATGTGAAATTAACTGAGAAAAATTTGTATTAGTTGACTCTGCTTTGTGTCAGTGCATATTCGAAAATTCATAACTTTCTCATCGTTCATCCGATTGAGTCTGTTTTTTTGGCATTGCATCACAAATTTCACAAGCTTCGATATTAATGTTGATCTCGAGTCTAGATTATGAAGGGATAATGACGTGGAATTTTACACTTACATTGTGTATTAAATTTGCTGACATTGACAAAACAAAGCTCCACCTAAATTCAAATTCAAGGCACAATTGGAGATAGTTTATATTCAAAAAAATATAATTTCACTCATAACTTCTCTAACTTCCAAAAACACCTCTCAATTTTCTATTTATTCTCTCAAAGATCAAACTCCACTTTTCTCTCTATTTTTCTTAAGAACAACATCTACCTTCATCAACAAGATTCAAACAAAAAAAATAAAAAACATAAATCTCCTCCTCTCTTCCACAGTGATCAGATGCGTCCCTCCGCCTACTGCCTTCACCCTTTCCAACGAAACTCCCTTCGGCCGCCACATCCGGGAGCATGGATCTCTTTTTTTCGGTATTTCGTCCGTGATTCCTCTCTGTCGGTGGATTCCGACCATGTTTCCAACATCTTCATCAATCTCCTCTTCTCTTCCATTAGATGACTTCTAGTAGTCACTGTTTCAATTACTTGTTTAATTGCATATTAATATTGAAAATTAGGAAGTTGAAATTTATTATGAATTATATATTAATGTTAATGTGTGATTAAAATGATGAATATTGTTTGTGAATTCTTGAATTGGATATCAATATGAGTTGAACCTTTGAATTTGGAATTGGAAATATTGAGGTAGATTAGTTGTTTCATTAAAGGCCTAAGAGGTAGAATTTTGGTTGAAATTGAGACGATTCTTCTGAAACAATTTCACAAATGATGTCAGCTACAAATTTGCTTCATACCCCGAGTTTGGAATTTAATCAGAGGATTTTCCAACATGGAATTCTTTTAAAACATAAATGAGAAATTCACTGCAAAAAATTTGTATTAGTTAACTCTGCTTTGTGTCAGTGCATATTCAAAAATTCATAACTTTCTCATCCTTCATCTGATTGAGTCTGTTCTTTCGGCATTGCATCAAAAATTTCACAAGCTTTGATTTTGATGTTGAGATCGAGCCTAGATTCTCCGTGGATAATGATGTGACATTTTACACTTACATTATGCATTAAATTTGCTGAGAATGACAAAACAAAGCTCAACCTAAATTCAAATTCAAGGCAAAATTATAGAGAGTTTATATTCAAAAAATTAGAATTTCACTTATAACTTCTCTAAATCCCAAAAACACCTCTTAATTTTCTCTTTATTCTCTCAAAGATCAAACTCCACTTTTCTATCCATTTTTCTTAAGAACACCATCAATCTTCATCAACAAGATTCAAACAAAAAAAGACTCAAATCTCCACCTCTCTTCCACTTTGATCCATTGCGTCCCTCCGCATACCTCCGTCACCGATTTCGGTGAAACTCCCTTCAGGCCGCCACATCCGTGATCATGGATCTCTTTTCTTAAGCAGTCTTTCCGCGATTCTTCTCCATCCACGGATTCCGATAGTGTTTCCAAACTCTTCCTCAATCTCCTCTTCTCTTTTATTAGGTAATTTATCTTACTCATTGTTTGAATTACTTGTTTAATTTCTTATTAATGTTGAGAATTAGGACGTTGAAATTTATTAAGAATTGAATATTGATGTTGTTGTGTGATTAAAGTGTTGGATATTGTTTATGAATTCTAGAATTGGATATCAATATGAGTCGTACCTTTGAATTTGGAATTGGAAATATTGATGTAGATTAGGTGTTTGATAAAAGGCCTAAGAGTTGTAATTTTTTTGGAAATTGAGACGATTCTTCTGGCACAATTTCACAAATGATGTCAGCTACAAATTTGCTTCAGACCCCGAGTTTTCACTTTAATCAGAGGATTTTGTTCATGGAATTCTTGTACAACGGAACAGTGAAGTTAACTGAGAAAAATCTACATTAGATACCTCTTCTTTGTGTCAGTGCATATTCTAAAATTCATAACTTTCTCATTGTTCATCCGATTGAGTCTGTTCTATCAGCATCGCGTCAAAAATTTTGCAAGCCTGGATTTTTATGTTGAGCTCGAGTCGAGATTTTGTACCGATGATGACGTGGCATTTTACAGTCACATTGTGCATTAAATTTACTGACACTGACAAAATAAAGCTCAACACAAATTCAAATTCAAGGCCCAAATGTATAGAGTTTATACTTAAAAAATTAGAATTTCACTCATAACTTCTCTCACTCCCAAAAACACCTCTCAATTTTCTCTCTATTCTCTCAAGGATTAAACTCCACTTTTCTATCTATTTTTTTCAAGAACTCCATCAATGTTCATAAACAACATTCAAACCAAAATTAAATAAAAAACTAAATTCTCCTTCTCTCTTCCACTGTGATCTTCCCCGTCCCTCAGCCTATCATTGTTGCTATTTCCGACAAAATTCCCCCTGGCTGCCACATTCGCGATCGCATATCTCTCCGCTCTGACGGTTTGTCTGCGATTCATCTCCCTCTGTGGATTCTGATCGTGTTTCCAACCTTTTTATCAATCTCCTCTTCTATTCCATTAGGTAATTTCCTGTAGTCATTGTTTGAATTACTTTTTTAATTGCATATTGATGTTGAGAACTAGGAAGTTGAAATTTATTATGAATTGAATATTGTTTTTGTTGTGTGATTAAAGTGTTAGATATTGTTTGTGAATTCTTGAATTTCATATCAATATGAGTTGAACCTTTGAATTTGGAATTGTAAATATTGATGTAGATTAGCTATTTGATAAAAGGCCTAAGAGCTGGAATTTTGGTTGAAATGGAGACGATTCTTGTGACACAATTTCACAAATGATGTCAGCTACAAATTTGCTTCAGGCCCTGAGTTTTAAATTTAATCGGAGGATTTTCGTACATGGAATTCTTTCAAAACTTAAATGTGAAATTAAGTGAGAAAACTTTGTATTAGTTGACTCTGCTTTGTGTCAGTGCATATTCGAAAAATTCATAACTTTCTCATCGTTCATCCGATTGAGTCCGTTTTTTCGGCACTGCGTTACAAATTTCACAAGCTTTGATATTAATGTTGAGCTCGAGTCTAGATTATGAAAGCATAATGACGTGGAATTTTACACTTACATTGTGTATAAAATTTTCTGGCACTGACAAAACAAAGCTCAACCTAAATTCAAATTCAAGGCACAATTGGAGATGGTTTATATTCAAAAATTATAATTTCACTCATAATTTCTCTAACTCCCAAAAACACCTCTCAATTTTATCTTTATTATCTCTAAGATCAAACTCCACTTTTCTCTCTATTTTTCTTAAGAACAGCATCTACCTTCATTAACAAGATTCAAACAAAAAAAATAAAAAACATAAATCTCCTCCTCTCTTCCACCGTGATTAGATGTGTCCCTCCGCCTACCGCCTTCACCGTTTCCGAAGAAACGCCCTTCGACCGCCACATTCGTGATCATGGATCTCTTTGTTTCGGTGGTTCGTCTGTGATTCTTCTCCGTCCGGGATTCCGATCGTGTTTCCAACATCTTCATCAATCTCCTCTTCTATTCCATTAGGTGACTTCTAGTAGTCATTGTTTCAATTACTTGTTTAATTGCATATTAATGTTGAGATTTAGGAAGTTGAAATTTATTATGAATTATATATTAATGTTAATGTGTGATTAAAGTGATGGATATTGTTTGTGAATTCTTGAATTGGATATCAATATGAGTTGAACCTTTTAATTGGAAATTGGAAATATTGAGGTAGATTAGTTATTTCATAAAAGGCCTAAGAGGTGGAATTTTGGTTGAAATTGAGACGATTCTTCTGACACAATTTCACAAATGATGTCAGCTATAAATTTGCTTCATACCCCGAGTTTGGAATTTAATCAGAGGATTTTCGAACATGGCATTCTTTTAAAAATTAAATGTGAAATTCACTGCGAAAAATTTGAATTATTTAACTCTGCTTTGTGTCAGTGCATATTCGAAAATTCATAAATTTCTCACCTTCATCTGATTCAGTCTGTTCTTTCGGCATTGCATCACAAATTTCACAAGCTTTGATTTTGATGTTGAGATCGAGCCTAGATTCTCCATGGATAATGATGTGGAATTTTACACTTACATTGTGCATTAAATTTGTTTAGACTGACAAAACAAAGCTCAACATAAATTCAAATTCAAGGCACAATTGGAGAGAGTTTATATTCAAAAAATTAGAATTTCACTTATAACTTCTCTAAATCCCAAATATACTTCTCAATTTTCTCTTTATCCTCTCAAATATCAAACTCCACTTTTCTCTCCATTTTTCTTAAGAACACCATCAATCTTCATCAAGAAGATTCAAACAAAAAAAGACTCAAATCTCCTCCTCTCTTCCACTTTGATCCGTTGCGTCCCTCCGCCTACGGCCGTCACCGATTCCGATGAAACTCCCTTCAGGCTACCACATCTGCGATCATGGATCTCTTTGCTTCAGCAGTTTGTCCGCGACGCTTCTCCCTCCACGGATTTCGATAATGTTTCCAACCTCCTCCTCAATCTCCTCTTCTCTTCCATTACGTAATTTCTCTTACTCATTGTTTGAATTACTTGTTTAATTTCTTATTAATGTTGATAATTAGGACGTTGAAATTTATTAAGAATTGAATATTGATGTTGTTGTGTGATCAAAGTGTTGGATATTGTTTGTGAATTCTTGAATTGGATATCAATATGAGTCGTACCTTTGAATTTGGAATTGGAAATATTGATGTAGATTAGGTGTTTGATAAAAGGCCTAAGAGGTGTATTTTTTGTTGAAATTGAGACGATTCTTCTGGCACAATTTCACAAATGATACCAGCTACAAATTTGCTTCTGACCCCGAGTTTTTACTTTAATCAGAGGATTTTGTTCATGGCATTCTTGTACAACGGAACAATGAAGTTAACTGAGAAAAATCTACATTAGTTAACTCTGCTTTGTGTCTGCATATTCTAAAATTCATAACTTTCTCATCGTTCATCCGATTGAGTCTGTTCTATCAGCATTGCATCAAAAATTTCGCAAGCTTGGATTTTGATGTTGAGCTCGAGTCGAGATTTGGCACCGATGATGACGTGGCATTTTACACTCACATTGTGCATTAAATTTACTGACACTGACAAAATAAAGCTCAACACAAATTCAAATTCAAGGCCCAATTGGATAGAATTTATACTTAAAAAATTATAGTTTCACTCATAACTTCACTCACTCCCAAAAACACCTCTCAATTTTCTCTTTATTCTCTCAAGGATCAAACTCCACTTTTTTATCTATTTTTTTCAAGAACGCCATCAATGTTCATCAATAACATTCAAACCAAAATTAAATAAAAAACTAAATTCTTCTCCTTTCTTACACTGTGATCTGCCCCGTCCCTCAGCCTATCATTGTCGCTATTTCTGACAAAATTCCCCCTGGCTGCCACATTCGCGATCGCATATCTCTCCGCTCTGACAATTTGTCTGCGATTCATCTCCCTCTGTGGATTCTGATCGTGTTTCCAACCTCTTCATCAATCTCCTCTTCTATTACATTAGGTAATTTCCTGTAGTCATTGTTTGAATTACTTTTTTAATTGCATATTGATGTTGAGAATTAGGAAGTTGAAATTTATTATGAATTGAATATTGTTTTTGTTATGTGATTAAAGTGTTGGAGATTGTTTTTGAATTCTTGAATTCCATATCAATATGAGTTGAACATTTGAATTTGGAATTGTAAATATTGATGTAGATTAGCTATTTGATAAAAGGCCTAAGAGCTGGAATTTTGGTTGAAATTGAGACGATTCTTGTGACACAATTTCACAAATGATGTCCGCTACAAATTTGCTTCAGACCCTGAGTTTTGAATTTAATCGGAGGATTTTCGTACATGGCATTCTTTCAAAACTTAAATGTGAAATTAACTGAGAAAAATTTGTATTAGTTGACTCTACTTTGTGTCAATGCATATTTGAAAAATTCATAACTTTCTCATCGTTCATCCGATTGAGTCCGTTTTTTCGGAATTGCGACACAAATTTCAAAAGCTTCGATATTAATGTTTGGCTCGAGTCTAGATTATAAAGGGATAATGACGTGGAATTTTACACTTACATTGTGTATTAAATTTTCTGACACTGACAAAACAAAGCTCAACCTAAATTCAAATTCAAGGCACAATTGGAGATAGTTTATATTCAAAAAAATATAATTTCACTCATAACTTCTCTAACTTCCAAAAACACCTCTCAATTTTGTCTTTATTCTCTCAAAGATCAAACTCCACTTTTCTCTCTATTTTTCTTAAGAACAGCATCTACCTTCATCAACAAGATTCAAACAAAAAATAAAAAACATAAATCTCCTCCACTCTTCCACCGTGATCAGATGCGTCCCTCCTCCTACCGCCTTCACCCTTTCCGACGAAACTCCCTTCGGCCATTACATCTGCGATCATGGATCTCTTTGTTTCAGTATTTCGTTCGTGATTCTTCTCCGTCGGTGGATTCCGATCGTGTTTCCAACATCTTCATCAATCTCCTCTTCTCTTCCATTAGGTGTCTTCTAGTAGTCACTGTTTCAATTACTTGTTTAATTGCATATTAATGTTGAAAATTAGGAAGTAGAAATTTATTATGAATTATATATTAATGTTAATGTGTGATTAAAATGATGGATATTGTTTGTGAATTCTTGAATTGGATATCAATATGAGTTGAACCTTTGAATTTGGAATTGGAAATATTGAGGTAGATTAGTTGTTTCATAAAAGGCCTAAGAGGTGGAATTTTGGTTGAAATTGAGACGATTCTTCTGACACAATTTCACAAATGATGTCAGCTACAAATTTGCTTCAGACCCCGAGTTTGGAATTTAATCAGAGGATTTTCGAACATGGAATTCTTTTAAAACATAAATGAGAAATTCACTGCGAAAAATTTGTATTAGTTAACTCTGCTTTGTGTCAGTGCATATTCGAAAATTCATAACTTTATCATCCTTCATCTGATTGAGTCTGTTCTTTCGGCATTGCTTCACAAATTTCATAAGGTTTGATTTTGATGTTGAGATCGAGCCTAGATTCTCCATGGATAATGATGTGGCATTTTACACTTACATTGTGCATTAAATTTGCTGAGACTGACAAAACAAAGCTCAACCTAAATTCAAATTCAAGGCACAATTGGAGAGAGGTTATATTCAAAAAATTAGAATTTCACTTATAACTTATCTAAATCCCAAAAATACCTCTCAATTTTCTCTTTATTCTCTCAAAGATCAAACTCCACTTTTCTCTCCATTTTTCTTAAGAACACCGTCAATCTTCATCAACAAGATTCAAACAAAAAAAGAATCGAATCTCCTCCTCTCTTCCAATTTGATCTGTTGCGTCTCTCCGCCTACCGCTGTCACTGTTTCGGTGAAACTCCCTTCAGGCCGCGACATCCGCGATCATGGATCTCTTTGCTTCAGCAGTTTTTCCATGATTCTTCTCCCTCCATGGATTCCGATATTGTTTCCAACCTCTTCCTCAATCTCCTCTTCTCTTACATTAGGTAATTTCTCTTACTCATTGTTTGAATTACTTGTTTAATTTCTTATTAATGTTGAGAATTAGGAGATTGAAATTTATTAAGAATTGAATATTGATGTTGTGTGATTAAAGTGTTGGATATTGTTTGTGAATTCTTGAATTGGATATCAATATGAGTCGTACCTTTGAATTTGGAATTGGAAATATTGATGTAGATTAGGTGTTTGATAAAAGGCCTAAGAGGTGTAATTTTTGTTGAAATTGAGACGATTCTTCTGGCACAATTTCACAAATGATGTTAGCTACAAATTTGCTTCAGACCCCGAGTTTTCACTTTAATAAGAGGATTTTGTTCATGGCATTCTTGTACAACGAAACAATGTAGTTAACTGACAAAAATCTACGTTAGTTAACTCTACTTTGTGTCAGTGCATATTCTAAAATTCATAAATTCCTCATCGTTCATCCGATTGAGTCTGTTTTATCAGCATCGCAGCAAAAATTTCGCAAGCATGGATTTTGATGTTGAGCTCGAATCGAGATTTTGCACCGATGATGACGTGGCAGTTTACACTCACATTGTGCATTAAATTTACTAACACTGACAAAATAAAGCTCAACACAAATACAAATTCAAGGCCCAATTGGATAGAGTTTATACTTAAAAAATTAGAATTTCACTCATAACTTCTCTCACTCGCAAAAACACCTCTCTATTTTCTCTCTATTCTCTCAAGGATCAAACTCCAATTTTCTATCTATTTTTTTCAAGAACGCCATCAATGTTCATCAACAACATTCAAACCAAAATTAAATTAAAAACTCGATTCTCTTACTCTCTTCCACTGTGATCTGCCTGGTCCCTCAGCCAATCATTGTCGCTATTTCCGACAAAATTCCCCCTGGCTGCCACATTCGCGATCGCATATCTCTCTGCTCTGACGGTTTGTCTGCGATTCATCTTCCTCTGTGGATTCTGATCGTGTTTCCAACCTATTTATCAATCTCCTCTTCTATTCCATTAGGTAATTTCCTGTAGTCATTGTTTGAATTACTTTTTTAATTGCATATTAATGTTGAGAATTAGGAAGTTGGAATTTATTATGAATTGAATATTGTTTTTGTTGTGTGATTAAAGTGTTAGATATTGTTTGTGAATTCTTAAATTCCATATCAATGAGTTGAACCTTTGAATTTGGGATTGTAAATATTGATGTAGATTAGCTATTTGATAAAAGGCCTAAGAGCTGGAATTTTGGTTGAAATTGAGACGATTCTAGTGACACAATTTCACAAATGATGCCAGCTACAAATTTGCTTCAGACCCTGAGTTTTGAATTTAATCGGAGGATTTTTGTACCTGGCATTCTTTCAAAACTTAAATGTGAAATTAACTAAGAAAAATTGGTATTAGTTGACTCTGCTTTGTGTCAGTGCATATTCGAAAATTCATAACTTTACCATCGTTCATCCGATTGAGTCCGTTTTTTCGGCATTGCGTCACAAATTTCACAAGCTTCAATATTAATGTTGAGCTCGAGCCTAGATTATGAAGGGATAATGACGTTGAATTTTACACTTACAATGTGTATTAAATTTCATGACACTGACAAAACAAAGCTCAACCTAAATTCAAATTCAAGGCACAATTGGATATATTTTATATTCAAAAAATTATAATTTCACTCATAACTTCTCTAACTCCCAAAAACACGTTTCAATTTTCTCTTTATTCTCTCAAAGATCAAACTCCACTTTTCTCTCTATTTTTCTTAAGAACTGCATCTACCTTCATCAACAAGATTCAAACAAAAAAATAAAAAACATAAATCTCCTCCTCTCTTCCACCGTGATCAGATGCGTCCCTCCGCCCACCGCCTTCACCCTTTCCGACGAAACTCCCTTCGGCCTCCACATCCGCGATCATGGATCTCTTTATTTCGGTGGTTCGTCCGTTATTCTTCTCCGTCCGCGGATTCTGATCGTGTTTCCAACATCTTCATCAATCTCCTCTTCTCTTCCATTAGGTGACTTCTAGTAGTCATTCTTTCAATTACTTGTTTAATTGCATATTAATGTTGAGAATTAGGAAGTTGAAATTTATTATGAATTATATATTAATGTTAATGTGGTATTAAAGTGATGGATATTGTTTGTCAATTCTTGAATTGGATATCAATATGAGTTGAACCTTTGAATTTGGAATTGGAAATATTGAGGTACATTAGTTGTTTCATAAAAGGCCTAAGAGGTGGAATTTTGGTTGAAATTGAGACGATTCTTCTGACACAATTTCACAAATGATGTCAGGTACAAATTTGCTTCATACCACTAGTTTGGAATTTAATCATAGGATTTTTGAACATGGCATTCTTTTAAAACCTAAATTTGAAATTCACTGCGAAATATTTGTATTAGTTAACTCTGTTTTGTGTCAGTGCATATTCGAAAATTCATAACTTTCTCATCCTTCATCTGATTCAGTCTGTTCTTTCGGCATTGCATCATAAATTTCACAAGCTTTTATTTTGATGTTGAGATCGAGCCTAGATTCTCCATGGATAATGATGTGGCATTTTACACTTACATTGTGCATTAAATTTGCTGAGACTGACAAATCAAAGCTCAACCTAAATTCAAATTCAAGGCACAATTGGAGAGAGTTTATATTCAAAAAATTAGAAATTCACTTATAACTTCTCTAAATCCCAAAAATACCTCTCAATTTTGTCTTTATTCTCTCGAAGATCAAACTCCACTTTTCTCTCCATTTTTCTTAAGAACACCGTCAATCTTCATCAACAAGATTCAAATAAAAAAAGACTTAAATCTCCTCCTCTCTTCCACTTTGATTTGTTGCGTCCCTCCCCCTACCGCCGTCACCGTTTCCGGTGAAACTCCCTTTAGGCCGCCACATCCGCGATCATGGATCTCTTTGCTTCAGCAGTTTGTCCGCGATTCTTCTCCCTCCACGGATTCCAATAGTGTTTCCAACATCTTCCTCAATCTCCTCTTCTCTTCCATTAGGTAATTTCTCTTACTCATTGTTTGAATTACTTGTTTAATTTCTTATTAATGTTGAGAATTAGGACGTTGAAATTTATTAATAATTGAATATTGATGTTGTTGTGTTATTAAAGTGTTGGATATTGTTTGTGAATTCTTGACTTGGATATCAATATGAGTCGTACCTTTGAATTTGGAATTGGAAATATTGATGTAGATTAGTTGTTTGATAAAAGGCCTAAAAGGTGTATTTTTTGTTTAAATTGAGACGATTCTTCTGGCACAATTTCACAAATGATGTCAGCTACAAATTTGCTTCAGACCCCGAGTTTTCACTTTAATTGGAGGATTTTGTTCATGGCATTGTTGTACAACGGAACAGTGAAGTTAACTGTGAAAAATTTACATTAGTTAACTCTGCTTTGTGTCAGTGCATATTCTAAAATTCATAACTTTCTCATCGTTCATCCGATTGAGTCCGTTCTATCAGCATCGCATAAAAAAAATTTCAAGCATGGATTTTGATGTTGAGCTCGAGTCGAGATTTTACACCGATGATGACGTGGCATTTTACACTCACATTGTGCATTAAATTTACTGACACTGACAAAATAAAGCTCAACACAAATTCAAATTCAAGGCCCAATTGGATAGAGTTTATACTTAAAAAATTAGAATTTCACTCATAACTTCTCTCACTCCCCAAAACACCTCTCAATTTTCTCTCTATTCTCTCAAGGATCAAACTCCACTTTTCTATCAATTTTTTTCAAGAACACCATCAATGTTCATCAACAAAATTCAAACCAAAATTAAATTAAAAACTCAATTCTCTTACTCTCTTCAACTGTGATCTGCCCCGTCCCTCAGCCTATCATTGTCGCTATTTCAGACAAAATTCCCTCTGGCTGCCACATTCGTGATCGCATATCTCTCTGGTCTGACGGTTTTTCTGTGATTCATCTACCTCTATGGATTCCGATCGTGTTTCCAACCTCTTTATCAATATCCTCTTCTATTCCATTAGGTAATTTCCTGTAGTCATTGTTTGAATTACTTTTTTAATTGCATATTGATGTTGAGAATTAGGAAATTGAAATTGATTATGAATTGAATATTGTTTTTGTTGTGTGATTAAAGTGTTAGATATTGTTTGTGAATTCTTGAATTCCATATCAATGAGTTGAACCTTTGAATTTGGAATTGTAAATATTGATGTAGATTAGCTATTTGATAAAAGGCCTAAGAGCTGGAATTTTGGTTGAAATTGAGACGATTCTTATGACACAATTTCACAAATGATGTCAGCTACAAATTTGCTTCAGACACTGAGTTTTGAATTTAATCGGAGGATTTTCGGACATGGCATTCTTTAAAAACTTAAATGTGAAATTAACTGAGAAAAATTTGTATTAGTTGACTCTGCTTTGTGTCAGTGCATATTCGAAAATTCATAACTTTCTCATCGTTCATCCGATTGAGTCCGTTTTTTCGGCATAGCGTCACAAATTTCACAAGCTTCGATATTAATGTTGAGCTCGAGCCTAGATTATGAAGGGATAATGACGTGGAATTTTACACTTACATTGTGTATTAAATTTGCTGACACTGACAAAACCAAGCTCAACCTAAATTCAAATTCAAGGCACAATTGGAGATAGTTTATATTCAAAAAATTATAATTTCACTCATAACTTCTCTAACTCCCAAAAACACATCTCAATTTTCTCTTTATTCTCTCAAAGATCAAACTCCACTTTTCTCTCTATTTTTCTTAAGAACAGCATCTACCATCATCAACAAGATTCAAACAAAAAAAATAAAAAACATAAATCTCCTCCTCCCTTCCACCGTGATCAGATGCATCCCTCCGCCTACCGCCTTCACCCATTCCGACGAAACTCCCTTCGGCCACCACATCCGCGATCATGGATCTCTTTGTTTCGGTGGTTCGTCTGTGATTCTTCTCCATCCGCGGATTCCGATCGTGTTTCCAACATCTTCATTAATCTCCTCTTATCTTCCATTAAGTGACTTCTAGTAGTCATTGTTTCAATTGCTTGTTTAATTGCATATTAATGTTGAGAATTAGGAAGTTGAAATTTATTATGAAATATATATTAATGTTAATGTGTAATTAAAGTGATGGATATTGTTTGTGAATTCTTGAATTGGATATCAATATGAGTTGAACCTTTGAATTTGGAATTGGAAATATTGAGGTAGATTAGTTGTTTCATAAAAGGCCTAAGAGGTGGAATTTTGGTTGAAATTGAGACGATTCTTCTGACACAATTTCACAAATGATGTCAGGTACAAATTTTCTTCATACCACGATTTTGGAATTTAATCAGAGGATTTTCGAACATGGCATTCTTTTAAAACCTAAATGTGAAATTCACTGCGAAAAATTTGTATTAGTTAACTCTGCTTTGAGTCAGTGCATATTCGAAAATTCATAACTTTCTCATCCTTCATCTGATTCAGTCTGTTCTTTCGGCATTGCATCACAAATTTCACAAGCTTTGATTTTGATGTTGACATCGAGCCTAGATTATCCGTGGATAATGATGTGGCATTTTACACTTACATTGTGCATTAAATTTGCTGAGACTTACAAAACAAAGCTAAACCTAAATTCAAATTCAAGGCACAATTGGAGAGAGTTTATATTCAAAAAATTAGAACTTCACTTATAACTTCTCTAAATCCTAAAAATACCTCTCAATTTTGTCTTTATTCTCTCAAAGATCAAACTCCACTTTTCTCTCCATTTTTCTTAAGAACACCGCCAATCTTCATCAACAAGATTCAAATAAAAAAAGACTCAAATATCCTCCTCTCTTCCACTTTGATCTGTTGCGTCCCTCCGCCTACCGTCGTCACCGTTTCCGGTGAAACTCCCTTCAGGCCGCCACATCTGCGATCATGGATCTCTTTGCTTCAGCAGTTTGTCGGCGATTCTTGTCCCTCCACGGATTCCGATAGTGTTTCCAACCACTTCCTCAATATCCTCTTCTCTTCCATTAGGTAATTTCTCTTACTCATTGTTTGAATTACTTGTTTAATTTCTTATTATTGTTGAGAATTAGGACGTTGAAATTTATTAAGAATTGAATATTGATGTTGTTGTGTGATTAAAGTGTTAGATATTGTTTGTGAATTCTTGACTTGGATATCAATATGAGTCATACCTTTGAATTTGGAATTGGAAATATTGATGTAGATTAGGTGTTTGATAAAAGGCCTAAGAGGTGTAATTTTTGTTGAAATTGAGACGATTCTTCTGGCACAATTTCACAAATGATGTCAGCTACAAATTTGCTTCAGACCCCGAGTTTTCACTTTAATTGGAGGATTTTGTTCATGGCATTCTTGTACAACGGAACAGTGAAGTTAACTGTGAAAAATTTACATTAGTTAACTCTGCTTTGTGTCAGTGCATATTCTAAAATTCATAACTTTCTCATCGTTCATCCGATTGAGTCCGTTCTATCAGCATCGCATAAAAAAATTTTCAAACATGGATTTTGATGTTGAGCTCGAGTCGAGATTTTGCACCGATGATGACGTGGCATTTTACATTCACATTATGCATTAAAATTACTGACATCGACAAAATAAAGCTCAACTCAAATTCAAATTCAAGGCACAATTGGATAGAGTTTATACTTAAAAAATTAGAATTTCACTCATAACTTCTCTCACTCCCCAAAACACCTCTCAATTTTCTCTCTATTCTCTCAAGGATCAAACTCCACTTTTCTATCTATTTTTTTCAAGAACACCATCAATGTTCATCAACAACATTCAAACCAAAATTAAATTAAAAACTCAATTCTCTTACTCTCTTAAACTGTGATCTGCCCCGTCCCTAAGCCTATCATTGTCGCTATTTCCGACAAAATTCGCTCTGGCTGCCACATTCGCGATCGCATATCTCTCTGCTCTGACGGTTTGTCTTCGATTCATCTCCCTCTATGGATTCCGATCGTGTTTCCAACCTCTTTATCAATCTTCTCTTCTATTCCAATAGGTAATTTCATGTAGTCATTATTTGAATTACTTTTTTAATTGCATATTGATGTTGAGAATTAGGAAGTTGAAATTTATTATGAATTGAATATTGTTTTTGTTGTGTGATTAAAGTGTTAGATATTGTTTGTGAATACTTGAATTCCATATCAATGAGTTGAAATTTTGAATTTTGAATTGTAAATATTGATGTAGATTAGCTATTTGATAAAAGGCCTAAGAGCTGGAATTTTGGTTGAAATTGAGACGATTCTTGTGACACAATTTCACAAATGATGTCAGCTACAAATTTGCTTCAGACCCTGAGTTTTGAATTTAATCGGAGGATTTTCGGACATGGAATTCTTTCAAAACTTAAATGTGAAATTAACTGAGAAAAATTTGTATTAGTTGACTCTGCTTTGTGTCAGTGCATATTCGAAAATTCATAACTTTCTCATCGTTCATCCGATTGAATCCGTTTTTTCGGCATTGCGTCACAAATTTCACAAGCTTCGATATTAATGTTGAGCTCGAGCCTGGATTATGAAGGGATAATGACGTGGAATTTTACACTTACATTGTGTATTAAATTTGCTGACACTGACAAAACCAAGCTCAACCTAAATTCAAATTCAAGGCACAATTGGAGATAGTTTATATTCAAAAAATTATAATTTCACTACTAACTTCTCTAACTCCCAAAAACACCTCTCAATTTTCTCTTTATTCTCTCAAAGATCAAACTCCACTTTTCTCTCTATTTTTCTTAAGAACAACATCTACCTTCATCAACAAGATTCAAACAAAAAAAATAAAAAACATAAATCTCCTCCTCTCTTCCACCATGATCAGATGTATCCCATCCGCCTACCACCTTCACCCTTTCCGACGAAACTCCCTTCGGCCGCCACATCCGCGATCATGGATCTCTTTGTTTCGGGTGTTCGTCCGTGATTCTTCTCCGTCCGCGGATTCCGATCATGTTTCCAACATCTTCATTAATCTACTCTTATCTTCCATTAGGTGACTTCTAGTAGTCATTGTTTCAATTACTTGTTTAATTGCATATTAATGTTCAGAATTAGGAAGTTGAAATTTATTATGAATTATATATTAATGTTAATGTGTAATTAAAGTGATGGATATTGTTTGTGAATTCTTGAATTGGATATCAATATGAGTTGAACCTTTGAATTTGGAATTGGAAATATTGAGGTAGATTAGTTGTTTCATAAAAGGCCTAGGAGGTGGAATTTTGGTTGAAATTGAGACGATTCTTCTGACACAATTTCACAAATGATGTCAGGTACAAATTTGCTTCATACCATGATTTTGGAATTTAATCAGAGGATTTTCGAACATGGCATTCTTTTAAAACCAAAATGTGAAATTCACTGCGAAAAATTTGTATTAGTTAACTCTGCTTTGTGTCAGTGCATATTCGAAAATTCATAACTTTCTCATCCTTCATCTGATTCAGTCTGTTCTTTCGGCATTGCATCACAAATTTCACAAGCTTTGATTTTGATGTTGACATCGAGCCTAGATTATCCGTGGATAATGATGTGGCATTTTACACTTACATTGTGCATTAAATTTGCTGAGACTTACAAAACAAAGCTCAACCTAAATTCAAATTCAAGGCACAATTGGAGAGAGTTTATATTCAAAAAATTAGAACTTCACTTATAACTTCTCTAAATCCTAAAAATACCTCTCAATTTTGTCTTTATTCTCTCAAAGATCAAACTCCACTTTTCTCTCCATTTTTCTTAAGAACACCGCCAATCTTCATCAACAAGATTCAAATAAAAAAGATTCAAATATCCTCCTCTCTTCCACTTTGATCCGTTGCGTCCCTCCGCCTACCGTTGTCACCGTTTCCGGTGAAACTCCCTTCAGGCCGCCACATCCGCGATCATGGATCTCTTTGCTTCAGCAGTTTGTCGACGATTCTTCTCCCTCCACGGATTCCGATAGTGTTTCCAACCACTTCCTCAATATCCTCTTCTCTTCCATTAGGTAATTTCTCTTACTCATTGTTTGAATTACTTGTTTAATTTCTTATTAATGTTGAGAATTAGGACGTTGAAATTTATTAAGAATTGAATATTGATGTTGTTGTGTGATTAAAGTGTTGGATATTGTTTGTGAATTCTTGACTTGGATATCAATATGAGTCGTACCTTTGAATTTGGAATTGGAAATATTGATGTAGATTAGGTGTTTGATAAAAGGCCTAAGAGGTGTAATTTTTGTTGAAATTGAGACGATTCTTCTGGCACAATTTCACAAATGATGTCAGCTACAAATTTGCTTCGGACCCCGAGTTTTCACTTTAATTGGAGGATTTTGTTCATGGCATTCTTGTACAACAGAACAGTGAAGTTAACTGTGAAAAATTTACATTAGTTAACTCTGCTTTGTGTCAGTGCATATTCTAAAATTCATAACTTTCTCATCGTTCATCCGATTGAGTTCGTTCTATCAGCATCGCATAAAAAAAATTTCAAGCATGGATTTTGATGTTGAGCTCGAGTCGAGATTTTGCACCGATGATGACGTGGCATTTTACACTCACATTGTGCATTAAATTTACTGACACTGACAAAATAAAGCTCAACACAAATTCAAATTCAAGGCCCAATTGGATAGAGTTTATACTTAAAAAATTAGAATGTCACTCATAACTTCTCTCACTCCCAAAAACACCTCTCAATTTTCTCTCTATTCTCTCAAGGATCAAACTCCACTTTTCTATCAATTTTTTTCAAGAACACCATCAATGTTCATCAACAACATTCAAACCAAAATTAAATTAAAAACTCAATTCTCTTACTCTCTTAAACTGTGATCTGCCCCGTCCCTAAGCCTATCATTGTCGCTATTTCCGACAAAATTCCCTCTGGCTGCCACATTCGCGATCGCATATCTCTCTGCTCTGACGGTTTTTTCTGCGATTCATCTCCCTCTGTGGATTTTGATCGTGTTTCCAACCTCTTTATCAATCTTCTCTTCTATTCCATTAGTTAATTTCCTGTAGTCATTGTTTGAATTACTTTTTTAATTGCATATTGATTTTGAGAATTAGGAAGTTGAAATTTATTATGAATTGAATATTGTTTTTGTTGTGTGATTAAAGTGTTAGAAATTGTTTGTGAATACTTGAATTCCATATCAATGAGTTGAAATTTTGAATTTTGAATTGTAAATATTGATGTAGATTAGCTATTTGATAAAAGGCCTAAGAGCTGGAATTTTGGTTGAAATTGAGACGATTCTTGTGACACAATTTCACAAATGATGTTAGCTACAAATTTGCTTCAGACCCTGAGTTTTGAATTTAATCGGAGGATTTTCGGACATGGAATTCTTTCAAAACTGAAAAGTGAAATTAACTGAGAAAAATTTGTATTAGTTGACTCTGCTTTGTGTCAGTGCATATTCGAAAATTCATAACTTTCTCATCGTTCATCCGATTGAATCCGTTTTTTCGGCATTGCGTCACAAATTTCACAAGCTTCGATATTAATTTTGAGCTCGAGCCTGGATTATGAAGGGATAATGACGTGGAATTTTACACTTACATTGTGTATTAAATTTGCTGACACTGACAAAACCAAGCTCAACCTAAATTCAAATTCAAGGCACAATTGGAGATAGTTTATATTCAAAAAATTATAATTTCACTCATAACTTCTCTAACTCCCAAAAACACCTCTCAATTTTCTCTTTATTCTCTCAAAGATCAAACTCCACTTTTCTCTCTATTTTTCTTAAGAACAACATCTACCTTCATCAACAAGATTCAAACAAAAAAAATAAAAAACATAAATCTCCTCCTCTCTTCCACCATGATCAGATGTATCCCATCCGCCTACCACCTTCACCCTTTCCGACGAAACTCCCTTCGGCCGCCACATCCGCGATCATGGATCTCTTTGTTTCGGGTGTTCGTCCGTGATTCTTCTCCGTCCGCGGATTCCGATCATGTTTCCAACATCTTCATTAATCTACTCTTATCTTCCATTAGGTGACTTCTAGTAGTCATTGTTTCAATTACTTGTTTAATTGCATATTAATGTTCAGAATTAGGAAGTTGAAATTTATTATGAATTATATATTAATGTTAATGTGTAATTAAAGTGATGGATATTGTTTGTGAATTCTTGAATTGGATATCAATATGAGTTGAACCTTTGAATTTGGAATTGGAAATATTGAGGTAGATTAGTTGTTTCATAAAAGGCCTAGGAGGTGGAATTTTGGTTGAAATTGAGACGATTCTTCTGACACAATTTCACAAATGATGTCAGGTACAAATTTGCTTCATACCATGATTTTGGAATTTAATCAGAGGATTTTCGAACATGGCATTCTTTTAAAACCAAAATGTGAAATTCACTGCGAAAAATTTGTATTAGTTAACTCTGCTTTGTGTCAGTGCATATTCGAAAATTCATAACTTTCTCATCCTTCATCTGATTCAGTCTGTTCTTTCGGCATTGCATCACAAATTTCACAAGCTTTGATTTTGATGTTGACATCGAGCCTAGATTATCCGTGGATAATGATGTGGCATTTTACACTTACATTGTGCATTAAATTTGCTGAGACTTACAAAACAAAGCTCAACCTAAATTCAAATTCAAGGCACAATTGGAGAGAGTTTATATTCAAAAAATTAGAACTTCACTTATAACTTCTCTAAATCCTAAAAATACCTCTCAATTTTGTCTTTATTCTCTCAAAGATCAAACTCCACTTTTCTCTCCATTTTTCTTAAGAACACCGCCAATCTTCATCAACAAGATTCAAATAAAAAAAGATTCAAATATCCTCCTCTCTTCCACTTTGATCCGTTGCGTCCCTCCGCCTACCGTCGTCACCGTTTCCGGTGAAACTCCCTTCAGGCCGCCACATCCGCGATCATGGATCTCTTTGCTTCAGCAGTTTGTCGACGATTCTTCTCCCTCCACGGATTCCGATAGTGTTTCCAACCACTTCCTCAATATCCTCTTCTCTTCCATTAGGTAATTTCTCTTACTCATTGTTTGAATTACTTGTTTAATTTCTTATTAATGTTGAGAATTAGGACGTTGAAATTTATTAAGAATTGAATATTGATGTTGTTGTGTGATTAAAGTGTTGGATATTGTTTGTGAATTCTTGACTTGGATATCAATATGAGTCGTACCTTTGAATTTGGAATTGGAAATATTGATGTAGATTAGGTGTTTGATAAAAGGCCTAAGAGGTGTAATTTTTGTTGAAATTGAGACGATTCTTCTGGCACAATTTCACAAATGATGTCAGCTACAAATTTGCTTCGGACCCCGAGTTTTCACTTTAATTGGAGGATTTTGTTCATGGCATTCTTGTACAACAGAACAGTGAAGTTAACTGTGAAAAATTTACATTAGTTAACTCTGCTTTGTGTCAGTGCATATTCTAAAATTCATAACTTTCTCATCGTTCATCCGATTGAGTCCGTTCTATCAGCATCGCATAAAAAAAATTTCAAGCATGGATTTTGATGTTGAGCTCGAGTCGAGATTTTGCACCGATGATGACGTGGCATTTTACACTCACATTGTGCATTAAATTTACTGACACTGACAAAATAAAGCTCAACACAAATTCAAATTCAAGGCCCAATTGGATAGAGTTTATACTTAAAAAATTAGAATGTCACTCATAACTTCTCTCACTCCCAAAAACACCTCTCAATTTTCTCTCTATTCTCTCAAGGATCAAACTCCACTTTTCTATCTATTTTTTTCAAGAACACCATCAATGTTCATCAACAACATTCAAACCAAAATTAAATTAAAAACTCAATTCTCTTATTCTCTTCAACTGTGATCTGCCCCGTCCCTAAGCCTATCATTGTCGCTATTTCCGACAAAATTCCCTCTGGCTGCAACATTCGCGATCGCATATCTCTCTGCTCTGACGGTTTTTTCTGCGATTCATCTCCCTCTGTGGATTTTGATCGTGTTTCCAACCTCTTTATCAATCTTCTCTTCTATTCCATTAGTTAATTTCCTGTAGTCATTGTTTGAATTACTTTTTTAATTGCATATTGATTTTGAGAATTAGGAAGTTGAAATTTATTATGAATTGAATATTGTTTTTGTTGTGTGATTAAAGTGTTAGATATTGTTTATGAATTCTTAAATTCCATATCAATGAGTTGAACCTTTGAATTTAGGATTGTAAATATTGATGTAGATTAGCTATTTGATAAAAGGCCTAAGAGCTGGAATTTTGGTTGAAATTGAGACGATTCTTGTGACACAATTTCACCAATTATGTCAGCTACAAATTTGCTTCAGACCCTGAGTTTTGAATTTAATCGGAGGATTTTCGGACATGGAATTCTTTCAAAACTTAAATGTGAAATTAACTGAGAAAAATTTGTATTAGTTGACTCTGCTTTGTGTCAGTGCATATTCGAAAATTCATAACTTTCTCATCGTTCATCCGATTGAGTCTGTTTTTTCGGCATTGCGTCACAAATTTCACAAGCTTTGATATTAATGTTGAGCTTGAGCCTGGATTATGAAGGGATAATAACATGGAATTTTACACTTACATTGTGTATTAAATTTGCTGACACTGATAAAACCAAGCTCAACCTAAATTCAAATTCAAGGCACAATTGGAGATAGTTTATATTCAAAAAATTATAATTTCACTCATAACTTCTCTAACTCCCAAAAACACCTCTCAATTTTCTATTTATTCTCTCAAAGATCAAACTCCACTTTTCTCTCTATTTTTCTTAAGAACAACATCTACCTTCATCAACAAGATTCAAACAAAAAAATAAAAAACATAAATCTCCTCCTCTCTTCCATCGTGATCATATGCATCACATTCGCCTACCGCCTTCACCCTTTCCGACGAAACTCCCTTCGGCCGCCACATCCGCGATCATGGAATTCTTTGTTTTGGTGGTTTGTCCGTGATTCTTCTCCGTCCGCGGATTCCGATCGTGTTTCCAACATCTTCATCAATCTCCTCTTATATTCCATTAGGTGACTTCTAGTAGTCATTATGAATTATATATTAATGTTAATGTGTAATTAAAGTGATGTATATTGTTTGTGAATTCTTGAATTGGATATCAATACGAGTTGAGCCTTTGAATTTGGAATTGGAAATATTTAGGTAGATTAGTTGTTTCATAAAAGGCCTAAGAGGTGGAATTTTTGTTGAAATTGAGACGATTCTTCTGACACAATTTCACAAATGATGTCAGGTACAAATTTGCTTCATACCACGAGTTTGGAATTTAATCAGAGGATTTTCGAACATGGGATTCTTTTAAAACCTAAATGTGAAATTCACTGCGAAAAATTTGTATTAGTTAACTCTGCTTTGTGTCAGTGCATATTCGAAAATTCATAACTTTCTCATCCTTCATCTGATTGAGTCTGTTCTTTCGGCATTGCATCACAAATTTCACAAGCTTTGATTTTGATGTTGACATCGAGCCTAGATTATCCGTGGATAATTATGTGGCATTTTACACTTACATTGTGCATTAAATTTGCTGAGACTTACAAAACAAAGCTCAACCTAAATTCAAATTCAAGGCACAATTGGAGAGAGTTTATATTCAAAAAATTAGAACTTCACTTATAACTTCTCTAAATCCTAAAAATACCTCTCGATTTTGTCTTTAGACTCTCAAAGATCAAACTCCACTTTTCTCTCCATTTTTCTTAAGAACACCATCAATCTTCATCAACAAGATTCAAATAAAAAAAGACTCAAATCTCCTCCTCTCTTCCACTTTGATCCGTTGCGTCCCTCCGCCTACCGTTGTCACCGTTTCCGGTGAAACTCCCTTCAGGCCACCACATCCGCGATCATGGATCTCTTTGCTTCAGCAGTTTGTCCGCGATTCTTCTACCTCCACGGATTCCGATAGTGTTTCCAACCTCTTCCTCAATCTCCTCTTCTCTTCCATTAGGTAATTTCTCTTACTCATTATTTGAATTACTTGTTTAATTTCTTATTAATGTTGAGAATTAGGACGTTGAAATTTATTAAGAATTGAATATTGATGTTGTTGTGTGATTAAAGTGTTGGATATTGTTTGTGAATTCTTGAATTGGATATCAATATGAGTCGTACCTTTGAATTTGGAATTGGAAATATTGATGTATATTAGGTGTTTGATAAAAGGCCTAAGAGGTGTAATTTTTGTTGAAATTGAGACGATTCTTCTGGCACAATTTCACAAATGATGTCAGCTACAAATTTGCTTCGGACCCCGAGTTTTCACTTTAATTGGAGGATTTTGTTCATGGCATTCTTGTACAATGGAACAGTGAAGTTAACTGAGAAAAATTTACATTAGTTAACTCTAATTTGTGTCATTGCATATTCTAAAATTCATAACTTTCTCATCGTTCATCCGATTGAGTCCGTTCTATCAGCATCGCATCAGAAAATTTTCAAGCATGGATTTTGATGTTTAGCTCGAGTCGAGATTTTGCACCGATGATGACGTGGCATTTTACACTCACATTGTGCATTAAATTTACTGACACTGACAAAATAAAGCTCAACACAAATTCAAATTCAAGGCCCAATTGGATAGAGTTTATACTTAAAAAATTAGAATTTCACTCATAACTTCTCTCACTCCCAAAAACACCTCTCAATTTTCTCTCTATTCTCTCAAGGATCAAACTCCACTTTTCTATCTATTTTTTTCAAGAACACCATCAATGTTCATCAACAACATTCAAACCAAAATTAAATTAAAAACTCAATTCTCTTACTCTCTTCAACTGTGATCTGCCCCGTCCCTAAGCCTATCATTGTCGCTATTTCCGACAAAATTCCCTCTGGCTGCCACATTCGCGGTCGCATATCTCTCTGCTCTGACGGTTTGTCTGCGATTCATCCCCCTCTGTGGATTTTGATCGTGTTTCCAACCTCTTTATCAATCTTCTCTTCTATTCCATTAGTTAATTTCCTGTAGTCATTGTTTGAATTACTTTTTTAATTGCATATTGATGTTGAGAATTAAGAAGTTAAAATTTATGATGAATTGAATATTGTTTTTGTTGTGTGATTAAAGTGTTAGATATTGTTTGTGAATTCTTGAATTCCATATCAATGAGTTAAAATTTTGAATTTTGAATTGTAAATATTGATGTAGATTAGCTATTTGATAAAAGGCCTAAGAGCTGGAATTTTGGTTGAAATTGAGACGATTCTTATGACACAATTTCACAAATGATGTCAGCTACAAATTTGCTTCAAACCCTGAGTTTTGAATTTAATCGGAGGATTTTCAGACATGGACTTCTTTCAAAACATAAATGTGAAATTAACTGAGAAAAATTTGTATTAGTTGACTCTGCTTTGTGTCAGTGCATATTTGAAAATTCATAACTTTCTCATCGTTCATCCGATTGAGTCCCTTTTTTCAGCATTGCGTCACAAATTTCACAAGCTTCGATATTAATGTTGAGCTCGAGTCTAGATTATGAAGGGATAATGACGTGGAATTTTACACTTACATTGTGTTTTAAATTTGCTGACACTGACAAAACAAAGATCAACCTAAATTCAAATTCAAGGCACAATTGGAGATAGTTTATATTCAAAAAATTATAATTTCACTCATAACTTCTCTAACTCCCAAAAACACCTCTCAATTTTCACTTTATTCTCTCAAAGATCAAACTCCACTTTTCTCTCTATTTTTATTAAGAACAACATCTACCTTAATCAACAAGATTCAAACAAAAAAAATAAAAAACATAAATCTCCTCCTCTCTTCCACCGTGATCAGATGCGTCCCTCCGCCTACCGCCTTCACCCTTTCCGACGAAACTCCCTTCGGTCGCCACATCCGCAATCATGGATCTCTTTGTTTCGGTGGTTCGTCTATGATTCTTCTCCATCCGCGGATTCCGATCGTGTTTCCAACATCTTCATCAATCTCTTCTTCTCTTCCATTAGGTGACTTCTAGTAGTCATTGTTTCAATTACTTGTTTAATTGCATATTAATGTTGAGAATTAGGAAGTTGAAATTTATTATGAATTATATATTAATGTTAATGTGTAATTAAAGTGATGGATATTGTTTGTGAATTCTTGAATTGGATATCAATATGAGTTGAACCTTTGAATTTGGAATTGGAAATATTGAGGTAGATTAGTTGTTTCATAAAAGGCCTAAGAGGTGGAATTTTGGTTGAAATTGAGACGATTCTTCTAACACAATTTCACAAATGATGTCAGGTACAAATTTGCTTCTTACCACGAGTTTGGAATTTAATCAGAGGATTTTCGAACATGGCATTCTTTTAAAACTTAAAAGTGAAATTCACAGCGAAAAATTTGTATTAGTTAACTCTGCTTTGTGTCAGTGCATATTCGAAAATTCATAACTTTCTCATCCTTCATCTGATTCAGTCTGTTCTTTCGGCATTGCATCACAAATTTCACAAGCTTTGATTTTGATGTTGAGATCAAGCCTAGATTTTCCATGGATAATGATGTGGCATTTTACACTTACATTGTGCATTAAATTTGGTGAGACTGACAAAACAAAGCTCAACCTAAATTCAAATTCAAGGCACAATTGGAGAGAGTTTATATTCAAAAAATTAGAATTTCACTTATAACTTCTCTAAATCCCAAAAATACCTCTCAATTTTCTCTTTTCTCAAAGATCAAACTCCACTTTTCTCTCCATTTTTCTTAAGAACACCGTCAATCTTCATCAACAAGATTCAAATAAATAAAGACTCAAATATCCTCCTCTCTTCCACTTTGATCAGTTGCGTCCCTCCGCCTACCGTGTTTACCGTTTCCGGTGAAACTCCCTTCAGGCCACCACATCCGCGATCATGGATCTCTTTGCTTTAGCAGTTTGTCCGCGATTCTTCTCTCTCCACTGATTTCCATAGTGTTTCCAACCTCTTCCTCAATCTCCTCTTCTCATCCATTAGGTAATTTCTCTTACTCATTGTTTGAATTACTTGTTTAATTTCTTATTAATGTTTAGAATTAGGACGTTGAAATTTATTAAGAATTGAATATTGATGTTGTTGTGTGATTAAAGTGTTGGATATTGTTTGTTAATTCTTGAATTGGATATCAATATGAGTCTTACCTTTGATGTTGAGCTCGAGTCGAGATTTTGCATCGATGATGACGTGGCATTTTACACTCACATTGTGCATTAAATTTGTTGACAATGACAAAACAAAGCCTAACCTAAATTCAAACTTAAGGCCCAATTTGATAGAGTTTATAATCAAAATATTAGAATTGCACTCATAACTTCTCTCACTCCTAAGAACACCTCTCAATTTTCTCTAATTCTCTCAAGGATCAACTCCCCTTTTCTATCTATTTTTTCAAGAATGCCATCAATGTTCATCAACAAGATTCAAACCAAAAATAAATAAAAAAACTCAAATCACCTCCTCTCTTCCACCGTGATCTTCCTCGTCCCTCCACCTACTGTTGTGGTTGTTTCCGACGAAATTCCCCCTGGCTGCCACATCCACGGTCGCATATCTCTCCGTTCTGACGCTTCATCTGCGAATCATCTCCCTCTGTGGATTTCGATCGTGTTTCCAACCTCTTTATCAATCTCCTCTTCTCTTCCATTAGGTAATTTCATGTACTCATTGTTTGAATTACTTGTTTAATTGCTTATTGATGTTGAGAATTAGGAAGTTGAAATTTATTATGAATTGAATATTATTGTTGTTGTGTGATTAAAGTGTTGGATATTGTTTGTGAATTCTTGAATTGGATATCAATATGAGTTGAACCTTTGAATTTGGAATTGGAAATATTGATGTATATTAGTTGTTTGATAAAAGGCCTAAGAGGTGGAATTTTGGTTAAAACTGAGAAGATTCTTGTGACACAATTCCACAAATGATGTCAACTACAAATTTTCTTCAAACCCTGAGTTTCAAATTTAATCAGAGGATTTTCGTCATGGAATTCTTTGAAAACTTAAATGTGAAAATAAATGAGATAAATTTGTATTAGTTAACTCTGCTTTGTGTCAGTGCATATTCGAAAATTCATAACTTTCTCATCGTTCCTCCGATTGAGTTTGTTTTTTTGGCATTGCGTCACAAATTTCACAAGCTTCGATATTAATGTTGAGCTCGTGTCTAGATTATGCGTGGATAATGACGTGGAATTTTACACTTACATTGTGCATTAAATTTGCTGACATTGACAAAACAACGCTCAACCTAAATTCAAATTCAACGCACAATTGGAGAGAGTTTATATTCAAAAAATTAGAATTTCATTCATAACTTCTCTAACTCCCAAAAAAACCTTTTAATTTTCTCTTTATTCTCTCAAAGATCAAACTCCATTTTCTCTCTATTTTTCTTAAGAACAGCAGCAATCTTCATCAACAAGATTCAATCAAAAAAATAAAAAAAAAACTCAAATCTCCTTCTCTCTTCCACTTTGATCAGAAGCGTCCCTCCGCCTACCGCCTTCACCCTTTCTGGAGAAACTCCCTTCGGCCTCCAAATCTGCGATCATGGATCTCTTTGTTTCGGTGGTTCGTCCGTGATTCTTCTCCCTCGGGGGATTCCGGTCGTGTTTCCAACATCTTCATCAATCTCCTCTTCTCATCCATTAGGTGACTTATAGTACTCATTGTTTAAATTACTTGTTTAATTGCATATTAATGTTGAGAATTAGGAAGTTGAAATTTATTATGAATTATATATTAATGTTAATGTGTGATTAAAGTGTTAGATATTGTTTTTGTGGATTCTAGAATTTTGATATTAATATGAGTTGAACCTTTAACTCTGGAATTGGAAATATTGAGGTAGATTAGTTGTTTCATAAAAGGCCTAAGAGGTGGAATTTTGGTTGAAATTGAGACGATTCTTCTGACACAATTTCACAAATGATGTCAGCTACAAATTTGCTTCAGACCCCGAGTTTGGAATTTAATCAGAGGATTTTCGAACTTGGCATTCTATCAAAACATAAATATGAAATTAACTACGAAAAATTTGTATTAGTTAACTCTGCTTTGTGTCAGTGCATATTCAAAAATTCATAACTTTCTCATCCTTCATTCGATTGAGTCTGTTCTTTTGGTATTGCATCACAAATTTCATAAGCTTCGATTTTGATGTTGAGATCGAGCCTAGATTCTGCATGGATAATGATGTGGCATTTTGAATTTGCATTGTGCATTAAATTTGTCGAGAATGAAAAAACAAAGCTCAACCTAAATTCAAATTCAAGGCACAATTGGAGAGTTTATATTAAAAAAATTGGAATTTCACTCATAACTTCTCTAAATCCCAAAAATACCCCTCAATTTTCTCTAAATTTTCTCAAAGATCAAACTCCACTTTTTTCTCCATTTTTCTTAAGAACACCATCAATCTTCATCAACAAGATTCAAACAAAAAAAATCAAATCTCCTCCTCTCATCCACTGTGATCCGTTGCGTCCCTCCACCTACCGTCGTCACTATTTCTGGTGAAACTCCCTTCGGCCGCCACATCCGCAATCGTGGATCTCTTTGCTTCAGTAGTTCGTCCATGATTTTTCTCCATCCATGGATTCCGATAGTGTTTCCAACATCTTCATGACGCGCTTGTGCTCATACCCATCAAGACGCGCTTCAACTGCTCTCAAACGTTTATAAATCTGAAACGTTGCTCACTGTTTACAACAACAACTTTCCTTTGGTGGCAAAACCGGACTATTGGCCTGAATACAACGGTGATATAGTTTGGCACAATGACCAAATGCGAAGGAACAAGAAGGGTCGTCCCAAAAGCAGGCGCATAACAACAGAAATGGACGATCTTGACAGGTTGGAAAGAAAGTGTGGTTTATGCCGTCAGGTCGGACACAATCGCAAAAACTGTCTGAATCGGGCGTCTGGCTCGACCACATAAATTTTGTAATACAATAAATCTTTTCAATATTTGTGTTGTAAACATTATGGGTTTTCCGTTAATAAAAATGTTCACACAATTTAAGAAATTCAATATAGGAAATTACATTAGGGTTTTCGCGTACAACAATGATTAACGATATTCAATCTAGGAAATTACAACTGTTAACACAATTTCATCTGACCCATGCATCATCAGCATTACATCACTGTCTGTTTTGACTTCCTCCAACCACACATTAGGTCTTCCTGTCGCATGCGAGGTTGTTGTTCGTTTTCGCTGGATCCTTCGAATTTTTTCCCCCTCGGCGATGTCTCCATCTAGCCACCGCATCAACTCCCGCTTCAGACGCTCCATGGAGTGAATGTGCCAGAATTTCATTTTCATCGCAGGTTTCGTGGCAGAGAAAATAACGTAACCATCTCTGCTAAAAATCATAGGCGACGTCATTATGTAAATAAGGGAGTACAAAATAAAAATACAGTGCGAGAAAGTGTGAGAAATTTCAAAGAAACGGACGAATTATTTATAAAACAGCAAAAAACCCTAGTTTTGCCCTAGGCGCCAAGTGAGATGGCGCCTCCTCTCATTTTTAAGGAGCATGCGCCATCTCACTTGGCTAAAAGACAAGGGAGGCGCCAACTGAGATGGCGCCTAGGGCAAAACCCTAGGTGGAGGCGCCAAGTGAGATGGCTCCTCCTTTGTGGAGCCATATGAAACATGGTTATTTGCGTAATTTTTTCCGAAACCCGGTTATTTGCGAAATATTAATTTAATACATGGTTATTAATAAAAAAAATTCACTTCTTTAATTTCTTATTAATGTTGAGAATTAGGACCTTGATATTTATTATGAATTGAATATTGATGTTATTGTATGATTAAAGTGTTGGATATTATTTGTGAATTCTTGAATTGGATATCAATATGAGTTGTACCTTTGAATTTGGAATTGGAAATATTGATGTAGATTAGGTGTTTGATAAAAGGCCTAAGAGGTGGAAGTTTTGTTGAAATTGAGACGATTATTTTGGCACAATTTCATAAATGATGTCAGCTACAAATTTTCTTCAGACCTCGAGATTTCACTTTAATCGGAGGATTTTCGTTCGTGGCATTCTTGTAAAACTGAACAGTGAAATTAACTGAGAAAAATTTGCATTAGTTGTCTCTGCTTTGTGTCAGTGCATATTTGAATATTCATAATTTTCTCATCGTTCATCCGATTGAGTCTGTTCTTTCGGCATTGCATCATAAATTTCGCAAGCTTGGATTTCCATGTTGAGCTCGAGTCGAGATTTTGCACCGATGATGACGTGGCATTTTACACTCACATTGTGCATTAAATTTGTTGACACTGACAAAACAAACCTCAACCCAAACTAAAATTCAAGACCCAATTTGATAGAGTTCATAATAAAAAAATTAGAATTTCACTCATAACATCTCTCACTCCCAAAAAAACCTCTCAATTTTCTTTATATTCTCTCAAGGATCAAACTCCGCTTTTCTATCTATTTTTTTCAAGAACGCCATCAATGTTCATCAACAAGATTCAAACCAAAAATAAATAAAAAAACTCAAATCACCTCCTCTCTTCCACCGTGATCTTCCCTGTCCCTTCGCCTACCGTTGTGGTTGCTTCCGACGAAATTCACCCTAGCTGCCACATCCGTGATCGCATATCTCTCTGGTCTGACGGTTCATCTGTGATTCATCTCCCTCTGTGGATTCCAATCGTGTTTCCAACCTCTTTGTCAATCTCCTCTTCTCTTCCATTTGGTAATTTCTTGTACTCATTGTTTGAATTACTTGTTTAATTGTATGTTGATGTTGAGAATTAGGAAGTTGGAATTTATTATGAATTGAATATTGTTGTTCTTGTGTGATTAAAGTGTTGGATATTGTTTGTGAATTTTTGAATTGGATATCAATATGAGTTGAACCTTTGAATTTGGAATTACAAATATTGATGTAGATTAGTTGTTTGATAAAAGGCCTAAGAGGTGGAATTTTGGTTGAAATTGAGACGATTCTTGTGACACAATTTCACAAATGATGACAGCTACAAATTTGCTTCAGACCCCGAGTTTGGAATTTACTCGGAGGATTTTCGTACATGGCATTATTTCAAAACTTAAATGTCAAATTAACTGAGAAAAATTTGTGTTAGATAACTCTGCTTTGTGTCAGTGCATATTCGAAAATTCATTACTTTCTCATCGTTCATCAGATTGAGTCCGTTCTTTCGGTATTGCGTAGCAAATTTCACAAGCTTTGATTTTGATGTTGAGCTGGAGTCTAGATTTTGCAAGGATAATGACGTGTAATTTTACACTTACATTGTGCATTAAATTTGCTAACACTTACAAAACAGAGCTCAACATAAATTCCAATTCAAGCCACAATTGGAGAGAGTTTATATTCAAAAAATTAGAATTTCACTCATAACTTCTCTAACTCCCAAAAACACCTCGCAATTTTCTCTTTATTCTCCCAAAGATCAAACTCCACTTTTCTATCTATTTTTCTTAAGAACACAATTAATATTCATTAACAAGATTCAAACAAAAAATAAATAAAAAAACTCAAATCTCCTGCTCCCTTCCACCGTGATCCGACCCGTCCCTCCGCCTACCACCATCACCCATTCCGCCGAAAGTCCCTTTGCCATCCACATCCGCGATCATGGATCTCTTTGTTTCGGTAGTTTGTCTGTGATTCTTCTCCCTCCGCGGATTCTGATTGTTTTTCTAACCTCTTCATCAATCTCTTCTTCTCTTCCATTAGGTGAATTCTTATACTCATTGTTTCAATAACTTGTTTAATTGCATATTAATGTTGATAATTAGGAAGTTGAAATTTATTATGAATTGTATATTAATGTTAATGTGTTATTAAAGTGTTGGATATTGTATGTGAATTCTTGAATTGGATATCAATATGAGTTGAACCTTTGAATGTGGAATGGAAATATTGAGGTAGATGAGGTGTTTTATAAAAGGCCTAAGAGGTGGAATTTTTTTGAAATTGAGACGATTCTTCTGGCCCAATTTCACAAATGATGTGAACTACAAATTTGCTTCAAACCCCGAGTTTTGACTTTAATCAGAGGATTTTCGTTCGTAGTATTCTTTCAAAACTGAAAAGTGAAATTAACTGAGAAAAATTTGTATTAGTTAACTCTGCTTTGTGTCAGTGCATATTCGAAAATTCATAACTTTCCCATCGTTCATCCGATTGAGTCTTTTCTTTCGGCATTGCGTCACAAATTTCACAACCTTTGATTTTGATGTTGACCTCGAGTCGAGATTCTTCACGAATAATGATGTGGAATTTTACACTTACATTATGCCTTAAATTTGCTGCCACAGACAAAACAAAGCTCAACCTAAATTAAAATTCAAAGAACAATTAGAGAGAATTTATATTCAAAAAATTTGAATTTCACTCATAACTTCTCTCACTCCCAAAAACACCTCTCAATTTTCTCTCTATTCTCTCAAGGATCAAACTCCACTTTTCTCTCTATTTTTCTATAGAACACCATCAATCTTCATAGTGAAGATTCAAACCAAAAATAAATAAATAACTGAAATTTCATCCTCTCTTCCACCGTGATCTGCCCCGTCCCTCCGCCTACGGTTGTCGTTGTTTCCGACGAAATTCCCCCTGGCCGCCACATCTTCGATCGCATATCTCTCTGGTCTGACGGTTCGTCCGCGATTCTTCTCCCTCTATGGATTCCGATCATGTTTCCAACCTCTTTATCAATCTCCTTTTCTCTTCCATTAGGTAATTTCTTGTACTCGTTGTTTGAATTACTTGTTTAATTATATATTGATGTTGAGAATTAGGAAGTTGAAATTTATTATGAATTGAATATTGTTGTTGTTGTGTGATTAAAGTGTTGGATATTGTTTGTGAATTCTTGAATTAGATATCAATATGATTTGAGCCTTTGAATTTGGAATTAGAAATATTTATGTAGATTAGTTGTTTAATAAAAGGCCTAAGAGGTGGAATTTTGGTTGAAATTCAGACGATTCTTCTGACACAATTTCATAAATGATGTCAGCTACAAATTTGCTTCAGACCCCGAGTTTTGAATTTAATCATAGGATTTTCGTACATTGAATTCTTTCAAAACTTAAATGTGAAAGCAATTGAGAAAAATTTGTATTAGTTAACTCTGCTTTGTAACAGTAAATTCATAACTTTCTCATCGTTCATCCAATTGAGTCCGTTCTTTCGGCATCACGTCATGAATTTTTAAAGCTTCGATTTTGATGTTTAGCTCAAGTTGAGATTCTGCACGGATAATGACGTGGCATTTTACACTTACATTATGCATTAAATTTACTGACACTGACAAAACAAAGCTTAACCTAAATTCAAATTCAAGGCACAATTGGAGAGAGTTTATATTCAAAATATTAGAATTTCACTCATAACTTCTCTCACTCCCAAAAACACCTCCCAATTATCTCTTTATTCTCTCAGATGAAACTCTACTTTTCTCTTTATTTTTCTAAAGAACACCATCAATCTTCACCAACAAGATTCAAAAAAAAAAAAAACTCAAATCTCCTCGTATCTTTTACCGTGATCCGCCGCGTCCCTCCGACAACCGTCGTCGCTGTTTCCGGTGAAACTCCCTCCGGCCGCCACATCCGCGATCGAGGATCTCTTTGCTTTGGCGGTTCGTCTGCAATTCTTCTCCCTCTGCGATTTCGGTCGTGTTTCCAACCTCTTCACTAATCTCCTCTTCTCTTCCATTTGGTGACTTCTTTTATTCATTGTTTCAATTACTTGTTTAATTGCATATTAATGTTGAGAATTAGAAAGTTGAAATTTATTATGAATTAGATATTAATGTTAATGTGTGATTGAAGTGTTGGATATTGTTTGTGAATTCTTGAATTGGATATCAATATGAGTTGAACCTTTGAATTTGGAATTGGAAATATTAAGGTAGATTAGGTGTTTGATAGAAGGCCTAAGAAGTGGAATTTTGGTTGAAATAGAGACGATATTTATGGAACAATTTCACAAATGATGTCAGTTATAAATTTGCTTCAGACCCTGAGTTTGGACTTTAATCGGAGGATTTTCGTTGTGGCATTCTTTCAAAATAGAACAATTGAACTTGAGGATAAAAGTAAAGTTGTAGGTAATTGGATTCTCTTTAAAATGAGCCTTGGTTGGGGAAAAATTGATGAAGTATGTGAGAGTTATGCCTGGTCAAAGTTTAGTTGATTTCTCCTATAGAAACCCTAATTTAGCAATTCTTGAGTTTTGATAAATTAAGAGCATTACTTGAGGAATCATGTTCAACCCTTGATCAAATGATGATTATCACTTCAAAATGTTGATGTTGACAAAAAAATCTTGAATTTTGGCTGTATATTGGCCACAATTGACTTTTGACCAAGTACAGTTGATTTTCAAACACTTGGGCAGTTGACCGAGCAAACTTGTAGTGTAAGGCATGAAATTTGGAATGAACATTATTGAGGACATATTAGGAACCATGGAAATCACTTGAGGCCTTTTAAACCCAAACTTATTTGTGAAAAGTGAAACTATAGTTGGAAATCCATTGCTTATGAGGAGAATTTGTCTGGTCAATTCTTAGTCAACCTTGAGCATTTGGGGACCTCTAAGAGTATATCTTGAATAAATGAGAGGAAAAATTTTGGGGTACAACAGCTTCCCCTGTTCAATCTTCTTAAGCATGAAGAGTTGGATGGGCATGTCTGACATTCGTGATCTGAAGGTAGAAGAGGATTGAACACTAGAGTTCCCAGAAATTTGCACTCGCTTGTGCACGAAGTAACGCTTTTGGTTGATGATATCGGGAATGGGCTTAGAGATTCCATTTGGAGATGATGACTGAGAGTTGTCAGATATGGGCTTAAAGATGCCATCAAAAGTAGATGTTTACTTCATAAGGGGTCTCTTTATGGGGATTCATGTTCCTGTTGTTTGAGGAGGACACAGGTGAGGAATGTTGATTTTGCTCTTTGCTTTAGGAAGCTCTGTGGGGAATGGGTATAGGAGCTTTAGTTGTCCATTACTCTACCGGGGAGTTATCTCTTGACTGGGGAGAAGGAAAGTTAACCCTTATTTGGTCGAAATTCAGGCTTCATGGTTACTCAAACTATTATCTGGTAGAAATCCAAGCTTCACAGTGACTTGAACTATTATCTTGACGGGTCCAGGCTTCAGTGACTTGAACTGTTATCTTGTCGGGTCCAGGTTTTAGTGATTTGAACTGTTATCTAGTCGGGTCCAAGCTTCAGTTATTTGAATTGTTATCTAGTTGAAATCCAGGTGTCACAGTGTTAAAGATTATACTGTCAACTGGTCAGGTCCAGGCTTCATAGTAATTGACAGAGTAAACTGCTATCTGGTCGGACTTCGAGCTTTACAACAACTTATACTGTTATCTGGTCGGATTCCAGGCTTCACAGTGTTTTGAATTGTAAATTGACTAGTATCCGATCGGATTACAGGCTTCAGCAATGATGTTAACTACTATCTAGTCGAATACCAGGATTCACAATAATTTGACAGAGTAAACTTCTGTTTGGTCGTACTCCAGGCTTCGCAGTAATTGAGGAGGTTTAACAGTTATCCGGTCGGATTCTGGGCTTCAACAATGATGTTAATTGCTATTTGGTCGGGTCCAGGCTTCAAAGTGTTGTAAACTGCTATCTGGTCGGATTCCAAGCTTCAGTGTCTTGAATTTGATATTAACTTCTATTTGGTCGTATTCCAGGCTTGATAGTGATTGTTAAGTTGTTACTTCAGATAGTTATCCTGTCTTGTTTCAGGATTTAATCTGGAACTTCTTAAAAATTGATGATGATATTTGTTTGTTGATCTTTCCTGAAAAGGTAAAGAATTAGTTGTATGCAATGTCGTGATGCGTGACACACAATGTGTAATGATGTTCTCAAAATAAATGAGATTGTGCTATATGAATTTGGTATACATATGTTATGACGTTTGTAAAATAATGTATGAATGCAATATATGAATTGATCATTTATTCTCTGTAGCATCGTTGAATTAAGGGAAAATAAATCCCTGAATGCTGCTGGGGATGAAAAACGTTATTCTTCATTATTTATTGAAGTTGAATTGTTGGGAGATGGATCTTCGTGGTTAGAGAAATAAACTCTACTAGGGAAAGAAAACTCCATAAACTGCTTGGGGATTTTTATGAAGCTCTGTTGGGGAACCCAAGAAGTTTATGAACCATGCTGAGGAATTCTTCAAGATTCTAGGGAGATGATGAGAAACTCTTTCTCTGCAGGGGATATCGGAACCTATAACATCACTACGCTTTATGTTGAGGATATGGAAGTGACGTCGCAGGAGGTCTTCTTTGTCTCTGTATCTATTATGGGATGTATTACGGGGATTCGCAGATGGCTTTTTAGATATTGTCATGTTTCTTAAAGCCATTAGTAACTGTCTTTCTATTTTTATACATGTATTTGTAAATGGTGATCATATTTAAATGCATATGTTAGAAATAATCACTGGACATTTTTAAAAAAAAAATAGAAAAATAAAAACAAATAGTTTTGTGCTTTCAAAGAGATAGCTTTTGTATTAATCTGAAGAAGTCTGCCTATAACAGGCGTTTTTGTACAAGGAGATAGACATCCTAATAAGAGAATGTCGTAGTAAGAATGAAAACTATATAAATTAGTATAGAAAGAAATATAACAATGTGAAATGATTCCATTGGGTTCCCATTATGTTATTGCCTTTATATCTTTAAGTGCCTCATCACTTTCTTGCTTGACCGAAGCTGACTGGATTAATTAGTACCATTTGAACTTAATACTTGTTACCGAAGTCTGTCTGTGAGGTGATCCAACGGGACATAGTTTTACGCTTTTAATCCCTAATTTTTTCATCGACCGCCCTTACAGCTTTTCAGTCCATCGGGATACCCTTTTTTTCCCAAGCCTCCTTTTCAGGTTTTCGACTTGCCGGATGTACAGATTTTTTCATATATATATATATATATATATATATATATATATATATATATATATATATATATATATATATATATATATATATATATATATATATATATATATATATATATATATATATATATATATATATATATATATATATATATATATATATATATATCCCTAAATTTTGCCCGAACCCTTTTGGTTCGCCGGGATGCCCTTATTTTTTTCCTAGACCAGTCAACTTAATGGGTTTCTATTCATGCGTAGTATCTTTTAACTATGCTCGCGTTTATAGGGTGCGGAAGGTCGTCACCGTCCAAAGTGGTTAAGATCATGGCTCCACCAGAAAATATGTTCTTGATCACAAATGGTCCTTCGTACGTGGGAGTCCATTTGCCGCTGGGATCACCTTGTGTCAGGATAATGCGCTTTATTACTAGGTCACCCACTTGATATACCGTGCGTCTGACCTTCTTGTTAAAAGCTTTGATCATACGTTTCTGGTACATCTGACCATGACAAACAGCTGCGAGCCTCTTCTCGTCAATCAAGTTCAATTGGTCAAGTCGAGTCTGAACCCATTCATCTTCTTTTAAACCTGCATCCTTCATGATTCTTAGGGAAGGGATCTGGACCTCGACGGGTATGACAGCTTCCATACCGTATACGGGAGAAAAGGGGGTTGCCCCTGTTGATGTGCACCCTGAGGTACGATAACCATGGAGAGAAAATGGTAACATCTCGTGCTAGTCTTTATATGTTACTGTCGTCTTCTGTATAATCTTTTTGATATTCTTATTGGCAGCCTCCACAACGCCATTCATCTTCAGGCAGTAAGGAGAAGAGTTATGATGTTGGATCTTGAATTGCATACAGAGCTCTATGATCATAGTATTATTGAGTTTGGTACCGTTATCTGTAATAATCCTTTCTGAGATACCATACCGACAAATAACATTGTGCCTGATAAACCGTGCCACAACGTTCTTGGTAACGGAAGCAAATGAGGTTGCCTGGATCCAGTTTGTGAAGTAATCAATGGCAACAAGGATGAAGCGGTGTCCATTGGAAGTGGTAGGTCTAATCTATCTGATCATATCAATATCCCACATTGTAAATGGCGAGGGAGCAGTTAAGAGATTTAGCAGAACCGGAGGCACAAGGACTTTGTCAGCATAGATTTGGCATTTGTGACAAGTCCGAGAGTGATGATGACAATTTGCTTCCATAGTGGACCAATAGTATCTTGCCCATAGGATCTTTTTAGCCATTGTATACCCACTATAATGGGTGCCAAAGGCACCTTCGTGCATGTCCTCCATAATTTTCTCTGCTTCTCTTTTAACCACACACCGCAGTAAGATAGAATCGTGGTTGCGCTTGTAGAGAATTCCATTATTGAGGAAGAACATGGTAGAGAACCTTCTCAGAAACTTCTTATCATTGATAGATTCTCCCTAAGGGTATTCTTGATCTTTGAGATACCTTTTCACTTCGTGGAACCAAGGCTTTTCCTCTAATAAAAGTATGTCGGTTTGTCTAATGTTTCAATAGTCATCTGAGGGGCTTCATTATCCCATATGAATTTAAACATGGATGACATGGTCGCTAGCACGTCCGCTAACTAATTTTATTCTCGTGGAATATGTTCAAAAGTAATCTCCTCAAAGTATGGAATCAATGTCAACACATGCTCTTGGTAAGGGATGATATTGGGATGTTTTGCGTCTCATTCTCCATTAACTTGGCTGATCACCAAGGCTGAGTCTTCGTATACCTGTAGTAACTTGAATCTCATGTCAATAGAAACCTCGATACCCATAATGCATGCTTCATATTCGACCATGTTGTTGGTGCAATTAGAACATAATCTGGCGGTGAAGGGTGTATGGCAGCCTTCTAGGGAGATAATCATAGCACCAATACCATTACCGAGTGCATTGGAAGCTCTATTAAATAACATAGTCCATCGGGATCCTTTTTCAGGTCCTTCATCCGGTCCAGGTTCTTCACAATCAGTTACGAGAATAATATTCTCATCCGGGAACTCAAAATTCATTGTCTGGTAGTCGTCTACAGCCTGATGAGCCAAGTTGTCAGCTAGTACACTTCCTTTTATTGCCTTTTGAGTAGTGTACTGGATGTCATATTCGGTCAGGACCATTTGCCATCTTTCTATTCTTCCAAAGAGAGCGGGCTTCTTAAATATGTATTTGGTAGGATCCATTTTAGATATCAATAAAGTGGTATGGGTGAACATATACTGTCTTAGTCGGCGAGCAGCCCATGCCAAACTGCAAAAAGTTTTCTCGAGTAGTTAGTATCTTGTTTCACAGTCGGTAAACATTTTGCTAAGGTAGTATATTGCATGCTCTTTTCGACCAGACTCATCATGCTTCCCCAGCACACACCCCATTGAATTCTCTAATACTATTAAGTACATTATCAGAGGTCTTCCTTCAACCGACGACATCAAAATTGGAGGTTCTTGAAGATATTTCTTGATTTTTTCAAAGGCAGTCTGGAAGTTGTCATTCCAATTCACTACTTGATCTTTCTTTAGTAATTTGATGATTGGCTCACAGGTAGCGGTTTGGTGGGAAATGAATCTGGAAATATAGTTTAGATGTCCCAAGAATCCCCTAACCTCCTTCTCGATGCGAGAAGTTGGCATTTCTTGTATAGCTTTAAACTTTGCGGGGTCTACTTCAATACCTTTTTCGCTAACAATGAAACCTAAGAGTTTACCAGATCTTACCTCTAAAGGTACACTTGTTTGGGTTCAATCTCAACTTGTACTTCTTCAGTCTTTCAAACAGCTTTTACAGGTGATCTAGGTGCTCTTCTTCACTCTGAGACCTGGCTATCATATCGTCAATGTAGACCTCTATCTCGTGATGGATCATATCGTGAAACAAAGCTACCATAGCAAGCTGATAGGTTTCCCCGGTGTTCTTCAACCCAAATGGCATAACTTTGTAACAGAAGGTACCCCACCGTGTGACGAAAGTTGTTTTCTCCATGTCTTCAGGTGCCATTTTGATCTGATTATAACCAGAGAAATTGTACATGAAAGAGAATATCTTATGTTGTGCAGTTTTGTCAACCAGAACATCAATGTCGGGAAGCGAGAAGTCATCCTTGGGGATCGCCCTATTCATATCTCTGTAATCCACACACATACGCACCTTGCCATCCTTTGTAGGTATCGGTACCACGTTTGGAATCCATTGAGGATAAGAAGTAACAGTTAAGAATCCAGCATTAAATTGTTTCATGACTTCATCCTGGATATTTTTTGACATCTCAGGACACATATGATGAACCTTTTACTTCACTGGAGGGAAGTCTTCTTTCATTGGCAAACGATGAACCACAATATTAGTGTTCAACCCCGGCATGTCTTCGTAATACCAGGAAAAGATCTCAACATAATCATTTAACATCTGAATTAACCGTTCTTTAACACAATTTTCCTAGTTTGCGCCTATCTTGACTTCCTTTTTATTCTCCTCAGTACCCAAGTTTACTATCTCGACCGACTCTTCATGAGGCTGTATTGCTCTTTCCTCTTATTGTAACAGTCTAGCAATTTATCTTGGTACTTTACAATCTTCCTTACCTTCATCCTCGGCTTGGTAGATCGGATTTTCAAAGTCATAACTGACAATAGCAAACTGTTATCAATGGGTTTTAAAGTGGACGTGGATCTACAATTTGATATATGGGTGTGTGTAAGAAAGCATAGCTATTTTGATAAAGTAGAGTAAAAAGAAAAATAGAGAGCGTAAAATTTTTATGCAAAACATCCAATGATTTATTAATGACATATAAATATGAAGTGATTACACTCACAAAGAGACCCTTGTGTCTCAGGTAAGACACAAGGCTTTAGAGTTTAAACTGTTCAAAAATTACATATCCTCAAAAAACAGAAAAACAATTATTCCTGGTTAAAAGAAATAGGCACAAAGTCTCTAGCCGTCTAATTATTGAGTCCACCATTGGTAGTAGGGAAGATCCAATTGTCTAGGTCACAGTAAGTTTCAACGTCTTCTACAGCGTTGACTCCATGGTTGTTGATGCATAGTGGTGGTCCTCCGGAGCGAGCACGATGAATAGCTTTTTGAGATCCTGAAGTGAAACCCAAACCAAATTTGTGAAACTTATAGGGGATGTCATGTAGTTGGCCCCAAATAATACACCCACCTTATTCTCCTACAATCTTAACATCTTTTAGAGAAGCCATCTTCAGTGGAGGTCTGGTAATCTTAGGAACAACGGTAGCAGCTTTGGTAACAATAATCGTTTGAGGAACCTCTTCAAAATTCTGACAGGTGGTCTTAATGAACTCATTATCCATTTCGACATATCTGAAAGAGTTCAAGTGGCTTACCATATACTCTTCTTCACCATGGACTGTAACAATCTTTCCATTAATTGGATATTTTAACATCTGATGCAAGGTTGAAGTGACAGCACATGCCCCATGAATCCAAGGGTGTCCCAATAAGCAAGAGTAAGACAGGCGAGTGTCCATCACATAAAACATAGAATCGAACGTCTGGGAACAAACTTTAATAGGAATTTTCACCTCCCCGTGTACCATTCTTTTGGATCCATCAAAATCCCTCTCCACAATATTGGTGGACTTCAATGTAAGTCCTTCACAATCCAATTTGTCCAAATCCCCCTTGGGAAAAATATTTAGTCACGAACCTGTATCAACTAGAACATGAGACAGGGTAGTGCCCCTGCACTCAATAGGGACATGTAAGGCATCATTATGCTTCCTTCCTTTGGACGTAAAATCAGCATCGGAGAAATCTAGTCCATTGTCAGCACTCTGACTAGAAACACAATTCTCAAATTGGTCGGCAGAAGTCTCTTGCGGAACATGAGCATACTTTAGGAACTTCACCAAATCCTTAGTGTGGGCTTCAGAGCATAACAACAAGGCCAACATTGAAATTTTTTAGGGGGTCTTCCCCAATTGTTCCACAATATTATAGTCACTTTTCCGTATAATTTTAAAAATTTCCTACATTTCTCGTTTGGAGGCTCTAGGAATGGTTTCTTTTGGTGCCTCCGTGCGGGCATGCTCAACCAATACTCCTTTGCCTCGAGTCTCAACTGACTCACTAGTAGAAATAACAACAGGAGTAACAATGGGAGAAGCAACAGGAATATCAACAGGAGTATTAAAAGGAGTGACACCAGTCTTTGGAGAGATTTCAGGGGAGAAAATCATTCTGTTTCGGGTAATTTTACTGGTCCCAACAATGTTGTCAATGTTAGGATCAGTATCTTCAGCAACTTCATTTTTGACAACCAATAGGTCTGGCTTGACGCCAAGGTAATAAACGCCAGCTCCATAATTCCAAGGAACAGCTTTGTCGGAGGAATATGGTATTGGCCTAGGAGAGGTAATAATCAAAGGAGAAACATTAGGAGTGGACGTAATCCTCACAAGACCTTTAGACTATACCTTGGTAGGATTGTTGGAAATGGTAACAATTGACACATCTTCACACAAACTTCTTGTAGAGGGAACCTTCTCAAAGAGGATCTCCCGATCATTAATCAGACGTTGAACACCTATTTTCAATAATAAACAACCTTTAGGTAGAGATGCATAATGGTAGCAATCTTCACCACAGCCTTGAAATAAACCAGTTTGTAAGAGATTCTCTTTAACCACTAGATGAGGAGTAGCTAGTTCATCCACAGAAGAAACAAACAGGTCACTGTCAACAGCATTGATACCTTGGTCATGCTTGGGCATTGGTGCAGTTATCACATTGGGCGTTTTAGGACGGTCAAATTCAATCTCCTTTGCCTCAATAAGATCTTGAATTTTATTCTTCAGAGCCCAACAATCATTTGTATCATGCCTTAGACTGTTGGAGTGGTAGGCACACCGAGCATTTGGATTATAACGGGGAGATGTAATCTTTGGATTTTGAGGAGGCTCCCTTAGAGTGACCAAACTAGCCTTTATTAGATGCTGCAATACCTGGGATAAGGGCATGTTGAGTCTGGTGAATTGTCTTCTAGGTGCATCCTGCTTGTGCTGATTGTTTTATTGTTGAGTTGATGCAAGGTTGGAGATCATTACAGCTCCTACTGTCGGACGGTGTTCAGCTCCTCTTGTCCTTTTGCCAAAGTCAATAACATTTATTGAAACTGAGCATTCTGCGCCTGGAGATCTTTTACCGTCTATTCCATGTCCATCTCACTAAAATAAACAGTAGAAAGATAAGGAGACCTGTTGTAAGAAGCATGCTTATGTTATGATGAATGAAGATGCATATGCAATGATTTCAAGGAAATTAGAGATTTAAATTTGCTTTAGACAAAAAGGGAACACATGTCATATCAAAAAGTCAAAGTTTCAGTATATCATGCCTCTTTGGGCTTACAAAGAAATACAAAAACTCTAAGATAAAAAAGTTGAACGCATCCTCTTTGGTGCGATGTTGGCGTTCAGACTCCGCTCCTTATGAAGCTGCTTGGTGAGTTCCAGAACATTCTTCTTGCTGGCGTAGAATTGGGCCTCGAAAGTATCTCGCTCCCCCTTAAGCTGTATCCAATCCTTTTGCAAGTCTTCGAGAGAGGTGGGCATGTCAGGATGCAGGATAGTGTATGGGACATCTCCTTCCACAATAGGCTCTTTGATAACCGGGAGAATGGAAGGGTAAGGCATCATAAGACTTTGAGCACGAGCTCGTACCCATTAGAGATAAGCCTCAAGAGGGATGGAATTCTTATGCCCCAATTTCTTGCTATCTACCTTTTTTAACATCCACCAAGCTCGGATAAACCTCTGGCGGTGACCTTGATCGTCATTCTCGTAGTGAAATACCAACCCTTCAATAAGCATCTCATGCGTGTCATCCCTTCAGGCGTAGCCAAACTGTCGTAAGGCCAAGCAAGGGTTGTAAGTGATACCTCCCCCAATGCCAAGTAAGGGGACATTAGGGAATTCTCCATAATGGTCGACGATAGTAACATTCTCCACAGATCGGGAACACAAATGAATGTCTGAGCGTCATCAACCTATGTGACCACCTTGAACCTTGCTCGTTCTTCAATACAGATTGGGGAATATGTGAAATAAACCATCTTGCCAAGAGAGGAGTACAACACATGAGAATACCCCTTTTCCTCGTAGTACGAGTGTGAAAATAATGTAGGATGTCTCCTAACAAAGTAGGCACCGGGTTACGAGACATGAAGATTTTGACGGCGTTTACATCTATGAGTTGGTCAGGATTTGGAAAAAAAACCATCCCATAGATGAGGAGAGACAAAATTTCCTCAAAAGCTTACAAGTCCAAGGATTCCCAACAGTTTTGAGCTTTCTCAAACAAGAACTTAGCTAAGAAACCTTTGACACCACTCCTTGTTTTCCAATTAGTTGTGACATCAGATGGTTGCAAGTGTAGGGCTTGAGCAATCTCTTCTAGTTTTGGATCTCCTTCTGTACCATTGAAGGGTAGTTGATTGAGAATGTAAATTCTCAAGAGTTGGGAGAATTCTTCCAAAGTTGGCACAAGTTGATAATCAGGAAATGTTAAGCAATGGTGTAGAGGATCAAAGAACTGGAAGAGCACCTTCATCATGTCCTCATCAGTGTTGGAGGTAGCCAAGTTTAGGAGGAGACCATGTCTTTCGGTAAATGGAGAATTTTTGGGAACCCTTGATGTTAACTCTTTAAGTTGAGAAGGAATCCTTATGAGATTGACTTGAATGGTTTTCCTGCGAATAAAATCCATGTCCTACAAAACAGAACAAAGATAAATCCAAAAAATCCTTGAAATGGTTAGTGAGTATGAGTATGATGTTATGATGTTTATGATGTTATGTACAAGTAAATATATACAAACAAAACAAACAAGTCCTTAGGTTTAGGCTTGCATAGAGTCTCATAGGTAAGTACCCTCTTGAAGTTTAGTTGGCTCAAACTTGTCCTAGCAATAGTAACCGGGTTCTAAGGGAGCTCAATATCACTGGTTTGTTTCCTCGGGAATTATTTCAGTGCAAGACTCTTTAATGGCGACCGAAATATCCCAAAAAAACAAACCTCAATGATTGTAGTATCGAGTATCTACCAACTTCGGGCTGCACCAAAGTAGGTCATCTCACTATGTCCTAATGGCCAAGTTGGTCAAGTAAAAGTTATAGAAGTTAGTTAGTGCTTCATGACATCACTCAGCGGCCCTGTATTCTCCTTGACTACTCAAGGGCTACCGGTACCCACAAATATGTCACACTAATGTAGCTATTGCTTAGACCATGTCGGTATACCCTGCACAGTTTCCACAACGTATTGCTAATTTCCTATAAGGTATCCCAAATTCGGGTAGAGGATTCAAACTCAAACAAAGAACCAAAATTTAAAGCATACAAGTCAAACAATGAAAGCAAATAAATATGATGTAGGCCTATGGTAACCCCACTTTTAAGATAGTCCCCAGCAGAGTCGCTAGTTCTGTAACACAGTGGGAGAACTAACTTAGTTGCTTTGCGTTTGATCACAAATGTTGCAGTTAGCAAGAGTCGCCAGTGACTTTTCTTTTATCCAAAAGGAAAGGCTGAAAAGAATAGGAAAGACCTTTGAGATATTTTCTTGAGTTCATGGGGTAGATTATGAAAAGGGAAGGTATTAGCACCCTTTTCATCCGTAGTTATCTAGGGCTCTTAGTTGCTTGTTAGATCACTTGCTTTTGTTTGAAAATGTGCTTTGTGTGGTTTTTGAAAGTATTTTGAAAAGGCGCCATCGTTTAGGCAAACATTGTAATGATTCTCATTCATAAGAATGTACACAAAGTGTTGATCTTTTGAAAATTGTTTTGAAAGTGTTGATGTTTGTTTTGAAAATAGCAAGGATGTTTTGGTTTTGAAATTGAGCAAGCAACTAGGAACAATCTAACTACTCAAAAGTATTTCATGTTTATTTCCTCTTTCCTTTGACATTGTTATCTTACCATTGATTTGGTAAATAACCATATCTTTGGATGTAAAAGGGATGGGAGAGGGTCATCGAAATTCCATGATTAGCAATGTTGTAAGATATCTTAGCATTTTCTTTAGGGTCTAAGATCATTTTGAAAGGGCACTTTGGTAGCGTCATCGAGGGACTATGATCTTGTATTTTTTTATTTTTTTTACTAAGACATTTCACATGCATAATATGGCCATTTTTGTAAGGCAACAAAGTGGGTTTACCCTAAGGGTGTAAGTGTACAAAGTATATTGATTTACATGCATTATTTTGTCTTTGAATTAGGGTTTTCTAAGCATTGATTTTATCTTCCCATACAAACCCTAATTACTAGCATTTGTATATAAAGCATTAAATTGCGGAAAATAAAAATACTAAGCTATTACATCAATAGGGGAGGGGGTGTACAAATTACAAATGGGGAAATTGAAAGAAATTAAAACCCTAATTATCTATTACAACTATATTGAATTTGAATAAATGTACAAGAGATGAAATGAATATAATGTACAAGTATGGATGGATAAGGAATGTATTTTTGTATTAAAGGTTTTGACCTAATTAAATTAAAATAAGATAATCGACTAGAATAAGAAAATTAAAATTAAGTTAATAAAGGAAATTAATTTATTAAAGAAAACAAATTTTTTAGTTTTTTTGTGAATTTAATTAAACTAGTAAATAAAATTAATCAAATAAAAGTCCTAAGTTCTAAATTGATTTTAATTTAGAAGAATGTAATATAATAATAATTAAGACTAATTATCTAAGTATTTAAAAAAGGAAATTTTTTTTATTCTTTTGTTTTATGAAGTAAAATAAACTAAATAAATATAAATAATAAAATATAAATATTTTTGGATTTTTATTAGTAACAATAAAAATAATATTAATAAATAATAATAATAATAATAATAATAATAATAATAAAGAAAATAAAAATTAAAAAAAAAAAAAAAATGGGCCAGGATGTATGAAAGTGAAACAGGGGGTATGGTGCAGCAAAAATGGAGAAAGCCCAAAGCTAGGCCCATGCGCTGTAAAGAAACAAAAAATGGAAAAAAGTATGAAAAATGACAAAACGCAGTGCGCTGGGTGCTGAACCCACGCCCTCTTGGTTACCAGTGTGCTGACTTACCATTGGGGTGGCTATACATTCGTTAAATTATGTCAAACCATAAATATATATTAGAAACTGCTTCCTGAAGACAACTTCATCTTCAACCTCACGCCTAGCCAGACCACCTGCATCTTGTTCATTTCTCATCTATTTGCAAAAGTGTAAACATGAATCTTGTGGCAAATTTCCTCACGATTTCAGAAATGTAAAGCATTAAAACTATAGATCAAAGATAAAAAGGAATTTTATTGGCCCTAATCTGAACCCTAATTTTTCCAGAAACTTCAACCTTAAAATTCTCTAAGCTCAAGCAACATAAATTAAAACTATGGACATGGTTATCTTTAGAGAAATGATATCTACATTTTTCATTCACAAATTAAACATTAATGATGCCTATATGAAGAGTTCAAAAGTAAGAAAACTCACCTTGCAAGAGGGTATCTGTTTTGAGTTTGAGAAGCTTTTGATGAGTTCCAGTGATTGGGTTAGCTTCCTCAAGTTCCCAGGAAGCTAATGTGATGCTTGGCTTGAGCTGAAAGTGGCTGAGAAGTTCTGGAGAAGTCAACTTGCAGAGCTCTGTTTTTGGTTATGGAGGTTGATGAAAATGGAGTTAAAGTTATGAAACAGGGTCAGGGATGAAATTTATTTGATGTTTAGAAACTTTTGGAATGGTTTGGAGAGGAAACGCACAAGTAGTTTGAGAGATGAGAGTGTAAGGTCAGTTTCTGCACAAAAATGGAGTTTTATGTGCAATCTGAGTTTGTGTGAGTTTGAGTGAGTTCAAGGGCTTTAGCATGCGTGTGTTCTCTTGCAAATAGTATCTCTATTTATAGAGAAAAGGTTTTGAGGTTTGAAATGATCAGAAACAAAGAATCACATGTTATGGGTTCTTGACTTGTTTTTGAAGTTATCTTGACAAACATGGCTTTAATGCAAGGCACGCGTCTTGTAGGGTGTATAGAAACTTTAAACATGTTTGTTCTGAGTTTATAGAGTATGCTTGTGCATAAAGAACAAGTGCAAGGCTCCATACAAGTTGACTTTGTGATTAAAGTCACTTTTCAAGAATAGCAATGGTGCCTTTCTTCCAAAAAAGGAAATGCAACTTGGATAATGATTCAAATGCTTGGACAATGGCCCCATGTGTTGTGTAAACATTTAATTAAGGAGTGACAAACAAGTTTGAGGCCTGCAAAGTGAAGATTATGTAGCATGGCTATGGATTTGGTTCATGTTGCATTACAAATTTTGCCTTGCAAAACAACTTGAAACCCTAACTTCTGGCCTTCGATTCTCCTTGCTCACAAATGATCTCAAGGAGTTCTAGGACATTTTGTAAAGCTTGTAATGTTCTATACAACCACTCTTTGAATCACTTTTTCAAAATCCAAATGGAACTATATGAAACTTGGGTCAGAAGTTAGGTCAACATCCTGACCAAAATGCTCAAAATTTCACTAAGTGTTTTAGTTTCAAGACCATGACTTCATGGATTAATAACTTGAGATCCAAGCATTTCTAGGAGGAGTTATGTAAAGAAATGTTTTAGATCTCATAGATATCCACAAATTTCATGTTGAAAGTTTCTTTTGAATCATCTTTCATCATGGTGAAAAATTTGCTCAATGTTGTGAAAAAACATGAAGTTTTCAACACTTACAAAAATTTCTAAGTTTGGAAACTTTGACTTTTCAAAATGAAATCTTGACTTTTTGATTTATTGATGAACAAGTTTAATGTTTTGACATATTTTGATGAATTTTGATCTTTGGCACTTGATTTTGACCAAAAAGACAATGTTTGACTTTTCAGTGTACAATTGACTTTTGATTAGTTGACTGAAAATCAACTATCAATCAAATGACCTTGAGAAATGTTTTGAGTCATGCCGTTAGGTCAAAATGATGCAATTTAACTCTTGAGACCATGCCTCAAACCAATTAACCATTTTCTAGGTCAAAAATCAGAGATTGCCCTTTCTCAGTCAAAACCCTAATTTTGACCATTTTGCCCTTTTGATGATCTGATTAAATTTCTTGAGGAATTATGGTCCAAACTTGATCAAATGATACATATCAGTTTATAATGTTGATATGGATAAAAAATTATTAAGTTTGACTGTAAATTGGCCACAATTGACTTTTTCCCCAATATAGTTGATTTTTAGGTCAACTGCTTAATTGATTGAGAAAAAATGTGATTCAAGACTTGAAACTTGACATGAGTAATCCTGAGGGTCCATAATGATCCATTAAAGTCATATTAGGCATTAAAAGTTCAATTATCCTTGTGCAATCTCAAACCCTAATTTCAGTCATCAATGCTTAAGGAGGTGTCTTGAGCTGATCAACCCTTGTGTAGTCTTGAACCAAAGGAGATCTTGTGAGAAAATACTTGATAAATGAGAGGTAAAATTTTGTGGTACAAAACCGGCTATCTCACTACTTTTATAATGGCCAAGTTTGTTCAACTAAAGTTCTAAGGTCAGTTAGTGCTTTATGACACCACACAACGATCCCATATTCTCCTCAATTTAACACAAGGGATAACGGTACCAACAAATGTCCCACACTAACACAGACATCGCTTCAACCTTATAGGTATACACCGTAAAATCTCCACGATGTATTTCTTATTACCTAAAAGTGCCCCAGATCCGGGTATAAGATCTTTAACGCTAACCCCAACAAACCCTTTAACAATAAAGCATACAAAACACACAAGGAAATCAATTTTAAAATGATCTAACTCTAAGGTAACCCCACTTTTATTTCTCCTCAGCAGAGTCTCCAGTTCTGTAATACGGTGGCAAAACTGACTGTTATACTAGTTTTGTGTTTGTATTTGCAAATGTTGTGGTAAACAAGAGTCGCCACCGACTTTTCTTTTATCCAACAAAGGAAAGGGTGAAAAGAACAGAAAAAGAGATTTCCAGATTATTTATGAGTAAGGGGGGTAGATTATGGAAAGGGAAGGTGTTAGCCCCCTTTCCATCCTTCGTTATCTGCAGGCTCTTAGATACTAGCTCATTTGAAAATACCTTCTGTTTTGTGTGTTTGATAAAGATTTTGAAAAGACACCTTAGTGCGGCGAACTTTGTAATGTTTCTCGTATTGTTGAGAACATATATAAAGAGTTTTGAAAATGTTTTTGGAAAGAGTTTTGCGTACGTGAAAAATTGTTTTTGAGCCATCATCTAAGAACTATCTACTTTACTCGAAAGGGTACGTTCTTTTCCTCCTTTCCTTTAGACAGTGCTATCCTACTATTAGTGAGTAGGTAGCCCTATCGTCAGATGTTTAAGGGACATTCGAAGGGTCATCGTTACAATCACAAAGGCAACTGGTCAAGATACTTTAGTAACCACGCTAGGGTTTTAAGATCATACCGAGGCAACATCGAGGAGGTCATTTTTTAGATCTTTAAACCGGAGGGTAGCCACTAAAATTTCTCACGTTTTGAGAGTTGTGACTGTTTTATTCCGAAGGAAACCAAAGTGAGGGTACCCTAGAGGTGTGCATGTGTAAGTGCGTTGTGTTTCGGTTATTTATCTTTGTGTTATGTTTGCTAACATCTTGTTTTAAATTCTTTCCATACAATCCTATTACCATACATCTAAACAGTTCATATATGTATGGGAATTTAAAGTGCGGAATTTAAATCTAACTATTACAAGGCTTCGGGGAGAGTCAATAATTACAAGCCCAAAACTTGGGGGGATAAAGCAGTAAAAATAAAGTCCTAATTAAGTTTATTACATCCCAGTAAGCAGATACAATAATATGAAATAAGTGCGAAAGTAAATAAGCGCTCGCGAAATGACAATAACGTCTAAACCCTAAGAATTATGAAAAAAATTTTTTTTTTATTTATATATAAAATAGTTTAAGTAGGATTAATAAAAAAATATGGTCTAAAATAAAACTAAAAGGAAATAAAAATTATTTTTTTTAAATTATTTTTATTATGAAAAGAAAATGAGTTAATCTAAGTCTGTTTAATTTTAGATTAAATAAAAAAAAGGTTAAAGTAAATAACTAACAAAATTAATTTTAATTGAAAAAGACTAAACCTAATCTTTTGTGATTCTATAGTTATTTTGATGATTAAATGAAAAAACAAATTAAAAGAAATAAGTAATAAAAACAAAACAAAAATGTAAATGGGCCAGGATAGTGAAATAAATTTGGGGGTATAAGTTTGAAAAGCGTAGGCCCAAGTGAGAGGAGCCCAGGTCTGCCATTTGGATCTAGTGTGGACGTCTTCTGAGAGTGCATGATGGACTGCATGTCTGGATGCTTGGATCTGAGTTATATTTGGATCTCATGGTGATGCGTAAGGGATGCATGGTATGTACATTTGGACTTGAAGCACCAGATTTGCAAATATTATGTTAGAAAAATAAAATTGTAAGTCCTGGGTATTGAACCCAGGTCCCTTCCCAGTAGACACGCTTGCCTTACCACTCAGCCAACCTGTCAATTGTTGGTACAAATAAGATAATGGCAATATATGTGAAACCAAGCCAGAAATATATTTAAATAAAAAAATGCACGCGTTGACTGAATGGGCTAATAAGAGTGTGATGCCTGGTCACTGGAGTCAGCCCACCAGAGTCAACTCTCTGGTTGTGTTCTCCGGTGGGCTCAAAAATGAACCTGCAAAAATAACGAATGTCAAGGACTAAAACCTAACCTACCCCCTTTAAAATCCTCACATGATTCTAAATCTGGAGTTATCTTGGCCTGAAATGTCCTAAATCATGAGATTCGAAGGAAAATACAGATTATGCCCTAACAATGGCACGATCTCATCCTTGTCCTTAAGGTCGCATTTAGCACGTTATAACAATCACAAACATTTTCAGTAACACAAATATGTATGCAACAGATATTTAAAGGGCCTGAATATGCTGTGTCAAATTCGAAAACCCTTACTAATCGATGATGCGTGGATACAGTGATCTTAGGTGTTGCAAGCCTTGGGAATGGGTGAAATAGGTTCCTTGGAATCTCGGGAGGGGAACGGGATGCTTGGTTTGGATGGAGGAGGCTTGTAAAGGTTGTTTCGAGTTTGACAACTTTATGAAAATTTGAGAATTTTGATATGGTGCTTTCAGGGAAATTTGTGCGTGTCCTTGGCATGTGAACGTGATGCTTATTTATAGGAGATGGAGAGAGGAAAGAAACATGGAAAGAATCATGCCTCATAACCATGTTTTAAGACCATGATCTCCTCTTTAAAAAATTGCCAAAATTGATGATTTCATGTCATTCTTGGACCAGCATGCACCTAGTCATGTTCGCACGAGTAATTGGGCCCAAGGCCAACCCAATTCATCAACCCATTAAGCCATGCTCCATTATTTAATATTTTTATGCAATTTATTTTGTATTTATTTAAAGAAAAAAAATATGAATAAAATAGGTAGAAATGGCAAGGCAAGGCAAAAATGAATTTAGGGATCCTTCATAAGGTCATGAGGGTGTTTGAACCCTAAAAAGTTATGCCTTTGACCTAAAATTTCAAATTTTCCCAATGCATATTTCTTAAAATTTATCAAATTTTCCCAACTTGTGCATACCATAACTTGCTCAATTTTCACCCAATGAAGATGATATTTGACTTTTTGGAAAATCCAAGATGTCTCCTTCAATATCTCTTTTGATCAATTTTTAATTTGAATAATTTATCTTCATGTAAATGGTCTTGGAAAAAAGTGTCCTTTGTTGACTTTTTGAAAATGACCTGTAATGTATGAGCTTGTCTCTTCCAAATGATGCATTTCTTGAACTTGAGGATAAAAGTAAAGTTGAAGGGAATCGAATTCTCTTCAAAATGAGCTTTATTTAGGGCAAAATGGATGAAGTGTGTGAGAGTTATGCCTGGTCAAAGTTCAGTTGACTTCTCCTTTAGAAACCCTAATTTAGCAACTCTTGACTTTGGATAAATTAAGAGCATTCCTGGAGGAATCATGATCAACCCTTGATCAAATTAGGATTATAACTTAAAAATGTTGGTGTTGACAAACAATCTTGAAGTTTGGACTGTATATTGGCCACAATTGACTTTTGACCTAGTATAGTTGATTTTCAAACACTTGAGCAGTTGACTGAGAAAACTTGTAGTGTAAGGCGTGAAATTTGGCATGAACATTCTTGAGGACATATTAGGAACCATGGAAATCACTTGTGTCCTTTTAAACCCAAACTTCTTTGTGAAAAGCGAAATTCTGGTTGGAAGTCCATTGCTTAAGAGGAGAATTTGTCTGGTCAATTCTCATCCAACCTTGAGCATTTGGGGACCTCTATGAGTATGTATTGAATAAAATGAGAGGATAAAGTTTGGGGTACAACACATATGTGCATTCAATTTAGTCATCGGACTGTTTTGCAAACAAAATAGAAAAAGTTAAACAAAATTTGAATTTTTGAAATTGTGTTTTTATTGATAATTTGCCTTTTTTTTCCTAGGCCAATCATCCTAGCGGGTCGTTTTCATGCGTAGTATTTTTTAACTATGTCCGAGTTCATGGGGTGTGGAAGATCTTCACCATCCATGGTGGTAAGTATCATACCACCTCCCAAACATATCTTCTTGATCACGAATGGCCCATCGTAAGTAGAAGTCCATTTTCCTCTGGGGTCACCTTGCGATAGAATGATGTTCTTTATTACCAAGTAACCAGCCTAATATATCTGATGCTTGATTTTCTTATTAAACGCTATGCTCATATGTTTCTGATACATATGACAGTGACAAACAGCCGCAAGCCTCTTCAAGTCAATCAAATTCAACGTATCCAGACTAGTCTTAATCCATTAGTCTTCGTCCAAGTATGCATCTTTCATAATTCTCATAGAAGGAATCTGAACTTCGACAGGTAGGACACCTTCCATACTGTAGACCAGATAGAATGTGGTTGCCCCAGTTGACATTCGTACTGAATTGTGATAACCATAAATGGCAAATGGTAACATCTCGTGCCAACCTTGATACATCAGCATCATCTTCTGTATAATCTTCTTAATATTCTTATTGGTGGCTTCCACTGCGCCACTAATCTTTGGTCGATATGGAGAAGAGTTGTGGTGCTTGATCTTGAATTGAGTGCAGAGTTCTGTGATCATAGTGTTATTAATATTAGTACCATTATCTGTTTTAATTCTCTCGGGGATGCCATACCGACAGATAAGGTTATGCTTAACGAATCAAGCCACAACATTGTTAGTAACCAAGGAGAACGAGGCTTCTTCAACCCACTTCATGAAGTAATCAATAGAAACAAGGATGAAATAATGTTCGTTAGAAGCATACGGCTTGATTACTTTAATCATATCAATGCCCCATATTGCAAACGTCTAAGAATCAGTCAAGACATTCAGAGGTACTGGTGGCACATGTACTTTGTCAGCATAAATCTGGCACTTGTGACAAGTTCTTGAGTGGTGATGGCAGTCATTTTCTGTAGTCAACCAATAGTAACCCGCTCTCAAAATCTTCTTACCCATAGTATGTACACTAGAATGAGTACCAAAGATACCTTCGTTCATCATTCCATAATCTTCTCCGCCTTTTTCTTGTCCACATAATAAAGCAGAGTCAAAATATGGTTGCGCCTAGAAAAATTTCGTTGCTCAGGAAGAACTTAGCTGAGAACCTCCATAGGAATTTCTTTTTGTTGATAGATGCCCCTTAAGGATAATCGTGAGCCTCAAGATATCTTTTCACTTCATGAAACCAAGGTTTCTCTTCCACTCCGTTAATGTCAATTTTGTAGCAATGTGTGAGTTCGTCTAGCTTTTCAATGGTAATTATGGGAGCCTTGTTATCCCATATGACTTTGAACATAGATTACATGGTAGCTAATGCGTCTTCCAACTGATTCTCTTCTCTTGGTATGTGATCAAAATTGATTTCCTTGAAGTACGGGATTAAGGTTAACACATGCTCTCGGTACGGAATGAGATTCGGGTGCTTAGTATCTCATTCTCCCTTGATCTGACTGATTACCAGGTCTGAGTCCCCATATACACTCAAGAACATGATTCTCCGCTGAATAGCAACTTTAATACACATGATGCACGCTTCATATTTAGCCATATTGTTGGTATAGTCAAAACATAATTTGGCGGTGAAGGGCGTATGGAAACCCTGAGGAGAGATAGTTACGACACAAATTCCATTGCCAACTGCATTGGGGCTCCATAGAAAACCATAGTCCATCGGGATCCTGGCTCATGTCCTACATACAATCCAGGTTCTTCACAATCTATAATTAGTATAATATTCTCATCTGGGTATTCAAAGTTCATAGATTGGTAGTCGTCTACAGCTTGATGCGCCAAATGATTTGTCAGTACACTTCCTTTGATTTCTTTGAGTTATGTGCTAAATTTCATATTTTGTTAAGACCATTTTCCATAAGGCTATTCTTCTAGATATAGCTGGCTTCTTGAATATGTATTTGTTGGGATCCATTTTAGAGATCAATAGAGTAGTATGGGTCAATATATATTGTCTTAGTCGATGAGTATCCCATGCCAAAGCTCTTTTCGACCAGACTCGTCATGCTGGCCTAGTACACACCCCATTGAGTTCTCTAACATTATTAAATACATGATCAGAGGTCTTCCTTCAACTGGTTGCATCAGTATGGGGGGTTCTTGTAGGCACTCCTTGATTTTGTCAAAGGCTATCTGATAATCATCTTCCATTTCACTACCTAATCTTTCTTCAACAACTTAAATATCGGTTCAAAAGTAGCAGTTAAATGAGATATAAATCTGGAAATATAGTTTAGTCATCCCAAGAATCCTCTAACTTCCTTCGTAGTACGCGGAGCGTGCATTTCTTGAATAGAATTGACTTTGGCAGGATCAACCTCAATACCTTTACCACTGACAACGAAACCATGGATTTTACCGGACCTCACCATAAAGGTGCACTTGTTCGGATTCATCCTCAGCTTATACTACTTCAGTCTCTCAAACAACTTATGGAGATGGTCTATATGCTATTTTTCAGTCTGTGATCTGGCTATCATATCACCGACATATACCTTTATCACGTGATGAATCTTGTCATGGAACAAAGCTACCATGGCACACTGATATGTTGCAACAGCATTCTTCAACCCAAAAGGCATAACCTTGTAGCAGAAAGTGCCCCAGTGTGTACCAAAAGTAGTTATTTCCATGTCTTCAGAGACCATCTTGAGCTGATTATAACCTAAGAAACCATCCATGAAGGTGAATACCTTATGTTGAGTAGTGTTGTCGACCAAAACATCAATATGTTGAAGTAGGAAGTCATCTTTAGGGCTCGCCCTAATCAGATCCATGTAGTCTACACATATACGTATCTTGTCGTCTTTCTTCGGTACCAAAACCACATTTGAAACCCATTGAGGATAGGATGTCACTACTAAGAACCCTACATTGAAATATTTCATAACCTCATCTTTAATCTTTTTTTACATCTCGGGACGCATACGAAGAACCTTCTATTTTATTGGAGCACAACCCTCTTCATCGGTAGGCGTTGAACCACAATATAGGTATCAAGCCCTGGCATGTCTTTGTATGACCAAGAAAAGAACTCAACATATTCATGCAATATCTGTATTAACCTGTTCTTGACACTATCCTCTAAGTTAGCACATATCTTGACCTTTTTCCTTTCTGTTTCAGAACCCAAGTTTACCACCTCAACTAGTTCTTCATGTAGTTGAATAGCTTTCTCTTCTTGCACTAACAGTCTGGCAAGTTCTCCTTGTCTCACAATCTTCTCCACCTCCGTCCTTGACTTGGTATATCACATTTTCAAAGTCATAAGTGGAAATAGCAAAATCGTTATCAACGGGATCCAGAAAGAATGTGGATCTGCAATGTGTTTAGTGGGTGTGTGTAAGAACACATAGCTATTTTAAAGTGAAAAAAGAAAGACAGAGAGCAAACAATTTGAATGGAAAATTCCCAATGCTTTATTAAATGAAAATATTTTTATGAAATGGAAACCCTTAACAAATGAACCTTTGTGCCTCGGGTAAGGCACAAGGCTTAAAGTCATTGTTCAAATATTACAAAGCCAAAACTTGAAAGCAATTAAAACAAGAACGTAAGCTATTACTCCTGACTAAAGGAGATTAAGATAATGTCCCCGGCCTTCCATTTGCTGAGCTCTTTTCCAATGGTAGGAAAGATCGAGCTGTCGAAGCTACTATCAGCATCTTTTGTAGCAGAAACAACATCAATAACATTCACACCTTTGTCGTGCTTCGGCATAGATGCAATAATCACATTTGGTGTCTCTAGAGGAACAAATTCAATCTCTTTACTGTTAATCATATCCTAAATCATGTTTTTCAAGGCCCAGCAATTGTTAGTGTCATGCCCAAGACTATTAGAATGTTAGGCGCATTTTGCGTTTGGATTGTACTTAGGAGGAGAGGTGTTAGGGTTCTGAGGAGGATCCCTTAATGTAATTAGCTTCGCTTTTAGTAAATGTCGTAATGCCTGAGACAATGGAATATTAATCTTGGTAAAATTCCTTCCCAGAGCGTCTGACCTACGCCTATTGCCCTGTTGTTGTTGTTGAACATTCACGGGATTAGAAATCAATACCTCTCCCACACACCGATTGCGGTCATTTTTACCATAACCGTTCTGGCCATAAAAAACATTGGACTCCTTCTCACCATTGAATGTCTTCTTCACAGCATTTGAAGACACATTTAATTGAATTTTCCCACTCTTAATACCACTTTTGACATGTTCTACAGTTATAATTAGCTCAGTGAAAGCAGATGAAGAACTCCAAATCAGATGATTAAAGAATGGGCCTGTTAGAGTGCTCATGAACATATAAACTAGCTCGCGGTCCGACAAGGGAGGTTTCACCCTTCCAGCTAAGTCTCTCCACTTCTGGGCATATTCTTTGAACCCTGCATTCGAACTCATAGTCATGTTTTTTAATTGCACGCGACTTAGTGCAAGGTCAGCATTATATTGACACTGCTTGTAAAAGGTAGCAGCCAAGTCTTCCCAAGTGTAGATGTTGGTTCCCTTCAGCTGATAGAACCACTTGAGTTGTGTACCAGGCATACTTTCTTGAAAGAAGTGAACTCATAACTTTCTGTTAGCAGTATGGGGTTGGATCTTCCGAACATAGGACCTCGGATGAAGTTTCGGACAAGACACACCATCATATTTAGCAACAGTGGGGACCTTAAACTTATGAGGGACAACTACTCCTAGAATAAGACCCAGTTCTCTGAAATCTAATCCAGGCACTTTCTGGATTTCCATGGCTTTGAGGCAATCTTCCAGCTGTTTGTATCTGTTGGAGGATATTGTTCATCAGAATAGTCTTTGTCCTCAGGCATCTTACCAGAACCCAGGTTGCTTTCACCTTCAGCCATGACACATCTACCATCCTTATCTTAGTTTTCATCTTCATTATAGGTGATATCAGTAGTTTGAACTGGTTTAGCAGGACCTTTGAATCTTTTTCGCATGTTGAGAATATCAATTGGTTTCCAAGTCTTCTTCTTTTTGGCAATGAGAGCCATCATATCTTTCTGTGCTTGAGCTAGGTTCAGGAGGGTCTCCTAGAATTGGGCATTATGAGCTTGGATTTCTTTAATAGTTTGTTCAAGAGCCATCTTTTATCGAAATAAACAGCAAAAAGATGAGAAAACATGTATGGGAAAACCTGTTATGTAATGATGCATCATATGTAGATTCAATGTTTTCAAGGATCATTGTGAGATTTAAATTTGCTTAAACAAAAGCAAACAAAAGAAATATTAGTAACAAGCTCAAATTATAGTTTCTTTTAATAAAAAGAGTTACAAAATAGAAAAATATAAATTCAAGTCTCCCATGGACGCTTCCTCTTTGTGTTGAAATGTGCGTTAAAGCTTTGTTCCTCGTGGAGTCGTTTCGTCAGCTCCAGTACTTTCTCCTCACTAGCATAGAACTAAGTTTCGAAGGTATCTCTTTCTTCCTTAAGATGAATCCAGGACTTCTGTAGCTCTTCGAAGTCGGTAGGTATATTGGGATGAAGAAAGATATAAGGAACATCCCCTTCAACAACAGGATCTACGATCACTGGTAGGATAGCAGGATATGGCATTTTAAGATTCTAAGCACTAGACCGCACCCATCTGAGGTAAGGCTAAAGAGGAATAGATTTCTTGTGTCCCAAAGTCTTGATATCAATATTTATGATCGTTCCCTAAGCACGTATAAACCTTTGATGGTAGTTTTGAGGATCATTCTCATAGTCGAATACAATACCATGGATGAGCATATCATGAGGACTGTCCCTTCGAGCATAACCAAACTGACGCAGAGCTAGAGAAGGGTTATAAGTGATGCCTCCTCTTATACTAAAGAGTGGTACATTAGGGAATCCCCCTCAGCGATGAATAATAGTGACATCTTCATGAGATCAAGAATTCAACTAGATATCTGCATGAGGAAGTGACATCAATATTTGAGACCACTTCAAACCTTGTTCATTCGTTATCACTAATCGGGGAAGGTGCGAAATAAACCACATGGAAAGTAGAGGTATGCAACACATAAAAGTTCCTCTCTTCTTCATAGTACGAGTATAGAGGGAATGCATGCCATCTCCGAGTAAAGTAGGTACCAGATTATGAGTGTGAAATATTTTGATGGCATTCGCATCTATGAATTGGTCTGGGTTAAGGAATAATACCAAATCATAGATCAGCAAAACCAAATTATCCTTAAAAGCACAAATATTCAAGGCATCTAGAAATCCCTGAGCCTTCTCTATTAGAAATTTAGGAGAGAAACCCTTGACTTCATTCCTTGTTTCCCAGTTAGATACAATTTCCAGTCGTTTTAGATGTAGGGCTACTGCAACATCTCCAAGCTTTGGAATTTTCTCTAAACTGGTGAAGGGTATCTGATCGAGAATAGGAACTTTGAGCAACTTAGAGAATTCTTCCATTGTGGGCACCAACTGATAATCCGGGAAGGTAAAATAGTGATGCTTCAGATCAAAGAACTGGAAAAGAATGCTCATCATGTTTTCCTGAAAGTCGGTGATAACCAAACTGAGTAGATGACCATGTCTCTTGGTGAACTGAGAATTATCGGGAACCTTTAAGACTAATTCCTTAAGCTGAGAAGGTATCCTTACAAAGTTTATCCGAATGGTATTCCTACGACTTGAATTCATGACCTTTGCAACACAGAACAAAGATAAATCCCCTAGATCCTTGAAACGGTTTGTCATGATGTTATGATGTTATGATGTTATGATGTTATGATGTTATGATGTCATGATATCATGTTCAAATACATAATCAAACACAACCAAAGCACGTAAAGGCCATATGTAAAAGTCTTGCACGGGGTTTATAGGTAAGTACCCTCTTGAAGTTTAGTTGGCTCAACCTGTCCTAAAGAAGTAGTTGTGTTCTAGGGATCTCAATATCACTGATTTTTCCAACAAGCTTCATCTAGCACGGCAACTGACTCGCCACCAAACAAAACTCGAGATTCGAATCTCAATGAGCATAATATCGAGTATCAACCAACTTTGGAGTGCACCAAAGTCAGCTATCTCACTACCTTCTAATGTCTATGTTGGGTCAATTAAGGTTCTAAGGTCAGTTAGTGCTTATGACACCATGCGGAAACCTAGTATGCTCCCCGACTGACTCGAGGGATACCAGTACAAACCAATGTGTCGCACAAACATATCCATCACTTCAACCATATCGGTATACGTCGTATAGTTTCCATGATCTATTGCTACTTACCTAAAATGTTCCCCAGATTCGGGTATAGGATCTTTGTAGGAAATAAAACCCGAACACCCTTTAAAAATAAAGTAGACAAATCAAACAAAGAAAGCATTTAAAAATGATCTAACTCTAAGATAACCCCACCGTTAGTTCTCCCCAGTAGAGTCGCCAGTTCTATAATACAGTGGGAGAAATGACTTGGTTTTGCGCTTTATCGCCAATGGTGCGGAAAACAAGAGTTCCCAATGGCTTTTCTTTTATCCAATAAGGAAAGAGAGAAAAAACAGGAAAGACCTTCGAGAATATTTTTTGAGTTTGCGGGGAGAAATACGGTGGGAGAACTGACTTGGTTGTTTTGCGTTTTATCAAAATTGTTGCGGAGAGCAAGAGTCGCCACTGACTTTTATTTTATCCAATAAAGGAAAGGGTGAAAAGAACTGGAAAGACGTTTGAGATGTTTTTCTTAAGTTCGGGGGTAGGTTATGAAAAGGGAAAGTGTTAGCACCCTTTTCATCCTTAGTTATCTCCAGGCTCTTAGTTGCTTGCTAGATCACTTTTGAAATTGCTTTGTTTGAAATGTGTTTGTGGTGTGTTTTGAAAGTATTTTTGAAAAGTGCGTTTGTTTAGGCAAACTTTGTAATGATTCTCGTCTCTATAAGAATTCATACAAAGTGTTGACTTTTGAAAATATTTAATTTTTAAAGTGTTGGTGTGTTTGAAAAGATGTTTGTTTTTTAAGATGGATTGTGAGCAAGCAACTAAGAACATTCTACCTACTAAAAAGTCTTTTGTTCATTTCTCTATTTCTTAAACATTGCTATCTTACCATTGATGGGTAGGAAGCTCTATCTTTGGATGTAAAGGGACGAGCGTGGGTCATTGTATAGTCATAGAAAACAACATTGTAGGATACCTTAGCAATTTTTTGTAAGGGTCTAAGATCATTTTACCGAAGGCAACATTGAAGGGTCATCGAGCGTCTACGATCTTGTATTCGAGGGTCATTGCTAAAGTATCCCACGTTCGAGGGACTGTTGGCTCCTAAATTCGACACCCTTGTTTTATTAATATAAGCCATTAAAGCTGAAGAATGGTTTCGACCAGCTGGTTCTGTCGAAATGCTCATCAGAAGATGGCAATGTACTTAGAGAATTTCTTCTAAGGAAGAATCTTGTTGCCTTCGACGTCGAAGGTGCTTCTCGACGAAGGCGTTCGATTGCTCAGAGTGGAACGGTTTGAGATTCAAACGTTTGGAGGGAAAACGGTTCCCAGCGGTTACCAAGTGCAACGTGCCAAGATCTGGAGCGTCGAACGCTGTGAACGTGCCAAGTGGAGTCATCCAGAAGCAGCGTAACTGCCCGACGGTTATTTGGGATGTGTTTAGTATAAATATTAGTAGTTCACGCAGTTTTTCGCGTGTGTTCACAATTATATACAAGTTACTCATATAGATTCGAGTACCCAGCGTGAGAGAAAGAATTGTTGAGAATGTATGTGTGAAACACCACTTTAATTAATCAAAGTCATTTATTTTCCAGAAACTTTACTTGCTTTCTCCTTTACTTTTCCAGTCGAAGCCTTTCATTTCAAGCCTTTCTTTATTCTATCAAGTTTTCTTCTTCATGCAATTTACATAAAGCTTCTTTCTTTTCTTGTCATTTAATCATTATTAAACTTAGTCAAAACCCCAAAATCAACCATGTCTTAGGATCAATCCGATCGATCCTGCGAGTCACCAAATAAGTAACCTTTTGGAAGATCAACGGTTGTTTACCAATACCCACGGTAAACAAATTGGCACACCTGATGGGACCTTGTGTTGATTTTGAAGTTTAACCTTTTTACACAGAATATCATCTCTTTCGAGAAGTATTGCATGTTATTGAGAAGTGGTAGAATATACACTAACAATACCAATACTGCCAGAAGAAGAGAAGCGATGGCGAATCCGCCAAACAATAACGAAATCCCACAAACGAATGTGGGAACAACGGTTATCCCAACCGTAAGTGAAGCGATAACCGTTGGTTCAACACCAGCAGTAACAGTCACAACAACGGGGCCATTACCTCCGTTCACTGGCCCCAGAGTACCTTTAGGAACTCCCCCACCAAGGGGAAATCTAGGCACCAGGCCTTATGTTCCCCCAGGATTTATGACAGGCGGTCAAAATCGAGAACCACTCTATGGCATGCCAACTTCTGAATTGGCTAGCCTGACGAACGCTGCGTCCACTTTTTCAGACCCTTTGGTGAGTGCCTCTTCGCCACTCCAAGGTTCTGGAGTAGGTATGGCAAACAGAAATAGGACCCAACTCTTAGGAGGAACGTCCCAAGTAGCACATGGCCTTACAAATGCCTCGACAGCAGTCTTGAGGCAACAAATGGACGAAAGCAACCATGATATGGTTCAAATGTTGGCACAAACTTTAAGTACAGTGTTGAATCCTCTAATACAAAACACCACCCAATCGAATCAGCAGATGACAGCGCAAATGACGCGTCTGGCTGACTTCTTTGGGGTACCCCAACCTATTCAACAGCCCCAAAGGGCGCAAATAAGGGGAAACCAAGGTATACTCTTAGAGGAAGAAACCACTATCAACCAAGTCCAGCAGCCTGTCGAAGAAAACCTTAGGGCACGATTGGAGCAGCCTGTCGAATAATCTAGGGTTATAGCCCCAGAGGTAAGGTTAATTAACAGAAACCAAAATGCTGACGAAGTGGTTCAGCACATCCAATACCAAAACATGGGTTTGGAAGATAATCTGGCAGCCATGATCGAAAGAATCATGACTCAAAATGGGATGAACATGGGCTTTCGTAGGCCCAACTTCACATCCCCACTGTCAAAATATGTGTTACAAACAGACTTACCTCCTAGATGTAAAGTCCCTAAGTTCACTAAATTCTCAGGGGACACGACAGAATCTACTGTCAAACACGTGGCGAGATACTTAATCGAAGCAGGAGATATTTCAAACAACGAAAACCTGGGGATTAAGTACTTCCCAAGTTCTTTAACAAAGAACGCGTTTACTTGGTTTACAACTCTCCCCCCCAATTCGATCCATCATTGGACCCAGTTGGAGAGATTGTTCCATGAGCAATTCTACATGGGACAAACCAAGATAAGCCTGAAAGAATTGGCCAGTGTAAAGAGACGTTTCACTGAACCTATAGACGAATATCTAAATAGGTTTAGGTTGCTAAAAGCAAGATGCTTTACGCAAGTTCCAGAACATGAGTTAGTCGAAATAGCCGCAGGCGGCTTAGATTATTCCATTAGGAAGAAGTTAAACACTCAATACCTGAGAGACATGGCCCAATTGGCCGATAGAGTTCGACAGGTAGAACGCCTTAAAGCTGAAAAAGCCAAGGCAACGAAAACTCATAAAAGAGAGAGGATAGCGTATGTCGAGATGGATGACGAAGATCCAGAAACCTTCGACGAAACTATAACCGTCGAAGAAGGTGAGGTCGATTTAGCGGAACTAAAACAAGGGCCACCATACTCTTGCAAACTGTTAGTCCCCTCGAGTGGAAAAAATCCCACTGGTCCGGAAAGGACCAACGATAGGTTCCCCAAAAAGACTTATAGTTTTGATATTACAAAATGTGATGAAATCTTTGACTTACTTGTAAAAGATGGCCAAATGATAGTACCCCCAGGGGTAAAAGTGCCTCCTCTTGATCAAAGAAAGAAAAGAGGCTTTTGTAAATATCATAATTTTCTGGGCCATAAAACGTCTCAATGTTTTCTTTTCAGGAATCTTGTACAAGACGCTATCGAAGAAGGGAGGTTGAAGTTTGCTGACAAAACCCCCATGACTGTGGACTCCAACCCTTTGCAGGATGAAGCCCATTATGCTGAACCTTCAGAGGTGAACATGATCGAGGCATCCAGAAGCCAGTCGAAGAGGCCAGGAATCACAATGGTCGAAGTCACAAAGGACCATGTCAACATGCCAATCTTTGGCAGTTTTTCTGGGAATCTATCCAGAAAGATAATTGAAGCGGTCCAAAAGGCGGTCGAAAGCCCAAAGCTGGAACAAAACCCAGTTCTCACTTGGCTGCAATTCGAGGCGAGACAGAGGATTTGGAGATTCAGATGAAGCAGTTGACCCTTGCCACCAAAGACACCATGAATGTCAACATGGTCGAAGTCTCTGAACCAAAAGCATCAGAGGAGGCCATGAGGCAAGAACAAGCCAACAAAACTGCTTTCCCTCGGGAAAATGAAAATCTGGCAGATTTCCTGCAAAGATGCCAGAAAAAGAAGTCAGAGGTGATGCTGTGTCCTCGATGCAGTTCAATCTTCGACAAAAAAGCTGCTGAACATATTCAAGGTGTAAGAGCAGCAAATAGAAAAAGGGAAAGTGTTGATACTCGACATGACCCCAGAAGAGCCTCCCAAAGGGGTTCAAATCAAGAAAAGAGGCCACTGACCTTCAGGCCTCCGACTAACGTGCCAGTAGATACATGGTACAAAACATCTGGTCGAAAGAGACCAAGCGAGGAAAGATGGCACTCCTTCTAAGTGCCAAGAGGTTCATCTTTAACACATAAGAAAGAGCCTCAGGTTGCTACCCCTAAAGTGACACAGGTATCAAGCAACTACAAAGGCAAGAATCCCATGTCTCAATCTCAATGGAGGAGATACCAGAGGCGACGAAAAGCTGAGAGGGAAGCTGCTAATGAACCAAAGGCAGAATCCAGTTCAAATGTTCCTCAGAGAAAGCAGAGGAAGCCCCTGGAAAGACAACCAGTAACCAATAGGCTAGTCTGGCCTAATCAGGGTGAAGTTGACAACGAAGATGGCTCTGAGTCTGATGACACTTTAGATATCATGGTGAACATAGTCTCAGTTTTGCCAAGAGAGTTCAACCGCCAGGTGGAGGTCGAAACAAGCGATTGGGAAGTGGAGCAAGAAATGTCCAAGCATAGGCCAGTGTGCTATTTCGTCATGGATAATGGCGCTACTGAAGAGCAGAATGGGTTCTTCGAACCTTCTACAGATGCGATGAAAAATCACCTTAAGCCTTTATTTATAAGGGCTAAACTCGAAGAAACCACAGTAAATAAGATCTTGGTAGATTGTGGGGCAACCATCAACATTATCCCTCACTTTATGCTAAGAAAAATAGGCAAAAGCAATGAGAATATCAAGCCTCACAACATGGTCCTGTCGAATTATGAAGGCGGCATAGGGACCACTATGGGTGTGATCCAACTGGACATCAAGGTAGGATCTATCCTTCGACCAACTATGTTTATGGTCATATCGGCCAAATCTAACTATAATCTTTTGTTGGGCCGTGAATGGATTCATGGTGTTGGAGCTGTACCATCATCAATGCACCAGAGGTTACTGCTATGGCGTCCTGATGGAATGGTCGAAAACATAGAAGCGGACCAAAGCTATTACCTGGGCGAAGTAAATCACCTAGGGCTGGCAGACTTCGACAAGAACCTGGCTCACATTGGGCCATGCCTAACACCTGACTTCGACTTAGCGCCAGCGCCAAATACTTTTTGTTCCCTATACCTGCACCCTGAGCATGGTTTTCAATGGGACAGAGAAGACTTGTTCCACATTGACTTTAGTGGGTTAACTGATATCCAACCAACTGGTTGGGGAAGTGAATTCAGTGACAATGACTGAGTCACAATCTTTGCAGCGAATTTCGGCTTACGTAGCCGAAATAAAGATGATAACGGCTCTCGAAGCCGAAGTAAAATATATGGCCACACAGGCCAATGATCAAGAGTTACCTTCTGCAGGTCCTGGAAAATATTTCGACCCAGAACCTCCTGATATCATGCCAGAAGGGATGCAGGAACAAAGGCTCGACGCTATCTACGACGATGAGCCTTTGGGATTCGAAAAGGACCCCTTAGCGAACAACATCAAAATGTTAGCGCAGGATCCTTTAGAAGAAATCAACTTGGGCGAAGGGTTAGAGAAAAAGCCAACTTACATTAGCGCAAAAATTGACCCAGAACTCAGGTTGGAAGTAATCCATTTGTTAAAAGAGTTCAAGGACTGTTTCGCATGGGATTACAACGAGATGCCTGGTCTCGACAGAGGATTGGTAGAACTTCAGTTGCCAACCAAACCTGGGAAGAAGCCAATCAAGCAAAGTCCAAGACGCTTCGCTCCAGAAATACTGTCGAAGATCAAAACGGAAGTTGAAAGACTGCTGAAGTGCAAATTCATACGCGTTACGAGGTATGTCGAATGGATTGCAAACATTGTGCCAGTGATTAAGAAAAATGGTACATTGAGGGTGTGCATAGATTTCAGAGATTTGAATGCTACTACACCCAAAGATGAATATCATATGCATGTGGCGGAAATGCTAGTCGATTCTGCCGCTGGCTACGAGTACCTGAGTATGCTCGATGGTTATTCAGGATATAATCAAATTTTCATTGCTGAAGAAGATGTGTCGAAAACAGCTTTTCGATGCCCTGGGGCTTTAGGCACTTACGAATGGGTAGTGATGCCTTTTGGCCTAAAGAACGCTGGGGCAACATATCAGCGAGCGATGAATTCCATCTTCCATGATTTTATTAACACCTTTATGCAAGTATATATTGATGACATTGTTATAAAATCTGTTTCCAGGAAGAACCATATAGACCACCTTCGACAATCATTCAAAAGAATGAGAGAACATGGTCTGAAGATGAACCCTTTGAAGTGTGCATTTTGTGTAAAAGCTGGAGATTTCTTGGGCTTCGTCGTCCACAAGAAAGGAATCGAAATCAATCAGAACAAGACGAAGGCAATTCTGGAAGCGAAAGCGCCAGCGAACAAAAAGGAATTGCAATCTCTGTTGGGCAAGATAAATTTCTTAAGGAGATTCATATCTAACCTAAGTGGGAAAGCTCAAGCCTTTTCACCCTTACTTCGATTGAACAAAGAAAGATTCGAATGGGGGCAAGAGAAACGAGAAGCCTTCGACAAAATCAAAGGGTATCTCACAAAGCCACCTATTTTGGTGCCTCCTTGCAGCAACAGGAGTATGAGATTGTACATAGCTGCATCCGACAAAACTTTGGGAAGCATGTTAGCCCAAGAAGATGAAAATGGAGTCGAAAGACCCATTTACTATCTTAGTAGAGTTTTGAACGATGCAGAAACTAGATATAGCGAAGTTGAAAAATTGTGTCTATGTCTGTATTTCTCTTGTACAAAGCTCAAACAATATATAAAACCAGTTGATGTGTATGTTTCGTCTCATTTTGATGTTTTCAAGTACATGTTGTCGAAACCCATCTTGCACAGTCGAATTGGCAAGTGGGCGCTAGCATTAACTGAATACTCCTTGACCTTTATGCCTCTTAAGGCAGTGAAAGGACAAGTGGTGGCAGACTTTATAGTCGACCACTCAATTCAAGTTGAGAGTATTAATTATGTGGAGATAGAGCCTTGCAAATTCAACTTTGATGGTTCCATCCATAAAGATGGAACAGGAGTAGGAGTCTTGATTATTTCTCCAGAAAGAATTCCAACAACATTCAAGTACAAGATATCAGGTTCTTGTTCGAACAATGAGGCTGAGTATGAAGCTCTAATTACTGGCCTTGAGATATTGTTGGAATTGGGGGCAACTCGAGTCGAAATAATGGGAGACTTAGAGTTAGTCATTAAGCAAGTCACAAAAGAATATAAATGCATAAGAGAAAATCTCATTATGTACTTTGTGATAGCAAATCGTTTATTGAAAAAATTCAAAATGGTCAACATTCGACACATACCCAGGTTGGAAAATCAAATAGCCAACGATTTGGCACAAATTGCATCTGGGTACAAAATTTCAAAAACGAGATTGCAAAGAGCAATCGAAGTTCGGGAGAAAATAAAAGCAACTTGTTTGTCACCAACAGACTTGGAATCGACAAGACTAGGGTATGCTGATCAAAGGAACTTCGAAATTTCGTTCATAGACAATTTGTCGAAGCAAGATTGGAGGAAACCCATTGTGGATTAGCTACAAAATCCAGCAGCTTCGACAGAACGAAAAACAAAATATAGGGCGTTGAGTTATGTACTCATGGGTAATGAGTTATTTAAAAAGACGCCTGAAGGGGTGTTGCTAAAGTGTTTAAGTGAAACTGAAGCATACATAGCCCTTTCGACTATGCACGATGGAGCATGTGGGGCTCACCAAGTAGGCCATAAGATGAAATGGTTGTTGTTTCGACAAGGACTATACTGGCCCACCATGTTGAAAGATTGTGTCGAGTTCGCCAAGGGTTGCCAAGAATGTCAAGTCCATACAGGCATCCAGCATGTACCAGCAAGCGAACTTCACTCGATAGTGAAACCTTGGCCCTTTAGAGGATGGGCGTTGGATCTTATTGGAGAGATTCGACCAGCATCATCAAAGAGCCAGAAGTATATATTGGTAGGCATTGATTATTTTACTAAGTGGATCGAAGCTATTCCTTTAGTCAATGTAGACCAAGAAAATGTCATTGAATTTATTCAAAAGAACATTATCTTTAGATTTGGAATCCCTGAAACTATAACTACTGATCAAGGATCAGTTTTCACCGGTTGAAAGATGCAGGAATTCGCTAAGAAAATAGGCTTTAAACTTCTAACATCAACGCCTTATTATGCACAGGCAAATGGTCAAGTCGAAGCAGCGAACAAAATAGTGATTGGCTTGATAAAAAAGCATGTTGGGAAGAAGTCAAAAAATTGGCATAATACGTTAGACCAGATCTTGTGGGCATGTCGAACGTCCCCAAAAGAAGCCATAGGTACAACACCATATAGGCTAACTTTTGGTCATGACGCAGTGTTGCCAGCGGAAATTTGTCTTCAATCTGCAAGAGTTCAGAGACACCATGATATCCCCTCTGAAGTTTATTGGGATATGATGTTAGACGAACTAGTAGATTTAGACGAAGAAAGACTGCGCGCTCTCGACCTACTAAAGATTCAGAAGAAAAGAGTAGAAGACTCTTACAATAAAAAAGTGAAACCTAAGGCATTCTCGCCTGGAGAATTAGTTTGGAAGGTGATTCTTCCCATGGATCGAAGGGATCAAAGCATGGGAAAATGGTCACCCAAATGGGAAGGACCATTCAGAATTATCCAAACTTTTTCTGGTGGAGCCTATGAAGTCGAAGAGTTAGGTGAAGATAAAAGACTCTTGAGAGTAAATGGCAAATATTTGAAAAAGTATAAACCTATGCTCCAAGAGATCAAAATAAATAGCAAGTAATGACTAAATTAACCATAAATAAGCCAAAATGGAAAATTTTATAAATTAGCCAAAATGGCGACATTGTCAAATACATATTACAATACATGGTTAAAGGGCTGAGTCAATCAGAAGGGGATAGAATCTTTGAGTCGAAGGTACTTGGCCTGCTGCAACTCCAGTCTTTTGTTGCATAAGGCATTCGCCTGGGCAAGCTTGGCAATTTGGTCATCGAAGGCTTGGGCTTTCTCAACAAATTCTAGGCCTCGCGTAACTTCAGCTTGACTCTCGGTGTCTGAAACAGTCGAGAGAAGCTCCTCCTTGCGCTTAGTATTGGCATTCATCTTGGCCTCCAGCTCTTCGATTTGCGCCTTTATGGAGGCATTGTCTCGATCTATGGCATCAATTTCTTCTTGCTTAGATGCCTTTTGCTTCGACAACTCTGCAATTCGAGAAGTCGTCTCCGCTACAGCAGTCCAGGCAGAAGAACTTTTGCCATGTAACGCTTTGAGCTGGCTGTTGAAGCCCCTCTGTCGTCGATAGTCTGCTGAGACTTGATCAACAATGGAGTATAACTCCATGATAAAGCTCGAAACCTTTGGAGTCACAGCGAGCAAGTCGACTGCATTCAAAACAGCTCCCAAACACGACGGAGCAGTAGGGTCCCCCTCCAAAGCTTTCATCAAATCTTTCTTGAAGAACTGAGCCTTGACCTTCATCAAAGCCTCATCGAGAGGAGAAGTCTCAGTGGACTTCCCCGATTGAGTAGAAGCCTCCTGACTAAGATCAGATGAACTTCCCCTGCTCTCGATAATGGCATTCAGATAGCCAATGGGATCAGTTTTCTTCAAGAGTGCTAAGTCTTCTTTGGACTTATGCTTTGTCGAGGTGGTAACCTTTGCAGCAGCGTTGCCTTGGGGTTGAAGCTGTTGAGTAGCGTTTTCATCGACATGACTATCTTCGACCTGAAGTTCAGCAGTGCCAGCATCAGTGTGATCCCCTTCATCATGTTGTTCCTGTGACATATCGACCACTTGAATCTCCTTTGGTTGTTGCTCTTCTGTTTCAGCATTGGCTTCATCGTTCTCCAATTCCTTCTCTTGTGGCCTACTGAGTTCAGCAGAGTCTAGTGTTTCAGAAGTCTTTGGTGCTGAACTTTCAGTGGTTTCCTAAAAATAGAAGAGGAAGAATCTTCTAGTTTAAAAAGAGACACAATCGAATGCGAGTATCGACGCTTGAGTTGAAAAATGGTCAGAGAAATTACCTGCAGAGGAACTTCAGCCCCAGGGCTGGAATTATCACTTTCGACAGGTTTATTGAGCAAAACATTTAGCTCCTCCTCCGTTGGCTCTTCGATAATCACTGGAGGTGGCCTGGGTTTTCTCCCTGCAACCTTTATTCTGATTGTGGGTCGAGTCTCAGGAGAAGGAGCATCTTTCTTCAGTTTTCTCCGTTTTAGAGGAGCGGGGGGAGAGTCGTCTTCTTCGTCACTCCCAGATTCGACCGCCAGTGCAAGTCGTTTCTTGGGTGAAGGTGCTTGAAAACCAATTGGAGTTCGATTTAGAATGCTACATCGAAAGTCAGAATGTTAAAACCAGAAGAAAATAATAAAAGTCTGGTTACCGGTGCTGAAGGTTTTTTCGAAGGACCTTCCCCCTGATGGCTTGTTGTAGTTTTCGTCGGTGCTGTAGTTTTCGCTGGTGGTGGAGGTTTTGTCAAGGGACCTCCTCCCTGATGGCCTTCTGCAGCTTTCTTGGCTGCAGGCTTTCGAACAACTGAAAGAAGACAAGTTATAATTAACAGGCTACCAGTCGAAATGGAAAGACAAAATAATTTGGAGAATGAACTTACATTTCTTTATTTTGTCAAGGACTAGAACGAAAGACTTCTGAAGTTCGTCCACAAAGTCTTTCTCGTCGAAGAACTCTTCAACGTAGTAACTCTTCCACCCGTCTTCGAAGGATGGCGAGCAGAGGAAGTTAAGTTGATAATCGAACAGTGAAAGTACTGTTCGACCTGCATACCTGCCAATATGCTTGGTGGCAGCATCTTCAGTATAGTCATTGCAAAAATATAACATGGATTTCTCCCTAGGAAAAATAGGAGAAGGAAGTGATTGAATGATACCAAACTGTCGAGAGACCAAGTTTGGTTGATACGCGATCAAGCTCAAGTGAGTCTTGGAGCTTTTAAAGCGCAGTGGCATTATTCTAGGTGTGAGAAATGCTTCCCACATTATTGTGTGTTCTTCGACCTGAGGGTCACCTGACGACTTGGGATGGGGCCTGATGAACCATTATGGACCAACCTTTCATCGAGCGAAGGGAGCCATGGTCGAAGCAAATTCTTTTCTTCTTGCAAACATCAAGACGAAGTTTGCAAAAGTCTATTGAAGCTCCAGCCCATCTTTAGTCGGGGTCAGTAGAGCTAATCTGGTGCCTTCGATACGCCTATTTGCTATCTCAGGAGCTTGCTCATTTATTTGAGTCTTTTGAGGTAAGAAAGACTCGAAAGTGGCATTGAGCCACAACTGAAGTAGCCAAAAGGGTCCTGCAAGCAGCAGACTGGCTCTATTTTCGATGATCTTTAACAGAGTCGCTCCGCTGCTGATCGACTCGTACAGATTCTCCAAGATTAATTCCGCCAAACAAATATTTTGGCCATGGTGAAGTTGGGTGGCGAGGGTGACCATCTTCTTTGTCACCTGTAAAGACTTTTTGCATAACACAAAGCGTGATAGCCAAAGGGCTAGAAACGCGATATGCTCTACATCCGTCACAGTTGTTGTCGACCTATCATGGTAATGGTTGATATTGGTGGTATAGGTGGGTTTCGTAGCTGAGAATCCAATCTGATCCTCCGACATTTCCTCTGGGTCGAAATAATCCCCAGTGGGTCGAAGGCCAGTGATGGCAGCCACGTCGAAAAGCGTGGGTGTTAGCATTCCACAAGGAAGGTGGAAAGTGAAATGAGTGTAATCCCAGAAAAGCAAGGAGGCTATCAGCATCTCAGGGGAGTAGTTGAGACCCGTCTTCGACAGCATGACTAGGTCGTATATCCCCAAGTTCTTCCAGATCGAAGTCTGGCTTTTTTCCATCTTCTCCGGCCAAGCGTTGTAGTCAGGTGTGAGGCTAGGGCTAGACCTGAAAGCCCTAACACCCCTATTGAAGAAGCAAAGATCTATCTTCTCCTTAGCGGGATCTTCGTTGTCCTCTACATCTTTTTTAGAACACCCAACAGGTTTGAGCTTTTCAAGCACTGGAAAGAAGCTCTTGATCTTCATGGCTTCATCGATGCATGGGGATAACGGGCCAGACATGGCGAATATTTGGTTGGAGTATCCAACCGGAATCATTAGTTGGTATGAATAAGCTTCACGCTCAGCAGTTTCTAGGGGTTCAGGAACCCTTCGTTGGCCTGTAGCGGTAACTATGGGGACAGTTGAGAAGATCTTGGGTTTAGCATTTCTGGAAGGGATGTTAGAACTAGGAGCGGTAGAGGAACCTGAGGCCATTGTTGAGTTAAGGTTGAAGATGAAGTGAAGAACAAAGTGTTTGCAAGTTTGCAGAGATTTTGTGTTCAACAAGGAAGTTTGAATGCAGAATAGCGTGAAAAAGTCCCACAATGGGTACTTAGCGCTATTTATAGTGGTTGGGAAATCCCCAAATTCGAGGCCATTTAATGTTGCAGAAGATAGTGGGACACGTGGCATCCCCCTGTTGATATAGCCGTTCTGCAGAAATGAAAGGGTGCAGCGTGCGCCCTCGTTTTTGGGAAATTGTCATGAAGACAATTTGTGAAAAAACATTGGGCACGCTAAGCGCCGTACTGAGGTGACGTCTTAGGTACGGATGAAATGATGGCTTTTTCTTGGGATTGTCAGTGGTTGGTAGAAGACAAAAAGTGCACAGGTTAATTTGTGGCTAAGAATAAAAGACAGGTGTCGAATGGAATTTCAAAGAATGCCTTTTTATTTTCAGAGTCGAAATAAAGCATTCTTGGGGGCAATTTGTTGGCTCCTAAATTCGACACCCTTGTTTTATTAATATAAGCCATTAAAGCTGAAGAATGGTTTCGACCAGCTGGTTCTGTCGAAATGCTCATCAGAAGATGGCAATGTACTTAGAGAATTTCTTCTAAGGAAGAATCTTGTTGCCTTCGACGTCGAAGGTGCTTCTCGACGAAGGCGTTCGATTTCTCAAAGTGGAACGGTTTGAGATTTAAATGTTTGGAGGGAAAACGGTTCCCAGCGGTTACCAAGTGCAACGTGCCAAGATCTGGAGCGTCGAACGCTGTGAACGTGCCAAGTGGAGTCATCCCAAAGCAGCGTAACTGCCCGACGGTTATTTGGGATGTGTTTAGTATAAATATTAGTAGTTCACGCAGTTTTTCGCGTGTGTTCACAATTATATACAAGTTACTCATATAGATTCGAGTACCCAGCGTGAGAGAAAGAATTGTTGAGAATGTATGTGTGAAACACCACTTTAATTAATCAAAGTCATTTATTTTCCAGAAACTTTACTTGCTTTCTCCTTTACTTTTCCAGTCGAAGCCTTTCATTTCAAGCCTTTCTTTATTCTATCAAGTTTTCTTCTTCATGCAATTTACATAAAGCTTCTTTATTTTCTTGTCATTTAATCATTATTAAACTTAGTCAAAACCCCAAAATCAACCATGTCTTAGGATCAATCTGATCGATCCTGCGAGTCACCAAATAAGTAACCTTTTGGAAGATCAGCGGTTGTTTACCAATTCCCACGGTAAACAGGGACATGGTTATTTAATTTGAAGGCAACATGCGTGGGTTACCCTAGAGGTGCAAGTGTGCAAGTGTTTTGATTTCATGCATTTTTTTTCTTTTAATTAGGATATTCTACTTGTTGATTTTATGTCTTGCCATACAAACCCTAATTACTAACATTTATATTTGAAAGCGATAAATTGCAGAAATGTAAATTCATTTGCTATTACATCATTTGGAGATGGTAATACAAATTTACAAATGGGAAGACGAAATCAAATAAACCTAATTTACTCTTATATGACTTTGATAATTATATAATTATAGTGCGAAATAATAAAATGTACAAAGAAATATAAAGAGAAGAAAAATTGTTTTTATGTTTTTTTTTAATGAAAAAGGTTTTAATTAATCTAATTGATTTGAAAAAAAAATTAATTAAAATCCTAATGTCTAAATTAATTTAACCTAAGTCTAAATATTAAATTGATTTTAAGAAAATGAATTGATTTTAATAAGAAAGTGGTTTTGTCCCTTTTTTTTAGTTTAGAAAAAGAAATAAAACAAAAATGTATGCGTAAATATAAATATTAAATAAAATATTTTTTTAACTTTTTATATGAAAATAATAATAATAAAAATATAAAGAAAATTAAAAATTAAAAGTTAAAAAAAAATTGTTTTATGAGCTGACACATGAGCTTATGTATTGGCTCGTGTGTTGGCTCATGTATTGGCTCATGTATGTTTCTTGCTCCTGAAAGTCAAAACAACTCAGTATGAATCGACGCATACTTATTTTGTATCGACTCATAACCATTTCGTGTCGATGCATACGTGTTTCGTGTCGACTCATAACCTGTTCTGAACATAATATGTGTCAACTCATAGCATTTCGTGTCGACTCATAACTGTGATTTTTTGCTTTTATCACAGTTTTGCTACATGTAAAAGTCAGTTCTTAAGAGATGGTTACTGAAAATGAAAAGCAAGCATATGCTTGGATTTAAGGAAATGATATCTACATTTTATCTTCACAAATGAACCATTAATGATGCTTGTATGAAGAGTTCAAAGTCAAGAAAACTTACCTTGAAACTGAAATTTGCTTTGAGTTTGAACTGTTGTATGGGTTGTTTTTGAGTTTGTGGAGTGATGATAGTGATGTTACATAAGTTGTTCTTGTGCTTGAACAACTTTTATATGATGTATGTGGAGTGTTTGGATGATTTGTTCTGACAAAACTTGCAAGGAGTTAGAGGTTCAAGGATTTGGACTTCAAAGCTCAAAAATGGAGATTTTGTGGACAATTCTGGTTTTTGACAGCAAAAATGATTTTGAGTGTTAGTTTTTCCTTCTTTTATCTGACCTCTTTCTCTTGAAATTGTCCTATCTATTTATAGAGAAGGTTTGAGACTTCAAACAACTCAGATTTTGAATCACATGTTATGGTTATCTTCCTTGTTTTTGAAGAAAGCATGAATAACTTGTTTCCAATGCTTGTACCAAGCTATCTAAAGTGGTTGATCACTTTAAACATGTTTGTTCTGACTTGTAGAAGTTGAGTGTTATTAGAACAACAAGTTAGAGGCTCAAGAATTTCAGTTTGTGATTAAAGTGAACTTTGCAAGAATGGCAATGGTGCCTTTGTGCCAAAAATGGAAAGATGCAATGGACAATACATGAATCACTTGGATAATGGTTCAATAAATTATGTAAACATCTGATTATGAATAAATTTTCAAGTCTATAGGCCTGTAAAGTAAGATTATGCAGCATAGCAAAGATTTTGGTTCCTTGTTCATCACAAATCTGCCTTGTAAATCAAGAATGAATGCCCAAGTTCAGATCCTTGAATATCCTAGCTCAAGTATGATAAATAAATCCTCTTTTATGTTTTGGAAAGCTTGAAAAATCCTCTACAATTTTCATGTTTTTCACTTTTATTAAATAAAACTAGAACTTAATGAAAACTGGCCAAGAAGTTGGGATAAAAACTTGACCAAACCTGCTGAAAATTTCTCCATGTGTTTAATAAAAAATGTCATGACTTCATGAATTTATAACTTAAAATCCAAGAAATTATCGAAAAATTCATGCCCTACAATGTTTTATATCTACAACTTTCATGTTGTAAGTTTTCCTTGAATCATTTTGCGTCATGGTGAAAATTTGGCACAAAGTTATGAAAAAAAAGATAACTTCTTAACACTTAAAAAATTTTATATGTCTTAGAATTTTGACTTTTCAAAGATAATTTTGACTTTTTGATTTCTTGATGAACAATATTAATATTTTGACATGTCTTCATGAAATATGATTTTTGAAACTTGATTTTGATCAAAAGGTCAAAGTTTGACTTTTCAATGTACAGTTGACTTTTTCATCAATTGACCAAATTTCAACTATCAATCAATTGATCTTGAGAAGTGTTTTGAACCATGTCATTAGGTCAAGATTATGAATTTGAATCCTTGATATCATGTCTCAAACCAATAAGTCATATATTTGGTCAAAAGTCAAAAATCGAGCCTTCTCAGTCAAAACCCTAATTTTGACCATTTTGCCCTTTTGGTGATCTGATCAAATTTCTTGAGGAATTGTGATCCAAACTTGATCAATTGATATATATGAGTTTAAAATGTTGATATGGATAAAAAATTATGAAGTTTGACTATAAATTGACCACGGTTGACTTTTTCCTAATATAATTGATATTAGGTCCACTGATCAATTGACTAAGCAAAAATGTGATTCAAAGCTCGAAAATTGACATAAGCAATCTTGAGAAAATGAGAGGGAAAATTTTGGGGGTACAACAGCTGCTCCTGTTCCATCTTCTTAAACTTGAAGAGTTAGATTGGCGGATCCTCCATTCGTGGCTTGAAGGTGAAAGATGATTGTACACTAAAGTGCCTAGAAATTTGCACTCGATGATGTATTGATTTGGGAATGGGCTTATAGAATCAATTTGGAGAGATGATGGTAGAACTGGAGGAAATATTAGCATGGATATTTGGTTGATTCATACTGAGACTAGATGTCTTGCCTGTCTTTAAAAGGGAGAATTAATTCTGGTCCATAATAGGTCTTTTGATCGATGATTTTTTTCTGCATGGAAAAAGGGGTTAGCTGCATGCAAATGTATGGATGGTGTAATGATGCTCTCAAAATAAATGATATTATGTTGTATTTATATGTTATGTATGTTATATGATGTATGAATGCGATTTTTTTAAGCCTATCTGTGATAGATGCTGGACACACTGCTTCCGTTGGGGACTCCTGTTGTGTTGAGGAGAATTCCACTAGGGAATGTTGTTTTTTCTTGAGAAGACTCTGTGGAGAGTGTTAATCTCATATTGGAAAAGAGTTCAAGATTTCTAGTCGTTTGTTGCTCTAGTGGGGAACTATCTCTTGAAAGTTGGTTATTATCTAGTCGGATTCCAGGCTTCATAATGACTTGTTAGGGATAAAGAAGTTAGTTGTTATCTGGTCGGATCCAGGATTTGCAGCAACTCACTGGGATAGTGGAAAACTCTACTAGGGGAGAAGGAGTTTTTCTAGTGATTTATAAAAATTAAACTGTTATTTGGTCGGGTCCAGGTTTCAGCAACTCGTACCGTTATCTGGTTGGGTCCATGCTTTGTAGTAGATGGAGAAGTTAAGTTACTATTTGGTAGGGTCCAGGCTCTAGCCACTTGAAATTGAGATTTACTGTTATCCGGTCGGGTCTAGTCTTCAGCAATTGGAACTTGAGATCAATTGTTATCTGGTCGGGTCCAGGTTTCAGTAATTGGAACTGTTAACTGGTTGGGTCCAGGCTCTGTAGTTGAAGAAGTTAAACTAATATTTGGTCGGGTCCTGGCTTTAGCAACTAAATTTAAGATTCACTGTTATCCGTTCGGGTCCAGGTTTAAGAAATTGGAGTTGCTATCTGGTCAAGTCTAGGCTTCATAATTTTAAATTGTTAACTGGTCGGGTTCAGGCTTGAACTGTTGACTGGTCGGGTCCAGGCTTTAGCAATTTGAGAAGTTAAACTATTATCTGGTCGAGTCCATGCTTTAATAACTTGGAATTGAGATTTACTATTATATGGTCGGGTGCAGGCTGTACAGTAACTTTTGGTGATAGAAATGACTCTGTTGGTGACTTCAATGGGGACTAGGGGTTGCGGTCCCTTGATTTGTAATAGTCTGAGAGTCAAACTCAAGCTAGGGAATCTGTAGTTTGTTGGGGAAATAAACATTGTTGAAGAGGATATTTTATGAACTGCTGGGGAAGGTATTTTTTAAGAATAATTCCATAAGTCTTCCTTTTAAAACCAACTCATCTGGGGAGAGGATCTTCCGAAGATTGAAACTCTGGTTGGGGATTGCATAAATCCGACTTTTTGGGGATGATGTTAATGAGATAACTTTGTGGGGGTATCTCAACTGCATTAAAGAGATGCTTGTTACTCTTTGCAAGCATAAATTTGTTAAAAGTTTAATTATGTTCATATTCATATATTCATTCAATTTTAGTCATTGGACACTTTTACACTCAAAACAGAAGAAAAAAAACAGAAAGTTTTCACTTCAAAGTATATTTGTATTGATGTTTTTCCCATGAATATGCGTTTTTGTGCAAAGAGAACGAGATCCTAGTAGGAGGAAATCATCGAAAGAATTGAAAGAATACAAAGTGAAAAACAAAAAATAATAGTCATGCGAAAGTGGTCTCATTGTGTTCCAACCCCACTATTGCACCTATGTCTTTGAACACTATCCCTTGTCGTTTAATAGAAGTTGATTGGATTGATCTTGGACCATTTGAACTTGGACTTTGGTAATAAGGCTGGTTGTAGAGACTGTATGGGACATAATCATATGCTTTAATCCTTAACTTTTGCCTGGACCGTCCTTTCAGGTTTTCAGCCCAACAGGATACCCATTTTTGCCCAAGCCTCCCTTTTGGGTTTTCAACTTATTGGGTGTATAATCTTTTGCATATATCCCTAACTTTTTCCCGAACCTCTTTGGTTCGCCGGGATGCACTTATTTTTTTCTAGGTATGTCAACCTAAGGATTATTTTATGCGTAGTATTTTTTACCTATGTCTGCATTCACAAGATGTCGAAAGTCTTCGCCATCAATATTAGTCAGCATCCTGGAACCACTAGAGAAAACTTTGTCTACAACAAATGGTCCTTCGTAAGTGGGAGTCTATTTTCCCCTGGGGTCTCCTTGTGGAAGAATGATGCACTTTATTAAAAAGTTGCCAGTCTGATATACTCGAGGCTTGATCTTTCTGTTGAAAGCCTTGATCATACGTTTTTGGTACCTCTGACCATGACAAACAGCAGTCAGTCGCTTCTCATCAATCAAGTTCAACTGATCCAACCTAGTCTGAATCCATTCGTTTTCACCTAAATCTACTTCCTTCATTATCCTTAGAGAAGGAATTTGAACCTCGACAGGCAGGACAACTTCCATGCCATAGACCAAGGAGAACGGGGTTTCCCCAGTTGATGTTTGAGCTGAAGTACGATAGCAATGGAGAGAAAATGGTAACATCTCATGCCAGTCTTTATATGTCACCACCATCTTTTGCACAATCTTCTTGAAATTTTTTTTGGCAGCTTCCACTGCGCCATTAATCTTAGGTCTATACGAAGAAGAGTTGTGATGCTTGATTTTGAACTAAGTACAAAGTTCTGTAATCGTAGCATTGTTGAGGTTGGTTCCATTGTCAGTGATGATTCTTTCGGGAATACCGTAACGGAAGATGAGGTTATGCTTGATAAACCTGGATGTAACATTCTTGGTAACTGGGGCATATGAGGAAGCTTCGACCCACTTGGTAAAATAATCAGTGGCAACAAGGATGAAACAATGTACATTGGAAGCGGTAGGTTTGATCTCCCCAATCATGTCAATGCCCCACATTGCAAACAGCCATAAAGCAGTCATGGCATTTAGAGGAATAGGAGGTACATGGACCATGTCAGCATAGATTTGACACTTGTGGCAATTCATTGAGTGATGATGACAATCCGTTTCCATTTTGGACCAATAGTAACCGGCCCTCAAGATTTTCCTGGCCATAGTGTGTCCACTAGAGTGGGTCCCAAAGAGGGCATCATGCATGTCTTCCAAAATTTTCTCTGCCTCCTTTTTGTCCATACACCGGAGTAGAGTAGAATCATGGTTACACTTGTAAATGATTGTGTTGTTTAGAAATAATTTGGCTTAAAATCTTGACAAGAAATTCTTATCATTGATGGAAGCTCCTTCAGGATACTCTTGTGCTTCAGGATATCTCTTCACCTCATGGTACCATGGTTTCTCTTTGTTGGTGTCAAGCTCATAGCAATGTGCAGGTTCGTCAAATCTTTCGATTGTAATCATAGGAGCTTCGTTGTCCCATTTGACTTTGAACATGGAAGACATTGTTGCCAAGGCGCCAGCCAACTGATTTTCTTCTCTAGGGAAATGTTCAAAGGTGATCTCCTCGAAGTATGGTATCAAGGTTATCATAAGCTCCTTGTAAGGAATAAGGTTAGGATGCTTAGTGCCCCATTCTCCCTTTACTTGGCTAATCACTAAAGCAGCATCTCCAAATACATCCAAATGCTTGACATTTAAGTCAATGGTAGCCTTCAAACCCAAGATGCACGCCTTGTACTCAACCATGTTATTCTTAAAATCGAAGCATAGTCTAGCAGTGAAAGGAGTATGGAAACCCTCAGGAGAAATAATCACAACACTATTTCCATTGCCCAAAGCATTGGAATCCCCATCAAACACCATCATCCATCGGGATCCTTGTTCAGGTTCATCATATGGTCCAGGTTTTAGACAGTCAGTCACTAACATGATATTCTCATCCGGGAAGTCAAAGTTCAAAGATTGACAATCATCAACAGCTTGATGGTCCAAATGATCTGCCAATACACTTTCTTTGATGGCTATTTGTCTTGTATATTGAATATCATATTTAGTCATAATCGTTTTCCATCTAGTTATATGTCGGGAGAGAGTGGGTTTCTCAAAGACATACTTGATAGGGTCCATCTTAGAAATCAATAGAGTGGTGTGAGTCAACATATATTGTCTTAGTCGGTGAGCAGCCCATTCCAGAGCGCAGCAAGTTTTCTCGAGCAGTGAATATCTAATTTCACAGTCGGTAAACTTTTTGCTCAGGTAGTATATTGCATGCTCTTTTTGGCCAGACTCGTCATGTGGGCCCAACACACACCCCATAGAATTCTCTAGTTCAGTCAAATACATGATCAAGGGTCTTCCTTCAACTGGAGGAAATTGGATAGGAGGTTCTTGCCAATATTCCTTGATCTTATTAAAGGCAGCTTCACACTCGTCGTTCCATTTGACTACTTGATCTTTCTACAAGTGTTTAAAGATTGGCTCACAAGTAGCAGTTAGATGAGATATGAAACAGACAATGTAATTAAGACGACCCAAGAATCCTCTAACCTCCTTTTCAGAACGGGAAACTGGAATTTCTTGAATGGATTTTACCTCTGCAGGATCAACTTCGATGCCTTTACCACTCACGTCAAAACCCAGAAGCTTTCCAGACCTTACTCTGAATGTGCACTTATCAGGGTTCAACCTCAACTTGTACTTCTTCAGCCTCTCAAATAGCTTGTGTAGGTGATCGAGATTCTCTTCTTCAGTTTGCGACCTTGCAATCATATCATCCCACATATACTTCTATTTCATGATGGATCATATCATGAAATAATGCTACCATAGCTCTTTGATATGTTGCCCCTTCATTCTTTAATCCGAACGGCATGACCTTGTAACAAAAGGTGCCCCATTGCGTAACAAAGGTGGTCTTTTCCATGTCTTTAGGAGCCATCTTGATTTGGTTGTAGCCAGAAAATCCATCCATGAAGGAGAAGATTTTACGTTGAGTGATGTTCTCAACCAAGACGTCAATATGAGGTAGAGGGAAATCATATTTGGGGATTGCCCTATTCAGATCCCTATAATTTATACACATATGAACCTTTCCATCTTTCTTTGGCACGGGGACCATGTTTGCAACCCGTTGAGGATAAGATGTAACATTCAGAAAACCTGCATTAAATTGGTTCGTTACCCCAGCCTTTATCTTTTCAGACATGCTTGGCCAACCCTTTTTCTTAACAGTAGGGAAATCTTCCTTTGTTGGTAGACGATGAACCACAATGTCGGTACCCAACCCTGGCATATCTTCATACGACCAAGCAAACACTTCAACATAGTCATGTAACATCTGAACCAATCTGCTCTTGATACCATCTTCTAGGTTAGCGTCGATCTTGACTTCTTTCCTGTCTGCCCCAGTACCTAGGTTGATAACATTGACTGGCTCTTCATGAGGTTGAATAGATTTCTCCTCTTGCATCAGCAGCCTGGCTAGATCTCCTAGTATTTCATAATCTTTCTCGCCTTCTTCTTCGGCTTGGTTAATTGGATGCTCGAAGTCATAACTGGAAATACTAGAGTCGCTGGCAATGAGATCCAAAGTGGATGGTGTGATCGGTGGAAATAGAACTGACTGTTTTTTAAGTTGGTTCGCGAAATGTCAAGGTAAGCAAGAGTCGCCACCGTCTTTTATGTTCTCCAACATGGAAAGGACAAAAGCACAGCAAAATTCCTTTTCGAGAATGTTTCTCGGTTCGGGAGGTAGATTTATAGAAAGGGAAGGTGTTAGCACCCTTTCTATCCATGGTTATCCGTGGGCTCTTAGGTACTTGCTCACTATGTTTTCAAAAATTGTTTGCTTTTCAAGTGTTTGTGGGTTTTGAAAAAGTTTAGTTTGAAAAACTTCTAGGTAACTCTTGTATCAGTCCTAAAGAGTGTATGAAGTATTTGTTTGAAAACTTTTTGAAAGTGTAGGTGCGAAAAGATGTTTTTGTTTTTTGAAAGAGCAAGTACCCAGGAGAAATCTACCTACTCTAAGGAATTAGGCTGTGTAAGAGTCTTTTAGACAGTGCTATCCCACTATTGAGAAGTAGGTAGCACCGTCATTGGAGTTATTCGGGTCAATTCGATTAAGGGACATGTGTGGTCACCAAAGCAATAGTAGGACGCCTTAGTGGTAACCCTAATGTCCTAGATCTTTTTTATCCGAGGCAACCGTTTCGAGGCAACTGGATATGTAGACAGGAGGGCGACCTCTAAAACACCTTATACTTGACGACCACGTTCGAGGCAACCGAGTGAGGCGTACCCTAGGAGTGGCATGTGCATGTGTGTTGAATTCAGTTTATGTTTATCTTTGATCATGCATTTGTGAGCTACGGATTGATTTTATTTGTCATACAAGTCTTTCATGCATATTAACAGTTAAGAGTGCGAAAAATAAATTGCGGAAAGGTAAAGCTACGCTATTACAAGGCGCGGGTCTATACATCGCCAAAAACAAAACCCGTTTGGAAAATAAATGCGAGAAAAGTAAATAAAACAGTAAAACCTAGTTAACTATTACATCCTCGGAAACAGTTACATAAATATAATGAATCAAAATAAATAATAGTGCGCGAAAGAATTGAATCGGGACGTCCTAGTGTTTTGACCCTTTTTTGAGAAAAGAAAGTAATTTGTCCTTTTTGCAATTAAATTAAAATTAAAACTAATTTACTAATTAATTATTTAATTAAAAGAAAAAAAAATGTGTTTTTTTGTGTTTTTAAGGTTTTATGTTTTAATGAAAATAAAATAAGAAATTAAAAGTCAAAAAGAAAAAACCCTAATTCTAATCTTTTTATTTATTGTGACAAATAGTCAAAAATTAATCTAATTAAACTAAATCAATTTGGTTAGTATTTTATTTACAAAAATAATAATTAATAGTAAAAATGATAAATAATAAAAATATTATAAATATTTAAGTTTATGAATTTATTATACAAAATAATTTGTTAGTTAATAATAATAATAATAATAAGAAAATAAAAGGAAAAAGAAAATAAAATAAAAAAAAGATAGTAAACCAGGGGGGTTGATGGACCCAATTAGGAGGTTTTGCTGGAAATTTTAGGCCCAATAAGCCAAGCCTGCGCTGACTTTCTGAGATCGTCCACGCTAGCTTTGACTGGGGAACATCATAGTCACTCACTCTTGGCCTTTGGGTGCACGTCTGTAGCCACTTGGCATGCTGAGTGCTGGAGTCCATGGTGGAATGTTGTTGTGAATCTGCACAGGATCATGTTATGAAAAATAATACAAGGAATTTTAGGTGGACCTGGGAATCGAACCCAGGTCCCAATGGTTACCAGACATATCATCATCCACTGAGCCAAACGCTTGTCTTTGATATTATGATAATGAATAAACATAATATTGGATAGTCAACACTTATGCTGGACAAAAGTAACACGCGCGCCTTTCATTTGAATAGTAATAGCCTGCTTCCACGTCTTGTCTTCTTCACCTGGCCTGTAAAAAAAAGATTGAATAGCGGGGGTTTTTTAACCCCCACAAAATGCAAAAAGGAAAAATAGCGATTAGGTCCCTGATGCATATAAATATGGCGCGATGGTTGGGTTGAGTTCGTCTGGCCTTGACGAATTCAACCATATGCGTAAGAAGGTTCAATTTTTCCTGTGCTGGAAACCCCCAAAAGCAAAGCTTCGGAACCCTAAAACTCTCCAATGGCAACTTGCGTTTCAGGGCATTTTAATGCAATTAACCTATGCCAAAAGATTCCTGTGGATTCAAGCAACACAAAACACACAAAAAATCACATTAAAGATGCATGAATATTGATTTACGATTATGAAAAAATAACCAAACCGTGTGACTTATTCTTGCATGTTCTTGGAGTGTTAAGGCTTGTTTTTGATTCCAATCCGTTCTTGGGAATGTTAGCAATGTGCTTGAATCGCTCTATGGCTTTGAATTGTGCTAGAACGTGGAATTCAGTTTTCAAATTTTTCTTGAATTTTTGGAATTGGCTTATGGATTTTGACAGCAGTTCTCACGTCCATAGCATTAGGGTTAGCTTCCTTGCATATATGGCAATAGAATTAGGTCAAAGATTGGGCCAAGGATCCATTGTATTGATGTTTTGAGATTTTTATTGATCACCATTAAAGACCTTTCCATACTTGTAGAAAAACCATGATTTTATGCACAAAATAGCCTTAGCACGAATTTGTTAGCTGGCACATGGTATATGAAAGTTGTTCAAATCCAAAAGATGTCATTCCATTAATTTTTAGATTTTATTTGAATTATTATGGATTTAAAATGAATTAAAACAATAAAATTAAATAAAATGGAAAAATAAATGTTTGATCTTGAAATTAATCATGGGAGACGTGGATGGCATGACAAGGCTGAATCAAGTGGAAGAAAGTGGGCCCTTTTGTCTAAAATTGAAGTTTTAAGGATAGTTGACTTTTGCCATTTCACAAGAATTTCCCAACTTCTCCAATGCATATCTTTCTCAATTTTGATCATACGAACATGTTCTTGGACATTTTGGAAAGGTCTTGAAGTCCTCTAACCAATGCCTTTGGTCCCATGTCATTTTTATTTACCAATCTCAAGTTATGGTCTTTGACTTAAAGTGCCTTTTTGTTGACTTTTGAAAATGACCTATAATGTAGAAATTGATAACTTTTTGTGAGAGCATTTCTTGGACTTGGAATGTGAAGATGAGTTGTAGGAAATGTCATCCCCTTCAAAATGAGCATTGGATTGGATTTTTATGATGAACCATGAAAACGTTATGCCTTGGTCAAGTTACAGTTGACTTTTCAGCTGTCCAAAAATTGTAACTTTTGCATCTTTGATGATTTTTGAGCCATGCTTGTGGAATCATGATCAAGACTTGATCAAATGATGATTGTGAGCTCAAAATAAGATGTTGACCAAAAAATTTGACTTTTGACTGCCAAATGACCATTTTACACCTACAGTTGATTGTGAAGCAATTAGGGCTTTTGATTGTGCAACTCTTGAGGAATCTTGAAGCATTTAAAGATTGATCTTGACAAATATTGAAGAATATGGGAGGGCAAATTTTGGGGTACAACAGTTGCCCCTGTTTAATCTTCTTAGACATGAGGATGTAGATTGGCTTGCGTGCCTTTCGTGATCCGAAGGTGGAAGATGATTGAACACTAGAGTGCCCAGAAATTTGCACTCACATAGTAGAATATCAGCAGTGTGATGTCGGGAATGGGCTTACAGATTCCATTTGGAAAGATAGTGGATAGGAGGATGGGCTTATAGATGCCATCTGGAGATGTGACAGAACCTCGTCGGGAATGGGCTTATAGATGCCATTTGGAAGGGTAATGGATAGTTGTGGAGATGGGCTTAAAGATGCCATCTGAAGGTGTCGATCGCGTAAGAGATTCCTTAGCGAGAACTTGCATACTTGAGAAAGAAAGATAATTTCCTGGCCTGTTACAGGTGTTGATCTTCAAACTCTTCATGCAGATATGCCCTGGCTAGATACAGGTGTCGAATCCACAATCAATTACTCACAGATATGCCCTGGCTAGATACAGGTATCGAATCTGGAATTCTTCGTCTATAGATATGCCCTGGCTGGATACAGGTATTGAATCTCTAAACTCTTCATGCAGACATGCCCTGGCTGGATACAGGTATCGAATCTACAATCAAACAATCACAGAGATGCCCTGGCTAGATACAAGAATCGAATCCCGAATTAGTCGTCTACAGATATGCCCTGGCTGGATACAGGTATCGAATCTCTAAACTCTTCATGCAGACATGCCCTGGCTGGATACAAGTATCGAATCTACAATTAATCACTCACAGATATGCCCTGGCTAGATACAGGTATCGAATCTGGAACTGGTCGTCTACAGATATGCCCTGGCTGGATACAGGTATCGAATCTCTAAACTCTTCATGCAGACATGCCCTGGCTAGATACAGGTGTCGAATCTACAATCAGTTACTCACAGATATGCCCTGGCTAGATACAGGTATCGAATTTGGAACTGGTCATCTACAGATATGCCCTGGCTGGATACAGGAATCAAATCTCTAAACTCTTCATGCAGACATGCCCTGGCTGGATACAGGTATCGAATCTACAATCAATCACTCACAGATATGCCCTGGCTAGATACAGGTATCGAATCTGGAACTGGTCGTCTACAGATATGCCCTGGCTGGATACAGGTATCGAATCTCTAAACTCTTCATGCAGACATGCCCTGGCTAGATACAGGTGTCGAATCTACAATCAGTTACTCACAGATATGCCCTGGCTAGATACAGGTATTGAATCTGGAACTGGTCGTCTACAGATATGCCATGGCTGGATACAAGAATCGAATCTCTAAACTCTTCATGCAGACATGCCCTGGCTGGATACAGGTATCGAATCTACAATCAGTTACTCACAGATATACCCTGGCTGGATACAGGAATCGAATTTGGAATTGGTCATCTACAGATATGCCCTGGCTGGATACAGGTATCGAATCTCTAAACTCTTCATGCATACATGCCCTGGCTAGATACAGGTATCGAATCTACAATCAATCACTCACAGATATGCCCTGGCTAGATACAGGAATCGAATCTGGAATTGGTCGTCTACAAATATGCCCTGGCTGGATACAGGAATCAAATATGGAACTCCAAAAGGTTGGTAGGTTGTCTCTACTGACAGGTTATCTCAGAAAAAACTTTAGGGATCGATTTAACTGAACCATGTTTTGTCTTTTTTGACGAGTTGTCTCTTTGGACGGGTTGTCTTCATGGATGGGTTGTCTTTAATGACAGGATTGTCTTTAATGACGGGTTGTCTTTAACGACGGGTGTCTATAACGACGGGTGTCTATAACAACGGGTGTCTATAACGACGGATGTCTATAACGACAGGTGTCTATAACGACGGGTGTCTATAACGACGGGTGTCTATAATGACGGGTGTTTATAACGACGGGTGTCTATAATGACGAGTGTCTATAACGACGGGTGTCTATAACGACGGGTGTCTATAACGACGAGTGTCTATAACGACAGGTGTGTATAACGACGGGTGTCTATAACGACGAGTGTCTATAACGACGGGTGTCTATAACGACGGGTGTCTATAATGACGAGTGTCTATAACGACGGGTGTCTATAACGACGGGTGTCTATAACGACGAGTGTCTATGACGACGGGTGTCTATAACGACGGGTGTCTATGACGACGAGTGTCTATAATGACGGGTGTCTCTAATGACGGATGTCTATGACGACGAGTTTCTATAATGACGAGTGTCTATAACGACGGGTGTCTATGACGACGGGTTGTCTAAAATGACTTTACGAATTAATTTCAACAGGACTTGTCTTCTTTGACTGGATGAGCATCAGAAAAACCTTTGGGATTTAACTGTACTTGTCTTTTTTGACTGGATTTGTCTTTTTTGACTGGATTGGTCTCTTTTGACTATATCTGTCTACTTTGACATAACTGATCATTTAACTGTATCCTTCCTGAAAGGTAAAGGTCAGTCATATGCAATGCATGATATGGATCAAGCAATGATGTTCTCGACATAAATGAGATTGTATGATATGATGCGTATATGCATGTATCATGATGTATGAAAATGTGATGTTTATGAATGTATTCTCGTCTGGGAAAATAAATCCTTGACGAATGCCGGGAAGTTAAATCCTGGGCTGATGTTGAAGAGTAGCGTTCTTCGTTTCTGCTGGGGATGATAATTGCAAGAATGAACCGGTAGGAGAAGATGACTCCATTGGGGAATAAACTTGGCGAAGGGATTACTCTACGGGGAATTACTCTGTGGGGTAGAGATACTTCACTGAGATTTTGCTGATAACTCCGTTGGGGACACTGTTGATATGCTTTGTTTGAGAATTTGATGAACTCCGCTGGGGGATAGGAAGAACTTCGCCGAGGACGATCTTTCCGTGGTAATTAGCTGAGGATAACCCAGTTATAGGCTCTGGTGGGGGATAACCTTCTGAATATGGCCGGGGAGAGATGCATGTACTTTGCAGGTGATTGGCTTCCAGAATCTACTGGGGATAAGCTTCCAGACTCTACTGGGGATATTGATTCAACTCTCCTGGGGAAACTTTAGAACTATACCGGGGAAGTGGCTCCGTTGTATTCCGCCGGGGAACAATCTTATACTAAGACTGCTGGGGATGCTTGTTTAGGAATATCTGTATACTCTGCTGGAGAATGTTGAGATTTTCTAGGGGTACCCAACTTCCTTAGGGCTGACAGTAGCCTATCTCTGCTTGGGGAGAGTGTTGCTGACTTGCGGGAGATACTGTGCCTTTTCAGGGCTGAGAGACCAACTCTGCTTGGGGAGAGAGCATGGCTGAATCTTGTCTTACTCTCGGGGAGTGAAGGTATCTTGGTTACATTCTTCAGCTGAATATATACCTCGGTACCTTGGTGGACAGAGCATCTTGTACAGTTCAGCCAATTCTTATTGCCCCAGCTTCTGCGGGAGAAGGTACCTGTGGAGGTGCTTGATGATTGTCGATTGACAAATCTCCTTCTGGTAAGCAAGTGACAAGATGACAGGACATAGTCGTGCGCTTTGATCCCTAGTTTTTGCCTGGACCACCCTTTCGGGTTTTCAGTCCACCGGGATACCCATTTTTCCCAAGCCGCCTTTTCAGGTTTTCGACTTGCCGGGTGTACAGATTTTTTCTTTTTCATCCCTTATTTTTGCCCGAACCCTTTTGGTTCGCCGGGAAGCCCTTATTTTTGCCTAGGTGTGTCAACCTAGCGGGTCTTTGATTATGCATAGTATTTTTCCGACTATGTCCACGCTCTCAGGGTGCAGGGAGTTGTCATGTCAGTAGTGTTGCCATGTTACCAGAAGATCTTCGTTTGATCGTGCAGGATTCATAGCTGGAATTCGTGTCAAATGCCCCATGTGACTCAGATGGAGATCTGCCCCTGGCTATTGGCCTTTTGAGAGATTCTCCGAATCTTGACTTAACTGCCCCAAATGGTGGACAATGATCATGCCATGCCCCTTGATTAGAAGTGCTTTTGTTCACTAGACATTCGTCGTGCGAACTTCTATGCTGTTCAAACAAATAGTCATATGCAAGCAATGTTATATTAAAAATGCAAAGCTTATGTCTGTATTGAAGATTTTGAAAATGCATTTTTCAGTAAAACAAGTGAATTTTTTGTAAACTGTGATGTCAACTCGTTATTTTACCGTAAGCCTTAAGGAGTCAGGATACCTTTCGTAACAGTATGCTTTCGAACTAACCCATGCTTCAGCTAGGACTTTTAAGGGTTGTAACGTGGCCTGGTTCACGGTTTAAGAAACAAAGGATAAAAGCTCAAATTTTATTTGTACCCACCCGTTCTCTGTGATGTTCTTCAAACCTAAACTCAGCTAATCGTATGTTAAACCTTGTTTGAGTCTTTGCTCTGATATTCCGGTGATGGTTCGGATTAAAGGTTTATTTTAAATAGGCAGTCATTCCTTTTTTGGTTGAGGGTTTGTAGGACCTCTTTCTTTTTTGATTTTGTTATCCCTGTTTTTTGCCTGAACTGTTTCCTCTTTTGGAATTACAGTCAGCGGGATGCCCCAGTTTTATAAGTCTCCTTCATAGGTTTTGACTTAATGGGCTTTTATTTCTGAGAGATAACGACTGCCTGTCTTTATGATTATACGGAACCATCACTGTCTCTTGTTTTGGAAGGACTCCTTTGATATCATTCATTGTGCACCTGGATTAACTGAGAGAACTACCCTGCCCCAGGTTTTTATTAAGGGTTTTAATTTTTTTGTGAAAAGAAAGAAAAACTCCTACTTCTTTGGCTCGAAGGGGTTGACGAGGGATTATCTTCCTTATAACTCCGATGTTTAGGAACTGAAACAATGCCTGTACCTCATCAGCGGGGTCTTGTTCAAAAGCATACTGTAGATCATGGTATCGTTTTTGTCATTCTCCCTCAAGAGGCTTAGAGTTTTCAATCGATAGTTGATCATCACAAAAATGAAAGCAGTTTTAAGCATAGTGAACATAATTACTTCAAAACAGACACGTGTAATGCATTAATGAAATAACAACGTTTGACATGAATAAAATGTTTGAACAATCAAAAAAAAAAATACAACTTGAACATTCGAATGAACAAAAGTTTTTCAATCCTAGCCATGTTTTGGCAAGGGAGCAGTGATCACATTGGGAGCCTCGGGCGCTTCGAACTGGACCTCCTTTGCATCGATTAGATCCTGAACTTTGTTCCTCAGAGTCCAAAAATCATCTGTAGCATGCCCCGGGCTATCAGAATGATAAGCGCAGCGGGAGTTGGGGTTATACCTTGAAGGTGTCCTATTGGGATTCTTAGGAGGGTCCATTAGAGTTACCAAATTGGTCTCCAGCAATTGTGGCAATATCTGGGACAAGGTCATGCTAAGGGGAGTGAATTGCCTTTTAGGTCTGTCTTCCCTTTGTGGTTGCGATGTTGAGGAGCGCTGGCCGGTTTGGAAATAACTACAGCGTTGACAGCTTGGCGGTGCTCGGACCTATTCTACCCTTTTGACCCATATACAGCACTAGATTCTTTCTTGAATGGTTTCTTCTCAGTGTTCGAGGAGTCACCCTTCTGTATCTTCCCAGACTTGATACCAGCTTCTATCCTCTCACCAGTCAAGATCAGATCTGTAAACCCAGCAGAAGAATTTCCAATCAGATGGTTGAAGAATGGACCAGACAGAGTCCCTAAGAACATGTCGACAAGTTCACGGTCAGTCAGAGGTTGTTGCACCCTTCCAGCAAGGTCTCTCCACTTTTGAGCGTACTCCTTAAATCCTTCACCCGTTCCTAGTGACATACCCTGGAGTTGGGTACGCGTGGGAGCAAGGTCGGAATTATACTGATACTGCTTGTAGAATGCAGTAGCCAAGTCCTCCCGGTTACGAATACTGGCTCCATCCAGCTGATAGAACCATTCGAGTTGAGTCCCTGAAAGACTTTCCTGGAAGAAATGGATCCATAAATTCTTGTCTGCAGTATACGGTTGGATCTTCCTCACATATGATCTGAGATGCAGCTTAGGACAGAATGCCCCGTCGTATTTTGCGAAAGCAGGTGCCTTAAACTTGTATGGGATCACCACCCCAGAGGATAGACCTAGATCTTCGAAGTCCAGGCCGGTCACTTTCTGTATCTCCATAGCACTTAGCCGGTCTTCGAGCTGTTTGTACTTATCCTCAACAGGAGGGTACTGCTCATCATTGTAATCTGTCTCGTTGTCGGAGACCACGGGACTAGGAACTTTTCTCTCTTGGGGACTGTCTTTCCCAACAGATGGGGTAGTCAGCTCAGCTTCATTTTGTGATCCATTCCCAGATCGGCGTCTAGGGTTGAACAAAACAGTCCTCTTCTTCTTCTTCTTCAAAAGCAAGGTCTTCAACTCCTGTTGACCCTGGGCTAGGCTCAAAACCAACTCCTAGAACTGGGCATTCTGGGCCTGGAGGGCCTTGATAGCTTGTTCATTGGATGATTCAGGATTCATGATGATTGCTGAAATAAACAGCAAAGAAGATAAGTGACCTGTCAAAAGGGTACCTGTTATGCAACGAGATGTATGTATGCATGCAATGTTTTTAAGGATCTCGCGGGGTAAACGAGAAAATTGTTAGAATTTGAATATGGTAGCTTGATTGAAGGAACTTCATGTTATTGAGAGTCCTTCTTCAAGAGTCAAAGCTCACCATATCCAGTGGGTCATAGCCCCTGACTCAAGTCATCAACCTGACTAGAGGAAAATAAATCCCCTTTGCCCCTTGCTAGACATTTTGGTTCATCATGACCTGCATCACAAGCCCTTGAGATCCTTGAAATGGATTAGTTCTTATGTAGGATGTATGCAATGGTATGATGGTATGATGTTATGCTATGCATGGAGTGATGTAAGTAAACCCTGTTATAAGCCCAGATTAAGGACTGTAAACAACACCTGCAAGGAACTCATGTGTCAGATAACAAGAACATGCAAGTAGTCAAGTTTGAAGGCACACAAGTCACACCAGATAGCCCTTAGAGTTCAGGCCAGCATGAAGTTTGGGGTACTACCCTCTTGAAGTTGGTAGGCTCAAAACCTGTCCTATCAAAAGTAACCGGGTTCTAAGGAGCTCAATATCATTGGATTGTTTTCTATGTTCATTGTTTTGATTTAGCCACTGAACTGGTGATCAAAATATTCCAAGAAAACAACCCTCAATGAGTGTAGTATCGAGTATCTACCAACTTCGGACTGCACCAAAGTCGGTCATCTCACTACCCTTAAAGAGGCCAGGATGGTCAAGTAAGGTTCCTAAGGTCAGTTGATGCTTCATGACACCACGCGGCGGCCCCGTACTCTCCTTGACTTGACTCAAGGGTTACCGGTACTCACCAAAGTGCCACATCAACATAGCAAACTGCTTCAACCGTGTCGGTATATCCCGCACAGTTCCCTCACAGTTTGTTGCTACTTCTAAAAGGTATCCCCCAGATCCGGGTTAGGATCTATGAAACTCCAAGACAAGCCCACAATATTAAAGCAAACAAAGCAAGCAATTAAAAACAAGAGTGGTCTAATCCTAAGGTACACCTTACTTATAAATTGTCCCCAGCAGAGTCTCCAGTTCTGTGATCGGTGGAAATAGAACTGACTGTTTCTTAAGCTGGTTCGCGAAATGTCGCGGTAAGAAAGAGTCGCCACCGTCTTTTATGTTCTCCAACATGGAAAGGACAAAAGCACAGCAAAATTCCTTTTCGAAAATGTTTCTCGGTTCGGGAGGTAGATTTATAGAAAGGGAAGGTGTTAGCACCCTTTCTATCCATGGTTATCCATGGGCTCTTAGGTACTTGCTCACTATGTTTTCAAAAATTGTTTGCTCTTCAAGTGTTTGTGGGTTTTTAAAAAGTTTAGTTTGAAAAACTTCTAGGTAACTCTTGTATCAGTCCTCAAGAGTGTATGAAGTATTTGTTTGAAAACTTTTTGAAAGTGTAGGTGCGAAAAGATGTTTTTGTTTTTTGAAAGAGCAAGTACCCAAGAGAAATCTACCTACTCTAAGGAATTAGGCTGTGTAAGAGTCCTTTAGACAGTGCTATCCCAATATTGAGAAGTAGGTAGCACCGTCATTGGAGTTATTCGGGTCAATTCGATTAAGGGACATGTGTGGTCACCAAAGCAATAGTAGGACGCCTTAGTGGTAACCCTAATGTCCTAGATCCTTTTTATCCGAGGCAACCGTTTCGAGGCAACTGGATCTGTAGACAGGAGGGCGACCTCTAAAACACCCTATACTTGACGACCACGTTCGAGGCAACCGAGTGAGGCGTACCCTAGGAGTGGCATGTGCATGTGTGTTGAATTCAGTTTATGTTTATCGTTGATCATGCATTTGTGAGCTACGGATTGATTTTATTTGTCATACAAGTCTTTCATGCATATTAACAGTTAAGAGTGCGGAAAATAAATTGCGGAAAGGTAAAGCTACGCTATTACAAGGCGCGGGTCTATACATCGCCAAAAACAAAACCCGTTTGGAAAATAAATGCGAGAAAAGTAAATAAAACAGTAAAACCTAATTAACTATTACATCCTCGGAAACAGTTACATAAATATAATGAATCAAAATAAATAATAGCGCGCGAAAGAATTGAATCGGGACGTCCTAGAGTTTTGACCCTTTTTTGAGAAAAGAAAGTAATTTGTCCTTTTTGCAATTAAATTAAAATTAAAACTAATTTACTAATTAATTATTTAATTAAAAGAAAAAAATGTGTTTTTTTGTGTTTTTAAGGTTTTATGTTTTAATGAAAATAAAATAAGAAATTAAAAGTCAAAAAGAAAAAACCCTAATTCTAATATTTTTATTTATTGTGACAAATAGTCAAAAATTAATCTAATTAAACTAAATCAATTTGGTTAGTATTTTATTTAAAAAAATAATAATTAATAGTAAAAATAATAAATAATAAAAATATTATAAATATTTAAGTTTCTGAATTTATTATAAAAAATAATTTGTTAGTTAATAATAATAATAATAATAAGAAAATAAAAGGAAAAAGAAAATAAATAAATAAAACGATAGTAAACTAGGAGGGTTGATGGACCCAATTAGGAGGTTTTGCTGGAAATTTTAGGCCCAATAAGCCAAGCCTGCGCTGACTTTCTGAGATCGTCCACGCTAGCTTTGACTGGGGAACATCATAGTCACTCACTCTTGGCCTTTGGGTGCACGTCTGTAGCCACTTGGCATGCTAAGCGCTGGAGTCCATGGTGGAATGTTGTTGTGAATCTGCACAGGATCATGTTATGAAAAATAATACAAGGAATTTTAGGTGGACCTGGGAATCGAACCCAGGTCCCAATGGTTACCAGACATATCATCATCCACTGAGCCAAACGCTTGTCTTTGATATTATGATAATGAATAAACATAATATTGGATAGTCAACACTTATGCTGGACAAAAGCAACACGCGCGCCTTTCATTTGAATAGACCAATAGCCTGCTTCCACGTCTTGTCTTCTTCACCTGGCCTGTAAAAAAAAGATTGAATATCGGGGCTTTTTAACCCCCACAAAATGCAAAAAGGAAAAATAGAGATTAGGTCCCTGATGCATATAAATATGGTGCGATGGTTGGGTTGAGTTCGTCTGGCCTTGACGAATTCAACCATATGCATAAGAAGGTTCAATTTTTCCTGTGCTGGAAACCCCCAAAAGCAAAGCTTCGGAACCCTAAAACTCTCCAATGGCAACTTGCGTTTCAGGGCGTTTTAATGCAATTAACCTATGCCAAAAGATTCCTGTGGATTCAAGCAACACAAAACACACAAAAAAACACATTAAAGATGCATGAATATTGATTTACGATTATGAAAAAATAACCAAACCGTGTGACTTGTTCTTGCATGTTCTTGGAGTGTTAAGGCTTGTTTTTTATTCCAATCCGTTCCTGGGAATGTTAGCAATGTGTTTGAATCGCTCTAAGGCTTTGAATTGTGTTAGAACGTGGAATTCAGTTTTCAAATTTTTCTTGAATTTTTGGAATTGGCTTATGGCTTTTGATAGCAGTTCTCACGTCCATAGCATTAGGGTTAGCTTCCTTGCATATATGGCAATAGAATTAGGTCAAAGTTTGGGCCAAGGATCCATTGTATTGATGTTTTGAGATTTTTATTGATCACCATTAAAGACCTTTCCATACTTGAAGCAAAACCATGATTTTATGCACAAAATAGCCTTAGCACAAATTTGTTAGCTGGCACATGGTATATAAAAGTTGTTCAAATCTAAAAGATGCCATTCCATTAATTTTTAGATTTTATTTGAATTATTATGGATTTAAAATGAATTAAATCAATAAAAATTAAATAAAATGGAAAAATAAATGTTTGATCTTGAAATTAATCATGGGACACGTGGATGGCATGACAAGGCTGAATCAAGTGGAAGAAAGTGGGCCCTTTTGTCAAAAATTGAAGTTTTAAGGATAGTTGACTTTTGCCATTTCACAAAAATTTCCCAACTTCTCCGATGCATATCTTGCTCAATTTTGATCATATGAACATGTTCTTGGACATTTTGGAAAGGTCTTGAAGTCCTCTAACCAATGCCTTTGGTCCCATGTCATTTTGATTTACCAATCTTAAGTTATGGTCTTTGACTTAAAGTGCCTTTTTGTTGACTTTTGAAAATGACCTATAATGTAGAAATTGATAACTTTTTGTGAGAGCATTTCTTGGACTTGGAATGTGAATATGAGTTGTAGGAAATGTCATCCCCTTCAAAATGAGAATTGGATGGGATTTTTCTGATGAACCATGAAAAAGTTATGCCTTGGTCAAGTTACAGTTGACTTTTCAACTGTCCAAAAATAGTAACTTTTGCATCTTTGATGATTTTTGAGCCATGCTTGAGGAATCATGATAAAGACTTGATCAAATGATGATTGTGAGCTCAAAATAAGATGTTGACCAAAAATTTTGACTTTTGCTGCCAAATGACCATTTTACCCCTATAGTTGATTGTGAAGCAATTAGGGCTTTTGACTGTGCAACTCTTGAGGAATCTTGAAGCATTTGAAGATTGATCTTGACAAATCTTGAAGAATATGGGAGGGCAAAAGTTGGGGTACAACAGATGGGGATCTGCAAGTGTGTGTGTGTGTGTGTGTGTGTGTGTGTGTGTGTGTGTGTGTGTGTGTGCATGTAAGACACATGGCAATTAAATAATGTGATAAAGGAAAAGAAAGATAGTGAACACAAACTTTGAATGAAAAAGGTCCAATGTTTTATATTAAATGATCATATGATAAATGAACATGAAGAAAAGCCTTAATAAATGGACCATAGTGCCCCGGGCAAGGCACATGGCTTAAAAGTCATTGTTTGTATTTTAAAATTACAAACAAACGTTCTTGAGTTGACAGGAAACAATAAACAGTAATTACTCCTCAATGAAGGAGATGGGAGTGAAATCCTTTGCATGCCAGTTGTTGAGCTTTCTTCTGACAATAGGGTAGATCCATTCTTCAAAAGCGCATTCATCATCAGAGTCTTCGATAACATTTACTTCAGAATTTCCGATGCGAAGAGGTGGCTTTCCCATGCGAGTGCGCCTGACCTCTCTTTGAGCCTTGATGGTGAAACCTAGTCCAAATTTGTCTACTTTAAATGGAATCTCGGGGAGTTTCCCCAGGTAGTACATCTTCTATCTTTGACTGCGGCACAGGAATCCATAAGCGAAACCATTCTTGGCACAACTTTATCAGCCTTTGGTATTTCAGAGGAGATTTTGGTGATGGAAACCATAGCAGGAACAACTTTGAAATCTTGGCACGAAGTTTCTATAAACTCGCCATCCATTTCTACATACTCAAAAGAATTAAGGGGGCTCACCATAAATTCTTCTTCTCTGCAAATAGTAACGACCTTCCCTTTGACTGGATACTTTAATTTTTGATGAAGGGTGGATGTTACTTCCCCTGTCCCATGGATCCAAGGCCGCCCAAGCAAACAATAATAGTCGGGATGTATGCCCATTATATAATAGGTAGAGTTGAAAATCTGTGAGCTAACTTTAATTTGGAGATCCACCTCTCCATAAACCATCCTTTTAGACCAATCAAAAGCCCTTACAACAATATCTCTTGGCTTCAATACCAGTCCTTCACAATCTAGCCGGTCCAAAGCACCTTTGGGTAACACATTTAGAGATGAGCCATTATCAATTAAGACATGTGCCAGGGTTGTTCCCTTTCATTCAATAGAGACATGCAAGGTTTTGTTGTGGTTCCTTCCCATGGGATTCAAATCAGCGTAGGAGAATCGTAATCCATTGTTAGCTGTTAAACTTGTTACGCAGTTCTCGAACTGGTCAGCTATGGTTTCTTGGGGCACATGGACTTTCTTCAAGAACTTGATTAGAGCTTGGGCATGAGCTTCCGAACAGAGCAACAATGAAAACATGTGGATTTTGGAGGGGGTTTGCCCCAGTTGCTCCACTATTTTGAAGTCGCTCTTCTTTATGATTTTTAGTATTTCCTCCATCTCTCGAGTGGAGGGCTCTTCAGCATCAGTATCTTTGGTAGGTGCCTCTATTCCAGCAGGCTCACCTTCTTTCTCTTTGCCTCTAGTGTTGGCACTAGACTTGTCATTGGTTATGCTGACGGGAGTTGTTGTAGTAATGGGCGGTGAAATATCAGGGGAAAAGATCCTCCATGTTCTTGTTACTTTACTAGAATCTGCAATATTAGTAACATCAACTTCGTATTTGTTGATCTAAGAATCTTGTTTTATCCCATGATAATAAACCTCGGCACCATAGTTCCATGGAACCGCTCTTTCAGAGGAGTAGGGAATAGGCCCAGCGGTAGTGATTATTAAAGGAGCAATGGTTGGTTCATTTGAAATTCTAATAGGACCCTTTGAGGGGATCCTAAGTGGCTTGTTGGAGATGGTTATTATGGACATGTCTTCAGTTTTGTTGGTTAAACTTTTGATGGCACGAATCTTCTCAAACATAATCTCGCGGCTATCTATCAGGTGTTGCACACCTTCCTTCAGCCACTTGCACCCATTTACTTGTTGACCATAGCAAATACAATCTTTAGAACAGCCAGGGAACACTCCGACTCTGAGCAAATTATCCTTCACATTAGTTTGTGGAGTTTTTAAATCCTCAATGGAGGAAACAAAAGTAGTATCATCAATTGCATTAACACCTTTTCCATGGTTCGGCATTGGTGCAGTTATCACATTTGGAGTAGCGGGTGGATCAAATTCAATTGTTTTATTGTCTATCAAATCTTGAATCTTATTCTTCAGAGCCCAACATTGATCAGTTTCATGCCCATGGTTGTTGGAATGATACGCGCACTTGGCATTTGGATTATATTTAGGTGATGAATGTTTGGATTGGATGGTGGATCGCGCAATGTCACTAATTTGGCCTTCAACAGATGTTGTAAGGCTTGGGATAGTGACATGCTTATCCTCGTGAACTGTCTTCGAGGAACTTCAGATCATTGATTGTTGGATGATTGCCTTTGAGCAGATGGAGGGTTGGAGATTAACACAACATTAACAGAGGGTTGGTGATCCTTCTTTGTACGGGCTCTTTCCCTATACACAACATTTGTTTCCTTCTTTCCAGGGAAGGGCTTCTTTATATTATTGGATGCAAAAGCAGATTTCATGGGAATTTTCCCACTCTTAATGCCACTTTCTACCCTTTCACCAGTTAATATCAACTTGGTGAAACCAGAGAAAAAACTCCCAATCAATAGGTTGAAAAATGGGCCAGTTAATGTACCCAAGAACATGTCAACTAGTTCTATGTCAATTAGTGGTGGTTGGACCCTACCAACAAGATCCCTCTGTTTTTGTGCGTACTCTTTAAACCCCTCATTAGTCCCCATTGTCATACCTTGAAGTTAGACTCTGGTTGGTGCCAGATCGGCATTGTATTGATACTGATGATAAAAAGCAGTGGCTAGATCTTCCCATGTGTGGATGCGAGAACCCTCCAATTGATAACACCATTCTAGTTGAGTCCCAGTTAGACTCTCTTGTAAGAAATGGACCCAAATCTTTTTGTCGATAGTGTGTGGTTGTATCTTGCGCACGTAATACCTTAAATGAAGTTTTGGGCAGGAAACCCTGTCATACTTGGCAACGATCGGTATCTTGAACTTATATGGAATGACGACCCCACGTACTAAGCCAAAATCACCAAAATCTAAGCCAGGCACGACTTGAATTTCAACAGCCTTTAGTATATCCTCTAACTTCTTGTATTTATCCTCAGTCAGAGGATATTTCTCATCAAATTAATCTTTGTCTTCGGAAGCTTGATTATTGACACCCCCAGAACGGGTGCTCCTTGCTTCTTTGTCTTAATTTTCGTCCTCCTCATATGACTTTTCGACTATCTGTATCTGACGAATCGGACCTTTGAATCTCTTACCCATGTTGATGAAGGCCTTCTTTTTGGTTTTCTTCTTGGCTACTAGCATAGTCATCAGCTCTTGTTTCCCCTTAGCCAGGGTCAGCAAGGTCTCTTGGAATTGGGAATTCTGCATTTGCAAGTCCTTCACTTTTTGTTCGATATCCATCTTATTAAATAAATAGTAGAAAGATAAGGAAACCTGTTGTGGAAAATCTATTTATGTTATGATGCATGAAAATGCGTATGCAAATGATTTTAAGACTTAGAAGATTTAAACTTTTTTAGAAAAAAGGGAACAAACATTAATTGTATTAATATGTTCAAATTGATTACAACATGCCTCTTGGGCTTACATTGAAACAAAAGAAACAAAATGAACTAAAATACAATAACAATGGCTCAAATTTCCTATGGACGCTTCCTCTTTGGAGAAATATAGGCATTCAGGCTCCTCTCCTCATGAAGTTGTCTCGTGAGCTCCAATGTCTTATTCTCGCTTTCATAAAACTGGGCTTCAAAGGTGTCCCGCTCCCCCTTTATCTGAATCCAAGCGCTTTGCAAATCTTCAAGAGAAGTAGGCATATCAGGGTAAAGGACAGTATATGGAACATCTCCTTCGGCAACAGGATCCACAATGATAGGTAGGATGTCTTCATAAGGTATTATGAGGTTTTGGGCGTGAGTTTGTACCCACTTGAGATAAGGTTCCAAAGGAATGGAGTCTTTATGCCCCAACGTCTTGCTATCAACCTTATTAATTGTGCCTTAAGCTCGTATAAATCTCTAACGATAATCTTGGACATCGCTCTCGTAGTTGAATGAAATTCCTTGGACAAGTGTATCATAAGGGCCATCCCTCCTAGCATAACCAAACTGTCGCAAATCCAAACAAGGATTGTAGGTAATACCTCCCCTAATGCCAAGTAGAATGAAATTAGGGAATTCCCCACAACGGTCAATAATAGTAATGTCCTCCATAGATCGAGCACACCAATAAATATCAGAATGTGTGAGTGACATCAACCTACTAGACCATCTTAAGCCTTGCTCGTTCTGTACAATAGATCGAGGTAGGTGTGAAATAAATCGCCTAGAGAGTAATAGAATGCAACATAAAAGAGTATCCTTTTTCTTCACGGTTCGAGTGTGGAAACAATGTAGAATGTCTCCAAGAAGACTAAGTATGGGATTACGAGAGAGAAAAACCTTGATGGCATTAACATATTTGAGTTTGTCCGGATTGGGAAATAGAACCAAACCATAGACTAGAAGGGCCAAGACATCCTTAAAAGCTTGAAATCCATATCTTCCCAGAACAAACGAGCCTTCTCCAATAGAAACTTGGCTAAGAAACCCTTAACTCCACTTCTTATCTCCAAATTTTCCACGATGTCAGATCTCTTCAAATGCAAAGCCTTGGCAATAACTTCAGGTTTCAAAATCTCTTCTAAACCGGTGAATGGTATTTGATCAAGCACATGAACTCCTAATAAATGAGATAATTCTTCTAACGTAGGAGCCAATTGGTAGTCAGGAAAGGTGAAGCAATTATGCATAGGATCAAAGAATTGGAAGAGAACACACATCATTTCTTATTGGAAGTTTGAGGTAGCCTAGTTGAGAATTCTATCATATTTCTTGGTGAATCGAGAATCTCCAGGCACTCTTGATGCTAACTCTTGAAGTTGAGGATGCACTTTCACGATGTTAACTCGGATGGTATTCCTACCAGTGGAATTCATGACCTACAAAATAGAACAAAGATAAATTCCTAAATCTTTGAAATGGTTAGTGAGAATGCTTATGAAATTATGATGTTTATGATGACATGAATAATAATCACAAAAAAGAAGACAAAGACCTTAGTTTTAGGCTTGCATGGATTTCGTAGGTAAGTACCCTTTTGAAGTTTAGTTGGTTCAACTCGTCCTACAAAGTAATCTTCATATTTTCAAAGATAATTTTTACTTTTTGATTTCTTGATGAACAATTGTCATATTTTTACATGTCTTGATGAAATATGATTTTTGACACTTGATTTTGATCAAAAAGTCAAAGTTTGACTTTTCTGTGTAAAGTTGACTTTTTCATCAGTTGACCAAATTTCAACTATCAATCAATTGATCTTAAGTGTTTTGAACCATGCCATTAGGTCAAGATGATGCATTTGAATTCTTGATATCATGTCTCAAACCAATAAGTCATGTATTTGGTCAAAAGTCAAAAATTGAGCCTTCTCAGTCAAAACCTTAATTTTTACCATTTTGCCCTTTTGGTGATCTGATCAAATTTCTTGAGGAATTGTGATCTAAACTTGATCAATTGACACATATGAGTTCAAAATATTGATATGGATAAAAAATTATGAAGTTTGATTGTAAATTGACCATGGTTGACTTTTTGCCTATTACAATTGATTTTAGGTCCACTGATCAATTGACTGAGCAAAAATGTGATTTAAAACTCGAATCTTGACATAAGAAATCTTGAGAAAATGAGAGGGAAGATTTTGGGGTAAAACAGGGGGTAATTTATGAAAAGGGAAAGTGTTAGTACCTTTTTCATCTGTAGTCATCTACGCGCTCTTAATAGCTTAGCTCACTTCTTAAAAATTGCATTGTGTTCATGTTTGAAAATATTTTGAAAAAAATGCCTAAGTGAAGCAAGACTTTTTAATGATTCTTCTATAAGTTAAGAATGTATACAAAGTGTTTATTTTTTAAAATATTTCAAGTAAAAGTTTTTATGAAAAAGATATTTTGAAAAGTGTGAGCAAGAGATTACGATCTATCTACCTACTCAAACATCTTTTGTGTTATTTTCCTCCTCCTTAGATAGGTTTATCCTACCATTAGTTAGTAGGAACCCCTATAATTGGAAGTGAAGGGACATGCAAGGGTCATCGTACAAGCATAAAGGAAACTTATAGGGGCGCTTTAGCAATTTCGTTTAAGGGGCTAGATCGTTTACCAAAGGCAGCATCGTAAGGGTCGTCAAGGGACTACGATCTTTTTAACCGAGGGTCTTTGCTAAAGCGTCCCCATGTTCTAGGTACATGACTGTTTTTCGAGGCAATGAGTTAGATTACCCTAGAGGTGAGTGTGTGAAGAGTGATTCAATTCAGTTATTTAATCTTGATTAGGATTATCTAACGGTTTGTTTTAGATCTTGTCATACATGCCTTAGTTACTAGCATTTATAAGGAAATCAGTAAATTGCGGAAAGTAAAGGTTGTCTGCTATTACAAAGCTTCGGGGAAGGGCGGTACAAAACCATAAAACTGGGGAGAAAAATTAAATAAAAACCCTAATTAAATTATTACGTACTGTAGCAATTACATAATCGGAAAAACTAATGCAAAAGTAAATGAGCGAAGAATGTAAAATAAAGAGAAAAAGAAAATTAAAAATTTCTTTGGTGATCATTTGACGAAAAAAGTTTTGATAATCATCCTAAGGTCTAATTGATTTTAATTAATCGAAAAAGTTAGGTAATTAAATTAATCAAAACTAATTTTCCTAATTAATTTAATAAATAAAAAAAATAATTTATTAGAAAGAAACTAAACCTAATTTTTTTTAATGTTGATTAAAGAAAAGTAATTAAGATTATTAAGAAATTATGGTTAGCATAAAAACAGGGAGAAAATAAGGTTAGTATAACAAAAGAGGAAAAAAGGAATGTTGAAGCTGAGTGTTGAACTCATGACCCCTGCCTCTCCAGTATGCGCGCCTGTTAATTGAGCTACGCGCCCTTGGGGCTAGGATACGCATCCAGCGCGTTTTGTATCAAAACTCTGCAAAATATGAAAAATTAGAGAAACAAAGTGTCAAAAGGCTTGATCGAACACAGTCCCTTTGATACTAATGCCTTATCACACACGCTTCTACAGCTGGGGTGGCTATCCATCCATTAATATAACTGAATCAATAAATATATAATATATAAACAAATATATTAACCGGAGAAGCGCAGAACCCTAACTCTTGCCGTCTTCTCCGACGACTCTCTTTTATTCAATCTGCAAAATAAGCAAGGTTAGTAATCAAAAACATCCTACCCCCCTAAATCGAGGGTTGTGAATCCAATGTCAAGGTTATTTTGATCTAAAAATCCATGTTTTTTGAGTTATGAGGCAAGCATAGAAAATCGGAGCAAACATGGCATTCTTCGTTTCAGTGTGCATGGGACCATTACGATGGTCTAGACCTATTCAAATGTAACTCAAAAGCACGTTACTAATAACAATATGACTTAAAGTGATGCAAAAATTAAGATGTTAAATTCACAACATTATGCAATTGTAGATGCGTAGTATCATGTTCTCATGCGTTTTGGACCCTCAAAATCAATCCAATCTTACTCTTCAGGGTTGTTAGGAGTGAATGGAATGGATATCTTGTAGTGAAAAGGGCTTGAAAATAGGGTTTGAAAACTTCAGGGTTCTTGAAAATATTTGGAAATTTTGACAAGTTGAGAGGCAAGGTTGTTTTTCGTGTCTTGTTGCATGGGAAGTATTGAGATTTTATAGGAAAGATTAGGGAAACAATATGTGGGCTTGGACCTTTTGTAAAAAGATATGGTATTATCTTATTTATTTTATATTAATAATGAATAAATCAAAAATAATAAAAATACAAAATAGGTCAAGGGGTGTAAGGATAATGTTTGAGGTGTATGAAGAGTATAATACACGTTTGGACTCTTAAACCATGGCCCAATAGCCCAAAATATCAAGGTTGCTCAATTTGAACTTCATGCATTTGCTCAAAATTTCCCAACTTGCAATGGCCATAACTTAATAAGGTTTTATCCTTTGAAGATGATAATTGACTTTTTGGAAATCTAAAGATGTCCTCTACAACCTTTATGTTGATCATGTTTGCTTTTGAAGACTTTATCATAATATAAGTTGCCTTGACAAAAAGTGTATTTTTGATGACTTTTGAAATGACTTGTAATGTATTAGCTTATATCTCTCAAATGATGCATTTTTTAATTTGAGCTTAGAGGGACAAAGTTGTAGAGAATTAAATTTCCATAAACATTGTCTTTTGTTGGGGAAAAGATGATGAAGCATGTGAATGTTATGCTTGGTCAAAGTCTAGTTGACTTCTCCTAAGGAAACCCTAATTTGGTAACTTTTGACTTTTGATGATTTGAGGGATTTTCTTGAGGATTCATGATCATCCCTTAAACAAATGATGAATGTGACTTAAAAATGTTGATGTTGACCAAAAATCTTAAAGTTTGACTGTATGTTGACCACAATTGACTTTTTACCCAATACAATTGATTTTCAGTCATCTGAGCCATTGACTGAGCAAACTTTTGATGCAAGGCATGAAACTTGGTATGGGCATTCTTTAAAGTATATTAAGAACCATGAAAACCACTTAAGTCCTTGAAAACCCAATCTTCCTTAAGGAATATCAAACCCTAGTTGTGGACCCTTTGCTTAGGAGGAGAATTTGTCTCATCAATTCTTGAGCCACCTTAAACATTTGAGAACCCTAAGAGAATACCTAGAATGAAAATAGGAGGGAAACTTTTGGGGTACAACAGACGTTAATACAGTAACTAGGACTGAGACTGTTAGACAATGTTGTGGTGATTAGAAGTGAGTGGGTATACTCATATCTAGGAGTTCCTAGGTAAAAGTTACATTTAGTAGGGATTAAGTGATAAGTTGTAAACATGGGACTTTAGCTTTGAATTAGTACTACTGATAATAGTTTTCCTTCTTGGTTTGGTAGCCCCTAGAGTAGGTGTTGTTGTCACCGAACTGGTCTAACAATTCTTGTGTTATTTTACTTTTCAATATTGTTTTGTATGTTTATACCTTTCCATGTTTATTTTTGTTAGAACAAATGTCTCAACATCCTATAGGGTATTTGTGATCTGATATACCAGAATTTCAATTGGTACCAGAGCATGCATCCTGTCCTGTCTCTGGATGAGATTTGAGGGGGATACTTTCTGGTTCACGGTCAAGGTAAAAGGTTCTAGTGAAAAGTTGTTTGAACTTAGATAGTTCATATTGTTTTTTAATGGTCCCTTAAAGTGGAGAATGGATTGTTCGTGACAGGATATGTATTAGACTTTTCTGTTATTATCATATGCATAGCTTTTATGGTAAGCTAATGTGTTAGGTTTGATTTATTTTCAAACCTAGGATGTTTTTTATTTCACCTAGACTATGGTGGTTGAGTGAAATATGTTGTGCCTGAATATTGTTGAGGAGGTTTTGTTGTTGTGTACTCCGATGCATGGTATCTGATGTAACCCTGGTTGTTTCTTGTCGCAAGTAAAGAAAGAGCATTACGGTTTGGTCTTCTCAGCATGTTTGGTGTGTGATGATATAGTTTGTACATGACAATCTCAACTAACTTTGTGAAGTTTCCAACAATACTTGAGTTTTATCTCTCAAGTCCTCTCACAAAGGCATTTTTGATGAGTTTGTTGATGAAATAATAGCGTCATTTATTTTGGCTTCTAGTAGAGTCTTCCTAATACTTGACCTGTTCGTTTTATCCAGGCTTGTTACTAAGATGTTTTATCCAGAAAACATATCTTAGATTGGTGGGTTGAATAATGGTCAACCAATTAGTTACCTCTTCGTTGAGTTTATTTTTTAGTCAAGTAATTAGGAAGTGCAGAGGCTGAGCTTAACTGCCCTAGAGAAATATTTTATCTCAGCCAGTTGCTTGCATATGAAGTTCAAGGTTATATGTCAACGACATAATCTCTGTCAAATGGTATTTTCTTCTGATCAAAGAAGTCAGGTGTGTGTTCTGTTGAAGCAGAGAAAGGTGTTTTATGGGTGTACGCTAACCATAAGCTATACTACTATTATGGAGGAAATTGTGTGATTATCAGGGTAATCATAGCAGGTGATGAAGAAGAATCCCTAATCTAGAGTTTGAGATTCTTGAGATGTCAGATATATTGTCTTGAATCTTTGTGTTGAGAATTTATTTTTCTCAACTTGGTGTGACTGGTGTTTCTATCAAACAGGATGAGGTTGTTTACTCAAACTTGATATCTTTTATCAAGTCTATGAGAACATTTAACTCTTGTTTCGCTAAAGAGGAAGAGACACTATAAGGGTTGTATGCAATGGAGATGCATCAACCTGAGGTAAGTTAATATTTTGGAAGATTAACTTAAATTCATGATGAGTTTTCCAGAAGGATTGGGAGAAGCAGAAGTTTCCTTTTTTGAACAGTATGTTTGAAGAGTTAATGATCATACAAAACCATGTGTTTTATGCTCTGCATGATAGAGGTAATCTCATCTTTTTGATGTACAAGGATGGTGTTTTAACACCTCAAAGGAAGACAAGAGGTCTGGAGAATATGCTTATGAAAAATCCTCTTAGGTTGAGGTATCAACTGTTGAGTTTGGATCTGCATATATGATCAGCTGCTTAAGGATGTTCCTTTTGAGTTCTCCATCCAGGGTTGCATATGGACTTACTATGGGTATCATCTCCAGAACCATAGTAATTGGTAAAGTCCATGCATATGAGATTGATGTCTTATCTGATGTTGGAACATTATCTCAGGTGTCCTTGTTGCTTCAGAAGGAAGTTATACTGAAGATCATGGGGTGCGCATTATTGATCACCAATGAATTCCAAAATTAGAATGTTCAACCATGATGGAGTATGAAGGCGAGTCTCTGATCAAGTATGGAATATTGTGAAGAATCCTCTTGTGCTAGGAACGTAAAGAAGAAGGATGATAGAACAAATGTTCTAACATATGTTGAAGGGAAGCATCATCTGCAGTTTGTGGGGAAGTATTCCGCTAATGACAAATACCTTGTCGGGAGCTGGGTACTTATCTGATGTGTGGATGCAAATCTGGTTTCTGAACCCTTTGGTTCAGAAAGTTTGTGAGAGTTTATTTATCTTATTGGGTGTTCATGTGTCTATGATTACCTGAATAAGATGAAAAAGGCGTATGATTTTGAGATCTTCTTGTTTGAAAGGACTATCAAGTATAATGATCTTTTTGAATGATAAATTAGGAAACCACTTGATTAGGTTTTGTGAAGAAAAATTGATGTCCTAAATGAAGTCATAACATAATTTTGTTTTCCATGAAGGAGGGTTGGGATTATGATTATGGAGGATTGAGGATCAACTTTGATGTCAGAAAATGAAGTCTTACTTTGTGGACTAGAATGTGTAGATTTTGATCCTGTCATCAGTAGCATGCTTGTAAAATGCATGACTACTATGTTAAAGACTTCACTATTATCAGCAATTACTAGTGGATGTAAGGGAAAATGACTATGATCAGATAGGGTGATCTGATCAGGAAGAGTGTGAAGAAGGTGGTTTTTCCTTTGTTGCAAGTATGTCGGCTCTGTATGTATAAAAGCATGATTTTTGATTACTTGTGTTTGTGTCATGTCCAAGCATGTGTGTAAGACATGTTGGTTATCCAAAAGAGGTATGACAACTTATGTGGTTTTGTAAGCCCGTGTATCAGGCATGACCTTGAAGGAGTATGAAGATCTGGAGTCAGGGTATCGGGTTCAGGATTGTTTATATTCTCAAGGGTGTGGATATAGTTCAACAAGTGTGTAAAGTTATGGCTCTTCACTTTGATATTGTGAAGTTTCTCTGTGTGCTAAAGTGTTTTAACTTCAGCAGGAGCATTATTTATCCTTGACAGGGGAAGTTAAGTAAGTATTTATATATTGTTGCTGCAATGATGTAGATATTGTGAAGCTTGTGTGTTTTTCAAGTTTGTAGAGTTTAAATGCGACTTGAGAGGTAATAATGTCAGTTAACATGTTGTGACATTAGATTGTTGGATGCCATTATGATGCTACCAGGACATGTATGGTTCTAGCTAGGTGAAGCTAGTTGTTTGAATCTTGTTCACACATGCTTCTTATGAGGAGTCTGAAGGGTAGTTTTGGTTGTGTCTGTGGAATTTAATTTTCTCTGCAGAATTTGAAGGAGCCCGATGGATGGTTTGTTTAATGAAGATAGATATCACATATGTGATGTTTTGATATCTTGGTTTGTTTCACTCTTGTTAGATGAAAGGAGTTCTTTTAGAGTCCCGGGGAAGTCTTGGTGATTATACTTCAGTGCATATGGATAGGTCTGGGAATTTCCTTAGACTGTGTTGATGAAGAAGCATGTTTTGTGGTGTTGAGTTTGATGGGTTGTAATATATTTGTTTGGGCTGATGTGAAGATATATTGGATGTGATGTCCTGAGATCAATCAAATTGTGAATATTACCTCTTGTTAAAGCCAATTTCATATTCTATCTAAAAATGGAGAGAGTATATGTTTGTGCGTGGGAAGTTTTAGAGGGGGAGGATATGTGCTAATTTTTATTCTCTTAAAATAGAGAGAGATCATTTATGTTGGATAGTCATGAAGATGTCCTACTGGTAAGATGTGTTGGACTAACATGAAGAGTCTCATTGTTGATGTTGTGAAATCATGGAGAAGACTATGAAGACTAAAGACTGGTTGCTTATGATGTTTTTAGTTTAATGGTTGTTACTGATTTATATTGTTTAGCCTTTGAGTTATGGTTTTGTTTTATGTATGTATAAATGTTATGTAAATTAGTTTTATCCAAAATAAGCCAAAGGGGAGATTTTTAATTATTTGAATTATGTGATTGACATTATGTTTGGTAAAACTAATATAGCAGCAATATGTTAGATATGATATATTAACTTGCTAACAAGAACAGGTTGAGCAAGAAGTCCTATCTTATGTTAAGAAGTGTTGAGATGAGAAGTCTCATCATCTAGGGCAACATTTTAAATAAGATGTCATATGCATGATCATACAACATAGCACCTGAGCTGATTTGGATACAAGGATTTTGTTATGATTTAACAGATGTAGAATATTCTGAGAATATTATGCAATCCTATGTGGTGCTGATTTAAATGTCAAGAAGAATCAAATCAGAATATTGAAGATTATACAGTTTCTAAATATGGAGATATTTTAGGAAACTAATGATTGAAGACCTTGTTTGTAGCAGAAGCTTCTACTGATTTGTAACAGCTAATGTGTTATGATTGAAGGCCCAAATCCAGTTGGGGTATATGTTATTAATAGAAGTATTTGTAACATAAGAGTTGGTTGAAAATATGTAGTTATTAGGGATGATTATGTACCACTCTCTAAGAGAGTTGGTTGTGTGTTCCACTTGGTAGTAAGTTGTACTGATGTTATAGAGTTGAAGTCTCTATTATTGCTCTCCTCGAAGGTTTTAAGCAAGAGGTAGGATTATTCTTGGAGGAAACTACTAAGCAACTTTAAGTATTGTTCTTGATCAAAGTTGTATGGCAAGATCAAGTATGTTGTTCTTAATCAAGGGGTTTCTTGATTAAGGTGTTTGTTTGTATTTTAAATGTAATCCTCATTTAGGTGAAAGGTCTTCCATACATTAACTAAGACTAAGACTGATAGACATTGATATGGTGATTGGAGGTGAATGGGTATACTCATATCTTAGAGTTCCTAGGTAGAAGTTGCATTGGGTATGGATTAAGTGATATGTTGTAAACAAGGGAGTTTAGCTTTGAATTAGTACTACTGATAGTGGATTTTCTTCATGGCTTAGTAGCCCCCAAAGTAGGTGTTGTTGTCACCGAACTAGTTTAACAATTCTTGTGTTGTTTTACTTTTCAGTATTGTTTTGTATGTTTATACCCCGCCATGTTTATTTTTGTCAGAAAAGATGTCTCGACATCCTATAGAACATATATGAATTGATATACCATAATTTAACAATCTCATATTTTTATTTCTACTAGGAGCCAATAAAATTGGAGGCTTCGTTAAATAATCTTTGATTGCATCGAAAGCCTCTTGTTGTTATTTCCACCAATGGAAATCACTTTCTTTCTTGATTTTGAGCAATGGCGAGAAAAAATTCGTCTTTCCACGTAAATTGGATATGAATCTCCTCAAGAAATATAATTTCCCTAACAAAGATTGTAGTTTCTTCTTTGTCGAAGAAGCCTTGAGATCCAAAATTTCCATTGTCATGTTTTGGTTGATCCCGGTGCCTTTTTTATGCAAAACAAAGCCTAAAAAGTCCCCTTGATGTTCTAATGAAGTGGATGTTAAGAAATCTTTCGATTTCTTGCTTAATCTTCATCATGATTTCTGAGAGAACCTTGGAGGGTGTTGTTTCACTGGCCATTTTCCTGGTTGAATAGGAAAATGATGTTCCACCATACTTTGACTCAAACCAGGCATCTCGCCATAATCCCAGGCAAAACAATCTTTATATTCTTTCAATAATTTGATCAGCTTGACTTTCATTTTGGACTCAACTTTTTGTGTCTCTGTCTCCCAAGTCTATATCTTCCAATGGATCTTGATCTTGCATTCTTTGCATTGAATTCTGTGGGTCTTTTTCAAACCCCAAAGGCTCATTGTCATAGATACAATCTAGCCTCTCACTTTCTGAAGCTTTTGTTTTTCCAAATTGGCTATTTTCATGATTTTTCGACTCTGGCTTCGACAAACCAAAATTTATAGTTTCTTATATTCTAAAGCCAATTTTAGTTTACTTTCGTCCACATAGGCCGAAATCCAAGCCAAACTTTCTGACTCAATACTCATCTCTGTCAACCACAGGCCACCCCATAGGTGGGTTCACCTCTTAAGGCTCTCTTGCCTCCTCAGTATCCCATGCAAAATCCATAGTTAGGATTTAAGTTTAGAAAACGGTTTCCATTTTCATTAGGGGTGTAAACTTCTACCGTGTCATAACAATGCACATCATTATCCAAGTGTTGGTTGAAATACTTCTTTCCAACTTTATTTTCATCAATTTTGTAATAGCTTTGATCGGCTTCGATATTCTATACGATGCCATATTTCTTCTAGATAGATATTCTCAGGTGCAAAGTGGATGGTACTGCACCTATTCCATGAATTCACTCATGGCCTAGAAATAAATTGTAATTAGCTTTGGAATTTATTACCATGAACAATTTAGATCTGGTGGTTGTACCAATAGCCAACTCTACCTGGATGACTCCTAGTATATTGTTGGTTTTTCTTCATAGTTGGTACATCATTCTTGGGCTTGGTTTCTTCAAAAATAACCTTTTGTTCTTCCACCACACCATTATTCATGACATAGTAGCACAATGATTTTTCACTAGATGTTTTGTCTGGTAGGAAATCTTTTTCAACTTCACGAACTTCTGACACTAGATCATATTGAGCAGGTAATACCGACACAATGCCACAATTAATGACAAAATTTTCACCAATGTTGTCATCGACCATTTCATCCTCTGGGAGGGGATCATATTTAGGATCTTCTTCCTCAGGAAGGGGGTATACTTTGTACTATGTGTCGATACTATCTCTTTTTTTCCAAAGGAGCTACTTTCATAGGCAACCTCTTTGCTATGATTTTTTATTTTTCGTTCAACCATCCTTTTGTGTAGTACTTCTTCTGCTCATTAACTTCGAGAGATCTCACTTGTGACGTTGAGGCTTTTTTCTCAGCCTTTTTATTCCTTTGATAATGACGCCACTGCGTCCTAGTCATGGGATTTTTCCCCTTGTAGTTTATATAAATAACACACCCTTTTGATTCAACTCATATCTCTTGAATTTTCACATCTATTTATTGATCAAGAACATTCCACTTAGGCCTCTTTCCTCCTTTCTGATTCACAGGTTTCACCCACTTTCTTGCGGGGTGTCTGACAGAGGACGAAAAGTATTTGGGAAAGGTTGTTGGAATTTCCTTTTGTACTCCTCATTGCACCGAGGTATCCCTCTATTGTCAAACACAAATCTTGGAATTGAGGATTTCCCTCCCTTATGATCATTCTTTTTCATAACTTCATACTCTTTAGCAGATTTCTCATCATAAAAAACATTACACCTTAGGCTTAATTTGGCCTCTAATTCCTTCACCATGCACTTTTCTAGAAAGTCAATCAAAACCTCATCAGCTTGAGGATAAATTGTTTGCAATTAATCTTCAGCTTCAATGTCAGAACCATCAGTATCTTCGACCATCATGATATCAAAAGGCTCAACATATAATGTCCCTTAAACTTTCGAAGGGTTAGTGTCCACCTGTATCTTTGGCTTTATGCCAAATGGAAGTTTTCCTTATTTCAAAGCTTTCTCTGCCAAAGCCCTGAAAATGACACATTGAGATTTTTTAAGACCAAGAAAATTATGAAATTTGCATAATCCCCTTTTTTCTTTTGCTCTAATGGGGTATTTTCCAGGCCTATAGGCACAATGATTTGACCATCGATTACCAACAAATAAAATATTTTGTCACACTTAGTTATATCAAAAGTATAAGTTTTTTTTGGCGAATTTATCATTTTTTTTCAATTTCGATGGGATTCTTCCCAATTGATGGTCTCAATACTTTACAAGAATAAGGAGGTCTTGGATCTAGCTCAACCATATCAACCTCACTTTATTCGATTAAATCCTCGTAATCTGAAGAATATTCATCAGCTGCTACATAAGCGGCTTTTTCTTTTGTATGATATTTACTAGTTCTGGATTTTTCATCTTTCAATCATTCGATTTGACGAACTCTATCAGCCGATTGGGCCATATCTCTAAGATATTGAGTATATAAATTTTTCCTGATAGAATAGTCTAAGCCACATGCATCCATTTCAACTAGTTTGTCCTAAGGGACTTGAGTAAAACATATTGCTTTCAAAGGTCTAAATTTGTTGAGATATTTGTCAATTGACTCATCAACCTTTCGTTTGATGCTGGCCAATTCCTTCAAACTTATTTTTGATTGTCCCATGTAAAATTGTTCATAGAACAACCTCTCCATCTAGGTCCACATATCAAAATGTGGAGGTAGCATTGTAAACCAAGTAAACACATTTTTTGTGAGGGAACTTGGGAAATATTTCATTTCTAAATCCTCATGGTTTTTTATGTCACCATCCTCAGTTTGATACCTAGCGACATGTTCGACGGTGAATTCATTGGTGTCTCCATCAAACTTAGTGAACTTTGGGACTTTCCCTCCCCTAGTTAATTTTATTTGTAAAAAAAAATATGGTAAGGGAGAAGAATAATTAGGACTTTGAAGGCCAGTATTCATACCATTTCGAATCATAATTCGTTTGATAATGGTTTCCAAATTTTGTTCTCCAGCCAATGCATCTTTTTGAACCTGGTTAACTACATGGTTGACATTCTAGTTTCTATTAACAACCATGATGGGAGGACGTTCAATGATTCTAGGTATTTATTCGACACCTTGTGGAATCTCTTGTTATTGGTCGATCGTCTCTTCGACCACTTTTTCATGTCAACCGTGTACCTCTAGTTGGGTTTGTACAATCGGTCTAACTGATGCCCTAGGGGAACCAATGAAATTACGTATTTGATTCATTTGAGTTTCCTATAGGTAACCCTGAGTAGAACTCTGGATTAAAGGTCTAAGTATGGTACCCATTTGTTGAGTAAACATGTTGACCATTTCATGATTTCTTTCATCCATCTACTGCCTCATAATGGTGACAGAACTTATGATGAAAGTCGGGATCGCTTGGGACGAAGATCGCATCCCTATGGGATGGCCAAATTGGTTTCCTATAGGTTCTAATCCATGATAGGCTGAGAACGTTGATTTTGTGTTTTCAGTAAATGTCAAAATGTTACTATGTAAACATGGAATCATTGATGTTGGTATTCCATAGATTCTTTCTCCACCATACATGGATGTTGTACCCAAAATTTTCCCTCCCATTTCTTCAAGACATTCTCATGAGGTCCTTATTTGCTCAAGGTTGCTTAAGAATTGATCAGACAAATTCTCCTCCTAAGCAATGGGTCCATAACTAGGGTTTGGTATTTCTCAAGTAAGATTGGCTTTCCAAGGCCTCAATTGGTTTTCATGGTTCTTCACGTGTCTTCAAGAATGCACCTGCCAAGTTTCATGGCTTGCATTAAAAGTTTGCTCAGTCAATTGCTCAGATGATCAAAAATAACTGTATTGGGTAAAAAGTCAATTGTGGTCAACATATAGTCAAACATCAAGATTTTTGGTCAACATCAACATTTTGAAGTGATATTCATCATTTGATCAAGGGTTGGTCGTGATTTCTCAACAAAAGCCCTCAGATCATCAAAAGTTAAAAGTTGCCAAATTAGGGTTTCCTTAAGAGAAGTCAATTGAACTTTGACCAAGCATAACTTTCACATGCTTCATCATATTTTCCCCAACCAAAGCTCATTTTAAAGAAAATTCAATTCTCTACAACTTTGTATCTCTATGCTCAAGTGCAAAAAATGCATCATTTGAGAGATATAAGCCAATACATTATAGGTCATTTCAAAAGTCAACAAAAAGACACTTTTTGTCAGGGAAATTTACATTTATATAAACTCTTCAAATGCAACAGTGACAAACATAGAGATTTTAGGGGACATCTTGAGCTTTCTAAAAATTCTAAGATCAATTTCAAAATATAAAAATTGAGTGAGCTATGACCATTTCAAGTTGGGAAAGTATGAGCAAATGCATGAAGTTCAATTTGAGCAAGCTTCACATTTTAGACTATTGGGCCATGGTGTTGAGGTTCAAACGTGTGTTATACTCTTCATACATCTCATAATTCATTCATACACCCTTTGGCTTTGTTTTATTTTAATTATTTTAATTATTTTTGATTTAATTTATTAATAATATAAAATATAAAAAGATACAATTATATCTTACTACAAGAGTCCAAGCCCATTTGTTTTTGCCATAAAAATTCTCTACATATTCAGACATCAAAACAAGAGAAAAGACATGAAATCCTTGCCTCTCAATATTGTCATGAAATAGATTTTTTCTCAAGAACCCTACGTCTTGAAAACCCTATTTTCAAACCCCTCTCACTGAAAAACAACTATCTCATTCACTCCTAGCCACCATACAGAGTAAGGTTGGGTCAATATTGATGTTCAAAATCTCATGAGAACGCCATACATGCATCTCCGATTTCATAATATTTGTTAATTTCATATTGTAATTTTTGTTTTGTTTTACCATATGTTAATGTTATTAATGCACTCATGATGTGTCTCTGAACAGGTTTGGATCATTATCATGATCCCATGCAGTCAGAACCATGGGGTACCATGTTTGCTCCAATTGATACCATTTGCTTTATAGCAGCCAAACCATGGACTTTTAGGTCAAAATAACATTGCCATTGGATTCGTAGGCCTTGATTTAGGGGGGTAGGATGTTTTTGATTGCTAACCTTATTTATTTTTTAGATAGATTAAAAAAGAGTCACTAGAGAAGACGACCGAAGCTAGGGCTTCTCAAACCAATGTATTTGGTTATATATTATATTATAATAATTTCCATAATATAAGTGGATGAAACAACCACCCCCAGTGGCAGAAGCGCGCACGATAAGGCATTAGTCTCAAAGGGCCTAGGTTTGATCTATCCTTTTGACACTTTTTTCTCTAATATTTCATATGTTTTGCAGTTTGATTACAAAACATGCTGGATGCGTATCCTAGCACAGACGTGTGCTTGGCCTGGAGGTATGCATGTTTCATGATGGCCTTAAGAGTGTTGGTTCAACATCCACCCATACTCATTTGTTTATTTTTCCAATTCTATGTTTCTCACTCTTTTACAAACCCTTTTTCAAAACCTTTTCTAACAAACCCCTGATTTTTTTAGGTTCATTTAATTTTTTAGGTTAATATCATTTTTAGGTTAATTTAATTTTTAGGTTAGTTAATTTTTAGGTTTTAATTAATTTTAGGTCTAAATTAATAAACCCTAATTTAATTCTTTTAGGTTTTCTTTCTCAAATTAAAATCACCACTAGACTTTAGGGTTTGTTTAATTTAATCACTTAATCAGTTTTTTCAGTTAAAATCAATTAGGTTTAAATTAAATCATCAATCATTTTTTTCATTAAACAATTTCTCTGTCTCTTTCTTTTTTACTATTTCACGCGGTTTATTATTTTCACATTAGTTTTTCCTATTGTATAATTGCTACAGAATGTAATAGTTTGACTAGGGTTTTACTTTCCTTTTCCCCCGATTTTATGGTTTTGTACCCCATTTCCCGAAGCCTTGTAATAGCGTAGGACTTTTAATTTCTTCCTTTACTATTTTCTTTATAACTGCTAGTAATTAGGGTTTGTATGGCAAGACTAAAAAAAATCTAGAAAACCCTAATCACAAGATAAATTAATTAAATTCAATACACTTTTCACACACTCACCTCTAGGGTAACCCCACTTGTTGCCTTCAAATAAAATTGTCATGTCCCTCGAACATGGGGACGCTTTATCAAAGTCCCTCTGATTAAAAAGATTGTAGTCTCTCAATGATCCTTCGATGCTGCCTTTGGTAAACTATCTAGTCCCTTATAATAAATTGATAAAGCATCCTTACATGTTGCCTTTATGATTGTATGATAACCCGCGCCTGTCCCTCACACATCCAACAATAGGGCTTCCTACTAACTAATGGCAGGATGACACTATCTAAGGAGGAGGAAATAACGCAAAAGATCTTTGAGTAGGTAGATAACTCGTAATCGCTTGCTCACAAAAAATAAACAAATTTTTTCACAAACACTTTATTAAAATATTTTCAAAACAAACACTTTGTATGTGTTCTAAGCTGATACGAGAATCATTACTAAGTTTGCTGCAATTAGGAATTTTTCAAAATATTTTCAAACATACACACAAGAATTTTCAAACAAAGTGAGCTACAGATTAAGAGACCGTAGATAACTATAGATGAAAAGGGTGCTAACACCTTCCCTTTTCAGAACCCACCCCCCGAACTCAAAAATTCTCGAAGGTATTTCCTGTTCTTTTCACTTTTCCTTATTGGATAAAAGAAAAGTCGGTGGTGACTCTTGTTATCCCTAACATTTATGATAAAACACAAAAATATGTCAGGTCACCCACCGTATTATAGAACTTACAACTCTGCTAGGGAAAACTAAAAGTGGGGTTACCTTAGAGTTATATCACTTTTAAATTCTTTCCTTGTTTGATTTGTCTTCTTTATTTTTAAAGGGTGTTTGGGTTTTATTTCTTGCAAAGATCATATACTCGAATTTGGGGAACATTTTAGGTAAGTTACAATAGATAATTGAAACTATACAATGTATACCAATATGGTTGAGATGATGGCTATGTTAGTGCGACACATTGGTTTGTACTGGTATCCCTCGAGTCAGTCGGGGAGCATACTAGGCTGCCGCGTGGTGTCATAAGCACTAACTGACCTTAGAACCTTAATTGACCCAACTTAGCCATTTGAAGGTAGTTAGATAGTCCGCTTATGTGCGATCTAAAGGTTGTTCATACTTGATACTACACTCATTGAGATTCGACTCATGAGTTTTGTTTCGTGGCAAGTCAATTGTCAGGATAGACGAAACTTCTGGGAAGATCAGTGATATTGAGATCCCTAGAACCCGGTTACTTATTTAGGAAAGGTTGAGCCAACTAAAATTCAAAAGTGTACTTACCTACAAACTCCATGCAAGCTTTAAACGTAAGGCCTTTGTGTGCTTTTCTTGTGTTTGATTATTTATTTGAACATGTTATCATGACATCATAACATCATAACATCGTCATATCATGACTAACCATTTCAAGGATCTAGGGGATTTATCTTTGTTCTGTGTTGTAGGGGCCATGGCTTCTAGTTGTAGGAATACCATCTGAATCAACTTCATAAAGATACCTTATCATCTTAAGGAGTTAGTCTCAAATGTTCCTGACAATTCTCAGTTCACCAAGAGACATGGTCATCTACTCAATCTGGTTACTACTGGCTTTCAAGAAGACGTGATGAGCGTTCTTTACCAGTTCTTAGATCCGAAACATCACTGTTTTACCTTCTCAGATTATCCATTGGTGCCCACAATGGAAGAATTCTTTAAGTTGCTCGAAGTGCCTATTCTTGATTATTTACCTTTCACCAGTTTAGATCAAGTTATGAAACCTAAAGATGTTGCAGTAGCTTTACATCTGAAATGATTGGACATTATATCTAATTAGGAAACAAGGAATGGAGTAAAGGGTTTATCTCCTAAATTTCTGATAGAGAAGGCTCAGGGATTTCTTGCTGCCATGATCTTCGTGCTTTTGAGGATATTTTGGCCTTGTTGATCTATGGGTTGGTAACATTCCCTAATCCGGACCAATTCATAGATATGAATGCCTCCAAAATATTTCTCACCCATAATCCAGTATCTACTTTTCTCGGAGATATTATGCATTCCCTCCACACTCGTACTATGAAGAAGCGAGGAACTCTTATGTGTTGCATACCTCTAATGTCCAAGTGTTTTATTTCGCATATGCCCTGATCAGTGATGAAGAACGAACAAGGTTTGAGATGGTCTCAAAGGTATATGTCGCTCATTCATGCAGATATCCATTGGAGTTATCAATTTCAGGCAGATGTCACTATTATTGATCTATGTGGGGAATTCCATAATGTACCACTCCTTGGTATAAGAGGGGCGTCACTTATAATCCCGCCCTAGCTCTGTGTCCATTTGGTTACACTCGAAGGGACCATCCTCATGATATGCTCATCCAGGGTATTATGTTCGACTATGAGAACGATCCTTAAAACTGCCATCAAAGGTTTATACGTGCTTGGGGAATGGTCAACAAGATTGATAGCAAGGCTTTGGGACGCAAGAATTCCATTCCTCTAGAGCCTTACCTGAGATGGGTGCGGTCTCGTGCTTAGAATCTCAAAATGCCATATCCTGTTACCCTACCAGTGATCGTAGAGCTTGTTGCTGAAGGGAATGTTCCTTATACTGTTCTTCATCCTAATATGCCTAGTGTAGCGATAAAAAATGTAGCGGGGTAAATCAGAGATCGAGTTATTAATTAACTCGTCTCACAAAAGCAAGAGTGGCCACCGCACTTTATTATTTCCAAGGGAAAAGGGAAAAGAGCAAAATAAAACCCTAATATATGCAATGTAAAATAATACTTAAAATTAATGAAAATACAATGCGTTTTGAAAAGAGATCTAGAGTTCGGGGGTTGGTTATGCAATGGGAAGGTATTAGCACCAAATGCATCTATAGTATCCTATAGGAACCTTTTGAAATATCTGTTTATTAAAATTGATTGTTTGATTAAAATGGTTTGTTTGGCTAAAATGGGTGTGGACGAGATTTTGAAGATACGACGACCTAATGTCGAAGTTTTGACTTAAAAGGTGTCAGTTTAAAAGTGGAGTCTTTTAGGAAAAGTATCTTAGGTTTAACAAAATAATAAACAAACAAAAGATGAATGAGGGTATTCGCACGATTGGATGAGATGTGTTTGATGACGTGAAGTCAACAAAGTTAAAACATTTCCTTTGGATTTGGGAGGGACGAAAGATTTAAAAGATCGAGAATAAAGTTAAATAGAGCGACAATTGAATAATAACAGAATTCATTAAGAGATTAATTTACAAGCATGCATTTTAAATGATCAAATAAATAACCAGAATTAAATCAAAACTAAATTACAAAACATGTATTTTTAATAATTAAACAAATAACAAAATTAATCAAGGAATAAATTATGAAATATATATTTTTGAATATATTAGATAATAAAAGATTTAAAACAAGTTAACAAAAATTAAATAAAAATTAGTTATAAGAGATGTGGTTTTTTATGTTTATAATTGAAAGAAAAGGGTTAAAAGAGCAAGAAAACAGAAAAATGCCCCAACAGGGATCGAGCTTAAACCTTTAAGGGTAATGGATAGTACAAGTTGCCAGTTGAGCTATCTTACTAATCGTTATTATTTGTAAAATAATAATAAAAAAGAGGAAAACATGAGTGGATTGGGCCAGCGGCCCAATGGGGCTGACCCGTTAGGAGAGAACAAGGAAAGGGTCTCCTAGAACCCTAGAACAAAAGCGCCGCGGGAGTTTTTGTCTTGGGAAGGGAATAGCTTAATTTATATTATTATTATTGTTTTCAATAACGAGACAATAAAAAAATGGAACCATAAAAAAAAGCGATACTCTCTCTCTGCTAATCTGATTTACCACCGTCATCTTCCTCAAAACTCATTTTTACTTCAAAAGTTTATCACTTCTCTTTCAGTTTCTCAAACATACCAACAATATCAGATCTACAAACCTCATTTCAGAAATCGAAAATGAAAAACAAAAAAAAAACTTGGGTCAAAATGTCGACGGGAAAGAAGGCCAATATACCTACAAAAACGCTAAGAATCCTCTCTTTTCTCCCTGTCATTCAGGGGATCACGGTCAGCTACAACCGATGGGTCTTCAACGATTGAAGTTTGTTGCTGTTATTGACGGTGGAAAAGAGATAAGGGTTGTTGTGCAAAGTCGGAGGAAGTGGAGATACAAAGGGAGCGTGGTTGTTATTTGATGAAGTTGGCGAGTGAAGTTGTTCACAGCGGTTGAGGTGTGTTGCGAAGGAGATTCTACAGCATAAACAAACATGATCTTAGTGATCGGCTTGTCGTCTTCTTATGCGTCTCTGGAATGAATCAACCCAAGTTTTATCCTTTTAGTAGCTTGATTCCAGCTTTCTTTGAAGACTCTAAGTTCCCACATTGATTGTCTTCGTATCTCAGTTCTAACATCAATCGTTGCTTAGCGAAATCTCGTGGAAGAAGGATGAATGGAGAAAGGTGGTGGTATGTGTTGGATGTGATATTGCAGTTTGGTTTGCTGAGATAAAGAGGATTAAAGTTGCAGAGCATAGAGAGGCTTTGAAAATTGAAAGGTGAGCTTCCTTTGAAGCTTCTTTGTTATGGTTTTCTGAGTTTCTTGTGTATTTATGTGAATGAATTGTGATTTTATGTATCGTGTGACTGTGTATTATGGGTAGAACCATGTGTATTTATTTGGTTTTTTAATCGTGCAATTTTCTATGTATTTGAGAGGCAAAAGTTTGGATTATGGAATGTTTCAGTTTATATTCTCTCTGTGATGGTTGGTTCTTGTTCTAAATTTGTTTTGTGTGGTTGACAGGTTATGGCCATAGGTTTAGAATTTGGTTAGCAAGTTGGAGGTGAGCCTCACCATCTCCAGGAAGAGTGCAGCAGGCGGAGGAACTAGAAGAACGGAGGAAGCAACAACAAATTTGCACTTAGGGATTTGATTAAGGAGGTTGATTTTGAGGGTGTTGGTAAGTTGTATATTGTGTAGGACGAGAAATAGAGGGAGTTGTATGGTGGAGTGAGTTAGTTGATGTTTGGCGAAAACAGGGAAGGAGTATGTATGTTATTGTTCGGTCGAGAGGGAGTATGTTACTGGTTCCAAAACATTGGAAAAAGAGGGATGATATGGAGACAGGTTAATGAAAGTTGACGGAGGATGTTATGAAGGGAACTTTTGGAAGTTGAACGACGCAGAGGGAGATGAATGGTGGTGGAGTAACCTGTAGCGGAGAAGATGGTGGTGGAGGGATAATGATGCCATATACCAAAGAGATAAAAGAAGGTGCAAAGAAAAGATGCAAAGGTGATAAAATAAAGATTGGTCAACAATATATTAGACTTTTGGATTTGATATTGCAAAGCAGTGTTGCAAAGTTAATATTCATGATATTAACAATTTTTCTTCTTCAGTTCTTAAAGTTCATAAGAGTGAGTGATAGAGAGAAAAAGGTTGAAGTTGGAGAGTTTAAGAGATGAGTTAAGTTTTCGTTGTATTTCTGTATGAAATGGTGTATGAATTTTTGTTCTGAGTTTTTGTTTTATGGTTAACAGGTTCTATTGTCCTGGTTTAACAGGTTGCAGGAATCTGATCCAAGTGGTGATTAAACCGTTGTTGGGTTGTTGTTAAGAATGGCTTGGTAAGCATACTTTCCCTAACTTCCGTAGTTCTATTAATTCTGGTTTTTTTCTTTTTGGGTCTTTGTTGTACGGTTTTGTCTGCCTTATTACTATTATTATAAATTTAAAACATGTTTAAATGCTAACAAAATGAATTAACTCAAAGATACCGCAGAATGACAAATCAAGCGATCATATGGCATAAAAGTGGTGCAAAGAAAAGATTCAAACATATGAATGAGGAAGTTATGCAGAAGTAAAGGGAGGAAGAAAAATACCTATCGGAGCCTCTCCGATGGGGCTTCAAAACGTTAAGTTTTCTCTCCTTGAATTTCTATATTTTTCTTGTTGAGTTTTAGGTTACACTTGCTGAATTTTCTATGTGTGGTTCCCTCTGGGTTTTTCTCTCTCACTTGATGTTCCTCTTCTGATTTTTTTTGTGATTCTTGGATAAAACTCCCCTCTTTTATGTTAATAGAGGCCCTTATTTATAGTGAAATATATGGGGTTTTAGGGGGGGAAATAATATAGATTTGAACTATTTTAGGCTCTGTTTTGATGTTTTATGAGACAGCTTTTTGAAGTATGCATTTTAGTGCAATATTTGGAGTTTTGTAGACTGGTTTTTGTAGCAGCAAAGATGTAGATTTTTGTCTTATGGGCTGCATTTTGGATTGTTTTGTAGGGCAGATTAGGACAACAACTTGGCATGGTTTTTGTTGAAATAAGGTTGGAGAAAATGGACAGCATTATACTCAAAAATTGGACTGTTATTTGATTAAAACAGTGCTGGAAAAATGGGCAGCATTGGGACTATTTTGTAGCAAGAATAATAGCTTGATTTTTTATGTACAAAATTTGAATTTATTTTGTAACTTTGTAACAATAAATCCAAGTAAATTGTAACATGAATGAATATGTATTCTTCAATATATACTCAATTCCCTTGTAGTTGTAAATAATTTTGAATCTTCATATGTCTTGATAAAAATTCAAGACCTTCCATTTGAATTGGGAAAGAATTGAATAATACTTGAATAAATTGTTGAATGATGAATAAATGATAATGCAAGCCTTAGACTTTAATCTTGCATTTTGTAATAGAGATCCAAATAAATCACATGAATTGATTTTGTAATCAAATAGCAACCTTCATGTAATTAATCTTGTGATGAACGATTATTTGAATCAAATTTCTTTTTCTAATATCTCCTTAGTAAATGCTTCATGTGTGTTCAAATAACCATAATGTAAATCCACCAAAATAATCTTGAATAAATATTTCATGCGATAAATAATTATTCTTGAATGAGATCTCTTAGTAGCTCCTCTTTAATTATCGCTTGAATTCAAATAGAGAAAATTCCAAGTATTCCAAATAAATCCTTCTAGAACGGTTTTGAATTTAATCATCCCATTTTGACGAAATTCACCCCGCGTCGTGAGAAAATTTGCAGATGACTTTTGGTCGAAGTGATAAAAAATGACTGGCATAGCTTGATTTTTTGTATTTTAAAGCAATATGAAAAACACATGAACCAAAGGCAGTAAAACTTCGACTGTTCTTTCTGAAAAATTCAGAGACGCTTGAGACCATCTGTTGGAAAGAGTGTGGAAATAAATACACGATTCTCTGAAATTCTCTTTGATGAATCAACCTTTGAGAATCAACGGCCGATCGCATGTCTATCCTGAGACTCGAAACCCTAATTGATGTGTAACGTCCGATGCTCTTCTTTCAAATCTATTTCCTGCACATGAATTCAAAAAGCAAAACATACACTTCGTGCTTTATTAGTGGTTAGTCATTCATAAGATAAAAATGCTCACGACACTCGATAATCTCTACACAGTCAAGGCTCGAAGGCGAAATGTTCGAAACCTACCATATTATGGGACCTTGATGTATATATAAAACAATGCAAATGAAGCACGGATCTTAGGTCAAAAATTGGGGTATGACACCTAGCAACCTCAAAGAACTATAGAAGTCTTAGATCCAACTAAAGGAAGAAATAGATACCTTCGAAGCTATGTTCTATGCTAGTGAAAATAAAGTACTGGAGCTAACGAATTGACTCCACGAAGAATAAAGCCTCAATGCATATGTCAACACAAAGAAGAAGCGTCCATGGGAGATTTGAATTTATATTTTTGCTATTTTGTAACTCTTTTTATTAAAAGCAATTGTAATTTGAGTTTATTACTAAAATTTCTTTTGTTTCCATTTTGTTTAAACAAAATAAAATCCCACAACAGTCCTTGAAAGCATTACACTTGCATTTGCATATCATGCATCATTACATAACATGTTTTCCCATACAGGTTTTCTCATCTTCTTGCTATTTATTTCAGTAAAATATGGTTCTTGAACAGACTGTTAAGGAACTCCAAGCTCAAAATTCCCAATTCCAGGAGACCCTCCTGAATCTTTCTCAAGGAAATAAAGATATGATGGTGCTCATCGCCAATAAGAAGAAGAATCTGAAACCAATTGTTATTCTCAACATGTGAAGAAGATTCAAAGGTCCTTCTAAACAAGTTCAAATTGCTGATATCACCTCTGATGAAGATGGCAACCAAGAAGAGGATGGTAGAAGTGTTAGAGATGATGGTGGAAGCAACATTGGTTCTGGTAAGATGCCTGAGGACGAAGACTATTCTGGTGAATAATATCCTCCTATGGATGACATATACAAGCAACTAGAAGACCGTCTTAAGGCTATGGAAATCCAAAAAGTTCCTGGATTGGAATTTGGAGAGTTGGGTCTTACTACGGGGGTGGTTATCCCTCACAAGTTTAAAGTCCCTATTTTTGCTAAACATGATAGTGTGTCTTATTTGAAACTTCATCTGAGATCTTATGTTCGGAAGATCCAACCCCATATTACTGACAGAAAGTTATGGGTGCACTTCTTTTAGGAAATTTTATTTGGTACATAACTCGAGTGGTTCTATCAGCTGGAAAGAACCAACATTCGTTCTTGGGAAGACTTGACCGCTGCTTTCCACAAGAAGTATCAATATAATGTTGACCTTGCACCAACTCGTGTGCAATTACAAAACATGACTATGGGTTCAAATAAAGTATTCAAGGAATATGCCCAGAAGTGGAAAGACTTAGCTAGAAGGTTGAAACCTCCTTTGTTTTATCGAGAGCTAGTTGATATGTTCATAGGTACTCTGACAGGTCTATTCTATAATCATCTGATTAGGAGTTCTTCATCTGGTTTCACTGAGCTGATTCTAACTGGGGAACAAGTTTAAAGTGGTATTAAGATTGGAAAAATTCAAGTGGTTGCGTCTTCGAGTGATGTAAAGAAGACGTTCAATAATATGAAGGATACCAATGTTGTTTATGTCTAGAAGGGCCATGGTAAAAATAATCGCAATCAATCTGTAGGAGCGGTACTAATTTCTAATCATGCACATGTTCAACAACAACAATAGGGCAATATGCGTAAGTCAGACGCTCCGGGAAGGCAGTTTACCAAGAATAATATGCCATTGTCTCGGGCGTTACAACATTTGCTAAAAGCGGAACTGGTTACGCTAAGGGATCCTCCTCAGAATCCTAACACCTTCTCTCCTAAGTACAATCCGAACACGAGATGCGCCTACCATTCTAACATTCCTAGGCACGACACCAACAATTGCTGGAGCCTGAAAAACAAATTTCTAGATATGAATGACAACAAGAAAATTGAGTTTGATCCTCTGGAGACTCCAAATGTGATTATTGCGCTTATGACGAAGCATGACAAAGGCATAAGTGTAATTAAAGATGTTCCTTATGTTTCTACTGTAAGTGAATTGATGACTCATCTACCAATCATCAAGAAGAATATGCTACAGGTCGGTTTATTTCCTTGTTGTATTGAAAAATGTTATTGTTGCACAGCCCAGCCCAATGGATGTTGTTATACCCCAATTTTTGCCCTGAAGATTCCTCTATCATCTCATATCAACTCAATCATATCAAGATTACACTTGGGTTTGGTTCTTCTCCATATCTCTATGCTTGATCATTAGAGATCACCAAGCACTTTGATTTGTATATTGTGATCATATATGTCTTGTGTTGATTAACTTTTAACTAACAAATACAAAGAATGTTTGCTCTAAATGATGGTACTATAGGTGAGGGCACAACATATTTCATCAGGTTGATTCATAGGTTCATGAGTTTATTTCCATGCCTTCTTCAACAAAGCTTCATTGATATTTAAGCTTTATCATTAAGAGTACTTTAAAGTAATATCTTGACAAGGTCTACTATGATTCATCATGCCTCAATTTGCCAAAGGAAGACAAAAGATGCATGAATTGATTCCAGATGTTTACCTAATTGGAAAAGTTCTTGATTCCTGGATACATCTTTGCACAGTTTATATAGATTTGGCGCGAGGGTACCATTAGAATTGTCTTGAAGAGATGAATCTAATGGTATCGTTCTGGTATTCTAATTTTACAGTTTGTGGAACCTCAATTTATGGCGTCTGAAGGTTGAAGATGACCTACGTGTTGTGCTTCATCCAATGATAGCATGACATGTGATTTTTTGAATTATATCCAATGCATCTGTTCTACCATGCGCGCATTATAGGAATCCTTAGATCTGATTACTTTCATTAGTCAGACTTCATCCAACGCGCCAGATTTAAATTCACTTAGAATTATAAAAAATGATGGTGTGATTTCCAAAAAAGATCATGATGTGCACATCGCGCCAGATTCATTGGATCTGAATACTAACACGTTTTGACTTTCATCCAAGTGTCCATACTTTTCTGACTTGATTTTTATTTTCTGATTTTTTATATTTAAATGTTTTAAAATTCAACAAATCATAGAAAATTCATTTCTGACCCAAAAATTATGAAAAAATTCACAAAAATATTTTTAAATATTCTCTTTCTGATTTTTTTTCTTCATGATTTTATTTTTATATTTGATTTTTTTAATGATTTTTTAATTTGCTTTTAACTGTTTAAAAATACTTGACATTTTTAAAATTCTAAAAAATTCATCAAGATCATTTTCTTTATTTCTCACTTTCTGAAAATTTTTCTAGAATTTTTTTTTATTTGTATTGTTTTTGATCTTTTTTTACTTATTTGAGTAATTTTAATTAGTTAAAAAATACTTTTCTATTTTAAAAATTACCAAAAAATTTATAAAAATATTTGAGATCACTTCTGACTTTTCTATGGTCTATTTTATTTTTTCTTTGATACTTTGAATATAGTTTTCTATTTTACCTTTTATTTTCATTTAAAAAAACAATTTAAAAATCATTTTATTTTTTTATTTTGTTTATTAAATGCAATTAATTTTTTAATATATTCTGGATATGTGACTTTTGATCATAAACCTCATTAATATTATTGGATCTTGGGTGTTCAGTTTAACTCCACCAAAATGGATGAATGATTTTAATGATAGTTTGATTAAAATCTTTGATTCAAATACTCCCCCTTCCTCTTCATCTCATCCATTTCTTACTTGTGCTACATGTTTTTAGAGGAAGATTTATATATCATTTCTCCAAACATATGGTACATTGATTGTTATTGACCAGCCTCAAAATAGGTGCGACTTCTATATAAGTCCACTTACGATTGTTTAACATAGCGCTAAATTTTGTTCCTATTCGAGAAATAATCATTTATGCCCCAAACCTATATTTGCAATCCCAAGTATGTTTAATTTGAAACCTTTGATCCAATAACCTTGAGGTTCATTGCTAGGAGGCTTTGGTCTTATCAATCCTCCAATGAACCATTATAAATTTTGGGCTAAGTGAATCATTTAAACACCGTTGATCATTTGTTGTTGCCTCGAGAATTTGAAATGAATCATATACTTGACAAAAAACAAATGAAACTTGTTGTTGAGAGGCTTTAATTGTATCAATCTTCTAATAAGTTTTCAAATGCAAGTTTCAAGATGGTCATTCAACTAACCTATAATTTCTAACTCATTAACAATTGACTTTTATTTTATGTTTTTACTTTACGCTTTTACTTTTACGCGCCATTTATTTTAGCATTTACACTTCATGTTATTTTCATCTTTTCTCACTTGAGTGTTTATCTTTATGTCATTTTTGTTTTGCTCACTTGAGATTTTCATTTTCTTTTTGAAGATACTTAATAACCAACTTGAACAATAAAAAACTTTAAGGTTACTTGGACTATTTGGTTAATATCCTTGGCATGATGGAGTTGTGGACTTCTTGGACTTAGGATTACAAGCCTTGACTATCCTTGAGACTTGGTTACTTTTGTTGTTATTTTGACTGGAGTTCTTGGGGGTTTACCCTGAGACATTGGGTTTCTTCTTTTCTTTGTGTGTAGGTTATTCTGATTATATGCTTTGTCTGTGATTGGGAATTCATTTGTATACAACCGTTACTCTGCCAAATTTTTGTGAATACTTAATGCATTTGAAGTTTGGTATTTTTAAGAGGTTTACTATCTTTGCTTGTTTGGTTTCAAATCCAAAGAATGGGAATTCTACATTGACTCATTGTTTCAAGTGTCGCTTCTTGTTGGTTAGACGGTTCTTTTCCCTAGCTTTTACCTTATGCTTTAGGATAGTCCATTCATCTCCTCCAATCTTCTTTAATTTCAAAAGATTTCTCCCTCCTTTTCAAAACTATTCTTGTTTTCTAAACTTGAACCGCTTTCACAATAAACTTGGACTTAATAATACTTTGACATTTTTTTGAGAAGACTAAAAGTCAATCAATCTCATTCAAACCATTTTGCCACTTTGGCTTTTTACTTTAAAACTTTTCTTAAAAAGATTGGACTCTTGTCAATCCTTGTAGTGATGCGAACTACTATACTTCTACAATATGTAGTGAAGTGAGATATTTTCCACTTGGGTGTTAAGTGAGGCTTTGTTTATTTTAAAATCCAAGCTATATCTTCCACTTTGAGATGATGCAAATTCTCCTTTATCATAATCTTGGATAGTAAGTATGTTTTCCACTCGGATATGACGATGGTGACGTGTCTCTTAAAATTAACCAACACACTTGTGTTTTAAAATTTTTAAAAAGTGAACTACGAGTAACCTGATCCCCTATTTCATGGAAGGTGGTATGTAGGAAGGCACTAAAGGTTCACAACAGCAGTTGTGCAAAATTGTAAAAAAAAATATTTCTTTTCTCATCCCCACCATCTATTTTTGTATACAACACTTATAGCCAAAATACACAAATTTTCAAAGAGGTTCCTGCGGAGTACCGTAGATGCTTAGGGTGCTAATACCTTACCTTTGCATAACCAACCCCTGTGCTTAGACTCTCTCCCCCTATTTTTTGGGGTATTCTCTCTTTTCCCATTCCTCTGGAAACAATAAAGTGCAGTGGTGATATTTTTTATTTGATCTGTGTGAGTCAAGTCAATCCAATGGCTTAGTTTCAACATTTCTACCGCTACAGCTGCGAATTACTAAAGGAAGGCATTCAACGCCTAATGGACAATCATATAATTCTGATCGAGAAGGTTTTGTTTGCTGAGAATATGTGTCAAAAGTTATCTTTAATTTATGGCCCTCTCGTCAGGATCACCTCCAAAGGTCCTGTAAGGATTACTACCAACCCGAAAGCTGCTCCTCTGATCATCACTACACCTGGACTTATCCCATATTCTTCGGATAAAGCTATTCCTTGGAATTATGGATCCAACGTCTACTACCATGGCGTCAAACTAGAACTGCCGATTGTTGAAGACAAAGTCACTGAAGTTACTGATTTCGGCATTGACAGTATTACAGAATTAGTAAGGTTACTAGAAGCAGAAGGGTTTTCTCTTCGGAAATCTCTTCGAAGACTATTGCCACACTTGTTAAAGTTACTACGACCGAGTCAACTGCTAAGACTCAGGGTAAAAAGCAAGTAACATATCCATCTCAGAAAGAGGCACCTAAGGAAGCTACAGTTGAAGACACCTCTAGAAAAGAGTTGAAAGAGGTGTTGAAGATTATCCGCAAGAGTGACTACAAAATTGTTGGATAGCGGGGGCAGACCCTATCCAAGATCTCTATGGTATCCCTGTTATTGTATTCTGAAGCCCAAGCACAGGCTTTAGTAAAAATTTTGAAAACTGCTCACGTGCCACAAGAGATCTCTGTTGATCAATTTGGAAGCTATGTTGCTAGATTAACGACTGACAATGGATTAGGTTTCTCTAATACTTATCAAACTCATGAGGGAAGAAACCACAACAAAGCCTTATATGTCTCCATCGAATGCAAGGGCACTACTTTGGCTCATGTATTGATTGATACCGATTCTTCGTTGAATGTTATATCGAAAGGAACTCTTGATAGACTTGATTGCGAAGGGGTCATATTGAAACCCAGTGATATTGTAGTTCGAGCCTTCGATGGGTCAAAAAGGATGGTACACGGGGAAGTGGATCTTCCGATCAAAATGGGTTCGCAGATCTTTGAATCTACCTTTTATGTAATGGATATTCAACTAGCTTACTCTTTCTTACTAGGATGTCCTTGGATCCATGGGGCAGGCGCTGTCACCTCTACCCTACATCATAAGTTAAAGTATCCTGTAAACGGAAAGAATGTTACTATCTGTGGTGAAGAAGAGTATATGGTTAGCCACTTGAATTCTTTCCAGTATGTAGAGATGGATGGAGAATTCATCGAGACTCACTATGAGACTTTCGAAGTTATCCCTCCTGCATCAACTGAAGATGTCTCTTCCATTCCCAAAGTTACTAGGGCTCCTCCCATGATGGCTTCATTGAAATATGCTAAAGCTACTATAGAAGAAAGTGGTTATACTATTTGGGGTCAGCTTCCAGAAATCCCTATAAATCTGACAAGTTTGGTTTGGGTTTCACTACAGAGGGTCAGAGGGTTGTTCGTTGCGCTCGAGACGGAAGACCACTTTTCTGCATCAACAATAATGGAGTCAATGCTATAGAAGATGCTGACAGTGATAATGACCTTGATAGCTTGATCTTTCCTGCCATTGGTAAAATTCTGGTATCAGATATACGAGTTCGAATGAGATGTCATGACACAAATATCTGTTTACAAGTAAAGAGCAGTAATAACAAAAGCAATAAAAACACAAGAGATTATTCACCCAGTTCAATTTACAATAAAACCTACTTTGGAGGCTACCAAGCCAGGGACAAGTCCACTAAATAGTATAAATTTATAGACCCTCAGTAAACTACCAGTTTACGATCTAATCACTTAATCACTACCCGTGCTATACTTCTACCTAAGACTCGCCTAGTTATGAGGCCCTCCTCAAATCCCTTCAACCACTTATAGTGAAGAAACAATATAAATACTAAGTTTAAAAACGTCAATTATTCAATGCTTAAAATCTTATGAATGATACATAATTAATAAACCAAATAACAACACAAGTATTAATTCAATACTATAGTGTTTGACAATTAAAGTACTTAGACTTTTTAAAAACCGAAAGAAAGTATACTTCTTCAAAAGTTAAAGTAGTTTAAATAATGAAGCAAGTCCTTATATATGCACAGCTGTGGGCTTGGGCTTAAAAACAAATATTCAAATCTTTTGAATATTTCCTTAAAAACAGGCCAAAATAAAATACATGTAGATAATTCAAATATTTCAATATTTCTCCATATTTATCGCAGCCTATGACCCACAAATCCTGAATTATGGTGCACAGGAAATCATGAAACAGAAAACTTAAACTGATGTTGGATGAGTTCAGTTCATGAGCAGATGTCAAGACATCTGCTTTGACATCATTCAAAACAATTTGATACAAATGTCAAGACATTTAGAAAAACATTAACAATATATTATTTTACCAAAATTGCTGCAAACAAACACTTACAAACTCCCCCTTTGGCAAATTTTGGCTAACACAATATCAGAGCTATATATTATCAGAGAAATATCAGAGCAGCAACAAGCAAGCAAAACAAAAAAACAGTTTGCAGGGAAGATATCAAAGCATCTTCTAAGACACGAGTCTCCCCCTCAAGTATTAAGCTCTCCCTCAATCAGTGGTCAGTGGTCATTCTGTCACTTTCTCTCCACCTTTTTAGTCATAATATGCCAAATAAAAGGATGCATTCAGGATTGTATCAGTAATTTAGGTACAAACCATAGAAATCAAATGTCAAGCACATGCAAGTTCTAAAAAGAAACAAAAGGGTCAAATAAAGACACATCAATTAGTCTAACTGTCATCAGGACCAGTTGACTTGGCTGAGCCAAAACTTCCTTTCTCACTAGAGTCTTCACCTTCTGAGTTTACTGTATCATCAATGTTGTTCTCTTTCTACAGGTCCTTGATCATCTTTTCAAAGGTTAACTTCCTTGCTGAGCTAACTCTGATCACATCATCCAATTCCTTGTAGGCTTCTCTTAATTCATTGATCATATCATCCTTGGTATAGGTCTTTTCAGCATGTGCATATGTCAAAACAATGTATGGGATATGTTTTCTTGATAAGAGCTTAAAATGAAGGGTCCAGGCAGACTCCCTCTTGCACACTACATCATTTCCACTTAGGATTCCAGGATGCTAATTAAGGATAATTCCACAGAGGAGGGAAGGAAAATCAATTAGCATCTTAATGGCACAAGTTCCTACATGCTTAATGGTCTAATCAAGGATGTAAGTCCCATAATTAAAATGTTTCTAGTTTCCAATAGCATAAATGAAATTTCCTAATCAAATGTAAATGGTTTAAGTGTGATTAGTGGGAAACCAATTTGCAACTCCAATCTAATGTAAAATAGCATGTTTCACACAAAGTTTGCTGACAGGAAGTTTATTTTTCATGGGACACTCACTTAGTTGATTAGCATTGATGGCTCTACACATTTGATTATTTGTAACTTCCATCTCACAGCATACATCTTCAGACCTGTCTAGAAATCTATTTATGATGGCAGGAGAATATTCTACACACTTTCCTCTAACAAAAACCTTTCTATACTCCTTACTTTTATGGTTAGCACAGTCAACAGTAATTTTAACAATAAACTCCTTACCAAGAGTTTCATAGAAATTGGCAAACCTGGTAACTATTTTCATCAATCCAACATAAGATATCAGCTCTAAGATTTCTTTACATTCCAAAGTGCCAGCTCCCAAATATCTCCCCAAGGCAATCCTTCTTTGATACACATACTTCCACTTTTCAGCATTCCCAACAGAATGGAAGGAGATGTTTCCAAGTGGGTCATCAGGAACCCTAACATAAATCTTCTTGCTTGTTGACTTTTTGATAGGAGAGATGTCCTTGACATCTTGGTCGACACCATAGTCTAATTCAACTTCTTCAACAACCACAACTTTCTTCTTACTCTTGGATTTTTTACAACATCCTCGTCATCATCATCTATGGAGCTAACAGGTCTAGCTTTTCTTTTGCTAGAGGGAGGAACCACTTTGCTTCCTGACTTTGGGGGTCCATACATGATTTTCTTCTTGGTTGTCTTGGTAGGGGTGTGATACTTGCATCCTTTACTTTCCTGGATTTTATCCTTCTTGCAATTCTAGGTACCACATTAGTAATAAGCTCATTGTCAGACAGCTCTTCTACATTGACTACATTCTCAACATTGTGACCTTCTCCATCCTTGAAGGCAGCATCATCTTCCTTAGTAGGAGAGTTCTCTTCAACATCTTGTTCAACATTTTCTTCTTTCACTTCCTTCCAAGCAGAGATAGCAGGCTTCTCAAGTTTTCCTTCAGCAACATCTTTCTTGAAGGTGGATGATTCAGCAACAGCACTTTTAGGGTTAATTCCTTTGTCAGCCGGAGGAGGCATGCGCGCAAGTGGAGTAAAAATCCCAGGCACAGCAAAGCCTTCATTTAATACTCTGTATACAAGCCTTCTGATGCTTCTATCAATATTAACAATCTCTTCTTCTATCCTATTATTAATAGCATTGGAAGAGTTACCTTTATCATTTTTGCATTTCTTTGCAGGTGATGATCTGGGTTTCTTGACCTTTTATCAAGAGGTGGGATGGTTGTTAGAGGAGTAGCATTGAATACTCTGTCAAGGGAAAGATTTTCATGGAGGTTGAAAAATTTTGAGGAAGATGATGTATGATGTTGAGACATGTTTGAGAATTTTTTAACAAAGGGATGAAGAATGGCAAGGGTTCTTTTTCTGTAGAGAAGAATGAAGAGTTTGGTAAAATAGAAGGATGTTATTTCGTAGCGTGTGGGAAACACTTTGAGGAAGTCCTACAATGATTACTTTCTAAATTTTATTTGTTGGAAACACAAATAATATAATATCACTTTAATGATATTCCCATACGCCTTTAATTTCTACAAGCCCTCATATAGGCAAATCCCCAATTTTCCTCTTAAGTTCTCAAACTGATTAGCATCCAAAGCCTTAGTGAAAATGTCAGCCAGTTGCAATTCAGTGGCTACATGTTCTAAGGCAATAAGCTTTTCTTTATCAAGCTCTCTTATAAAGTGATGACAGATATCAATATGTTTGGTCCTGCTGCGTTGAATGGGATTCTTTGATATGTTAATGGCACTTAAATTTTCATAGAATAATGTCATGACATCTTATTTGACATTGTATTCTGTTAACATTTGTTTCATCCAAACCAATTGAGAACAACTGCTTCTTGCAGCAATATACTCAGCCTCTGTAGTGGACAGAGACACACAATTTTGCTTCTTACTGAACCAAGATATGAGATTATTTCCCAGAAATAAGCATCCTCCTGATGTACTTTTTCTATCATCAGCACTTCCTTCCCAATCAGCATCACAAAAATCAATTAAGGCATAACTAGATCCATGAGAGTAGAGCATTTCATAGTCACTTTTCCCATTCACATATTTAAGAATTCTCTTCACATGGCTGGCATGGATAACTTTAAGATCAACTTGATATCTTGCACACATTCCTACAACAAAGGCAAAGTCTGGTCTGCTAGTTATGAGATATAGAAGGATGCCTATCATTCTTTTGTAAAGACTTCGATCTACACTTACTCCTTTTTCATCTTTAGTCAACTTCAGATGTGTGGGAGCAGGGGCTCTTCTGTGACTGGCATTTTCCATCCTAAACTTCTTCGCTATATTCTTGGCATACTTTCTCTGACATAAAAATATCCAATCTTTTATTTGTTTAACTTGCAGACCAAGAAAATAGGTTAATTCACCAACAAGACTCATCTCAAATTTTGACTTCATTTGCTTCACAAAATGTTGAACCATCTCATTTGACATCCCAACAAACACAATATCATTAACATAAATATGTGCAATAATGATCTTCCCTTCTTCTTCCTTGAAAAAAAGAGTGTTGTTTATGCCACATTTCCTGTATCCATTCTCAACAAGAAATTATGTAAGTCTCTCATACCAAGCTCTTGAAGCTTGCTTTAATCCATATAGAGTTTTCTTCAGTTTGTAGACATGTTTAGTAAAACATGGATCAACAAATCACTTTGGTTGTTCCACATAAAATTCTTCATTCTGATAGCCATTTAAGAAGGCATTTTTTACATCCATTTGCAACAATTTAAATTTCAGTATGCATGCAACTCCTAAGAGTAGTTTGATTGATTCATGTCTGGCCACAGGGGTAAAAGTTTAATCAAAGTCAACTCCACCAATTTTAGTATACCCTTGTGCAACTAACCTTGCCTTGTTTCTAGTTACCACTCTTGTTTCATCATATATATTCTTGTACACCCATTTTGTGCCAATCACATTTGTCCTTTCAGGTCTTGGAACAAGATCCCAAACTTCATTTCTACTGAATTGTTCTAGATCTTCTTGCATAGAATTAATCCATAACTTCTTGGCTCAATCTTTAACACAAAGAAAGATTTTGATATCCCATCTCTTGATCTGGTAGTAACTTCTTTATTTAAATCTCATATGATAAGCTCGTTAGGATGGTCTCTCTGGGTTCTAATTGAAGGTCCTTTATTAAGATAACTAGGCTCAAGATCTTCATTAGGTGGATTAGAATCAATACTTCTGTCATTTGATTCTGTTGGAATATCATACATAGATGTTCCAACATCTTCTGAGACATCTTCTTCAGCAATCCATCCTCTATCATCAATAATAACATTTATTGACTCCATCACAACTTTGGTTCTGGAGTTAAAAACTTTGTAGGCTCTATTATTTGTAGAGTAACCCAGGAATGTTCCTTTATCACTCTTGGGATCCATCTTCCTCCTTTGTTCATGATCAGCTAAGATGTAACATTTACTTCCAAAAACATGAAAGTATTTAACAGTTGGTTTTCTTCCCTTCCATATTTCATAAAAGGTGGCTGAAGTGTCTTTCCTTAGAGTGACTCTGTTATGGATATAGCATGCAATATTCATAGCTTCAGCCCAAAAATGGTAGGTTTGCTTCTTAGCATGAACGATGGCTCTGAAAGATTCTTGGAGAGTTCTATTCTTGTGTTCCACAATCCCATTTTTTGAGGATTAATGGGAGAAGAGAATTCATGGCTGAATTCTTCAGAGGAGCAAAAGTCAGCAAATTTTTTGTTCTCAAATTCCTTTCCATGATCACTTCTGATTCTTATGACATGTCTTTCCTTTTTCCTTTGAAGTTTTTGACATAGATCTTTAAACACTTCAAAAGTTTATGATTTTTCTCTAATAAAGCTTAACCATGTGTATCTAGAAAAGTCATCTACAACAACATATGCATACTTCTTACCACCAAGACTTTCAACCTGCATAGGTCCCATCAAGTCCATGTGAAGAAGTTCCAAAACTTTTGATGTAGTGAGATGTTGGATCTTCTGATGTGATATCTTAGTTTGCTTTCCAATCTGAAAGTCACCACATATTCTACCTTCTTCTATCTTGAGCTTAGGAATCCCTCTCATTGCTTCTTCAGATATAATTATTTTCATACCTTTCAAATGCAACTGCCCCAATTTTTGATGCCATAGAGGAGAGGCTAAAACACATGTTGAGGAGAGGTTCAACTCTTGAGGAACCCATAAATAACAGTTGTCTTTATATATGATTCCTTTCATAATAACTTCATTCTTTTAATTGCACACAAGACATTCTTCCTTGGTGAAGTTAATTTTGAATCCTTGATCATACAATTGGCTTATACTTATCAGGTTAGCTATTAACCCTTTAAAAAGTAACACATCATCAAGCTTAGGGACTCCTGAACAATTAAGCTTACCAACACCTTTGATTTTATCTTTTGATCCATCACCAAAAGTAACATAACTGGTGGAATGAGATTTTGCATCCACCAACAGATTCTTTACACTTGTCATGTGTCTAGAATAGCCACTGTCAAAATACCAGTCATCTTTGGTTGATACACTGAGGGAGGTATGAGCTATGAAACTCGAAACATTAGACTTGGGAATCCACTTTTTATTCTTTTTTCTATTTTATGGAATATTATCAGTCTTGGGAGGAGGAGTAGTCTTAGGATACCCGTACAACTTAAAATAGAAGGGCCTTATATGACCAAGCCTTTCACAGTGATGACATCCCAGGGCTAGGGATTCTCCTTGATGTGATTAAACTTTTTCTTGCCATGATGTCCTTTCTTTCCATGATGTTTAGACATTTGATTCGACATCCTTGGTTTATATTTCTCCTGAGGGGAATGCGAAGAAGTTTCTTCTGAGTTAGGTTTCTCTTTTTCATTAAACCCTAGACCACTCTTGTCTCCAGTCACTTTCCCCACTTGAAGAATTTCATCTATTTTGTCAGATCCATTATTTAGCATCTTGAGAGATTTGACCATTCTATCAAGGTTTGAATTCAAGGAAGTCACCTCACTTTACAGATTATAAATAGTTTTTAAATGTTCTTCCCTTTTTGCCTTCAACTGAGTTATGATGACTTTCTGTTTCTCCCCTTCAAGGCACACTCCTTCACTTCTGAGACATAATTATTTGTATGTGGCAGCTAACGCTTCAAAGGTTAGTTCCCCAATACTAGACTCTTCATCAGATACATATTTTCCTATAAATTCTTTAACATACTTGGTAGATTCTTCAAGATCACTCTCTGAGTCCTCTTCAGACCAAGTAACAGACAAATTCTTCTTTTGTTTCTTAAGATATGTAGGAAATTAGGCTCTAATGTGACCAAAGCATTCACATTCATGACATTGTACTCCCTTCCCTTGAGTGGATTTTTCTTCAGCCCTTTTTCTTCCAAACTCATTTGAATTATGGATGTCATATGAGATGTTCTTGACATTTGATCTTTGGTTCCTATACATTATTTTTATTAATTTCTTAAACTATCTTCCATGCATAGCTAAGGCATTTGATATTCCTCCATCTATATCCGTATCACAGTCTTCCTCTTCATCTCCAATATTTGATACAAAGGCTATGCTTTTGTTCTTCTTTTCAGATCTTTCATTGATGCTTAATTCAAATGTTAGGAGGGATCGAACAAGTTCATCCACTTTCATTTTGTCAATGTCTTGAGCTTCTTCTATAGCAGTCACATTCATATCAAATCTCTTGGGAAGAGATCTGAGCATTTTTCTAACCAATTTGTCTTCTGGTATTTTCTCTCCTAATGCACTGGATGCATTAGCAATTTCAAGAAAGTTCATATGGAAGTCATTAATACTTTCATCCTCCTTCATTCTCAAATTCTCAAATTTTGTGGTGAGAAACTGAAGTCTTGACATCTTAACTTTGGATGTGCCTTCATGAGTAGATTGAATAATTCCCCATGCATCCACAGCTACTTCACATGTGTTCACTAATCTAAAAATGTTCTTGTCAATTCCATTGAATATAGCCTTCAAGGCTTTAGAATTTCCAAGATCAGTTTCATCTTCTTGTTTAGACCAATCTTCTTCTGGTTTTAACTTAGAAGTAGGTTCTCCATTTTCTCCCAATTTGACAGGGGGTTTCCATCCTTTTAAAACAACTTTCCAAACCCTGATATCCAAAGACTTTAAAAAGGCCACCATACGTGATTTCCAGTAGTCATAATTACTTCCATCCAGAATGGGTGGTATGTTCAAAAATCCTCCTTCATTGTCCATAGTACCAGAAAGTATCTTCCCTGGATCTCACCCAGATAAAGAGCAGGATGCCTGCTCTAATACCAATTGAAATTCTGGTATTAGATATGTGATATCGAATGAGATTTCAGGACACAAATATCCATTTACAAGTAAAGAGCGGTAATAACAAAAGCAGTAAAAACACAAGAGATTGTTCACTCAGTTCAGTGTACAACAAACCTACACTGGGGTCTACCAAGCTAGGGACAAGTCCACTAAAAAGTATCAATTCATAGACCTTAAGTAAACTACCAGTTTACGATCTAATCACTTAATCACTACCCGTGATATACTGCTACCTAAGACTCACCATGGTATGAGGCCCTCCTCAAATCACTTCAATCACTTACAGTGAAGAAACAACAGAAATACTAAGTTTTAAAAATTCAATCATTCAATGCTTAAAATCTTATGAATGATACACAATTAATAACCCAAATAACAACACAAGTATTACTTAAATACTAGATTGTTTGACAATTAAAAGACTTAGACATTTTAAAAACAGAAAAGAAAGTATTCTTCTTCAAAAGTTACAGTAGTTTGAATAATGAAGAAAGTCCTTGTATATGAGCAGGTGTTGGCTTGGGCTTAAAAAAATATTCAATTTTTTTGAATATTTCCTTAAAAACTGGCTAAGATAAAATCCATGAAGATAATTCAAATAGAACAATATTCCTCCATATTTTTCCCAGCCTATGAGTCACAAATCCTGAATTATGGTGCGCAGGAAATCAGGAAACATAAAACTTAAACTGATGTTGGTTGAGTTTAGTTCAGGAGGCAGATGCGAAGACATCTGCTTTGACATCATTCAAAATAGTTTGCTACAAATGTCAAGACATTTAGCAAAACATTAACAGCATATTGTTTTACCAAAATTGCTACAAATAAACACTTACAATTGGCAATGGGCTCAGCAACTAGAAGGCCAAGGATGTTATCTCTATCTCCTTTAGTCAGGAGTAATAGCTACATTTATGTTTTTTATTGCTTTCAAGTTTTGGCTTTGTAATATTTGAACAATGACTTTAAGCCTTATGCCTTACCCGGGGCACAATGGTCCATTTGTTAGGGTTGTCATTTCATAAACATATTTTAATTTAATAAAGCAGTGGACGTTTTGCATTTAAATTTTGTGCTCTCTTTCTTTCTTTTCACATAGCTATGTGTTATTACACACCCATACATTGTAGATCCACATCCACTCTAGATCTCGTTGATAACGATTCTTCTATTGCCACTTATGACTTTGAAATTGCGATCTACCAAGTCGAGGATGAAGGTGAGGAAGATTGTGAAATATCTGGAGAACTAGCCAGATTGTTAGTATAAGAAGAGAAAGCTATTCGACCATATGAAGAGTCAGTTGAAGTGGTAAGCTTTGGTTCTGAAACAGACAAAAAAGAGGTCAAGATAGGTGCCACCTTAGAGGATAGTGTTAAGAACAGGTTAATATATATGTTGCATGAATATCTTTGAGATCTTTGCTTGGTCATACAAAGACATGCCAGGGCTTGATACCAATATTGTGGTTCACCGTCTGTCGATGAAAAAGGGTTGTGCTCCGATAAAATAGAAGGTTCGTTGTATGCGTCCTAAGATGTCAGAAAAGATAAAGGCTGAGGTTATGAAACAATTCAACATGGGGTTCTTAGCAGTGACATCATATCCTCAATGGTTTGAAAATTTGGTTCCCGTACCAAAGAAAGACGGTAAGGTACGTATGTTTGTAGACTATAGGGATATGAATAGGGCGAGCCTCAAGGATGACTTTCTGCTTCCACATATTGATGTTTTTGTTGAAAACACCGCTCAACATAAGGTATTATCCTTCATGGATGGTTTCTCGAGATATAATCAGATCAAGATGGCACCTGAAGACATGGAAAATACTACTTTTGTTACACAGTGGGGCACTTTCTGCTACAAGGTTAAGCCTTTTGGGTTGAAGAACACCGGTGCAACATATCAGCGTGCTATGGTAGCTTTGTTCCATGACATGATTCACCACGAGATAGAGGTCTATGTCGATTATATGATAGCCAGATCACAAAATGAAGAAGAGCATCTGTATCATTTACATAAGTTGTCTGAGAGACTGAGGAAGTATAAGATGAGATTGAATCGAAACAAGTGCACCTTTGGGGTGAGATTTGGTAAGCTCCTAGGATTTGTTGTCAGTGGTAAAGGAATTGAAGTCGATCCCGCTAAAGTCAAATCTATTCAAGAAATTCCCGCTCCCCATATGGAGAAGGAACTTAGAGGTTTCTTGGGAAGGCTAAATTATATTGCCAGATTCATTTCCCATTTGACCGCTGCTTGTGAACCGATCTTTAAGTTGCTGAAGAAAGATCAGGTAGTGAAGTGGAACAACAATTTCCAAATAGCCTTTTATAAGATCATTGAGTACCTACAAGAACCTCTAACTCTGATACCATCAATTGAAGGAAGACTTCTGATCATGTACCAAATAGTGTTAGAGAACTCAATGGGGTGTGTACTGGGGCAGCATGACGAGTCTGGTCGAAAAGAGCATACAATATACTACTATAGCAAAACGTTTACCGACTGTAAAATAAGATATTCACTGCTCGAGAAAACTTGATGCATTTTGGTATGGGCTGCTCGCTAACTAAGATAGTATATGTTGACTCATACTACCTTGTCGATCTCTAAAATGGATCCCATCAAATACATATTCGAGAAGCCAGATCTCTCTGGAAGAATAGCCAGATGGAAAATGGTCTTAACATAATACAATATTCAATACACCACTCAGAAGGAAATAAAAGGAAGTGTACTATAAGATCATTTGGCTCATCAAGTTATAGACGATTATCAATCTATGAATTTTTGAGTTCCCGGATGAGAACATCATGATAGTTACAGATTGTAAAGAACCTGGACCATATGAAGGACCTGAGTCTGGATCCTGATGGACTGTGGTTTTCGATGAAACTTGTAATGCACTTGGCAACGAAATTGGTGTTGTAATTATCTCTCCTCAGGGTTTTTATACACCTTTTACCGCCAGATTACGCTTTGATTGTACTAATAATATGGCTGAATGCGAAGCATTCATCATGCGTATCAAAGTTTCTATTGACCTGAGAATCAAGTTTTTGAGTGTATAAAGAGACTCAGCCCTGGTAATCAGTCAAATCAAGGGAGAATAGGATACTAAGTATCTGAATATCATTCCGTACCAAGAGCATGTATTGACTTTAATTACATACTTTAAGGAGATCACTTTTGAGCACATCCCAAGAGAAGATAATCAGTTGGTAGACGCGCTAGCTACCATGTCATCTATGTTTAATGTCAGACGGGAGAACGAGGCTCCCAGAATTACCATTGAAAGGCTAGACGAACCGGCACACCGCTATGAAATTGACACCTACATAGTGGAAGAGAAGCCTTGGTTTCATGAAGTGAAAAGATATCTTGAGGCTCAAGAGTATCCTGAAGGAACATCTATCAATGACAATAAATTCCTACAAAGGTTCTCATCTAAGTTCTTCCTGAGCAACATAAATTTGTACATGTGCAACCATGATTCGACTCGACTTCGTTCTGTGGACAAGAAAGAGGTGGAGAAGATTATGAAGGATATGCATGAAGGTATCTTTGGTACTCATTCCAGTGGACATACTATGGCTAAGAAAACTCTGAGAGTGAGTTACTATTGGTTGACTATGGAAACTGACTGTCAGCACCACTCAAGAACTTGTCACAAGTGCCAGATCTATGCTGACAAAGTACATGTACCTAAAATTCCATTAAATGTCTTGATAGATCCTTGTCCATTTGAAATGTGGGGCATTGATATGATCGGAAAAATCAAACCTACTACTTCCAATAGGCAATATTTCATCCTAGTTGCTATTGACTATTTCATGAAGTGGGTCGAAGAAATCTCGTTCGCCTCTGTTACTAAGAATGTGGTTGCCAGGTTCATTAAGCATAACCTTATCTGTTGGTATGGCATCCCCAAAAGGATTATCATAGATAATGGTACTAATCTGAACAACATTATGATCACGAAACTCTGCATGCAGTTCAAGATCAAACACCACAACTCTTCTTTGTATCGACCAAAAATGAATGGCATAGTGGAAGCCGCTAATAAGATCATTAAGAAGATCATGCAGAAAATGGTTGTCACCTACAAAGATTGGCACGAGATGTTTTACCTCCAATGGAAAACTTCAAAGTTTAAATTTTGTTTTACTTTTTCTGTTTTGTTTGTAAAAACGTCCAATGACTAAATTGAATAAACATATGCATATGAACATGATTACTGTTAACAAAATATAAAACAGGCATAAGTATTTACTCAAGACTGTAGGATACGGGATAATGTTTAAGTTGTCCATAAATCCCCATAGATTAATCGCCAGTAAAGTCGCCATAAAGCAGTTCCCATAAGATTATCCCTCATGGAGTCATCTTCATGAACTTGACATATTCCCCGCAAGCCTGAAATACTCTAATCGTACTCACCAGCAGATCCCCCTAGCAGATAAAAGAGTATAATATTTTCCCCGAAAATATCGCCAAACTACGGAGTCCCACTCCTCGTCAGAATATGTCACCAGCACAGTTCATAGGAATTCTCCTCCCGGGCTGAGTTTATTTCTCCAAAAGTATAAAATCCCCTGCAGAATTCTCTTCTCCAATCGGATTCAAATCCCTCAGCAGAGCATATTCCTCAACAGAGTGTTTCTCCAGTAGGGTTTATTTCCTCAACAGGGTTTATTTCCCCAGCAGAATTCAGTCTCCCCAACTTGATTCTATCCCTCTGACTGCTGTAAATCACCGGTAAAACTTCTCTCTCCAGAAAAGGGTAGCCCGGACCACTATCCCCGAAGATTTTCTATAAAATTTAAAACTAGGACTAAGTATCAGTTAATCTTATCCTCCCTAGACGAGTAGGCATCCATATTGAAAACTAGATCAGACAACACCTCGAAAGGTTATCCATCTCTTTTATCCCAGTCATGGCATAAAAGAATTAAATTCCCCAGTAGAGCGATGAGTGACCAATGTTCTTGCGTTCTTCTCCCCTAGCAAAAATCAAATTCCCCAGCGGAGTTTCTTCAAACGGAAAACAGGAATTCCCAGCAAAGGTATTTTATGACAAGATTGAAGGTCACACATACTCTTCATCCCCAGCAATAGTCTGAGATTCATTTTCCCGATCAAGAATGTTATACGAAGCTACCAATACACTTCAATGACATCTCACATTCATACATCATTTATCATAGCATATACATACGAAACAAATTAGCACATTTATTTTTATTTCAAGGGTATCATTATGCAATGCGTTACATACATCATGACGTTTCCATAAACTAAATTTTTCTTTTCAGGTTAAGTTTGCAAACGGACAAGTATTTCCCTTAGAGACTAAATCTGACTGGTAGATACTTAAACGTTTTCCTCATAAAGTCATTCTGAATGATATCTCTTCTAGATGAAGTCGGGCGTTGATATCTTCTAGTACATAATTCAGACGAAATCAAGCATAGATCTCCTTCTGATACTCTCTTTGGAGAAAGTCAGGCGAAGACTCTTTTCGGTACCTTTTGTAGTCGAAGTCAGGCATAAACATCTTCTAGTTCAGATGAAATCATGCTTAGATTTCATTCTGATAATCCATTAGAAAAAGTCAGGTGTAGACTCTTTCCAGTACCTCTTCTAGTTGAAGTCAGGCGTAAACATCTTCTGGTTCGGATGAAATCAAGCGTAGATTTCTTTCTCATACTCTTTTGGAAAAAGTCAGGCGTAAATTCTTGCTGGTACCTCTTCTAGACAAAGTCAGGCGTAGGCACATCCTAGTTTACAATTTGGATGAAATCAAGCGTAGATTCCTTCTGGAACTATTTTGGAAAAAGCCGGGCATATACTCATTCCAACATATCTTCTAGACAAATTCGAGCGTAGATTCACTCTAGTACATTGTTCAGACAAAATCAAGCGTAGATTTATTCTGACATTCTTTTTGGACAAAGTCATGCATACACTTATTTTGATATTCCAATCAACAGTTACTCTACATGGAATCTATAAGCCCATCTCTGACAACATCTTGTCACTCTCCAAATAGAATCTTTAACCCTATTCCCAGTATAATCAACCAACAATGTTACTTCCTCCACTGGCAAGTGAAAATTTATGGGCACGTAAGTGTTCGATCATCTTCTACCTTCAAGTCACGAATGGCGGACATGCCAGTCTAAATCTTCAGGTTTAATAAGATTGAACACGGGAAGCTTTTGTACCCTAAAATTTTCCCTCCCATTTCTTTAAGACATTCTCATAAGTCCTCATTTGCTCAAGGTTACTTAAGAATTGATCAGATAAACTCTCCTCCTAAGCAATGGGTCCATAACTATGGTTTGGTATTTCTCAAGGAAGATTGGGTTTCCAATGCTTCAAGTGGTTTTCATGGTTCTTCATGTGTCTTCAAGAATGCACATGCCAAGTTTCATGCTTTGTATCACAAGTTTGCTCAGTCAATTGCTCAGATGACTGAAAATCAACTATATTGGGTAAAAAGTCAATTATGGTCAACATATATTCAAACTTCAAGATTTTTTTATCAACCTCAACATTTTGAAGTGATATTCATCATTTTATCAAGGGTTGATCATTATTCCTCAAGAAAATCCCTCAAATCATCAAAAGTCAAAAGTTGCCAAATTAGGGTTTCCTTAGGAGAAGTCAACTGAATTTTGACCAAGCATAACTTTCACATGCTTCATCAGATTTTCCCAAACTAAATCTCATTTTACAGGAAATTAAATTATCTACAACTTTGTTTCTCTATGATCAAGTCCAAAAAATGCATCATTTAAGAGATATAAGCCAGTATATTATAGGTCATTTCAAAAGTCAACAAAAGGACACTTTCTGTCAAGGCAATTTACATTAATATAAACTCTTCAAATGCAAAAATGTTAAACATAGAGATTGTAGAGGACATCTTGGACTTTCCAAAAAGTCTAAGATCCCTTTCAAAATATAAAAATTGAGTAAGTTATTACCATTGCAAGTTAGGAAATTTTGAGCAAATGCATGAAGATCTATTTGAGCAAGCTTGACATTTAGGACTATTGGGCCATGGTTTTGAGGTCCAAATGTGTGTTATACTATTCATACACTTCAGAATTCATTCATACACCCTCTGGCCTTGTTTTATTTTTATTATTTTTATTATTTTTGATTTAGTTCATTAATAATATAAAATAAAATAAGATAAAATTATATCTTACTACAAGAGTCCAGGCCCATTTGTTTTATCCCTAAAAATTATCTATATATTCAGACATCAAGACAATATCAAATACACGAAATCCTTGCCTCTCAATATTTTCAAAAAATAGCAAATTTTTTTCAAGAACCATAAGTCTTGAAAACCCTATTTTCAAACCCCTCTCACTACAAAACAACTATCTCATTCACTCCTAGCCACCATAAAAGTAAGTTTGGGTTGATGTTCAAAAGCTCATGAGAACACCATACATGCATCTCCGATTTCATAAATTTTGTTAATTTCATATTGTAATTTTTGTTTTGTTTTATTCCATATTAATGTTATTAATTCACTCATGAGATATCTCTGAACAGGTTTGGATCATTATCATGATCCCATGCAGTCAGAACCATAGGGTACCATGTTTGTTCCGATTGGTACCATTTGCATTATAGTGGAAAAACCATGGACTTTTAGGTCAAAATAGAATTTCCATTTGATTCACAAACCTCGATTTAGGGGGGGTAGGATGTTTTTTATTGCTAACCTTGTTTATTTTGCAGATTGATTAAAAGAGAGTCACCGGAGAAGACGACCGGAGCTAGGGCTCCAGCACTTCTTCGACCAATGTATTTGGTTACATATTATATATTAATCGTTAAATTAATATAAATGGATGAAACAGCCACGCCAATGGAAGAAGCGCGCGCGATAAGGCTTTAGTCTCAAAGGGTCTGGGTTCGATCCAGCCTTTTGACACTTTTTCTCTAATATTTCATAAGTTTTGCAGGTTGATTACAAAAAGCGTTGGATGCGTATCCTAGAACAGGCGCGCGCTTACCCTGGTGGTATGCATGCTGCATGATGGCCTTGAGGGCTTGGGTTTAACATTCACCCCTACTCATTTGTTTATTTTTTCCAATTCTATGTTTCTCACTCTTTTACAAACCCTTTTTCAAAACCTTTTGTAACAAAACTCTAATTTTTTAGGTTCATTTAATTTTTTAGGTTAATCTAATTTTAGGTTAATTTAATTTTTAGGTTAGTTAATTTTTAGGTTTTAATTAATTTTAGGTCTAAATTAATAAAATCTAATTTAATTCTTTTAGGTTTTCTTTCTTAAATTAAAACAAACACTGGACATTAGGGTTTGTTTAATTTAATCACTTAATCAGTTTTTTTAGATAAAATCAATTAGGTTTAGGTTAAATCATCAATCATTTTTTTCACTAAACAATTTCTCCGTTTCTTTTCCTTTTTATTCTTTCACGCGCTTTATTATTTTCGCATTAGTTTTTCCTATTATGAATTGCTACAGAATGTAATAAATTAACTAGGGTTTTACTTTCCTTTTCCCCTGCTTTTAATGGTTTTGTACCCCCTTCCCCAAATCCTTGTAATAGCGTAGGGCTTTTAATTTCTACCTTTATTATTTTCTTTATAACTCCTAGTAATTAGGGTTTGTATGGAAAGATGAAAAACAATCTAGAAAACCCTAATCACAAGATAAAATAATTGAATTCAATACACTTTTCAGACACTCACCTCTAGGATAACCCCACTTGTTGCCTTTGAATAAAATAGTCATGTCCCTCGAACATGGTAACGCTTTAGAAAAGTCCCTCTGATTAAAAAGATCGTAGTCCCTCAATGACCCTTCTAAGCTACCTTCGGTAAACAATCTAGTCTCTTACGATAAATTGCTAAAGCATCCTTACAAGTGACCTTTGTCACGGTACGATGAACCGCGCATGTCGCTCAACATCCAACGATAGGGCTTCCTATTAACTAACGGTAGTGTTGTACCCCAAAATTTTCCTTCCAATTTTACTCAAGACATGCTCATTGAGGTCCTCAATTGCTCAAGGTTGACCAAGAATTGGCCATACAAATTCTCCTCCTAAGCAATAGACTTCCAACTAGGGTTTCACTTCTCACAAAGAATTTTGGGTTGAAAAAGCTTAAAGTGATTTCCATGGTCCCTAATATTTCCTCAAGAATGTCCATCCCAAGTTTCATGCCTTTCACTACAAGCTTACTCAGTCAATTGCTCAAATGCTTGAAATTAATTGTACTAGGTCAGAAGTCAATTGTGACCAATATACAGTCAAACCTCAAGATTTTTGGTCAACATCAATATTTTGAAGTGATATCCATCATTTGATCAAGGGTTGATCATGATTCACCAAGGAATGCTCTCAAATCATCAAGAATCCAAAAGTGCAAAATTAGGGTTTCGTAGAGAAAGTCAACTAAACTTTGACCAGGAATAACTTTCATATGCTTCATCCTTTTTTCCCTAACCAAAGCTCATTGTGAATAAAATTCAATTCTCTACAACTTTTATTTTTCCCTCAAGTTCAAGAAATGCATCATTTGGAAGATATAAGCTCATGCATTACATGTCTTTTTGAAAGTCAACAAAAAGGAATTTTTTGTCAAGGCAAGTTACATGAAGATAAATTCCTCAAATCAAAATATTGTCAACCTAGAGATTGTAGGGGATATCTTGAGCTTTCCAAAAAGTCAAAGATCATCTCCAAAATATAAAAATTGATAAAGTTATGGCTTGCACAAGTTGAAAAAGTTTCAAGAAAATACATGAAGTCAACTTTGGGCAAATTCATTTTTACAAGTTAGTGGGCCTAACTTTTAGGGCCTAAACATGTTCATGGAATGTCTAAGGACCTCTAAATCTACCCATGCATTATTTTTATTTTTATTTTTATTTATTTGAATTTTTATTCATTTAAATATATATTAAATCAAATAAAATACAAAGAATAATGGGCCATGACATTTGGGTTTGGTTTAATCTATTAGAAGGCCCATATTTTCGTGCAAGGATACATCCAAAGGGACCAGGTTCATGCAAGGGACCAAAATTGCAAAGTTCTCACATTTTTGCCATTTTTTTCATGTCTTGATTTCTTGGTTTGAAACTAAGTTATTACTTCATTTCTTTCCATGATTGTGTATCTCTCTCCATCCTTTATAAATATAGGACCATATAAGCTTGACAGGACACGAAAAAACCCTAGTACAAGAGCTTTACAAAATTTCTCAAAAATCTCCAAAGTTGTAAAAATTCGAATCACCCCCTGCAGGCACCCTTGGTCCAAACCAGTGGTTATACATTACTCCTAAGGTTCCCAGGATTCATCTCCAATCGTCACCTTAGCCTAAAGCATACCAAAATCCATTTGTCCAAACAAACCGGTTGGTAAGGTTTTATTAAATTCGTATTTCATGATCCATGCATATTTAACCATTTATGTGTTTCCATTTGTATTTGTGATGGAGTCTGGAACAGGTTTGAACCTTTAGATGAGATTTTCGACGTCACGAATGCGTGTTTCCATTGTTAGGGAAACATGAATTGAGTTCTTAAGATCTCATCATATGTCGCGTTTCAGGCCAAAAGGATGACATTTTCGGAATCAGGAGATGTTTTTCATGCGATCAGGATGTTTTGTTTTTGTGTTTGCTTCGTTTTTGCATGAACAACCATGAACGTCGCTGGAGAAGAATGAGGTAAACCCCCATGGATGGTCGTTTGACTCTCCCGGAGCCAACATTTTTTATTTAAATAATTTCTGACCAATTTTCATATATAATATTATCTTGTTATTTTAGATAATGGGTGGACAGCTGGCCCAATGGTAGAATACATGCTCCTAAGGCTCACACCCCCACCCCAAGACCTGGGTTCGATACCGGTTTTTTACATTTTCATATTTTGTCAACATTTTCTTTGTGCAGTTTTTTCTGAAGTGTTTGGGCCTTCACGCTGATGGTTCTAGGGGATTCAGATCGTGCCCTAGAAATGGCACAATCTCGTTCTTGCGCCTTAGCGTATATTTAAAACATTTAAACAAATGCAAATATCATTAGCAACACAAATATGCAAGCAATATATATTTGAATGCCCTGGAAACGCAGTTTTGATTTTTTAAATCCTTACCAACCGGAGATGCTTCAATTTATAACCCTGGGCATGGAACAGTTCGTGTAAGGGCTTGGATGGCTTCCTCGAAGTCTCAGGAGGATGATTTGGACATTAGTTTGGGTTGAGAAGGCCTGTAATGTAGGTTTCGAATTTGATAATTTTAAGAATTTTTTGCAATTTTGGTGTGGTGATTTGAGGTACTGTGTCTGTCCATAATGCTTGCAAATGGGATGTATAAATAGAGGAGGGCGAGAGCATGAGAAAATAAGGAAAGAATCTGGCTAATAACCATTTGTATTGAAGCCATGATCCTATCTTTGAAAACTTGCCATAACTTATGATTTCATGCCATGTTTGAACAAAACAATGAACCTGGACACATTTACATGCTTCTTGGGCCTTAAGACAAACAAAAACATCATCCCATGTCCATTTGAATATTTTATACAATTTTATTTTGTATTTATTTGAATAAAACAAAATAAATATGGATAAAATAGGTAGAAATGATAAGGCAAGGTAGAAATGATTTTAGAGGCCTCTCATAAGGTTAGGAATATGTTTAAAGTCCAAGAGTTAGGCCAATGACCTAAAAGTTCAAGTTTGCCCAATGCACAATTCTTGAAATTTCCCAAATTTCCCAACATGGGAAAACCATAAGTTGCTTAATTTTTATAGAATGATGATGATATTGGAATTTTTAGGGAGCCCAATATGTCTACTTCAATCCATCTTTTGATCAATTTTTCATTTGAAGACTTTATCTTGAAGTAAATTGTCTTGGAAAAAAGTGTCTTTTGTTGACTTTCTGAAAATGACCTGTAATGTATGAGCTTTTATATTTCAATTGTGCATCTCTTGAACTTGATGGTAAAATATAAGTTGTAGGAAATTGGATTCTATTCAAAATGAGCTTAGGTTTGGGAAAAATGGCTGAAGTATGTGAAAGTTATGCCTGGTCAAAGTTTAGTTGACTTTTCCAATAGAAACCCTAATTTTGCAATTCTTTACTTATGATGAATTAAGGGAATTCCTTGAAGAATCATGATCAACCCTTGATAAAATGATGATTATCACTTCAAAATGTTGATGTTGACAAAAAAATCTTGAAGTTTAACTGTATATTAGCCACAGTCGACTTTTGACTTAGTTTAGTTAATTTTCAAGCATTTGAGTAATTGACTGAGCAAACTTGTAGTGTAAGGCATGAAAATTGGCATGTACAATCTTTAAGACATATTAGGGACCATGGAAAAAATTTGAGACCTTTGGAGCTCACATATCTTGGTGAAAAGTGAAACCCTAGTTGAAAGGCCATTGCTTATGAGGAGAATTTATCTGATCAATTCTTGGTCAACCTTGAGCAATTGAAGACCTTAATGAACATGTCTTGAGTAAAATGGGAGGGAAAATTTGGGGGTACAACAGCTTCCCCTGTTCAATCTTCTTAAACCTGAGGATTTAGATTGACTCGTCCGCCTTTCTTAATCTGAAGGTGGAAGATGATTAAACACTATAGTGCCTAGAAATTTGCACTCGCATATACATGAAGTAACACTATTGGTTGATGATGTCAGGAATGGGCTTACAGATGCCATTTAGAGAAGATGATAGAGAGTCTTCGGAGATGGTCTTAAAGATTCCATCCAAGGTAGATGTTGATTTCATAAGAGGTCTCTTTGTGGGGATTCATGTTCCTATTGTTTGAGGAGGACTCCATTGGGGAATGTTGATTTCTGTTTGAGGAATAGAATATAGGAGCCTTAGTTTTCTGTTAATCTACTGGGGAGTTCTCTCTTGACTGGAGAGATGAAATTTAGTTGTTATCCGATCAAAATCCAGGCTTCACAATAACTTGTTGAGGATAATAAAAGTTGACTGTTATCTGGTCGTATTCCAGTCTTCACAGTGATTTACTGGGGAGTATGAAATTAACTATTATCTGGTCAGATTCCAGGCTTCACATTAACTTGCTTAAGGTTAAATTGTTATCTGGTCGAATTACAGGCTTCGTAGTAACTTAGATGAAAGGATGAAGCTAATTGATATCTCCTTGGATTCTAGGCTTCGCAGAAACTTATTGAAATTAATCTGTTATCTGGTCGAATTTCAGGCTTCGCAGAAAAATGAAGTTAAATTGTTATTTGGTCGTATTCCAGACTTCAGTGATTTGAACAAATTAAGTTGTTATCTGGTCGGATCCAGGATTCATTGACTTGAACTATTACCTGGTCGGGTCCAGGCTTCAGCGACTTGAAATGTTATTTGGTCGAGTCCAGGCTTTAGTGATTTGAAGAAATTAAGTTGTTATCTGGTTGAATCTAGGCTTCAACTTGAATTTAAGGTATATTGTCATCTGGTCGGGTCCAGGTTTCATAGTAATTGACATAGTAGAATTGTTATCTGGTCGAGTTCCGAGTTTTAGCAATGATATTAACTACTATTTGGTTGGGTCCAGGCTTCACAATATGGTAGATTATACTATCATCTAGTCGGGTCCAGGATTCATAGTAATTGATAGAATAAACTGCTATCTGGTTGGACTCTAGGCTTTGCAGTAATTTGTCAGAGAAAACTGCTATCTTGTCATACTTCAGGCTTCGCAATAACTTATATTGTTATATGGTCGGGTTCAGGTTTCATAGTGTCTTGAATTGTAGGTTGACTGTTAGCCGGTTGGATCCCGGGCTTCAGAGTAAATTGTATTTAATGTTAACTGTTTTCTGGTCGGTTCCAGGCTTTACAGTGATCGACGAGTTGTTGCTTCAAATAGTTTCCCTGTCTTGTTTCAGGAATTAATCTTGAACTTGTTGAAAATTGATGATGATATTTGTTTGTTGATCTTTCCTGAAAAGGTAAAGAATTAGTTGCATGCAATTCCCTGATGCATGATACGCATTGTGTAATAATGTTCTGAAAATAAATGAGATTGTGCTATTATGTATTTTGTATGCATGTTTGTAAAATGATGTATGAATGCAATATATGAACTGATCAGTTATTCTTTGTAGCATCGTTGAATTGGGGGAAAGTAAATCATTGACTACTGCTGAGGATGAAGAATGTGATTCTTCATTATTTGTTGAAGTTGAATTGCTGGGAGATGGATTTCCATGGCTGGAGAAATAAACTCTACTGGGGAAAGAAAACTCCATAAACTGCTTGGGGATTTTTATGAAGCCCTGTTGGGGAACCCAAGAATTTTATGAACCATGTTGAGGAATTCATCAAGATGATGGGGAGATGATTGAGGACTCTTGCTCTGTAAGGAATACCAGAACCTCTGACATCATTAGGCTTGTATGCTGAAGATATGGCAGTGACTTCGCAGGAGGACGTCTCTGTTTCTGTATCTACTGTAGGATGTATCTGCGGGGATTTGCAGATGGCTTTTTAGACATTGTCCTGTTTCTTAAAGCCATTAGTAATTGTCTTTCTGTTTTTTATGCGTGTATTTGTAAACGGTGACCATATTCAAATGCATATGTTAAAAATAATCACTGGACGTTTTTGCAAAAAAAAACAGAAAAATAAAAATAAGTAGTTTATTCACTTTCAAAGAGATAGCTTTTATATTAATCTGAAGAAGTCTGCCTATAACAGGCATTTTTGTACAAGGAGACAGACATCCTAATAAGAGAATGTCGTCATAAGAGTGAAAACTATACAAAGTAGTATACAAAGAAAAATAGCTATGTGAAATGATCCCATTGGGTTCCCATTCTGCTATTGCCTTTATATCTTCGAGCGTCTCATCAATTTGTTTCTTGGCCAAAGTTGACTGGATTGATTATTATCATTTGAACTTGATACTTGTTAACAAAGTTTGTCTATGAGGTGATCCAACGGGACATAGTTATACGCTTTTAATCCCTAAATTTTTCCTGGACCTCCCTTTTCGGGTTTTCAGTCCACCGAGATACCCTTTTTTGCCCAAGCCGCCTTTTCAGGTTTTCGACTTGCCGGGTGTACATATTTTCCATGTATATATCCCTAACTTTTGCCTGAACCCTTTTGGTTCGTCGGGATGCCCTTATTTTTGCCTAGGCTAGTCAACCTAGCGGGTCTGTGTTCATGTGTAGTATCTTTTAACTATGTCTATGTTTACTGGGTGTGGAAGGTCATCATCGTCCATAGTGGTTAAGATCATGGCTCCACCAGAAAATATGTTCTTGATCACAAATGGTCCTTTGTATGTAGGAGTCCATTTTCCTCTGGGATCACCTTGTGGCAGGAGTCCATTTTCCACTTGATATACCTGATGTCTGACCTTCTTGTTGAAAGCTTTGATCATACGTTTCTGGTACATTTGACCATGATAAACAACCACGAGCCTCTTCTCGTCAATAAAGTTCAATTGGTCAAGTTGAGTCTGAACCAATTCGTCTTCATTCAAACTTGCATCCTTCATGATTCTCAAGGAAGGGATCTGGACTTCGATGGGTAGGACAACTTCCATAGCGTATACCAGAGAGAAAGGAGTTTCCCCTATTGACATGTGCACTGAGGTATGGTAACCATGAAGATCAAATGGTAACATCTTGTTCCAGTCTTTGTATGTCACTGTCATCTTCTGTTTGATTTTCTTGATGTTTTTATTGGCGGCCTCCACAACACCATTCATCTTTGGCTGGTAAGGAGAAGAGTTATGATGTTGAATCTTGAATTGTGTGAAGAGATCGATGATCATAGTATTATTGATATTGGTACCATTTTCTGTGATGATTCTTTCTAGAATACCATATCGACAGACAAGGTCGTGCTTGATAAACCGTGCCACAACATTCTTGGTAACGGAAGCAAACGAAGTTGCCTCAATCCACTTTGTGAAGTAATCAATGATAATTAGGATGAAGCGGTGCCCATTAGAAGTGGTAGGTCTAATCTCTCCGATCATATCAATGCCCCAAATTGCGAACGGCCAGGGAACAGTCAAGACGTTCAAGGGAACCGGAGGTACATGTAATTTGTCAGCATATATTTGGCATTTGTGACAAGTTTGGGAATGCTGATAACAGTCTGCTTCCATAGTGGACCAATAGTATCCTGACCGTAGGATATTTTTAGCCATTGTATGCCTGCTAGAATGGGTGCCAAAGGTACCTTTGTGCATATATGCCATAATCTTCTCTGCTTCACTCTTATCTACACACTGAAGCAGAGTAGAATCGTGGTTGCGCTTGTATAGGATTCCATTACTGAGGAAAAACTTGGCAAAGAATCTTCTGAGGAACTTCTTATCATTGAAGGAAGCTCCCTTAGGATACTCTTGGGCTTCGAGGTATCTTTTCACTTCGTAGAACTAAGTTTTTTCTACTACTTCTTCAGTATCAACCTCATAACAGTATGCCGGTCCGTTCATTCTCGTAATAGTGATCTAAGGAGCTTCATTATCCCATCTGAATTTAAACATGGATGACATAGTAGATAGTGCATCCGCTAACTGATTTTCATCCTGTGGAATATGATCAAAGGTGACTTCTTTAAAGTGTGGAATCAGTGTCAACACATGCTCTTGGTAAGGGATGAGATTGGGATGCTTCCTCCCCCATTCTCCTTTAATTTGACTGATTACCAGGGCCGAGTCTCCAAATACACTCAAGAATTTTATTTTCAAGTCGATAGCAGCTTTAAGGCCCATAATGCATGCTTCATATTCAGCCATATTGTTGGTATAGTTGAAACATAGCCTGGCAGTGAAAGGAGTATGACAGGCTTCAGGAGATAAGATCACAACACTGATGCCATTGCCAAGTGCGTTGGAAGCTCCGTCAAAGACCATAGTCCATCGGTATCCTTTTTCAGGTCCTTCATCTGATCCAGGTTCTTCACAATCAGTCACTAACATGATGTTCTCATCTGGAAACTCAAAATTCATGGATTGGAAGTCGTCCACGGCCTGATGAGCCAAATGATCAGCTAATACACTTCCCTTGATTGCTTTTTGGGTTGTGTAATGAATATCATATTCGGTCAGGACCATTTGCCATCTTGCTATTCTTCCGGAGAGCACGGGCTTCTCAAAGATTTATTTGATAGGATCCATTTTAGATATCAACAAGGTAGTGAGAGTCAACATAGATTGTCACAGTCGGCGAGCATCTCATGCCAAAGCGCAACAAGTTTTCTCGAGATGTGAGTATCTTGTTTCACAGTCGGTAAACTTTTTCCTAAGGTAGTATGTTGCATGCTGTTTTCGACCAGACTTGTCATGCTTCCCCAGCACACACTCCATTAAATTCTCTAACACTGTTAAGTATATGATAAGAGGTCTTCCTTCAACCGGCGGCATCAAAATTGGAGGCTCTTGAAGATATTCCTTGATTTTGTCAAAGGCAGTCTGGCAATCATCATTCCACTTCACTTTTTGATCTTTCTTCAGTAATTTGAAGATTGGCTCACAAGTAGCGGTTAGATGGGAAATGAATTTGACAATGTGGTTTATACGTCCCAAGAATCCCCTAACCTCCTTCTCAGTGCGGCGAGTTGGAATTTCTTGTACAGTTTTAACCTTTGTAGGGTCTACTTCAATACCTTTGTCGGTGACAATGAAACCTAAGAGCTTACCAAATCTTACCCCAAAGGTTCATTTGTTCGGGTTCAGTCTTAACTTGTACTTCTTCAGTCTTTCAAACAGCTTTTGCAGGTGATCAAGGTGCTCTTCTTCAGTCTAAGACCTGGCTATCATGTTGTCAACATAGAAGTAACAACTAAGAACCCGACATTAAATTGTTTCATTACTTCGGCCTTAATCTTTTCTGACATCTCAGGACGCATACGACGAACCTTTTGCTTCACTGGAGGGCATTCTTCTTTCGTTGGTAGACAGTGAACTATAATATCAGTGTTCAGCCCCGGCATGTCTTTGTATGACCATGGAAAGATCTCAACATAGTCACATAGCATCTGGATTAACCTCTCTTTGACACGATGCTCCAATTTGGCCCCTATCTTGACTACCTTTTTATCTTTTTCAGTACCAAAGTTTACTGGCTCGACTAGCTCTTCATGAGGTTGTATGGCTCTTTCCTCTTGTTGTAACAATTTAGAAAGTTCTTCTGGTACTTCACAATCTTCCTCACCTTCGTCCTCGGCTTGGTAGATCGGATTTTCAAAGTCATAATTGGCAATAGCAGAGCCGTTATCAATGGGATCCAGAGTGGATATGAATCTGCAGTTTGATATGTGGGTGTGTGTAAGAGAGCATAGCTATTTTGATAAAGTAAAAGCAGGAAAGGAAAGACAGAGAGCGTAAAATTTGTATGCAAAACGTCCAATGACTTATTAATGACATATGAATATGAAGTGATAACCCTCACAAATAGACCATTGTGCCTCGGGTAAGACACAAGGCTTTAGAGTTTAAATTGTTCAAATATTACATATCCCAAAAAAAATAAAAAGACAATTACTCCTAGATAAAAGTAATGGGGACAAAGTCTCTAGTTGTCCAATTATTTAGTCCACCGCTGGTGGTTAGGAAGATCAAATTTTTCATGTCGATGTCGCTGTCACTGTCCTCTAAAACATTAAATCCATGGTTACTGATGCGTAGTGGTAGTCCTTCGGCATGAGCGCGACAAACAGCTTTTTGAGCTCCTGAAGTAAAACCCAAACCAAACTTGTCAGATTTGTAGGGGATGTTAAGGAGCTGGCCCAAGATAGTAACCCCCACCTTCTTCAACTACAGCCTTGGCATCCTTTAGAGAAGCCATCTTCAATGGAGGTCTTGTAGTCTTTGGAACACTAGTAACAGTCTTGGTAGCAGCAATTGTCTAAGGAACCTCTTCAAAGTTTAGGCAGAGGGTTTCAATGAACTTACCGTCCATCTCAACAAACCTGGAAGAGTTCAAATGGCTCACCATATACTCTTCTTCACCATGGACTTTAACAATCTTCCTATTAACCGGATATTTCAACGTTTGATGCATAGTAGAAATAACAGCACCAGCCCCATGGATCCAAGGGCGAACCAACAAGCAAGAGTAAGACGGGAGGATTTCCATCACATAAAAAGTAGAGTCAAAGGTCTGAGAATCAAATTTAATAGGAATGTCCACCTCCCCGTGTACCATTTTCTTGGAACCATCAAAATCCCTCACCACAATATTACTAGGCTTCAAAGTCATTCCTTCATAACCCAATCTATCTAGGGCCCCCTTGGGTAGAACATTCAATGGCATACCCGTATCAAGTAGAACATGAGCCAGGGTAGTGCCTCTGCACTCAATAGCATGCAGGGCATCATTATGCTTTCTTCCTCTTGGAGTTAGATCAGCGTCAAAAAACCTAGTCCATTATCAACAGTCAGACTAGCAACACAGTTATCGAGTTGATCAACCGAAGTCTCTTGTGGAACACGAGAAGACTTCAGAAACTTCACCAAAGCTTTAGCATGGGCTTCAGAGTATAACAATAAGGCCAGCATTGAAATTTTTGAAGGGGTCTGCCCCAACTGTTCCACAACATTATATTCACTTTTCCGTATAATTTTCAATATCTCCTCCATTTCCTTTTTGGAGGCTTCAGGAATGGATTCTTTAGGTTCCTCCGTCCGAGCAGGCTCAACCAGTACTTCTTTGCCCCGAGCCTCAACTGACTCAGTAGCAGGAAGAACAACAGAAGTGACAATAGGAGTAGTAACAGGAGTAATAACAGGAGTAGTAACAGGAGTATTAGCACGAATAACCAAAGGAGTGGCAACAGTCTTTGGAGAGATTTCAGGAGAGAAAATCTTTCCGCTTCTGGTGATTTTACTGGTCCCAACAATGTTGTCGATGTTAGGATCAGTATCTTCAGTATCTTCATTCTTAATGGCCAGTGGGTCTTGCCTGACGCCATGGTAGTTGACGTCAGATCCATAATTCCAAGGAACAACCTTGTCAGAGGAATATGGTATTGGCCCTGGAAAGGTGATACTTAAAGGAGCAACCTTAAGAGTGGATGTAATCCTGACAGGTCTTTTAGAAGAGACCCTGGGGGGATTGTCGGAAATGGTAATAATTGACACATCTTTGCACAAACTTCTTGTAGAGGGAGTCTTCTCAAACAAAATTTCCTTGTTGTTCATCAGGCGTTGGACACATATCTTCAACATCAAACAACCATTGGGTAGAGACACACGCAGGTAGCAACCTTCACCACAACCCTAAAATTAACTGGCTTGCAAGATATTCTTTTTAACAACTGGAAGAGGAGTATCTAGTTTGTCAATAGAAGAAACAAACAGTTCGTCATCAACATCGTTAACACCCTGGCCATGCTTGGGCATTAGTGCAGTTAAAACATTAGGTGTCTCGGGAGGGTCAAATTCAATTTCCTTTGCCTCAATAAGATCTTGCACTTTATTCTTCAGAGCCTAACAATCATTTGTATCATGCCCTAAACTGTTGGAGTGGTAGGAACATCGAGCATTTGGATTATAATGGGGAGATGTAGTATTTGGATTTTTAGGAGCCTCCCTCAGGGTGACCATATTAGACTTCAACAAGTGTGGAAAAACTTAAGATAGGGACATGTTAATTCGAGTGAACTATCTTCTGGGCGCATCTTGCTTGCGATGATTGTTTTTTTGTTGATTTGGCACAGGGTTGGAGATCATCAAAGCTCCTACCGTTGGATGGCGTTCATCTTTGCTTTGATTCCTCTGACCGTAGGCAACACTTACTTATTTCTTCCCAGAGAATGGTCTCTTCATTGTACTTGAAGATGCATCCCTCTGAATCTTACCGCTCATGATACCAGCTTCTACTCGTTCACCAGTCAATATCATCTCATTAAACCCGGCTGAAGAACTTCCTATCCGATGGTGGATAAATGGGCTTGACAAAGTACCCAAGAACATATCTACTAGCTCTCTATCAGACAGAGGAGGCTCGACTCTTCCAACAAGATCTCTCCACTTCTAGGAATAATGTTTGAAGCCCTCACTAGAACCCATAGACATGCTTTGAAGTTGTGTAAGGGTTGGAGCAAGGTCAGCATTGTATTGGTACTGCCTATGGAAATTAGTAGCCATATCCTCCCATTTGTGAATGTTGGTTCCCTCCAGTTGATATAACCATTCCAATTGAGTCCCTCATAAACTTTCCTGGAAGAAATACACCCACAAATCCCTATTAGCGGTGAGAGGTTGGATCTTCTTGACATAAGACCTCAGATGCAGCTTAGGACATGAAACCCCATCATATCTAGCAAACACGGGAACCTTGAACTTCTGTGGAATGACCACTCCAGAAACCAGCCCTAATTCTTCAAAATTCAGACCAGGTACCCTCTGAATTTCCATGGCGTTGAGACGATCATCCAACTACTTGTATTTGTCATCACCAGGAGGATACTGCTCTTCAGCATAACCAGCCTCTTCTTCATCGTACCCTGTATTGTGGTCTTCTTCTTTTATCTTCTCTTCCTGATTGTCCCCCTCATTTGACAGAGTTGTGAGCTCGCTTTGCTGGTCCTCTGAATCTCCTTCGCATATTCAGGACACCCACTGGTTTCTTTTTCTTTTTCTACTTGTCTTTGAGAATAAGAACCTTCAGGTCTTCTTGTCCCTTAGCAAGAGCAAGGAACATCTGCTGGAATTGAGCATATTGGGCTTGAAGGTCCTTGATATTCTGTTCGAGAGCCATTTCTTTTTGCTAAAATAAACAGCGAAAAGATAAGAAACCTATTTTAGAACACCTGCTTATGTAATTATATTCATGATATGCTTTTGCAATGTTTTCAAGGACCTTATAGGATTTAAAATCTTAAACAAAACAAAAAAAAAAGACTTTTTATTAGTAGGTTCAACTGAAGGGAAAGTTACAAAGAAATGACAATTAAAAAGAAACTTCTAAAATTCCTAGGTCTCCCATGGACGCTTCCTTTTGGTGCTGATGTAAGCATTGAGATTCTGCTCTTCATGAAGCTGCTTTGTTAATTCCAACACTTTCTTCTCATTGGCATATAATTGAGTCTCAAAGGTATCTCGTTCTTCCTTGAGCTGGATCCAAGACTTGTGTAACTCTTCGAAGTTTGTTGGCATATCAAGATGGAGAATAATGTGAGACTCATCCCTTTGAACAATAGGCTCTGAGATCACTAGTAAGATAGAAGCATATGGCATCATAAGACTTTGAGCACGAGCTCGCACCCATTTGAGGTAAGGCTCTGTAAGTGCCCTGGCTGGAGAGTTGGCTTCATTTGTAAAACAAATAAGAAAGCAAGTTTACCCATATTCCCTCTGTTGTTTTAATATGTTGGGTTGAAGAAGTTCAACATCTGGACCAACATGTTATGTAAGATGTCACAACATCAGCATATGACATCGCGCCTGAAATTAAGTACTAATTAAGTAACTATGTTATATGTTGAATGTTTGTAACAGTTGTGACTTGTAACCTAACTATTTTAAGTGATCTAAATTATGAAAGAGGTTATTTGTTGTGTTGAAGAAGTTCAACATCTAGGTCAACATGTTAGATGTAATGTCATGACACCTAACTTGACATCACGTCAACAGAATTGGTAATTCAGTTACAGTTCTGGTACTTAAATACTCTGAGAATATATGTGGCGTTTCTTATGGAGAATCTGAAGATCAATCAAGAATCAATCAGAATATTTGAAGAAAATATTGTTTCTAAATATGGAGATATTTTAGGAACTAGAAGATTGAAGACCTTGATTATAGCAGAAGTTTGCTGCTGAGTTGTAACAGCAAGGAGAAAAGCTTGCTGAGATTTTGAAGGCCCAAATCCAGTTGGGTAATAGGTTATAAATAGCAGATTGTAACCTAGGGTTTGTAAGCCTCACACAATGTAACATTGGGGGTGTTTTGTTAGGTAAACCTGTCGGTCTGTGGCAAGGTTACCATGTGTGTAACTCGATACCTGTAGGTAAGGGTTTGAGTGTTCTTGGACGAAGCTATGAAGCAAGTCTAAGTATTTCTGCATTACTTCATATTCATTGTAATGTAGGAAACCAAGTGGGAGGGCTCTACTTCTTGAGTAGGAGTAGGACTTCTGTTGCTGCGGCAATAGGAATGGAAACTGGTAGGTTTCTATCTAGGAGTTCCTAGGTATAGGTTGCACTGGGTAAATGATTAAGTGAAGGATGGGAACTTGTGAAGTTTAGTCCTGAATTAGTATTGCTGATAGTGGATCTTCTTCCTGGCTTGGTATGCCCCCAGAGTAGGTGTGTTTCACCGAACTGGGTCAACAACTGATTTGTGTTTTTACCTTCAGCACTTTATAATTCTGTCTGTTATATATCAAGGTAAAACTGTAATGTTGTAACAGATGATGTCTCAGAACAAGTTAAGACATCATGCTGATATCTGTGCAGGAGAAACAGAACTGTGAAGGTTGTTTTCTCTCTGCTGATCATGTGCAACAGATGAATAGAACTAGGTACATCGTTGTTCTATCCTCTGCACCTTCAAAGTATATCTGGCACAGCTTGGATAAACTGTGCTTCTGTCATTCTTTAGTACTGAATCACGAAAAATTGGGTATCTACCTTGCAGTGTATTTATTATGTCACATCAGATGTCTAGACATTGAGTATAACATCTGAAGACTGGCATACACCAGAATTTCAATTGGTATCAGAGCAGGCATCCTGTTCTGTTTCTGGATGAGATCCATGGGTGATACTTTCTGGTATCTGCAAGGTCAATCTTAGTACTGGAGATTGTAACCTGGAAAGGTTTATTATTTCCCTGAATGGTCCCTTAAAGTGGGAGGATGGACTATTCATGACAGGAACTGTGTGATTGGCATTTGGCCTGGTTGTGTGGTAGCTGCTCTAGGTTTGATTTATTTTCAAACCTAGGATTTGTGTACGCCTAAAGTGTGGGTGCAAAGATTGAGTTGTATTATGTTCTTCCGCTGTGTAATACTTGGCAAAACTCAAGCTCTGATGTGTTTCCCCTCTTGTGGATTGAAGGCTACTGTATTCAAGAATTCAACATAAGGTATTGAAGATGTCACTGATACTTGAGTCCTCTCAAGTCCACTCATGAAGACGTTCTTCGTTCAGAATGCATGTAGCTACTAGTTGAAGAGCATATGTTTTGGGTGTCAAACAAAGGGATACTTTTGTTTGGGACCTACTCCTGACCTGGAAGAGGAGACATCTGTGTGTGCAAAGTTGACAATGGTAGAGTCAACTATGTCTGTGTGCTCCCGAAGGTTACTTTTAGGAGTCAGAACTCTAGAAGTGAAGCTGGTTGAGATGTGACATTGATCAGGACTGAGCAGTTGTTCCCTGGAGTACTATGGTGTGAAGAAAGACAAGCTCATTGGTTAATAAAAGTTAATAATGGTGCAGCATTATTGCTCCTTCATAGAAGTAGATTGGGATCATGAATCTTGTCATTTAAACATCATGATTAAAAGTGGAAGATCTTTCAAGATGTGAGAATTTGAAGATTCAGAATTTGGTTAAGGTAGTATGTTCTGGCAATACATATCTGCTGATGATTGGTGTTGTTGTCTTCTCTGAAGTACTTAAGGTCAGCTGAAGTCTGATTGGTGTGATTGGAGTATGAACAGGTATAACTCTTGGAGTTACTTGAATCTGGTAGGGATGTCATATGTCATGTCGAGACATTTGTGTACAATGCATGGATATTTTGTGTGGAGCTTCCATGATTGGTAGTTTGAGGGGGAGATTTGGTTAACCTCCTCACATTAGTTCAGCCTGGTGTTTAGCTGGCTGTTGACCTATGTCACATGGGTTCTGGGTGTTGTGTGACATATTTGCAAGGAAGGTTTCATCTCTCTCATTCCTAAGGATGAATCTGATCTGGTAGGAGTTTCAAATCTGTTAAGGTGAGTAGAGTTTGTTCAGAGAACCTAGATATCTCAACTCCTTGGTCTCTCAAAGAAAGTGCTTGCAAGAAGAAGATATTAACACACGAAGAGTATGTCAAAGTATTCAAATGGTGAAAGTAACTTACAGGATAATGGGAAGAATTTATGATCAATTGCTATTCGTGACAAGTACAAGTATTTAAATCGATTATCCTTGGAGTTCAAGATAACTGATGTTCTTAAAGATGTGGGAACATTCCTTCTTCTAGACCCTGTGAAGAATCACAGGAAGAGTGATGCTTTAGAGCTATCTCTTTGGTGACAACAAAATCATTTGATCCTTGAAAAGGTTTCCTGGAAACGTGTTCAGACTCGAAGCTACAAGAAGAAGAAGACATCATAATCTTGATGATGGTTACTTGGATCAGTCTGGTTCTGATCTAGGTAAGGAAGTAAATTAGAGAAGGAGCTGAATTCAACAACTAGATGTTATAACTTAATGTTGTGACATTTGGTTCAACATCAGATTCTTGGTTGGTGAAGTGGCACATCAACTTAAGATAGGATGATCTACGAAGTTGAAGGTTGGATACTTCAAAAATATCGTCTCTTTGCAACTCTTTGAAGTTGTTGGGTGGAGAAGATGTTACATGTTCCTGTCTTAGTGTATCTAAGCCTTTTGTGATAACTTGTAGCTTGAAGTTCAAATTTCAATTGGAAGATCAGAATATCTTTGGGAGAAGTCTGATAAACATGGAGAAGTCAAAAGGTGGCATTTGATTTTTTTTCATATGAGGATTCATGAAGGAGATAATCAAACAGTGGCATTTGGTCTATCTCAGCAGTGGACTCAGAGAATCAAGATAATCAACATGTGGCAGCTGATTATTATCGAGAAAGTTTGATTCAGAGTATGAATGCGTTCAACCAATATTGTTGAACAGAGGGTGCGCTCTTGAAGACATGAAGATGCGTCTTATGTTTTCCATTCATCAAGGGGTCTTATTTACTTTGAATCAGAAGTTGTCTTGAAGGTCCAACTGAGTATTGAATGTGACCTACTTGTTTCCATGAGGAGAAGTGATTGTCCCTAACAGGGGGAGTATTGGTTTGTACGAAAGGACTTCATCAAACTCGTAGGATATAAAGTGTGGCACCTTATTAACTATTGGGATGATGTGTTCAAGACTGAAGAGGACTATGTCTGACCGAATGTCATCACATTGGTAATGACATTGTTCCTAATTTCCTCTAAAACTACAGACAGGAGGAAAATTGGATGAAGTGTGGATTATTATTAATAAACCCATGTGTGTACAGCTATATGACTCAGAGGGAGTAACCATCCTCTTTGTGAAAATGGAATGGTTTCAAACTGCTAATATGAAAATAGCATAATGTATGACGACATAGGATTTGAGCGTGTTTTCATCTGCTAAGAAAACAGGGCGGTTGTGTCTCATTATGAAGCAGTTTAGTGAGCTGGAATGTTTAGGTGATAACTTGTCACCTAATAAAGGTATTATATAACTGAGGCAGAGTGTAATATGCCAACGATGTTTCTTGGATAGGGGATCCTAAGACAAGTACATAAAGGGAGTAGTCGGTTCTAAAAGACAAATGTCTGTTTTAAAAAGGGAAAGACATACTTCATCCTGACAATGGTCAAAGGGTCAAACCCAAGGGTAGGTACCTGCATTAAAATCAGTCCTAGGGTACTGAAACTGTCAGAGTAAAGTACCAAGATCGTTACTATCTATGCCAAAGTTGCATTATTTATGAAGACTCTCTCTATTCTTTCTCTTCATCAGAGGGTTTCAGCAATATGAAGTTTGTTAGCATCTGGGAAAATTGTGCATGGGTATGGATCTGTATGGGCAGTCTTTGTCAAATTCTGGCCAAAAAGGGGGAGAAAGATAGGGACCCAGACTCAGGCGAGACTCAGGTGAAAGCAACAGACGGCAATGTCCAGCGAGACTCAGGTGAAAGCAACATGATCACAAGTAAGTGACTTTGTTTGTGTCTTGTGTTCTGAGTTAAGAGGATAGTTGTGACTTGTGATCTGAGTTACATGATCACAAGTAATCAGTATCAAGATTATCAACAATAATCTTGAGAAAAGAAATCCTCTTGGGCCATCGATGGCTTGGAGTGGCTCACAGATGAGGGATAGAGGTTTGTTGTTTGCTCAAAGGACATCAGCCTCTACAAAGAAGATGTTGGACAAGATGTTGTAACATCTCAACTGTGTTGTGGCCTGGTCCCAAAATGCAACTTGCACTTATTTGTTTTAGCCAAAATTTGCCAAAGGGGGAGATTGTAAGTGCCCTGGCTGGAGAGTTGGCTTCATTTGTAAAACAAATAAGAAAGCAAGTTTACCCATATTCCCTCTGTTGTTTTAATATGTTGGGTTGAAGAAGTTCAACATCTGGACCAACATGTTATGTAAGATGTCACAACATCAGCATATGACATCGCGCCTGAAATTAAGTACTAATTAAGTAACTATGTTATATGTTGAATGTTTGTAACAGCTGTGACTTGTAACCTAACTATTTTAAGTGATCTAAATTATGAAAGAGGTTATTTGTTGTGTTGAAGAAGTTCAACATCTAGGTCAACATGTTAGATGTAATGTCATGACACCTGACTTGACATCACGTCAACAGAATTGGTAATTCAGTTACAGTTCTGGTACTTAAATACTCTGAGAATATATGTGGCGTTTCTTATGGAGAATCTGAAGATCAATCAAGAATCAATCAGAATATTTGAAGAAAATATTGTTTCTAAATATGGAGATATTTTAGGAACTAGAAGATTAAAGACCTTGATTATAGCAGAAGTTTGCTGCTGAGTTGTAACAGCAAGGAGAAAAGCTTGCTGAGATTTTGAAGGCCCAAATCCAGTTGGGTAATAGGTTATAAATAGCAGATTGTAACCTAGGGTTTGTAAGCCTCACACAATGTAACATTGGGGGTGTTTTGTTAGGTAAACCTGTCGGTCTGTGGCAAGGTTACCATGTGTGTAACTCGATACCTGTAGGTAAGGGTTTGAGTGTTCTTGGACGAAGCTATGAAGCAAGTCTAAGTATTTCTGCATTACTTCATATTCATTGTAATGTAGGAAACCAAGTGGGAGGGCTCTACTTCTTGAGTAGGAGTAGGACTTCTGTTGCTGCGGCAATAGGAATGGAAACTGGTAGGTTTCTATCTAGGAGTTCCTAGGTATAGGTTGCACTGGGTAAATGATTAAGTGAAGGATGGGAACTTGTGAAGTTTAGTCCTGAATTAGTATTGCTGATAGTGGATCTTCTTCCTGGCTTGGTATGCCCCCAGAGTAGGTGTGTTTCACCGAACTGGGTCAACAACTGATTTGTGTTTTTACCTTCAGCACTTTATAATTCTGTCTGTTATATATCAAGGTAAAACTGTAATGTTGTAACAGATGATGTCTCAGAACAAGTTAAGACATCATGCTGATATCTGTGCAGGAGAAACAGAACTGTGAAGGTTGTTTGCTTTCTGCTGATCATGTGCAACAGATGAACAGAACTAGGTACATCGTTGTTCTATCCTCTGCACCTTCAAAGTATATCTGGCACAGCTTGGATAAACTGTGCTTCTGTCATTCTTTAGTACTGAATCACGAAAAATTAGGTATCTACCTTGCAGTGTATTTATTATGTCACATCAGATGTCTAGACATTGAGTATAACATCTGAAGACTGGCATACACCAGAATTTCAGGCTCCAAAGGGATGTAGTTCTTGCGCCCTAAAGTCTTACTATTTGTCTTCTTAACCATGCCCCAAGTGCGGATGAACCTTTGGTGATAACCTTGCAGATCATTTGAATAGTTGAACATAATATCCTAGATGAGCATATCATGAGGACCATCCCTTCGGGAGTAACCAAACTGACATAGGGCTAAAGAGGGGTTGTAGATGATGCCTCCTCTAATGCCAAGGAGTGGCACATTGGGAAATTCTCCATAACGATAAATAAAAGAGATGTCTTCTTGAGAGCGAGGGAACCAATAGATATCAGAGTGAGAGAGAGACATTAACATTTGATTCTTTATAGAGCAAAGGCATACAACACATGAGATTTCCTTGCTTATTCATAATATGGGTATGGGGTGATGCAGAATATCCCCGAGCAATGTAGGTACTGGATTGTGAGAAAGGAAAATGTTGATGGCACTGACATCTATAAACTGGTCTAAATTGGGGAACAGAACCAACCCATATATCAAGAGAGCTAAGACATCTTCAAAGGCATGGTAACTCATAGCGTCTAGGAATACCTGAGCTTCTTCATTAGAAAATTTGCAATAAGGCCCTTAACTCCACTTCTTATTTCCCAATTGGACTCAATGTCAGATGGCTTCAAATGTAAGGCTATGGCAACATTTTCAAAAGTTGGATCTTGTTCTAAACTGGTGAAAGGTATCTGCTCCAATATAGGCAAACCAAGTAGCTTAAAGAATTCTTCCAGCATGGGCACCAACTGATAATCTGGAAATGTAAAGCAATGGTGCTTAGGATCGAAGAACTGGAATAGGAAGCTCATTAAACCTTCGTCAAAACTGGTAGTAACCAAATTGAGCAAGGGACCATATCTTTTGTTGAATGATGAGCTTTCAGGAACTTTTAAGACCAACTCCTTAAGCTCAGAAGGAATTTCTACAAATTTGATCCAGATGGTTTTTCTGCAAGCTGAATCCATAACCTACAAAATAGGGAAGAGATAAATCCACAGGTCCTTGAAATGATTCGTGTACATGACATGTCATGATTTTTATGATGTTATGATTATGCTTTAAATCACAGATATAACAAACCCAAACAAGTCACACAAAGACCTTAAGTTTAAAGGCTGGCATGAGTTTTAAAGGTACATACCCTCTTGAAGTTTCAGTTGGCTCAACCTGTCCTATTAATAGTAATCGGGTTTTGAGGAGTCTCATTTCACTGACCTTTTTTTTAGGCATTATTTTATCCCAAGCACCAAAGTATTGTGGCCAAAATATCCCAAAAGTATGATCTTAATGAGTGTAGCATCGAGTATCAACCAATCATTGGTCGGAACCAAAGTCGGCCATCTCACTACTTTCTAATGGCTTAAGATAAGTCAATTAAAGGTTCTAAAGGTCAGTTAGCGCTTAATGATACTATAACGAAGCCTAATGTTATCCTTGACTGACTCAACAAACATTAGTACAAGCTGGAGTATCACGCTAACATAGCTATCACTTCGTCCATATCAATCTACGCCATACAACCTCCATGATTTATTTCTACTTACCTAAAAAGGTGCCCCAGATCCGGGTGTAGGATCTTTTAGTAACAACCCAAACCAGCCCTCAAAAGTAAAGCATGCAAAACACACAATGTAAATAAATTTTTAAATGATATAACTCTAAGGTAAACCCCACTTTATAAGTATGTTCCCCAATAGAGTCGCCAGTTCTGTAATATGGTGGCAGAACCGATTATTGTACTGGTTTTGCGTTTGTATTCGCATATATCACGGTAAGTAAGAGTCACCACCAACTTTTCTTTTATCCAACAAAGGAAAGGATGAAAAGAACAGAAAAAAGACATTTCGAGATTATTTTTAAGTAAGGGGGGTTGTGATACGGTGGGAGAACTGACTTGAGGGTTTTGTGTTTGATCGCAAATGTTGCGGTTAGCAAGAGTCACCACCGACTTTTCTTTTATCCAAAAGGAAAGGTGAAAAAGCACATGAAAGACCTTTGAGATTGTTTCTTAAGTTCGGGGGGGGGGGGGGGGGGGGGTAGATTATAAAAAGGGAAGGTATTGGCACCCTTTTCATCCATGGTTTTCCATGGGCTCTTAGTTACTTTCTAGATCACTTGCTTTTTGTTTGAAATTATGCTTGATGTGGTTTTTGAAAGTATTTTGTAAAGAGGCCATTGTTTAGGCGATCTTTGTAATGATTCTTGTTTGTAAGAATGTATACAAAGATGTTTGATCTTTTGAAAATGTTTTCAATTTTTGTAAGATGTTTGAAAGTGTATGTGTTTGTTTTGAAAATAGCAAGGATGTTTGTTTTGAAATGGAGAAAGTAATTAGGAGCAATCTACTTACTCAAATGTCTTTCTTGTTCATTTTCTTTTCCTTTGACATTTTTGTTGTACAATTGATTTGGTAAGCAACCTTAGATTTGGATGTAAACGGGACGGGTGTGGGTCATCATATAACCATGATTAGCAATGTTGCAAAGTATCTTAGCATACTTTTTGAGGGACTAAGATCATATATAAGGAAACTTAGATAGCGTCATCGAGGGACCATGATCTTGTACTTGCTTGTTTTTGCTAAGATACCTCACATGCGTAATATGGCCATTTTGTATAAGGCAACCAAGTGGAATAACCCTAGAAGTGCTTGTATGCAAGTGTATCATTGTCATGCTTGTTTTTGTCTTGAATTAGGATTTTCTAATCATTGGCTTTAGTCTTTCCATACAAACCCTAATTACTAGCATGTTATATAAAACCGATAAATTGCGAAATTTAAAGTTACTACGCTATTACAACATTTGTGTACAAGTTGAATGGGGATTGCAAGAATTTAAACCCTAATTAATCTATTACAACCATATTGAATTGGTATAATACACAAGGAATTAAATAAATACAAAGCATAAAAATGAATAAATGTACCAGGATGCAAAAGTGTAAAGAAATGAATTTTGTTTGGTTTTCATGAAAAAAAGATTTTATCTTAACCTAATTAAATAAAGAAAACAGTTAATTAAATATGAATTTATTAAGAAAATATTTTAAAGGAAAACCTAGTTTTATTAATTAATCAAAAGAAAATAATTTTAAGAAAAGTATTCTTGGTGTTTTTTATCTTGAAAATATTTATAGCATTATAAAATATTTTTAGTCTTTTTTTATATTAAAATGATGTATTTTAAATGGTGTGAAAAAATAGATAATATTAATTAAGTTTATAAAGTTTACTTAATAAAATAAATAAAGTATAATAAATAAAAATATTTTTTTGTGGAAAAAATAGAATAAAATAAGTCAAAATATAAATATACTATTTTTGTATTTTATAAATTTTTAGTATTTAGAAAATATATTTAAGAAAAATAAAAATGAAAATAAAAAGGAAAATAAATAAATTTTGGCCAGGGGTGTCAATGGGAAACAGGGAGGTCAACTAGCAAAAATAAAAAAATTAGTCAGGCCCAAAGGGCCCAGCGCCTGCCAAACAAAAAAAGAGTCAGAACTGTGAAAATATGAAAAAATGCAAAAGGGTACCACTGGGGCTCGAACCCAGGTCCCATAGGTTACAGGCGCGCGTTTCTACCACTGGGGTGGCTATACATCCGTTAATACAAATGAAACAATAAATATGTAAGGCAAAACGTCTTCAACCTCTAGCCAAACCTACTGTAACTTGCTCATTTCTCATTAAAATGAAAACTGTAAACATGAAACTTGTAGCAAATTTTCTAACGATTCCAGAAATGTAAAGTATTAAAACTATAGATCAAAGATAAGAAAGAATTTTACTGTCCCTAATCTGAACCCTAAAATTTAAGAAATTTCAATTTCAAAATTCTCTAAGCTCAAGCAAAATTAATGGAAACTAAGGACATGGTTAGCTTCAGGGAAATGATATCTACATGTTTTATTCAAAAATAAACTATTGATGATGCATGTATGAAGAGTTCCAAGTTGAGAAAACTTACCTCAAAACTGGAAATCGTGTTTTGAGTTTGAGCTTGTTTCAAGTGATGGTGATGATCATGTTAGCTTCCTTGAGGTCCTAGGAAGCTAATGCAATGGTTTGCTTGAGTTAAGAGTGGTTGAAATGACTTGGAGAAGTCAATGTGCAATGCTCTATTTTTGGTTATGGAAGATAGGATAAATGATGTTATAGAAATGAAACAGGTATAGGGATAAGTTACACTTGATGTAACGAAGCTTTAGAAACTAAAAGGCCAAGAAACGCACGAGGGAAATGGGAGTTTGATGTTCAAGGTCAGAAATTGTGCAACAATGGAGTTTTTGTGCAATTTCTGATTTGAGAGAGTTTTGGTGTATTTCAGGGTGCTTAAGCCTGTGTTCTAGCTCACAAAAAGTGACTCTATTTATAAGTAACAAGTTTGGAGTGCTCTAGTTGATCAGAATTCAAATTTACATGTTTAAGTTAAACATGTGATTTTTTGACAAAACAAGTTTCCATGCCTTGTGTACTTGCAAAGATAGAGTGGTTATGCTTTAAACAAGCTTGCTTCTGACTTTTTGGATGGAGTGTGATCATAGGGAACAAGTTAGAGGCTCAATGTGAACTTTATGCAAAAATCTTACTTTACAAGAATGGCATTGTTAACTTTGTGCCATAAATGGAAATGCAACTTGGACAATAGCTCAATTGTTTGGATCAAAGTTCTAACAGCTATGTAAACATTTAATTAAGGAGTGAAAAACAAGTTTGAGGCCTGCAAAACAAGGATTATGCAGCCTAGCATGGATTTGGTTCAAGTGTTCATCAAAAATGACTTGTAATTCAAGTGACAAAACCCTAATTTCATCTCTTTGATTCTCCCTCCTCAAGAATGATATCAAGGAGTTCTTGGACATTTTGGAAAGCTTGAAATGTTCTCTACAACCCATTTTGAATTTATTTTGAATATTCCCCTTGGAACTATGTGAAAAAATGTCATGAAGTTAGGTCAAAATCCTGACCAAATTAGGGCAAAATTTCACTAAGTGTTTAGTTTCATGACCCTATGTTCATAAAATCATAACTTGAGATCCAAGAATTTTTGGAAGGAGTTGTGTAAATAAAAGTTGTAGATTTCATGGAGATATACAACTTTCATGTTGGAAGTTTTTCTTGAATCATCTTTCATCATGGTGAAAATTTGGCTCAAAGTTATGAAAAAACATGAAATTTCCAACACTTAGAAAAATTTCTATGTTTAGAAATTTTGACTTTTCAAAATGAAATCTCGACTTTTTGATTTCTTGATGAATAAGTTTCATATTTTGACATGTTTTGATGAATTATGATCTTTGGCACTTGAATTTTACCAAAAAGTCAAAGTTTGACTTTTTCAGTATACAGTTGACTTTTGATTAGTTGACTACAAAATTCATTTGTCAATCCAATGGACTTGCAATGTTTTGAACCATGTCATTAGGTCAAAATGATGCAATTGGACTCTTGAGATCATGCCTTAAACCAATTGACCATTTTCTAGGTCAAAAATCAGAAATTGCCCTTTCCCATTCAAAACCCTAATTTTGACCATTTTGCCCTTTTGGAGATTTGATCGAATTTCTTGAGGAGTTGTGGTCCAAACTTGATCAAATGATACACATGAGTTTAAAATGTTGATGTGGACCAAAAATTATGAAGTTTTACTGTGAATTGGCCATAGTTGAATTTTTCCCCAATACAATTGATTTTTAGGTCAACTGCTCAATTGATTGAGCAAAAATGTGATTCAAGGCATGAAACTTGGCAATATTTATCTTGGGGGTCCATATTGATCCATGAAAGTCATATGGGGCATTGGAAGTTCAAAAATCCATGTGCAAACTTAAACCATAATTTTGGTCATTAGGGCATAAGGGGGTGTCTTAAGCTGATCAAACCCTAATGCAGTCTTGAGCCCAAGGAGATCTTGTGGGAAAATTCTTGATAAATGTGAGGGAAAATTTTGGGGTACAACAGGGGTATATTATGGAAAGGGAAGTTGTTAGCATCCTTTCCATCTGTAGTTACCTATGGGCTCTTAGATGCTTAGATGTTTTGAAATATCATGTGCTTTGTGTGTTTTTTGAAAGGTATTTTGAAAGCGTCTTAGTGCGACGAACTTTGTAATGTTTCTCCGAATAGTAGAGAACATATACAAAGTGTTTGAAAAAAATTGAAAGAAGTTTTTGTATAAGTGTAAAGATTGTTTGAGCAAGCATCTAACCGCTATCTACTTTACTCGAGAGGTTGTTCTTTTCCTATTTTCCTTTAGACAGTGCTATCTGAAGCTACCGGCAGAAAACACAGAGCCTCCACCGAACTTTATTTATCTCGAAGGGAGGGGAAATATCGATAAAACCACAAGGGAATGGATAAGATGGTCTTGCGACCAAGAGAAAGGGTAAGGGAGTCGGTTATGCGAGGGGAAGGTATTAGCACCCCTCACATCCGTTGTACTCAATGGGATCCATTTTATTTGTTTGTCTTAAAGGGTGTATTTATCTACAATTATACTCGCTTAAGGGGAAAGTGAATGGTTTTTATTATTGCGTTCATGAGGGTTTCGCGACCCTTTGACTACGTATCCAATGAAGGAATCAGAACATCGTAGTTCCTCTAGGAAATGGTTTGTTTGTTTGTGTTTTTTTAGTGGGCGACGCTAACGCATGCATTCTAGCAATAGGCACGGCCGGTATCGCGGTAGAACGGAGATAACACGCCATTCAGGGGAGTTTTGACTTGTTGAGTGTTTTTGCAAGTTTTAAAATAAATTCAAGTAATGATTAAAGAGTGTTTTTGGATTTTTGATTTGTGAAAGTTAAATTTTAATCACAAAAGAAGAAAAAAAGTTTAAGAGGGAGACTAGAAGAACCCTAATTGTTGTCATGTACAAAGATGAACCTAATATTGAGATTGAAGGGAAACTATCCTAAAATGTTATCATGCTTGGATTTAAAATCTAAGGTCTAATTCAACATAAAAACGATCAAAAATAAAGTTTAATCATTTAATGGAATTTCTACAGGAACATATCAGAAATCAACCGAAACAATCAAATCAAAAAATAAGAAAATAAACTCTAATATTTTTTTGTGACATTTTAATTTAGAGGATCAAAAGACAAAAGAGAATAAAAATTCTAAATCCAATTTTTTTGTAAAATACTAATATATTAGTTATTATATTAAGCTAAGAAAATAGAAATTTAAAACAAACAATGAATAAAAATGAAAAATCAATAAACCAAGGGTATCAGACTGAAATAAGGTGTAAGGTAAGAAATTCTGGCTCTAGGGCCTAGTTGAGATGAGCCTAAGAAACTTGTTTTTGTGTTACTAGTTTGCAAAAAAAAAGGGAACATGGGCTTATGGAGATGCCACTCGGTCCAATCCAATAGAAATTGATCCAAACACACATTGTTTTTTTTTTAAAAAAATTCCAATTATCAGCATTATTGTTTTAATCTTTAATTATTAAAATAAAAAAAAGGAAAAAGAAAAGAAAACAAAATATGAGAACGAGGTCATCAGTGCAGTTAGGGTTAGGAGAAATTGACTTCATAAACTTCCCCCTTTCTCTTTGATGGAATCGATGTATGAATCCTCAACCTTCTTCTTTCCATGTCTCAGCTGTAAACATCATCATCATCACCTCATGCCTCTGATAGCCACCGCGCTATACCTCGCCTCTGCCTCATCTCTTTCACCGATTTAAAACTCTCAGTCTCATCTCCTCTGTTTCAAGTCATCGCCGGTTTCCATCTATTTGTTTTTGGCTAAGAATAATATGATAATAAACAAGCAACAATCATGGCAGTAACAACATTGCAAGTAAGAAACAGAGTTACCTACGACGAGGAGATTCTCACCGGATATCTGATGAGGTACGACGCTCCTTATTTTGCCTCTACTTTTACTCTTTGATTCTTCTACTCTATCTCTTTATTTATTTGCTCCAATTGTTAATATGTTATATGCTTCCGTATGTATTTGCAATGTTGTTACTGTTGGTTGTGTTGTAACGTGGTGGGCTTGTGATTTTCGTTGCGGATTTGTAATGCAGGTTTTGAAAGTTTGTGAATTGAAGGTGATGATTTGGTTGGTGTGTCGAATTGGTGTGGTCTGCACCGAATGAAATGAAGTTATGAATTTGTTAGTGGTGTAGAGGATTGAGGTCTGATGTGGTAAGGTTTTGTGGGTATGAGGTTCTGAGTTATGAGGCTGTTGCGGAAGTTTTGCTGGTGAAGCAGGGAGTTATGATATAATTGTGAGTAAGCTTCTGTATTGATTTTTTTCTCTGGTTTTTGTTGTTGAATCTTCTACCCCTCTTGCCTCAATATTTCCTTTATTGTCATGTGCCAGCCCCTCCACTATTGTTTTTATAGAAGATATGAGATTGGAATTGGGGGGAACTTCATGAATTTAAACATGTGTAGTAGGCTGATTTTTGCTATTGGGATGCAGGTTCTAACTTGCTAATTAGGTGCAATGTTGACAGTTTTTTTGGAGGAGAGTGGGCAAGCTTTCACAGCAAGAAACACAGGTTATGTAGGGCTGTAGGCTGTTCTAGCGGAGTTGCAAGTTGTTTGTAGAAGTATGTTAAAGGCCTGGACAGTTTGGACAGCAACTAATGCTAAGTGTTGGACTAGTTTTTTTTGTGACACATGATAGCAGTAGAGTGGGCAGCAGGTCATGATAGGTTTTTGACTTGAAGCAAGTTTGGACTATTTTGTATAAGGTTTTAGAAAATGGCTTGAAGTTGTATTATGTTTTGGATGTTAGGCTTCATGAAATTGATGAAATTGTATTGATTTTTGTATGAATTTTATTATGTATGTAATGGCAATTGAATTTGGATTTTGCAACGAATGTAAATGTTTCTTTGTATTGAGCTAAAATTGAATGAATTTTTTTGTATTGTGAATCAAGATTTTAAACGTTGAATCTGTGAATGAGACTTGAATATTGAATGAAAGATGGTAGAAATCAATGAATGGTGAACTTGTCTTGATAATCTTTGAGTCTTTTAACTACCATGAAATAAATGTCGAATATTTGATATCTTAAACAAAATAATGAACAAAGGCAATGGACTTTGATATTTGTAACTCGATGATGTACTCCATTGCTCATTTATACTTTGTATACCATGGAATCGCACGAAGAAAACTTCTTAGTCTAGGATCAAACATTGAAGAATCATCCTTAAGATATTGAACCAATATTTGTTCTTCATTTCACGCTATATTTCAATCTCAACTCCACAATAATCATCTTGATGCACAAATCTTCCCTTAATCACAAAATGTGACATGAACCAAAAGAGTGCCTTAAATCAATAAATTCTTGAAAGAAAACTTAATACACTCTTTACTGAGACAAAGCCTTTTCCAGTTTATGAAATTAACACACGCATAAACGCCTTGAAATGAAGATGATTTGAGAACACGAGGATAAAACCTAGCCCACATGATTCTCCCCTGAAATAATTATAGAAACCCTAGGATTAACGACCCAAATTCACCCGAGATGCACATTAAATGAAGAATGCGGCTTGAGATATTGAGAATCTACAAAACCCTGGTTCGAAGTCTTCTTAGTTGAAAATAAAGAGAGAACCTTAACCTCAACAAGTTGTAACCCTAACATCTTGCTCTTGAGACGTATTTGAAATATATGAAAGAGGAATTTCACAATAACCATGGATCCAAAACCCTAGTCCCTTGACAAACAATAGAGAAATAAACCCTAATCCAGGCTCTGATGAGTTTGAATGAGAAACAACCATGTAACTTGATGAGAAAGAAATCCATTATAACCCTCAAAAATCCATCCCACGATCCATTAATTGAGAACCAGATGAATTTCCCTTTTACCTGATAAGAGAACTTCAAAACAAAATTAGACATAAAGAGGGTACAACCCTAATACCTTAATCCAAGGAACCTGATTCCGTGAGATGCGGGATATGCAAATGACTTAGTAAAAATGATACAAATGGGATGCAAAGTTCAAAGCCAAACAAAAGTAAAAAGAAGTAGGGAAAATTTGAGGTACGATAGCTGCCCCTATTTAATCGTCTTAAACCTGAAGGTGAGATTGGCGTCAGCCTTTCGAAAGTTCAAGGTGGAAGATAATTAAATACCAGGACCCGAAATTTGTCCTGGAGAAATGGTGTGAGTGTCATTTATTGGTGTGAATGTCTGCTGGGGAAAGACAAACTGGTCTTCTGGTTGACTGGTCATGATGGATAAACATGGTTGAACAATGATAGCTCGTACTGGGGTAACGACTCCCATACAAGGTTCTTGAGGGAGTGGGCGGTAAAGTGACTGAAAGGATATGGTTGACAATGTCGCGGTGACTGAAGGTAGGATTTATAAGAAACTTAAAGATAACATGAGGGTAAAGTATACGGAGGACTTACGACCCTAAAAAGATAACGTCAGGGTAAGACCTACGAACGACCTACGACCCTAAGAGAGATATAGCAAAGGTAAGATCTACGGATGATTTACGACCTTAGGAAAGATAGCGTGACAGTAAGATCTACTGACAATCTACGACCCTAAAAACAAGATAATGCGAAGGTAATATCTACGGATGATCTACGACCTTAGGAAATATAGCGTGATGGTAAGATCTACTGACGATCTATGACCCTAAAATCAAGATAATGTGAAGGTAAGATCTACGAGCGAACTATGACCTTAAATGAGATGAAGTGAAGGTAAGATATACGAGCGACCTACGACCTTAAAAAACAAGATGACGAGAGGGTAAAGTCTACGGACGACCTACGACCCTAAGCGAGATAAAGCAAAGGTAAGATCTATGGACGACCTATGACTTTAAGAAATGTAAAGTGAGTATTGAGAATTGGGGAGCATGACGTACTAACACCATGGTTTATTTTAGTTGGTAGTGTAATAATAGATGTTAACTGGGAATTATGAGGATGATATTCTTTATGAGGATGTTTTTTTGATTTGGGATTGATTTGGGATTGATCTGGCTCATGCCTCATGTGCATTTGAAGTGTGGCATGATGATTCGTGGATATGCTATGCGTTTGAGGATGCAATGCAATATGCAGTTATGATTATTGTATGCAAAGTTCCAAATGCTAATCTAATTGGGATCCGTTGCTCGTCGTTTGGAGATACCAATTGGTGCTTGAAATCTGGGAGAAAAGAGTTAGCCTTGTCGAGTTCACTGGGGATTAAATCTTGCTGAGGAGAAATGACTTGATCTGACTTCCTTCATGTGTTGAACTTTTTGTGAATAACTGAAAAAAGGCGTGGATCTTATCAAATTCCCCAAGTTTCTCGGTGTTGGAGAGTCGGGCGCTCGGTCGACTGTATAGAGGCGACGAGGATGAAAGCTTGGTCAAGGCGGCCTTTATAACTTGCTACCTGCACAGGAGGAACAAACGTTTGAACGCCGTGGAATTCCCTTGGGATGCCTTCATATCCATGTAATGTAGTGTTTCACATCTTAGCTTGTGATTATTATTGACTTGTTTTTTTCAATGCAATGCTTAACAAAGAATTTAAATCACAATTCGCATATGAAAAATAAAGTAAAAGAACATAACAAAGATTTTTTAATGGAAGGGAAATTTTTTATTAATGAGTTTGGCCCGTGAATGGGCATTCATACATAGAAACAACTCCTAAATGAGGAAGTTGCGAAGAAGAAAAGAAATACAACGAGTAAAATGGAAATAAGAAAATCTCGAACTTCCGTTAAAACTGATATTGCTATAGTTCTCGTATCGTGGGTCGTCCTAGTGCCGTGCTTCCAAAGGATAATAGCTGAATTCATCTGCCCCGTATTAGGAGGGTGTACGTGAAGAGTCTTCAAACTACAGTCTCTCGCTTTTTTTTTGTCCCTAATTTTTGCCTGGATCGCCCTTTCGGGTTTTCAGTCTACCGGGACACCCATTTTTGCCTAAGCCGCCCTTTCGGTTTTTCAACTTAGCGGGTTATTCTTTTTTTTCCTTTTTTTAGCCCTAACTTTTTCCTAAGCCGCCCTTTCGGGTTTTCAACTTAGCGGGTCTTTTTTATGCGTAGTATTTTTTGACTGAGTCTAAATTGACTGGAAGCAGAAAGTCTTCCCCATCCATGTTTGTCAGGATTAGAGCACCTCCTGAAAAAGCTTTCTTCATGATGCACGGTCCCTCATAGTTGGGAGTCCACTTGCCTCTCGGATCTGTGTGGATTGGGAGAATCTTCCTTAAGACCAGGTCACCTGTGTGGAACTCTCGAGGCCGAATCTTCTTGTCAAATGCTCTCTTGAGACGTTGTTGATATGACTGACCGTGACAAATGGCTGCTAGGTGCTTTTTTTCGATGAGATTGAGTTGGTCGAGTCTAGTTTGAATCCATTCAGCTTCATCAAGCTTAGTATCCATCAGAACCCTTATGGAAGGAATCTCTACTTCGACAGGGAGTACCGCATCCATACCATAAACTAGTGAAAATGGAGTTTCCCCAGTGGAAGTACGCACCAAAGTTCGATAGCCATGAAGGGCAAAAGGAACCATCTCATGCCAATCTTTATATGTTCTCACCATTTTCTGAACAATCTTCTTTATGTTCTTGTTAGCGGCTTCGACTACCCCATTCATCTTCGGCCGATAATTGATGAATTATGGTGCTCGATCTTGAACTCTTCACACATTTCCTTCATCATCTTGTTGTTGACATTTGACCTGTTATCAGTGATGATCTTGTTAAGAGTTCCATAACGACAAATGATTTCTCTTTTGATAAAATGAGTGACAACTTGCTTGGTCACATTCTTGTACGAAGCCACTTCCACCCACTTGGTGAAGTAGTCAATAGCAACGAGAATAAACCTGTGTCCGTTTGAAGCGCTCGGCTCGATTCGCCCAATCATATTGATGCCCCACATTGCAAAGGGCCATGGTGACGTCATCACATTCAAAGGAGTGGGAGGAACATGTATCCTGTCTATGTAAACCTGACATTTGTGGCACATTTTGGCATATACACAACAGTCGCTTTCCATCGTCATCCAGAAATAACCTGCTCGTAGGATTTTCTTGGCCATGGAATGCCAACTAGCATGAGTCCCAAAAGAGCCCTCGTATATTTCTCGTATAATGGATTCTGCTTCGTGTCTATCCACGCATCTGAGCAGAACCAAATCATAGTTTCTCTTGTACAGAACGTCTCTTGACACTAAAAACTTAGACGCCAACCTTCTAAGAGTCCGCTTATCACAAATTGTAGCACCTTCGGGGTACTCTTTCTTCTCAATATATCTTTTGATGTCGAAGTAGCACGGCCTTTCGCCTGATACATCTTCAGTTGTGAGACAATGAGCAGGGAAAATGTGTGCTAGCTCCTTGTAACGACAGATCCTTATATTGGGCGCATGATTCGGGTAACTGACTTTGAACATTGCTGCTAAAGTGGCCAGAGTGTTTTCCAGTTGATTTGCTTCTCTAGGAATATGCTCAAAGGTGACCTCATCAAAAGCGGGAAACAACTCTAATAAGTAATCCCGGTATGGAACTAAATTAGGGTGCTGTGTATCCCAATCACCCCGTACTTGATGTATCACTAAGGCAGAGTCCCCATAAACTTCAAGAATCTTGATCTTCAAATCAATGGCTGCCTTAAGACCCATCACACAAGCTTCGTATTCAGCGACATTATTCGTACAATCAAAACATAATCTGGCAGTGATAGGTATGTGAGTGTTGCGTGGAGAGGCCAGAACTGCCCCAATGTCGTGACCCATGGCATTTGATGCACCATCGAACGTTAGAGTCCATCGCTCCCCTGGTTCGGGTCCTTCATTATCATCAAGTTTCAAAACATCCTTGTCTAGAAAATCCAACTTCATGGGCTGATATTATTCCAATGGCTAGTGAGCGAGATGATCAGCAAGAATGCTACCTTTGATAGCCTTTTGTGTGACTTACTAGATGTCATACTCAGACAAAAGCATCTGCCATCGGGCAAGCCTGCCTGTGAGTGCTGGTTTCTCGAAGATGTACTTTATCGGATCCATCTTAGATATCAGAAGTGTAGAATGTGTCAATATATACTTCCTCAAACGTCGAGCTTCCCACGTAAGGGCACAACAAGTCTTCTCATGTAAGGAATACATTGATTCACAATCAGTGAACTTCTTGCTCAGGTAATAAATGGCGTGTTATTTTCGTCCAGTATCATCATGTTGTCCGAGCATACAACCCATAGATCATTCAAGCACAGTCAAATCCATAATGAGAGGTCTCCCTGGAACTGGTGGTATGAGTATTGGTGGTTCTTGAAGATACTGCTTAATCTTCTCGAAAGCTTCTTGACAACTTTCATCCTAACGGACATCCTGATTCTTGCATAATAATTTAAAGATGGGTTCACAAGTAGCAGTAAGATGAGAAATGAACCTAGCTATGTAATTCAACCTTCCAAGGAAACCTCGTACTTCCTTTTCATTTTTCAGTGCCGGTGTTGTACCCCAAAATTTTCCCTCCCATATTCTTCAAGATTTGCCAAGATCAAGCTTCAAAATCTCTCAAGGGTTGCACAGTCCAATGGCCTCCTAACAGTCAAAAATTAGGGTTTTGGTTCTGGCAAAGAAATTGAAGTTTCCAAGGGTCCAATCAAGTCCCACATGCCTACAAACATTTTCAAGCATCCTCATGCCAAGTTTCAAGACTCACAGCACAAAATTGCACAGTCAAAAACCCTAGGTGCTTCACAGTCAACTGCAGGGGCAAAATGGTCATTTGACAGTCAAAAGTCAAAAATTTTGGTCAACATCTTATTTTGAAGCCACAAACACCATTTGATCAATTCTTGATCATGATTCTCAAAGCATGGCTCAAAAAGTCTCAAGATGCAAAGGTTTCTATTTCTGGATAGTTGGAAAAGTCAACTGCAAATTGACCAGGGCATAACTTCCACATGGTTTATCAGAAAAATTCCATCCAAAGCTCATTTTGAATAGAATGACATTTCCTACAACTCATATTCACACTTCAAGTCCAAGAAATGCTCTCACAAAAAGTTATCAATCTCAACATTATAGGTCATTTTCAAAAGTCAACAAAAAGGCACTTTAAGTAAAAGACCATAACTTGAGATTGGTAAATCAAAATGACATGGGATCAAAGGCATTGGTTAGAGGACTTCAAGACCTTTCGAAAATGTCCAAGAACATGATCAAAGCTTAAATATTGAGCAAGATATGCCTTGTGGAAGTTGGGAAATTTTTGGGAATTTTGAAAAGTCAACTTTGCTTCAAATGCTTCAAAATTGCTAATGGGCCTCAATTTCTTCCATGAATCATTACCCAAAGGCCATGCACGACCCATTGACATCCAAGGGAGTTATTTTCTCATTTTTGATTAATTATTTGAATTTGTATTATTATTAATTCACTTAATTAAAATTAATTATGGAAAAAATACTAAAATAAAAGTTTTGGATCTTTTTGTGCAGCATATTCTCCCATTAAGAGCTCAATGTTTCGTGCACCCCTCAAAAGGAAAGAATCTCTCATGATTGGCAATGATTGGTATGGAAAACTTTGAAGAAAAGATATGCAAAATCAAAAATTCAAAAGCATTGAATACATGGATCATGGGCTTGTTTTGCTTGACCTAATCATGCTACATACATATGCAAACATAACCTAATGCATAAGAAGACAGAAGAGGCTGCGCAGAAGGCATAGAAAAAACTTGCACTTTTTCACAAAAAATCTCAAAACTGTTTTCATAGCTAGAGCTCGTTTCAAGGCCTCAAAGCTATTCCAAAAGCTAGCTGACACCACCAGGAAGAGATTACAATCAAGAACATAGCCCCTGACCTCAAGAATTGGTAGAACCATGTTCCCCTGTTCAGAAATATTTTCATATTCGTGTTTGAATTTGCATACATTTTCCATACGTTTTAAGCATTGATTTATACTAACATGAGTGTTCTAAAGCTATTGGCATTCTTTGATTGAATTTTTAAGCCTTGTACACGAATCCACCATGAAAGCTGCTTAGGGTTTCAGAGCTCTAATTTTGGGGTTTTACGCATAAAGCAAAATTGGCCAATAAAACCAGTACCATTGGAATCGTGACATCCAAACGGATTTAAATCACCCATCGCGCCCTTTTTCTTCTTGCTTGTGAGCTAATCGCTATTATTCCATGGCTGTTTTAGTGGGGGTTTAAAACCCCCGCTATCTATTCTTATTTTCAGGCAAAAATGAAGACACAATGGAGAAGACGCTGAGTTGTAAGCACAAGACTGGACAGTTTGAATTTAGCGCGTTTTTTTTTGTTTGCTTCAGGCCACTATCGCTTTTCCACATATGTTATTCATGTTCCATAATAATATCAGATAAACGCGTTGGTTGAGTTGGTCGTTGCGTTGGCATGTAGGTATTGGGACCTGGGTTCGATTCCCAGGTCCCCCATATTTCCCTATATTTTTTCTTGTAACGTGTTCAGGTACACTTTCCCTCCAGTGGTCCACCATGTACGTGTATACTTGAGCCTGCCACATGTCCAGCAACTTCAATCTAATGGCCAGAATGGGAAGATCACCATGCACGCTGGTCAATGGACCCACACACAATCTCTGAAAGTCAACCAGGCCTTGAATTCAGTGGGCCAAATTCCTTGCAAAACCTCCAAATTGGGCAGAACCCCCCCCCCCCCCCCCATTGTTTGTATTTCCTTTTCTTAATTCCCTTTTCTTTTCTTCTTTTTAATTTTAATTGTTTTTTTATTTAATTCATAAAATAATTTTCATAATAAAATAAAAACCAGAAAAATCATAAAAATAAAATATGTTTATTGTTCTTTTAATATTTAATCCACTAATATTTTGTGTAAATAAATTTTATTAATCAATTTAGTGTAATTTTAGGTTTTCAACTTTAATGTTTTTCTTAAATAAACTAAAAAACATAAAAATTAGGTTTTTAGCATCTTTATTCTTTTTCTCAATAAATAACTTTTTCTCCTTATTATTATTATTAATTAATTTTGTAAATACTCATGTCACTAAATAATTAGTAAATTAGGTCAAAACTTAAATATTTTCTTTAATAATTAAAAACAATTTAGAACTAGGGTTTAATTTCTAATTCCAATTAATTTTCTTTATTTCCATTAAATACAAAAAAACATCAAAAATAATTTCCTTTCTTTATTTAATCATTAATTAACTTTTAATTTCATTTAATTTCTTTAAAGGGTCCAACGCCCTCGCACTTTCGATTCCAATTTCTTTTCTCGCGCGTTTGTTCTTATTTTTCTTTTTAATCTTATGTAATTGCCCCAAAGCCTTGTAATAGTAATTAGGACCTTTATTTTCCTCATTTTTATTCAAATCGGGTTTTTGTTAATTTGGCGATGTATAGACCCGCGCCTTGTAATAGCGTAGGACCTTTATTTTTCCGCACTTTAATTTCCGCACCTTTAAACTGCTAATCACATGAAAGAATGTATGGCCAAATAAAATCAAAGCATAGATCACCAAATGCATGACAAGACAAATATTATCTGAAAATGACACACAATTCACACACCACTCTTAGGGTACGCCTCACTGTTGCCTTTCCCCTCGAAACGTGGTCGTCGAGTATAGGACGTTTTAGTAAGTCCTCATGTCCATGAACATGGCATGGGGGTAGCTTCTAAGGTGTCCTACTATTGCTCTGGTGGCCACACCGTTGCCTTACCTTCGAAACATGGTCGTCGAGTATAGGACGTCTTAGTGAGTCCTTATGTCCGTTGATCCAGTTGCCTCGGAACGGTTGCCTCGGAATCAAAAAGATCAATGGCATAAGGGTAGCTTCTAAGGTGTCCTACTGTTGCTCTGGTGACCACATTGTCCCTACAAACGAATTGACCTGAATACCTCCAACGGTGGTGCTACCTACCTCTCAATGGTGGGATGGCTCTACCTTAAGGACATTTACACAGCCTAATTCCTTAGGGTAGGTAGATGACTCGTAGATACTTGCTCTAATTCGAAACAAATCAAAAACTTCTTTTCACACCTACACTTTTCAAAAAGCTTTCAAAAACAATTTTTCAAACACTCTTGAGGACTGATACAAGAGTCGATCTGAAACTTTAAACGAAACTTTTTCAAACCCACTCACACTTGAAAAGCAAACAAACATTTTGAAAACACAAATGAGCAAGTATCTAAAGCCCATGGATAACCATGGATAGAAAGGGTGCTAACACCTTCCCTTTCTATAAATCTACCTCCCGAACCGAGAACTAATCTCATAAGGAATTTTTCTGTGCTTTTGTCCTTTCCATGTTGGAGAAAATAAAAGACGGTGGCGACTCTTGCTTCCGCGACATTTCGCGAACCAGCGTTAAACAGTCAGTTCCAAATCCACCGATCACAGAACTGGCGACTCTGCTGGGGAAATAATAAGTGGGGTGTACCTTAGGATTAGATCATGCTTATGTTTTCAATTACTTTGCTTTGATTGCTTTATATTTGTGGGCTTTGCATCGGAGTTTCATAGATCCTAACCGGATCTGGGGATACCCTATTAGGTAGCATAAGCTATGAGGGACCTGTCCGGCGTAGACCGACATGGGTGAAGCAGTGGCTACGTTGGTGTGGCACCTCGGTCTGTACCGATATCCCTTGTGTTGCAACGAGGAGAATATGGGTCTTCTGAGGAGTCGTTAAGCACCAACCGACCTTAGAACCTTAAATGACACAACTTGGCCAATATAACAGTAGCAGTATGCTACGCCCATTGAGGCTAAACTCTCGCGATGGTTCTGGCCGCAAGAAAAGATTGCGAGGCTGGAGTTATGACCGATTGAGGGTAGTCAGTGATATTGGGATCCTCTAGAACCCGGTTACTTCTGATAGGACAGGTACGAACCAACAAACTGAAAGAGGGTAATACCTAAACCCCATGTTGGCCTAAACTCTAAGGGCTTGTCTTGTGTGACTTGTGTGCCTTATCATGTTTGCCTTTGTAAATATTTGTGGTGTGCTTTATCATAACATCATGCCATCATGAACATTGCATGCATCCTGCATAAGGACTGGCCATTTCAAAGACAAGAGGGTTTCACCTTTGCTCTTTTTTGTAGGACATCATGATGCATATGCAAAGGAATACTATCCGGTTCAACTTTGTTCACCCACCTGAGTTGCTTGAAGAGTTGGTTAGCAGAATTCCAAATACTACTTCCTTCATTCAGAGGCATGGTTCTCTTCTCAGTTTAGTCACGGCAAAGTGGGACCAACAGTTGATGAGTGTCCTGACCCGGTTCTATGACCCTCTGTACCAGTGCTTCACCTTTCAAGACTTCCAGCTGGTCCCTACCCTGGAAGAGTTCTCTGATTTGCTTAGTATCCCTATCTTGGATCAGACTCCCTACACTGGTTGGGAAAAGACTCTTAGGCTTGAGGAGGTTGCTGCAGCTCTTCCCTTGACTCACCAAGAAGTAATGGACAACTGGGTGACTAGAAGCGGAGTTAAGGGTTTCTTGGCCAAGTTTCTGATTGGTAAAGCTAACAGTTTCTGGAATGACTTGGACTTTAGGGAATATGAAGACATCCTGGCTCTCTTAATCTATGGTCTAGTCTTGTTCCCTAATCCTGATAACTTCATTAACGTCACTGCCATAAGGATCTTCATGTCTCGGAATCCTATGCCCACTCTCTTGGGTGATATCCTGCAACAACTTTATGCTCGTACTGCCCGAAGACGAGGAACTTTGTGGTGTTGTATCCCTTTGATAATGAGGTGGTTTATTTCGCACCTCCCTAAGTTCGTGCTGAAGAACAAAGAAGGAAGAGGTTGGGCTCATAGGTTAATGTCTCTCACTGATAAGGACATCATTTGGACTCTCAGAGGTTTGGATGAGATAGCTGTTATTGATCGTTGCGGAGAATACCCCAATGTTCCTCTGATTGGTACCCAAGGAGGAATCTCTTATAATCCATATCTAGCTCTCCGTCAGTTTGGAAGAGCCAAAAGAGCAGGGCCTCATGAGATGTTGGTGCCTCACATCAGTTTTGAGTTTCAGGTGGATAGTGACGAGCTGCGTCGTAGGTTCATCAAGGCTTGGGACAGAGTTCATAAAGCTGACCCACAAGAGTTAGGACCAAAGACCTCTCTACCTATGGAAGCTTACTACAAATGGGTCAGCATCCATGCTCAAAAGTTAGGTATGCCGTGCGAAGCTGTCAGACCCATCATTCTTGAGTATCCTGACAAAGATGGGGTTCCCCCAACTGTTCTCCCTCCTCAGATACCTACTGATTATGAGATATTAAAGAGGTCTTGGGCACAACTGCGAGAAGAACGGGATTCTTACGGGGGAAAGTTCAATGAGCAGGAATTGAAGATCCAGAAGCTGACAAAGCAGTTGGAGAATGAGCGAGCTCTGAATGACTACATCCGTACTGAGAAGAGGAGACCCTGGGATCAATGATGAGCTTTGGATTTCCTTTTACAGTTTTATTTCCCTTTTCAGTATTTCCATTTTCTATGTAACGCCTAAGGGCAACCTGTTGAACAATTTAAATTTCAAAGTTAAATCTAATGAAGTGTGTTCCTTTTTGTTTACAAAGTTGATTCCCGATTGTCTTTGAAAACATAAATCATACGCATTCCATTCATCATGTGCATAGCAGGTACTCTTCTTTTCAGGTTACTTACTGTTCTTCGCTGTTTATTTCAGCATCATGAACCCTGAATCATCTACCGAGCTGTCTATCAAGGCCCTTCAGGCGCAGAACACACAATTTCAGGAGCTGATCATGGGTTTGGCTCAAGGTCAAGAAGAGTTGAAGGCTTTGCTCCTGAAGAAGGAGAAGAAGAAGAAGAGAACTATTCTATTCAACTCGGGCCGGAGATTTGGTAACACACTGCAGAATGAGGAAGCTGGTTCTTCTGTAGGCAAAGACAGCCCCCAGGGGGGAAGGGCTCCTAGTCCGGTGGTCTCAGACAAGGAGACTGATTTTAATGAGGAACAGTATCCTCCAGCTGAAGACCGGTACAAGCAGTTGGAAGACCGTCTGAACACCATGGAAATTCAATAAGTACCTGGTTTGGATTTCGGAGACTTGGGTTTATCTTCTGGTGTGATCATCCCTCACAAGTTTAAAGCACCATCTTTCACCATGTATGACGGGGCGTCTTGCCCTAAGTTACACCTCAGATCTTATGTGCGGAAGATTCAGCCGTATACGGTGGACAAGAACTTGTGGATCCACTTCTTCCAGGAGAGTCTTTCAGGGACTTATCTCGAATGGTTCTATCAGCTGGATGGAACCAAGATTCGTAACTGGGAGGAGTTGGCTACTGCTTTTTACAAGCAGTATCAATATAATGCCGACCTTGCTCCTACACGTACCCAACTTCAGGGTATGTCGCTAGGATCAGGCGAAGGTTTTAAAGAGTATGCGCAGAAGTGGAGGGACCTGGCTGGCAGGGTGCAGCCTCCGTTAAAAGACCATGAGCTAGTGGATATGTTCTTGGGGACCCTCTCTAGGCCATTCTTCAATCATCTTATCGGTAATTCGTCTGCAGGATTTACTGACCTCATTCTGACAGGGGAAAGGATAGAGGCTGGCATGAAGTCCAGTAAGATTCAGAAGGGTGCATCTTCAAGTTCTGAGAAGAAGCCCTTCAAAAAGGAGGCCAGTGCTGTGTATGGGCCTAGAAGGCAAGATAAACCAGAGCGCCGCCAATCTGTCAACGCGGTGGTGATTGCAAAGCCTGCTGCCGCTCCTCGGCAAACCAATCAACCAAGGGCCGAAAGACCCAGAAGAGAATTTACCCGGCTGAGTATGACCTTGTCACAAATCTTGCCGCAGCTGCTATCCACCAACTTGGTGACTGTCAGAGAGGCTCCAAAGGTTGTGAATACTACATCCCCCAAGTATAATCCAAATGCCCGTTGTGCTTATCACTCCGATAGCCCGGGGCATTCTACTGATGACTGTCGGGCCCTGAGAAATAAGGTGCAGGACCTTATTGATGCGAAGGAGGTACAGTTTGAGGCACCTGAGAAGCCCAATATAGTGACAGCTCCCCTGCCTGCTCATGGAGTGAATGCTATCAGGGATGATGACGAGGTGGAAGAATCTGAGTTCGACAGCTGGATTTATCCAACAGCCGACAGTGGACCTAGCAATTGGACTACAAAGGACAACCTACCTGTTACTTTTGTTACGCAGTGATGAATTCCTTTGTTTTTGTTATTTGTAATAAACAATAAACTGAAACTTTATGGCCCGGTGTCTTACCCGGGGCACCGTTGGCTTCATTTGTGAGGGCTTATAACTGTCATTTACATATATCATGAATAAAGACCTTGGACGTTTTTTCGCATTTCAAATCTTGTGCTCCCTTTCTTTCTTTCTTTCTTTATATATTGCAAAACAGTTGTATTTACACACACTCACCTACACAGGTTTCAATCCACTCTGGATCTCACTGGTAACGACTCTGCTACTGCCAGTTATGACTTCGAAAATCCGATCAACTTAGCCGAAGACGAAGGTGAAGATGATTGCGAAGTGCCTGGTGAGCTTGCAAGACTGTTACTCCAGGAAGAGAGGGAAATTCAACCACATGAAGAGCCAGTGGAAACGATAAATCTGGGTACTGAGGCAGACAGAAAGGAAGTCAAGATTGGTGCTAATCTGGAGCTCAGCGTAAAACAACGGTTGACTCAGATGTTACATGATTATGTGGAGATCTTCGCCTGGTCCTACGAAGACATGCCTTGGTTGGATACTGACATCATGGTCCATCATTTGCCTACCAAGGAAGACTGCCCTCCGGTTAAGAAAAAGGTCTGCCGTATGCGTCCAGAGATGTCTGAGAAGATCAAAGCTGAGGTTATGAAACAGTTCGACGCCGAGTTTCTTGCAGTGACTTCTTACCCTCAGTGGGTTGCTAATGTGGTGCCGGTACTGAAGAAGGATGGTGAGGTCTGAATGTGTGTTGATTACAAGGATCTGAACAGGGCCAGCCCCAAGGATGACTTCCCCCTACCTCACATTGACGTTCTGGTTGACAATACTGCTCAGCACAAGGTGTTCTCTTTCATGGATGGCTTTTCAGGTTACAATCAGATCAAGATGGCTCCTGAAGACATGGAAAAGACTACCTTTGTTACTCAGTGGGGCACCTTCTGCTACAAGGTCATGCCATTCGGGTTGAAAAATGCTGGGGCAACGTGCCATGGTTTCTTTATTTCATGACATGATCCATCATGAGATAGAAGTGTATGTCGACGACATGATTGCAAGGTCCCAAACTGAGGAGGAACACCTTGACCATCTGCAGAAGCTGTTTGACCGTTTGAAACTGTACAAGCTGAGGTTGAACCCGAACAAGTGCACCTTCGGGGTTAGATCTGGAAAGTTGCTAGGCTTCGTTGTAAGTGATAAGGGTATTCAAGTGGACCCTGCCAAGGTTAAATCCATTCAAGAGATGCCGGTTCCTAAGACAAAGAAAGAGGTCAGAGGCTTTTTAGGACGCCTGAATTACATTGCCCGGTTCGTCTCACATCTAACTGCTACCTATGAGCCAATCTTCAAGCTGCTGAAGAAAGATCAGTAGTACGTTGGAATGATGAATGTCAGGCCGCTTTTGACAGAATCAAAGAGTATCTCCAAGAGCCACTCATCCTTATGCCACCGGTTGAAGGGAGACCTCTGATACTATACCTGACAGTACTTGACAACTCAATGGGGTGTGTGCTGGGGCAGCATGACGAGTCTGGCCGAAAAGAGCACGCCATTTATTACCTTAGCAAAAAGTTTACCGACTGTGAGACCCGATACTCACTGCTCGAGAAAAGTTGCTGCGCTTTGGTATGGGCTGCTCGCCGGCTGAGACAGTATATGCTGACTCACACTACCTTGTTGATCTCAAAGATGGATCCAATAAAGTACATATTTGAAAAGCCTGCTCTGTCTGGGAGAATAGCATGATGGCAAATGATCTTGACAGAATATGACATCCAGTACACGACTCAGAAAGCCATCAAAGGAAGTGTATTGGCAGACCACTTGGCACATCAGGCAGTAGACGACTATCAGTCAATGAACTTCGAGTTTCCCGACGAGAGCATCATGATAGTGACTGATTGTGAAGTACCTGGACCGGATGAAGGACCTGAGGAAGGATCCCAATGGTCTATGCACTTTGACGGAGCCTCCAACGCTTTGGGTAACGGCATCGGCGCTGTGATCATATTCCCTTAAGGCACTCATACTCCACTCACTTCTCGGCTATGTTTCAACTGCACCAACAACATGGCGGAGTATGAGGCGTGCATCATGGGACTCCAAGCTGCGATCGACTTAAGGATCAAGTTTCTGAGTGTCTTCGGAGATTCCGCTCTCGTGATCAATCAGATTAAAGGCGAGTGGGATACGAAACATCCGAACCTTATTCCTTACAAAGAATGTGTGTTGACATTGATCCCCCACTTCACAAAGATAACTTTTGAACATTTCCCAAGAGAGGAGAATCAATTGGCGAACGCGTTGGCTACGATGTCTTCCATGTTCAAAGTCAAATGGGACAATGAGGCTCCCCGGTTCATTATCTGGAAACTGGACGAACCGGCATACTGTTGTGATCTTGAGGCTGAGGTAGTGACTGAGAAACCTTGGTACCATGAGGTGAAGAGATACTTGGAAACTCAAGAGTATCCTGAAGGTGCATCTATCAATGATAAAAAGTTTCTGAGAAGGTTCGCAGCGAAGTTCTTCCTTAGCAACGGCATTCTGTACAAGCGAAACCATGATTCGACCTTACTGCGTTGTGTGGATAAGACTGAAGCAAAAAGGATCATGGCGGAGCTACATGAAGGTACCTTCGGAACACACTCCAGTGGACATACTATGGCAAAGAAGATCCTTCGGGCAGGGTATTTCTGGTCCACAATGGAAGCCGACTGTTACCAACATTCGCGGACATGTCATAAATTCCAGATTTACGCAGATAAGGTGCACGTCCCTCCAGTTCCTCTGAATGTCCTGACTGCACCTTGGCCTTTCGCAATGTGGGGCATAGATATGATCGGCGAGATTAAACCTACGGCATCCAACGGGCATCGCTTCATCCTGGTAGCGATCGATTACTTTACAAAGTGGGTTGAGGCAGCTTTTTATGCTACAGTAACCAAGAGCGTCGTGGCACGGTTCATTCGGCACAACCTGATCTGTCGATACGGCGTCCCAGAAAGAATCATTACAGACAACGATACCAATCTCAATAACAAGATGATCACTGAGCTCTGCGAGCAATTTAAGATACAGCACCACAACTCTTCTCCTTACCGGCCGAAGATGAATGGGGCTGTAGAAGCAGCGAATAAGAATATCAAGAAAATTGTGCAGAAGATGACAGTGACCTATAAAGATTGGCACGAGATGTTACCGTTCGCTCTTCATGGGTACCGTACCTCAGCAAGAACGTCAACCGGGGCAACTCCTTTCTCCTTGGTCTACGGCATGGAGGCAGTCTTACCAATCGAAGTGCAAATACCCTCTCTCCGGATAATGAAGGATGCAGATCTGAGCGAAGATGATTGGATCCAGACACGACTTGATCAGCTAAACTTAATCGACGAAAAGAGACTTACTGCTATATGTCCTGGTCAGACGTACCAAAAATGGATGATCAGGGCATTTAACAAGAAAGTCAGACCACAAGAGTATCAAGTTGGGGATCTGGTAATCAAACGAATCATCCTTCCTCAGAGTGATCCAAGGGGCAAATGGACCCCTACATACGAATGGCCATTTGTGGTTAAACATGTGTTCTCAGGAGGAGCCATGATTCTAACCACCATGGATGGTGACGACCTTCCTCACCCCGCCAATGCAGACATAGTAAAAAGATACTACGCATGATAAAAGACCCGCTATGTTGACATACCTAGGCAAAAATTAGGGCTTCCGGCGAACCAAAAGGGTTCGGGCAAAATGAGGGATGAAAATGAAAAAAAATCTGTACACCCGGCAAGTCGAAAACCTGAAAAGGCGGCTTGGGAAAAAATGGGTATCCCGGTGGACTGAAAACCCGAAAGGGCGGTCCAGGAAAAAGTTAGGGATTAAAGCGTAATACTATGTCTCATTGGATCACTTTGCATCCAGAATCCGGTATCAACATCAAGTTCAAAAGGCATCGATCAATCAGCTTCATCTTCAGCTAGGTCATCAAGTGATGAGAATCTCAAAGATATAAAGGCGATAGCAGAGTTGGAACCCAGTGGGATTATTTCCTTTCCCATAGTTGTTTTGTTTTCCCTTTGTACAAATTTGTATAAACTCTTTTGCTCGGCGGCGTTCTCTTACTAGGACGTCAGCCTCTTGTACATAAAACGCCTATTTACAGGCAAATTCAAAAATCAATATAAATTCACTTTTCAGACAAATTGCCAATTGTTTTTCCTTTTCTGTTTTGTTTTGCGAACGTCCAAGGTTCAATTTGTGATATATGCATTTGACAATAATTGCTAACTCATAAAACGTTTGCATACGAAACAAAGGATTAATTACAGGTAACATTAGAAATAGGGGCAATAAAGAGTTGTCTAAGCGATCTAATTGCTTCGTCCACCAAGGTGCCAAGGTAGGTTCGACTGAAGAACATAACCAAGATATCTTAACTCCCCAGAGAGTGAGCCAGCAAGTCAACACACTCTCCCCAAGCAGAGTTATCCCATCAGCCTTGAGGAAGTTGGGTATCCTCCAGCAGATCTCAGCATTCCCCAGCATAATATACGAACATTCTTAACAAGCATCCCCGACAGTCTTGATCTAAGATGGTTCCCCGGCGGTACACCAGACATTCAGTGGAGTCACTTCCCCAATACAGTTCAAGATTTCCCCAGGAAAGTTTGAACCCATCTCCCTAGCCGGAAGCTTATCCCCAGTAGATTCTGGAAGTTTCCCCCCTGCAGAGCACGAACGCGTCTCCCGGCTTTATTCAAAGGTTATTTCCCCACCAGGATATAACTGGGTTATCCTCAGCCAATAACCAGGGAAAGATCGTCCCCGACGAAGTCTTCCTATCCCCCATCGGAGTTCATCATATTCTTCAACTTCCAACATAACAACGCTATTCCCAACGAAGTTATCATCAACATCCCAGCAAAGTACCTCTCTTCCCATAAAGTATTGTTCCCCAGCAAGATCGCTAGAGTAGTTATTCCCCGCAGAGTAATCTCTTCATCAAGTTTATTCCCCAATGGAGTCATCTTCTCCTACCGGTTCATTCTTGCAATCTTCATCCCCAGCGGAAACGAAGAACTCTCTTCAACCATCAACCCAGGATTTAACTCCCGGCATTCGTCAAGGATATATTCTCCTAGACAAAAATACATTCAAAAACATCACATACATCATGATACATGCATAAACGCATCATATCTCACAATCTCATTTATGTTGAGAACATCATTGCTTGATCCATATCATGCATTGCATATGACTGACCTTTACCTTTCAGGAAAGATCCAGTTAAGTTCTCAGCTATGTCCAAGACCTTCTCTGGTTCAGTTAAATCGACCCTAAGATTTTTCTGATTCTTATCCAATCAAAGTTAATCCAAGACCTTCCCTGGTTCAGTTAAATCGACCCTAAGATTTTTCTGATTCTTATCCAGTCAAAGTTAATCCAAGACCTTCTCTGGTTCAATTAAATCGACCCTAATATTTTTCTGATTCTTATCCAGTCAAAGTTAATCCAAGACCTTCTCTGGTTCAGTCATATCGATGCTAAGATCTCCCTGATTCTTATTCCAGTGGAAGATTCCAAGACCTTGCCTGGTTCAGTTAAATCGACTCCTAAAGATTTTTCTGATGCCGATCCAGTCAAAGGCCTTCTCTGGTCCAGTTAAATCGATTCCTAAAGATTTTCCTGATGAAGACTCAGTAGAAGACATCCAAGATTCTCTCATCGTTACAGTTGAGGTAGTAATCGCCCAAGGTTCTCTCATCGTTACTGTTGAGGTAGTAATCACCCAAGGTTCTCTCATCGTTACTGTTGAGGTAGTAATCGCCCCAGATTCTCTCATCGTTACTGTTGAGGTAGTAATCGCCCCAGGTTCTCTCATCATTACTGTTGAGGTAGTAATCGCCCCAGGTTCTCTCATCGTTACTGTTGAGGTAGTAATCGCCCAAGGTTCTCTCATCGTTACTATTGAGGTAGTAATCGCCCCAGATTCTCTCATCGTTACTGTTGAGGTAGTAATCGCCCCAGGTTCTCTCATCGTTACTGTTGAGGTAGTAATCTCCCCAGGTTCTCTCATTGTTACTGTTGAAGTAGTAATCGCCCCAGGTTCTCTCATCGTTACTGTTGAGGTAGTAATCGCCCCAGGTTCTCTCATCGTTACTGTTGAGGTAGTAATCGCCCCAGATTCTCTCATCGTTACTGTTGAGGTAGTAATCGCCCCAGATTCTCTCATCGTTGCTGTTGAGGTAGTAATCGCCCCAGGTTCTCTCATCGTTACTGTTGAAGTAGTAATCGCCCCAGGTTCTCTCATCGTTACTATTGAGGTAGTAATCGCCCCAGGTTCTCTCATCGTTACTGTTGAGGTAGTAATCGCCCCAGGTTCTCTCATCGTTACTGTTGAGGTAGTAATCATCCAAGGTTCTCTCACCGTCCCGTTGAGGTAGTAACCATCCCTGATTCATTCATCACATCATTATCAACAAAAACCTTTTCGAAGCTCCAGACTCGATTCCTGTATCTCGCCAGGGTGCATTTGAAGAGTTCGAGGATCCGATGTCTGTATCTTTCCAGGGTGTATCCGTTGAAGACTAACATTACCAGACCTGATTCCTGTATCTTGCCAGGGTGCGTCTGAAGAGTTCGAGGATCCGATACCTGTATCTTGCCAGGGTGTATCCGTTGAAGACTAACAATACCAGACCCGATTCCTGTATCTTTCCAGGGTGCGTCTGAAGAGTTCGAGGATCCGATGCCTGTATCTTGCCAGGGTGTATCCGTAGAAGACTAGCATTACCAGACCCGATTCCTGCATCTTGCCAGGGTGTGTCTGAAGAGTTTGAGGATCCGATTCCTGTATCTTTCCAGGTGTGTATCTGTTGACGACTAGCATTACCAGACCCGATTCATGTATCTTGCTAGGGTGCGTCTGAAGAGTTCGAGGATCCGATGCCTGTATCTTGCCAGGGTGTATCCGTTGAAGACTAACATTACCAGACCCGATTCTGTATCTTGCCAGGGTGTGTCTGAAGAGTTTGAGGATCCGATTCCTGTATCTTGCCAGGGTGTATTTGTTGACGACTAGCATTACCAGACCCGATTCCTGTATCTTTCCAGGGTGTGTCTAAAGAGTTTAAAGATCCGATTCCTGTATCCATCCAGGGCGCATCTACACAAAGAGTTTGAAGGCCAACTCCTGTAACAGGCCAGGTAATCATTTTCTTTTTCAGGTACGCAGGTTCTCGCTAAGCAAACTCTTACGCGATCACCTCTCAACATGGCATCTATAAGCCCATTTTCCTATCCATCAATCTCCAAATGGCATCTGTAAGCCCATTCCCACCATCATACTGCTGACACTCTACTATGTGAGCGCAAATTTCTAGGCACTCTAGTGTTCAAGCATCTTCCACCTTCGGATTACGAAAGGCACGCCAGCCAATCTACATCCTCAGGTCTAAGAAGATTGAACAGGGGCAACTGTTGTACCCCAAAATTTGCCCTCCCATATTCTTCAAGATTTGCCAAGATCAAGCTTCAAAATCTCTCAAGGGTTGCACAGTCCAATGGCCTCCTAACAGTCAAAAATTAGGGTTTTGGTTCTGGCAAAGAAATTGAAGTTTCCAAGGGTCCAATCAAGTCCCACATGCCTACAAACATTGTCAAGCATCCTCATGCCAAGTTTCAAGACTCACAGCACAAAATTGCACAGTCAAAAACCCTAGGTGCTTCACAGTCAACTGCAGGGGCAAAATGGTCATTTGACAGTCAAAAGTCAAAATTTTTGGTCAACATCTTATTTTGAAGCCACAAACATCATTTGATCAATTCTTGATCATGATTATCAAAGCATGGCTCAAAAAGTCTCAAGATGCAAAGGTTTCTATTTCTGGACAATTGGAAAAGTCAACTGCAAATTGACCAGAGCATAACTTCCACATGGTTTATCAGAAAAATTCCATCCAAAGCTCATTTTGAAGAGAATAACATTTCCTACAACTCATCTTCACAATTCGAGTCCAAGAAATGCTCTCACAAAAAGTTATCAATCTCAACATTATAGGTCATTTTCAAAAGTCAACAAAAATGCACTTTAAGTCAAAGACCATAACTTGAGATTGGTAAATCAAAATGACATGGGACAACAGGCATTGGTTAGAGGACTTCAAGACCTTTCCAAAATGTCCAAGAACATGATCAAAGCTTAAAAATTGAGCAAGATATGCCTTGTGGAAGTTGGGAAATTTTTGGGAATTTTGAAAAGTCAACTTTGCTTCAAATGCTTCAAAATTGCTAATGGGCCTCAATTTCTTCCATGAATCATTACCCAAAGGCCATGCACGACCCATTGACATCCAAGGGAGTTATTTTCTCATTTTTGATTAATTATTTGAATTTTTATTATTATTAATTCACTTAATTAAAATTAATTATGGAAAAAAAAAACTAAAATAAAGGTTTTGGATCTTTTTGTGCAGCATATTCTCCCATTAAAAGCTCAATATTTCGTGCACCCCTCAAAAGGAAAGAATCTCTCATGATTGGCAATGATTGGTATGGAAAAGTTTGAAGAAAAGATATGAAAAATCAAAAATTCAAAAGCATTGAATACATGGATCATGGGCTTGTTTTGCTTGACCTAATCATGCTACATACATATGCAAACATAACCTAATGCATAAGAAGACAGAAGAGGCTGCGCAGAAGGCATAGAAAAAACTTGCACTTTTTTACAAAAAATCTCAAAACTGTTTTCATAGCTAGAGCTCGTTTCAAGGCCTCAAAGCTATTCCAAAAGCTTGCTGACACCACCAGGAAGAGATTACAATCAAGAACGTAGCCCCTGACCTCAAGAATTGGTAGAACCACGTTGCCCTGTTCAGAAATATTTTCATATTCGTGTTTGAATTTGCATACATTTTCCATACGTTTTAAGCATTGATTTATACTAACATGAGTGTTCTAAAGCTATTGGCATTCTTTGATTGAATTTGTAAGCCCTGTACACGAATCCACCATGAAAGCTGCTTAGGGTTTCAGAGCTCTAATTTGGGGGTTTTACGCATAAAGCAAAATTGGCCAATAAAACCAGTACCATTGGAATCGTGACATCCAAACGGATTGAAATCACCCACCGCGCCCTTTTTCTTTTTGCTTGTGAGATAATCGCTATTATTCCATGGCTGTTTTAGTGGGGGTTTAAAACCCCCGCTATCTATTCTTATTTTCAGGCAAAAATGAAGACACAATGGAGAAGACGTTGAGTTGTAAGCACAAGACTGGACAGTTTGAATTTAGCGCGTTTTTTTTTGTTTGCTTCAAGCCACTATCGCTTTTCCACATATGTTATTCATGTTCCATAATAATATCAGATAAACGCGTTGGTTGAGTTGGTCGTTGCATTGGCATGTAGGTATTGGGACCTGGGTTCGATTCCCAGGTCCCCCATATTTCCCTATATTTTTTCTTGTAACGTGTTCAGGTACACTTTCCCTCCAGTGGTCCACCATGTACGCGTATACTTGAGCCTGCCACATGTCCAGCAACTTCAATCTAATGGCCAGAATGGGAAGATCACCATGCACGCTGGTCAATGGACCCACACACAATCTCTGAAAGTCAACCAGGCCTTGAATTCAGTGGGCCAAATTCCTTGCAAAACCTCCAAATTGGGCAGAAACCCCCCCATTGTTTGTATTTCCTTTTCTTAATTCCCTTTTCTTTTCTTCTTTTTTATTTTAATTGTTTTTTTATTTAATTCATAAAATAATTTTCATAATAAAATAAAAACCAGAAAAATCATAAAAATAAAATATGTTTATTGTTTTTTTAATACTTAATCCACTAATATTTTGTGTAAATAAATTTTATTAATCAATTTAGTTTAATTTTAGGTTTTCAACTTTAATGTTTTTCTTAAATAAACTAAAAAACATAAAAATTAGGTTTTTAGCATCTTTATTCTTTTTCTCAATAAATAACTTTTTCTCCTTATTATTATTATTAATTAATTTTGTAAATACTCATGTCACTAAATAATTAGTAAATTAGGTCAAAACTTAAATATTTTCTTTAATAATTAAAAACAATTTAGAACTAGGGTTTAATTTCTAATTCCAATTAATTTTCTTTATTTCCATTAAATACAAAAAAACATCAAAAATAATTTCTTTTCTTTATTTAATCATTAATTAACTTTTAATTTCATTTAATTTCTTTAAAGGGTCCAACGCCCTCGCACTTTCGATTCCAATTTCTTTTCTCGCGCGTTTGTTCTTATTTTTCTTTTTAATCTTATGTAATTGCCCCAAAGCCTTGTAATAGTAATTAGGACCTTTATTTTCCGCATTTTTATTCAAATCGGGTTTTTGTTAATTTGGCGATGTATAGACCCGCGCCTTGTAATAGCGTAGGACCTTTATTTTTCCGCACTTTAATTTCCGCACCTTTAAACTGCTAATCACATGAAAGAATGTATGGCCAAATAAAATCAAAGCGTAGATCACCAAATGCATGACAAGACAAATATTATCTGAAAATGACACACAATTCACACACCACTCTTAGGGTACACCTCACTGTTGCCTTGCCCCTCGAAACGTGGTCGTCGAGTATAGGACGTTTTAGTAAGTCCTCATGTCCATGAACATGGCATGGGGGTAGCTTCTAAGGTGTCCTACTATTGCTCTGGTGGCCACACCGTTGCCTTACCTTCGAAACATGGTCGTCGAGTATAGGACGTCTTAGTGAGTCCTTATGTCCGTTGATCCAGTTGCCTCAGAACGGTTACCTCGGAATCAAAAAGATCAATGGCATAAGGGTAGCTTCTAAGGTGTCCTACTGGTGCTCTGGTGACCACACTGTCCCTACAAACGAATTGACCTGAACACCTCCAACGGTGGTGCTACCTACCTCTCAATGGTGGGATGGCACTACCTTAAGGACATTTACACAGCCTAATTCCTTAGGGTAGGTAGATGACTCGTAGATACTTGCTCTAATTCGAAACAAATCAAAAACTTCTTTTCACACCTACACTTTTCAAAAAGCTTTCAAAAACAATTTTTCAAACACTCTTGAGGACTGATACAAGAGTCGATCTGAAACTTTAAACGAAACTTTTTCAAACCCACTCACACTCGAAAAGCAAACAAACATTTTGAAAACACAAATGAGCAAGTATCTAAGAGCCCATGGATAACCATGGATAGAAAGGGTGCTAACACCTTCCCTTTCTATAAATCTACCTCCCGAACCGAGAACTAATCTCATAAGGAATTTTTATGTGCTTTTGTCCTTTCCATGTTGGAGAAAATAAAAGACGGTGGCGACTCTTGATTCCGCGACATTTCGCGAACCAGCGTTAAACAGTCAGTTCCAGATCCACCGATCACAGCCGGCATATCCTATATTGCTTTTACTTTGTCTGGATCTACTTCAATTCCTCGTTGACTCGTGATAAAACCAAGTAACTTGCCCGATCGAACCCCAAAGGTGCATTTGTTGGGATTAAGCCTTAACCTGAACTTTCATAACCGATCACACAACTTCTGCAAATGAACAAAATGTTCTTCCTCAGTTTGTGATTTCACAATCATGTCGTCCACATACACCTCGACCTCTTTATGAATCATGTCGTGAAAGAGAGTCACCAAAGCTCGCTGATATGTCGCACCATTGTTTTTAAGACCAAAAGGCATGACTATATAGAAAAAGGTACCCCGAGGAGTTGTGAAAGCTATTTTATCCATGTCTTCCGGAGCCATCTTTATATGATTGTAGCCAGAGAACCCATTCATAATGGAGAACACTGAAGACTGAGCAGTATTATCAACCAATACATCAATATGAGGCAACGGGAAGTCATCCTTCGGGCTTGCTCTATTCAAGTCTCGGTAGTCAACACACATGCGTATTGTACCATCCTTCTTAGGTATGGGCACAATGTTAGCAATCCAAGGCGGATAATTTATCACAGATAGGAAACCTGCTTCGAGCTGTTTCTGAACTTCTTCTTTGATCTTCAAAGCCATGTCGGGTCTGGTTCTTCTTGGCTTCTGCTTTATAGGAGAACATTCTGGCTTGAGTGGCAATCTGTGCATCACTATATTAGTGTTTAAACCGGGCATGTCTTCATACGACCAGGCGAAGATATCAGCATACTCTCAAAGCAACTCAATCATCCCCTTATTTTCTTCACTTTGCAAGGAAGTACCTATCTTGACTTCTCTCTTTACCTCTTCAGTACCAAGATTGACGACTTATGTTTCTTCCTGATATGGCTGAACGACCTTCTCTTCCTGTCTCAAGATCCTGGCTAGTTCTTTAGGGACCTCACAATATTCCTCACTATCTTTGCTAGCATGATCAACTGAATTCTCAAGGATATAAGGAACCATAGCACTATCATTTCCAACAGAGTCCGAGACGGATCTGCATGATCGATGATTTTATGTTTTATTTTTAGAAAATGCAAAAGAATATTTAGAATATGAAAAGAAAAGTATTGCCATTTTTATTTTGAAAAATTAAAAGTAAAAGAAAAGACAGGGAACAAAATTGTATGCGAAAGTGAGATTTTTCATTCAATGTTAAACGGAGATTGAAACATAAGGGCCCCCTTCTATAAGCTGTCAGTATGCCTTGGGCAAGACATATGACTTAAATGGAAACAGAAAATTACACATCAAGGAAAACAACTCCAGGGATGTCCATGGCAGTTCAATTGCTGAGCTCCTGGTCCGGCGCAACTTGATAGATAAATCTTGAAACATCTTCATCGTCACCTTCAACATCTGTGGAGAGCACTTGTCCTTCTTTGCCTACACCAGCACTGACGAACACTTCAGAAATTGGGGGAACCTGTTGTCCTTTGAGAGGAACCCAACCAGCTTGCAAGGAGGATGATGGCTGATACCCAAGACCAAAACGATCTTTCTTCTCTGGCACTTCAATCAATTTGCCCCAACTATCATGGGGAGGTATAGCTTCTATGAGGGCTTTGGCATCCTTCAAAGAGGCCAGGGGTGTCTCAGACTTCTTACATTCCACGACGGGGAACTTGTCAACAGTAATAATCTCCAGAGCTTGAAAGGGCAACTCTTGCACCTCTCCTTCCACTTCCATATAACAGTAGATAGTCAGATTATTAATCACTATGTCTTTTTACCCGCAAACGACGATAACTTGGTCATTCACAATGAACTTCAGGTGTTGATGAAGAGTAGATGTCACAGCTCCTTCTACGTGGATCCATGGATGACCCAAAAGGCAAGTATAGGATGGACGGATGTCCATAACATAGAATGACAAATAGAAAGTGTGGGGACCAATCTTGACAGGTAAGTCCACTTCTCCATCCACAAATATTCTCGAACCATCAAACGCTCGAACATTTAGAGTGGAAGGCCTCATCATTACTCCATCCATATTCAGCTTAAACAAACTAGCCTTAGGCATCACATTGAGTGAAGAACCCGTATCCACCAAAAATCAAGATAAAACAGTGTCCAAACACTTCATACAAACATGAAGCGCTTTGATGTGGGCTCTGCCTTCAACTGGGAGTTCATCATCACAAAAACCCAAACAATTTCCCACAGCAATATTTGTGACGATTCCTTCAAATTGGGCCACAGAGATGTCTTGGGTAACATGAGCGGAACATAAAGTCTTCAATAAGGCATTGCGGTGGGTCTCTGAACACAAAAGGAGAGACAAGATGGAAATCTTGGATGGCGTCTGGTTAAGTTGATCCACTACTTTGTAATCACTCCGCTTGAGAATTCTCAAAAGATGCTCCGCTTCTTGTCCCACAGAAGGTTCGAGTTGATTATCCATCACTTTCTTTCCCCTAGCCTTAGCTAGAGCTTCACTGTTAGTTTCCTTAGGAGGAGATGGTGGAGGAGAAAAGATCTGACCACTGCGATTCATGTTACTGGTTCCTGCAATGTTGGTAACAACTGGAGGACACTCATACTTATTTCCATGTAGACCATATTATACTCCCATGGAACTGCCTTCGAGTTGTTACTTGTAGGAGGAATAGGAGCTTTAATCATTGAGGGGGTAGCGGGAGCTTGAATCATTAATGTGGGAGTAGGAACCTGAATTGTTAACGGAATACTTGGGGTTGCTGAAAAGCTTCTTGGATAGTAGGGGATATCCAGGACATCAATATCTTCTTCTCAGAATATTTTCTCTATCTGTAGGACACCTTCATCGATCAACTGTTGGATAGCTGTCTTCAAACTAGTACACTCTTCAGGTTTAGAGGAACATGTTAAGCCGAAGTCATGAAGTTCTTGTAGCACCTCATGCTTCAACAAAAGTTCTCTGACAATTTCTAATGATATCTTAATCTCGTCAACCTTGGATACCAAAGCCCGTTCACTAACTTCTTCAATAGCATTGACCGTTCCACCTTGATGAGGAGGCATGGTATTATTCTGAATATTTGGACCAACAGGGTTGAAGTTGATGGCCTTTGCATCAATGAGATCTTGAACATTACATATGAATGCTCTACAATTCTCAATTGTGTAGCCTGGGGCACCAGAATGAAATTCACAATGAGCATTAATGTCATACCCCCTAGGGAGAGGATTTGGTGGTGGACCAAGTTCACGTAATTGAACCAATTGACTAGCAAGTAATTGTGGGAGAAGCTGAGCATAGGACATAGGAATAAGATCAAATCTTCTTTCAGGTGCTCTTTGTCTTTGAGGAGCTCTCGGACCTTGAGGTTGTTGATTCTGTTGTTGATAAGTTGGAGGAGGTGCAAATTGTTGTTGTGGAAGATACTGTGGTTGTGGAGCGAAAGGTCGTTGTTGCGCCGTCCAGGGTGCTGGAGTTGTAGCAGCATATACTTGAGGAACAAATTGGTTGGGAACAACAGCAGGTGTAGGAAAATAAGGGAAACGAACTTGAGGAAATGCGGGAGCTCTTCCTTGGTTGATGGTGATGGCACTAGTCTCGCCTTCTTTCTTCTTGACAAAACCAGAAACTGGCTTTCTACTAATTGCTGCATTGTTGTTAGTATGGTTAGGAACACCTTGGATCGTTCCAGCTTTAATGCAAGTCTCAACGTGTTCACCAATAATGACCATATCAGAGAAAGAAGTAGAAGTACTACTGAGCATATGTTGGAGATAAGGGCCTCGTAGAGTACCCATAAACAGATCAATCAATTCACGATCCAAGAGAGGAGGTTGGACCCTTGCAGCCAGTTCACGCCACCTCTGAGCATACTCTTTGAATGACTCTTCAGATTTTTGTACCATCCCTTGGAGCTGAGTACGGCTAGGAGCCATGGCAGTATTGTAATGGTAATGTTTCAAAAAAGCGTCAGCAAGTTCTCCCCAAGTACTGATATGAGATCTTTCCAATTGCATATTCCAATCCAATGGTGCCCCGGTCAAGCTATCTTGAAAGAAGTGCATGAGTAACGGTTCATTTTCAGCATAGGCAGCCATTTTGCGACATTAGGAACGGAGATAAGTTTCTGGGTAAGAAGTTCCTTTGTATTTGTCAAAATCTGGGACTTTAAACTTGGGAGGAATAACTACCCTAGGCACGAGGCACATTGCAGCAGTATTGAATCCAGAAGCCTTGATACTCTCCATGGCTCTAAGACGCTCTTCGAGAGCATGATACATTTTTGTAGTTTCGAAAAATCCGGCAGCGAGGTTCACTTAGGGTTCATCAAGATGAATAACATCATGATGATCGTCGACATCATTCCTAGGAGCGCCGGTAGGAGTCTTAACATTGGCATTGTCATTCCTCCAATTAGCAGAAGTGGAGGGAGCAGCAGTAGTAAGCTTGGAAACACTCTGATACATGCGAGTACCCATGGTGTCCATATCTCGGCGGAGTGCATTCTGGTTCTCTTCAAAAAGATCCATTAGCATTTGTTGGTTGCCTCTGGTACGGTAAGGATATGGAGAAGTCGTCTTTGCTGTTTACTGAAGTCTGTCGGAAAAGGGACCACAATGAGTTTTTGTTGTGAAAATGAATGCATGATAGTATGAATGAATGCTTTATCTTCATTTCTGAGGAAACTCAAAGACTCGTCTATCTTTTTAAAACTTTCCCCCCCTTTTTTTTTGAAAAGCTACATCGAAGAGACTTGTCTTTGGATTTCCCTAGATATCAGATATATATATATATATATATATATATATATATATATATATATATATATATATATATATATATATATATATATATATATATATATATATATATATATATATATATATATATATATATATATATATATATATATATATATATATATATATATATATATATATATATATATATATATATATATATATATATATATATATATATATATATATATATATATATATATATATATATATATATATATATATATATATATATATATATATATATATATATACATGATGATATGATGTCATGGTATGCTATGGCATGAAGTCTCAGCTCCACATATTCTGGATAACCATTGAGTAGTCCGTTGCACAGGCTGAAAGTAATAGGATCAAAAGTCCGACGTCACAGGCATGGAGTCAAAGTAACCACCCATGAGGTATGTACTAGGGGTTTATCACCTTCCGAACAAGGTTCTAAAGAGTTCTTGAAGTCTACGCTCTTCCTTTGGATATTACCGACGTCCCAATTACTTGGTAATCAGTAATATTCGCAGGAAAAACTCGTCTGAGTGAAATATCGCGTGACAACTACTTCCGGATTACTCCGCTATCGTCTCCGCACTACACCTAAAAGGCCAGGATGTGTTAATTGTTCTACGACCCTTATCTTCTTGAGTTCCCGGGTTGAAAGCAACGACGTCTTCTCGATTACTCGGTAAACGTCACTACTTTCAAGGGGACCTCCACTGAGTGGGGGATTTTCATGCCTCCTTCTTCGGGATTACTCCCTCAAAGTTAACCTGACTATACCGTCCATCCTAATCCTATGTGTAACCCAAGTCCGGGTATAGGACTTGTCAAATGTAATCACCAAACCCAACATCACAATGTATCCAGAATATGTGAGTAGCAACAATATATGCAATATATACAAAAGAATAAAGCAATAATAAAATAGTAAAGCAAAATATAGCAAATAAATAAACACCCAAAAAGACAAATAAACAAAACTAGAAGAGACTCGCAAAAGTTCCCCAGCAGAGTCTCTCCAGCTGAAGCTACCGGCAGAAAACACAGAGCCGCCACCGAACTTTATTTATCCCAAAAGAAGGGGAAATATCGATAAAACCACAAGGGAATGGATAAGATGGTCTTGCGATCAAGAGAAAGGGTAAGGGAGTCGGTTATACAAGGGGAAGGTATTAGCACCCCTCACATCTATTGTACTCAACGGGATCCGTTTTGTTTGTTTATCTTAAAGGGTGCATTTATCTACAATTATACTCGCTTAAGGGGAAAGTGAATGGTTTTTATTATTGCGTTCGTGAGGGTTTCGCGACCCTTTTCCTATGTATCCAATGAAGGAATCATAACACCGTAGTCCCTCTAGAAAATGGTTTGTTTGTTTGTGTTTTTTTAGTGGGCGACGCTAACGCACGCATTCTAGCAATAGGCACAGTCGGTATCGCGGTATAACGGAGATAACATGCCCTTCAGGGGAGTTTTGATTTGTTGAGTGTTTTTACAAGTTTTAAAATAAATTCAAGTAATGATTAAAGAGTGTTTTTGGATTTTTGATTTGTGAAAGTTAAATTTTAATTACAAAAGAAGAAAAAAAGTTTAAGAGGGAGACTATAAGAACCCTAATTGTTGTCACGTACAAAGATGAACCTAATATTGAGATTGAAGGGAAACTATCCTAAAATGTTATCATGCTTGGATTTAAAATCTAAGGTCTAATTCAACATAAAAACGATCAAAAATAAAGTTAAATCGTTTAATGGAATTTCTACAGGAACATATCAGAAATCAACCAAAACAATCAAATCAAAAAATAAGAAAATAAACTCTAATATTTTTTTGTGACATTTTAATTTAGAGGATCAAAATACAAAAGAGAATAAAAATTCTAAATCCAATTTTTTTGTAAAATACTAATATATTAGTTATTATATTAAGCTAAGAAAATAGAAATTTAAAACAAACAATGAATAAAAATGAAAAATCAATAAACCAAGGGTATCAGACTGAAATATGGTGTTAGGTAAGAAATTATGGCTCTAGGGCCTAGCTGAGATGAGCCTAAGAAACTTGTTTTTGTGTTACTAGTTTGCAAAAAAAAAAAGGGAACATGGGCTTATGGAGATGCCACTCAGTCCAATGCAATAGAAATTGATCCAAACACACATTGTTTTTTTTTAAAATCCAATTATCAACATTATTGTTTTAATCTTTAATTATTAAAATAAAAAAAAAGTAAAAAGAAAAGAAAACAAAATATGAGAACGAGGTCATCAGCGCAGTTAGGGTTATGAGAAATTGACTTCATAAACTTCCCCCTCTCTTCGATGGAATCGATGTGTGAATCCTCAACCTTCTTCTTTCCATGTCTCAGCTGTAAACATCATCATCATCACCTCATGCCTCCGATAGCCACCGCGCTATACCTCGCCTCTTCCTCATCTCTTTCACTGATTCAAAACTCTCAGTCTCATCTCCTCTGTTTCAAATCATCGCCAGTTTCCATCTATTTGTTTTTGGCTAAGAATAATATGATAACAAACAAGCAACAATCATGGCAATAACAACATTGCAAGTAAGAAACAGAGTTACCTACGACGAGGAGATTCTCACCAGATATCTGATGAGGTACGAAACTCCTTATTTTGCCTCTGCTTTTATTCTTTGATTCTTCTACTCCATCTCTTTATTTATTTGCTCCAATTGTTAATATGCTATATGCTTACGTATGTATTTGCAGTGTTGTTACTGTTGGTTGTGTTGTAACATGGTAGGATTGTGATTTTTGTTGCGGCTTTGTAATGCAGGTTTTGAAAGTTTGTGAATTGAAGGTGATGGTTTGGTTGGTGTGTCGAATTGGTGTGGTCTGCACCAAATAAAATGAAGTTATGAATTTGTTAGTGGTGTAGAGGATTGAGGTATGATGTGGTAAGGTTTTGTGGGTATGAGGTTCTGAGTTATGAGGTTGTTGAAAAGGTTTTGCTGGTGAAGCAGGGCGTTATGATATAATTGTGAGTAAGTTTCTGTATTGATTTTTTTCCTCTGGTTTTTTCTGTTGAATCTTCTACCCCTCTTGCTTCAATATTTCATTTTTAGTCCTGTGCCAGCCCCTCCACTATTATTTTTATTGAAGATATGAGACTGGAATTGGGGGGAACTTCATGAGTTTAAACATATGTAGTAGGCTGATTTTTGCTTTTGGGATGTTGGTTCTGACTTGCTAATTAGGTGCAATGTTGACAATTTTTTTGGAGGAGAGTGGGCAAGCTTTGACAGCAGGGAACACAGGTTATGTAGGGTTATAGGCTATTCTAGCAGAGTTGCAGGCTGTTTTTAGAAGCAGGTTAAAGGCCTGGACAGTTTGGACAGCAACTAATGTTAAGTGCTGGACTAGTTTTTTTTGTGACACATGATTGCAGTAGAGTGGGCAGTAGGTCATGACAGGTTTTTGACTTGAAGCAAGTTTGGACTGTATTGTATAATGTTTTGGAAAATGGCTTGAAGTTGTATTATGTTTTGGATGTTAGGCTTCATGAAATTGATGAACTTTTATTGATTTTTGTATGAATTTTATTATGTATGTAATGGCAATTGAATTTGGATTTTGTAACGAATGTAAATGTTTCTTTGTATTGAGCTAAAATTGAATGAATTTTTTTGTATTGTGAATCAAGATTTTAATCATTGAATCTGTGAATGAGACTTGAATGTTGAATGAAAGATGGTAGAAATCAATGAATGATGAACTTGTCTTGATAATCTTTGAGTCTTTTAATGACCATGAAATAAATGTCGAATATTTGATATCTTAAACAAAATAATGAACAAAGGCAATGGACTTTGATATTTGTAACTCGATGATGTACTCCGTTGCTCATTTTTACTTTGTATACCATGGAATCGCACGAAGAAAACTTCTTAGTCTAGGATCAAACATTGAGGAATCATCCTTAAGATCTTGAACCAAGATTTGTTCTTCATTTCACGCTATATTTCAATCTCAACTCCACAATAATCATCTTGATGCACAAATCTTACCTAAATCACAAAATGTGACATGAACCAAAAGAATGCCTTAAATCAATAAAATCTTGAAAGAAAACTTAATACACTCTTTATTGAGACAAAGCCTTTTCCAGTTGATGAAATTAACACACGCATAAACGCCTTGAAATGAAGATGATTTGAGAACACGAGGATGAAACCTAGCCCACAAGATTTTCCCTTGAAATAATTATAGAAACCCTAGGATCAACGACCCAAATTCACCTGAGATGCACATTGAATGAAGAATGCGGCTTGAGATATTGAGAATCTACAAAACCCTGGTTCGAAGTCTTCTTAGTTGAAAATAAAGAGAGAACCTTAACATCAACAAGTTGTAACCCTAACATCTTGCTCTTGAGACGTCTTTGAAATATATGAAAGAGGAATTTAACAATAACTATGGATCCAAAACCCTAGTCCCTTGACAAACAATAGGGAAATAAACCCTAATCCAGGCTCTGATGAGTTTGAATGAGAAACAACCTTGTAACTTGATGAGAAAGAAATGCATGATAACCCTCAAAAATCTATCCCACGATCCATTAATTGAGAACCAGATGAATTTCCCTTTTATCTGATAAGAGAACTTCAAAACAAAAGTAGACATAAAGAGGGTACAACCCTAATACCTTAATCCAAGGCGCCTGATTCTGTGAGATGCGGGATATGCAAATGACTTAGTAAAAATGATGCAAATGGGATGCAAAGTTCAAAGCTGAACAAAAGTAAAAAGAAGTAGGGAAAATTTGGGGTACGAAACTATCCTACTATTAGTGAGTAGGTAGCCCTAGTCGTTGGATGTTTGAGGGACATTCGAAGGGACGATTATACATTCACAAAGGAAACTGGGCAAGATACTTTAGTAACTATCCTAGGGTTTTAAGATCATATCGAGGCAACATCGAGAGGGTCATTTTTTATCTTTTAAATCGGAGGGTAGCCACTAAAGTCTCTTATGTTTCGAGAGTTGTGGTTGTTTTCTGAAGGCAACCAAAGTAGGGATACCCTAGAGGTGTATATGTGAGAGTGTATTGTATTCAGTCATTTTTCTTTGATGTTAGGTTTTCTAACATTTTGTTTTTAATTCTTGTCATGCAATCCTATTAGGAATACATCTAACAGTTAATATATGTACAGGAATTTAAAATGCGGAATTTAAAACCTAACAATTACGTGGCTTCGGGGAGAGGGATTATTACAAGTCCAAAACTTGGGGGAAAATAAAGAAAGCGGGAAACTAAAAAGTCCTAATTATAGTTTATTACATCCCATAAGTAAATACATTAGTATGAAAAAAAGTGTGAAAGTAAATAACGCATGCGAAATGGAAAAGACGTCTAAAAAACCTAAGGCAATTCTAAGTGAATAAAGAAAACTTTTTGTTTGTTTTTTGTTTGATTTAAGAAAATGATTAAAATAAAATTAGACTAATTAATTAATTGAAAGAAAATAAAATTATTAATTAAAAATTAATTCTAAACTAAACCTAATATTTTTTGCATTTTTATTAATAAAAGAAATTAATATCTAAGTCTACTTAATTTTAATTTTAATAAAGTGTTAAGGTAATTAATTAATTAATTAACAAAATTAATTTTAATTAAAAAAAACTAAAACCTAATTATTATTTTTATGATAAAAAATAAAAATGGTTTTTCTGAAAAGAAAATGAATATAAAACAAAAAAAAATCTATAAAAGAAAAAAGTAAGAATAAAAAAAACACGGGCCTAGTGTGAATGTGAATTGGGGGGTGGAGTTTGGAATTTGCTAGGCCCTAGTTGCTTCTAGCCTAAAGATGTTAGATCTAATTTTGTGTTGCTGACCCTTGAGGGTCCATCATGAAGAGGCACTGCAGGGGGCGTTGGATTTGATCTCCTTATGATCTACTGGCTGAAGCTTGAAGGCATAAGATAGGCTTCTGAGGTGTAGTACACTAGATCTGCAAATATCACGTTAGAAAAAATGAAAATGCAAGACCTGGGTATCGAACCCAGGTCCTTTCCATTGCATGCATTCCCCTTTACCTTCTGACCTGCCTATTCATTCGCTTATTACAACACAACCATAATATTATATTAAAAAAATGAATCAAAAATATATTAAAAAATAAAACACGCGCGCTGATAGGCCCATGTATTTGAATGGATCAATCAGGACACGCCTTCCTGCCATGCAACTCTCGCCTTAGTCAAACGACGGGAGGGACGCCGGAGTCAAACTCCGATAGTCTTCTCTGGTATACCAAAACCTGCAAACTCAACAAAACATTAATTTAAAACAACACAAAGGACCCTATCCCACGTGAAATTAGCTCCTGAACCCGAATCTGGGGTTGTTTTAGCCTGAACCAACCTAAATTATGACATACGAAAAGAAACTCAGATCGTGCCCTAGAAACGGCACGATCTCGTTATTGCGCCTTAGCTTATATGTAAAACATTTAAACAAACGCAAATATCATTAGCAACACAAATATGCAATCAATATATATTTAAATGGCCAGGAAATGCAGTTTTGATTTGTAAATCCTTACCAACCGGAGATGCTTCAATCCATAACCCTGGGCATGGAACAGTTCGTGTAACGACTTGGATGGCTTCCTGGAAGTCTTAGGAGGATGATTTTGGCGTTATTTTGGGTTAAGAAGGCCTGTAGTGCAGGTTTCGAATTTGACAATTTTAAGAATTTGTTGCAATTTTGGTGTGGTGATTTGAGGTATTGTGTCCGTCCATAATGCTTGCAAACGTGATGTATAAATAGTTTGCATCTAATAGTTTGCATATAATCCTATTTATCATGCATCTAACAATTAATAGTTTGCAGTAATTAAAAGTGCGGAAAGGTAAAACCTAGCTATTACAAGGCTTCGGGGAGGGGGATTAATTACATGTCCAAAATGGGGAAAGTAAAAGCAGTAAAATAAAGTCCTAGTTATAGCTATTACATCCAGTAAACAGATATAATAATATTAAAAGGTAATAATAATACGGAAGTATTTAAGCGCGCGCGAATTGAAAATAACGTCTAAAACCCTAATGTACTTCTAGGTTTAAATACAATCTTTTTTGTTGTTTTTATTTATTTGGAAAATGTTAAACTAAACTAAATCTAATTGATTAAAACAAGAAAGGAAAGAAAACTAATATTTATTCTAAGACAACCTAATATTTTTATATTTTTATTTAAGAAAAGAAATGAAATCAAATGAATCCCAAGTCTATTGATTTTAAATTAAGGAAATAAATTAAAATGATTAACTAAATTAAATTATAAAAATTAAAATATAAAATAAACCTAATTCTAAGTTATTTATTTTTTCTGATTTTTTATGATTAATGAAAAAAGGTTTTGGAAAATTAATAAATATAAAGTAAATAAATAAAAAAGCTAAAAAGAAAACAAAGAAAATGAGATGGGCCTGGTGTTAAAGTGAATTGGGGGGTGGAATTTGGAATTCGCTGGGCCCAAGTTGCTCCTAGCCCAAAGGTGTTGCGCCTGGTCCCATGTGGTTGGCCCTTTGAGGGTTCATCATGGGCTGTATGTTGAAGCGCTTGAATCTGGATCAGATGGTGATGACCTGTTGGTACATGGTGAGCATGCGCAGCCGAGAAGCATGGGATATGCATAGAATGTTAGAGAAGAAACAAATAAAATTGAAAAAGGGATAGATCGAACCCAGCCCCTCTAGCCTTACTAACGCCTTAACACACACTCATCCAACAGTTGGGACGGCCTTACATCTGTTAATATAAGCACAACAAAATGTATATAATGTAAAACAAGTAAAAATGCTAATTTGGCAAACACGCGCGCTCTAGCGGGCCCCTGCTGTTTGAATGTAATGAATCACAACAAGTTATTTTTCCACGCCAGCTCCGGGGGGTCAAACCACCATCCACGGTGGTTTACCACCATCTTCTCTGGTGCGACCAATATCATAACCTGCAAAATATTGAGATTCAAAGCTAAAGGTTTTGTCTACCCCCCTAAAACCTAGGCTGTGAATTTATCCATAGTCTTAGCTTGGTTAGAAAATGCCTCCATCATTGAAACTGAAGCTTACACATTTTCAAATCTAACAGTGGTGTCCTGTTATTTTAGCACTGATTTTCATATGTAATACATTAAAACATTCACAAACATCATTATCAACAATGATATAGGCGCAATAAGTATTTAAATGGCATGAATTTACAGTTTTGATTTCAAGAAACCTTACCAAACGGCGATGCGTATATCCGGTGATATAGGATGTTGCAAGTCTTTGGAATGGGTGGAATAAGTTCCTGGGAATCTCAGGAACACGACTGAGCTATTGTTGTGGATGGATGATGATGAAAACTCAGTTTCGAATTTCACAACTTTAATTATTTTTCACAATTTTATGGAGCTTTGGTGAGGCAATGTATCTGTGTCCTTGGCTTGTAGAAGTGTTGTGTATTTATAGGAGATTGAGAGAGGGCCATAGCATTGAAAGAAATCAAGCTTTAAAGTCATAATGAAAGCAAAATAATTCCATTTTAAAACTTGTCAAATTTGAGAGATTTCATTCCATTTTGGCTTTTGCACGAAAATGGCAAGGTTGACAAGCTATATCATGTTGTATAGTCCTTAGAAAAACCAATTCATGTGATGGCCCAAAGGTTTCACGTTTTATTTAATTTATTTTTGAATTTATTTGAATAAAATCCAAAATAAATTAAATAAAAATCAAACTCATGTATGAATAAGTTTATAGGCCCTTGGGTATGTCTTGAACATACTTGGACCCTAAAAATTAGGCCCATTAACCTAAAAACACAAATTTGCTCAAAGTGTATTTCTTGAAAATTCTCAAAACTAACCAATTTGTGCAATGCATATCTTGATCAAATATTATCCTTTAAATATGAATTTGGAATTTTTGGAAAGCTTAAGATGTCCTCTACAAACCCTATGTTTACCATTTTTTCATTTGGAGAAATTATCTTAATGTAACTTATCTTGACAAAAAAATGCCTTTTTGTTGACTTTCAAAAAGACCTGTAATATATGAACTTGTATCTTCCAAATGAGGCATTTATTGAAATTGAGAATAAAAGAGAAGTTATATAGGATTGGATTTCCTTTAAATGAGCTTTGGTTGGGGAAAAATGAACGAAGTATGTGAAAGTTATGTCTGGTCAAAGTTTAGTTGACTTTTCCTTTAGAAACCCTAATTTTGGAACTCTTGAATTTTGATGAATTTAGGGCATTCCTTGAGGAATCATGATCAAACCTTGATCAAATGATGATTATCACTTCAAAATGTTGATGTTGACAAAAAAACTTGATGTTTGACTGTATATTGGCCATAGTTGACTTTTGACTTAGTACAATTAATTTTCAAGCATTTGAGCAATTGACTGAGCAAACTTGTAGTGTAAGGCATGAAATTAATATATAAGTCTACTTAATTTTAATTTTAATAAAGTGTTAAGGTAATAAATTAATTAATTAACAAAATTAATTTTAATAAAAAAAACTAAAACCTAACTTTTTGTGTTTTTATGATAAAAAATAAAAATGGTTTTTTTGAAAAGAAAATGAATATAAAACAAAAAAATCTATAAAAAAAAGTAAGAATTAAAAAAAACACGGGCCTGCTGTGAATGTGAATTGGGGGGTGGAGTTTGGAATTTGCTGGGCCCAAGTTGCTGCTAGCCCAAAGGTGTTGCGTCTAATCATGTGTTGTTGACCCTTGAGGGTCCATCATGAAGAGGCACTCCAAGGGGCGTTGGATCTGATCTCCTTATGATCTACTGGCTGAAGCTTGAAGGCATATGGTAGGCGTCTGAGGTGTAGTACACTAGATCTGCAAATATCACGTTAGAAAAAATGAAAATGCAAGACCTGGGTATCGAACCCAGGTCCTTTCCATTTCACGCATTCCCCTTTACCTTCTGAGTTTCCTATTCATTCGCTTATTACAACACAACCATAATATTATATTTAAAAAACAAATCAAAAATATATTAAAAAATATAACACGCACGCTAATGGGCCCCTGTATTTGAGTGGACCAATCAGGAAACGCCTTCCTGCCATGCAACTCTCGCCTGAGTCAAACGACAGGAGGGACGCCAGAGTCAAACTTTGATAGTCTTCTCCAGTATACCAAAACCTGCAAACTCAACAAAACGTTAATTTAAAACAACACAAAGGACCCTATCCCACGTGAAATCATCTCCTTAACCCGTATATGGGGTTGTTTTAGCCTGAATCAACCTAAATTATGACATACGAAAGGAAACTCATATTGTGCCCTAGAAATGGCACGATCTTGTTCTTACGCCTTAGCTTAAATGTAAAACATTTAAACAAATGCAAATATCATTAGCAATACAATTATGCAAGCAATATATATTTAAATGTCCTGGAAACGCAGCTTTAATTTTGTAAATCCTTACCAACCGGAGATGCTTCAATCGATAACCTTGGGCATGGAACAGTTCGTGTAAGGGCTTCGATGGCTTCCTGGAAGTCTTAGGTGGATGATTTTGGCGTTAGTTTGGGTTGAGAAGGCCTGTAATGCAGGTTTCGAATTTGATAATTTTAAGAATTTGTTTCAATTTTGGTGTGATGATTTAAGGTATTGTGTTCGTCCATAATGCTTGCAAACGTGATTTATAAATAGTTTGCATCTAATAGTTTGCATATAATCCTATTTATCATGCATCTAACAGTTAATTTTTTACAGTAATTAAAAGTGCGGAAAGGTAAAACCTAGCTATTACAAGGCATCGGGGAGGGGGATTAATTACATGTCCAAAATGGGGAAAGTAAAAGCAGTAAAATAAAGTCCTAGTTGTAGCTATTACATCCAGTAGACAGATACAATAATATGAAAAGGTAATAATAATACGAAAGTATTTAAGCGCGCGCGAATTGAAAATAATGTCTAAAACCCTAATGTACTTCTAGGTTTAAAGAAAATCTTCTTTGTTGTTTTTGCTTATTTTGGAAAATGTTAAATTAAACTAAATCTAATTAATTAAAACAAGAAAGGAAAGAAAACTAAAATTAATTCTAAGACAACCTAATATTTTTATATTTTTATTTATGAAAAGAAATGAAATCAAATAAATCCTAAGTCTATTGATTTTAAATTAAGGAAAAAATTAAAATGATTAACTAAATTAAATTATAAAATTTAAAATATAAAATAAACCTAATTCTAAGTTATTTATTTTTTCTGATTTTTTATGATTAATGAAAAAAGGGTTAGGAAAAATTATCAGATATAAAGCAAATAAATAAAAAAGCTAAAAAGAAAACAAAAGAAATGAGATGGGCCTGGTGTCAAAGTGAATTGGGGGGGGTGGAATTTGGAATTCACTAGGCCCAAGTTGCTGCTAGCCCAAAGGTGTTGCGCCTGATCCCATGTGGTTGGCCACTTGAGGTTTCATCATGGGCTGCATGTTGAAGCACTTGGATCTGGATCAGATGGTGATGACCTGTTGGTACATGGTGACCATGCGTAGCCTAGAAGCATGAGATCTGCATAGAATGTTAGAGACGCAACAAATAAAATTGCAAAAGGGCTGGATCAAACCCAGCCCCTCTAGCCTTACTAACACCTTAACACACACTCATTCAACCGTTGGGACGGCCTTACATCCATTAATATAAGCATAACGAAATATATATAATGTAAAACAAGTAAAAATGCTGACTTGGCAAACACGCACGCTCTAGTGGTCCCCTGCTATTGGAATGTAATAAATCACAACAAGTTATTTTGCCACGTCAGCTCCGGGGGGTCAAACCACCATCCACGGTGGTTGACCACCATCTTCTCCGGCGCGACCAAAATCATAACCTGCAAAATATTGAGATTCAAAGCTAAAGGTTTTGTCTACCCCCCTAAAACTTAGGCTACGAATTTAACCATGGTCTTAGCTTGTTCTGAAAATGCCTTCATCATTGAAACCGAAGCTTACACATTTTCAAATCTAACAATGGTGTCCTATTATTTTAGCACTGATTTTCACATGTAATATGTTAAAACATTCACAAATATCATTAGCAATAATGATATAGGGGCAATAGGTATTTAAATGGCATGAATTACAGTTTTGATTTCAAAAAACCTTACCAAACGGCGATGCATAGATCCGGTGATCTAGGATGTTGCAAGTCTTTAGAATGGGTGGAATAAGTTCCTCGGAATCTCAGGAACACGACTGAGCAATTGTTGTGGATGGATGATGACTGAAAACTCAATTTTGAATTTCACAACTTTAATGATTTTTTGCAATTTTATGGAGCTTTGGGGTGAGGCAATGTATCAGTGTCCTTGGCTTGTAGAAGTGTTGTGTATTTATAGGATATGGAGAGAGGGCCATAGCATGGAAAGAAGTCAAGCTTTAAAGTCATAATGAAAGCAAAATAATTCCACTTGAAAACTTGTCAAATTTGAGAGATTTCATTCCATTTTGGCTTGTGCACGAAAATGGTAAGGTTGACAGGCTATATCATGTTGTATGGTCCTTAGAAAAACCAATTCATGTGATGGCCCAAAGGTTTCTCGTTTTATTTAATTTATTTTTGAATTTATTTGAATAAAATCCAAAATAAATAAAATAAAAATGAACCTCATGTATGAATAAGTTTATAGGCCCTTAGTTATGTCTTTAACATGCTTGGACCCTTAAAATTAGGCCTATTAACCTAAAAACACAAATTTGCTCAAAGTGTATTTCTTGAAAATTCTCAAAATTAACCAACTTGTGAAATGCATTTCTTGCTCAAATATTATCCTTTGAAGATGAATTTTGACTTTTTGGAAAGCTCAAGATGTCCTTTACTAACCCTATGTTTACCATTTTTGCATTTGGAGAAATTATCTTAATGTAACTTGTCTTGACAAAAAATGCCTTTTTGTTGACCTTCAAAAAGACCTGTAATATATGAACTTGTATCTTCCAAATGAGGCATTTCTTGAACTTGAGGATGTAATTGAAGTTGTAGGGAATTGGATTCTCTTCAAAATGAGCTTTGGTTGGGGAAAAATGGACGAAGTATGTGAAAGTTATTGCTGGTCAAAGTTCAATTGACTTTTCCTCTAAAAACCCTAATTTTGCAATTCTTAACTTTTGAGGAATTAAGGGAATTCTTTGAGGAATAATGATCAAACCTTGATTAAATGATGATTATCACTTCAAAATGTTGATGTTGACAAAAAAACTTGAAGTTTGACTGTATATTGGCCATAGTTTACTTTTGATTTAGTACAGTTAATTTTCAAGCATTTGAGCAATTGACTGAGCAAACTTGTAGTGTAAGGCATGAAATTTAGCATGGACAATCTTGAAGACATATTAGGGACCATGGAAAACATTTGAGACCTTTGGAGCTCACACATCTTGGTGAAAATTGAAACCCTAGTTGAAAGGTCATTGCTTAGGAAGAGAATTTGTTTGATCAATTCTTGGTCAACCTTGAGCAATCGAAGACCTTAATGAACATGTCTTGAGTAAAATGGGAGGGAAAATTTTTGGGTACAATATATTGGATGTAAGACTGGATAATGGTTGATAAAATGCAGATAAAGTGGATAAAAGTAAAGACAATTTAAAAGGTAGAATGCAATACTGAAAAAATGAAAAGGTAAATTGCTTTGAATTTAAATTGGGAAGCATGCATATATTTCCAGAAGTCACTTTTTTCTATCTAACGTAAATACTTTGAGTTTTCCCTTATAATGTAACAAAATTTGACCTTTAATACTGAATGTAAATCTTTCTTATATAAAAATTTATAAATAACTACTACATGTCGTTCGACTCCTCATGGCTTGCCACATATCATTTCCATGAAAACTGCTCATTGACAACTCCCCCACGTATTTGACAACTACTTGCAGAAAACTGGCTATTTTCAAATGTCTGGTCCTCCTAGTCTAACTTAGACAATTTTTAAATAAAATTTGATTAAGTCCCCAAATCGCTTTTTTTAAGATTTTGACTAGCCCCGGTGTGATCGTTTTAGACCAATACTCTTCGACACTTATCATTTCGACTAACATTCCTTCTCTCAGCTTTTTGACTTTAAAACTCTTGCAACTTTATTTATGCTTTAGTCGAAAAATTCAATTGGTATCAGAGAAGACATCCTGTTTTGTCTCTAGATGAGATCCGATGGGAATATTTTCTAGTTCATGGTCAAGGTAGAAGGTTCTATTGAAAAGTTGTTTAAACTTATATAGTTCATATTGTTTTTGAATGGTCCCTTAAATTGGAGGATGGATTGTTCGTGACAGGGTATGTATTGGACTTGTGTGTTGTTATCAGGCGTGTAGCTTTGATGGTGAGCTTATGTGTTAAGTTTGATTTATTTTCAAACCTATGATGTTTTTTATTGCACCTAGATTGTGGTGGTTGTGTGCAATATGTTGTGCCTGAATACTGTTGATGAGGTTTTGTTGTTGTGTATTTCGCTGCATGTTATCTGATGTAACCCTGGTTGTTTCTTGTTTCATAAGTAAAGAAGGGAATTAGGGTTTGGTATCCTCAGCAGATTTGTTGTGTGATGATATAGTTTGTGTAAGACAACCTCAACTAACTCTGTGAAGTTGCCAATGATACTTGAGTTTTATCTCTCAAGTCCACTCATAAAGGCATTTTTGATGAGTTTGTTTATGAGAGACTAACACTGTTTATTTTGGCTTCTAGTAGAGTGTTCTTAATACTTTCCCTGATTATGAAAGTGACTTTGAGTCTTGTTGTTGTTTGGTATTGCTGGAGCTTGGAATATTTTTGAGGACCTTGAAGGTGATCAAGGGTTATTTGTTTTCTGGAAGCAGTGTTAGGCTTCAGAACCAAGCTTTGTTTTGTGAGTTCTAGAAGAATAAAACTAATGTAATACAAGATGTTGGGATACTGTGTCAGTAGGCGTGCATATTCCTGTTGCATAATAGATGCTCTGGGTGCCAGACAAATGTGTGGTGATAACATATGTTTGGAAGCTACTCCTGATTTGGAAGAGGGGGCATCTGGGCTTATATTTAAGATGTTTTATCCATAAAACTTATTTTAGATTGGTGGGTTGAATAATGGTCGACCAATTGTTTACTTCTTGGTTCAGTTTATTTTTGAGTCAAGCAAGTGAGAAGTTCATAGGTTGAGCTTAAGTGTCCTAGAGAAATATGTTATCTCAGCTAGTTGTATGCATATGAAGGTCAAGTTCATATGTCTAGGACATTCTCTCAGTCAGCTGGTAGTTTCTTCTAATCAAAGAAGCCAGGTGTGTGTTCTGTTGAAGCAGGGAGAGGTGCTTTTTTGGGTGTGCATTAACCATAAGTTGTACGGCTATTATGGAGGAAATCGTGTGATTATAAGGGTGATCATAGAAAGTGATGAAGAAAAATCCCTAATCTGGAGTTGGAAATTCTTGAGATGTCAGATATAATGTCTTGAAATGTTTTTGTTAAGAATTTATTTTTCTCAACTTGGTGTGACTAGTGTTTCTCTCAAACATGATGAAGGTTGTTTATTCAAATTTGATATCTTTTATCAAGTCTATGATAACATTGAGTTATTATTCTGCTAAAGTTGAAGAGACACTCTAGGAGTTATGTGCAATAGAGATGCATCAACCTGAGGTAAGTTAATATTTTAGAAGATTAACTTACAGTCATGACGAGTTGTCCAGAAGGATTGGAATAAGCAAAAGTTTCCTTTTCTAAACAGTCTGTTTGAAGGGTTGATGATCATACAAAACCCTGTGTGTTGTTGTTTGTATGATAGAGGGAATCTCCTCTTTTTTATGTACAAGGATGGTGTTTTAATACCTCAAAGGAAGACAGGAGGTCTGGAGAATATGCTAATGAAAAAGCCTCCTAGGTTATTGTATCAACTGTTGATTTTATATCTTGAGTTCTCCATTAAAGGTTGCGTATGGAGTTACTATGGGTATCATCTCCAGAATCATAGTAATTGGTAAAGTCCATGTATATGAGATAGATGTCTTATCTGATATTGGAACATCATCTCAGGTGTGCTCGTTGCTTCATAAGGAAGCTATACTGAAGATCATGGGGGTGAGAATTGTTGATCACTAATAAATTCCAAAATTGGAATGTTCAATCATGATGGAGGGTGAAGTACAGTCTCTGATCAAGTATGGAATGTTGTGAAGAATCCTCTTGTGCTAGGAATATAAAGAAGAAGGATGTCAGAACAAATGTTCTAACATCTGTTGAAGGGAGGCATCATCTGTAATTTGTGGGGAAGTATTCCTCTAATGACAAATACCTTGTCGGGAGCTGGGTATAAGTATGGTCTTGTGAATATGTGCATGTTACTTATGGTAGAGACGTTGTAAGAAGCTGGGTACTTATCTGATGTGTGGATGCAAATCTGTTTTCTAAACTCTTTGGCTTAAAAAGTTTATGAGAGGTTATTTCTCTCATTAGGTGTTCGTGTCTCTATGATTACTTGAATAAGCTGCAAAAGGTGTATGCTTTTGATATCTTCTTGTTTGAAAGGACTATCATGTATAATGAGGTCTTTGAATGATAAGTCAAGAACCACTCCATCATGGTCAGAACAAATGTTCTAACATCTATTAAAGGGAAGCATCATCTGCAGTCTATGGGGAAGTGTTCCTCTTATGACAAATACCTTGTTGAGAGGTAAGTATAAGTCTGATCTTGTGAAGATATGCATGTTATTGATGGTAAAGACCTTGTCTTGAGCTGGGTACTTATCTGATGTGTGGATGCAAATCTGGTTTTTGAACTCTTTGGTTCAGAAGGTTTATGAGAGTTTATTTCTCCCATTGGGTGTTCATGTGTCTATGATTACCTGAATAAGTTGCAGAAGTTATATGCTTTTGAGATCTTCTTGTTTGAAAGGACTATCAAGTATAATGAGCTCTTTGAATGATAAATCAAGAACCACTTGTTGAGGTTCTGTGAAGAAAAACTGATGTCATAAATGATGATGTAACATCATTTTATTATCCCTGAAGGAGTAATGGAATTATGATTATGGAGGATTGAGGATCAACCTTGATGTCAGAAAATGAAGTATGAATTTGTGGATTAGAATGTGCAGATTATGATCCTGTCTTCAGTAGTATGCTTGGAGAATGCATGACTACTATGTTGAAGACTTCACTGGTATCAGCAATTACTAGTGAATGTAAGGGCATGGGACTACGATCAAATAGGTTTATCTGATCAGGAAGAGTGTGAAGATGGTGGTTTTTCCTCTGTTGTAAGTATGTCGGTCTGGTATGTATAAAAGCAAGCTTTCTGATTGCTTATGTCTGTGTGATGTCCAAGAATGTGTGTAAGACACCTTGGTTATTCAAAAGAGGTATGACAACTTGTGTGGTTTTGTAAGGTCGTGTATCAGACATGACCTTAAAGGAGTCTGAAGACCTGAATCTGGGGTATCAGGTTTAGGATTTTTGATATTCACAATGGCGTGGATATAGTTCAGCAAGTGTGTAAATTTATGGCTCTTCACTTTGAGATTGTGAAGTTTCTCTATATGCTAAAGTGTTTTAACTTCAGCAGGAGCATTGTTTATCCTTGACAGGGGGGTCAAGTGAGTGTTTATGGATTGTTGTTGCAATGGTGCATATATTGTGAAGCTTGTATGTTTTTCAAGCTTTTGGAGTTTAAATGCCACTTGTGAGGTAATAATTCCAGTTAACATGTTGTGACATTAGATTGTTGGATGTCATTATGATTTTACCAGGACATGTATGGTTCTAGCTAGTGAAGCTAGTTGTTTGAATCATGTGCACACATGCTTCTTAGGAGGAGTCTGAAGGGAAATTTTGGTTGTGTCTGGGGGAATTTATTTTTCTCTACAGAATTTGAACAAGCCCGATGGATGGTTTTTTTAGTGAAGAGATATATCACGCATGTGATGTTTTCATATCTTGGTTTTTTTCACTTTTGTTGGATGAAATGAGTGCTTTTAGAGTCCAGAGGAAGGCTTGGTGATTATACTTTAGTGCATATAGATAAGTCTGGGAATTTCCTTAGACTGTATTGATGAAGAAGCGTGTTTTATGGTGTTGAGTTTGATGGGCTGTAATAGATTTGTTTAGGTCGATTGAAGAGATGTTGGATGTGATATCCCGACATCAACCAGATTGTGAATATTACTTCTTGTTAAAGTCTTCGTCATATTCTGGCTAAAAAGTGGGAGAGTATATGTTTGTGTGTGGCCAGTTTTTAAGGGGGAGAAAATATGTGTTAATTTGTATTCACTTAAGAGAGAGAGCGAGAGAGAGATCATTTATATTGTATTGTCATGAAGATTTCCTACTGGTAAGATGTGTTGGACTGTCATGAAGAGTACCATTGTTGATGTTGTGACATCATGGAGAAGACTGTGAAGACTAAAGACTGACTGCTTATGATGTTTTTAGTTTAATGGTTGCTGCTTATTTGTATTGTTTAGCCTTTGAGTAATGGTTTTGTTTTATGTATGTACAAAGGTTATGTAAATTAGTTTTAGCCAAAATAATCCAAAGGGGGAGATTGTTAATTATCTGAATTATGTGATTTGCATTATGTTTGGTAAAACTAATATAGCAACAGTATGTTAGATAAGATGTATTAACTTGCTAACAAGAACAGATTGAGCAAGAAGTCCCATCTTATGTTAAGACATATTGAGATGAGAAGTTCTCATCATCTAGAGCAACATGTCGAATAATATGTCCTATGCAGGTTCATATGACATCGCGCTTGAGCTGAATTGGATACATGGATTCTGTTATGAATTAGTAGATGTAGAATATTCTAGGAATAGTATACAATCCTATTTGGTGATGATTTAAAGGTCAAGAAGAATCAAGTCAGAATATTGAAGATTATACAGTTTCTAAATATGGAGATATTTTAGGAAACTAATGATTGAAGACCTTGTTTATAGAAGAAGCTTATGATGATTTGTTGTGATTGAAGACCCAAATCCAGTTGGGATATATGTTATAAATAGAAGTCTTTGTAACATAAGAAAGGTACTAAGCGTGAATGAAAAGATATAGTTATTAGGGCTGAGTCTATACCACTTTCTAGAATAGTTGGTTATGTGCTTCACTCAGTTGTGAGTTGGAATGATGTTATAGAGTTGTAGTCTTTATTATTGTTCTCCTCGAAGCTTTTAAGAAATAGGTAGTATTGTTCTTGGAGGAAACTGCTAAGCAACTCTAAGTATTGTTCTTGATCAAAGTTGTGAAGCAAGATCAAGTATGATGTTCTTAATCAAGGGGTGTCTTAATTAAGGTGTTTGTTTGTATTTGAAGTGTGATCTTCATTTAGGTGAAAGGTCATCGATACAGTAACTGGGACTGAGACTGTTAGACATCGTTGCGGTGATTGGAAGTGAGTGGGTATACTCATATCTAGGAGTTCCTAGGTAGAAGTCTCATTGGGTAGGGATTAAGTGATAATTTGTAAATGAGAGATTTTAGCTTTGAATTAGTACTACTGATAGTGGATTTCCTTCCTGACTTGGTAGCCCCCAGAGTAGGTGTTGTTATCACCGAATTGGGTTAACAATTATTGTGTTGTTTTACTTTTCAGTATGGTTTTGTATGTTTATACCTTGCCATGTTTTTTTGTTAGAACGGATGTCTCAACATCCTATAGGACATCTATGATTTGATATACAAGAATTTCAAAATCTCATATTTTTATTTCTACTAGGAGGCACTAAATATGGAGGCTTAGTTTAACAACCTTTGATTGCATCAAAATCCTCTTGTTGTTATTTTCCCCAATGGAAATCAGTTTCTTTCTTGATTTTGATCAATGGCGAGAAAACTTTAATTTTGCCACTTAGATTGAATATGAATCTCCTCAAGAAATATATTTTCCCCAACAAAGATTGTAATTTCTTCTTCGTCGAAGGAGCCTTGAGATCCAAAATTTCCTTTGTCTTGTTTTGGTTGATCTCGATACCTTTTTTGTGCATAATAAAACCTAAAAAATCCATTTGCAGTTCAAATGGACAAGCTCTTAAGCAATCTTTTGATTTCTTGCTTAATTTTCATCTTGATTTCTGAGAGAACCTTAGAGGGTGTTGCTTCACTGGCCTTTTTCCTGGTTGAATAGGAAAATGATGTTCCACCACACTTGGACTCAAACCAGGCATCTCGATATAATCCCAGGAAAAAAAATCTTTATATTCTTTCAATAATTTGATCAGCTTGACCTTCATTTTGGACTTAACTTTTGTGCTTATGTAAGTTGGCCTTTTTGTGTCGCCATCACCCAAGTCTATCTCCTCCAATGGATCTTGGGCTTGCATTCTTTTCATTAAATTTAGTAGGTCTTTTTCAAACCCCAAAGGCTCATTGTCATAGATACAATCTAGCCTCTGGCTTTCTGAAGCAGTTGTTTGGCCAAATTGGCCATTTTCATGATTTTTGACTCTGGCTTCGACAACCAAACTTTGTAGTTTCTCATATTCTAAAGTCGATTTTAGTTTATTTTCAGCCACATAGGCCGAAATCCGAGCCAAACTTTCTAACTCAGTGTCATGTCTATCGAACGCATGTCACCCTGTAGGCGGGTTCACCTCTTAGGGCTCTCTTGCCTCCTCAGTATCCCATATAAAATCCATAGTTGGGATCTAAGTTTAGAAAACAGTTTCCATTTTCATTAGGGGTGTAAACTTCTATTGTGTCATAACAAGGCACAACATTTTCCATGTGTTGGTCGAAATACTTCTTTCCAACTTTATTTTTATCAATTTTGTAATAGCTTTGATTGGCTTTGATATTTTATACGATGCCATCTTTCTTCTAGATAAATATTCTTTGGTTCAAAGTTTATAATACTTCACCTATTCCATGAATCCACTCACGGCCTCGCAATAAGTTGTAATTAGCTTGGGAAATTATTACCATGAACAATGTAGATCTTGTGGTTGTGCCAACAACCAACTCTACCTTGATAACTCCTAGTATATTGCTGGTTTTTCCTTCATAGTTGGATAAAACCATATTGTATGGTCGAAGATCTGCACCACATTTTCCCATTTTCTTGAACATAGTATGAGGCATCAAATTGACAATTTTCCCCTCCATCGACGAACACCTTATTCACTGGCATTCCATCCATCTTTACCCTTATGAAAAATGGTTTATGATGGTACATCATTCTTGTGTTTGGTTTCTCAAAAACAACCTTTTGTTCTTCCACCACACCATTATTCATAACATAGTAACACAATGATTTGTCACTAGATGTTTCATCTAGTAGGAAATCTTCGTCAGCTTCAGAAACCTCTAACACTAGATTATATTCAACATGTAATACCGACACAAAGCCATAATTAATGACAAAATCTTCACCAAAGTTATCGTCGACCATTTCTTCCTCTGGGAGGGGATCATATTTAGGATCTTCTTCCTCGGGAAGGGGAGTATACTTTTTACTATGTGTCGATACTATCTCTTTTTTCCTAAAGGAGCTACTTTCATAGCCATCCTCTTTGCTATGATTTTTTCTTCTTTGTTCAACCTTCCTTCTGGGTAGTACTTCTTCTGCTTAGAAACTTTGATGGATCTCAATTGTGACGTTGAGGCCTCTTTCTCGACCTTTTTATTCCTTTGATAACGCCGCCATTGCATCCTAGTCCTTGGATTTTTCCCCTTGTAGTTTTGAGAAATAACACACCCTTTTGATTCAACTCCTTTCTCTTGAATTTTCACATCTATTTCTTGATCAAGCACATTCCACTTAGGCCTCTTTCCTCCTTTCTGATTCACAAGTTTCGCCCATTTTCTTGTGGGGTGTCTGACGGGGGACGAAAAGTCTTTGGGCGAGGCTACTGGAATTGTCTTATGTACTCCTCATTGCATTGAGGGACCCCCTATTGTCGAACACAAATCTTGGAATTGAGGATTTCCCTCTTTTAGGATCATTCTTTTTCACAACCTTATACTCTTTAGCATCTTTCTCATCATAAACAACATTACACCTTGGGCATAATTTTGCCACTGATCCCTTCACCCTGCACTTTTCTAGAAAGTCAATCAAATCCTCATCAGCTTGAGGATAAAATACTTGAAATTCATATTCAACTTCCATTCCATAACCATGAGTAGCTTCGACCATCATGATATCAAAAGTCTTAGCATACAATGTCTCTTCAACTTTCAAAGGGTTAGTGTCCACCTGCATCTTTGGCTTTATGCCAAATTGAAGTCTACCTTTTTTTAAAGCTTTCTGCACCAAATCCCTGAATATGATACATTGAGATGTTTTATGACCAAGAAAATTATGAAATTTGCATAATCCCATTTTTTGTATTTTTCTCTAATGGGGTATTTTCCAGGCCTATAGGAACAATGATTTGACCATCGGTTACCAACAAATCAAATGTTCCATCATACTTAGTTATATCAGAAGTATAAGTTTTTGTGGCGAAATTATCATTTTTTTATTTTCGACGGGATTCTTCACATTTGATGGTCTCAATACTTTACAAGAATAAGGAGGTCCAAGATCAAGTTCATCCATATTAACCTCACTTTCTTTGATTAAATCCTTATTATTTAAAGAATATTTGTCAGTTTCTACGTAAGCGAATTTTTCTTTTGTATGATATTTACTAGTTCAGACTTTTTCAGCTTTTAATTGTTTGATTTAGTGAACTCTATTAGCCAATTGCGCCATATCTCTAAGATATTAAGTATCTAAATTTTTCCTTATAGAATAGTCTAAGTCACATGCAGCCATTTCGACTAATTCATGCTCAGGGACTTGAGTTAAACATCTTGCTTTCAAAAGTATAAATTTGTTGAGATATTCGTCGATTGAATCAGCAACCTTTCGTTTGACGCTGGCCAATTCCTTCAAACTTATTTTTAATTTTCCCATGTAAAATTATTCATATAATAACCTCTCCATCTAGGTCCATGTATGGACAAATGTGGAGGTAGCATTGTAAACCAAGTAAACACATTTTTGATGAGGGAACTTGGGAAATATTTCATTTTTAAATCCTCATTGTTTCCTATGTCACCAGCCTCGGTTTTTTACCTAGCGACATGTTCGACGGTGAATTCATTGGTGTCGCCATCGAACTTAGTGAACTTTGGGACTTTCCATCCCCTAGGTAATTCTATTTGTAAAAAGAAATCTGGTAAGGGAGAAGAATAATTAGGCCTTTGAAGGCCAATATTAATACCATTTCGAATCATAATTCGTTTGATAATGGTTTCCAAATTTTGTTCTCACTCCAATGCATCTTGTCGAACCTGCCTAACTACATGGTCGACATTCTGGTTTCTATTAACTACCATGATGGAAGGACGTTCTAAAATTATAGGTATTTGTTCAGAACCCTGTGGACTCTCTTGTTCTCGGTCGATCGTCTCTTCGACGACTTCTTCATGTCAAACGTGTATCTCTGATAGGGGTTGTATAATCTGTCTAACTGGCGCCCTAAGAGCACCAATTAAATCATGTATTCGATTCATTTGAGTCGCCAATTGTTGGTAACCCTGAGTAGAACTCTGGATTAATTAGTATGGTACCCATTTGTTGAGTAAACATGTTGATCATTTCATGATTGCTTTCATCCATCTACTTCCTCATAATGGCAACAAAACTTATTGCGAAATTCGGGATCGCTTGGGACAAAAACCGCATCCATGTGGGATGACCAATTTGCTTTCCCATAGGTCTTGATCCAGGATAGGGTGAGAACGTTGATGTTGTGTTTTTAGCAAATGTCGAAACGTTACTATGTAAACATGACACCATTGATGTTGGCATTCCATAGATTCATTCTCCACCATACATGGACATTGTGAAATTGGGTATATACGGCCTAGAAGCACTTGCCTCAGTCGGTTTCAGAATCACAGGCTGAATCTGTGAGATTATTGGCTCTCTTTGTGCATTCAAAAACACATCCATAGTACTTGACATAAATATGCTAACGTCAGATGAATGTGGAGCAACTGTATTTCTCCCTGAGGGTTCTTCCCCATTTGGATTAGTGTTTTTAGGATCTACCAATGTCCTACCACTTCTCAATTTCATGCACACTTAATGTTGAGACGTTGTACATGAAGAACATGAAAAAACTATGAAATATGTAGAATTAACACAATGCATTCCCCCAGGTGTGTAAATTAGTTTACACAAGTTTCTGGTAAATAATCTCTAGCATTTTATTATAGTTAAATTGCAGGATCGACTATAAAATCCTAGACCATAGTGATATGTTTCAAATGTTTTTAGTATTTGGATTAGATGTAAGATTGGATAATGGTTGATAAAATGCAGATAATGTGGATAAAAGTAAAGACGGTTTAAAAGGTAGAATGCAATATTAAAAAAATGAAAAGGTAAATTGCTTTGAATTTAAATTGGGACGCGTGCATATATTTTCAGAAGTCACTCGTTTCAATCTGACACAGACACTTTGAGTTTTCCCTTACAATGTTACAAAATGTGACCTCTAAAACTGAATGTAAATCTTGCTTATATAGAAATTTAAAAATAACTTCTACATGTCGTTCGACTCCTCACGGCTTTCCACATATCATTTCCATGCAAATTTCTCATTGACAAGTCCTCCACGTATTTGACAATCGTTGCAGAAAATTGTCTGTTTTCAACTATCTGATCCTCCTAGTCTAACTTAGACAATTTGATATAAAATTTGGTTAAGTCCCCAAATCGCTTTCCTGAAGATTTCGACTAGACCCGTTGTGATCTTTTACACCAATACTCTTTGAAACTTATAATTTTGACTAACATTCCTTCTCTCAGCTTTTTGACTTCAAAACTCTTGCAAATTTATTCATGCTTTAGTCAAAAATTTCCAGCCAACAACATGATAATGATTATTAGGGTTAATGTTTTTAGTATCCAAAAAAGGTAATTGACCAATAAGAAAAAAAGTTTAATTGTTTTTTCCATAGCATATTACTTTCTTATATAGTAGATATATACACAACTTTTCTCTTACATTAAATGGTCCTTCCATTCAAAAACGATGAATTTGATTATTATTGAATTAGACGATCTCAATCCGATATAAAATTTTAATAACAAAATTACATAATCAGAGAAAGTAAGGAGAAAAACTTATTTAAAAAAAAAGAACATTAAATAGTCTAGAGGATGAGTGAAAATGGGTTATGTTGAATTTTAAGAAGCTTCTAATTTTGGGAAGCTAAAAGGCCTTGAACATTTCAATATATATATATACTAGTATTCTTTAATTATAAACTATTTGTTGAAATATTTTTTTGAAATGCATATATTCAATACTTTGAAATTTTAAATATGACTTTATTATATTTAATTATATTTAAAATTTCTAATTATAGTATCTTTAACATGTACTGTTAAGGCACATGTTAGCATGACCCATTTTTTAAATACAACAAAAAAATTTCATGCCCCTAAAAAAACACACTGCAATTGCACGTCCAAAACATATTTCCAAAACATATTTTAGTTGATAGTGACATTTATACATAGAAAATGGAGGTTCTGTTGAGAGAGAGTAAATCATGTAGTGACACGGAAATCACAGCAAGCACAACATCATCCTCACAACTATATTATAAAAGTACGATCTCAACAATGACATTGCACCCATACATTCAACATTATTCTCTTGTATTTTGCTATAAATTATAAAAATTTCCATCCTAAGAGAAATCTAAATTTGGAATTTAAAATAATACTTTAAGGATTGCAATTAGTGTATATAAAACTATACATAATATTCAAAGTATTCAAATTCAAATGTTATGGAGATAACAACAAAACTGCAAAAGAAACACAACATTATTTCAAAGAACAAGAACAACTACAATCCTTAGCCATTAAAGAGTCTAGAAAGATTAACAAATTGCATGCAACTAACAAGTAACAAACTGAACACATCACACTTCAATAATCAACCACGAACTGTTCTTATAAGTTGCACAGAAAGTACCCCAAATATTCCAGAAGCAGACGAAGATAGAACACTGTTGTTGCAGTTCAAATAATTTCCTTTACTATTTGCACCCCCAACTATCTCATTCTCATTTTTCACAACAACCTCATCATCATCATTAACAACAACATTCTTTGGAGTTTTGCCCATATTTTCTTCTTCAAAATCATCATCCATAGTAACATTGTTAATCTCCTCTTCTTCTTCTACTTCTTCGTCTTGCTCATCTGCGTCCATGAAATAGTCATCATCATCATCGTGACCAAGTGGAATAAGCTGCAAGATGAGTTTACCATCTCTCTGTGTGCATGAAAATACTCATGATGTTTCACTTTCTCTTCCTTGATGATCAACCTTCCCTCGTCTGTGTAGTATCTTTTCAACACATACGACATGTGAGAAGCAACGTTTTGAGTTTGAGCTAGGCAAGGTATAGGAGGAGGAAACTCTCTCTTCTTCTCCCTATTTCTAGTAGGGCTTATCATCTTCTTTTTATTGGAAAAGCTAGAGACTTATCATTAATGTTAGAGAGGAAATTGTCGTTGGTTTGAAGGTCAATGTAACTTTCATTACCAATGTAGTTGTAGTCGTTTGAAGGGTATAATATAGAACTGAATGAGTGGAAACTCATTGTTAAGGTTAAGGTAGTTTCAAAAAATGAAAAATGGGTTGGTTTGTGTTATGAGAATGGAATCAATGGATAGTATATAAAGAGAGGGTAATGAATAATAATGAAGGGTTATGTTTTGGTTAAAGAGATATAGAAGAGATAGAAAATGAAGTAGTGGCTAGGTTTTTGTGAAGGTGTGACAATTAATAGAATCAAAAACATGACAAAGAGACAACTAAGATGAGTTATGATGATTAATAACATTCATGTCATCAATGTTAAACTATAATTAGTGTCAAAACTATGGTTTGTCGAAGAGCACACAGATTTGATTTGTTTTAGATTTAAATAGATTTGATTTAGATCTAAAATAGATAGATTTGATTTAGTACCAAAATAGATATTTTGGGCTTTTATAGTTTTGGGCTTTGAGCTAACCAAAATCTATAAATATGGAGTAACCCCTAAGTTTGTAATTAAGACAATCAAGTCAATTAAGTTGTATTCACAGAATTTGCAATTGCAAGTGAATAATAAAGTTTTCCATAGTTTGCAGGCAGAGAGAAACTCTGCAGATAATAATTGTCTTCTTTATTTTCTTTTCTTTCTCATAATTCATTATCATTGTGTAGAAACTCATCATAGATATTTGTTGGGTTTCTAACATCTGGTATCAGAGCTCAATTTTGATTCAAGGGAAGTATCAATCAAGAACGATTGAAGAATTCACGGTGGCGAAATATGAGAATGCAAATTATCTAGCAACTCTATCAATTCTAAAAGTAGACAACTATGAGAATTGGTGAAAATTTATTAAAGTTCTTGTAAAAGATGGATTCGAAGCGCTTGGAGAAAATGCTTCAGAAGATGAAAAGAAGAAACACACAGAAATTGAGAAGCTGAGTTATGAAGCACTCTTTATAATTCATCAATGTGTGAGTCCAGAAAATTTTGAAAAGATAAGTGATTCAGAATCTACAAAATAATTCAGGGATGTTCTTGAGAAGTCCTTTGGTAGTGCAGAAAAGGTGAAAGAAGTGAGGTTACAAACTCACAAGAGAACGTGTGAATTGCTTCAGATGGAAGATAGTGAAAGCATATATGATTTCTTCACTAGAGTTACAAAACTAGTGAATCAAATCAAGGCATGTGGACAAACATTAATAATAAGAGTTGTTGTTTCGAATATCTTGAGATCTTTGGCTCCTAAGTTCGACCACATGGTGGTGGGTATAGAAAAGGGGAAAAACTTGTCGAAAATTACAAAGGAAGAGCTTTAAGGGACACTTGAATCTCATGAACAAAGAATGACTGAAAGAGCTGCAGGAAAATCGAAAAGTGATGTGGCTTTGCATGCACATTCAGGAAAAGAAACCAAAGACAAAGGAAAATGGTTCGACAGAGGTAGAGGCGACTACAACAAATTGAGTGGTAGAAGAAACCAGAATGAAGGAAACATGTCGAATCAAAGAAGGTCATACCAAGGCAACCAAAGAGGTGATGTTGCAAATAGAGGAAGAGGTGGTGGTCAAAAACCTGACAAGAGTCACATTCAATGTTACAATTGTCAGAAGTATGGTCATTATTCGAGTGATTTTCCAAAAAAGTGAAAGAATCAAGAAAGTGATGCAAAGTTTACAAAACATGAAGAAGAAGAGATGATGTTGATGGTCACTGTTGTACCCCAAAATTTACCCTCTTTTCATACACGCATATTATTGGTTTTATGGTTATGGAGTAAAGGTATATTTATCAAGCTTCGTCAGGTTACAAGTGACGTTTATTTCGCCAATGGATGTTCTCAGAGTATTTTCCGTGCTGAAGATCGGTTCACCGTTTTGCAACGATTCGGGGTTCAAAGATTCACAAGTCCAACCCGACGCGTCATATTCAAGTGTTCTTTCGTAAAGATATCTCTGATAACGTATTCTCAAATTCATTTTGGGATTGAGATCTAATTCTTTAAAGAAGGTCTCTGAATGTGTGAGCTTTCTCGAAGAAATGTGGTGAAAAAGTATGCTGAAAGGGCAGTTTTTACGTATTAAAAAATTCATAACTTGAAGATTGTGGCTTGTTTTAAACCCGTTCTGGTGACCAAAATTCTGTCTTGACGTCATCTACGTTTTCATCTCTCACAGATGGAAGCCAATTTCGATCAGAAGGTCTTCAAAAGTGCGGATTTATCATGTATTTTCATACAGAAAGTTTGTGATAGAAGTTTATTTGCGTCATGTTCAGAAAATCATAACTTGGTCGATTTTCACCGTATCGAGCTGGTTCTAGCGCCAAAACTTCACAAATTTAGTTGACTAAGTTTTCACAAGAGGTATCGAGTTTGAACGGTATCCAAAAGGCCTTCGTTTTTTGCTCAAAGTGCGTGTGACGCGCTGAAAATCCTGAGTGCTGAATATTATTTCGTCTGGGTCGAAACTTCGAAAATTCATAACTCGGTCAATTTTTATCGGATCGGGCCCATATTTTTACACAAGGTCACTAACTCAGAGATCCATAACTTTGTTTACAAGGTCGAGAGTGGATTCTGCTCCGATCAATACCAATTTTTTATTGAAAAACGTGTCAGAGGTGATACTAGAGCCCAAAATAAGTATGTTTGTGGACTTACATGATCAAGAAGAAAAGTAAAGTTGTCGAGGTATTTGCCAATTTTAATTCTATGGTCGAAAGACAAAGTGGTCTAAAACTCAAAGTTTTGAGTACTGATGGTGGTGGAGAGTATGTGTCGAAAGACTTCAACAAGTTATGTGAAAAGGAAGGAATTATGCATGAGGTGGTGCCACCCTATACTCCACAACATAATGGAATTGCATAAAGGAAGAATCGAACAATCATGAATATGGTGAGAAGTATGTTGAAAGGCAAGAATTTATCTAAAGAGTTTTGAGGTGAAGTGTTTCGACTGCAACATACATTTTGAACATATGTCCTATGAAGAAGCTAGAAGGAATTACTCTAGAAGAATGTTGGTCTGGTGTGAAGCCTAGCTTGAGTCATCTGAAGGTATTTGGATCTATTGCACATAGACATGTGCCAGATCAGTTGAGAAAAAAACTTGATGACAAGTCGAGTCAAATGATTCTAGTTGAATATCATTCGACAGAAGGCTACAAGTTGTTCGACCCAGTGAAGAAGCAGATTGTGATCAGCAGGGACGTGATCATAGATGAGCTTAAAGAATGGGATTGGACTGAAAATGTAAAGAAAGATTTAGTGGGAATCCTACTTGAAGAAACTCAAGTCGAAAGATAAGTTCGACAAGAGGAATCGGCAGTTATAGATCAATCAAGTACAAGAAGGCCTCAAAGAACAAGACGCATGACTCCAAGATTGCAAAATTATGTGATTACATCAGATGATATGATAGATAATAAAGATGAGTTGGTACATTATGCTTTCTATGCAGATATCAAATTTGTCAATACAGCTGATGTATTGAAGGATTCGAAGTGGATGAAAGCAATGAACGAAGAAGTGAAGTCTATCAAAGACAACAATACTTGGTCACTTGTCGAATTTCCTCAAGGCAAGAAGGCAATTGATGTCAAGTGGGTATACAAAGTGAAAACAAATTCGAAAGGGGAAGTAACTCGACACAAAGCAAGGCTTGTGGCGAAAGGATTTTTATAGAAAAAAGGAATAGACTTTGATGAAGGTTTTTCACCTGTTGCTAGGATCGAAACAATCAGGTTGGTTGTTGGTCTAGCAGAAATAAACATATGGCACATATGTTAGATGGACGTGAAGTGTGCATTCCTGAATGAACCCTTAGACGAAGAAGTTTATGTTAAACAACCAGTTGGGTTTGTGAAACATGTCGAAGAGATAACAGGGAAAGATCATGGACCAATTACCATGAAGATCGACAGCATGTCATCTATCAATCTGGCAAAGAATCCGATAGCACATGGTCGAAGCAAGCACATCGAAATGAGGTTCCATTATCTTCGAGAGCATGTAGCAGATGAGAAGATGAATTTGGAACACTACAGAACTGAGAATCAGATTGCAGACATCATGACTAAGGGAGTGCAGGTCGAAGTATTCAGAAGACTAAGAGCCATGACGAATATAGATAGTTTAGACACAATGAATTAGGTGGTGTGTTAAATTGTAATTCATAGTGTCAAAACTATGGTGTGTCGAAGAGCACACATATTAGATTTTTTTTAGATTTAAATACATTTGATTTAGATCTAAAATAGATATATTTGATTTAGTACCAAAATAGGTATTTAGGGCTTTTATAGTTTTGGACTTTGAGCTAACCAAAATCTATAAATAGGGAGTAACCCATAAGTTTTTAATTAAGACAATCAAGTCAATTAAGTTGTATTCACAGAATTTGCAGCTGCAAGTGAATAACAGTTTTCTACAGTTTATGGGCAGAGAGAAACTCTGCAGAAAATAATTGTCTTCTTTCTTTTCTTTTCTTTCTCATAATTCATTGTCATTGTGTAGAAATTCATCATAGATATTTGGTGGTTTTCAACAATCAGACTCCTGAGCACATTACAAATTCCAAAATCAAAAAAATAATAGACACATACATATTAAGTAGAATGAATAAATAAATTGAATGAAATAATATTTAAAAATTATTTCAAAAAAATATATTAAAATGTGATTAATTACATGTGGATATGAAATAAATTTAAATAAATCTCTAACTAATACTAAAAAAGTGTCATAAAATATGAAAATTCAAGATAACTAAATATTTATAAAGAAGATATTTTATAATAAGAGTAAAAAACATTTAGACTACTAGTATTAGTTAAGGTCACAATCTTTATTAACTTTAACTTATAAAAACACTCTAATAAATACAGTTAATTTAATTTAATTTTAAAAAAATTATAAATAAAAATAAAATATACAATTAGACCCTAAAAATACACAATAATTTAATGTTAACTTTTATGCTATTTTTTATTTTACTTTAAGTATTTACAACAAAACTAATTTATTTTTATTATTTGAGTTTTGCTAACTCTTTAAGAATTCTAAATTAAAAAAAAAAAACTTCTATGAAAAAAATTACCATTTTAATTCTAAATATATTAAATACGCATGTATTAAAAAAAAAATTTTAGGCTTTAAAAGTGTCTTAGAACACTCATTAGCATTTCAGTTATTATTTTTGTTTGTTTTAGTTTCAATAAAACTGATTTTTAATAAAATTGATGTTGGCAAAAAATTAATACATAAGATTATACAGAAAAATAAAATAATAAATAATAAATGTTTATGATAATTAAAATAAAATAAAAAATTACATGACTAAAATAGAAAGAAAAAAAACTTACATATTTAAACTTAAAACTAATTCAACTAATTATTTGTTTAACACAACACAACACGCATTTTAAATATGATAAACAAAAAATTAAAGTGTCGATCACTTGTTTTTAAATGTACTGATTTTTAAAATTAGTGACTTAATTGAATTAATTCAAGATTGATACATCAAATATATATTATATACATATCTTCCATCAGTCCTCCTTTGTACTAAAAAGAATAAATAGACCTCTTTAATTATTTTGAAAAATAGAGATAATTTCAAATCATCACAGCAGTTTTAAAGATAGTGTTTCTACTACTATAGTATCATGAATTAACACAAAACTTATTTTTTATGGTTAGAATAATTCCATTTAATTGTAATAGGAAATAACTAAAAAATTGTTATATTCATTAACAAAAATAGTTTTAGAAATAAAAGATTATAAAATAATAATACTTGCAACTTAAACAAAAAATACATTTAAAAGGGAAAAAATAACAAGACATGATTTGAAAAATGAAATCGATTAAAAAATTACTAATTACACTTTATATCCAATATCTTTTCATTAGTAATTTTGATTCTTAAGTCGATTGTTTAAATAATCAATAGTTATTCAGTGTGTTTTTAGAGATAAATCTCACTATTCATGCTACCATGTGATTTTTTCAGTAAAAAAAATACTAAATTATTTGAATTTAACATGAGACTTCATAGTTATCATGATAAATAGTTTGACCACACACGTTGGCAGGGGGTTATACCAAGTGTTCGTTCTTATTTCATGCATAGGTTAATTCCACTTGGTTGTAATTTCTAGTTGTAATAATACAAATAATCATTTGTGTAAACATGAATGAATTTAATTTAAAAGAAAAATAGTAAAATCAATTTAATTATTCATCATATTTTCTTAAAGAATGAAAAATACGAGTGAAGAAAAACGAGTCACTTTCAACGAAGAAAATATCACTAATCGATGTCATCACTTTGTAACTAAGATTTTTAATAATAATAATAATAATAATAATAATAATAATAATAATAATAATAATAATAATAATAATAATAATAATAATAATAATAATAATAATAATAATAATAATAATAATAATAATAATAATAATAATAATAATAATAATAATAATAATAATAATAATAATAATAATAATAATAATAATAATAATAATAATAATAATAATAATAATAATGGCATAATATTGGAACATGAAATTATAACTATAGCACAAGATATTTTCAAAGAAACATCAACAATAATTAATTAAAACACTATTTGAAATAGAATAGAACAGAAAGAGTCGAAATTCAATATGATTTGAGAAATTATTCAATCACATTGTAACTATAACAATTCAAAGCAGAAAAGAACAAAAATGAACAATGAAACTAAGTATACCTCTAACCAAAATATCATGGTTTGATGTGTAGTAACGATGTGTCTATGTTGAATCGAAGAGGTGAATTGAAATAATAACCATGGAGAGAAGACAATCTAGACACAAAAGAATTTATATTAAGAGTTAAAATGACAGGTAAAACATTAAAAATGGCATAATTTGAGTCAATCTCTAGGATATGACAGCAGTATACGTAGATAATGTACCTTACTCATAAAAAATACTTATATTCAAACTGAGGATATGTCATAGAATTTAAAATTTCTAATTATAGTATCTTTTACATGTACTCTTAAGACACATGTTAGCGTGATCCATTTTTTAAATACAACAAAAATTATTACTACCCCTAAAAAAAACACTGCAATTGCACGTCCAAAACATTATTCTGACTGAACCACCATTAACATAAACCTTCTCCATAATAAAACTAAGTGAAAAATATTGTACATTTTTAAATTGATAATTAATTAAAATATTTGAGTTGATAATGACATTTATACATAGAAAATGGAGGTTCTGAGAAAGAGAAAATCATGTAGTGACACGGCAATCACTGCAAGCACAACATCATCCTCACAGCTATATTATAAAACTACGATCTCAACAATGACATTGCATTCATACATTCAACATCATTCTCTTATATTGTGCTGCAAATTATAAAAAATTTACAGCCTAAGAGAAATCTATATTTGGAATTTAAAACCATACTTGAAGCATTACAATTATTGTATATAAAACTATGCATAATATTCAAAGTATTCAAATTCAAATGTTATGAAGATAAAAACAAAACTGCAAAAGAAACACAACATTATTTCGAAGAACAAGAACAACTACAATCCTTAGCCTTTAAAGAGTCTAGAAAGCTTAATAAATTGCATGCAACTAACAAGTAACAAACTGAACAGTGTTGGCGGTTGAAATGTTCAAAGACTAAGCCATTGGATTGACTAGACTTATACAAATCAAAATCAAAATCGCCACCGCGCTTTATTGTTTCCAAAGGAACGGAAAAAGAGCTTGTAACTCAAAAAGAGGGGGAAAGATTCAAGGTAAGGGGGTTGTGAACCTTTAGTGCCTATGTACCACCTTTTGTGCAATAGGGAATCAGGATACACGTAGTTCCTCTTTTAAAAAATTTAAAACACAAGCGTGTTGGTTAATTTTATGAGATAAGACATCATTGTTATTTTCCGTGTGGAAAACATACTTAATACCCACAATGATGAGAAGGAGAATTTGCATCATCTCAAAGTGGAGGATATGGCTTGGATTTTAAAATCAACAATGCTTCACTCAACATCCAAGTGGAAAATATCTCTCTTCACTACATATTGTAGAAGTATAGTTGTTTTCATCACTACAAGGATTGACAAGAGTCCAATCTTTTGAGAAAAGTTTAAAGAGAAAAGCCAAAGTGGCAAAATGGTTTGAAATGCGATTGATTGACTTTTAGTCTTCTCACAAAAAATGTCAAGGTATTATTAAATTGATTGAAGTTTATTTATGAAAATGTTTTGAAAATACATGGACATAAGTCCAAGTTTATTATGAAAGTGGTTCAAGTTTAAAAACAAGAAGAGTTTTCAAAAGGAGGAAGAAGATTTTTGAAATTAAGGAAGATGGGAGGAGATGAAGGGACTATCCTAAAGCATAAGGTAAAAGGTAAGGAGAAGAACCATCTAACCAACAAGAAGTCAATACTTGACATTATGAGTCAATATAGAATTCTCATTCTTTGGATTGAAACCAAGCAAGCAAAGATACTAAACCTCTTGAGAGAACCAAACTTCAAGTGTATTAAGTCTTCACAAAAATTGGGCAGAGTAACGGTTGTATACGGGTAAATTCCATATTATAAACAAAGGGTGTAATCACAATAACCTGCATACAAAATAAATAAACAACCCAATGTCTTGAGTTAAACCTCAAGAGCTCCAGACAAAATAATCAGATAATATCACAAGGTCTCCACTCACAGGCTAAGGTTTCTAATCCCAAGTCCAAAAAGTCCAATGCTCCATAATGCTTAGGATAGTAACCAAATAGTCCAAGAATCATTAAAGATTTTTAGGGTTTATGTTGATTATTAGGTGTCTTTAAAAGAAAATAAAAGCTCAAGTGAGCAAAATAAAAAATGACAAAAATATAAAGAGGCTCAAGTGAGCAAAGATGAAAAATAGCATGAAATGTAAATGCTAAAAGTAAATGGTGCATAAAGTAAAGAACATAAAATAAAAACACAAAATAAAATCAATTATTAGTGATTAGTGGTTAGTTGGATGATCATATTGAAACTTGCATTTGGAACTCATTAGAGGATTGGTAGAACCAAAGCCTCCACACAACAAGTTGCATTTGCTTTTTGTCAAGTATATCATCCATTTGGAATCCTTATGAGTATCATTTAATGATCAACAATGTTTAAGTGATCCGCGTTGACCAAAGGTGTTGTAGATCTATTAGAGGATTGGTAGAACCAAAGCCTCCACACAATTAACCTCAAGGTTATTGGTCAAAAAGATCAAATTAACATACTTGGGTTTGCAAACATAAGTTTGGGCCACGAATGATCATTTATTCGAATCGGGAAAAAATTTAGCGCTATGTTAAGCAATCGTAAGTTGACTTATATAGAAGTCGCACTTATTTTGAGGTTGGTCAATAGCAATCTTGCACCATTTATTTTGAGACATGATATAGAGATCATGCTCCAATAATATTTAGTGCAATAAGAAGGGGATGAGATGAAGAGGGATGGGAGAGAATATACAAACCACTTTTGGATTAAAATTAATCAAACTATTATTAAAATAATTCATCCATTTTTGTGGAGTTAGACTTAACACCATGGATCCAATGATGTTAATAAAGTTCATGATCAAAAATTTAACCCAAGATCAGCCAGAAAATAATCACAAAATAATATTACATTTTAATATATACAAAAAGGTTTTAAAATAATGTTTAAAAATAGGAATAAAAGAGAAAAATGTCAACTATGTTCAAATTAATCAGGAAATAAAAAGTAAGACCACAGAAAAAACAGAAATGAACTAAAATAATTTTATAAATTTTTTAGTAATTTTTTAAACTCAGAAACTATTTTAAAATTTAAAGAAATGGGTGAAATAAACCAAAAAATGATTAAAAAAAATAGAAAATTCAGAAACAAAAATAAAATAAAATCACCAATATTTGTCACAATATCATTGGATCATTCCATAATTTTTTCAGAATTTAAAAATGAATAAAAGTATTTTTAAACATTTAAAACAATTCCAATAAAGTGTAAATTTATAAAAAATACCAAAACACAAAATTAAATTGTGAAAAAATTAAAATCAGAAAGAGAATAATCAAAAATATTTTTCATAATTTTTTCAGATTTTTTTTATTTAAAATAAATTTTCTATGATTTTTTGAAGTTTAAAACAATTAAATATAAATAATCAGAAAAGAAAAAGTCAAAAGTATGTGGACCATTGGATGAGAGTCAAAACGCGTTAGTAATCAAATCCAAGGGATCTGACGCATTGTGCATATCATGGTCATTAGTGAATAAAGCACTGAATCAGAAATAAAATCAGAATTCAAAAATACAAGTGGCGTGTCATCATTGGTTAGAAGATGACACGTTGGTCATCTTCAACCCCCAGCCAACGCGAATTGCAGGTCTCTTAAACTATAAAATCAGAAGCTCAGACCTATGTCATTCGCTTCGTCTCTTCAAGACAAAGACAACCACACCCTCGCGCCAAATTTATATAAATTGTAGCTTAAGCAATTTGGAAAGAATGTTTTGAAAAGGGATTTGCAATTTCATGGTCAAAACTTGTTTCCAATAAAAAGCAAGTGTTTCAACTAGAACTAGGGCAATAAGATCATCACAATGATATCAAAGTTTTGAAGAATTGATGAAGGAATCTACCTATTGAAGTTGAGTTACAGAGCTCTGAAATTGGACTTCTATAGAGCAATATAGGGCACGATTCTTGAATGTAATTATATGGTTAGCTTCAGGAAAGATCAAGAATGGTGAATTGATTAAAAAATTAAATTTAAAAAGGCTTGAGAATGGATTTCGAAGTTGCTGAATTCTGAGTTAGGGAACAAGTTTGGAAGGGTGATTATGGCTATCCAAACTTGAGAAAACGAATGGGATAGTTCATGTATTTATAGGAGAAGCAAATGGGATCAAAAGGAAGAGTGATTGATGCATTTTGGAGGGAATTCGTACAAACCTGATGCACGAGTGAAGTCTGATCTAATTTTCACCAAAACTCATCCAATCCTTGCGTTTTGAGGTGCTAAACAAATATGGAACTTCACTAAACATGTTTAGAGGCAAAAACGCGTGGAAAACTTGTGATTAGAGGCCACATTATGGATTTCAAAATTCTGACTTGGTGAGAAATCCAGTTTCAAAGTGCCAACTTCTTACCAAAGGCATTTTCAACTCAAGGGGTCTTAGGGCATGATTCTTGATGCTTTAGAAAGGTGAGGTTTCAAACTTTGCAATGAAAAAAGAATGAAATCAAATGGATGCTTGAGCTGAAATTTGTGTTGAGTCAAAGTTGAGGAAAAAGGGTTGACTTTCCATACTTCAAAATATTTCAAATTTTTCTTTAAAAGTGACCTATAATGTCTTGCATCCAAACATAGCCTTCCACTTGGAATTTTCTCTTGACCAAAAAAGATGGCATGAAGTAGATCTCTTGAATGACATTTTGAAACTTGAACCATTCACAATATCTAAAAATTGAGAAAGTTAGGACTTGTTGAAGTTGGCAAAATTTCATAAAATGACCTATAATCTTTAGTATCCTTAAGGCAAGTTCCATCCATTTTCACACTTTGCACATAAAATAAGGCATAAAGTTCACATCTTCAAGATTATTATGGAAAAAGAATGGGATCATTTGAAGTCAAACTTGAGAAATTGAGGGTTCATCTAGAGGACTTGTAATCTTTCTTCATCATTAAGTTTCTTCCACATGAAAACTCCTTGGAACTTTTGAAGTTATTTGTTGATATCCATTTGAAGAGAAGGATGTCTTTGGAATCAATCAAAAATACCAAAAGATGGGAAAGATATACTCCTTTGAAGTTCAAAACCCTAGCTCCTAGATTAAGAAACATGCCTTGAGAAACTTTGACAATTTTGAACAAACTTCTTATACCAAAACAAATGCTTTATAAATGTAAGTTGTTGAGGATGATAATGAGAACTCATAGCAATAACAACCACTTCCATATCTTGATAATTAAGAGAAATATGCACTTGTGACCAATGGGAACAAGACCTTGTCCAATCATGACAAATCCTTCAATCAACCCCTTATACTTTTGAATCAACCTTGATAATTTGGAAATGTAGTGAACAAAAATAACCTTGCCATGCCATCCCTTCCAAAACAACTTCCATGGTGAGGTTTGAACTTCTCAAGCTTCATTGACTAGGTCATTGAAATAAACTCATGAACTCATGGATCAACTTGCTAATCCCCATTGCCTTTACCTGTATTGTTGACAAGTAAGACAAACCAACATTGCATTTTATTAATTAAAATGAAAGTCAAAATAAAAACATGAATGATTACACAAGAAAAACAAGTCAAGGTGCTTGGTGATTCCTCAAAGAGAAAAGCTAAATATAGGAAGGAGAACCAAAAGCCCTAAAGTGATCTTGTTGTGATTGAATCAATATGGTATGGTAAGGGGATCTTAGGGCCAAAAATTGGGGTACAACAACTTCCCTTATTTAAGTTTCTTCTATCCAGAGATACGAAGGTTAAAACTCTTCGTGTCTATGCGATCGAAGATACTTAAATATAAAACAAACCCTATTTTTGGCCCTAAGATGCCATGCAAATGTTTATGATCATGAATGCATATGAACAAAACCAAAGAGACACAGAACACCATTTGGGATGTAATAATGATAAAGAAACAAGAGAGCGACCCGACCTAGAGAGGATGGTAAAATGGTCAAAGGATACACCAACTCCTACTTGAGGTAAAGCTACCAACGTTCACTGAAGGTAGAAAGAGGAAAGAAATAACAACACCGACGTTCACTGATGATGAGCTACCAATGTTCAATGAAGGTAGAAGGAAAAAAATATCATAGCATCGCCGTTCACTGACGATGAACTACCAACATTCACTGAGGGTAGCAAAAAGATAACAATCATCGACGTTCACTGCCAATGACCTACCAACTTTCACTGAAGGTAGAAAGAGAATATATCATAACACTGTCGTTCGCTGACGACGATCTACCAACTTTCACTGAAGGTATAAGGAAAAGAAATATCATAGCATCGCCATTCACTAACGATGCACTACCAACATTCACTGAGGGTAGCAAAAAGATAACAAACACCAACTTTCACTGATGGTGATCTACCAACTTTCACTGATGGTGATCTACAGACATTCACTGAAGGTAGAGAGAAAATATATCATAGCACCGCCTTTCACTAACGATGAACTACCAACGTTCACTGAGGGTAGAAAAAAGATAATAATCATCAACGTTCACTGCCAATGACCTACCAACTTTCACTAAAGGTAGAAAGAGAATATATCATAACACCGTCGTTCACTGACGATGATATACCAACTTTCACTGAAGGTAGAAGGAAAAGAAATATCATAGAATCTATGTTCACTAACGATGAACTACCAACATTCACTGAGGGTAGCAAAAAGATAACAAACATCAAATTTCACTGATGGTGATCTACCAACTTTCACTTAAGGTAGAAAGAGAATATATCATAGCATCTCCGTTCACTGATGATGAACTACCAACATTCACTGAGGGTAGAAAAAAGATAACAAGCACCAACTTTCACTTATGGTGATCTACCAACTTTCACTTAAGGTAGAAAGAGAATATATCATAGCATTGTCGTTCACTGACGATGAACTACCAACGTTCATTGAGGGTAGCAAAAAGATAACAAACACCAACTTTCACTGATGGTGACCTACCAACTTTCACTGAAGGTAGAGAGAAAATATATCATAGCACCGCCGTTCACTGACAATGAACTACCAACATTCACTGAGGGTAGCAAAAAGATAACAAACACCAACTTTCACTGATGGTGATCTACCAACTTTCACTGAAGGTAGAAAGAGAATATATCATAGCATCGCCGTTCACTGACGATGAAATACCAACGTTCGCTGAGTGTAGCAAAAAGATAACAAGTTTCCATAGAATTCTGGCATTTCGCCTAGAACGGATCTCAACTTCTTCTTTAACCGAGGCAATTTTCCTGGAAAGGGTAATATGTAATCTGTCTCAAATAAAGATACTTCCACTTGCAAATATTTCACAACAAGCTGATTCTGCGAATTTGAAAGTCTTGCCGTCCACTGGCGTAAACTGACGACGGACTGCAAACTATCCACTCATAGAGGAGATAGCAAAAAAAGTTATGTCAACTTTTACGGGGAAGAACAAGTTGCTCAAATAAAGAGACCTGCTACTTGTTGTCATGGAGGATTGTAAAAAGAAATGGCTTCCTGGGGAAAGAAATATGACTTCCTGGGGAAAGAAATATGACTTCCTGGGGAAATGCCACGATATTCCTGCTGAGGAGATAAAGTCTTCTCGTGTAAAATAAATACACAAACCAAAACTCGAAGCTTTTAGAAATCCAAAGTAAATAGTATTGTTGTGGAACCACAGATTCAAACCAGAAATAAACTGGAATGGAACAGTAAACCAAAATACATCCTTTGAGAAATAAACTCAAGAGGGAAAACTAAATCCATCCAAACAAGGAGCTGTATAGGAAGGATAAAGCAAAAATCTTCCACGAGGAATAACTCAGTGGGGAAATTGAAAGAATATACGCTTTCTGCTTAGGGCCAACACTCTATGGAAGAGAGGACAGTGTAACTCTGCAAAACAGGGTGATATGTCAACAAAACATTAAAAAATGTCAACGAACAATGATTTTCCAATTTTAGCTATGCATGATGTATGTATGAATGTATGAGTGTTATCGTGCGTATGCTGATAAAACAGATACATAACCCTGGGAGTAACCAAGAAAAACCAACTCTAGCACAAATAAAGCTCGGCTAAACCACATCCAGGATGATCATTCCAAGAAAAAGTAAATGCTAACTGAGGAAACATAACCTACTGCCTGCTTTAGCTTTACTGGGGAGAAACATAATCTGGAAGTAAACAAAACAAAGTGATAAAATAGTACAGATACAGGGATAGAACATCTTTCTCCGGGCTTCACCAAGGAAACAGACGTTTTCAAAAGTAACACTTCTACTGGGGATTGCAAAACTAGTCTCAAGTAAAGCAGACAGACACCAAATCATCAAAACATTCACTGAGGAATTCAGGCCTACTTCATTGGGGAGATTAACACCACATCTACAAAGGGAAACCATAATACGTTCTTCACTAGCAAAACCAGGGACCTACACTCTTCAAGAGTGATTATGGTACCAAATTCTCGGGAAAAAGAACTTCCATTAGACCAAACGAAAACTTCTCTGGAGAAATCTCGGATTGAGACTTCACATCATGAAAACTCAGAAAAGAGGAGAAATAGATCCAAACTTGACCGAGGATATCGGAGTCACGAACCAAATACGGCGAATCATCCTGAGTAAACCTTTCTGAGGGGAACAAAAACATCTTAAAATAAACTGGAGTTTGTCCATTACTAGGTTCACCATTTTTATAGCGACTATTTCATCACAGATTCCAAGGTAAAAGCCAATTGTAAACTCTTTTTGAAAAATCGATTTTTTTATTTAATCTTTTTGCTTTGAAAGTTATTATCAATAATAAATGGAGTCTTTTCAAGATAAATAAAATAAGAAATACAAATAATTGGGTAAAAGCTCAAATTTCATTAATAGAATGATAGTCTGCGAATGGCGAGACTCCATGGATAATTACAAAGTTTGGAAAATGGTAATATATAATGGAAAAGATACATTGAGATACAATGATCACTATCCCCTCTAACAACTTTTGAAATCCTGAGCAGCAACTTCTGTTGAAGTTGTGATGAGAATCCAAGAAGATTATTGCTCCAACGATCAAGTCTTGTCTGATGTAGTTACTTGCCAAGAAAGTCCCTAAATTTTGCCTAAACTGCCCTTGCAGTTTTTCAGCTTAACGGGAAATTTATTCTGTTTATGTCTCTAATTTTTTCCTAGACCGCCCTTTCGGGTTTTCGGCCTACCGAGACGCCCTTTTTTGCCTAAGCCGCCCTTTCGGGTTTTCAACTTAGCGAGTTGTTCTTTTATTTCTTTAGGTGAAGTATTTCTTGACTGCATCAGCATTCATGGGACGTGGGAACTCCTCGCCATCCATAGTTTCAAGAATTAATGCACCGCCAGAGAAGACTTTCTTGACAACATATGGGCCTTCAAAGTTGGGAGTCCCCTTTCCCCTAGAATCAGTGTTGAAAGACATGATCTTCTTGAGCACGAGGTCACCTTCTCTGAATTTATGAGGTTTGACCTTCTTATCAAAAGCTTTCTGCATCCTTTTCTGATATAATTGTCCATGACATAAAGTTGTCATCCTCTTCTCTTCGATCAAATTCAATTGGTCAAACCGGTTCTGGACCCATTCAGCCTGTGACAACTTGGTTTCCATTATCATATACAAAGAGGGAATCTCAACCTCGACTAGGAGTACAACTTCCATTCCATACACTAGGGAGAACGGGGTTGCTCCTGTTGAAGTGCGAACAGATGTTTGATATCCATGCAAAGCAAAAGGGAGCATTTCATGCCAATCCTTATAATTAACGACCATTTTATGGATAATCTTCTTGATATTCTTATTAGCAGCTTCAACAACCCCATTCATCTTTGGCCTGTACGGAGAGGAATTATGATGGACAATCTTGAATTCTTCGCACAGTTCTGTCATCATTTTATTGTTCAGATTCGAGCCATTGTCGGTGATAATTCTGCTCGGCACACCATACCGACATATAAGATTATTCTTGATGAAGCACACAACCACCTTCTTAGTAACATTGGAATATGAAGAAGCTTCCACACACTTGGTGAAGTAATCAATTGCTACCAAGATAAAACGGTTTCCATTCGAAGCTTTGGGTTATATCATCCCAATCATGTCAATACCCCACGTAGAGAAAGGCCACAAGGAGAAAATCACATTAAGAAGTGTCGGAGGCACATGGACCTTGTCCACATAAATATGGCATTTATGACACTTCTTTGCAAATTTATAACAATCAGATTCCATTGTCAGCCAATAGTAACCTGCCCTTAGCATCTTTTTATCCATCGAATGTCCATTAGTATGAGTGCCAAATGAACCTTCATGAACCTCATGTATCAACATGTCTGCTTTGTGTCTATCCACGCATCTGAGCAAGACCATGTCATAATTTCTTTTATACAACACATTTTCACTAAGGAAGAAACTGCCAGCCAATCTTCTCAATGTCTTTCTATCTTTCTTCGATGCATCGATCGGGTATTCTTGAGTCTGAAGAAAATGCTTGATATTAGGATACCAAGGTTTTTCATCTGCTACCTCCTCTGTTGTAAACACATGAGCGGGCCTATCTAGTCGTCGAGTCATAATTCGAGGTATATCATTCCACGTATTCACTTGGTACATAGAAGCCAGAGTTACTAGAGCATCCGCCATTTGATTTTCATCTCTAGGAATGTGATGGAATTCAACTTTGTTAAAGAAGGGTAACAATCTTCTAGCATAATCTTTGTAAGGGATCAAGTCGGGGTGACGAATATCCCATTCTCCTTTAATCTGATTTATTACCAAAGCTGAATCACCATACACATCTAGATTTTTAATTATGAGATCAATAGCTTCTTCGAGACCCATGATGCAAGCCTCGTATTCTGCCATATTATTAGTACAATCAAACGCTAACCTTGCGGTAAAAGGAATGTGCGATCCATGTGGAGTGACAATCAGAGCAGCAATTCCTTTACCATAAGCATTCACAGCTCCATCAAATATCATACTCCAACAAGATTCAAGGTCAGGACCTTCCTCAGGCAATGGTTCATCACAATCCTTCACTTTCAGGAACATCACATCCTCATCACAGAATTCATATTCTACAGACTGATGATCCTCCACTGGTTGGTAAGCAAGATAATCTGCCAACACACTGCTTTTAATAGCTTTTTGAGTGCGGTATTCGATATCATATTCAGATAGCAACATCTTCTAGCGGGCAATTCTCCCAATAAGAGCAGGCTTTTCAAAAATGTACTTGATTGGATCCATTTTGGAGATCAGCCAAGTAGTGTGATTTAACATATACTGCCATAAATGCTTTTCCGCCCAGGCCAAAGCACAACATGTCTTTTCCAGCATCGAATACCGCGACTCACATTCAGTGAACTTTTTACTGAGGTAATAAATGGCGAACTCCTTCTTTCCTGTTTCGTCTTGTTGTCCCATAATACAACCCATGGAATTATCTAACAATGTCAGATACATAATCAGCGATCTTCCTTTGACAGGAGGGAGCAAGATAGGAGGTTCAAGAAGATATTATTTAATACTTTCAAATGCCCTTTGGCAGTCATCTGTCCAAACACAACCTTGATCTTTCTTTAACAGCTTAAAGATCGGTTCGCATGTTGCAGTCATGTGGTAAATGAATCTGGAAATATAATTCAAACGCCCGAGGAAACCTCTGACTTGCTTTTCAGTTTTTGGTGCTGGCATCTCTTGAATTTCTTTGACTTTATCAGGGTCAACTTCAATTCCTTTCTGGCTAACAATGAAACCCAACAATTTTCCTGATCGAACACTAAAGGTGCATTTATTTGGATTCAAGCGGAGACGATACTTCCTCAAACGCTGAAACAACTTCAACAAATCTTCTACATGCCCTTCTTCAGTCTGGGATTTGGAAATCAAATCATCAACATATACTTCGATTTCCTTGTGCATCAGATCATGGAATAGGGGTTGTCATAGCCCTCTGGTACGTTGCACGAGCGTTCTTCAACCCGAAGGGCATCACTCTGTAACAGAATGTTCCCCAGGGTGTGATAAACGTTGTTTTTTCTACGTCCTCATGCACCATTATTATTTGATTATACCCGGAAAATCCGTCCATGAACGAGAATACTTTGAATTTTGATGTGCTATCCACTAACATATCAATGTGTGGCAATGGAAAATTATCTTTTAGACTAGCTTTATTTAGATCTTTATAATCTAAACACATGCAGACTTTTCCATCTTTTTTCGGTACTGGGACAATATTGGCAATCCATTGAGGATACACTGACGTCACAAGAAAATCAACATTAATCTGCTTTAGAACCTCCTCTTTTATTTTCACTGCCATATCTGGGTGAGTTCTTCTCAACTTCTGTTTGACTACCGGACACTCTGGCTTCAACAACAAACGGTGCTCTACAATATATGTATCTAGACCAGGCATATCTTGGTAAGACCAAGAAAAAATATCCACATACTCTTTCAACAGCTCAATCAACCTGCTCTTCACATCAGGATGCAGTAATGCTCCAATCTTGACTTCCTTCGGATCTGCTTCTGAACCCAAATTAATCACTTCTAATGACTCTTTATATGGCTGAATGGTATTTTCCTCGTGCTCAAGCAAACGTGAGACCTCTTCTGGAATCTCATCATAATCTTCTTCTTCAGCCCCATACACAGGACATTCAAATTTGGGAGAGGGTGCAGGGTCATTGTATTCAACGGGTTTTTTAATTAATCTGCACATATGATTTATGATTGCTTTTAGAAACTGACACATATAACAAGTGATCATGCAGATTGAATTTCAGTTATTATTTATTTTGAAAGGTTTTTTCTGATTACCATTTTCCAAGAAAAAAGCAACAAATAAAAACACAATTTTGGGAAACAAAAACAACTTTTATTATTGATTTTAAAAATCAAAGCCAACAGATAAGCCCATACAATATTAATACTTTCACCTTGGGCGGAGTGAAAGATTTTCAAAAATATTAACAAAACAAATTACTTTGAAACATGTATGCAAGAAAGAACATCAATGGTGATCCAGTTCTGGACCCTAACTCCGTGCATCACATAATTCAGCCTTTCCTGCTCTACTTCATCTTCCACAATGGCATTGATCCTGGAAACAGTTGGATGAAGATAACCCCCGCTATAGAAGATGTCTTGATATTTGCTTGCAGCAGACTTCGGCTTCATTCCCTTACCTTTGTCATTCTTCAAAGATAACCCCAAGCCAACTCTGTTCTTATTCACAGGTGGATCCACAATCCATCCCCGCACTTCACTATGACCCTTACGCATAACCTGTTGCACATCCTTAAGCGAAACCATGGAATTATCATTTCCTCTTATATTGTCAATGGATAAGGCTTGGAACTGGGTTCCAACAGCAGTTTCATCCGCCTCCACAATGCTGAAAGAGGACAAATGAGATATCAATAATGCTTGTTTCCCAATTATGATCACTACTTTCTCTTCACGTACAAACTTCTGTTTCTAGTGTAAAGTTGAAGTGACAGCCCCTGCCTCATGAATCCACGGCCATCCCAACAAACAGCTATAAGCGGGAACAATGTGCATGACCTGGAAAGTAATATGAAACAAATGTGGTCCTATATGAATAGGCATGTCCACTTCACCAATAATAGATTTCCTTGATCCATCGAACGCTTTCAAAATGATGCCACTCGGGCGCATAGGCATTCCTTGGTATTTCAACTTCATAAGCGTACTCCTCGGTATAACATGCAACACAGATCCATTATCAATCATCACATTGGATAGTGAGTCATTCTTGTAGTTCATAGAGATGTGGAGGGCCAAGTTGTGATTCCTTCCTTCATTTGGTAATTCATCATCGCAGAAACTCAAGTTATTACATGATGTAATGTTCCCTATTACACTGCTGAATTGGTCTATTGGCATATCACTCTCCACAAAAGCTTGGTCCAATACCCTCATCAAGGATTCTCTGTGAGCAGAAGAATTTATCAATAAAGCTAAGATAGATATTTTTGAAGGAGTCTGCAGTAGTTGATCTACAATTTTGTAGTCGCTCATCTTGATTATCTTCAAAATATAATCCACTTTTTTCTCTAATGCAGCCCTACTAGTCTCACCCGTAGCCTTCTTGGGTTCAACATTTTCAGCAATTTTCTTTCCATCACTAACATCTCTTCGAACAACTGGTGCAAACACACGACCGTTGCGGGTCACCCTGCTATTTTCAGCAATATTCCCAACATAGGGCATTGGCTGGATGGGAACTTCCACTCCATCCTCTAAGATTGTAGCGTTGTATTTGTAAGGCACAGCCTTATCTGATTTGTAGGGGATAGGACCCGACAAACTAATCACCAATGGGGTAACAAATGGCTTGCTATAATACTCAACTTCAAGATGGGTGGGTTCCCCAAAACAAGGTACAATAACGTTTACCCCTTCTTCAACATAATCAATCATTATTGAGTCATTTCTAGAAAATAAATCCTCATCTGAGGAGAAACACTCATCTGCCGAGGCATACTCTTCATCCGACCCTTCTTCAGTCAAACAACAACTGAACACCCTTCTTCACGATTGAACATCCTCGGGAATATCGACAGCAAACTCGATAAGATCCATATTGGTGTTCCACCTGGCCAGCCATATGGCAGAAGGTAGCATGTAATTGCACAAGGTCTTCATTCATATACTCTACATAAAAAATTCTGAATTCTCGAGGACATCCAGAAACCATATTCACCTCCTCATCATACTCTTCCCTAGGCCTGATTATGTGGATTAGGCTCTCATCCATCATCTCTTGTAAATCAACCTTTATCTTATCGTAACCCTGTATATCTGTACTGCAAATAGCACAATTGGCATGGTCATGCGTATAGTAGCTAAATTCACAAAGGTCTGCATGCATTTTCACCAAATCTCCTCTAACCATATTAATATCAAAAATCCAGAATTTGCCTAGACAACCGGCCACCATATTCACAGCATTTACTCCCCCATGCTTGGGTAGAGGATTGTCTTTCACATTAGGTCCCACGTCCTTGAAAGATAGAACACCAGACTTTACCAACTTTTGCACCTCAGTCTTCAAAGGATAACAATTCTCAACATTATTCCCTGGTGCTCCCTGATGAAAAACACATGTTTGGTCTTCTTTGTAATACCAAGGCAATGGTGATGGTACGACGGGAGGTGGTCGGGTCTGAACCAGCTTCTTATGAATCAATGTCGGTAGTAAATCTGTATAGCTCATAAGAATAGGGTCATAACTCTCCCTTCTCTGATTATACCCTTGATTCCCCTGCTGGGATGGTCTTTGATAAGCAACTGTAATTGGAGCTGCACCCACAACTAGAGTAACTGAGGAGACCTGCTGATGACGCTGATAATTCCTTCTATGAGTATTAACCCTCCTCTCTTGCATAACAGCATTTGCATCCCCTTCCTTCTTCTTGGTAAACCCATAAGATGGTTTCTTCATACCTCCAGAACTTTCACTCTTCATTAAGTTCCCCTCTCTTACAGCCTCTTCTAAGCGGATACCCATTCCTACCATTTCAGTAAAGTCACTTGGGGAACTTCCCACCATCGTTTCGTAGTAGAAAGCACCCAGCGTTTTCAAGAAAATCTTAGTCATCTCCTTCTCTTCCATGGGAGGAATCACTTGGGCAGCTACCTCACGCCATCTCTGTGCATACTCTTTGAAAGATTCCCTGTCTTTCTGAACTATGGCCCTGAGTTTATCACGGTCAGGCACCATGTCCACGTTGTACTTGTATTGTTTGATGAATGCTTCCCTCAAATCATTGAAAGTATGGATATTGGCGCTGTCCAAACTCATATACTAATTTAGCGCAGCACCGATCAAACTATCCTGAAAAAAGTGAATCAGCAGACGCTGATCATCAGTATGGGTAAACATTCTCCTCACGTACATCACCAGATGAGCACGAGGGCAAGTGTTGTCCTTGTACTTCTCAAACTCCGGGACCTTAAACTTAGCAGGTATCTTAACATTCGGGACCAAGCATAGCTCATTCACATTCTGCCCAAATAGCTCTTTTCCCCTGAGGGCCTTTATCTCTCTTTTCATCTTGTCAAACTGCTCTTGAAAATCATCCATTATGTCATAAAACCCAAGTCTTCACTCGGTGGAGGGAAAGGACGACACACATCATCATTAACAAACGAAACCATATTCATCGACGGAGGCGCAGCAGGAGCAACATGCACCACAGGAGGTGGCAGAGTAATAATAGTCTGAACAATCGGAGTATCTTGAGGACCAAGATTGAAACCTTCAAGTGTAAAATTCTCTGGCATTCCTCATGGATAACCTTGAGGCATGTGATTCTGAATAGCAGCTGGAGTAGCAGATACGGGAACAGTCCGAGCTTCAGTAGTTTCCCTTGTTGGTTGAGGTTGAACACTCGGTGGATGATTCTGAGTAGCCACCAGAGCTTCCATCAGACTAGTCAGATTGTCCATGTCGGCCTTCAAAGCAGAAACCTCCTCGCGCAGCTTGCGATTCTCTTGTTCTAGGTTGTCCATCCTCTTTCTAAAATTAGCCCGAGTGTTGTAGTGGTGAGTCAGCTTGCTGAACAAAGTAAAGAAGCTTGGTAAGACACCTGGATATGTATAACAAATGCAATAAATATGTACAATATGATGTATGATATGCAATGCACATGATTTTATTTAATATTTTGAGGGATTTAAAATTTGTGCACATATTGCAAATATCAAAGTAATAACGCATTTGAAATATTGAAAAAATTTATTATAACAATTCCAAAATGGATTACAAGTTTCAATGATCCCAAGTACAAGATGAAATAAAAATCTAAAACCCTGAGAAGTAAAACTGATGGAGATCACTCTATACGCTGGCGCTTCCCTGTGATCCTAGAAATATGAGCCTTCAACCTCTGGTTTTCTTCCACATGTCTGATGGAAACCTCCTTCCAATCACCTGAATCAGGAAGTGAGTGATCAGCATCTGATTGAGGCTTAGGAGAAAATAAATCCCCTTTCCTCTCCATAGTCTCTACCGCTCAACTCTCAAGGATCTCAATCAAGTTGTCTTTCTCCTTCAAGTCTGCTCTATAGGAAATCTCTAAAGTTTGGCACTTATTCTTCCAAGTGTCCTTTTCCTGTTGCATCCTGACCAAAGCGAGCTGCAGCTCTTCTAGATCATCTAATAAGGGAGGAGTGGTATTCACAAACAGATAAGGCATAGGTGTTTCCCGGGAGTACGACATCTTCAACTGAATAACTCTCGTTTGGACCCACTGAAGATATGGATCCAAAGAAACAGCACCCCTAGGTCCTAAATCCTTCCTACTCTTCTTATGAATGTGATTCCAGGCCTTCACAATCTGCTCCTTAGCTTCCCTATGGTCTTATCCATCCTTCAGAAAGAAACTACTCAAATAAGTACTATTTGGTTTATCCCTCATCGGATAACCAAGTTGACGTCGTGCAAGAACATGATTATAGTTAATTCCTCCCTTTGTACCAAGAAGAGGTACATTGGGGAAACTACCACATATGTGAATAATCTTTATATCCTGGTAAGCTCGATGATACCAATCAATATCCTAGTGAGTAAGTTCTATGATCTTAGGAGCCCAATGGGGTTCTTTCATGACATCCCAAAAAGCATCATACTGAGGCATATGAGAGATGAACCACCGGTATAACAGAGGCGTGCAACAGATGATCATCCCCCTATGATAAGAATTCTGAAGATGAATAGAGTAATAAGCATCACCCAACAAGGTAGGATCTGGTTTTCCAATCATGAAGAACCTTATAGCATTAATGTCAACAAACTTGTCTACATTAGGAAATAAGAACAACCCGTAAGCAAGTAGAGAAAGATGGCCTCAAAAGCGACTGTACTCTTCATCCTAGCAAAGTAACGAGCTTTCTCCAATAAGAACTGAGCTGGTAATCCTCTAATCCCTCCTTTAGTAGTCACATGGGCTTCGACCTCATACTTCCCCATATGAATCAAAGCAGCAATCTCATGTGGTTTTGGCTCACCCTCCAAACCAGTAAAAGGAACACAATCGGTAACAGGTAAATCCAATAAATAAGAATACTCCTCCAGTGTGGGCATCAACTGATAGTTGGGAAAAGTAAAGCAATGGTACATTGGATCATAGTACTGGACCAAGGTCGAGAGAATACCCTCCTTTATCTTCAGCTTCATGAGAGGAATAACGGATCCATACTTCTTCCGAAATTCTGCAGAACACTCGATCTCGAGAATTAGACTGATCAACTCATCTATCTTGGGATACTTGAAAATGTATTTCCCGGTCTTTCTCTTTCCAGAATCCATAGTTAAAAAGTACCTTAGATATTCACAAATGGTCAACTTTTAAATCCCTTGGAATAAGATTTCTCCAAAAGATGCTTATGAGTACATGGATGCATGATGCAACAATCACACACAAAATCACACATATAGGGTTCATAGGTTCAACGTCACGAGCATAAGGTCGAAGGTACTACCCATAAGATATTGGTCTAAAAGTTATCACCTGCCGAACAAGGTTCTAGAGGTTCCCCGAGTCTACATCCTTCCTTTGGATATTACCAACTTCCCGATTAACTCGGTAATTAGTATTATTCTCAAGAAAAACTCGTCCGAGTGTAGTATCGCGTGACAACTATTTCTGGATTACTCCGCCATAGCTTCTTCACTACTCCTAAAAGGCCAAGATGGGTTTGGTGTTCTACGGTCCTCAGCTTCAGCAGGCTCCCAGGTCGAAAGCAATACGTCTTCCCGATTACTCAGTAAACGACACTACAGTCAAAGGGGCCTCCACTGAGTAGGGGATCTAATGCCTCCTTTTTTGGGATTACTCCCTCAAAGCTAACATGACTATATCGCCCGTCCTATCTTAAAGTTTGCCCAAGTCTGGGTATAGGACTTATGAGTAATCACCAAGCACCCTGAAAACCAGGAAAATCCAGACAAACATATATACAACATACAACACAAAAACAATAATAACGCATATACAGATATAAACAAAGATAGGCTTAACCCACTTAGGGATGTGTTATACCCCAAAATTTGCCCTCCCATATTCCTCAAGAAATTGTCAAGCCAAGCTAGAAAAGTTCCCCAAGGGTTGTGCAGTGCAACAGTCTCCTAAACAGTCCAAATTAGGGTTTTGAGTCTGATCAAGAAAAGGAAGTGTTCAAAGGCCCAATCAAGTCTCATATGCTTACAAACATGGTCAAGCATTCCCATATCAAGTTTCAAGGCATTCAGCTCAAAATTGCACAGTCAAAACCCTAAATTGCACTACAGTCAACTGTAGGGGCAAAATGGTCATTTGACAGTCAAAAGTTCAAATTTTTGGTCAACCTATCATTTTGAAGCCACAAACATCATTTGATCAATGCTTGATCATGATTCTCAAAGTTTGGCTCAGAAATCATCAAAGATGCAAAAGTTGCTATGTTTGGACAGCTGAAAAAGTCAACTGAAATTGACCAGAGCATAACTTTCACATGGATTATCAGAAAAATTCCATCCAAAGCTCATTTTGAAGAGAAAGACATTTCCTACAACTCATCTTCATACTTCAAGTCCAAGAAATGCTCTCACAAAAAGTTATCAATTTCAACATTATAGGTCATTTTCAAAAGTCAACAAAAAGGGACTTTAAGTCAAAGGCCATAACTTGAGATTGGTAGATCAAAATGACATGAGACCAAAGGCATTGGTTAAAGGACTCAAAGACCTTTCCAAAATGTCCAAGAACATGTGAAAAGCTTAAAAATTGAGCAAGTTATGCCTTGTAGAAGTTGGGAAATTTTTGAGAAATGGCAAAAGTCAACTATCCTTGAAAATCCAATTTTGACAAAAGGGCCCCATTTTTCTCACTTTGTCCATCCTTGTCATGCCACACACGTGGCCCATGGTTGATTTCAAGACCAAATGTTGACTTTTTTATTTTATTTAATTTTTGATGATTTAATTCATTTTAATTCATTGAAAATTCAAATAAAATTTAAAAATCAATGAAATGGTGTCATATGAATTTGGACAAGTTCTATGTATCATGAACCAACTCAAAAATCAGGCCAAGGTTCATTTTCATACTAAGTCTAGGTTTTGGCTAGAAATTAGGAAAAAATGGTTAATGGACAAACCCTAATGCCAATTCTTTCTCAAGCATGGATTAAGGAGAGTTAGCAAGCCTATTCAATTCCATAATGATCATTGAGTCAAACCCTAACCCTAGTGCAGCAAGAAACTCGTTCAAAGACCATTTGGCAATTTGAAAAATGGACCATAAAATGCAAATCTGATTTCATAGCTAGGGGTCTTTTCAAGCCAAAATTTTTGTACCAATAGCTTCCTGAGACAATTTTGAACGTGTCCCAATTCATAACCTCAATCAAAGCTCCTTGAACTGATCTCTACAAGTGAAACTGTACAGCAAAATTCTTGAATTCGTGTTCTTGATTCTAAGCATCCTTTTGCATTTTTAATTACATATTCATACTCACAATGAAGTTTCTGAGCTAACCCTTGCATTTAATTTCATTTTTGTGCCATGAATAAGAAATTGCCATTTTCGAATTCTAGGGTTCCAGTGTTCTTAAATTGGGGATTTTGAGTATAAGAAAAATTAGAACTCAGAAGCACCATGGTTGAATTCAGTGCCTCAAGACGAAAACATCTTGACCCTCGCGATTAATTTCTGATGCCCACAGCTCTATTCGCTATTTCTTCGTAGCTTACCTAATGCAACGTTTCAAAACCGTTGCTTTATTTTGTTTATGTTTCAGGAAATTGGAAGGGATGATGGCGTGTCACACGGAGACTGGGCAGTTTAAATTTGCGCGCGTTTAACTAAGCATTAACCATTTTCTTTTATATATTTTATTAACTATATTATGTTAAATGAATTCAAATGGCTCAGCTGGCTAAGACACGCGCATGTGACCACAATGACCTGGGTTCAAGTCCCAGGTCTTGCAATTTCTCATATTATTTTTCATTTCAAGGTTCTATGCAGCGCTCATATAAGGACTCACCATGCACTGCAGAATCAACTCATCCACGTGTCCCAGGGCCTCAGATCCATGGCCAAGATGAAGAGTGCATCATACATCCAGTCAAACATGTCACACACAATCCAGAAAGTCAACAAATTCTCACAAAAAATGGGCCAGGCCTTTCTAATTAACACCCTCCAAATTGGGGTTCCCCCATCCTGGTTTGCATACTTTGATTATTTTTTTTATTTTTTATCTTTTTATTTATTATTTCAATTGTTATGTTTTATTGTTTTATTTAATTAACCATTCTTACAAAAATATAAAAAAAACATTAAAAAATACAGAAAGGACAAAAAAAATATAATTAATTTTGATTCTTTTTATAAATAAATTAAAATGTAATTCATTTAGTTCATTTAGTTTTAATATTCATTTTAATTCTTTTTTTTTCACAATAAAAATCCAAAAATGTAGAATTAGGTGAATTGTTAATTTTTTATATCCTTTTTAATTTTTTTCCTTTTTTTCCTCACAATATTATTATCTATTATTTATTCTCTATAAATCAAAAATGGTACATAAATTAGTTTAGAATTTAATTAAGTTAGAAATTAAATCTTTTTTCATAATAAACTTAAAAAATGATAGAACTAGGATTTTAATTTTAATTAACTTTTCTCTTTTTCTTTTAAACCTAAAAAACACAAAAACATTATTTTTCATTTAATTTTTAATTTCCTTGATTAATTTTAATTACTTGTAAAAGGGTCCAATGCCCTAATTTTGTTTAGTCTTTATTTCGCGCATTTATTAAATACCTCTGTATATGCCCCAAAGCCTTGTAATAAGTTTAGATTTATTTCTTGCACTTTTTATTTTATCGCTTTATTTATTTTCAGTCAAATCGGGTTCGGTTTTTTTGGCGATGTGGACCCGCGCCAGTTGTAATAGTTTAGATTTATTTTCTCGCAAATATAACTGTTAATAAATATGCATGAAAGAATGAATGCCCAAAAAATAAAATCAAATCGTTAGATCACCAATGCATGACAAGACAAACAATGAACTGAAAATGACACACAATTCGCACACACCACCCCTAGGGTACGCCTCACTGTTGCCTTTCGAAAGGTGGTCGTCGAGTAGAAAACGTCTTAGTAAGTCCTCATGGTCCGGGAACCTGGCATGAGGGTAGCTTCTGAGGTGTCTTCCTATTGCTCCGGTGACCACCCTGTCCCTAAAACTCGAATTGACCCGAACACCTCCTACGGTGGTGCTACCTACCTCTCAATGGTGGGATGGCACTACCTTAAGGGACATCTACACAGACTAATTCCTTAGGGTAGGTAGGTTCTCAAAGGTACTTGCTCAATGTTCAAACAAAACAAAAACTCTTTTCACACCAACACTTTCAAAAAACTTTCAAAACAAACTTTTCAAAACACTCTAACGCACGAGTTGAACTGAAACTTTTCAAAGAATATTTTTGAAACCCACAATTGAAAAGCAAGCACACAATTTTGAAAACACATTGAGCAAGTACCTAAGAGCCCATGGATAACCATGGATAGAAAGGGTGCTAATACCTTCCCTTTCTATAACCTACCTCCCGAACCGAGAGCAATCTCTTTAAAGGAATTTTTCTGTGCTTTTGTCCTTTCCATTTGGAGAAAATAAAAGACGGTGGCGACTCTTGCTTCCGCGACATTTCGCGAACCAGCTTTAAAACAGTCAGTTCCAGATCCACCGATCACAGAACTGGCGACTCTGCTGGGGATAAGCTTAAAGTGAGGTGTACCTTAGGGCTAGTTACAACTGTGTTTTCAATTGTTTTCCTTGTGTGCTTTAAAATTGTGGGTTGCTTGGGAGTTCTATAGATCCTAACCCGGATCTGGGGAATACCTTCTTAGAAAGTAGCAACAAGGCTGTGAGGGAACTGTGCGGGGTATACCGACATGGTTGAAACAGTCTACTACGTTGATGTGGCATTTTGGTGTGTACCGGTAACCCTTGAGTCAGTCAAGGAGAGTACGGGGCCTCCATGTGGTGTCATGAAGCATCAACAGACCTTAGGAACCTTAATTGAACAATCTTGGCCTCTTTAGGGTAGTGAGATAACTGACTTTGGTGCAGTCCGAGGTTGGTTGATACTCGATACTACACTCAATTGAGGATTGCTTTCCTGGAATATTTCGGTCGCCAGTTCAGTGGCTAAATCGAAACGATGAACAATGAAAGCAATCCCGTGATATTGGGAACCTTAGAACCCGGTTACTTTGATAGGACAGGTTGAACCCACCAACTTCAAGAGGGTACTACCCAGACTCCATGCTGGCTTAAACTTTAAGGGCTTCTCTTGTGTGACTTGTGTGCCTTCCTACTTGAACTACTTGCATGCTTATTACCTGACATTTGTCTCTTGCAGGTTGTGTTTGTAGTCCTTAATTAGGACTCATAACAGGGTATCCTAAGTTTCTTGCAGGTTTTTTTTGCAGTCCTTAATTGGGACTCATAACAGGGTTACTCACATTACCCCATGCATATCATGACATCATACCATTGCATACATCCTAACCCATTTCAAGGATCTCAAGGGCTTGTGATACAGGTCATATAAATCAAACATCTAGCAAGGGGCAAAGAGGATTTATTTTCTTCTAGCCAATGTTGTCAGGGGCTATGACCCACTTGATATGGTGAGCTTTGACACTTGAAGAAGGTTCCCCTAACCAAGGTTGTTTGGAAATCAAAACCAGACATGATGACTAAAGTCAGAGGCTATGACCCACTGGATATGGTGAGCCTTTGACCCTTTGAAGAGGGACTCTCCATAATATGCAGTTCCTTCAATCAAGTTACCGGACCCAAATTCTAACAAATTTTCTTGTTTATCCCGTGAGATCCTTGAAAACATTGCATGCATGTCATACATATCATTGCATAACAGGTATCCTTGTTGCAGGTCACTTACCTTTCCCGCTGTTTATTTCAGCAATGGCTTCCCAACCAGACAACCAGGGCCTTCTTGCTCAAGAGACCCGGTTCGGGGAAATCCTCCTGAATCTATCCAAGGGGCAGGAGGAGCTAAGGACACTTCTCATGGAGACTCTAGTCAGGAACAGCGCTGAGGATGAAGGGCTGAAACACCTACAAGCGGAGATGGATGCAATGAAAGCCCAGATGCTGCGGCAGAGGAATGCCATTCAAGGTTTAGCTCAAAGACAAGATGAGCTTCGGTTTCTCGTCAACCAACTGCTTCAGGGTAATCAACTGGGGCAAACATCTAAGGGTAAAAAGCCAATCATCGTCCAACCATCTTTGAGACAAAGAGGCGAGGAAAAAGCTCCTCATATGGCTCCAGTATCACCAATTCAGTATCAACCTCACCAGCTTCAGCCAGACAAGCCCAAAAGGCAATTCACCAAGCTCAGCGTGTCGCTGCCTCAAGCCTTACAACAACTGCTGAGGTTGAACTTGGTAACTCTAAAGGATCCTCCTAAGAATCCCAACAGGACACTCTCAAGATATAACCCCAACGCTCACTGCGCTTATCATTCTGACAGTCCGGGGCATGCCACAGAGGACTGTTGGACTCTGAAAAATAAAATCCAGGACCTGATTGAGGAAGGAGCTGTGGAATTCACCCAGGATGGCCGGGCTGAGTTCTTCTACTACCCCTGCAAGACTCACCATTTGAAGTGACAAGCCCTGAGACTAGAAATTTTTGTTCATTCAAATGTTCAAGTTGCAATTTTCTTTTGTTCAAACATTTACTCATTGTTAAAACATTGTTATTTCATTAATGCATCGCTTATGTCCATTTTGAATCAATATATTCGTATTCACTATACGCAAATTATTTTCATATTTGTTCTGATGTCAACTCTTTCAATCAATAATTCTAAGCCTCTTGAGGGAGGATGACGAAAACGATACCATAATTTACAGTATGCTTTTGAACAGATCCCGCTAATGAGGTACAGGCGTTGTTTCAATTCCTAAACACTGGAGTAATAAGGAAGATAATCCCTCGTCAACCCCTTTGAGCCAAAGAAGTAGGAGTTTTTCTTTTCGAAAATCAAAACCCTTTATCATAACCTGGGGCAGGGTAGTTCTCTCAGTTGATCCAAGTGCATGACGAATAGCACCGAAGAGATCTTTACAAAACAAACAAAGATAGTGATAATTCCAAACAATCGTACAGATAGGCAGTCATTATATCTCAAAAAAATAAAAACCCATTAAGTCAAAACCTATGAAGGAGACTTACAAAACTGGGGCATCCCGCCGACTGTAATCACAAAAGAAACAGTTCAGGCAAAAAAAAAAAAATATAGGGATCACAAAATCAAAAAGGAGGTCACACAAACCCTCGACAAAAAAAAGGAATGACTGCCTATTCAAAATAAGTTATCCATCACCAGAAAATTAGAGCAAAGACTCAAACAAGGTCTAATGTATGATCAACTGAGTTTAGATTTGGAGAACATCACGAAGAGAGGGTGGGTACAAATAAAATTTGAACCTTTATACTTTGTTTCTTAAACCGTGAACCAAGCCACGTTACAACCCTTAAAAGTCCTAGCTGAAGTATGGGTCAGTTCGAAAGCATACTGTTACGAAAGGTATCCTGACTCCTTAAGGCCTACGGTAAATACGGAGTTGACATCACGTTTTACAAACATTCACTTGCTTTATGAAAAGAACGCATTTTCAAAATCTTCAAGACAGGCATAAGCTTTGTATTTTTGATATAACTGTGTTTGCATATGACTTTTTGTTTGAACAGCATAAAAATTCGCATGACGAAAGTCTAATGAACAAGAGTATCTCCAATCAAGGGGCACGACATGATCATGGTCTACCATCTGGGGCAGTTAAGTCAAGATCCAGGGAATCTCTCAAAAGGCCAAAAAGCCTGGGGCAAATCTCTGCCTGAGTCACTTGGGGCAATCCAGCAACGAATCTTGCACGATCAGACACCTTCTGACAATATGGCGACGCCACCAGCCTGGGGCAAATCTCCGTCTGAGTCACTTGGGGCAATTCAACAACGAATCGGGCCTGATCAAACACCTTCTGGTGGCATGACAAAACAATTTCTAACAGGGGCAATTCCCTACATGCTGAAAGCACGGACATAGTCGAAAAATACTGCGCACAATCAAAGACCCACTAGGTTGACACACCTAGGCAAAAATAAGGGCTTCCCGGCGAACCAAAAGGGTTCGGGCAAAAACAAGGGATGAATATAAAAAACTGTACACCCGGCAAGTCGAAAACCTGAAAAGGCGGCTTGGGCAAAAATGGGTATCCCGGTGGACTGAAAACCCGAACGGGCGGTCCAGGCGAAAGTTAGGGATCAAAGCGTACGACTATGTCCTGTCATCTCGTCACCTGCCTACCAGAAGAAGGTTTAACCCTCAACAATTATCAGCATCCCACATGTGCCTCCCCCATAGAAACAGGGGCAATAACGGATGGTTTAAGCAGTCTGATTGTTTCCGTCCTCCAAGGTACCAAGGTAGGTCCAGCTAAAGAGCATGATCAGTACATCTTAAATTCCCCAGAGAGAGGACAGCAAGTCAGTGCATTTTTTCCCGAACAAAGTTAACAAGCCTCAAGGAAATTGGGTATCCTCCAGTAGATCCCAATGTTCCCCAGCAGCATATATTCCTAACAAGCATCCCCGGCAATCTTAGTCTAAAGATTGTTCCCCGGCGGCATACATCAACATTCAAAGGAATCACTTCCCCAGCATATCAAAACTATCAAAATTTCCCCAGGAGAGTCCCATCCAAGTTCCCCAGGAAAGATGGAATTCGTCTTCCCAAGCAGTAAGCTTATCCCCAGTAGATTCTGGAAGCTTATCCCCTCGCAGAGCACGAACGCGTCGTCTGGCTTGATTTAAAGAGTTATTTCCTTAACAGGATATAACTGGGTTATCCTCGGCCAAAAGCCACGGAAAGGTCATCGTCAACATAGTTCTTTCCTATCCCCAGCGAAGTCCATCAACACTTCCAACACAACAACGGTATCCCCAACAGAGTTACTATCAGTATTCAGCAAGGCATCACTCTTCCCACAGAGTATTGCTTCCCAGCATGATCGCTAGAATATCTTTTCTCCCCGCAGAATCTACCATTCGCCCAGTTTATTCCGCAACGGAGTCATCTTCTCCTACCGGTATCCTTGCAATTATCATCCCCAGCGGAAGCAAAATCTATTCTTCGACATCAGCCCAGGATACGACTTCCTGGCACCCGTCAGGGATTCATTTTCCTAGACGAAAACATACATAAAACATCACCTACATCATTATAGCATAACGCACTGCATCATACAAATCTCATTTATGTTGAGAACATCATTGCTTGATCCATATCATGCATGGCACATGACTGACTTTTATCTTTCAGGAAAAAATTCAGTTAAGTTCTCAAGCTACATTTCAAGACCTAGACTGGTTCAGTCAAAGGCCTTCTCTGGTTCAGTTAAATCGTCCCAAGATTTTCCTGATGCTTATCCCTTTGAAGACATTTCAAGACCTAGACTGGTTCAGTCAAAGGCCTTCTCTGGTTCAGTTAAATCGTCCCAAGATTTTCCTGATGCTTATCCCTTTGAAGACATTTCAAGACCTAGACTGGTTCAGTCAAAGGCCTTCTCTGGTTCAGTTAAATCGTCCCAAGATTTTCCTGATGCTTATCCCTTTGAAGACATTTCAAGACCTAGACTGGTTCAGTCAAAGGCCTTCTCTGGTTCAGTTAAATCGTCCCAAGATTTTCCTGATGCTTATCCCTTTGAAGACATTTCAAGACCTAGACTGGTTCAGTCAAAGGCCTTCTCTGGTTCAGTTAAATCGTCCCAAGATTTTCCTGATGCTTATCCCTTTGAAGACATTTCAAGACCTAGACTGGTTCAGTCAAAGGCCTTCTCTGGTTCAGTTAAATCGTCCCAAGATTTTCCTGATGCTTATCCCTTTGAAGACATTTCAAGACCTAGACTGGTTCAGTCAAAGGCCTTCTCTGGTTCAGTTAGATCGTCCCAAGATTTTCCTGATGCTTATCCCTTTGAAGACATTTCAAGACCTAGACTGGTTCAGTCAAAGGCCTTCTCTGGTTCAGTTAAATCGTCCCAAGATTTTCCTGATGCTTATCCCTTTGAAGACATTTCAAGACCTAGACTGGTTCAGTCAAAGGCCTTCTCTGGTTCAGTTAAATCGTCCCAAGATTTTCCTGATGCTTATCCCTTTGAAGACATTTCAAGACCTAGACTGGTTCAGTCAAAGGCCTTCTCTGGTTCAGTTAGATCGTCCCAAGATTTTCCTGATGCTTATCCCTTTGAAGACATTTCAAGACCTAGACTGGTTCAGTCAAAGGCCTCCTCTGGTTCAGTTAAATCATCCCAAGATTTTCCTGATTGCTTATCCAGTGGAAGACATTTCAAGACCTAGACCGGTTCAGTTAAATCGTCCCAAGATTTTCCTGATTGCTTATCCAGTCAAAGGCCTCCTCTGGTTCAGTTAAATCGTCCCAAGATTTTCCTGATTGCTTATCCAGTGGAAGACATTTCAAGACCTAGACCGGTTCAGTTAAATCGTCCCAAGATTTTCCTGATTGCTTATCCAGTCAAAGGCCTCCTCTGGTTCGGTTAAATCGTCCCAAGATTTTCCTGATTGCTTATCCAGTGGAAGACATTTCAAGACCTAGACTTATCCAGTCAAAGGCCTTCTCTGGTTCAGTTAAATCGTCCCAAGATTTTCCTGATTGCTTATCCCTTTGAAGACATTTCAAGACCTAGACCGGTTCAGTTAAATCGTCCCAAGATTTTCCTGATTGCTTATCCAGTCAAAGGCCTCTCTGGTTCAGTCAGATCGACCTTAAGATCTCCCTGATTCTTATCCCAGTAGAAGACACCCCAGATTTTTCTCAACGAGCGTTGTTGAAGTTAAAAGTCGCCCAAGGCTCTCTTACCATTCATGCTAAGGAAGTAATCATCCCTGCAACGTGTCAGGTACTCATTTTCTGTTTTGCAGGTATGCAGGTTCTCGCTAATGAATCTCCTACGCAATCAAACATCCAGATGGCATCTATAAGCCCATTACCATCATTGCTAACATGTGAGCGCAAATTTCCGGGCACTCTAGTGTCCAATCATCTTTTACCCTCGGATTACAAAAGGCACGTCAGCCAATCTACATCCTCAGGTCTAAGAAGATTGAACAGGGGCAACTGTTATACCCCAAAATTTGCCCTCCCATATTCCTCAAGAAATTGTCAAGCCAAGCTAGAAAAGTTCCCCAAGGGTTGTGCAGTGCAACAGTCTCCTAAACAGTCCAAATTAGGGTTTTGAGTCTGATCAAGAAAAGGAAGTGTTCAAAGGCCCAATCAAGTCTCATATGCTTACAAACATGGTCAAGCATTCCCATATCAAGTTTCAAGGCATTCAGCTCAAAATTGCACAGTCAAAACCCTAAATTGCACTACAGTCAACTGTAGGGGCAAAATGGTCATTTGACAGTCAAAAGTTCAAATTTTTGGTCAACCTATCATTTTGAAGCCACAAACATCATTTGATCAATGCTTGATCATGATTCTCAAAGTTTGGCTCAGAAATCATCAAAGATGCAAAAGTTGCTATGTTTGGACAGCTGAAAAAGTCAACTGAAATTGACCAGAGCATAACTTTCACATGGATTATCAGAAAAATTCCATCCAAAGCTCATTTTGAAGAGAAAGACATTTCCTACAACTCATCTTCATACTTCAAGTCCAAGAAATGCTCTCACAAAAAGTTATCAATTTCAACATTATAGGTCATTTTCAAAAGTCAACAAAAAGGGACTTTAAGTCAAAGGCCATAACTTGAGATTGGTAGATCAAAATGACATGAGACCAAAGGCATTGGTTAAAGGACTCAAAGACCTTTCCAAAATGTCCAAGAACATGTGAAAAGCTTAAAAATTGAGCAAGTTATGCCTTGTAGAAGTTGGGAAATTTTTGAGAAATGGCAAAAGTCAACTATCCTTGAAAATCCAATTTTGACAAAAGGGCCCCATTTTTCTCACTTTGTCCATCCTTGTCATGCCACACACGTGGCCCATGGTTGATTTCAAGACCAAATGTTGACTTTTTTATTTTATTTAATTTTTGATGATTTAATTCATTTTAATTCATTGAAAATTCAAATAAAATTTAAAAATCAATGAAATGGTGTCATATGAATTTGGACAAGTTCTATGTATCATGAACCAACTCAAAAATCAGGCCAAGGTTCATTTTCATACTAAGTCTAGGTTTTGGCTAGAAATTAGGAAAAAATGGTTAATGGACAAACCCTAATGCCAATTCTTTCTCAAGCATGGATTAAGGAGAGTTAGCAAGCCTATTCAATTCCATAATGATCATTGAGTCAAACCCTAACCCTAGTGCAGCAAGAAACTCGTTCAAAGACCATTTGGCAATTTGAAAAATGGACCATAAAATGCAAATCTGATTTCATAGCTAGGGGTCTTTTCAAGCCAAAATTTTTGTACCAATAGCTTCCTGAGACAATTTTGAACGTGTCCCAATTCATAACCTCAATCAAAGCTCCTTGAACTGATCTCTACAAGTGAAACTGTACAGCAAAATTCTTGAATTCGTGTTCTTGATTCTAAGCATCCTTTTGCATTTTTAATTACATATTCATACTCACAATGAAGTTTCTGAGCTAACCCTTGCATTTAATTTCATTTTTGTGCCATGAATAAGAAATTGCCATTTTCGAATTCTAGGGTTCCAGTGTTCTTAAATTGGGGATTTTGAGTATAAGAAAAATTAGAACTCAGAAGCACCATGGTTGAATTCAGTGCCTCAAGACGAAAACATCTTGACCCTCGCGATTAATTTCTGATGCCCACAGCTCTATTCGCTATTTCTTCGTAGCTTACCTAATGCAACGTTTCAAAACCGTTGCTTTATTTTGTTTATGTTTCAGGAAATTGGAAGGGATGATGGCGTGTCACACGGAGACTGGGCAGTTTAAATTTGCGCGCGTTTAACTAAGCATTAACCATTTTCTTTTATATATTTTATTAACTATATTATGTTAAATGAATTCAAATGGCTCAGCTGGCTAAGACACGCGCATGTGACCACAATGACCTGGGTTCAAGTCCCAGGTCTTGCAATTTCTCATATTATTTTTCATTTCAAGGTTCTATGCAGCGCTCATATAAGGACTCACCATGCACTGCAGAATCAACTCATCCACGTGTCCCAGGGCCTCAGATCCATGGCCAAGATGAAGAGTGCATCATACATCCAGTCAAACATGTCACACACAATCCAGAAAGTCAACAAATTCTCACAAAAAATGGGCCAGGCCTTTCTAATTAACACCCTCCAAATTGGGGTTCCCCCATCCTGGTTTGCATACTTTGATTATTTTTTTTATTTTTTATCTTTTTATTTATTATTTCAATTGTTATGTTTTATTGTTTTATTTAATTAACCATTCTTACAAAAATATAAAAAAAACATTAAAAAATACAGAAAGGACAAAAAAAATATAATTAATTTTGATTCTTTTTATAAATAAATTAAAATGTAATTCATTTAGTTCATTTAGTTTTAATATTCATTTTAATTCTTTTTTTTTCACAATAAAAATCCAAAAATGTAGAATTAGGTGAATTGTTAATTTTTTATATCCTTTTTAATTTTTTTCCTTTTTTTCCTCACAATATTATTATCTATTATTTATTCTCTATAAATCAAAAATGGTACATAAATTAGTTTAGAATTTAATTAAGTTAGAAATTAAATCTTTTTTCATAATAAACTTAAAAAATGATAGAACTAGGATTTTAATTTTAATTAACTTTTCTCTTTTTCTTTTAAACCTAAAAAACACAAAAACATTATTTTTCATTTAATTTTTAATTTCCTTGATTAATTTTAATTACTTGTAAAAGGGTCCAATGCCCTAATTTTGTTTAGTCTTTATTTCGCGCATTTATTAAATACCTCTGTATATGCCCCAAAGCCTTGTAATAAGTTTAGATTTATTTCTTGCACTTTTTATTTTATCGCTTTATTTATTTTCAGTCAAATCGGGTTCGGTTTTTTTGGCGATGTGGACCCGCGCCAGTTGTAATAGTTTAGATTTATTTTCTCGCAAATATAACTGTTAATAAATATGCATGAAAGAATGAATGCCCAAAAAATAAAATCAAATCGTTAGATCACCAATGCATGACAAGACAAACAATGAACTGAAAATGACACACAATTCGCACACACCACCCCTAGGGTACGCCTCACTGTTGCCTTTCGAAAGGTGGTCGTCGAGTAGAAAACGTCTTAGTAAGTCCTCATGGTCCGGGAACCTGGCATGAGGGTAGCTTCTGAGGTGTCTTCCTATTGCTCCGGTGACCACCCTGTCCCTAAAACTCGAATTGACCCGAACACCTCCTACGGTGGTGCTACCTACCTCTCAATGGTGGGATGGCACTACCTTAAGGGACATCTACACAGACTAATTCCTTAGGGTAGGTAGGTTCTCAAAGGTACTTGCTCAATGTTCAAACAAAACAAAAACTCTTTTCACACCAACACTTTCAAAAAACTTTCAAAACAAACTTTTCAAAACACTCTAACGCACGAGTTGAACTGAAACTTTTCAAAGAATATTTTTGAAACCCACAATTGAAAAGCAAGCACACAATTTTGAAAACACATTGAGCAAGTACCTAAGAGCCCATGGATAACCATGGATAGAAAGGGTGCTAATACCTTCCCTTTCTATAACCTACCTCCCGAACCGAGAGCAATCTCTTTAAAGGAATTTTTCTGTGCTTTTGTCCTTTCCATTTGGAGAAAATAAAAGACGGTGGCGACTCTTGCTTCCGCGACATTTCGCGAACCAGCTTTAAAACAGTCAGTTCCAGATCCACCGATCACAGGATGGACTAGCAAAAGGTCAATCTTTCCCCAGAAGAGTCGTCATTTTTCTGTTGGCGGTAGAAATGTTCAAAGACTAAGCCATTGGATTGAATAAACTTATACAAATCAAAATAAAAATCACCAACGCGCTTTATTGTTTCCAAGGAATGAAAAAAGAGCGAGTAACCAAAAAAGAGAGGGAAAGATTCAAGGTAAGGGGGTTGGTTATGCAAAGGGAAGATATTAGCACCCTAAACATCTACGGTACTCCGCAGGAACCTCTTTGAAAAATCTGTTAATTTTGGCTATAAAAATGTTGTATGTAAAATAGATGGTGAAGGTGAGAAAAAGAAATATATTTTTTATGATTTTTGCACCCGCCGTGGTTGCGAACCTTTAGTGCCTACATACCACCTTTCGTGCAATAGGGGATCAGGGTACACGTAGTTCCTCTTTTAAAAAACTTAAAACACAAGTGTGTTGGTTAATTTTATGAGATAATACATCATCGTCATTATCCGTGTGGAAAACATACTTACTACCCATAATCATGAGAAAGGAGAATTTGCATCATCTCAAAGTGGAGGATATGGCTTGGATTTTAAAATCAACAATGCCTCACTCAACACCCAAGGGGAAAACATCTCTTTTCACTACATATTGTAGAAGTATAGTTGTTTGCATCACTACAAGGATTGACAAGAGTCCAATCTTTTGAGAAAAGTTTAAAGAGAAAAGCCAAAGTGGCAAAATGGTTTGAAATGAGATTTATTGACTTTTAGTCTTCTCACAAAAAATGTCAAGGTATTATTAAATTGATTGAATTTTATTTATGAAAATGTTTTGAAAATTCATGGACATAAGTCCAAGTTTATTATGAAAGTGGTTCAAGTTTAAAAACAATAAGAGTTTTCAAAGGGAGGAAGAAAATTTTTGAAATTAAAGAAGATGGGAGGAGATGAAGGGACTATCCTAAAGCATAAGGTAAAAGATAAGGAGAAGAACCATCTAAACAATAAGAAGCCAATACTTGACATTATGAGTCAATATAGAATTCCCATTCTTTGGATTGAAACCAAGCAAGCAAAGATACTAGACCTCTTGAGAGAACCAAACTTCAAGTGTATTAAGTCTTCACAAAAATTGGGCAGAGTAACGGTTGTATACGGGTGAATTCCAGATTACAAACAAAGGGTGTAATCACAATAACCTGTACACAAAACAAAAAAAATAACCTAATGTATTGAAGTAAACCTCAAGAGCTCCAGACAAAATAGTCATATAAGATCACAAGGTCTCCACTCATAGGCCAAGGTTTCTAATCCTAAGTCCAAAAAGTCCAATGCTCCATAATGCCAAGGATAGTAACCAAATAGTCCAAGTATCATTAAAGATTTTTAGGGTTTATGTTGATTATTAGGTGTCTTTAAAAGAAAAGAAAAGCTCAAGTGAACAAAATAAAAAATGATAAGAATATAAAGGGGCTCAAGTGACAAAAGATGAAAAATAGCATGAAATGTAAATGCTAAAAGTAAATGGTGCATAATGTAAAGAACATAAAATAAAAACACAAAATAAAATCAATTATTAGTGATTAGTGGTTAGTTGGATGATCATATTGAAACTTGCATTTGGAACTCATTAGAGGATTGGTAGAACCAAAGCCTCCACACAACAAGTTGAATTTGCTTTTTGTCAAGTATATCATCCATTTGGAATCCTTATGAGTATCATTTAATGATCAACAATGTTTAAGTGATCCGCGTTGACCAAATATGTTGTAGATCCATTAGTGGATTGGTAGAACCAAAGCCTCCACACAATGAACCTCAAAGTTATTGGATCAAAGATATCAAATTAACATACTTGGGTTTGCAAACATAAGTTTGGGCCACGAATGATCATTTATTCGAATCGGAACAAAATTTAGCGCTATGTTAAGAAATCGTAAGTGGACTTATATAAAAGTCGCACCTATTTTGAGGTCGGTCAATAGCAATCTATGCACCATTTATTTTGAGATATAATATAGAGATCATGCTCCAACAATATTTAGTGCAATAAGAAGGGGATGAGATGAAGAGGGATGGGAGAGAATATACAAACCACTTTTGGATTAAATTTAATCAAACTATTATTAAAATCACTCATCCATTTTTATGGAGTTAGACTCAAGACCATGGATTCAATTATGTTAATAAAGTTCATGATCAAAAATTTAACCCAAGATCAGCCAGAAAATAATCACAAAATAATATTACATTTTAATATATACAAAAAGGTTTAAAAATAGAAATAAAAGAGAAAAAATGTCAAATATGTTCAAATTAATCAGGAAATAAAAAGTAAGACTATAGAAAAATTAGAAATGAACTAAAATAATTTTATAATTTTTTTGGTAATTTTTTAAAGTCAGAAACTATTTTAAAATTTAAAGAAATGGGTGAAATAAACCAAAAAATGACAAAAAAAAAAGATAGCAAAGTCAGAAACAAAAATAAAATAAGGTCACCAATATTTGTCACAATATCATTGGATCATTCCATAATTTTTTCAGAATATAAAAATACATAAAAGTATTTTTAAACATTTAAAACAATTCCAATAAAGTGTAAATTTATAAAAAATACCAAAACACAAAATTAAATTGTGAAAAAATAAAAATCAGAAAGAGAATAATCAAAAATATTTTTCATAAATTTTTCAGATTTTTTTGACTTAAAATGAATTTTCTATAATTTTTGAAGTTTAAAATAATTAAATATAAAAAATCAAAAAAGAAAATAAAAGTCAAAAATATGTGGACCATTGGATGAGAGTCAAAACGCGTTAGTAATCAAATCCAAGGGATCTGGCGCGCTGTGCATATCATGGTCATTAGTGAATAAAGCACTGAATCAGAAATAAAATCAGAATTCAAAAATAACAAGTGACGTGCCATCATTGGTTGGAAGTTGACACGTTGGTCATCTTCAACCTCCAGGCAACGTGAATTGCAGGTCTCTCAAACTGTAAAATCAGAAGCTCATACCTATGTCATTCGCTTCGTCTCTTCAAGACGAAGATAACCACACCCTCACGCCAAATTTATATAAATTGTAGCTCAAGCAATTTAGAAAGAAAATTTTGAAAAGGGATTTGCAATTTCATGGTCAAAACGTGTTTCCAGTAAAAAGCAAGTGTTGCAACTAGAACCAGGGCAATGAGAGCATCACAATGATATAAAATTTTTGAAGAATTGATGAAGGAATCTACCTATTGAAGTTGAGTTGCAGAGCTCTGAAACTAAACTTCTATGGAGCAATATAGGGCATGATTCTTGAATTTAAGTATATGATTAGCTTCAGGGAAGATCAAGGAAGGTGAATTGATGAAAAAATTGGATTGAAAAAGGCTTGAGAATGGATTTCGAAGTTGCTGAATTCTCAGTTAGGGAATAAGTTTGGTAGGGTGATTCTGGCTATCCAAGCTTGAGAAAACGAACGGGATAGTTCATGCATTTATAGGAGAAGCAAATGGGATCAAAAGGAAGAGTGAATGATGCATTTTGGAGGGAATTCGTGCAAACTTGATGCACGGGTGAAGTGTGATCTAATTTTCACTAAAATTCATCCAATCCTTGCGTTTTGAGGTGCTAAACAAATCTGGAACTTCACTAAACATGTTTAGAGGCAAAAACACGTGGAAAACTTGTTATTAGAGGCCACATTATGGATTTCAAAATTCTGACTTGGTGAGAAATTCAGTTTCAAAGTGCCAAATTTTGACCAAAGGCATTTTCAACTCAAGGGGTCTTAGGTCATGATTCTTGATGCTTTAGAAAGGTGAGGTTTCAAGCTTTGCAATGAAAAAAGAATGTAATCAAATGGATGCTTGAGCTGAAAGTTGTGTTGAGTCAAAGTTGAGGAAAAAGGGTTGACTTTCCATACTTAGAAATATTTCAAATTTTTCTTCAAAAGTGACCTATAATGTCTTGCATCCAAACATAGCCTACCACTTGGAATTTGCTCTTGACCAAAAAAGATGGCTTGAAGTAGATCTTTTGATTGACATTTTGAAACTTGAACCATTCAGAATATCCAAAAATTTAGAAAGTTATGACTTGTTGAAGTTGGAAAAATTTCATAAAATAACCTATAATCTTTAGTATCCTTAAGGCAACTTCCATCCATTTTCTCACTTTGCACATAAAAGAAGGCATATAGTTCACATCTTCAAGATAATTATGAAAAATGAATGGGCTCAAGGTGATAAAAATTGACCAAGCTATGATCATTTGAAGTCAAACTTGAGAAATTTGGGGTTCATCTAGAGGACTTGTAATCTTTCTTTATCATCAAGTTTCTTCCACATGAAAACTCCTTGGAACTTTTGAAGTGATTTGTTGATATCCCTTTGAAGATAAGGATGTCTTTGGAATCACTCAAAAATACCAAAAGATAGGCAAGATATACTCCTTTGAAGTTCAAAACCCTATCTCCTAGATTAAGAAACATGTCTTGAGGAACTTTGACAATTTTGAACAAACTTCTTGTACCAAAATAAATGTTTTGTAAATATAAGTTGTTGAGGCTGATAATGAGAACTCATAGCAACCACAACCACTTCCATATCTTGATAATATAGAAATATGCACTTGTGACCAATGGGAACAAGACCTTGTCCAATCATGACAACTCCTTCAATCAACCCCTTGTACTTTTGAACCAACCTTGATAATTTTGAAATGTAGTGAACCAAAATAACCTTTCCATGTCATCCCTTCCAAAACAACTTCCATGGTGAGTTTTGAACTTCTCAAGCTTCATTAACTAGGTCATGGAAATAAACTCATGAACCCATAGATCAACTTGCTAAACCCCATTGCCTTTACCTGCATTGTTGACAAGTAAGACAAACCAACATTGCATTTTATTAATTAAAAGGAAAGTCAAAACAAAAACATGAATGATTACACAAGAAAAACAAGTCAAGGTGCTTGATGATTCCTCAAAAAGCAAAGCTAAAGATAGGAAGGAGAACCAAAAGCCCTAATGTGATCTTGTTGTGATTGATTTAATATGGTATGGTAAGGGGATCTTAGGGGCAAAGATTGGGGTACAATACACAAAATACTTCAATAATCAACCACAAACTATTCTTATAGGTTGCACAGGAAGTACCCCAAATATTTCAGAAGGAGACGAAGATAGAACATTGTTGTTGCAGTTCAATTAATTTCCTTTAGTATTTGCACCCCCAACTTTCTCATTCTCATTTTCTACAAAAGCCTCATCATCATCATTAACAACAACATTCTCTTGAGTGTTGCCCATATTTTCTTCTTCAAAATCATCATCCATAGTAACATTGTTAATCTCCTCTTCTTCTTCTTCTTCTTTTACTTTTTTGTCTTGCTCATCTGCGTCCATGAAATAATCGTCGTCATTATCGTGACAAGTGGAACAAGCTGCAAGATGAGTCTACCATTCTCTTTGTGTGTATGAAAATACTCATGATGTTTCACTTTCTGCTCCTTGATGATCAACCTTCCCTCATCAGTGTAGTATCTTTTCAACACATACGACATGTGAGAAGCAAGGTTGTGAGTTTGAGCTACGCAAGGTATAGGAGGAGGAAACTCTCTCTTCTTCTACCTATTTTTAATAGGACTTCTCATCTTCTTTTTATTGGAAGAAGCTAGAGACTTATGATTAATGTTAGAGAGGAAATTATCGTCGGTTTTAAGTTCAATGCAACTTTCATTACCAATGTAGTTATAGTCGTTTGAAGGGTATAATATAAAGCTGAAAGAGTGGAAACTCATTGTTAAGGTTAAGGTAGGTTCAAATAATGAAAAATGGGTTGGTTTGTGTGATGACAATGGAATCAATGGATAGTATATAAAGAGGGGGTAATGAGTAATAATGAAAGGTTGTGTTTTGGTTAAGAAGATATAGAAAAGATAGAAAATGAAGTAGTGGCTAGGTTTTCGTGAAGGTGTGGCAATTAATAGAGAATCAAAAAGATGACAAAAAGACAACTAAGATGAGTTATGAAGATGAATAATATTCATATCATCAGGCTCCTAAACACATTACAAATTTCAAAATGAAATAAAAAAATAGACAATAACATACGAGGTAAAATGAATGAATAAATTTAATAAAATAATATTTAAAAATCAATTCAAAAAAATATATTTAAATGTAATTAATTACATGTGGATATGAAATAAATTTAAATAAATCTCTAACTAATACTAAAAAAGTGTCATAAAATATGAAAATTAAAGATCACTTAATATTTATATAGAAGATATTTTATAATAAGAGTAAAAAATATTTAGACTACTAGTAATAATTAAGGTCACACTCTTTATTAACTTTAACTTATAAAAACAGTCTAATAAATACAGTTAATTTAATTTTATTAAAAAATTATAAATAAAAATAAAATATACAATTAGACCCTAAAAATACACAATAATTTAATGTTAGTTTTTATGCTATTTTTTAATTTACTTTAGTATTTACAACTAAACTAATTTATTTTCATTATTTGAGTTTTGCTAACTCTTTAAGAATTCTAAATAAAAAAAACTTCTATAAAAAAAATTACAATTTTAATTCTAAATACATTAAATACGCATATTTAAAAAAAAAATCTTTTAAAGGCTTTAAAAGTGTCTTAGAACACTCATTAGATTTTCAGTAATTATTTTTTTGTTTGTTTTAGTTCCAATAAAATTGATTTTTAATAAAATTGATGTTGGCAAAAATTAATACATAAGATTATACAGAAAAATAAAATAATAAATAATAAAAGTTTATGATAATTAAAATACAATAAAATATACATAACTAAAATAGAAAAAAAACTTACACATTTTAAAACTAATTCAACTAATTATTTGTTTAACACAACACAACACGTATTTTAAATATGATAAACAAAAAATTGAAGTGTTGATCAGTTGTTCTTAAATGTACTATTTTTAAAATTAGTGACTTAATTGAATTAATTTAAGATTGATACATCAAATATATATTATATACATATCTTCCATCAGTCCTCCTTTGTACTAAAAAGAATAAATAGACCTCTTTAATTATTTTGAAAAATAGAGATAATTTCAAATCTTCACAGCAGTTTTAAGGATCGTCTTTCTACTACTATAGTATATCATGAATTAACACAAAACATATTTTTTATGGTTAGAATAATTCCATTTAATTGTAAAAGGAAATAACTAAAAAATTGTTATATTCATTAACAAAAATAGTTTTAGAAATAAAAAAATTATAAAATAATAATACATGCAACTTAAACAAAAAATAAAATTAATAGGGCAAAAATGACAAGACATGATTTGAAAAATAAAATCGATTAAAAAATTACTAATTACACTTTATATCAAATGTCTTTTCATTAGTAATTTTGATCCTTAAGTCGATTGTTTAAAAAATCAATAGTTATTCAAGGTGTTTTTAGAGATAAATCTCACTACTCATGCTAACGCGTGATTTTTAAAACAATTCTAAATTATTTGAAATTAACATTATATATATATATATATATATATATATATATATATATATATATATATATATATATATATATATATATATATATATATATATATATATATATATATATATATATATATATATATATATATATATATATATATATATAAACCAAAACAAATATAGTTCATCAAATCATTTCCGATGAATAGAGGACTTTATAGTTATCATGATAAACAGTATGATCACACACGTTGGCAGAGGGGTTAAACCAAGTGTTCGTTCCTATTTCATGCATCGGTTAATTCCACTTGACTGTAATTTCTAGGTGTAATAATACAAATCATTATTTGTGTAAACATGAATGAGTTTAATTTAAAAGAAAAATAATAAAATCAATTTAATTATTCATTGTATTTTCTTAAAGAAGGAAAAATACGTATGGAGGAAAACAAGTCACATTCAACGAAGAAAATATCACAAATCGATGTCATCGCTTTGTAACTAAGCATTTTTAATAATAATAATAATAATAATAATGACATAGTGTTGGAACATGAAATTATAACTATAGCACAAGAAATTTTCAAAGAAACATCAAAAATAATTAATTAAAACACTATTCGAAATGAAATAGATAGAGTTGAAACTCAATATGATTTGAGAAATTATTCAATAACATTGAAACTATAACAATTCAAAGGAGAAAAGAACGAAACTGAACAATGAAACTAAGTGTACCTCTAACCAAAAACTCGTGGTTTGATGTGTAGTAACGATGTGCCTATGTTGGATCGAAGAGGTGAATTAAAATAATAACTATAGAGAGAAGGCAATCTAGACACATATGGATTTATATTAAGAGTTAAAATTACAAATAAAATATTAAAATTGCATAATTTGAGTCAATCTCTAGGATATGACAACGGTATACGTAGATAATATACCTTACTTGTAAAAAAAATACTTGTTTTCAAGGTGAGGATATGTCATAGGATTTCAAATTTTTAATTATAGTATCTTTAACATGTACTCTTAATGCATATGTTAGGGTGACCCATTTTTTAAATACAACAAAAATTATTATTGCCCTTAAAAAAATATACTGCAATTACACGTCCAAAACAAATTTCTGACTGAACCACCATTAACATAAACCTTCCCCATAATAAACCTAAGTGAAAAATATTGTACATTTTTAAATTGCTAATTAAATAAAATATTTGAGTTGATAGTGACATTCATACATAGAAAATGAAGGTTCTCTTGAGAGAGAGTAAATCATATAGTTACACGGAAATCACTGCAAGAACAACATCATCTTCACAACTATATTATAAAACTACGATCTCAACAATGACATTGCACCCATACATTCTACATCATTCTCTTATATTTTGCTGCAAATTATAAAAATTTCCATCCTAAGAGAAATCAGAATTTGAAATTAAAAACCATACTTTAAACATTGCAATGGTTGTATATAAAACTATACATAATATTTAAAGTATTCAAATTCAAATGTTATGAAGATAACAACAAAACTGCAAAAGAAACACAACATTATTTCGAAGAACAAGAACTACTACGATCCTTAGCCATTAAAGAGTCTAGAAAGCTTAACAAATTGCATACAACTAACAAGAAACAAACTGAATACAACACAATTAAATAATCAACCACGAACTGTTGTTATAAGTTACACAGGAAGTACCCTAAATATTCCAGAAGAAGACGAAGATAGAATAATGTTTTTGCAGTTCAAATAATTTCCTTTACTATTTGCACCCCCAACTATCTCATTCTCATTTTCCACAACAACCTCATCATCATCATCATCATTAACAACAACATTCTCTTGAGTGTTGCCCATATTTTCTTCTTCAAAATCATTATCCATAGTAACATTGTTAATCTCCTCTTCTTCTTCTTCTTCTTTTACTTTTTCAACTTGCTCATCTGCGTCCATGAAATAGTCGTCGTCATCATCGTGACCAAGTGGAACAAGATACTAGGTGAGTCTACCATTCTCTCTGTGTGCATTAAAATACTCATGATGTTTCACTTTCTGTTCCTTGATGATCAACCATCCCTCGTCAGTGTAGTATCTTTTCAACACATACGACACGTGAGAAGCAAGATTTTGAGTTTGAGCTAGGCAAGGTATATGAGGAGGAAACTCTATCTTCTTCTCCCTATTTCTAATAAGGCTTATCATCTTATTTTTATTGGAAGAAGCTAGAGACTTATGATTAATATTAAAGAGGAAATTGACGTTGGTTTGAAGTTCAATGCAACTTTAATTACCAATGTAGTTGTAGTCGTTTGAAGGGTATAATATAGAGCTGAAAGAGTGGAAACTCATTGTTAAGGTTAAGGTAGGTTCAAATGATGAAAAATGGGTTGGTTTGTGTAATGAGAATGGAATCAATTGATAGTATATAAAGAGGGGGTAATAAGTAATAATGAAGGGTTGTGTTTTGGTTAAGGAGATATAGCAAAGATAGAAAGTGAAGTAGTGGTTAGGTTTTCGTGAAGGTGTGACAATTAATAGAGAATCAAAAAGATGATAAAGAGACAACTAAGATGAGTTATGAGGATGAATAATATTCATATCATCAGGATCCTATGTACATTACAAATTTCAAAATGAAAAAAATAATAGACACATACATACGAGATAGAATAAATGAATAAATTTAATTTAATAATATTTAAAAATTAATTCAAGAAAATATATTAAAATGTGATTAATTACACGTGGATATATGAAATAAATTTAAATAAATCCCTAATTAATACTAAAAAAGTGTCATAAAATATGAAAATTAAAGATAACTTAATATTTATATAGAAGATATTTTATAATAAGGGTAAAAAATATTTAGACTACTAATAATAGTTAAGGTCACACTCTTTATTAACTTTAACTTATAAAAACACTCTAATAAATAAAGTTAATTTAATTTTATTAAAAAATTATAAATAAAAATAAAATATACAATTAGACTCTAAAAACACACAATAATTTAATGTTATTTTGTATCCTATTTTTTATTTTACTTTAGTATTTACAACAAAACTAATTTATTTTCATTATCTGAGTTTTGCAAACTCTTTAAGAATTCTAAATAAAAAAACTTCTATGAAAAAATTACAATTTTAATTCTAAATAAATTAAATACGCATATTTAAAAATAAATAAAAAATTTTAAAGGCTTTAAAAGTGTCTTAGAACACTCATTAGCATTTCAGTTATTATTTTTGTTTGTTTTAGTTCCAATAAAATTGATTTTTAATAAAATTGATTTTGGCAAAAATTAATACATAAGATTATACAGAAAAATAAAATAATAAACAATAAATGTTTATGATAATTAAAATAAAATAAAAATATACATAACTAAAATAGAAAGAAAAAAAACTTACACATTTAAACTTAAAACTAATTCAACTAATTATTTGTTTAACACAACACAGCACGCATTTTAAATATGATAAACAAAAAATTGAAGTGTTGATCACTTGTTTTTAAATGTACTAATTTTTAAAATTAGTGACTTAATTGAATTAATTTAAGATTGATACATCAAATATATATTATATACATATCTTCCATCAGTCTTCCTTTGTAATAAAAAGAATAAATAGACCACTTTAATTATTTTGAAAAATAGAGATAATTTCAAATCTTCACAGCAGTTTTAAAGATCTTTTTTCTATAACTATAGTATTATGAATTAACACAAAACTTATTTTTTATGGTTAGAATAATTCCATTTAATTGTAAAAGGAAATAACTAAAAATTTGTTATATTCATTAACAAAAATAGTTTTGGAAATAAAATATATATAATATAATAATACTTGCAACTTAAACATAAAATAAATTTAATAGGGAAAAAATAACGAGACATGATTTGAAAAATGAAATCAATTAAAAAATTATTAATTACACTCTATATCCAATATATACATCAAATCATTTTCGATGAACAAGAAATTTCATAGTTATCATGATAAACGATTTGACCACACACGTTGGCAGAGGGGTTAAACCAAGTGTTTGTTCCTATTTTATGCATTGATTAATTCCACTTGTTTGTAATTTCTAGCTGCAATAATATAAATCATCATTTGTGTAAACATGAATGAATTTAATTTAAAAGAAAAATAGTAAAATCAATTTAATTATTCATTGTATTTTCTTAAAGAAAGAAAAATACGAGTGAAGGAAAACGAGTCACTTTCAACGAAGAAAATATTATAAATTGATGTCATCGCTTTGTAACTAAGCATTTTTATTATTAATAATAATAATAATAATAATAATAATAATAATAATAATAATAATAATAATAATAATAATAATAATAATAATAATAATAATAATAATAATAATAATAATAATAATAATAATAATAATAATAATAATAATAATAATAATAATAATAATGGCATAGTATTGGAACATTAAATTATAACTATAGCACAAGAAATTTTCAAAGAAACATCAACAATAGTTAATTAAAACACTATTCGAAATAAAATGGATAGAGTCGAAACTCAATATGATTTGAGAAATTATTTAATCACATTGAAACTATAACAATTCAGAGGAGAAAATAACAAAAATGAACAATGAAACTAAGTGTACCTCTAACAAAAAAATCATGGTTTGATGTGTAGTAACGATGTGCCTATGTTGGATCGAAGAGGTGAATTGAAATAATAACCTTGGAGAGAAGACAATCTAGACACAAATAGATTTATATTAAGAGTTAAAATGACAGATAAAACATTAAAAATAGCATCATTTGAGTCAACCTCTAGGATATGACAGCGGTATACGTAGATAATGTAACTTACTCGTAAAAAATACTCGTTTTTAAGGTGAAGATATGTCATGGAATATGTCATAAGATTTAAAATTTATAATTATAGTATCTTTAATATATACTCTTAAGGAACATGTTAGCGTTACCCATTTTTTAAATACAACAAAAATTATCATTGCCCCTAAAAAGACATACTACAATTACATGTCCAAAACATATTTCTGACTGAACCTCCATTAACATAAACCTTCTCAATAATAAAACTAAGTGCAAAATATTTTACATTTTTAAATTGCTAATAAATTAAAATATTTGAGTTGATAGTGACATTCATACATAGAAGTTGGAGATTCTGTTGAGAAAGAGTAAATCATATAGTGACATGGCAATCACTGCAATCACAACATCATCCTCACAACTATAATATAAAACTACAATCTCAACAATGACATTGCACCCATACATTCAACATCATTCTCTTATATTTTGGTGCAAATTATAAAAAATTTCAGCCTAAGAGAAATCTAAATTAGAAATTTAAAACCATACTTGAAGCATTGCAATTATTGTATATAAAACTATACATGATATTCAAAATATTCAAATTCAAATGTTATGAAGATAACATCAAAACTGCAAAAGAAACACAATATTATTTCGAAGAACAAGAACAACAATAATGCTTAGCCATTAAAGAGTCTAGAAAGCTTAATAAATTGCATGCAACTAACAAGTAACAAACTGAACACATCACACTTCAATAATCAACCACAAACTGTTATTATAGGTTGGACAGGAAGTACCCCAAATATTCCAAAAGGAGACGAAGATATAACGTTGTTGTTGCAGTTCAAATAATTTCATTTACTATTTGCACCCCCAACTATCTCATTCTCATTTTCCACAATAACCTCATCATCATCGTCATTAAAAGCAATATTCTTTTGAGTGTTGCCCATATTTTCTTCTTCAAAATCATCATCCATATTAACATTGTTAATCTCATCATCTTCTTCGGCTTCTACTTCTTCGTCTTGCTCATATGCGTCCATGAAATAGTCGTCGTCATCATCGTGATCAAGTGGAACAAGTTGCAAGGTGATTCTATCATTCTCTCTGTGTGCATGAAAATACTCATGATGTTTCACTTTCTCTTCCTTGATGATCAACCTTCCCTCGTCAGTGTAGTATCTTATCAACATATACGACATGTGAGAAGCAAGGTTTTGAGTTTGAGCTAGGTAAGGTATATGAGGAGGAAAGTTTCTCTTCTTCACCCTATTTCTAATAGGGCTTTTCATCTTCTTTTTATTGGAAGCTAGAGACTTATGATTAATGTTCACTATGCCAAACAAGGGATTAGACAACGCTTTTTTAGGCCTTTAACAGCGCTTAAAAGCGCTGCTAAAACCTCCGCTGCTAAAGGTATAGACAACGCTTTTTTTTTCAATCACTTTAGACAGCGCTTGGTAAAAGTGTTGTCTATTACCCCCCTTTAGCAGCGCTTTTCCTCATTTTTTTTTTAAATTTTTTTTCAATCACTTTAGACAGCGCTTTTCATGAAAAGCGTTGTCCCCCCCCTTTAGTAGCGCTTTTCCTCATTTTTTTTTAAATTTTTTTTCAATCACTTTAGACAGCGCTTTCATGAAAAGCGCTGTCTATTACCCCCCATTTAGCAGCGCTTTTCCTCATTTTTTTTTAATTTTTTTTTTCAATCACTTTAGACAGCGCTTTCATGAAAAGCGCTGTCTATTACCCCCCCCTTTAGACAGCGCTTTTGTATGTGATTAAAATAATATACAAAATTAAATTAACAAAAGGAAGTGACAAATAAATCTTAAATTAAATAATACATTGAATCATCATGGAATTAGAAGATTCCTTAAAGAACTAATAATACATTGCTTATTATCAAGAGCAGTACATCTACAACAATGGCCAAGTATTATCAAAACAATTCTGTGCAGTAAGTATTTTTGTGAGTGTTGACATCACTTTTAGTGCTGGATTGGGGGGCCTTCTCCTTTTGGTTTACTAGAGCTGCCGCAAAGAATTCTTTACAGCTTCAATATCACCAGTAATTTGACCAAATAGAAAGCCAACTTCAAGGCTCAGAATTAATATTTTATTTTTGAAAGGGCAAAAAAGAATCTATAATTAACTAAGGCATCATGAATGCTTAAAAATAATACAAACCAGAACAATATTGTTCCACCTGATAGAAAATGGAAAAAATGAAACAATAGTCTATTCAAACTGATGACAATAATTAATACAGATACAAAAACCACCTTATACCAGCAGTTAGCAACCAAACACTGCAAATGTCACCTTAACCACGTACCCGCAGCTAGACAGAAAAGCATATCATCAAAAACAAAAAACACATAACAGCACTCTGAATACTTTCACAATGCTGCCGAATAGAGATGCCCAACCGCCAATTTACCCCGATCGATACCCCCGAAACAGAACTGCAAGCAGCCAAAGCTCAAGAACTGGATTACATGTAGATCCCACAACAGACCACCGATCACCAAGCTAACTCTGCGAAGCCTACTGATACGACACTCCGGATCCAAGCATTGCAGACGAACATAATAACATTTCCACAAATGAAGAGTACCCATATCAGGCTTGTATCTACCTCAGTACAACAATCAGATGATCAAATTGGCACTCATATATATCACCTTAACCACCACTTTTTCATATTAATTTCCTCGTTGGAAAGATTTTTTAAGGAATGGCCTAAAGCATTTGAAAGGATTAACAAATGAGGCATTTTTTAAATCATCCTACTAATTTTGAAGTGATTATTGAAAATAAAAATAGAAAACAAACATTTGAATGGTAGAATAATATAACATATAAAAAAGTGAAGTATATTAAAATATTTATATAATAATATAATCACATAATTGTTAACAATCAAAACATCACTCCAATTCATCACTCTACAACTCAGAATCAACTCATGTATTCAACTACTAATTTTTCCAAGCATCACAAAATAAGAGAAAATCCAAGACCCTACAACTCAGAATCTCTAAACTGCTGAGAATAAGCCCACAAGTCATCATAACAGAAGCATAGATAAATTTAATTTAAATAACCTCTCATATATTGTCTCGTACATACATACCGATTATTTTATTTCTTAACTGTTCTGGTTGTTGTCAATCTTTCAAACCAAAACAATAAAGAGATGAAGATATCGACATTGGTCTGATCAGTGGTTGCCTGTGGAATTTCAAAAACAATGAAGTTGCAACAAACATGCATACATATTTGAAATGACGATAACGTACGTAAACGTTTTATATTGAGCCTTAAACTCTCACCCTGCTTAGATTTCTTCATGATATGCAGCTGCCACAGGTATAGTTTTGTTCATCATTCATTCAGATTCAGCACCATTACTTGAAATATCGCAACGTGGTATTTTCTTGATATATGCAGCTCTAAGGGGCGCAGCAACATTGAAGGCAAGAGCATTGAAAGAGATGTGGAATATTAGTGTTGTGACACCACTAGAAAAAAAGCATAGGAATCGGAATATGCGGCGGTAAAGCCAATACTAACCAGTAGTTCTAGCACTAGTGATAGTGGTGGAGAGATTATCAATGCAGATAATTTTCTAAGTGCTTGCAGTCAAGAACTCCTTGCTCGAGGAACTGAATTACTCAAACGCACCCCGCAAAGGTAGTTTTAACAAATCTAGTTCGATACATTTTCATTTACTAAAAGATTAAACTTTATTTGGTTATATCTGTAGGTGATCTTCACTGGAAAATAGTTTCTGTTTATATACATCGAACCGGCCAGGTGATGTTGAAAATGAAAAGCAGACATGTTGCAGGAACAATTACAAAAAAGAAAAAGAGTGAGCTATAGCAATATACTAATACTATAAGTTAATTTTCCTTTCAACTTCATAGAAACCAATCATAACTCATTTGGTTAAATACAATGTTTTTCTTAAAATATTTCAGATGTTGTGTTAGATGTGTGCATGAATTTAGCAGCATGGCCGGGAAGGCATCTATTAGAGGATGGTGAGAAAATAAGGTACTTTGGATTGAAGACAGAATCAAGAGGTTTAGTTGAGTTTGAATGTAGAAATCAAAGAGAATATGAATTGTGGACTCAAGGTGTTTCAAGGCTTCTTTCAATTGTTTCACATAGGAAAAACAGAAATGGGATCTAATATTTAGTTGCTAATCGAACTATATTATATCTATGTAGTTGGCTTTATTTTGCAACTAATGGATTTTGTAACCTATATTAACTATTGGATTTCTCATAAGTGCTTATGTCAATAGATAAGTTCAGTTAAGTTGTTCTAAATAGGCCTTCTCTACTATAACTCAATCATGAAAGTTTCTTAAGTTTTTTTTTTCTTTCTTTCTTTCACAGGTTTATAAACCGGGTGAGTATATTCGTGTTCTTATTGTATGTGGTCCTGGTAACAACGGTGGTGATGGTCTTGTGGCTGCCCGTCACCTGCATCACTTTGGCTATAAGTTATTGATCTGCTACCCGAAGCGTACTCCCAAGCCTCTTTACGCTGGGTTAGTTACTCAGGTACTATGGAAACTCGAATTGACAAGATTTAGAATCACTTATATCACCATGACATTTATTTCTTTGGGTTTAATATGGAAAGAAGGAAGAGAATACTCATAGAATCCAGAAAATCTCAACACATAAATCACCTACATTCAACTAAACACTCTAGTCACGATGCACACCAAAAAATGAATCCAGAAGCACAGGCTTTAATGATAGAAACACTTACTTGGATTGAAAAAATGAATTAGCCGTGGGGCGAAGATTCGAAGGTGATGCAACGGAGGAGGCTGCTAGTGTTGGTGATTGTGCCGTTGATGCGAGGCGGAGGGTAATGGTTAGAGGACGACGAAGGGATGAAGGATGGAGACGGTTTACAATTGATGGTGGTGGTTGGTAACGATGAAGATGAAGCGGTTGAGAGGAGGGTTTGAGAGATGACGGAACAAAGGGAGTAATGGAGTGAGACAGGGGGAGTTTGGGAGGAGACGAATGGAGAAGAAGATGAACAGCGATATGGGTTTAATTTTGTGTTTCTGGAAATCTGATTTAGGGGTTAGGGGTTTAGAAATAAATTAACAAACCAAAGGCAGCGCTTTTAAGAAGCGTTGCTAAAGGTACCCCCCCTTTAGCAGCGCTTTTAGATTTACACAAAAGCAGCGCTTTAGGTTTACCCCCCCCCCCCCCCCCCCCCCCCCCCCCCCCCTTTAGCAGCGCTTTTTAGACTTACACCTTTAGCAGCGCTTTTTGAAAGCGCTTTCTAAAGCATACCCTTTAGCAGCGCTTTTATTAATTTTTTAATTTTTATTTTTTTTAAAACCCTATAGCAGCGCTTAGGGAGAAAAAGCGCTGCCTTTGATAAGGCCTATAGCAGCGCTTTTAATAAGCGCTGTCTAAAGTTTTTTTTTTTTGGATACCTACAGCAGTGCTTTTGCATAAGCGTTGTCTATGTAGCGGTGCCAAAACTCGTTTTTGGCGTAGTGGTTAGAGAGGAAATTATCGCCGGTTTAAAAGTCAATGCAACTTTCATTTCCAATGTAGTTGTAGTCGTTTGAAGGATATAATATAGAGCTTAAAGAGTAGAAACTCATTGTTAAGGTTAAGGTAGGTTCAAAAAATTAAAAATGGGTTGGTTTGTGTAATGAGAATAGAACCAATGGATAGTATATAAAGAGAGGGTAACGAGGATTAATGAAGGGTTGTGTTTTAGTTAAAAAGATATATAAGAGATAGAAAGTGAAGTAGTTGCTAGGTTTGCATGAAGGTGTGGTAATTAATAAATAATCAAAAGGATGACAAAGAGACAACTAAGATGAGTTACGATGATGAATAACATTTATGTCATCAGACTCATGTGGATATTACAAATTACAAAATCATAAAAATAATAGACCCATACATACGAGTTAGAATAAATGTATAAATTTAATGAAATAATATTTAAAAATTAATTCAAGAAAATATATTAAAATATGATTAATTACATGTGGATATGAAATAGATTTAAATAAATCCCTAACTAATACTAAAAAAGTGTCATAAAATATGAAAATTTAATATAACTAAATATTTATATAGAAGATATTTTATAATAAGAGTAAAAAATATTTAGACTACTAGTAATAGTTAAGATTACACTCTTTATTAACTTTAACTTATAAAAAACACTCTAATAAATACAGTTAATTTAATTTTATTAAAAAATTATATATAAAAATAAAATATACAATTAGACCGTAAACATACACAATAACTTAATGTTAATTTTTATGCTATTTTTTTATTTTTACTTTAGTATTTACAACAAAACTAATTTATTTTTATTATTTGAGTTTGCTAACTCTTTAAGAATTCTAAAATAAAAAAAACTTCTATGAAAAAATTACCATTTTAATTCTGAATATATTAAATACGCATATTTTTAAACAAAATTTAATTTTTTTTAAGGCTTTAAAAGTGTCTTAGAACACTCATTAGCATTTTAGTTATTATTTTTGTTTTTTTAGTTTCAATAAAATTGATTTTTAATAAAATTGATGTTGGCAAAAATTAATACATAAGATTATACAGAGAAAAAATAATAAATAATAAATGTTTATGATAATAAAAATAAAATAAAAAATTACATAAATAAAAATAGGAAAAAAAAAACTTACATATTTAAACTTAAAACTAATTCAACTAACTATGTGTTTAACACAACACAACACAACACGCATTTTAAATATGATAAACAAAAATTTAAGTGTTGATCACTTGTTTTTAAGTGTACTGATTTTTAAAATTAGTGGCTTAATTGAATTAATTCAAGATAGATACATCAAATACTCCATGTCTTCCATCAGTCCTCCTTTGTACTAAAAAGAATAAATAGACCTCTTTAACTCTTTTGAAAAATAGAGATAATTTCAAATCTTCACAGCAGTTTTAAGGGTCGTCTTTCTACTACTATAATATCATGAGTTAACACAAAACTTATTTTTTATGGTTAGAATAATTCCATTTAATTGTAATAGGAAATAATTAAAAAATTGTTATATTCATTAACAAAAATAGTTTTTAAAATAAAATATTATAAAATAATAATACTTGCAACTTAAACAAAAAATAAATTTAAAAGGCAAAATATAACAAAACATGATTTGAAAAATGAAATCGATTAAAAAATTACTAATTACACTTTATATCCAATATCTTTTCATTATTAATTTTGATCCTTAAGTCGATTGTTTAAATAATCAATAGTTACTCAGCATGTTTTTAGAAATAAATCCCACTACTCATGCTACCACGTGATTTTTTCATTAAAAATAATATTAAATCATTTGAATTTAACATTATATATATATATATATATATATATATATATATATATATATTATATATATATATATATATATATATATATATATATATATATATATATATATATATATATATATATATATATAAACCAAAACAAATACATTTCATCAAATCATTTCCGATGAACAGGGGACTTCATAGTTATCATGATAAATAGTTTGACCACACATGTTGGCATGGGGGGTTAAACCAAGTGTTCGTTCCTATTTCATGCATTGATTAATTACATTTGGTTGTAATTTCTAACCGTAATAATACAAATCATCATTTGTGTAAATATTAATTAATTTAATTAAAAAGAAATATAGTAAAACCTATTTAACTATTCATTGTATTTTCTTAAAGAAGGAAAAATACGAGTGAAAGAAAACCAGTCACTTTCAAATTGATGTCATCGCTTTGTAATTAAGCATTTTTAATAATAATAATAATGGCATAGTATTGGAACATGAAATTATAATTATAGCACAAGAATTTTAAAAGAAACATAAAAAATAATTAATTAAAACACTATTTGAAATGAAATGGATAGAGTCGAAACTCAATATGATCTGAGAAATTATTCAATCACATTGAAACTATAACTCAGAGCAGAAAAGAAGAAAAAATGAACAATGAAACTAGGTGTACCTCTAACCAAAAAATCGTCAGTTGATGTGTAGTAACGATGCGCCTACGTTGGATCGAAAAGGTGAATTGAAATAATAACCATGGAGAGAAGACAATCTAGACACATATGAATTTATATTAAGATTTAAAATGACAGATAAAACATTAAAAATAGCATAATTTTAGTCAATCTCTAGGATATGACATATATATACGTATATAATCTAACTTACTCTTAAAAAAATACCCATTTTTAAGGTGAGGATATTTCATAGGATATGCCATAGGATTTAAAATTTCTAATTATAGTATCTTTTACATGTACTCTTAAGGTACATGTTAGCGTGACCCATTTTTTAAATACAACAAAAATTATTAGTGCCCCTAAAAAAGCACATTGCAATTGCACGTCCAAAACATATTACTGACTGAACCACCATTAACATAAACCTTCCCCATAATAAAACTAAGTGAAAAATGTCATACATTATTAATTTGCTAATTAATTAAAATATTTGAGTTGATAGTGAAATTTATACATAGAAAATGGAGGTTATGTTGGGAGAGAGCAAATCATGTAGTGACACGGCAATCACTGCAGGCACAACATCATCCCCACAACTATATTATAAAACTACGATCTCAACAATGACATTGCACCTATACATTGAACATCATTCTCTTGTATTTTGCTGCAAATTATAAAAATCTCAGCCTAACAGAAATCTAAATTTTGAATTTAAAACCATACTTGAAGTATTGCAATTATTGTATATAAAACTATACATAATATTCAAAGTATTCAAATTCAAATGTTATGAAGATAACAACAAAACTGTAAAAGAAACACAACATTATTTTGAAGAACAAGAACAACTACAATCCTTAGCCATTAAAGAGTCTAGAAAACATAAATAATTGCATACAACTAACAAGTAACAGACTGAACACATCACACTTTAATAATCAACCACAATATATTCTTATAGGTTACACAACAAGTACCCAAAATATTCCAGAAGGAGACAAAGACAGAATATTGTTGTTGCAGTTCAAATAATTTCCTTTACTATTTGCACCCCCAACTATCTCATTCTCATTTTCCACAACGACCTCATCATCATCATCATCATTAACAGCAACGTTCTTTTTAGTGTTTCCCATATTTTCTTCTTCGAAATCATCATTCATAGTAACATTGTTAATCTCTTCTTCTTCTTCTTCTTCTTCTTCTTCTACTTCTTCGTCTTGCTCTTCTGCGTCCATGAAATAATCGAAGTCATCATTGTGACCAGGTGGAACAAGCTATAAGGTGAATCTTTCATTCTCTCTGTGTGTATGAAAATACTCATGATGTTTTACTTTCTCTTCCTTGATGATCGACCTTCCCTCGTCAGTGTAGTGTCTTTTCAACACACACGATATGTTAGAAGCAAGGTTTTGAGTTTGAGCTAGGCAAGGTATAGGAGGAGGAAACTCTCTTCTTCTTCCTATTTCTAATAGGGCTTCTCATCTTCTTTTTATTGGAAGAAGCTAGAGATTTATGATTAATGTTAGAGAGAAAATTATCATCGGTTTGAAGATCAATGCAACTTTCATTACCAATGGAGTTATAGTCGTTTGAAGGATATAATATAGAACTGGAAGAGTGGAAACTCATTGTTAAGGTTAAGGTAGGTTCAAAAAATGAAAAATGAGTTAGTTTTGTGTAATGAGAATGAAATGAATGGATAGTATATAAAGAGAGAGTAATGATTAGTAATGAAGGATTGTGTTTTCGTTAAAGAGATATAGAAGATATAGAAAGTGAAGTAGTGGCTAGGTTTTCGTGAAGGTGTGACAATTAATAGAGAATCAAAAAGATGACAAAGAGGACAACTAAGATGAGTTATGAGGATGAATAACATTCGTGTCATCAGGCTCCATGTACACATTAAAAATTCCAAAATCAAAAAAATAATAGACACATACATACTAGGTAGAATGAATAAATAAATTTAATGAAATAATATTTAAAAATTAATTCAAAAAAATATATTAAAATATTATTAATTACATGTGGATATGAAATAAAGTTAAATAAATTCCTAACTAATACTAAAAAAGTGTCTAATATATGAAAATTAAAGATAACTAAATATTTATATAGAAGATATTTTATATTAAGAGTAATAAATATTTAGACTAGTAGTAATAGTTAAGGTCACACTCATTATTGACTTTAACTTATAAAAACACTCTAATAAATACATTTAATTTAATTTTATTAAAAAATTATAAATAAAAATAAAATATACAATTAGACCCTAAAAATACACAATAATTTAATTTTAGTTTTTATGCTATTTTTTTTATTTTTCTTTAGTATTTACAACGAAACTAATTTATTTTTATTATTTGAGTTTGCTAACTCTTTAAGAATTCTGAATAAAAAAAAACTTCTATGAAAAAATTACCATTTTAATTCTAAATACATTAAATAAGCTTTTTTTTAAAAAAAAATTATTTTTTAGGGCTTTAAAAGTGACTTATAACACTCATTATCATTTCAATTATTATTTTTGTTTGTTTTAGTTCCAATAAAACTGATGTTGGCAAAAATTAATACATAAGATTATACAAGAAAAATGAAATTATTGGAAACTCACCAAAGTTTATGATAAATTTCTACCACAATGACAATTTAATTATGAGACAAACAAAGAATGAAGACAAGAGAAATAATTTCTGCAGAGTTTCTCTCTGCTTACAAATTGTGAAATCTTTATTGTTCACTTTGCAATTGTAAAATACTATGAATGACTTGTTTGACTTGCTTACAAAAAATAGGGGTTACTCCATCTATTTATAACTGAGCTTGCACCCTAAGTCCAAAGCTCAAAATATATATTTTGTTACTAAATCAAATCTAATCTATTCTAGACTTAAATCAAATCTATTTAAACCTAAAACAAATCTAATCTCTTCGACACTATGAATTACACTTTAACACACCACCTAATTTATCGTGTCTGAACTATCTATATCCATCATGGCTCTTAGCCTTCTGAATACTTTGACTTGCACTCCCTTCGTCATGATGTCTGCAATCTGATTCTCATTTCTGCAGTGTTCCAAATTTATCTTCCCATATGCTACCTGCTCTCGAAGATAATAGAACCTCATTTCGATGTGCTTACTTCGACCATGTGCTATTGGGTTCTTCATTTGATTGATAGCTGACATACTGTTGATCTTCATTGTAGTTGCTCCATAATCTTTCCTTATTATCTCTTCGACCAAGTTTACCATCCAAGTTGTTTGACATGCACAAAAAGAAGAAGCTATGTATTCTGCTTCGCATGATGATAATGTCACTACTGGTTCCTTTCTTGAATTCCAAGAAACTGGTGCACCACCTAGCATAAACACATATTATGTTGTTGACTTTCGATCATCAACATCACTACACCCAACTCAAATCAGTGTATCCCACTGACTTGCATTCTTTTCTTTATCAGCTGCAGGAAAACAAAATTCCATAATCGAAAGTTTCTTTGAGATACCTTAGTATCCTCTTCACTGCTGCTAGATCTGATACCTTTGGCTTCTGCATGAATCTATTTACCATACCTACACTATATACTAATTCAGGCCTTGTATGACAAAGGTATCTCAATGATCCAATAAGTCTTATATATTGGGTTGGATCAACATCATTTTCATTTGCATCTTTCGAAAGTTGCAGTCTTGGTTCTATAGGTGTCAAAGTTGAGTTGCATTCTTCCATCTCAAACCTCTTAAGAATTTCTCCTGAATATCTTATTTGATGCATCATCAAACCTCTACTTCTCTTGTAGAATTCGATACCAAGGAAATATGAAATCTGACCCAAATCAAAACATTTCGAATTCCTTACTGAGATCACCTTTGAAGTCTTTGATCTCACTTTTGCAGCTATATGTTATCAACAAATCATCTACATAGAGACATAGTATAAACAATTCACTATTGCTTCTTCTTACATATACTCCATGTTCAGTTGTGCACTTTACAAGTTCCTTCTCCTTTAGGAAACTATCAATTTTCTTATTCCAACCCCTTGGAGCTTGTTTCAATCCATACAGGGCTTTGTGCAGCCTGTACACCTTTCTTTCTTCGTGATGTTTCATGAACCCAACTGGTTGTTTAACATAGACTTCTTCGTCTAAGGGTCCATTTAGGAATGCATACTTCACTCACGTCCATCTGACATATGTGCGAACTGTTTATTTTTGATAAACCAACAATCAACCTGATTGTTTTGATCCTAGCAACAGGTCCAAAAACTTCATCGAAGTCTATTCCTTCTTTCTGTAGAAATCCTTTCGCCACGAGCCTTGCTTTGTGTCGAGTTACTTCACCTTTCGAATTTGTTTTCACTTTGTATACCCACTTGACATCAATTTCCTTCTTTCCTTGAGGAAATTAGGCAAGTGACCAAGTGTTGTTGTCTTCGATAGACTTTACTTCTTCGTTCATTGCTTTCACCCACTTCGAATCCTTAATGCTTTAGCTGCATTAACAGGTTCGAAATCTGCATAGAAAGCATAATGTAACAGTTCACCTTCATTATCTATTACATCATATGATGCAATCACACAATCTTGCAATCTTTCAGGCATGCGTCTTGTTCTTTGAGGCCTGCTTGTACTTGGTATATTTTCTGGTTCCTCTTGTTGAACTTCTCTTTCCACTTGAGTTTCTGGTTCTTCGAATAGGATTCCCACTGAATCATTCTTAACATTTGTAGTCCAATCTCATTATTTAAACTCATCTATGATCACGTCCCTGCTGATCACAATCTTCTTGTTCTCTGAATCGAACAACTTGTAACCTCCTGTCGAATGATATCCAACTAGAACCATTTGATTTAACTTGTCATCAAGTTTTCTTCTCAACTGATCTGGCACATGTCTATGTGCTATAGATCCAAATACCTTCAGATGACTCTAAGCTAGGATTCACACCAGACCAATATTCTTCTGGAGTAATTCCTTCTAGCTTCTTCGTGGGACATCTGTTCAAATTGTATGTTGCATTCGAAATAGCTTCACCCCAAAACTCTTTAGGTAAATTCTTGCCTTTCAACATACTTCTCACCATATTCATGATGGTTCGATTCTTCCTTTCTGCAATTCCATTTTGTTGTGGAGTATAGGGTCACACCACCTCATACATAATCCCTTCCTTTTCACATAGCCTATCGAAGTCTTTCGACATATATTCTCCACCACCATCAGTTTTCAAAACTTTGAGCTTTTGACCACTTTGTCTTTCGACCATAGACTTAACTTGGTAAATACTTTGATTACTTCACTTTTCTTCTTGATCAGATAAGTCCACAGCTTTCGACTGAAATCATCTATGAATGTAACAAAGTATTTGTTACCTCCATCAAATCCACATGGGTTGGTCCACATACATCAGAGTATATGACTTCAAGACTAGCCTTCAACCTGCTTCCTGCATCCTTGTTGAAGTTATTCTTGTGTTGCTTTGCTTGCACACATTCCTCACATACCTCATTTGGAATGTTGATTTATGCAATCCTGAAACCATATTTCTTCTCTTAAAATATCTGATGTCTCTGAAGTTGAGATGGCCTAGTCTATAATGCCATATCATTTATCTCTGCTAGCTGCAGTCGAAAGGCACTTGTGCTCCATCACATTTAGTTCAATCTTGAAGGTTCAATTCTGAGACATAGGAGCCATTCAAGATTAATCTCCCCTTTGCATCAACGACTCTCATCATCTTATCTTTGATTGACACTTTATAATTCTTTTCGACCAACTGCCATATACTGAGCAAATTTCTCTTCATGTCTGGTATGTACAATACATTGAAAATTACTGACCTTTTACCATCTTTCCTCATGATCATAACATCACCAATACCTTCAGCTGCTAGGGTATTGTCATTTGCAAATTTTACCATATTTTTCGTTGAGGGCTTTATGTTGACAAACCAGTGTTTCCTTCCAGACATATGTGATGAACATCCAGAATCCAAGTACAATTGGTCCTTGAATCTATCTTCATCTTTTGTTGTGACCATCGGCATCATCTCTTCTTCTTCGTGTTTTGCAAGCTTTCCATCACTTTCTTGATTCTTTCATTTTTCTGGATAATCACTCAAATAGTGATCATACTTATGACAATTGTAACATTGAATGTGACTCTTATCAGGTTTTTGACCACCATCTCTTCCTCTATTTACAACACCACTTCTTTGGTTGCCTTGGTATGGTTTTCTTTGATTTGACATGTTTCTTTCGATCTGGTTTTCTCTACCATTTGATTTGTTTTAGCCACCTCTACCTCTGTCAAAACACTTTCCTTTGCCTTTGGTCTCTTTTGTTGAATGTGCCTGCAAGGCCACATCACTCTTCGATTTGCATGCAGCTCTTTCGTTCATTCTTTGTTCATGAGATTCAAGCGTCCCTTGAAGCTCTTCCTTTGTCAATTTCGACAAGTATTTCCCCTCTTCTATCGCCGCCACTATGTGATCGAACTTAGGAGCTAAAGATCTCAAGATCTTCGAAACAACAACTCTTGTTGTTAATGTTTCTCCACATGCCTTGATTTGATTCACTAGTTTTGTACTCTAGTGAAGAAATCAGATATGCTCTCACTATCTTCCATCTGGAGCAATTCATAGGTTCTCTTGTAAGTTTGTAACCTCACTTCTTTTACCTTTTCTGCACCTCCAAAGGACTTCTCAAGAACGTCCCAAGCTTCTTTTGCAGATTCTGAATCACTCACCTTTTTGAAATTTCCTGGGCTGACACATTGATGAATTATAAATAATGTTTTATAACTCAGTTTCTCAGATTCTGTGTATTTCTTCTTTTCTTCTTCTGAAGCATTTTCTCCAAGCGCTTCGACTCCATCTTTTACAAGGTCCCAAAGACTTTGACACCTGAATAAGACTTTCATCTGTTTACACCAGTTCTCATAGTTGTCAACTTTCATAATTGGCAGCGTCGCTGGATAGTTTGCATTCCCATAACTTGTCATCGTGAATTCTTCAATCGTTCTTGATTGACACTTCCCTCGAATCGAAACAAAAGCTCTTGATACCAGATGTTGGAAACTCACCAAAGTCTAAGATGAATTTCTACCACAATGACAATTTAATTATGAGACAAACAAAGAATGAAGACAAGACAAATAATTTCTGTAGAGTTTCTCTCTGCTCACAAACTGTGAAACTTTATTATTCACTTAAAACTGCAAAATACTATGAATGACTTGCTTGACTTGTTTACAAAAGATAGGGGAGAGTTTGCACCCTAAGCCCAAAGCCCAAAATATCTATTTTGTTACTAAATCAAATCAAATCTATTCTAAACTTAAATCAAATCTATTTAAATCTAAAACAAATCTAATCTTTTCGACATTATAAATTAAAATTTAACAAAAATAATAAATAATAAATATTTATGATAATTAAAATAAAATAAAAAATGACATATTTAAAATAGAAAAAAAAAAACTTACATATTTAAACATTAAACTAATTCAACTAATTATTTGTTTAACACAACAAAAGACGCATTTTAAATATGATCAACAAAAAATTGAAGTGTCGATCTCTTTTTTTAAATGTACTAATTTTTAAAATTAGTGACTTAATTGAATTAATTTAAGATTGATACATCAAATATATATATATTATGTACATACCTTCCATCAGTCCTCCTTTGTACTAAAAAGAATAAATAGACCTCTTTAATTATTTTGAAAAATTGAGATAATTTCAAATCATCACAGCAGTTTTAAGCATCGTCTTTCTACTATTATAGTATCATGAATTCACACAAAACTTATTTTTTATGGTTAGAATAATTCCATTTAATTGTAATTGGAAATAATTAAAAATTGTTATATTCATTAACAAAAATAGTTTTAGAAATAAAAGATTATAAAATAATAATACTTGCAACTTAAAACAAAAATAAATTTAAAAGGGAAAAAATAACAAGACATGATTTGAAAAATGAAATCGATTAAAAAATTATTATTTACACTTTATATCCAATATCTTTTCATTAGTAATTTTGATCCTTAAGTCGATTGTTTAAATAATCAATAGTTATTCGGTGTGTTTTTAGAGATAAATCCCACTACTTATGCTACCACGTGATTTTTTCAGTAAAAACATTACTAAATTATTTGAATTTAATATTATATATAGTATATATATATATATATATATATATATATATATATATATATATATATATATATATATATATATATATATATAATATATATATATATATATATATATATATATATATATATATATATATATATATATATATATATATATATATATATATATATATATATATATATATATATATATATATATATATATATATATATATATATATAAATATATATATATATATATATATATATATATATATATATATATATATATATATATATAAATAAGCCAAGAGAAATACAATTTATCAAATCATTTCCGATAAACAGGAGACTTCATAGTTATCATGATAAATAGTTTGGCCACACACGTTGACAGGGGGTTAAACCAAGTGTTCGTTCTTAATTCATGCATTGCTTAATTCCAGTTGGTTGTAATTTCTAGTTGTAATAAGACAAATCATCATTTGTGTAAACATGAATGAATTTAATTTAAA